>CM046670.1:96620258-97820258 GCA_025594165.1 Tamias sibiricus | reverse complement strand
AGCTTAAATGGATGGGTGACGACCCTCACCACATCAGGATCGACTGTGCCTGTCTTAGGCGTCTGCATGTGCAACCGACATTCTTACCGGTCATCGGATAATCAAGGCCGTAGATAGAGTGCCCTTGACTCCTGTCTTAGGTTGATATGTCGGTCACATGAGACTTTCCCATCTTTGACTACCAGCCATCCAATTGAGCCAACCAACCATGAGGAGATGCTCCGGTCTCTAAGGCGGCAAGGGCATTTTTCTTTGCGCTGACGAGCCAAGTTTCATTAAGTAGCGTACTAAGTTCTCTAGACAAATCAGCTGCCCTAAGTTCCATTAAGTAGCGTACTGAGTTCTCTAGACAAATCAGCTGCCCTATTAAGGTTAAGAAAAGGGATACCCGTAAGGCATTGTCCTGTGTAATGTCCTAAACATCCTATGGTAGAAAGATCTGCCAAAATGTCCACTTGCTCTTGGAGAAGATCAACACGTTGATTGAGAAGAACAATTCCAAAATGTAGATGCTGATTTAGGAGGCCCCGTGCATGCAGAGCAGAGGCCACACTGCTGGTGAGGTTGTTTAATGCTTGAGCAGTAGGGATGTGTTGCTGCCTGAAGCGATGGCCGCTTGGAGCAACGAAGCCGCGGGAAGAAGTTCAGAGGCGAACTGGAAACAAACAGCTTTTTATTCTGATAACTTTTCTCTCTGGCTCTAACAATGACTAACTCGCACCACACACACCACCAAAAAAATGGCGCAGACCCCATCAGCAATCTCGGCTCAAGTCGCTCGAGATCCCGGGGCCAAGTCCCGTGAGACTACGGAAGGCGGCAATGCCCAAATCTCCATGGCCCATAGTCAACTGCAATTTAAGCCATCTCCCCAAACAGGGCTCCTGCAGGGATGCTTGTAGCGATTGTGACCCCTGTAGCAGCAGCAGCTGTCTCTTTTATGTTTAGACAATGCCACCGGCAAGTCTTCAGGGCCCGCTAAGACTGGCATAGGGATGTACCTAGGAACACGAGCAACAATCATTAGAGGAAAGGCAGTGCCATTCCAGCACTGAGTCAAGAAGCAAGTTGTAGGAGTGCAATTCAAACTATCATTAAAAATAGAACTATTAGATATGAACGGTGGGTCTATGCAAACAGGGGTAGTTTGGAAGGTCATATTGATAGTTTGAGCTACCGAGACATTGGTTTCCTTGTATTTTAATCAGGATCTATCACTCCTGGAGTAACTTGAAGTCCGGATAAGCCAGTTGAATTCTTCCTCACTAATATTACCCTCACTAGCCCTAGATGACTCCCTTTCTTGTACCTGTCCCAAAGCTTTGGCACTTTCAGTGACACTTTCCTGAACCTTAGGTCTAGTTGAGAGCAGGCATTCCCTAACTAAATGCCACATTGGAAACGTCCCTTTTGGAAGGGGAAATCCTTGTTTTACTGCCGCTATTAGATCCTGCTTATGGAGTTCCCATTGTGGTATGGTAACTAGCCCTATCACTATAAACCATGAGCTTACCTTCATTATCGTTTGGAGTATTTCTGCACAGTACTCAATTTTACTGCTGTTCCATTTTCTTCTTCCATACTATCTTTAACAAATCTCTAATAACCTTAACCATCTGGTTCCTTGAAATTTCCGAACCCATTTTCCCTCGCCCGTAACCGCTCTGGCCAGAGACTCCCACGAGGTTCCTCAGTTTACCTGCCGTGCCAATGAGTTCCCCGTACGGGGCCACCACTTGTTGCCAGTCTCCCCCCAGGTATGGGTTAATTATGCCCCCAGGTGTGGGTCCAAGTCTCCCCCAGGTGGGGGTCTAGGTCTCCTCCAGGTTTGGGTCTAGGTTTCCCCCAGGTGTGAGTCTAGGTCTGCCCTTAGGTGTGAGTCTAGGTCTCCCCCAGGTGTGGGTCTAGGTCTTCCCCAGGTGTGGGTCTAGGTCTCCCCCAGGTGTGTGTCTAGGTCTCCCCCAGGTGGGGCTCTAGGTCTCCCCCAGGTGTGGGTCTAAGTCTGTCCCCAGGTGTGGGTCTAGGTCTCCCCCAGGTGTGGGTCTAGGTCTTCCTCCAGGTGTGGGTCTAAGTCTGTCCCCAGGTGTGGGTCTAGGTCTTCCTCCAGGTGTGGGTCTAAGTCTGTCCCCAGGTGTGGGTCTAGGTCTCCCCCAGGTGTGTGTCTAGGTCTCCCCCAGGTGGGGCTCTAGGTCTCCCCCAGGTGTGGGTCTAAGTCTGTCCCCAGGTGTGGGCCTAGGTCTCCCCCAGGTGTGGGTCTAGGTCTTCCTCCAGGTGTGGGTCTAAGTCTGTCCCCAGGTGTGGGTCTAGGTCTTCCTCCAGGTGTGGGTCTAAGTCTGTCCCCAGGTGTGGGTCTAGGTCTCCCCCAGGTGTGGGTCTAAGTCTGTCCCCAGGTGTGTGTCTAGGTCTCCCCCAGGTGTGTGTCTAGGTCTCCCTCAGGTGGGGCTCTAGGTCTCTCCCCCAGGTGTGTGTCTAGGTCTCCCCCAGGTGTGGGTCTAGGTCTCCCCCAGGTGTGGGCCTAGGTCTCCCCCAGGTGTGGGCCTAGGTCTCCCCCAGGTGTGGGTCTAGGTCTTCCTCCAGGTGTGGGTCTAAGTCTGCTCCCAGGTGTGGGTCTAGGTCTCCCCCTGGTGTGAGTCTAGGTCTCCCCCAGGTGTGGGTCTAGGTCTCCCCCTGGTGTGAGTCTAGGTCTCCCCCAGGTGTGGGTCTAGGTCTCCCCCAGGTGGGGGTGTAGGTCTTCTACCAGGTGTCTTTCTGGGTCCGCTCCCAGGTGTGGGTCTAGGTCCGCCCCCAGGTGTGGTCTGGTGTCAGGACTGCAGATCTGCACAAGGCCATTACTGGGACCGGAGACCTTGGCACCCTTTCCTTTCCCCACCCACCCCGTGGCCCTGAAATGCTTTGCTGGTGGTTCATCCAACCCTGTGTGAGGGAGCTGATGGCCTGTAGGAGCCCCCTGGGAAGGGTCTACCCGCTGTCCCCACACCGCTGCTGGCCTTGGCCAGATAAGACAGAAGATGGCAGGAAAAATTTACTCTTCACAGCAATTTGACATGGGAACTTTTATTAGATGAACTTAATAAATGAACTCTGGGGGGCTGGGATGTGGCTCAGCGGCAGAGCACTTGCCTAGCAGGAGTGAGGCACTGGGTTTGATCCTCAGCACCACATAAAAATAAAGAAAATAAAGGCATTGTGTCCATCTACAACTACAAAAATAAATAAATAAATAAATAAATAAATAAATAATAATCGGTGCAGGAGCCCTGTTTGGAGAGATGGCTTAAATTGCGGTTGACTATGGGCCACAAAGATTTGGGCATTGTCACCTTCCATAGTCTCACGAGACTTGGCCCGGGATCTCGAATGACTTGGCCGAGATTGCTGATCGGGTCAGCGCCATTTTAGTGGTGTGTGTGGCGCGTGTTAGTCGTTAGAGCCAGAGAGAAAAGTTATCAAAATAAAAAACTGTTTGTCTCCAGTTCGCCTCTAAACTTCTTCCCGTGACTTTGTTGCTCCAAGCGACCATCGCTTCAGGCAGCAACAAATCGGGGCCTGTGGTTTGGCACAGTCTTGTTTTTTAAGTTTATTTGTCTAATAATTTGTATTGTGTTTATGAAAGTGATGACCCTTGGCAGGGAAATGAGTGGTGGGAGAGAGAACAAAGGGACCTCCGGCCAGGAAGTCCCATCTAGGAGAGTCGTCACTAGGCTCTAGACCTCCCCAGGTCAGGGGCAGCCCTGATCCTGTTATCTGAAGGGCCCCACTGAGAATCCTCTAGGGACCAAGACAGGACATGGGAGCAACCAGAGAACTTCCTGCACACACTCCGCCACCGCTCAGGGCCACTCTCTGGTCAGGGTGGGAAGAGACGGAGCCCCGGAGGTCCCGCTGGTCACTGTCACGCCTGGGCTTGGCCCTCGAGCTGGTGGTGTCAGGGTTCTCCTTTAGGTGTCCATCCCTACTCGATTCCAAAGCACCTCTGTCCCTGAAGGCCCCGGGCACTTCCCAAAAGCCACTGCTACATTTATGTGTCTCTTGCCAGCTGAAATCCGACGGCTGGAAGGACCTGGTTCCCATGACGGAGCTTAGGCCAGAAAACACTTCTTGCAGCCACAACTACTTCCTGGTCAACTCCCCGCAGCGGTGGACTCACGTGAGACTCAACATCTTCCCCGTAAGTGCCACCTGGTCCCCTGCAGCCTGGCCCTTCCTTAGCCTGCTTTGGCATGTTTGTAAACCAGCACGGACCAGCTTTCTCAGTGGTGGCTCTGCCCGGCATGTTGGGCTTCTCATCTGCCCTTCTGGGGCTGCGGGAGATTCTTATCTTACTCTACGCGGGAGTAGGTAAGTTGATGAGAAATCACCAAGTAAACGAGGGCGTGGCAGAACCGACTGGATTAGGTTAGAATCTCCTAGCAACATCTATGTCACAGGTAAATTCTCCTATTTACAAAAACATCCTATACCCTTTATCTGTCATCCTCCTCTCCCTAGCCCTAAGCTAAACAACTACCAGTTACTTTCTATTTTGATAGGTGTGACTATTTTGACACTTTCATGTAAAACAATCATATTTTTTGGCATTTTGTCTCTGGCTTTTTTCACTTCATTTAATGGTCCAAGATTCTGGAGCACACCCCAGTACTCCATGCCCCTTTGTGACCACCAAGTTCCCACCAGTCCACCATGTTGTATTTGTCAGTTCATCAGTTGACAGACATTTGTTTCCACCTGTTTTCTAGTATGATTGATGCTGCTGTAAACGCTCACTAGTTTTTGTGTGGACACAGGTTTTCATTTGTCTTGAAACCCCAAGATTGGCATTTCTGGGTCACATGGTCACTGCGTTCACCTGTTTGAGGAGCTGCTGCACTCTCCCCGAATGGCTGCACCCATCCACATTCCTGCAGGAGTTCTGGTTTTTTGCTTCCTTCCCAGCACTTTTTATCTTTCTGATTGTAGCCATCTCAGTCGATGTGAAGTAGCGCCTCATTGTGGTTTTGGCTGATTGACATTTCCTTGATGCTTAATGATGGTGAGCATATTTTCATGTGCTTATTGGCCATCTGTATATTTTCTTAGAAAAAATTTTCCTTTCAGACTTATTGCTTATTTTAAAATTGGGCTTTTATCTTTAGTTGTCGAATCATGTAAGTTTCTTTGTATATTGTAGTTATAAGTCCCTTACCAGATATAAGATTTGTAAACATTTTTTCCCACTCTGTGAAGTGCCTTTTCACTTTTTTTTGTAGGGGCTTTTGAAGCACAACAGTTTTTGATGTTGATGAAATTCAGCATATCTGTTCTATTTTGTGTGTGTGTGTGTGTGTGTGTGTGTGGTGCTGGGGATTGAACCCAAGGCTTTGTGTATGCAAGGCTAGCACTCTATCAACTGAGCTATATCCCCAGCCCATTCTATACTTTTGTTGCTTATACTTTCAGAGCTGTATCTAGAAAATCAGCATCAAATCCAGGGATATGAAAGAATATTCCTGTGATTTTTTTCCTGTTTTATAGATTTACATGTTTGCTTAAAGAAATAGATCATTTTAATCTTTGATCAATTTTGGTCAATTTTGAGTTAAATTTTATAAGTGGTGTAAGGTAATGATTCAAATGCATTCTTTTGCATATGCATATCAATTGTCTAAAAAGCATTTGTAGAAAATATTCTTCTGCCGGGGTCCAGCCCTAGCAGGGTTGGGGGTCTTCCTGGTCGAGGGGTTGTGACGGGGTAGACAGCGTAGGCGATGGATGGACAGCAACCACACAGACTCACAGGCCAGTGCAGAATGCTGACAGGTTTATTGAGTTCACACACAGTTTTTATACATTTTTTAAAGTATAACATGCCAAGAATGTGGTTAACATAAAACCCATAGAATTCCTGGTACAGAACAGGCTTACTGGAAAAAGTGATTGTATGAGATAATAATATCCCCACCACATCCCCTACTATTGTTCTGATTTAATGTCTAAGCTATGAACGTAATCAGCAAAGTTGATCTTAAGTTTCTATTTCATCATAAATGCTCTTGACATAGTGCTTAGCTGTGGTAAACAAGCTAGACTCTTAACTCTATAGCCTAAGTTAATCTTTAAGTTCAGGCTTGCAAGAGGGCAATGATTTCAGAGGTTTCCATGGCAAATTTCTTTGTAGATAATTGTTATATTGTTTAGCAAAGCTGATCTTACTAAAGCAGGATCACAAGCACCAGAATCTAACATTTAACTTATGCCTATGAATACGTTTACCCCTCCACCATATAACATTTCCTGATTCTGGATCTAACTAACCCATGGGACACAAGAGAGGGTCTCAGTAGTAGGAAGCACTATAATTTTATTCTGTATCTGATTACTAACAGTGAGACTATGTGCTTTTTGCATACTCATGACTGGAGAAACAGGTGGCTCTGTGACTGTTCTCACATAACAATATGTGCTTATAACAATCACCCCAGGAAGTAGACACATCACACGGTGGCAGAGGATTATTTTACTGTTTGTGGTAGGGAAGGGGTCATGGTTTCTAATGTTTTATTAATATTCTCAGAAAATGCTGTAATATTCCCCTCACCCCCAGCAATCACCACTAGAAAATTTATTGAGTATAATATTAATAAGAAGATAGTGCAGAAAAGGCACCAGAACCCAGAGGCAGACATCTGGCATTTTCCCGAGATGATGAGACCTTGCAAACATCATTCTCCCAGTGGATCCTTGTCAAACACTGGTCGGATTGCCAGGCGCCCTCGCATTTCCCAACACCATTTGTTGAAGAGGCTGTCTTTTCTCCAATGAACGTTTTTGGCACCTTTGTCTAGTATAAGATAACTGTAGATGTGTGGGTTAGTCTCTGTGTCTCTTCTTTTCTGTACCATTGGTCAACTGGTCTATTTTGGTGCCAATACCATGCTGTTTATTTATTTATTTTTATTTTTTACTATTGCTTTGTAATACAATTTAAGGTCTGGAATCGTAATGCCACCAGCTTCACTCTTTTTGCTAAGAATTGCTTTGGCTATTCTGGGTCTTTTATTATTCCAGATGAATTTTATGATTACTTTTTCTAATTCTATGAGGAATGATATTGGGATTTTGATTGGGATTGCATTGAAACTGTATAGTGCTTTTGGGAGAATGGTCATTTTGACAATATTAGTTCTACCTATCCATGAACAAGGTAGATCTTTCCATCTTCTCAGATCTTCTTTAATTTCTTTCTTTAGCATGCTATAGTTTTCATTGTAGAGGTCTTTCACTTCTTTTGTTACGTTGATTCCCCAGTATTTTATTTTATTTTTTGAGTCTCTAGTAAATGGGGTGGATTTTCTAGTTTCTCTTTCTGAGGATTTGTCACTGATGTTCAGAAATGCCTTTGATTTATGGGTGTTGATTTTATATGCAGCTATTTTGCTGAATTCATTTATTAGTTCTAGAAGACTTCTGGTGGAATTTTTTTGGATCTTCTATATATAGAAATATATCATCTGCAAATAGTGATAATTTGAGTTCTTCTTTTCCTATCCATATCCCTTCAATTTCTTTCATCTGTCTAATTGCTCTGGCTAGGCTTCAAGAAATATGTTTAAAAGGAGTGGTGAAAGAGGGCATCCCTGTCTTGTTCCAGTTTTTAGGGGGAATGCTTTCAATTTTTCTCCATTTGGGATGGTATTGGCCTGGGGTTTAGCATGGATGGCCTTTAAGATGTTAAGGTATGTTTCTGTTGTCCCTATTTTTTCTAGCATTTTGAACATGAAGGGATGTTGTATCTTGTCAAATGTTTTCTCTGCATCTATTGAGATGATAATATGATTTTTATCTTTGAGCCTGTTGATGTGATAAATGACATTTATTGATTTCCTTATATTGAACCAAACTTGCATCCCTGGAATGAAGCCCACTTGATCGTGGTGCACTATCTTTTTGATATGTTTTTGTGTTCGATTTGCCAGAATTTTATTGAGAATTTTTGCATCTATATTCATTAGAGATATTGGTCTGTAGTTTTCTTTCTTTGATTTGTCTCTGCCTAGTTTTGGAATCAGGGCCTCATAGAATGAGTCTGGAAGTGTTTGCTCTTTTCTAGTTCATGAAATAGTTTGAGAAGTATTGGTGTTAGTTCTTCTTTAATGGTCTTGTAGAACTTGGCTGTGTATCCATCTGGTCCCGACTTTCTTAGGTTGGTAGGATTTTGATTTTGTTTGAAATTGATCTATTTAAATTGTGTATATCATCCTGATTTAGTTTGGGCATATCATATGTTTCTAGAAATTTGTCCATGCCTTCAATATTTTCTATTTTATTGGAATACAAATTTTCAAAATAATTTCTAATTATCTTCTGTATTTCTGTAGTGCCCATCACAATATTTCCTTTTTCATCATAAATATTGGTAATTTGAGTTTTCTCTCTTCTTTTCTTCATTAGCATAGCTAATGGCTTATCAATTTTATTTATTTTTCAAAGAACCAACTTTTTGTTCTGTCAATTTTTTCAGTGTTTTTGTTTCAATTTCATTAATTTCAGCTCTGATTTTAATTATTTCCTGTCTTCTACTTCTTTTGGGGTTGATTTGTTCTTCTTTCTCTAGGGCTTTGAGATGTAATGTTATTTCATTTATTTGTTGACTTTTTCTTCTTTGAAGGAATGAGCTTCATGCAATGAACTTTCCTCTTAGTACTGCCTTAATAGTGACCCAGAGATTTCAATATGTTGTATCGTTGTTCTCATTTACCTCTAAGAATTTTTTTTAAATATTTATTTTTATTTACTTTAGCTGTACACAATGCAATGCATTTATGTTTACGTGGTGCTGAGGATCGAACCCGGGCCGCGCACGTGGGAGGCAAGCGCTCTGCCGCTGAGCCACAATCCCAGACCACCTCTAAGAATTTTTTAATCTCCTTCTTAATGTCTTCTGCAACCCATTGTTCATTCAGTAGCATATTATTTAGTCTCTTGGTGTTGGAGTAGTTTTTCTGATTTTATCATTGATTTTAATTTCATTCCATTAAGATCTGATAGAATGCAGGGTAGTATCTCTACTTTTTAATATTTGCTTAGAGTTGCTTTATGGCATAATATATGGTCTATTTTAGAGAAGGATCTATGTGCTGCTGAGAAGAAAGTGTATTGACTTATTGATGGATAATATACTCGGTATATGTCAGTTAAGTCTAAGTTATTGATTATATTATTGAGTTTATAGTTTTTTTGATTATATTATTGAGTTTATAGTTTTTATTTTTTTGTTTAGCTTTTGTTTGGAAGATCTATCTAGTGGTAAAAGAGGTGTGTTAAAGTCACCTAGAATTATTGTATTGTGTTCTATTTGGCTCTTGAACTTAAGAAGAATTTGACTGATGAATGTAGATGCTCCATTATTTGGGGCGTATATATTTATAACAGTTATGTCTTGTTGATGTAGGATCCCCTTAAGCAGTATGAAATGTCCATCTTTATTTCTTTTGATTAGCTTTGAATTGAAGTCTACTTTATTTGATATGAGGATGGAAACCCCTGCTTGCTTATGTAGACCGTGTGAATGGTATATTTTATCCCATCCTTTCACCTTCAGTCTGTGGGCATCTTTTTCTATGAGATGTGTCTCTTGAAGGCAGCATATTTTTAAATCCAATCTATCAGACTATTTTTTTTTTTTTTTTGGTACCGGGGACTTGAACTCAGGGGCACTCGACCACTGGGCCACATCCCCAGCCCTTTTTTGTATTTTATTAGAGACAGGGTCTCACTGAGTTGCTAAGTGCCTCGCCATTGCTGAGGCTGTCTTTGAACTCACAATCCTCCTGGCTCAGCCTCCCAAGTGCTGGGATTACAGGCGTGTGCCACCACGCCTGGCAGCGTATGTTTTTTAATTCGTGAGTTTAGGCTATTAAACATTCAGGGTTATTATTGAGACATGATTTGTATTACCAGTCATTTTTTTTAATTTTTATTTTTGGTATTTAGTTTGACTTTGTTTCTCCTTTGGTTGGTTTTCCTTATTGTAGTTCTTCCCTTTGCAGATTTTCATTGTTGTTTTTCATTTACTCCTCGTGGAATATTTTGCCAAGAATGTTCTGTAGTGCAGGCTTTCTTGTTGTGAATTCTTTTAGCTTTTGTTTATTGTGGAAGGTTTTTATATCATCATCAATTCTAAAGCTTAATTTTGCTGGATATAAGATTCTTGGTTGGTATCCCTTATCTTTTAGAGCCTTGTATAAGTTGTTCCAGGATCTTCTGGCTTTGAGAGTTGAAAAATCTGCTGAGATCCAAATTGGTTTTCCCTTATAGGTAGGTAATCTGATTTTTCTCTCTTGTGGCCTTTAAAATTCTATCCTTATTTTGTATGAGAGGCATTTTCATTATAATGTGTCTTGGTGTAGATTTGCTGAAATTTTGTACATTTGGCGTCCTATAGGCCTCTTGTATTTGATTTTCAAATTCATTCTTCCTGCTTGGGAAATTTTCCAATATTATTTAATTGAAGAGATTGTGCATTCCTTTGGTTTGAATCTCTGCACCTTCCTCTATTCCAATAAATCTTATATTTGATCTTTTAATGGTATCCCATGATTCTTGGATATTTTGTTCATGGTTTCTTACCATCTTCACTATGAGGGTCAACTTTATTTTCAAGATTATATATTTTGTCTTCATTGTCTGAGGTCCTGTCTTCCAAGTGTTCCAATCTGTTGGTGATGCTATCTATTGAGTTTTTTTTAAGTGGCTTATTGTTTCTTTCATTTCAAGGATTTCTGTTTGTTTTTTTCTCAGACTCTCTACCTCTTTCTTGAAGTAATCTTTTGCTACCTGTGTTTGTTCTCTTATCTCTTTGTTGGTGTGATTGATGGTTGCCTGTATTTGATCTCTTATCTCTTTGTTGGAGAGATAATTTTTTGCCTGTATCTGCTCACTTAGGTCATTTTTTGAATCCCAAATAATTTTAATTATGTATATCTGGAACTCCTTCTCTGACATTTCACCTACTGTGTTTTCTATGGCTTCTATTGTTGTATGTAGTATCTTGGTTCGTTTTGGGCATTTTCCTCCCTTGTTTTTTTCATGATGTCTATGTGTTTTCCTCTCTTGCAGGGTAGGCCTGAGGTATTACAGCTTCTGCCCTATTGTCTTCTAGTGTCCCTACAGGTTACCCAAAACCTCACTTTTTAGGTAAAGATCAATATTACAGCATTCAATGTACCCAATGTGTATCCATATATCATCAGTTAGCTTCTATTTTTATATTTACAGTTTTGTCACTATAAACAGAAATGATGAGATCAGTTATCTTTTTCCATATAGTCTCTATGTTTGCATGGTAGTTTACAGTATCTAATGGTAGAAGTGGGGACTTAGGGGTTGGCTAAGATGTTTATGAGGTAGGATGTGAGAAAATAGAGGTATTAGATTATATAGCTAGTGAGAGTGTAATCGTAAGAATCTGGCTTTAGTAGGAGAAGCAAGAGACAGGCATCCCCATGTAAGACTCCCTGTTGGGTCACAACAGCATGCCTGGTAGCGCCTCTAGTAGAGCACCTCTGGTGCAGCCTGGTCCACAGGACCTTGATGATGTCTTACCAGGACCCTTCTGTTGTTCCTTGATAGTAGCCTCACTATCTCAGTTTTGTGGCAGTGGCAGCCTCAAGCTTAGAATTATCTTGATGTTGGGTCTTGTAGCCATGGAACCCCAGTGCGGTGTGTCTCTCTGGGCAGGCGTGGGTTGCCCCTCCGAGTGGTGGGTGTGGAGTGGGCCTCTCTCTCCGATCTCCTCCTGGCCGCCGTGTGGTGGAGCAGGTGGTCTGGCTCTCCTCTCCTCACTCTCCTCCTCCTGGGTCTCCTCCCAGTCTAGTTGTGGTGGTGAGCATTGGGCAGGCGGTCAGCAGGGCCATTCCTCCGGCCGGGGCCTGCTGTTCCTAGTCCCGTGGCAGTGTAGGCGGGTGCTGGCTGGGCAGGCAGTTGGCGGGGCCCTTCCTCCAAGTCTTTGCAATTCTATATTTTAGAATCAACTTTTAAATTTCTACAGAGAAACCAATTGGGATTTAAAAAAAATTATTTATTTACTCTAATTTGTTATACATGACACCAGTTGGGATTGTGACAGAGGTTGCCTTAAATCTGTAGCTCAATTTGGGGAGTACTGCCATCTTAATAATATTGAGTATCCCAATCTATGAACGTGGGATAGTCTCCCATTTGTTTAAGTGTCCTCTAATTTCTTTCAACAATGATTTGTAGTTTTCAGAGTATAATTTCTGTACTACTTTTCCTAATTTTTGTCTAGTACATACAACCTTGATGAACTCATTTGTGAGTAGTAATGGTTTATTTATTTATTTATTTATGTTTTAATTAGTTATACATGACATTAGAATGCATTTATGCACTGTGATATACATAGATGGGATGTAATTTCTCATTTTTCAAAATGTACATGTTGCAGAATCACATTGGTCATTCAGTCACATGTATACATACAGTAATAATGTCTCTTTCATTCCACTGTATTTCCCATCTCCACATCCCTTCACTTCCCTCTACCTAATCTAAGGTAACGCTATTTTCCCTAGTGCCCCCACCTTATTGTGAATTAGCATCCACATATTAGAGAAAACATTTGGCCTTTGGTTTTGTGGGATTGGCTTATTTTGCTTAGCATGATATTCTCCAACTCCAACCATTTATTGGCAAATGCCTTAATTTCACCCTTCTTTAAAGCTGAGTAATATTCCATTGAGTATATATACCACATTTTCTTTATCCACTGATCTATTGAGGGACATCCAGGTTGGTTTCATAGTCTAGCTATTGTGAATTGAGCTGCTATATACATTTATGTGGCTGCATCACTGTAGTATGCTGATTTTAAGTCTTTTGGGTATAAACTGAGGAGTGGGATAACTGGGTCAAATGGTGGTTCCATTCCCAGTTTTCTGAGGAATCTCCACAGTGCTTTCCATAGTGGTTGCACCAATTTGCAGTGCCACCAGCAATGTATGAGTGTACCTTTTCCCCCACATCCTCGCCAACATTTATTGTTGCCTGTATTCTTGATGATTGCCATTCTGACAGGAGTGAGATGAAATCTTAGAGTAGTTTTGATTTGCATTTCTCTAATTGCTAGAGATGTTGAACACTTTTTCATATATTTGGTGATAAATTGTATTTCTTCTTCTGTGAAGTGTCTGTTCAGTTCCTTAGCCCATTTATTGATTGGGTTATTTGTTTTTTTGGTGTTAAGTTTTTTGAGTTCTTTATATATCCTAGAGATTAATGCTTTATCAGAGGTGCATGTGGTAAAGATTTTCTCCCAATCTGTAGGCTCTCTCCTCACATTGTTGTTTCCTTTGCCAAGAAGAAGCTTTTTAATTTGAATCCATCCCATTTATTGATTTTTGATTTTACTTCTTGTGCTTTAGGTGTCTTGTTAAGGAAGTCAGATCCTAGGCCGATGTTGTGCAGATTTGGGCCTATTTCTTCTTCTATTAGGTGCAGGGTCTCTGTTCTAGTGCCTAAGTCTTTGATCCACTTTGAGTTGATTTTTTTTGCAGGGTGAGAGAGAGAGGTTTGATTTCATTCAGCTACATATGGATTTCCAGTTTTGCCAGCACCATTTGTTGAATAGGCTATCTTTTCTCCAGTGAATGTTTTTGGCACTCTTGTCTATATGAGATAACCATATTTGTGTGGGTTTGTCTCTGTGTCCTTTATTCTGTACTATTGCTCTACAAGTCTATTTTGGTACCAATACCATGCTGTTTTTATTACTATAGCTCTGTAGTATAGTTTAAGGTCTCATCGTGATGCCTCCTGCTTCACTTTTTCTTGCTAAAAATTGTTTTTAGCTATTCTGGGTCTCTTATTTTTCCAAATAAATTTCATGATTGCTTTTTCTATTTTTATGAAGAATGTAATTGGGATTTTAATAGGGATTGCATTAAATCTGTATAGTGCTTTTGGTAGTATGGCCATTTTGACAAGAATAATTCTGCCTATCCAGGAGCATGGGAGATCTTTCCATCTTCTGAGGTTTTCTTCAATTTCTTTCTTCAGTGTTCTGTAGTTTTCATTGTAGAGGGCTTTCATCTCTTTTGTTAGGTTAATTCCCAGGTGTTTTTTTTTTTGAGGCTCTTTTGAATGGAGTAGTTTTCCTAATTTCTCTTTCAGTGGATTTATCGCTGATGTATGGGAATGTGTTTGATTTATGGGTGTTGATTTTATATCCTACTACTTTGCTGAATTCATTTATTCTAGAAGTTTTCTGGAGGAATTTATTGGATCTTCTAGATATAGAATCATGTCTTCAGCAAATAGTGATAGTTTGATTTCTTTTTTTTTTTTTTTACCTATTTGTATCCCTTTAATTTCTTTCTTTTGTGTAATTGCTCTGGCTATATTTTCAAGGATGATGTTGAATAGAGTGGTGAAAAAGCACATCTTTGTCTTGTTCCAGTTTTTAGAGGGAACGTTTTCAATTTTTCTCCATTTAGAATGATGCTGGCCTTGGTTTTAGCATATATAGCTTTTACAATGTTGAGGTATGTTCCTGTTATCCCTAGTTTTTCTAGTGTTTTGAACATGAAGGTGTGCTGTATTTTGTCAAATGCTTTTTATGCATCTATTGAGATGATCATATGATTCTTGTTTTTAAGTCTACCAATATGATGAGTTACATTTATTGATTTCCTATGTTGAACCAGCCCTGCATCCCTGGGATGAATCCCACTTGATCATGGTGCACTATCTTTAAAATAGGTTTTTGCATGCAATTTGCCAGAATTTTATTGAGAATTTTTGCATCTATGTTCATCAAGGATATTGGTCTTAAGTTTTCTTTCCTTGATGTGTCCTTGTCTGTTTTTGGCATCAGGGTGATATTAGCTTCATAGAATGAGTTTGGAAGGGTTCCCTCCTTTCTCTTTCATGGAATACTTTGAGGAGTACTGGTGTTAATTATTCTTTGAAAGTCTTGAAGAACTCCAGTGAGAAGCCATCTGGTCCTAGCTTTTCTTGGTTGGTAGGCTTTTGATGGTGTTTTCTATTTCATTGCCTGAAATCGATCTGTTTAAATCATGTACGACCTTGTCATTCAGTTTGGGTAGGTCCTATGTCTCTAGAAATTTGTTGATGTCTTTGCTATTTTCTATTTTATTAGAGTATAAATTTTCAAAATAGTTTCTAATTATCTTATATATTTCAGATGTGTCCATTGTGATATCTCCTTCTTCATCTTGTATTTTATTAATTTGAGTTTTCTCTCTTTTTCTCTTCATTAGTATGGCCAGGGGTTTATCTATTTTATTTTTTCAAAGAACCACCTTTTTGTTTTGTTAAAATTTTCTAATTGTTAGTAGTAATGGTTTTTGAGTGGAATATTTAGGATGTTCTGTATACAAGATCACACTGAGAATAGAAATAGTTTTACTTCTTTTTTTTCTAACTGGGATTCACCCTCTGTTTCTCCCTTTCCAACCAGAACCTCTCACTCTCTGGTTCTCCCCCTACTAATTTCCCTGGCTAGAACCTCTAATGCAGAATTGAACAGAAGTTTCAAGGGGTGAAGTCTGCATATTATTCCTGATCTAAGGGATAAAACCATTTTCACCATCAAGTATGAGACTGCCTGGGGATTCTTCATAGATCTCTTTATCAGGTTAGGGAAGTTCCCTCTATTCCTATTTTGTTGATTTTATCATGAAAAGATGTTAGATCTTTCCCAGTGCTTTTTCTATGTCTACTGAGGTGATCGAGTGTCTTTTTGTATTTTATACTATTGATATATTATGGTGCCTTACTGAGTTTTAGTCGATATACTTGAATGAATGTTGCTTCATTTGCTGTATGCCCTGGGACCACTTGTAGTGACTTGAAGAGCCTCCTTCGCCCGGTCACCGGCCTCACTGGGTAGCAAGTCACCAGAGTTCCTCTGCCGTCATGCTTTGACCCTCCTGTGGACACCAGGTGTCTCTGGTTATCACGCTTCACAAGGAGACACCCACCTGGAAAGAACGGAATGCTCACCAGAACTGGCTACTCACTGAACATCTGTTCTAGTACAGCGGAAGCTGAGAGATGTGGGCCTTCCCCACTTCCTAACCCAGCACCATGATGTACCCAGGTAGACTGGGGGCCAGTGGGGTCTAGGCAGAGCTGCCAGCCTGCAGTCATCACAGAGACAGTGCCCGGTCTGGGAGATGCTCAGAGCCCAGCATATCATGGGGGGAACTGTGTGTTATTGGACTGAACTTGCAGAGGACAGATAAGTAATAAAGATAAAAAAAAAAAAGAGATGAATGTTGTAACAAAAGTATTTAGATAAAGTCCTAAGACATTTCTATCTGATGATTTTGATTACCAAAACAGCAACTTTGTCTAACCCACTCTGTGCAGGGTTTAGGATGTGAGGGGGTGTCCAGGGAAGTTTTCTGGTGGAAGCTGGGCTGTGCTGGACCAGAGAGCCGCAGAGCACACTGAGCCAGGCCTTGACTGGCCATCATTGATTGAGAAGGTGGGAGTCAGGCACGGTCTGCAAGCAGCTCTCTTCTCTTAGCAGCATCCTGGCTTCCTCTGGGGGGTTCCACCTGGTATCCAGGTATGAAAGGGACAGGAAGGGGCAGTAAGCCAGATGTCAGTGGACACAAGCCCTGGGAAGGGGTTGTGTGAGATGCTCTTGCAGGGTGGAGAGGCGTTGCTGGCATGCCTTGATAGTTTCCACTAATATGAGGCTGGATGTTAACTCTCTAAGAGAAATTTTATTTAATACAAAATTGGCTCTATTCCACAGTAAGTGTCCTATGCTATTAAAACAAGTCACAATGTCCAGAGAGCCAGAGGAGCGGTATTACCCCACAGTCTAGCTCCTGCTGCATGAGCCCCTGTCTTGTATCTGGGGTTTGATGCCAATGAAGTCTGATTTTAAAGACTGTAAGCAGCAGGACTTCCACTGTTCTACCAGAAGTTTTTCAGACCATCCAGTTTCAGAAGACGGTTCATGTAGAGACATTTGGGACACAGTTTTGGTAGAGTTCTTCAGTAACTTGAGCACCTATCTAAGTCATGCTTGGCTCCCACCTTCTAGGAAGTAATATTCCAATAAGTGAACATGATCTGTTTGTCAGGAATCGGGCCCTCTGTGTCCATCTTGGTAACCATTTGCTGCTCTGCAGACCTAATTTCAGGCTGCTGCAATCCTCAGCAAAGATTCAATTTTGCAAATGTGATCTTTTGTAGTCTCAGCCAAATTGCTGAGCAGTGCAGTGCTGCAAAAATAAACACACGAGGTTCTTTCATGAGTCTGGGGGTGGTGGCGATGCTCACCTCTGACGCCAGTGCTGGGGTGTGTGGGACCTGTCACTCACGACACGGGCCTTTGTTCTCTGTGGTGGATTTCCCAGCTGACCGTCCACCCCCATGGAGCGGACGTGCTCTGGGTAAAGACAATGCAGAAGTGGACAGCGCGGCAGCTGGCCTGGCCTCCAGGGATTCTACAATCCGAGTCTGGAGACTGACAATAGAGGGGACTTAAAAAGAGGGAAAATAAAAAAGGTAACTTCAGCCAGGAATGGTGGCACATGCCCGGAATCCCAGCTGCTCCAGGGGCTGTGGCAGGAGGATCTCAAATTTAAAGCCAGCCTCAGCAATTTAGCAAGGCCCTAAGCAACTTAGTGGGATCATGTGTCAAAATAAAAAAGAAAAAGGGTTGGGGATGTGGCTCAGTGGTAAGGAACCCCTAGGTTCGATCCCCAATGCCAAAAAACAAAAAATAAGGTGACTTGATAGTGCAACCAGAGCTATGGAGTAGATGAACAGGGCAGATGCGAAGAAACTCATCTGGGAAGTCAGGCAGGGGCAAGCGGACAGGGAAGAGAGGACCTCCAGAGAGAGAGAGAGAGAGAGAGAGCCTTCCTGGGACCATGACACGTAAATCGAGACTCAAGAGTGCCGATCTCCTGGAGAGCTGGGGAGGCTGTGCCAGTGCAGGCAATGTCACGTGCCAGGCCCTGGGTGACGGGCTGCTGTATTCAAGGAACTGAAGTGGACGGGTGTGGCAGAGCCTGGAAGGAGGTGAGCCTGGAGAAGACGCACGGCCCTGCAGGTCGCGGCACCCCAGCAGTCACCTCTGTGACCTTCCTTTTCAGATGGGGGCATTGCTCGCCTTAGAGTATATGGCACTGGGCAGAAGGACTGGGCTGCCACCGACCCCAAAGATCCGGTAGACCTGGTGGCCATTGCCTTTGGGGGTGTCTGTGTAGGATTCAGCAACGCACATTTTGGGCACCCAAATAATATGATAGGTAAGAGAACATTCTAGGAGCCGGCTCTATGGAGTGGGGGGTACTAGTGCCAAGTACCCCATAGGCCAGAACAATGGGAGAGGCCGGGCCCTGGAAGCCTGGGGTGCAGGAGGTCATGTACGTGTGGGATTTGAGCCTCTGTGCCGCAGGGAGAGTCACCATCCGTTGTGGTCCTTCCTAGTCTGGGCCCTATGTAGTTGCCACAGAAGGACAACAAGTCACCAACTCTGTGATGGGCTGAAACTTCACTGCACGAACGTCATTTGGGTGGCCATGCCCGGGGACGTGGGACCTGTGATCTGGTGATGTGGGCATTCCGTCTCGCATTTGAGATCAAGCCACCGTGGCACCGTTAACCCAGGTTTTTCCTGTAGGAGTCGGCAGGCCCAAGTCCATGGCAGACGGCTGGGAGACCGCGAGGCGGCTGGACAGGCCTCCGGTGTTGGAGGTGAGAGGCCCAACAACGGGGGTTCAGGGTTTTCTAAGAAGTGTTTTCAGAAAACTTTTTATTTCACACCAAGGAGAAAAACCTTTTTTTAGAGTCCTCTTGAGCTCCCCTAAATGTTCGCCACCACTCTCCACTTTCCTGAGTTCCCAGTTTGCTCCGCACAGTGCCACGCTGCCCTCCACCAGGGCAGACATGCTGGTCAGCCTGCTCTGGCCCACTGCCACACTCAGTGAAGGAATCAGAGGGTCTGTGGCCTGAGGATCCAGAGGCCATGGGCACATTTATTTGTAGATCTGGAGGAAAATACAGGAGTTTAGTATATCTGGTCAGTTTCCTAGGATTAGACCCCTACGTGAGCCTGTGATGATAAGGAATGCTGAAGTCAGACTCGCTGCTCGATCTGGCCAGTACGTAGCTGACACACAGACACCAAATGCGGGCAAAGCAAAGCAAAACACTCTGGTTTGAATCCCAGTGAGAACTCAGCCATGCTCCCAGCCCCGGGGTGGCCCTCCTGTCACACCACAGCTTCCCGAGGTAGATGCATGAACTCAGCTTTCTGGGAAGGAAGGGCTGGGGCCACTCAGGTGTCAGAGAGATGGTGGCAACCAGGAGAATATCCTCTTTGCAAGGGCAAAACAAACCCACGAGTGGCCCCGAGGGCTGGCTTGTTGAAGATGCCTCTGTGTACCGCCTTCTGTGTGAGCCTACAGCTGGCACGGAAGACCGTCAGGGGTGGACAGGAATGGGCTCCCCAGTCAGCAGGGGGTGTTTAAGCAGCAACAGCACCTCCACGCGGAGCAGGCAGCACATCAGGTCACAGGAAACACTTTCTTTTTAGTAAGAAATAAGAGGAAGCACAGACGTAAGATGCCAGCCCTTTCCACCTGCTGGTTTCAGGTCAGTGACGCCAGCTGAGCTGACCTCTCTGTCCTTGGATTCCAGAATGACGAGAACGGTGTTCTCCAGGTGCAGGGCTCCGAGTGGGCCGTCTTCCGGCTGGCACATCCCGGGGTCATAACTCAGATTGAGGTCGACACCAAGTACTTTAAAGGTGAGTGTCACTTGGAGGAAGGGCCTGGTAGTCGGTGGGCTCACTCTCCAGGCCACGTGTCCCCCGGGGCTGGGGAGCTGCCCTCTGCGTCCTTCCCACCCAGGGCTGCATGCTGCTGAGCAGGCCAGCTCCTCCCGTCCACAGCTCAGAGTTGGACTGGGTGGCTCTGAAGGTTGCCCAAGATGCCCGCCGCTGTGGGGCTCTCGGCCGGGTGTGCAGGAGCCGGTGGGGCAGCAGGGACGAGAGGCCTGAGGCTGGGGGCAGTGGTCCTAGCAGATTCAGGGGGCGACCGTTTCTCTCCAGGTGTGACATTGTACTGGAGATGGAACCCAGGGCCTCGCACCTGCTAAGCACGCTCTACCACCGGGTGCCTGGCTCCGGGCAGCCACGCAGACTGAAGCCCGAGCACTTCTGGTACTAGGAGGAATTGGTGGCAAGACAAATCGTACACTTACTTTCTTATGAGATATACACACGGGTCATTGTGTCAGGAAAGTTCAAAAGAGGTTACTGAGATTCTATGATTGCTAGGTGACATTGTGTGAGTGTTGGATGGGCGTCTTGGAATTGTTCAGTTCTGTCTGTGACAGATGGTGGTCGTCTCTCTTCACATTTTGTAGGGCTGATTTTTAATTGTTTCAAATCATTATGGCTTTCACTATTAGCTGTTCCATCAAGGCACGAGGTACACTGAGGCCAGGTCCGTCCCCAACAGCAGTGGGCGTGCATTAATTGAGACATCACGGTAACTCTGGCCTACTTTTGGAAAACTGCATTTCAGAGCCCATTTCCTGGTTTTTGTCTTTACTTTCCAACGTGGCTGATGGCAGCTCGCGCCGGGGCAGCTGAGGGCCAGCTCTGCTCTTCTTTTGGTTTGTTTTTGTGCATCTTTGTGAATCTTCAACCCACGGTTTACTAGGTGAAGATTTTGGATCACTTGTTTCCTTTCATGAAGGACATTTTAGTTCAACTCAGGCAACAAACAGCAAATCCACTCAACCAGTTGCCCCCAAAAGCAACAGGTTGTGAATACAGTGCTGTCATTCCCTTGGGACAGTCCTGGGACACTGTGGGGACAGCTGTGGATGAGGGAACATGAGTATCCACCTACATTATTATACCAGTGATACAGCAAATTACAACCACATCAAATACACAGTGCACACACACACACACACACACACACACACACACAGAGGTATGCGTATCAGGGAGCAGAAACAGCAGCTGCAGCCCTTGGGTTTGCATCGTACCCCAGGAGCATGCTCACCTGCCTGGGAGGCCTGTCCCAGGAGATGAGCCACAAAGGGGGCACGTGGGCAGTGAGCGTCCTCTCCGCCAAGGTTCTTGATTAGCAGCTCCTCCTTTGTTGACCTTCAAGTCTTGGAGAACCCCTACTGAACCGCTTCTCACAAAGAGGATGGGACCTTTCCCCTAGGGTCCTGTGACCCTGCCGGCCACACAGTCCTATGAAACTCCAGAGAGAAGAGAGGCTGAGGGCCGTGTGCCACCACCTGGTGGCAACTGAGAAATCCTGCAGTGCGGTGTGTCAGTGGTGCTCAGCACCAGCTGATGGAGCTCAGGGTCCTTCTTTTTCTTGTCAGGTTTCAAAAGGAAAATATCTCCCAGCTTCACAGTGGCTTCAGGTGTGCCACGTGGTGTCTGCGCGCAGCAGCTCAGGAAGCACACCCGGCTCGGCAGCAGGAAGGCCGTGCGTGCAGCTCAGGAGTGCCAAGCACGCAGGGCAGGCGTGCAGCTCAGGAGTGCCAGCGCCAGCAGGGCAGGCGTGCAAGTGCAGGCAGGGCAGGCGTGCAGCTCAGGCGTGCCAGCGCAGGCAGTGCAGGTGTGCAAGCGCCGGCAGGGCAGGTGTGCAAGCACCGGCAGGGCAGGTGTGCAAGCGCAGGCAGGGCAGACGTGCAGCTCAGGCGTGCAAGCGCAGGCAGGGCAGGCGTGCAGCTCAGGAGTGCCAGCCTGGCAGGGCAGGCGTGCAGCTCAGGAGTGCCAGCCTGGCAGGGCAGGCGTGCAGCTCAGGCGTGCCAGCCTGGCAGGGCAGGCGTGCAGCTCAGGAGTGCCAGCCTGGCAGGGCAGGCATGCAGCTCAGGAGTGCCAGCACCGGCAGGGCAGGCGTGCAGCTCAGGAGTGCCAGCCTGGCGGGGCAGGCGTGCAGCTCAGGCGTGCCAGCACCGGCAGGGCAGGCGTGCAGCTCAGGCGTGCAAGCGCAGGCAGGGCAGGCGTGCAGCTCAGGAGTGCCAGCCTGGCAGGGCAGGTGTGCAGCTCAGGCGTGCAAGCGCAGGCAGGGCAGGCGTGCAGCTCAGGCGTGCCAGCACTGGCAGGGCAGGCGTGCAGCTCAGGCGTGCCAGCCTGGCGGGGCAGGCGTGCAGCTCAGGAGTGCCAGCACTGGCAGGGCAGGCATGCAGCTCAGGCGTGCCAGCACTGGCAGGGCAGGCGTGCAGCTCAGGCGTGCCAGCCTGGCAGGCAGGCGTGCAGCTCAGGCGTGCCAGCGCAGGCAGGGCAGGCGTGCAGCTCAGGAGTGCCAGCCTGGCAGGGCAGGCGTGCAGCTCAGGAGTGCCAGCCTGGCAGGGCAGGCGTGCAGCTCAGGCGTGCCAGCCTGGCAGGGCAGGCGTGCAGCTCAGGAGTGCCAGCCTGTGCAGGGCAGGCAGGCTTGGGCTTCCTCTGGAGGCACAGGCATCAATCTTGGCGGCAGGCAACGCCACACAAACCAGTTTGTTCCTTTTCCCCATTTGTCACACCTCTGCATTTGCTTAGCAGGAGCGAGGGCTTGTTCTCTGCCTGGCTTTGACTGGTTTCACCAGCCTGGTGTCCCGCAGGCTGCGCTGTGCAGAGGAATGTGCAGGGCAGGGCGCCTCTGTTTGCTCCGACAGGCAATTCTCCCGACAGCTGCAGGGTGGACGGGTGCATCCTGACCACCCAGGAAGAAGAAGACATGGTCAAGAACAAGTGGGTTCTTGCAGCCCATAAATGGAAGCCCCTGCTCTCTGTCACCAAGGTATGTGGGGGACAGCATGGGGATCTGGTCTTCCATCAGAGGTATTTCCCCTACACTCTGGTGTGCAGAATTAGAATATAATTTCAGACCTCTTCTCAGTTTAAGAGTGAAATGAACTGACATGAACGGACTTTAAAAACTGTATGGTGCGCTTATGTAAGAGGAAGGCAGGAGGCTCGGGAGGCTGAGGCGGGAGGATTGCAACTTCAAGGCCAGCTTCAGAAACTTAGGGAAGCCCTAAGCAACTCAGTGAGACTTAGTGAGAGTCTATCTTAAACAAACAAACAAACATGCTGGGGACGTGGCTCAGTGGCACAATGCCAGTGGGTTCAATCCCCAGAACAAGAAAAGGAAGGAAGGAAGGCAGACTCTCTTTGCCCACTTTCGCATTTCTAATAATCAAATTTTGTTAAAACAAAAATTTGTTATGTGCTAAGAACACATACATGGAAACATGTTTCTGTGTCATCTTTAACTTTTTAGAAGGGGTGGGTGGCGCGCTGAGAGCTACCCGCGGACGGATGCCCCGAGGTGCGCACTGTGGTCTGGTGGAGGCCAGGGATGCGCCCTCGGGACCACGGAGACACAGGCGACCTTCTCGTTCACCCTCTCATCAGCATGTCCCTTAACTACTAACACAGCACACACCTCGGGACCTGCACCGTCATGTCAGTACTACTCGGGCACCCTCTCCCCGCTAGCAGGCTCCTCTGGTAAGCTGGAGGGCATCACTGAATACCTCAATCATGAGCCTCCAAGTCCAAGCTGACAGGTTGCCTGGGTGAGCTGGGTCTTCTGGGCCACACAGTCCTACTCCACAAGGACCCTCTCTCACTCTCTTCCAGCTATCCCCCCACCAAAACCACGTGTTGGACAGCCTGACCCTGGAGCTCCAAGACGTCATCACTCACGCGAGGTTCACCATCTTCCCGGACGGAGGCGTGGGCCGCCTGCGGCTCAAGGGCTTCCCCAGCTCCATCTGCCTGCTGCGGCCCCGGGGGGAGTCCAGGATGAAGTTCTCAGTGAAAACCGGTTTTAAGGCAAACCTTTAGTCATGTGCAAAACATTCATTTCTACGTCGCAAAGACTGCCACTTGAGGCCTTTCCAAGGTTGTCAACACCTGGTGCTGAATAAAGTGGTCACTGCACCAACTAGACTCTGTTTCCTGTTGCCATGAAATGTTTGTTAGCTTAACAACTGGTGTGGCTGTAGATGCAGGTGGCCTCTTGAGGAACTGCATTAAAAAACAGCCACAAGATATCGACATGTATAATAGCACTACGTGCCTTCTGCGTGTGATCCAAAGGGACATGTAGCCTGCTGTCCGAGAGCTCAGACCCATCAACACCGCTGGGAACAGCATTTCCAGAAGCACTCACTGTCGCAGCTCAAAGACTGCCCCCTTTGGCCGCGCAGGGACTGGCCTTGCCGCCCCGCCCCACCAGCGCGCACGCTGCTGCAGGGCACGTTTCGGGCACCAGCACCAGCGGCTAGGCCGCCCAGCTCCGCACGTGCTCCGCACGGTTCCGGACCGCTTACGCCTCTGCGCCCGAGGCCTAGAAGCTTTTTAGGGCGTCGATCGCTTAAAGAAACTGAGGCTCAGAAAGTCAAGGCCGTTTTAACACGGGTCCATCTCGGATTGTCCCTGTGGTCCTGAGGCAGCCCGCCTTGCGCCCTAGAGGGCAGCCAGCACAGTGGGGGGTCGCGGTGGGCGCGCCTGACGCTTCGCACCCTCCCATTCCGCCACTTTTGCAGGGCCACGACGGTCCTCCGCTTTCTAGAGCAAGCTGCCGCCCTCACCTGTCCTGTCCCCGCAGGCCGCAGGTCACAATCGCCCGCGCGTCAGCACACGCAGCCCTCCTGCCCTCCATGGTGACCCGCGGGTCAGCTCCCGGTGCCCTGCTGGCGCGGTCGGGCTCTCGCGCGGAGGCGAGCGCGCAGCGCCATGGGCACGCGCGGGCCCTACCCGCTGGTGGACACCACACCGGCCAAGACCATCCTGGTGTACCGCAACGGGGACCAGTTCTACGTGGGCCGCAAGTTCGTGTTCTCGCGGCGCCACGTGGCCAACTTCGAGGCGCTGCTGGAGCAGCTGACGGCGCAGGTGGACGTGCCTTTCGGCGTGCGGCGCCTCTACACGCCCACGCGCGGCCACCAGGTGCACGAGCTGGACGCGCTGCAGACCGGCGGCAAGTACGTGGCGGCGGGCCGCGAGCGCTTCAAGAAGCTCGAGTAAGTGCGCGCCTCGCGGGCGCAGCCGGCCGCCCTGCGCCGCTCGCTGGTCACTCTGCGCCCTTGGCGGCCACCCTGCGGCCCTTGGCGGCCGCCCTGCGCCCCTCGCTGGTCACTCTGCGCCTCTCCGCGGTCACCCTGCGGCCCTTAGCGGCCGCCCTGCGCCGCTCGCTGGTCACTCTGCGCCTCTCCGCAGTCACCCTGCAGCCCTTGGCGGCCGCCCTGCGCTGCTCACTGGTCACTCTGCGCCGCTCGCTGGTCACTCTGCGCCTCTCTGCGGTCACCCTGCGGCCCTCGCTGGTCACGCTGCGCCCTTGGCGGTCACCATGCGCCTCTCTACGGTCACCCGCCCTTGTGTGCAGGCTGCTCCGGAGGTGCGTGGGGGATGCGCAGAGTGACCCTGCCCGCTGAGCTGCCCTCCCCGGGGGACCGGGCCACCTGCAGTCATCAGAGGGCCTGGGCTTTAGAGGATGCTGGGGGCGAGCGGAGGGGCGGCGCGCAGCTCCGCTGCTGCCCAGGGCTCAGAGTGAGACTCGGCGACTCGGGGTCCTGCTGGAGCTGGCCTCTTAATGACACGACAGCCCCTCTGGGGTTAGTGCCTGGCCCCAGCCCTGAAGTCTCTTCTGCTTTCTGTGGTTTCCCCTTCAGGGTCCTTTGTTTCCTTCCACGTTTGCTTACTACTGTTTTGGCTGCAAACCACGTCTTTTCCACAGTTTTATGTGTGGGAATTCGAGAGCTGAGAATCAGTGTTTCTCTAGAGAGAATTTCCATTTCTTCCAGCTTCCAGAAATGCTCCCAGTCTGAGGATACTTTTGTTTTCATTTTAATAAATTTTAATTTGTTCTAATTAGTTGTACATGAAATAGAATGCACTTTGACACATCATACATAAATGGAGTATAATTTCTCTTTCATCTGGTTGTATATGATGTAGACTCACACCGGTCCTGTAGTCTCATATGAGCATAGGGTAATGGTGTCTGATGCATTCTACTATACCCATACTCCCTCCCCTCCCTTCGCTCCCCTCTGCCTAATCTAAAGTAACTCTATTCTTCCCTAGTGCCCCCCCCCCCATTGTGAATTAGCATCCACATATTAGAGAAAACGTTTGGCCTTTGTTTTTTTGAGATTGGCTTATTTCACTTAGCATGATATTCTCCAAATCCATCCATTTACCAGCAAATGCCATAATTTCATTCTTCCTTAAGGCTGAGTAGCATTCTATTGAGTATATATACCCCATTTTCTTTATCCATTCATCTGTTGAAGGACACCTAGGTTGGTTCCATAGTCTAGCTATTGTGAGTTGAGCTGCTATAAATACTGGTGTGGCGGCATCACTGTAGTATGCTGACTTTAAGTCCTTTGGGTATAAACTGAGGAGTGGAATAGCTGGGTCAAATGGTGGTTCCATTCCAAGTTTTCTGAGTGTTGTACCCAGCAAAATATGGATGAAAACTTCAAGCCATGTCACGCTTGAGCCACAAAATAGCCTTTATTAAGCTGATCAGCGGCCACCATCCACATGCATCACACAGTGTGACAAGATGGCGCACCGGCAGTTATTTGGAAGGGTTTATATTTGGTTGTTCAGCCAATGCAAGCAGGCCATGGACAGAAGCTGAATTTGGGCGGTTAGCGAGACAGTGCAGTGGGTACAATGGTGTTTCCCGTGGGACTTTCCAGGTTGGCATAGCAGCAAGCAAGTAGAAGGGAAGGGGGTCAAGATGACCCTAGTTGAGTACACATCAGAGGATGGTTACTAATGTGTAGACAATCTCTGACAAGGTACGTTGCCCAAGAAAAATGGAAACCACAGAACAATTTTACATTGTATAAGAATTGCTATTTTGTGTTGCCAAGTATGTCCGGCTAGGTAACATCAATGGGTACAGAGGCGGGACTTTCCTGTTCTTCTGTTTCTGAGAAACAGAACTCTCTCAGAACTCCTAGGAGGGCTGCTGAAGGACAGATGGAGTCCCTTTAACTCTTTTATCACATGAGGAATCTCCAAACTGCTTTCCAGAGTGGTTGCACCAATTTGCAGTCCCTCCAGCAATGTATGAGTGTGCCTTTCCCCCCACTTCCTCACCAATATTTATTATTCCCTGTATTCTTGATGATTGCCATTCTGACAGGAGTGAGATGAAATCTTCTAAGATTTACTCTATTAGTTTTGATTTGCATTTTTCTAATTAGTAGAGATGTTGAATTTTTTCATATATTTGTTGATCGATTGTATTTTTTCTTCTGTGAAGTGTCTGTTCAGTTCCTTTGCCCATTTATTGATTGGGTTATTTGGGTTTTTTTTGGTGTTAAGTTTTTTGAGTTCTTTATATATCCTGGAGATTAATGCTGTATCTGAATTGCATGTGGTAAAGATTTTCTCCCAATCTGCAAGCCTTCTCTTTACATTATTGATTGTTTCCTTTGCTGAGGAAAAGCTTTTCAGTTTGAATCCAACCCAATTATTGATTCTTGATTTTACTTCTCGTGCTTGTTAAGGATCAAGGATACTCCTAATTAAACTAGTAGTGTGAGATTTTAATTTTTTGGAAAAAAAAAAAAGAATAAAAAAAGGAGTTGGTTTTACTGAGAGGTGGTGAGTAGTTCTAAATTCTTTTTTTTTTTTTTTTTTTTTTTGGTAAATGCAACATACAAACTTTATTTAACAAAAGTAACAAGTAATGTCAACGGGCACTTATATTAAGAGAAAAACTGACTAGAAAAAATTTTATCTTAAACACCTTACAATAACCTACTTGCAGTTGCATTTAACTGAGCTCTGTTGCTGTGAAGAATACAGCTCATGCACAGGTATGGATGGATGATTTGTACATTTTTCAAGTATTCACTGAATACTACCTTATATAACACATATACATTAAATTTGTGAAAGATTAATTGATGATCCCAGATAGACTTCATTTTTGTTGCTCTTTTGGAAGAGGTCGTCTAAAGAGAAGAATCTGCGGTTCTGGTTCACGAATCATGTAATGAACCCAGCCTAGACTCTGCTGGACACCAAGTCTCCTCCACTCCTCTTCAGACACTAGATGAGTTTTGGGTACTTGTTTGGAAAGTTCTCTGGGTAACATGACATGCCGGTACTCATAGTGCTCGTCGAAGTAGTAGTTCTAAATTCTTAATGATTTCTGCAAAGATACAAATTTAACGTCCTGTTATTTTTGTCTTTTTTTTTTTTTTTTTTTTTTTTTTACCGGGGATTGAACTCAGGGGTACTCGACCACTGAGCCACATCCTCAGCCCTTTTTTTGTATTTTATTAGAGACAGAGTCTCACTGAGTTGCTAAGTGCCTCGCCATTGCTGAGGCTGGCTTTGAACTCGCGATCCTCCTGCCTCAGCCTCCCAAGTGCTGGGATTACAGGTGTGCGCCACTGTGCCCGGCTTCCTGTTATTTTTAAAGAAAAAAGTCATCCCAGTCATCACAGTTGCTAAAGAGAGAGTGTTGATTAAGATATCTTCAGATTTTATGTTGGAATTTATTCCTGTACTAATTCTGCTGTGTATGAGAATTCACTGACAGGAACATATCCTTTGCAGGTAGGTGACTTTGCCATTATTTTTCCAGGTCAATCAGGTGTTACGCACACCTGGAACTTCTGAATTTCCACTGCAATCCAGTGTTTTGTGCAGTTTTACAACAACCAGAGAATGTTTGTACAAGAATTGACTTTAAAATTCTTCTCCATACCTACATAATGAGCAGTATTGAATTTCCTCCAAAACGTTTCCTTGTGAAATTGGCACTTTGCTGTGGTAGCAAAGGAGGGGGAAACCATAGGCCGTCGCCCAGACACCCGGCCAGGCCTGCAGGCCTCTCCTCCCCCACTCCCCCGGGGTCCAGGCATTCTCTAATAGGCCCTGTTTTCATCTGATTTTGTAGAGAGATTCTCATGGTTTAATTGAAAGCGTTTTGGACATGTGGCCAAAATGCTTCACAGCATTTTCCTTCCTCTTCTTCATGTTGGCGCTGATTCTCTGTGAGGAAGGGTGGCCTGCTGGGCAGGGAGGGCCCGTCACCCACAGTGCTGCTCATTCTGCATGTCCTGATTCCTTATAGCTACAGAATCGTTGGATGACACCTGCATGTGCAGCTCGACCTGGAGAGGGTCACGTTCTTTTCCGTTTAGGCCGATGAAGCATGCAGTCGGAATCCAGCCTTTGGTGAATGAAGCTTGGGGACAGTTGAGGCTGGTGGTTGCTGGTGCCAGGAAGCTGGCACCTGTGGGGGATTCATGGAGTCTGTCATTGCCCCGCCCGTGAGCAGCTGGAACTGATTCTCACTGGAAGATAAGATTCTAATTGCAACCAGCAAATGAGCTTTGCAGTGAAGCCTGGTGATGTACTCGTGTCCTGGGCCTCACGACAATGGCTGTGGGACACTGTGAAACCCACCCAGCAGCCAGTCATTATTCAGATATTTCCTACGTCTTCTGGAGTAAGTTAATTTGAGACGTCCCTTATAAAACAAAGCGTTGTAGGGTAATAATTATTAGTTTTAAAAAATAAATGGTGTAGCCAAGCGCAGTGGCGCATGCCTGTAATTCCAGCAGCTCTGGAGGCTGAGGCAGGGGGATTTCAAGTTCAAAGCCAACCTCAGCAACTTTGTGAGGCCATAAGAAACTCAGTGAGATCTTGTCTCAAAAAAAAAAAAAAAAAAGAAGAAGAAGAAGAAGAAGAAGAAGAAGGAAGGAAGAAGAAGAAGAAGGAGGAGGAGGAGGAGGTGGTAGTGTGGCTCAGTAGTTCAGTGTTAAGTGCCTCTGTGTTCAATCCCCAGGACCAAAAAAAAAAAAAAAGTCGTACAAACCAAGAATTAAATGCTTCTTTTGTGGAGAAAGCCATATTCACGACGTGATCTGGATCGAGGTGTGTGTGTGGTGTTGGGGAGGCCCAGTACTTGAGGACGACAGGGCAGCACCCTCCTTACCTCAGAGCTTGGCTGAGCAGACGTGGGGGTGCCCTTCAGAGCCAGCCTCCCTGCCTCCCCCAGGACAGCTGCGTTGTTTGAGTCAGGGCTTCTACCTGAGCGAGCTTGGCCAGTCAGGTAACCCCGGGGGCCGTTTCCTGGTCAGTGACACGGGCGGGCTGCCGTGGACCCACTGCCCATGGCCAGCCCAACGCAGGCAGCACTGTGAGGTGCCGGCTCCCCGTGGCTGGCTGCTTCCCTCTGGGTGATCTGGAAGTGCCAGGGGAGCTGGCCAGCGGCAGCCTGGCCTCCACCCGCTCTCTGCTTCACAGGCCACGGCCTGCCCACCCCAGGGAGGCCAGGCCCTCCCGCAGACTTCTGCACACCTCGCCTGCTCGCCAGCCCCGAGGAGCGGTCTGCCCCTGTGCGGTTCTGGTTGTGAGTTCTCAGAGTGCTGCGTGGAAACGCCACAGGGCTAGGCAGGACCCCCCCGACGCTGGGGCTGGACCAGGGTGCTCTACCACGGAGCTTTTAGGAGGAGACGCCCCCTGCATTGCCGAGGCTGGCCTCCAACTAGTGCTCCTCCTGGGATTTCAGGGTGTGCCTCCGTGGCTCTGCAGGACCTTTGTATGCGTCAATTCTTGTCTTTATTTTTACATCTTCCCAGTTAATGATAATCAGGTGCCTCAGTTGGGAGATCAGTGCTCATAAGCCAATATGGAATCGGGGGGTTGGCATTTACTTAAGAAAACCTATCTGGAAAACCTTCAACCTATCTTGAAGAGCTGATAGGCGGGCCTGTGGACAGGCAGGGAACTGGACACACACAGGTGAGCGGGGCCAGCAGCTGTGTGTGTTTGAGTCATACAGTTTTAAAGATTTGAATTGGCTTCAGCATGTCGTAATTGGGAAAATTCACATAATAACGTGAACTTTTGGTTTCTGTTAAAAATAAAAAATAGAGGATTTGATTGTGTGCAAGGACCCAGTCTCAGTTGCCTGTGTTTCCACATGTGAACTGTGTGCTGGACATGAAAGGCCTTGTCCATCTGAGAGGGAGGACCTGCCACTCACCACAGTCCCTGCCACTCCCTCACACAGTCCCTGTCCTCCGTGAGCATCCAAGTGCGCGACTCTGGACTCTATATTGAATGATCGTTTTTTTCCCATCTACCAAGTCTAAGTGAATTCTCTGCATGTTGCTAAAATCATCAAAAAATGGTCACAATCTCAAATATGATTTTTTTTAAAAATCAGAAGACACCTTAGTATCACACATGAATCTTACAGTCTTACTTATTATCACTTAAAACTTAATTTTTGGGAAAATATGGAAGGTTTTTCACAAGGGAAAAAAATTGTAAGAGTGAAACTAAAAAATTTGATTCTGATGACTCTTCTCCATTTGGTAAAATAAGAATGGGGCTGAAGCCTGGGAGGCAGGAGCCGGGGAGGCCCGGAGCTGGGCTGGAGTCTGGCTTCTGCTCTGACCCTGGCGGGGTGAGTTCACGACCCTGGTCCTTTAGTGACCTGTTTGGAGAAAAGCCATTGAATGAGGTGATTTCCAGGGCCATGCTGATGGCTGGAACGCTTCGCGGGGAAGTGATGCCTAGTAAGAGCTTCCACAGGCCGAGCTGCGGCACCTGCTGGGAGTTCCCCGCAGTCCCCTGCGCCCCCGCGACTGCTGTCTGGCACGGAGAGCGCCTCCGTCTGCTCTGAATTGCTGCGGCGTTGTCTACTTCAAAGTTGAAAGGGACGCAGCTCTAGAGAGACTCCGACTTTCTATCTAAGTATTTACCTTCTAATTACGTTTCTCCCCTCTTCTTTTGCAGCTATATTCATATTGTTCCCAGAAGGCCTTCAAAGATGAGAAAGTTGAAGGAAGTAAGTGCTCGCGGCTCACCAACGAGGAGGAGATGAGTTAGGTCGTTGGGTAACATCTTAGGTTGTTACCACTCTGCTACTGAATACCTGGCGCTCACACAGCAGTGTTCAGCAAGGGCCTCCGGAGCGTGTGGGAATGCCCCGTGTGAGCTCGCAAGGCTTGTCACCCTCGGGTAGCCCAGTGACGGGGGTTGCAGAGTGCCCTGGAGCCACACCCAGGGAGACAGGCATCTTTGAGGTGCACTATGAACTAATTTGTTAAAACATTTCATTTTCCTTTTGTTTTTGGGGATTTGGGAAGTCGGATGTCAGGAAGAGCTATTTTAAGTCATGCGGTGTTGATGCTAATTATAATGCTGGATCTAGAGGTTTGCCCCATGATGGGCATCTGAGAGGTGTACGGGGCGGGACCCCCGTCATTCCGTCCATGACACTCGATTCTTAGCAAACACAGCACAGCCTTTCATTTAGCAGAAATCCAGCTTTCTGTGAGTAACAAGACCCACCAGTTTTGAGTAATGGAGTCTATTGATATCTAGCATCTAGCAAGATTTTTACCTTTTTAAACAAACAGACTCAGTTTTGTGGAATGTCACCAGGTAGGGGTGTGGCGGTGCCTCCTCTTCTAAAGCACCGTCTTTTTCTCTTCTGTAAAGTGGAGGTGATGTCTGCACCGCAGAGGACTGGGGCAGGGACTCAGTGACGCGGTGTGTGGTGCGGTCAGCAGGAGAGCTGTCAGCTGTCCCCCTCCACACCCCCAGCCTCGTGACTGCCTGTGTCCTCGCGCACGGCACGTCCACATCCCAGGAACATTCTAGCAGCTCCAGAGTCGCACCCAGGCACCACCGACAGACCCACAGCTCTCAGGGCAGTGACATGAAGTCAAATTAGTGTGTCCCCAGCTTCAGTTGTGACTTGCCAGGAGGGCAGGTTTCCCCCAAGCGATCCTGGCCATCGTCCTGGGTCGGGGCTGCCCCGATAGAGCCAGTGGCGCCTGGCTCTTCTTGGCCTCCAGCTGCCTGCTCACCCACCCCGGGGCTGGGGAGGGCTTAGCACATTTCTGAAACTTAAGTCTGTGCTTGTTCTTGCACATTCCAGTGGATCCAATAAGTCATGGCCTCAGGGTAACGTCTCCGATGGGAGCTGGCGGACCGTCTCCTGGAACCTCATGCCCTAGTGAGGAAGCCGCGCCTGCAGAGGCCGCGCCCAGAGCGCCTGGGCACCCTGGCGTGGAGCTTCCCCGGGGCGGCGGGGCAGCACCTGCCACATGCCCTCGCCCCGAGGCTGAGGCTGTCCTTGCCCAGAAGAGTCTGCAGCTTTTCTCTTGGAACTTCCACTCTGTTCACCTAAAAAACATGACTGGGAAAGTAGCAGTCACTGCCACCGCTCAGGAAAGCGCCCTCGAGAAGGGGAAGGCTCACCAACAGCCCTTTCCGTCCCCGTGGCCACGGGTGGTGCATTCTGTCTAGCTGGTTCTCTAGGCCCAGTAGCAAGTACACACACATGCACACGCACATGCATGCACGCACACACCCCCCCATAAGCACACACGCACACACACACAGACACATGCAAGTACACACACACCCCCCCATAAGCACACACGCACACACACACAGACACATGCACATGCGCACGCAGACACACATGCACATGCGCACACACACAAGCACATGCACACACACAAACACATGCACATGCGCATATACATACACAAGCACATTCACACACACACAAAACACATGCACATGCACGCATACATACACACAAAGCACACACACACAAGCATGCACACATGCACACACACGCACCCACACACACCCCCCATAAGCACGCACGCACACACACACACATGACACACACACAGACACACGCACATGCGCACACACAGACACAAGCACATGCACATGCACACACACAAACACATGCACATGCACACACACAAACACATGCACATGCACGTATACATACACACAAGCACACACACACACAAGCACACACACATGCACACACACACACCCATAAGCACGCGCGCACACACGCACAGACACATGCACATGCGCACATATACACACACAAGCACACACACAAGCACACACACAAGCACGTACACGTGTACACATGCATGCACGCACGCACACATGCAGATACACACCCCCCATAAGCACGCGCGCACACACAGACAGATGCACATGCACGTATACATACACACAAGCACGCACACACACACACATGCACATGCACACACACAAACACATGCACATGCGCGTATACATACACACAAGCACACACACACACAAGCACACACACATGCACACACACACACCCATAAGCACGCGTGCACACACGCACAGACACATGCACATGCGCACATATACACACACAAGCACACACACACAAGCACACACACAAGCACGTACACATGCATGTACACATGCATGCACGCACGCACACATGCAGATACACACCCCCCCATAAGCACGCGCGCACACACACACAGACAGATGCACATGCACGTATACATACACACAAGCACGCACACACACACACACACAAACATGCACACATGCACGCACACGCACCCACACAGAAATAGAATCCGCTTTAGTCAGCTTTGTCACTGCCCTAAGGACCTGGCGAGAACTAGAGGAGGAAGCTATTTGGCTCTCGGTTTCAGAGGTTCAGTCCATGGTCGGTGGCTCCGCAGCTCTGGGCCCAAGGCCGGGTAGAGGACATCATGGTGGAAGGGCGTGGCCGAGGAAAGCAGCTCCAGGCCTGGTATCCAGGAAGCAGAGAGAAAGCTTCGCTCACCAGGGACAAAACAAAACCCCAAAGAAAGACCCCAGTGACCCACCTCCTCCAGCCACACGGACCTGCTACAGTTGCCACCCAGTTAATCCACTGATCAAGTTATACCTCTCACAATCTAACCATCTCACCTCTGAACATTCTGCGTTTCACACACGAGCTTTTGGGGGACACCTCGTATCCAAACCATACAGTACCCATCAACAAAGTCTTTTTGTTTTGTGGTACTTGAGGTTGGACGCAGGGCCTTGTGCATGCGAGGCAACTGCTGTGCCACTGAGCTACGTCTCCAACCCGTTTTATTTATTATTTGAAAATTTGAGACAGGGTCTCACTAAGTTGTCAAGGCTGGCCTTGGACTTGTAGCTGGGAGTACAGGTGTGCACACTATGTCCAGTTAATAAAATCTATTCTGATCTTTATTTACTATATGCCATGATTATTTTTTCGTACTGTAAATGCTCTTCTGCAACCTGATTTTTAATGCCTGAAAAACCATCTTTCCTGTGAATTTATCTTTATTATTTGACCCATCCCTGACAGCAGACCTTCAATTCATTCTACCTGTTCACAATCTTATACAGTGACACGGTGGCCCCCTCAGAGACACCGTTGCTACACTCGTGATGGTTTCATGGAAGTGGAATTACGGCTCCATCTTAACCCTTTGGTGTTTCCTTGGGGTTGGGTCCCAGAGCTCCCAACTGCTTCTGTGGCTCCAGCAGCCCCTGAGATGCCCTTCATGCCCTTGGGTTGCAGGACTTGAACAGCGTGCCACGTGTGACCCGTGTTGCTCATCGTCCCTACCCCTCTTTGTGGAGGATGTCGTCTGCAGCGACGGGTGATGATTCCTGCCATTTGCCGTGTAGACCCCCGTCTTGGTGGGAGCGTGGTGTTTGAGGAACACAGGTCAGTGGTGTGGACAGCACCCAGTGAGCTGGGCCTCCACCGGGAGCTTCGACCAGCGAACTTACCCCAAGCAACCTGCTGTGCGCAGGAGGGGGAGCCACACGAGTGGCCTGGGGTGAAGACCTGAGTCTTGCCCCCACGGGAGGACATGTGGGGACACAGGCTGCCCAGCCACAGGGCCAAAGTTGTCAGTCACCGCCCCTGGTGCAGTTGAGTATCTCTTATCTGAAATGCTCCCCAAATCCTGCACTTTGCTTGCACTGTGGCCTGTGGAGGGCGCCCAGGACCCGCCTGCTCTTGGCCTGTGGAGGACACCCAGGACCCCGCCTGCACTTGGCCTGTGGGGGGGCACCCAGGACCCCGCCTGCACTTGGCCTTGGGGGGGCACCCAGGACCCCGCCTGCTCTTGGCCTGTGGGGGTGCACCCAGGACCCCGCCTGCACTTGGCCTGTGGAGGGCGCCCAGGACCCCGCCTGCACTTGGCCTGTGGGGGTGCACCCAGGACCCGCCAGCACTTGGCCTGTGGAGGGCGCCCAGGACCCCGCCTGCACTTGGCCTGTGGAGGGCGCCCAGGACCCCGCCTGCACTTGGCCTGTGGGAGGGCGCCCAGGACCCCGCCTGCACTTGGCCTGTGGGAGGGCGCCCAGGACCCGCCAGCACTTGGCCTGTGGGGGTGCACCCAGGACCCCGCCTGCACTTGGCCTGTGGAGGGCGCCCAGGACCCGCCTGCACTTGGCCTGTGGAGGGCGCCCAGGACCCCGCCTGCACTTGGCCTGTGGAGGGCGCCCAGGACCCCGCCTGCACTTGGCCTGTGGGGGTGCGCCCAGGACCCCGCCTGCTCTTGGCCTGTGGAGGGCGCCCAGGACCCGCCTGCTCTTGGCCTGTGGAGGGCGCCCAGGACCCGCCTGCTCTTGGCCTGTGGAGGGCGCCCAGGACCCGCCTGCACTTGGCCTGTGGAGGGCGCCCAGGACCCGCCTGCTCTTGGCCTGTGGAGGGCGCCCAGGACCCCGCCTGCACTTGGCCTGTGGAGGGCGCCCAGGACCCCGCCTGCTCTTGGCCTGTGGAGGGCGCCCAGGACCCGCCTGCTCTTGGCCTGTGGAGGGCGCCCAGGACCCCGCCTGCTCTTGGCCTGTGGAGGGCGCCCAGGACCCGCCTGCACTTGGCCTGTGGAGGACGCCCAGGACCCCGCCTGCACTTGGCCTGTGGAGGGCGCCCAGGACCCGCCTGCTCTTGGCCTGTGGAGGGCGCCCAGGACCCCGCCTGCACTTGGCCTGTGGAGGGCGCCCAGGACCCGCCTGCTCTTGGCCTGTGGAGGGCGCCCAGGACCCCGTCTGCACTTGGCCTGTGGAGGGCGCCCCAGGACCCCGCCTGCACTTGGCCTGTGGAGGGCGCCCAGGACCCCGCCAGCACTTGGCCTGTGGAGGGCGCCCAGGACCCCGCCTGCACTTGGCCTGTGGGGGAACACCCAGGAACCCGCCAGCACTTGGCCTGTGGAGGGCGCCCAGGACCCCGCCTGCACTTGGCCTGTGGGGGAGCACCCAGGACCCCGCCTGCACTTGGCCTGTGGAGGGCGCCCAGGACCCCGCCTGCACTTGGCCTGTGGAGGGCACCCAGGACCCCGCCAGCACTTGGCCTGTGGGGGGGCACCCAGGACCCCGCCAGCACTTGGCCTGTGGAGGGCACCCAGGACCCCGCCTGCACTTGGCCTGTGGAGGGCGCCCAGGACCCCGCCTGCACTTGGCCTGTGGGGGAGCACCCAGGACCCCGCCTGCACTTGGCCTGTGGAGGGCACCCAGGACCCCGCCAGCACTTGGCCTGTGGGGGGGCACCCAGGACCCCGCCAGCACTTGGCCTGTGGAGGGCGCCCAGGACCCCGCCAGCACTTGGCCTGTGGAGGGCGCCCAGGACCCCGCCTGCACTTGGCCTGTGGGGGTGCACCCAGGACCCTGCCTGCACTTGGCCTGTGGAGGGCGCCCAGGACCCCGCCAGCACTTGGCCTGTGGAGGGCGCCCAGGACCCTGCCTGCACTTGGCCTGTGGAGGGCGCCCAGGACCCCGCCTGCACTTGGCCTGTGGAGGGCGCCCAGGACCCGCCTGCTCTTGGCCTGTGGAGGGCACCCAGGACCCCGCCTGCACTTGGCCTGTGGGGGTGCACCCAGGACCCCGCCTGCACTTGGCCTGTGGAGGGCGCCCAGGACCCCGCCTGCACTTGGCCTGTGGAGGGCGCCCAGGACCCCCGCCTGCACTTGGCCTGTGGAGGGCGGCCAGGACCCGCCTGCACTTGGCCTGTGGAGGGCGCCCAGGACCCCGCCTGCACTTGGCCTGTGGGGGTGCACCCAGGACCCCGCCTGCACTTGGCCTGTGGAGGGCGCCCAGGACCCCGCCTGCTCTTGGCCTGTGGAGGGCGCCCAGGACCCCGCCTGCACTTGGCCTGTGGAGGGCGCCCAGGACCCGCCTGCTCTTGGCCTGTGGAGGGCACCCAGGACCCCGCCTGCACTTGGCCTGTGGAGGGCGCCCAGGACCCCGCCTGCACTTGGCCTGTGGAGGGCGCCCAGGACCCCGCCAGCACTTGGCCTGTGGAGGGCGCCCAGGACCCCGCCTGCACTTGGCCTGTGGGGGAACACCCAGGACCCCGCCAGCACTTGGCCTGTGGAGGGCGCCCAGGACCCCGCCTGCACTTGGCCTGTGGGGGAGCACCCAGGACCCCGCCTGCACTTGGCCTGTGGAGGGCACCCAGGACCCCGCCAGCACTTGGCCTGTGGAGGGCGCCCAGGACCCCGCCTGCACTTGGCCTGTGGGGGAACACCCAGGACCCCGCCAGCACTTGGCCTGTGGAGGGCGCCCAGGACCCCGCCTGCACTTGGCCTGTGGGGGTGCACCCAGGACCCTGCCTGCACTTGGCCTGTGGAGGGCGCCCAGGACCCCGCCAGCACTTGGCCTGTGGAGGGCGCCCAGGACCCCGCCTGCACTTGGCCTGTGGGGGTGCACCCAGGACCCTGCCTGCACTTGGCCTGTGGAGGGCGCCCAGGACCCCCGCCAGCACTTGGCCTGTGGAGGGCGCCCAGGACCCCGCCTGCACTTGGCCTGTGGAGGGCGCCCAGGACCCCGCCTGCACTTGGCCTGTGGAGGGCGCCCAGGACCCGCCTGCTCTTGGCCTGTGGAGGGCACCCAGGACCCCGCCTGCACTTGGCCTGTGGGGGTGCACCCAGGACCCCGCCTGCACTTGGCCTGTGGAGGGCGCCCAGGACCCCGCCTGCACTTGGCCTGTGGAGGGCGGCCAGGACCCGCCTGCACTTGGCCTGTGGAGGGCGCCCAGGACCCCGCCTGCACTTGGCCTGTGGGGGTGCACCCAGGACCCCGCCTGCACTTGGCCTGTGGAGGGCGCCCAGGACCCCGCCTGCTCTTGGCCTGTGGAGGGCGCCCAGGACCCCGCCTGCACTTGGCCTGTGGAGGGCGCCCAGGACCCGCCTGCTCTTGGCCTGTGGAGGGCACCCAGGACCCCGCCTGCACTTGGCCTGTGGAGGGCGCCCAGGACCCCCCCGCCTGCACTTGGCCTGTGGAGGGCGCCCAGGACCCCGCCAGCACTTGGCCTGTGGAGGGCGCCCAGGACCCCGCCTGCACTTGGCCTGTGGGGGAACACCCAGGACCCCGCCAGCACTTGGCCTGTGGAGGGCGCCCAGGACCCCGCCTGCACTTGGCCTGTGGGGGAGCACCCAGGACCCCGCCTGCACTTGGCCTGTGGAGGGCACCCAGGACCCCGCCAGCACTTGGCCTGTGGAGGGCGCCCAGGACCCCGCCTGCACTTGGCCTGTGGGGGGAACACCCAGGACCCCGCCAGCACTTGGCCTGTGGAGGGCGCCCAGGACCCCGCCTGCACTTGGCCTGTGGGGGAGCACCCAGGACCCCGCCTGCACTTGGCCTGTGGAGGGCACCCAGGACCCCGCCAGCACTTGGCCTGTGGAGGGCGCCCAGGACCCGCCTGCACTTGGCCTGTGGAGGGCGCCCAGGACCCCGCCTGCACTTGGCCTGTGGGGGTGCACCCAGGACCCCGCCTGCACTTGGCCTGTGGAGGGCGCCCAGGACCCCGCCTGCTCTTGGCCTGTGGAGGGCGCCCAGGACCCCGCCTGCACTTGGCCTGTGGAGGGCGCCCAGGACCCGCCTGCACTTGGCCTGTGGAGGGCGCCCAGGACCCGCCTGCACTTGGCCTGTGGAGGGCGCCCAGGACCCCGCCTGCACTTGGCCTGTGGAGGGCGCCCAGGACCCGCCTGCACTTGGCCTGTGGGGGGGCACCCAGGACCCCGCCTGCACTTGGCCTGTGGAGGGCTCCCAGGACCCCGCCTGCACTTGGCCTGTGGAGGGCGCCCAGGACCCCGCCTGCTCTTGGCCTGTGGGGGTGCACCCAGGACCCCGCCTGCACTTGGCCTGTGGAGGGCGCCCAGGACCCCGCCTGCTCTTGGCCTGTGGAGGGCACCCAGGACCCCGCCTGCACTTGGCCTGTGGAGGGCGCCCAGGACCCCGCCTGCACTTGGCCTGTGGAGGGCGCCCAGGACCCGCCTGCACTTGGCCTGTGGAGGGCGCCCAGGACCCGCCTGCACTTGGCCTGTGGAGGGCACCCAGGACCCCGCCTGCACTTGGCCTGTGGAGGGCACCCAGGACCCCGCCTGCACTTGGCCTGTGGGGGGGCACCCAGGACCCCGCCTGCACTTGGCCTGGGGGGGGCGCCCAGGACCCCGCCTGCACTTGGCCTGTGGGGGGGCACCCAGGACCCCGCCTGCACTTGGCCTGTGGGGGGGCACCCAGGACCCCGCCTGCTCTTGGCCTGTGGAGGGCACCCAGGACCCCGCCTGCACTTGGCCTGTGGAGGGCGCCCAGGACCCGCCTGCACTTGACCTGTGGGGGTGCACCCAGGACCCCACCTGCTCTTGGCCTGTGGAGGGCACCCAGGACCCCGCCTACACTTGGCTTGTGGGAGTGCACCCAGGACCCCACCCGCACTTGGCTTAAGGGGGTGCATCCAGGACCCCACAGGAAACACACACCCCCCATGAACCAAAAGGCTTGCCCCTGGTTGATCACTTCCGCCATCCTGGTGTTGACGCCAGGCTGGGGTGCTCTGCTACCAGGTGCTGAACTCCGAAACCTGGTGGTTCTTCCTGAGTCCTCCCTGCTGTTGATTTCATGGGTGGCCACACTGCACTCACTTAGTGGGGGGTGCTGTGTCCCCATGTCACATTGGCCCTGGAGAGTCATCAGTCCTGGGGCACCTCGCCGTCTCGTGGACGCTCTCACCTTTCCTCTGTTCTCGCATGGAGTGAGTACGGCTGACGTTCTTAGCACGTTTCCACGTCTGTGGTCTCACTGGGCAGGCGGAGGCAGGGAGGACTCCTGTCTGCTGCTAAAGGACGAATGGAGGTCAGGAGAGTCAAGGGCCGTGTCCCAGGTCAGGGGGCTGGGGCGATGGAGCCTGGACTGGAACCAAGGGCTTAGAGCTGATCCCAAGATTCTCCCACCCCCTGTCCAAGGTCAGGGGGCTGGGGCGATGGAGCCTGGACTGGAACCAAGGGCTTAGAGCTGATCCCAAGATTCTCCCGCCCCCTGTCCAAGGTCAGGGAGCTGGGGCGATGGAGCCTGGACTGGAACCAAGGGCTTAGAGCTGATCCCAAGATTCTCCCGCCCCCTGTCCAAGGTCAGGGAGCTGGGGCGATGGAGCCTGGACTGGAACCAAGGGCTTAGAGCTGATCCCAAGATTCTCCCGCCCCCTGTCCAAGGTCAGGGAGCTGGTGTGATAGAGCCTGGACTGGAACCAAGGGCTTAGAGCTGATCCCAAGATCCCCGCCCCCTGTCCAAGGTCAGGGAGCTGGTGTGATGGAGCCTGGACTGGAACCAAGGGCTTAGAGCTGATCCCAAGATTCTCCCGCCCCCTGTCCAAGGTCAGGGAGCTGGTGTGATAGAGCCTGGACTGGAACCAAGGGCTTAGAGCTGATCCCAAGATTCTCCCGCCCCCTGTCCAAGGTCAGGGGGCTGGGGCGATGGAGCCTGGACTGGAACCAAGGGCTTAGAGCTGATCCCAAGATTCTCCCGCCCGTTTTTCCAGGGAAAGACCCATTGCCACTTCTATGGAACCTATCAGCATGAACTGAGTCTCCTGGGTTCAACTCATGGAATCAAGTAATTGAGTCGTCTCTGATAGAGATTTAAGCACTTACAGAAAGAAGCCCTGTGAACATGGAGGTGAATGCCACGTGGCGTCTTAGTCTGTTTCTGTTCTATAATGAAATACCCAAGACCAGGTCAGTTGTAAAGAATGGAAGTGTATTGGGCCCAGGTTCTCGGGGCTGGGAAGACTGAGATCGTGGCACTAGCACCTGGCGAGGCCTTCTTGCTGTGCTGTGACACTGTGGACGGAGGGTGTCACGTGGCAAGACGGGCAGGGTGCTGGCTTGGGTTTCCCTTCGTCTACTGATAAAGCCACCAGTGCCACTGTGGGGGGTCACCTCGTGACTTTGTTCAATTCTAATCATCTTCCGAAGACCTCATCTCGAAGTGCCATGAGCTACGCATCTGGGAGTTGCACTCCCAGCACATGAACTCTGGAGGGACACGTTCAAGCCACAGCATGCCGTTTGGGCCATCGCGGAGCAGAGGGTCAGCAGGGTGGGGTCTGTGGTTCTCCAGGGTCTGCGCTGAGCTGGGGAGGCTGGGCCCCCCGTCCTGCTGCTGCCCCACCTCCTTCCAGGGCTAAGGGAGAACAGCTCTGCAGGGGGCAGGGAGCTGTGTGCCTGGGTGCTGAAAGCTCCTGGAGGCCTTGGCGGAAGAGAGGCTGTGTGCAGCGCTCTCCCAGCTCGGCAGCCCCGGCGCACGCCATGCGGACCTAAGGCTGCATGTAGCTCTGTCTTCCTCTCTATCATCTTTCCATATCTGTCTGTCTACCTACCTATCAATCATCTATCTGCCTATCTCTCTATGTACACACACACACACACATATGCACATACATTGTGCACACACACATATGTGCACATATATATAAAACATACTTATGCGTTAACGACATCCATGATCTCTATATATCTACTGACGATAGACCCTGGGAGCAGCGTGGGTATGCATCAGGAATGGCCTGGTTGGGTGCTGTGGAATGTTGTATCACGAGCACTGAAGTGACATCTTCAGACGGTGGCAGGCTCAATGAGCCGATCCGCGTGCAGCACTTAGCACGACGCTGTCACCCCGCCAGAGCTCGGTAGTCGAGAGGCTGTTCTTGTGCACGATGCCTTTCAGTGCTGGGAGCTCACTCCAGCCCAACCTGAGGCCTGTGAATGGCCACTGATCTGAATGCCACGCGAATGGGTTCAAACTACAGGTGGTACAGGTCAGTTTTGCAGTGTCCCCAAGTCCAGTGTTGAGATGCTTCACTGAGGTGCTTGGACTTATTTTGTGGTACAGTAATACAGAGTAGAAGTACCAAGTTTCTGAAAACTATTCTTTCACCAGATTTTCTTTGGTCAAGATCTATGAATGGGAAATTTGAAGACGCTTCCTTCCCAAGAGAACACGATTAGAATTAGAACATCAATTGAAATACTCTTAAGACGTGCTTAACGCATCCACAGAAATTATTAATGAGTGTGGAATTACATTTCAGGGCTTGGAGGAATGGGACGGGGGGCATGAGGCGGAGGCTGGGCGGCCCCAGCTTGTGTGGCCTGCAGTGCACAGTGGGCTCTAGTGTCGGAGGCGTCCTGCAGGGCTTGCGGCAGGGACCTGGAGTTCTGGTCTGCAGCCTCGAGTCACACAGCCTTGGCCCAGTTCCTAAGTGTCCCGGAACGGATGAGCCCCCCCAGCCTTCTCCCCAGCGAGGGCCTGGTCCTGCTTTCTCGGCGGGCCCATCCTGGCTGAAGCAAGCGTCCGTGAGTGGAGACTGCTGAACTCGCATCCGGCTGAGGTTTCTCCAGAGCAGAGGCGACCAGTGGCTCTAACAAGGAACATTCTAAAATGAACTTTTAAATGCCGGTTTCCACGAAGTCCTTCTTCTGGTTCCTCCTCCCTGAGAAGGTGGGGAAGGAAACCCGTCCTTGTCCAGGAGACGCGGGCTCAGGCCAGGACCTTGCCGTGCCCCCAGGCTCAGCCCGATTTTCCAGGGCTCTACGCTGTTTGTTGTTGGTCTGTCCTGCACACCGAATTTGCAAAGTTGTGTTTTTGCTAAAAGAGCAACGTGGGATTCCTACTTATTGTAGAAAGCTGAGAAAACATTTGGTTTAAAGGAAACACGCATAATCCTCCCACGCAGAGGTCAACCACTCCCTGTGTGGTTTCCCGTGTGGTCTCAACATATGAACACGCACACGGACGCAGCCATGTGCGCTCGGAGCTTTCTAAGTGTGCTTATTTAAGCAAAACGGGAGCATCTTCTAATATATTTGCAGAACCCTTTCACTTTACAATTCATCACGACTCTGCCACGTGTCAACATGTGCCCCCTTAGGGCTCTTGGTGGATCTGGAGTGCCATGTTGGTCGGTGTGTGCCACATGTTTTTAAGACCAGCTGCTCCCACGTGACGCTTGGATAGGCTTACTGTTAGAATCGTCACTGCAGTGAGCATTCTTTGGCGTTTTACACATTACTCGCCACATGACGCCGTCAGGGTGCTCGTAGGTCCTGCCAGCTGCTGTCCCGAGAGGCTGTGCGGTGGCAGCTGGCCGTCCTGGGAGGGTGCCCCCCTCCCGCGCTCTTCTCAACTCTCCTGACAAATGGCCAGCTCGTGTCGGAGCCCCGTGGACACGTCGTGGCTGTGTCGTCTGGACACCTTAATCTCTCTGGTGCTCGGTTTCCTCACCTGTAAAGTGGGTCTGGTTGTGTCTGTGGGTGGGGGTCAGATGTGACTCTGTGCACACTCAGGTGCCAAGCACTGTCACCTGGGCAGAGTCTGCATCCCCCGCCTCCCGTCCCTCTGACCAGCCCTCTCCCTTTCCAGTGTGACCCCTTGTTCACGTAGCTCGACACCTGTCTTTGCTGCTGTCAGGAGGATGTTGAGGCCCGTTTTGATGAGCCTCTGCTTCTTCAGCCTCCTCCTCCCCTCCCTGCTCCTCCCTTTGGGCCTGGGCTTCAGGCCACAGTGGAGTTCGTTTCTCAGAGACCTGTATCTTCGTCCCCTCCCCGAGCTGGGCTCTGCTCGTGCCATTGCTCCCACCCTTCTAACTCACGGTGGACTCCTCAGTCTCCCATTCCTCCAGGACCCTTCCTCCAGGAAGCCCCTGCGCCCTGGTGAGGACGGGGGTCCTTCCCTGGGGCCCTGGGGTGCCCCTGCCGCCTCTGCAGAGCGCTGCACGCAGGGCCGTGCAGTTGCCTGTGAGCTGTCTGTGTCCCCGAGGCTCCAGCTCTCTGGGGACAGGTGTGGTGTTGGTCCCACCCTGCACAGATCCCTCCCGAGGTGGCCCCCCGTGGCCAGTGCCTGGGTTCCTGCAAGGAACAGTGATGGAGTCACAGCAAGGCTGGTGCTGGCAGGCCCGCAGGGACACACTCTCCTCGCCCTGCACTTTGCTGGTCGGGGGGAGGCCTTGCTTCTAGGGGAGCTGTGAGGGGCTCCCCTGGACAGCCAGCTGGCTCCAGGCGTCCCCTGGCTGGCTGTGCCTGTGGCCAGTGTCTCCTGCCTGCTGAGCTAGCATCTCTGGGGGCAGCAGAGCCTCCTTCCAACCCGCGAGTCAGCGCTCAGTGGGAGGGAGCCTGCCCGGGTCAGCTGCTACCTGCTCGCCGTGGCGTCCACGGGCTGAGCCGGAGTTGGCCCCAGAGAGGGGCCCTGGGGCCAGTCTGGGAGGCTCCTGGCTCCTATGCTCCTGGGAGACTCTGGCAGGCCCTGCACAGGGGGAGCTGTCCTCTGTCCTGGTGGGGCAGTGCCGGGGGCAGCGTGGGAAAGAGGAGGAGGTGCTGACCCGCCTTGCGATGGTGCTGGTGGCCCTGCTGTGGGGAGGCTCGTGGTGTGGCCTGCCCTGTGGTGTGGCCCTTGGGGGTGCTTCTCCCTGCTGCCCACGGCACCTGCTGCCCATGGCACCTGCTGCCCACGGCGGTGCACTGAGTTCTGCTCCTCTTTCAGGGTCCAGGCCTCGGTTTCTGTCTTTCCCCTTGCGCAGTGTGCGGGGGTCATGGCGAAGACAGGCTGTGCCGCCAGAGGCCCTGACCATGGGCAAGGCGCTGGCCGGGCTTTGGCCCTGGCTTAAAACACATCATCCCCCCATGCTGATGGGCTCTGCTTCGTGTCTGGGAATTCCAGCCGCCACCCCCACATTCTCAAGGGCCAGATGTAAGGATGTAGCATGCATTTGGACACCAAACTGACTGTCCCCTGTCCCCTTAGAACCTAACATAAGAAGGACTGTGAGTCAGTGCATCTTAGTCAGAAACCCTTGGCGTAGAGCAAGCCTGGAGTCTCCCCTCGCCTCCCTGTGGGCTTCTCGCCCCTCAAGTGTGGCTCTAGAGAACTCTCAAGAGCCGTGGGTGCAGAGCCAGGTGCGGCACAGCAGGCTGACCCCGGCTTGTGCCCGTGGGGTCGCAGGTGCGCCTGGGTGTGCACTGCACCCTCCCTCACCTCTGAGCGGCCTGAGCGCAGCCTGGGGAGAGGCTGCCTGAGGCTGCACCTGCTCCAGGTGTGGAGAAGGGGCGAGTCTGTCCCTGGGAGGCGGGTGGAGCGGCTCTGAGCTGTCGGGGAGAGTGCCCGCTCAGGGGAGGCTGTGGACACCGCCGCCGAGCAGGGTCAGCTGAGCACGCGTCCTGCGAGGGACACAGTCCTGGAGGGACTCCCTGCTGGGCTTCTGGGGCGCCTGCTGAAGCCTCCCCTTTGCCCTGAAGAGCCTCACTTGCAGTCTGTCCCGGGAGAGGCTTGGGAGCTGGAGGCTGGTGGCTCGCCCCGTTGCCCCTGTTCTCACGCCCTCCAGCCCCGCCCTGAGAAAGCCAGGGTGAGCAGGAGGTGGGGGCAGAGCAGGAACGCGCACCACGACGGCAGCGAGCCTAGACGCCACGGCGCCCACTGCGCTGCCGGCGTGAGCCAAGGGGACCCACAGCGGGAAGCTTTAAGACTGAGACTTATTTACTTATTTTTATTTACTTATTTGCTTTTATTCTAAGTTGTCATGAATGACAGCAGAATGTATTACATTTCATATGACACTTACAGAGCACATTTTTACACATCTCTGGTCGTATATACAAAGTATATTCACACCATTCGTGACTTCATACATGCACTTAGGGTAATGATGTCCATCTCATTCTACCAGCTTTTTTTTTTTTTATTCCCCTCCACCCTTTTGCCCCCTCCCTTCCCCTCTCTCCCCATTGGCCATTCTAGTGTTCCTCTAATCTTCCTATGATCCCCGTCCCAACCCCACTGTGAATCAGCCTCCTTAAATCAGAGAAAACATTCGGCATTTGGCTTTTTGGGATTGGCTAACTTCACTTAGCGTTATATTCTCCAACTTCATCCATTTACCTGTGAATGCCATGATTTTATTCTCTTTTATTGCTGAGTAATATTCCATTGTGTGTATATGCCACATTTTCTTTATCCATTCATCTACCGAAGGGCATCTAGGTTGGTTCCACAGTTTAGCTATTGTGAATTGTGCTGCTATAAACATTGATGTGGCTGTGTCCATGTAGTATGCTGTTTTTAAGTCCTTTGGGTATAGACCGAGGAGTGGGATAGCTGGGTCATAGGGTGGTTCCATTCCCAGTTTTCCAAGGAATCTCCATACTGCTTTCCATATTGGCTGCACGATTTTGCACTCCCACCAGCAACATATGAGTGTGTCTTTTTCCCCACATCCTCTCCAACGTTTATTGTTGTTTGTGTTCTTAATAGCTGCCATTCTGACTGGTGTGAGATGAGATCCTAGAGTGGTTTTGATTTGCATTTCTCTAATAGCCAGAGATGTTGAACATTTTTTCATGTATTTGTTGATTGATTGTATATCTTCTTCTGAGAAGTATGTTTTCAGTTCCTTGATTGGGTTATTATTATTATTTTTTTTTATAATACAAAAATAAGGGCTGGTGTTAAGATTTTTGAGTTCTTTATATATTCTAGAGATTAGTATTCTATCTGATGTGCATGTGGTAAAAATTTGTTCCCAATCACTAGGCTCTCTATTCATCTCGCTGATTGTTTCTTTTACTGAGAAGAAGCTTTTTAGTTTGAATCCATCCCATTTATTGATTCTTGATATTAATTCTTGTACTACAGGAGTCTTATTAAGGAATTTTGGACCTAATCTGACATGTTGGAGATTAGAGCTTACTTTTTCTTCTATTAGGCATAGTGTCTTTGGTCTAATTCCTAGGTCCTTGATCCACTTTGAATTGAATTTTGTGCATGGTGAGAGATAAGGGTTTAATTTCATTTTGTTGCATATGGATTTCCAGTCTTCCCAGCAACATTTGCTGAAGAGGCTATCTTTTCTCCAGTGTACATTTTGGTGCCTTTGTCTAATATAAAACAACTGAAATTATATGAGTTAGTCTCTGTGTCCTCTATTCTGTACCATTGGTCTACCAGTCTATTTTGGTGCCAATACCATGCTGTTTTTGTTACTATTGCTCTGTAGTATAATTTAAGTTCTGGTATAGTGATGCCACCTGCTTCACTCTTCTTGCTAAGGATTGCTTTAGTTATTCTGGGTCTCTTATTTTTCCAGATGAATATCATGACTGCTTTTTCTATTTCTATGAGGAATGTCATTGAGATTTTGATTGGAATTGCATTAAATCTGTATAGCACTTTTGGTAGTATGGTCATTTTGACAATATTAATTCTGCCTATCCAAGAGCAAGGTAGATCTTTCCATCTTCTAAGGTCTTCTATAATTTCTTTCTTTAGTGTTCTGTAGTTTTCATTATAGAGGTCTTTCACATCTTTGGTTAAGTTGATTCCCAAGTATTTTATTATTTTTGATGCTATTGTAAATGGGGTAGTTTTTCTTATTTACCTTTCAGAGGATTTGTCACTGATATATAGAAATGCCTTAGATTTATGGGTGTTGATTTTGTATCCTGCTACTTTGCTGAATTCATTTATGAGTTCTAGAAGTTTCCTGGTGGAATTTTTTGGGTCTTCTAGATATAAAATCATATCATCAGCAAATTGTGATAATTTGAGTTCTACTTTACCTATCTGTATCCCTTTAATTTCTTTTTTTCTGTCTTATTGCTCTGGCTAGCATTTCAATTACTATGTTAAATAGAAGTGGTGAAAGAGGGCATCCCTGTCTTGTTCCAGTTTTTAAAGGGAATCCTTTCAATTTTTCTCCATTTAGAATAATGTTGGCCGGGGGATTAGCATATATAGCTTTTATGATGTTGAGATATGTTCCAGTTATCCCTAGTTTTTCTAGTGTTTTGAGCATGAAGGGGTGCTGTATTTTTTCAAATTCTTTTTCTGCATCTATTGAGATAATCATATGGTTCTTCTCTTTGAGTCTATTAACGTGGTGAATTACATTTATTGATTTCCGTATGTTGAATCATCCTTACCTCCCTGGAATGAACCCCATTTGATCATGGTGTATTATGTTTTTGTATTTGTTTTGCCAGAATTTTACTGAGAATTTTTGCATCTATGTTCATTAGAGATATTGGTCTGAAGTTTTCTTTCTTTGATGTGTCTTTGCCTGGTTTTGGGATCAGGGTGATATTGGCCTCGTAGAATGAGTTTGGAAGTGCTCCCTCTTTTTCTATTTACTGAAGTAAATTGAAGAGTATTGGTATTAGTTCTTCTTTAAAGGTCTTGTAGAACTCGGCTGTGTATCCATCTGGTCCTGGGCTTTTTTTGGTTGGTAGGCTTCTGATGGCATCTTCTATGTCATCACTTGAAATTGGTCTGTTTAATTTGTGTATATCATCCTGCTTCAATTTGGGCAAATCATACGACTCTAGAAATTTGTTGTTGCCTTTGATGTTTTGTATTTCTATTGGAGTACAAGTTTTCAAAATAATTTTGAATTATCTCTTGTATTTCCATAGTGTCTATTGTGATATTTCCTTTTTCATTGCGTATGTTAGTAATTTTACTTCTTTGTTAGCCTGGCTAAGGGTCTGTCAATTTTATTTATTTTTTCAGAGAACCAACTTTTTGTTGGTTTTGTCAATTTTTTCAATAGTTTCTTTTGTTTCAATTTCATTGATTTCAGCTCTGATTTTAATTATTTCCTGTCTTCTACTACTTTTGGTGTTGGATTGTTCTTTTTCTAGAGCTTTGGAATATATGTTATTTATTTGTTGACATTTTCTTCTTTTGAGGAATGGACTAAGTGCAATGAACTTTCCTCTTAGAACTGCCTTCATAGTGTCCCAGAGATTTCCATATCTTGTGTCTGTGTTCTCATTCACCTCTAAGAATTTTTAAATCTCCTCTTTGATGTCATCTGCAACCCACTGTTCATTTAGTAGCATATTATTTAATCTCCAGGTGTTGGAATAGCTTTTATTTCTTATTTTATCATTGATTTCTAATTTCACTCCAATATGGTCTGATAGAATGCAGGGTAGTATCGATATTTTTTATATTTGCTTAGAGTTGTTTTGTGGCATAATATATGGTCTATTTTAGAGAAGGATCCATGTGCTGCTGAGAAGAAAGTGTATTTGCTTGTTGAAGGATGAAATATTCTATATAAGTCAGTTAAGTCTAAGTTGTTTATTGTATTTTTGAGTTCTATAATTTTTTTGCTTAGCTTTTGTTTGGAAGATCTATTCAGTGGTGAAAGGGGTGTGTTAAAGTCTCCAAAAATTATTGTGTTGTGGTCAATTTGACTCTTGAACTTGAGGAGAGTTTGTTTGATGAACATGGATGCTCCATTGTTTGGGGCATATATTATAATTGTTAAGTCTTGTTGGTGTATGGTTCCCTTGAGCAGTATGTAGTGTCCTTCTTTATCCCTTTTGATTGACTTTAGCTTGAAGTCTACTTTATTTGATATGAGGATGGAAACCCCTGCTTGTTTCCTCAGTCCATGTGAGTGGTAGGATTTCTACCAACCTTTCACCTTCAGCCTGTGAATGTCTTTTCCTATGAGATGAGTCTCTTGGAGGCAGCATATTGTTGGGTCTGTTTTTTGGATCCAATCTTCTAGTCTATGTCTTTTGATTGGTAAATTTAGGCCATTAACATTCAGAGTTATTATTGAGACATGATTTGTACTCCCAGCCATTTTTGGTATTTAACTTGACATGGTTTCTCCTCTGATTGGTTTTTCCTTTAGTGTAATGCCTCCCTCTGCTGATTTTAATAATTGTTTTTCATTTCCTCTTCATGGAATATTTTGCCTAGGATGTTCTGTAGTGCTGGCTTTCTGGTTGTAAATTCTTTTAATTTTTATTTATCATGGAAGGTTTTTATTTCATCCTCAAATCTAAAGCTTAATTTTGTTGGATATAAGATTCTTGGTTGGCATCCCTTTTCTTTCAGAGCTTGGTATATGTTGTTCCATGATCTCCTGGCTTTGAGTGTCTGAGTTGAAAAATCTGCCATGATACGAATTGGTCTCCCCCTATATGTGATCTGATTCTTCTCTCTTGCGGCCTTTAAGATTCTATCCTTATGCTGTATGCTAGGTATTTTCATTATAACGTGTCTTGGTGTAGATCTGTTGTAATTTTATACATTTTGTGTCCTGTAAGCCTCTTGTATTTGGTTTTCCAATTCATTCTTCATGCTTGGGAAATTTTCTGATATTATCTCATTGAAGAGATTGTGCATTCCTTTGGTTTGAAATTTTGTGCCTTCCTCTATCCCAATTACTCTTAGATTTGGTCTTTTGCTGCAGTCCCATAATTCTTGGATGTTCTGTTCATGGTTTCTTACTAACTTTACTGTGTGGTCAACTTTATTTTCAAGATTATATACTTTGTTTTCATTATATGAAGTTCTTTCTTCCAGTTGATCTAGTCTGTTGGTGATGCTTTCTATTTTTTTTTTCTTTAAAGAGACCAGGATGAAAATCCAATCTCTCTTTCTTTTTTAAAATTAATTCTCTTTTTAAAATATTTATTTATTTGCTTTTAGTTGTACACAATGCATTTATTTTTACGTGGTGCTGAGGATCGAACCCAGGCTGCGCGCATGCTAGGCGAGCGCTCTACCACTGAGCCACAATCCCAGCCCCTATTGGTTAATTGTTTTCTTCACTTCAAGGATTTCTGACTTTTTTTTCAGAGTTTCTATCTCTTCTTTGAAGTAATCTTTTGCTACCTGTATTTATTCTCTTATTTCTTTGTTGTAGTGATCAATTTTTGCCTGTATTTGCTCATTTAGATCATTCTTTAATTCACAGGTCATTTTAATTATGAACCTTCTGAACTCCTTCTCTGACATTTCATCAACTTTGCTGAGCATGGGTTCTGTTATTATAGTATCATGGTTTGTTTGGGGCACTTTCCTCCCTTGTTTTTTCATGTTGTCTATTTGCCTTCCTTTCTTGCAGTGTAGATCTGAGATATTACAGTTTCTACCCTATATTCTTGTAATATCCATGTAGGTTGTCTGTGCCTCACCTTAGTGTTGGGCTTTCAGAACCTGCAGGAATCCCTCCATGTATGCTACTGCAACTAAAGGTGGTGTCAGCAGTAGTGGAGGTAACTTGAGATAACAGTGAAGGTGCCCCAAGATTAATGCAGTGTCTTCCAGAGGTGGGGCTAAAAGGGTGGGTCTTTGGGATGCCTGCTCTGAGATGCGGCTGCTTTTAGGTCCTGTCATCAAAAGGTGGGGGCTACTGCATGGGGAAGGCAATGGCTATGTCTGCAGTGTCTCAATATGGAAGTGGGTTAGGCTTGTGCTCCCAGATGGGGGTTGGGTAGTGGACTCTGGACCTACCCTGGAGCTGGGTCCCATGCAGGTCGGTATGGGCTGAACTGGTTGAATCTGAGCTCCTGCTGTGGTCTGCTGGTTGGAAGAGGTGGTCCTCTGAGCAGAGGTCAGTGAAGCTGTCCTAGGCCTGCCTGAGCTCCACGGGTGTCAGCTGGGCTGACCTGGACCCGCCTGTGCTCGGGTGGAGGTTGGCGGGACTGACCTGAGCCTGGCTGCACTCACGCGGAGGTCAGCAGGACTGACCTGTGAAGCAGCCCTAATCAGGGAGATGGCTATTGCGGCTAGCTGGAAGCCATAAGTTCCACCTGATAATAATCATATGCACGTGATGCACCCGCAAAGCTAAAGGTATATAACCGGGTGAAAGCGGTCAGAAGCGGTATTTCATTCAGTCAGTCGTTCAGTCACTCAGTCGGTCAGAAGAAGAGTTCAGAGAAAAAGAAAAGAGTCAGAGCGGCCAGAACGTAGTCAGAAGAAGAAATAAGAGTCAGAGCGGTTAAGAGTTCGGTCAGAAGAAGCTAGAGAAAGAAATGAGAAACCATAGAGAGAGAGAAGTAGTTGTTGCTGGTCGGAGTCAGGCCGAGGCTGCCGAAGAAGAAAGAAGAAAGAAGGAGCTCTCTCTCTCTCTCTCTCTCTCTCTCTCTCTCTCTTTCTCTCTCTCTCTAAGCTCTCTCTAGGAAAGTAAAGAAGAAGTAAGTAAAGAGTCAGAGAGGTTGCTGAAAGAGCCAGTGTTAGAGTTTTGAGAGATTGCTAAAGCCGAAGAATAAAAAAACCTTCTTTCATCTTCATTCTGCCTCCGAGTTTTTCTCCCGCGGTGTTGTTGCTCCAAGTCAGGAAGCAATAGACCTGGGCCTGGACGCTCTCAAGTGTATGTCATCGGGGCTGTCCTTGGCCCACCTACACTCAAGCGGAGTTGGGTGGGGCTGTCCTTGTGTCTCCTGCGCTGGGCGGAGGTCGGCATGACTGACTGAGCCTGGCTGCACTTAAGTGAAGCAAGATTGAGATTTAAATTCACCAGGCAGGACTTCCCTGAATCTGTGGGACGACCATATCATTTTTCTGGTTCAATTTGTTAATGCTTTAAATTACGGCAATTGCTCTTCAACCTTCAGCCAATCACATTTGGTTGTGAAGTATCGTTTTTGTATTTGTTGGATTTTATCTGCAAAAATTCTGTTCAGGGGATCTGTACCTGTGTTGGTGAGGGATGCTGGTTTGTGGTCATCTTGCGTCGTGTCTCTGGGAGGGTTCTGGAAGAGCTTGCTAGAGTGGGATCATTTCTTCTTCAGCGGCTGCATAGCACTTGCTGGTTGAGCTGTCTGAGCCTGGAGCTGTCGCTGAGTTTTAACCATCACTTCAACCCTGATGGACAGGGCTACCTGGTCTGTTTTTCTTCTTGAGTGAACTTCGTAGCTGGTGTCGCTTAGTCTTTTATCTGTATTGATATTCTTTTCCGTGCTGGTGTGGGACCCAGGGCCTTGAGCATGCCAGGTGAGTGCTCCGCCACTGAGCCATGTCGCAGGAGGGGTGTGAAGTGGCCCTGCTTTCCTCCTGGCTGGCTGGCAAAGTGCCAGCTTTGAGAATTGTGGTGGAACTTTGCACAGCACATGAAGTCAGCTCAGTCAATCTCAAAACCTGCTTTTTCCTGCATTTTTTGTCGGTGCATTACAGATGTACGTGATGATGGGACTTGGGGTTTATTCGTGCATGTATACCATATAACAATATAATTTGGCCAATATCACTCCTGCTTTTTAAATGTAAATTAAACTTTAATGTGTAAAGGAATTGCACATTTTCCAAACGATGAAAGGCAAAAACTACTGTCTCCATGGCCAGCAAGCCCGGGACCCTCCCCAAGCGTGTTTCAACCACATGGGCCTGTTCTGCCCCTGGGTGCACATGTGCTGCGTGAAGCTAGGGCAGGGCTGCTGGGCACGATGCCCAGGTGGGCCATGCTTCCCCAGGAGGCCGAGCAGGGTGTCCAGCTCTGTCCTCACCATGCCTGAGGTCCTGCTGGGGCAGGCTGCGCTGGCCAGGCTCTGCTCCCCAGGAGAGGGTGCTGGTGGTCTCCCTGACTCAGGGCATGGCAGCCTGGGTTTGCCAGGCCTTTCTGCCTTGGGAAGGAGCCAGGAGTCCTAGAGACCCTGCTCTTCCCGCAGCAGCCCTGCGCCGGGCGCCTGGGTCTCTCCGCCCGGCTGCTCTGGCTCTCAGGCTGAGCACCCGCTGTCCGCGGCTCATCAGGAGGTCTCCCCAGATGTGCCTCCCGCCTGCGGTCTCAGTGCCAGTCCAGATGTGCCTCCCGCCTGTGGTCATGGTGCCAGTGTCCTGGGCCTCTTTTGCTTGATTTTATTTATTTTTGGCTCTTTTCAGCTTATCGCATGAAGGAGTTACACTAATCCAAGTTAAAAGTGGACCCCAAGTGGTTACATTATACAGGCTGTGAGGTTTTAAACGTGTGACAAGGGACAGAAGGGAGATTCTACTCATTACAAGTGCTGCTGCCTGAAGCGGAAGCCGCCTGGAGCAACGAACGCCGCAGGAAAACTCGGAGGCAGGATGAAAATGAAAAAAGGTCTTTTCTTCTTCTTCTCTCTCCGGCTCCAGCAATCACTCCAAACGCTCTAACTCCAACCACCACCTTCTTCTTCTTCCCTCACACTCTAACCAACCTCACCCGGTTATATACATCTAGCTTTAACAAGGACACGTGCTCACAGCTCGAGCTTACAGGTGCGTCACGCAGTGTTCACGGGCATACAGAGATTACTTGGATAATGCATTACTATCAGGTGGAACTAGAACATCTTTTATGGCTCTCAGCTAACCGCAATCTTAGCTATCTCCTTGATTATAGGCTCCTTCACACAAGGAACTCCTCACTTGAGCTCCCGTGAGCCACAAGCACTTGGGACCCGTGAGCCTCCAGTGGTGGCCCTTAGCCAGTCCGGTCTCTAGCAGGACTGGCGTGTGTCCTGGCGCTGGCCACTGCAGCTGGACTCTTCTCCACACTCTGGGAGCTCCATCACAGTGCCATTGCAGGCGGATTCTCGACTTCAACGCCGTCGCTGGCTTGTTCTTGTCGTGGTCGTCAGCGGTTCCCTGGACAGCAGTGAGGGTCAGCCGTTTCTCTGCTGGGTTCCTGTGAGGACGCAGTCCTCAGCGCCCGCAGGAGGCAGGTCCTCCCTGACTTGCATCAGCAAAGGGGTCGAGAGCCTGGCGGTTCTGGACAGCGGACAGACGTTAGGATCCTTTTCCTCCGTGGAAGGCCTGCGGAAGGCAGGCAGGGAGTGCGCTGGGACGCGAGGGGGCTCGAGCGGGAGGCTGCCGAGTCTGGGGCTGGCTCAGTGACTGGGCCTTGCTTGAAGTTTCGCACAGAGAGGGCCGAGGGGCTGGAACAGCATGAGGACGAGGGGCCTCGGAGCCGGACAGGCAAAGAGCAGCCTCGGCTGGTGTCCAGTTCTGCCAAGCGCTCTTCAGTGACTCTCTCGCTTGGTCACTTGTGTGGAGGGCAGCGGGGAGGGAGGTGCGGTGTTGCCTGCACTGCGTGCAGGGAGCATGGCTGAGGGGTGGGACAGCTCCACGCCACCAGCTAGTGAGGGGCCGGTGCTGGGACCGCGGGATTCAAACACAGGCCCGAGCCCGAGCCCGAGACATTGTCGGCGCCCAGCAACCCGGAGCTGCCACGGCACAGCGTCCGCGGGGCCTCGGCGCCTTCTCTCACAGCTGAAGTCTGGTCTTAGTGTCCTGGCCACTAGGTCTGTAGGCCCGGTCCTTCAGCCTCTCAGGACAGACGGCCGACAGGAGTGAGTCATCTGGCTCGACACATGAGTGAGACTGTCACCACCTCAGAGAGGAGCGGAACCACACTCACCTGGAGCTTGGTGAGGCGTGCAGGGAACCAAAGATCCAGAGCAGTGTCCTCGGTAGCCGAGGACTTGATTAGGCAGTGACACCAGGGTCGAGGACTCACTAACACAGCAGGAGAGCAATCAGCTCTTTGTTCCGGCGGCGTCCTGCAGTCAGGCCGAAGCTGTTCTTGAGGTGGCTGTGCCGTAGTAGCCTTTTGCAGAGGTGATCCCTGTGGTCGTGTTTCCCAACCAGTTCTGTGTGTTTGGGCTAGTTGTGGACCTCGTGGCCTTGATCCTGAGGAGTGCTTGGGCGCAGGTGGGCTCGCGTGCAGCCCCCGGTGGGGCGGACGGGTGTGCCTGTGCCTCTGTGGTCCCCGGGCTGCTGTCTTTCCCGGCTGCACGGTCGCAGGCTGCTCTGCTCTCGGCCGGGGTCTTTCGCTCTCCCTTCCTTCACTCGTGCTCCCCGAGCGTCCACGTCCCGCCGCTCTTCCTGCAGGCGGGGGCAGCCTGTGGGGCTGACTGCTCTCAGGAGGCCAGGCTGCACGGGGCGGCGGCGAGCAGGCCCGCGAGGCGGCAGGAGTGCCCTGCTGGAAACGGGCCCCCTGTGCGTGGCTGGTCAGGGAAGCACCGGAGTCCAGGTGACGCTGAGTGGCGGCTCAGTGCGAGAGAAAGCAAGCCACACAGGCCCCGGACTGTGCGGGGACAGGGGGGCCTCTGCACAGCTGGAAGGTTGGGCCCAGGGCCGGAGCCCAGGGGACGGAGGTGGGGAGCGCCTTGGAGGGAGGCGGCAGGCGCCAGCTCGCCTGGGCTGGGGAGGTGGGCGCTGCCCAGGGCAACCTGCGCTCACCAGGGCTGCTCCCTGCTGCCTCCTAGAAGATGCGGGCGGGCAGCAAGGCCAGCCGGGCTGCGGGAGCCTGGAGCCTGGGGCAGGGAGCCGGCTGTTCACGGGGCTGCGCCGCGGCAGAGTGGCCGAGGGGCTGGGGCTCAGCAGTGGGTGCTGGGGGTTCTGGAGTTGGGCCAAAGGGCCTTGGTGGCACCATCTTCTGAGGCAGGGAGCTCTGGGGACCATCTGGACCGCCTGTGGGTACAGCTGGCAATTTTGCTTGGGCCTAAATAAGACTCAGACGCCTACGTGAGCTACGTGAGCTCTCTACCGCTTCCCTCTGTGTGTGTGCGCGCGTGCGTGTGCGTGTGCGTGTGTGTGTGTGCGTGTGCGTGTGTGGACTCACGTTGGTCGCACTGCGTCCTTACCACCGTGTGGCGTGTGTTGCCTGTGCTGTGTGTGAACCGTTCTAAGGCTCACGAACCAGGTCTGTCCCTGTTCTAAGAGCGAATGCTGCTGTCAGAGAGGGGCGCCCCTCTCCCGGAGACGGCTGGCTCCGACCTGTCCGCCAGCTCCAGAGCCCGCCGGGCTGCGCCAGGCCTGGCCCTGCTCCCTTGGTGACTGCAGGGCGGGGCTGCTCTGCCCCGTGGTCTCAGGGCCACCGTGAACGCTGGAGCAGACTTCCCCGCAGTGGCTCTGCCTCCTGCCCTCCCCACCCTTCTCCCAGGGCCCGCAAGACGTGCCCGGAGCACCCTCCTCGTGAACCTGGTTCTCGGGAGGCGTGGGGCCGGCCTTGGTGCTCTCGTGCCCCTGACTGTGTGCAGAACCCAGAGCGCCGGGGCTGCAGCTTTTGTGGTGACTTTTCTCAGCCTGCAGTGTTCGGGCGAGCTTCCCAAAGAGCAGGTGTCCTCAACTCACCCGCTTGTGCCTGGGGTGAGGAGGGTCTGGACGTGAAGGGAGCCAGGGGCAGGGCAGGCCCTGGGAGGCCCCAGGGGAACCCTCAGGTGGTGTCGAACTCTGGCAGGCTCAGCGGGGACCTGGGGCAGCAGGCAGGTGGCAGGTCAGCTGGGGAACGTGCAGGGAGGCGTTTGCCACGCCCAGCTGCAGGGCAGACTGCCCGGTGCAGAGCCACGGTGTCTCGTGCGGTGCTCGAGGTGAGCGCTGGCCGGGGTTGGGAGCCTGCCAGGGGAGGGCCAGTGGTGTGGGGTGTGGGGTGTGGAGGGAGGTGGCCGGGCCAGGGGCATCTCTGTGGAGCGCGTGTGCAGGAGCAAGGCGTGAGGTGTGCGGGCACTGGGCCTGGTCCAACTCGGGCTGCAAGGGAGGGCAGCTGCCATGCACTTTAGAGACGGCAGTGGGCGTGGGTGGAGGAGGACACTGGGGCCTCTGCGCGAAGGCCTCACTGTAGCAGAGGCCAGAGTGCCTGATGGGACCCTGGCACAGCGGTGTGGAGTGGCCAAGAGCAGAGGAAGGTGGCCAGGCGCATGGGACAGTGAGACAGGATGCAGGAGGTGGGGTCTGGATGTACTTTGTGGATGGAGGGGAACCGCTCACGCCCTGCTGGCCAGCGGTGCTGTCAGGGTGACATGGCGTCTCGGGAGGTGACAGTGGGACCCTGGCAGGAACCTGCCGTCACCCAAGGGGGGGAGAGCAGGATGTGCACCACGCAGGGGGCTGCGTGGGTGTGAGCCGAGACGGACAGGAAGAACTGGTAACAGGACCTGAAGGGGTCGCGGGAGGGAAAGGGCCTGTGCTGTTCCGCCTGGCCGCTGCAACCAGAGCCCCGCGTGCCCGGGCAGTGGGCGGACGAGGCCACAGGGAGGGGCCTCAGGCCCGGCCTCGTGCGGCCTGGGGTGAAGGCTGCTCTGCAGAGTCCCTCTGCTGCTTCTCGGCACAGCCTGGCCGGCGGGACGGGGACAGCAGGGACTGTGCTGCTCGGTGCAGGTCTCAGGAGGTCTGTGCTACTTGGGGGTCTCGACCCTGTCTCCCAGGCCGGAGCTGTGACAGGCCCGAGTTGGCTCGGCCTCTCAGACTGCATTCTCAGGAGAGTCGAGACGGTGGTGGGACGTGGGGGCAGCTGTTCCCGCCTGCTGGCCAAGACGTCTGGCTCAAAGCTGTGGCCTGAGAGTAGAAGCCAGGAGTCGGCCAGCAGGGCCCCAGGGGGGGCAGAGTAGGTCGTTGGCACACGCTCGTCGGATGACCTGCTGGGTGTGTCCCTGGTGTGAGCTGCACAGCCTCCCTGGGGACCCTCCGCCTGCCACCCTCCTCCCCCCTGCCTGCCACCCTCCTCCCCCAACTGCCTGCCACCCTCCACCCCCCTGTCCCCCTGTCCTGCCACCCTCCTCCCCCCACTGCCTGCACCCTCCTCCCCTCCGCCCGCCACCCTCCCCCAACTGCCTGCCACCCTCCTCCCCCCCTGTCTGTCACCCTCCTCCCCCCTGCCTGTCACTCTCCTCCCCTCCGCCTGCCACCCTCCTCCCCCCCTGCCTGCCACCCTCCTCCCCTCCGCCCGCCACCCTCCCCCAACTGCCTGCCACCCTCCTCCCCCCTGTCTGTCACCCTCCTCCCCCCTGCCTGCCACCCTCCTCCCCCCTGCCTGTCACTCTCCTCCCCTCTGCCTGTCACCCTCCTCCCCCCTGTCTGTCACCCTCCTCCCCCCTGCCTGTCACTCTCCTCCCCTCCGCCTGCCACCCTCCTCCCCTGCCTGTCACCCTCTTCCCTCCTGCCTGTCACCCTCCTCCCCTCTGCCTGTCACCCTCCTCCCCCTGCCTGCCACCCTCCTCCCCTGCCTGTCACCCTCTTCCCTCCTGCCTGTCACTCTCCTCCCCTCTGCCTGTCACCCTCCTCCCCCTGCCTGCCACCCTCCTCCGCTCCGCCTGCCACCCTCCTCCCCCTGCCTGCCACCCTCCTCCCCCCGCCTGCCACCCTCCCCCCTGGCACTCTGCACTTTTACTCCTGAGCTTCTCCCCACGGGGGCATGTGGCCTGCAGCCCCAAATACCCGCACTGGCCCTGGGTCCTGCCCCTGCATGCCAGCACACGGCCCCTCTCTGATCCTCCAGGTCCTTCCTGGGGTTCTAGCAGGCGGCCCACCCTCCCGTGTCTGGGGTGGCACTGCACGTGCTGCTGTGCCCAGCACGGTCTGCTGGCCTGAGTGAACTCTAAGCCTGCGTTTTCTTTCTCCAGATAAAGCCGGTGGTGCACTCTGACATGAACGTGCCTTCCAGGTGGCAGTCATATCACCGCCTTTCCCGGCATATAAAGTGAGTACCCTGTCGTGGGTAGGAGTCGGGCCTGCCGTCGCTCCGTGCAGAGAAGGCTCTGCGTGGCCACTCGCCACCCTCCCCTTTCTCTCGGCAGGGACTCCCCGCGGGAGCGCCTTCTCTACGCTCCATGTTCTTTCTTCTCTTGAACCCTGAATTAGGGAAGCACCCCGTGGCTGTGCCCGTGCCGACAGAACAGTTTTCCCGGGGATGGAGAAGTGAGGGCTCTTGACCTTGAGGATGTGGGTTTTTTTTTTTTTTTTTTTAAATCCAGCATTTGCAGCCGGTGGGTGTCGAGAGGAAATGCTGTTCTCACCACCCTGAGCCCTCACTCCCACAGGCCCTTTTAGAGCCCGCTCGTCCCACCAGGTGTCCCTGCGAGGGCCGGGAAGCTGCATGCTCGGGACGTCAGAGGAGCGGGAGCCGTGCGGCCCAGCGCCCTGTGTGGGTGGTGGCTGACCATGCTGGGCTGACTCAGGCTCCCTCCTGCCCTTCCCCTTGGCTCCGAGACTTCCGAGCTTTGTCCTCTGGGCTGGCTCCCTAGTGGGTAGAGCAGGACAGAGGCAGCTACCTCAGGTGGAGGGTGGCCCTAGGTGACCGTCCAGACCCTACCTGAGCTCGTCAGGGACCAGACATCTGTAGGTGGCCCTGTGCCGTTGGGATGCGTCGGGGTTTTAGTGGCTAAGTCCCCAGGTGGAGTTAGGGGTTGTTCCTCCCTTTTGCCATGTTTGCCCCACAGGAAAAAGTCGCGTGTGTCCTAGAGTCAGGGGCTCAGAGGTTCAGGACACTGGCTGGCCAGGCTGGGCCTTCCTGAGCAGTGCAGGAACTGGCAGGGCTGGGCTGGGCCTTCCTGAGCAGGTGCAGGGACTGGCAGGGCCGGGCTGGGCCTTCCTGAGCAGGTACAGGACATGGCAGGGCCAGGCTGGGCCTTCCTGAGCAGGTGCAGTGACTGGCAGGGCCGGGCTGGGCCTTCCTGAGCAGGTGCAGGGACTGGCAGGGCTGGGCTGGGCCTTCCTGAGCAGGTGCAGGGACTGGCAGGGCTGGGCTGGGCCTTCCTGAGCAGGTGCAGTGACTGGCAGGGCTGGGCTGGGCCTTCCTGAGCAGGAGTCACCTGGGTCCTTCCTGGTAAGGCCCACATTCCCAACGCTGCGCTCTGTGGGCACGGCCTCACACAGCCGACTCCCGCTCGCAGTCTCTCTCCCATCGCAGCCTCTCTCCTGGAGCATGTGCTCAGTCTCTGCATCGTGGACTCAACGTTCCACTAGATGGAACTAAACAGCCGTGGAAGTTCATGGTCCTTCTACCAAGAACAGTCCTGAGCACAATTGCCTGGAGACCCCCTAACTACAGTGGGTTAGGACGGAGTCCTCCACGTTCCAGAGGGAGAGGGCTCCGGCCTGACCATGGTCACTGAGGCCCGCTGGGCCCGTGGCTTGCGGAGCTGGTGTTCTGAGGCTGCCCTGTGGTGGAGCAGGCCTGGGGCTCCTGGCCGGCTGAGTGGAGTTAGCTGGTCACGATGGGAAGCCACTGGCTGGACGGTGAGGCTCAGGGTTTGGTCCTGGTCTGGGCACTGGCTGTGTAGCCTGAGGTTCCCCCACCAGAGCTGTCCTCTATCTGCGTCTGACCGAGCTGGCGACCTGTGCTGGGTTCACAAGATCTGACTACTTCAATAACTTAAGAAAGTGGTGAAGAAAGCACGCAACACACAGAAGTACCTTTTTAAAATCTGGGGACGGCTCTGTGACCTTAGGGGTCTGTTGGAAAAAGAGAGAGCACACCTCGAACCCTGGTTTTATGGGGGGAGGCTGTTGGAAAGGGCATTTCATCCACATGAGGCAGCGGGGTAATGTTACAAGGGGCAGCCCTCTCCACTGGGTAACGCCCTCTCCACTGGGTAACGCCCACTCCTGAAGCTGTGCTCCTCTGCTGGAGGAGATGGGATCCACCTGCTTCCTGGTCAGGGAAGCCAGTCTCCACACTTCCATCAGTCAGAGCTAGGGGGCGCTCAGCTCCTGTGTGGCAGCTCCCGACCTTCCTCCACATCCTCTCTCACAAAAGTGGGACATGAATAGATCAGGAAAGGGAACCTCGGAGGACAGGGTTGGGGACATTTGTGTTGTGTTCATTTAGAAGTGCACTGGCAGAAGGTGACCAAGCCCTGCGGTGGGCTGGGACTGGTTTCTGGGGACCCTGGGGCCAGAGGGAGGGGGTCAGGAAGGCCTGTGGCAGGCTTTGCAGCCCGTGCTACCTGAGGCCAGCTGAGCTCTGTCTCTCGAGCCTGGACAAGGGGCCAGGTTAGTGTGATGGTGAAGGGCAGCTCAGGACAGAGTGGAATGGGGGGGAGAGAGGACCCCTGTGGAAAGGGAGGATGTGTTTGAGGGCAAGGAGGCACGGTCTCTGGAATGGGGCTAAAGGAATAAAAGGAGGATTTTAGTCTGGTGGCAAGTATGAGGGGCGGGGACAAGGAAGCCCCGTCCCAGGTCCTGTTCTCAGTCTGGTGGGGACCCGTGACAAGGAAGCCCCGTCCCAGGTCCTGTTCTCAGTCTGGTGGGGACCCGTGTGCCGGGCAGCCCCTTCCTCCCATGGCCGTGGGCTGAAGCCCGCAGCTGCTCTGCTGCTCTCCTCTGCTCAGTTCATGGCGGCCACCAGTGGCCATCAGAGTGGACCAGACGCCTGGCCTCCCCTGCGGGTCCTTCCAAGTCGGAGGCTGCTCCTTGGCCCCAAGGGGTTTCCCCAATAATCTCCGCAGGAGTGTGGGGCTCCAAGTGGGTCCCAGGGAGTGGCCCAAGGCTTGGAGACCACTTGGGTTCTTGGCATTTGCTGGTTGGGGGTGTCTGCCAGCTGCTCTGGCTTCACCGGGGTCCTTGTGTCCTTAGGTCTGGACTGCAGTAGTGAGTGCTCTGCCAGCTCTGCCACTTGGCTGGGTCCCCACTGGTGTCATAATTCTTTGTTCCTGTCACATACTGAAGTCACGTGTCACCCAGTGCGTGCTGATATCGGGAGGGAGAGCAGTAGAGTCTCGTGGGAGGGGGCGAGGGGCACAGGAGTGCTGTGTCCCAGCAAGCAGTGCGTTTGCGCAGCGAGGCGGCACCTCCGTGCAGCAGTTGGCCAGTACCACCTGGACGAGCACGGTCGGGCAGCCGTGGCTCGCAGGCAAGGGGGTGTGGCTTAGCTACCCGGCCCCATAGTGCCCTGAGCTCTCTGTTCATTACGCTTTTAGATGACGCTCCGACGTGTGGCCCTCACTTTCATGCAGAACAAGGAAAAAGGCAGGGAGCAGTTGGGAAGTTGAAGGGTGTGGGTGAAAGTCAAGGTCCTGCAAGGTTCTGCAGAGCATCCTTGGATGGGGGCTCCAGGTTGCTGGATCTGGAGGTGACTCCCCAGTCCTTGACTGACGAGGCGCGTCAGAGAGAATCAGGTAGCCACATCCTGCACATCCCACAGACAGCACCCCCACCTTTCTGTGGTCTCTCTGCTCTGCAAGAAGAAAAGGGTGAACAGGAGCAGCGGGCTCTGAGAGTGTCTCTCCTGGGCAGATCCCGGCCCACGTGTCGGACACACAGAGAGTGCCGAGGGGCTTGGTGTGTAGCCCCCTGCGGCCCTTTTGCTGGTGCCTGAAGCTGGGTGAGGTATGAGGCCCACAGCCGTCAGAACACAGGATCACCCCCATACAGGATCAGCGTGGGTTTCCTGGGAACTTCACAGCCCTTGAATTTGACTTTGGTGCGTGAGAAGTAGGCGGGGGGCCTCATCGGATCCTGGGAATGCTGTGGCTTTCCCAGGTGTGGCCAAACAAGTGCTGGGAACTTTCACCAAGGGACCTGAGAAGGCAGAACACGGATTCCCGGCCCCGAAGGGCGGGTGTTGGAAGGGGCTTGGGGCTGGGTACCGTGGGAGGCTGAATCTGACCAATTTATTACGGATCTCAGATCCTGGACTAGCTGGTGTCCCTTCATGGACTGGAAGGACAGATGTAAAGTTTTCTGTCTAATCACCCTCAGGATGTTTGGTGGAGCCTGAACCCCCCCCCCCCCCAGTTTTAAATGCTACTAGGGCGTCTCGGGGAGGGGCGTGAACAAAAGACCTATTTCTGCCTTAGGGGCTCTGTGTCCCAGGTACGGGCAATGCCGGTGCAGTCTGTTGCCCACAGAGGAGGGATTTTGTCTAACACCTGACAGAGGTCCTCAGTTAGATGGCTGCTGGGTTGAAGGAGCAGAGGGTCTCAGGAAGTCGGACAGGACTGCTAGGCTGGGCCCTGGATGAGGGCAGGGTCGAGACCCCTTCCCAGCAGGCTCACGGGGCCGGCAGAGCTGAGAGGGAAGCGCTCTGAGCTTGGCGGGGCCCACAGAACCCCCCAGGGATTGGGAAAGAAGAGCATGAGGCAAGTGCTTAGAACCCACCACTGGTGACGCTGGGTGACTCGGGAGGGCAGGAACCTCGTGGTCATGGGGTGTTGCCCCAGGATCAAGACGGGACACTGTGCGCGCCTTCCGTTGTGGTGATTCCTCCTCCCGAGTTGGTGCCGTCGAGGGCCCTGGGAGAGAGAGAGAGAGAGAGAGAGAGAGAGAGAGAGAGAGAGAGAGAGAGAGAGAGAGAGAGAGAGAGAGAGAGAGAGAGAGAGAGAGAGAGAGAGAGAGAGAGAGAGAGAGAGAGAGAGAGAGAGAGAGAGAGAGAGAGAGAGAGAGAGAGAGAGAGAGAGAGAGAGAGAGAGAGAGAGAGAGAGAGAGAGAGAGAGAGAGAGAGAGAGAGAGAGAGAGAGAGAGAGAGAGAGAGAGAGAGAGAGAGAGAGAGAGAGAGAGAGAGAGAGAGAGAGAGAGAGAGAGAGAGAGAGAGAGAGAGAGAGAGAGAGAGAGAGAGAGAGAGAGAGAGAGAGAGAGAGAGAGAGAGAGAGAGAGAGAGAGAGAGAGAGAGAGAGAGAGAGAGAGAGAGAGAGAGAGAGAGAGAGAGAGAGAGAGAGAGAGAGAGAGAGAGAGAGAGAGAGAGAGAGAGAGAGAGAGAGAGAGAGAGAGAGAGAGAGAGAGAGAGAGAGAGAGAGAGAGAGAGAGAGAGAGAGAGAGAGAGAGAGAGAGAGAGAGAGAGAGAGAGAGAGAGAGAGAGAGAGAGAGAGAGAGAGAGAGAGAGAGAGAGAGAGAGAGAGAGAGAGAGAGAGAGAGAGAGAGAGAGAGAGAGAGAGAGAGAGAGAGAGAGAGAGAGAGAGAGAGAGAGAGAGAGAGAGAGAGAGAGAGAGAGAGAGAGAGAGAGAGAGAGAGAGAGAGAGAGAGAGAGAGAGAGAGAGAGAGAGAGAGAGAGAGAGAGAGAGAGAGAGAGAGAGAGAGAGAGAGAGAGAGAGAGAGAGAGAGAGAGAGAGAGAGAGAGAGAGAGAGAGAGAGAGAGAGAGAGAGAGAGAGAGAGAGAGAGAGAGAGAGAGAGAGAGAGAGAGAGAGAGAGAGAGAGAGAGAGAGAGAGAGAGAGAGAGAGAGAGAGAGAGAGAGAGAGAGAGAGAGAGAGAGAGAGAGAGAGAGAGAGAGAGAGAGAGAGAGAGAGAGAGAGAGAGAGAGAGAGAGAGAGAGAGAGAGAGAGAGAGAGAGAGAGAGAGAGAGAGAGAGAGAGAGAGAGAGAGAGAGAGAGAGAGAGAGAGAGAGAGAGAGAGAGAGAGAGAGAGAGAGAGAGAGAGAGAGAGAGAGAGAGAGAGAGAGAGAGAGAGAGAGAGAGAGAGAGAGAGAGAGAGAGAGAGAGAGAGAGAGAGAGAGAGAGAGAGAGAGAGAGAGAGAGAGAGAGAGAGAGAGAGAGAGAGAGAGAGAGAGAGAGAGAGAGAGAGAGAGAGAGAGAGAGAGAGAGAGAGAGAGAGAGAGAGAGAGAGAGAGAGAGAGAGAGAGAGAGAGAGAGAGAGAGAGAGAGAGAGAGAGAGAGAGAGAGAGAGAGAGAGAGAGAGAGAGAGAGAGAGAGAGAGAGAGAGAGAGAGAGAGAGAGAGAGAGAGAGAGAGAGAGAGAGAGAGAGAGAGAGAGAGAGAGAGAGAGAGAGAGAGAGAGAGAGAGAGAGAGAGAGAGAGAGAGAGAGAGAGAGAGAGAGAGAGAGAGAGAGAGAGAGAGAGAGAGAGAGAGAGAGAGAGAGAGAGAGAGAGAGAGAGAGAGAGAGAGAGAGAGAGAGAGAGAGAGAGAGAGAGAGAGAGAGAGAGAGAGAGAGAGAGAGAGAGAGAGAGAGAGAGAGAGAGAGAGAGAGAGAGAGAGAGAGAGAGAGAGAGAGAGAGAGAGAGAGAGAGAGAGAGAGAGAGAGAGAGAGAGAGAGAGAGAGAGAGAGAGAGAGAGAGAGAGAGAGAGAGAGAGAGAGAGAGAGAGAGAGAGAGAGAGAGAGAGAGAGAGAGAGAGAGAGAGAGAGAGAGAGAGAGAGAGAGAGAGAGAGAGAGAGAGAGAGAGAGAGAGAGAGAGAGAGAGAGAGAGAGAGAGAGAGAGAGAGAGAGAGAGAGAGAGAGAGAGAGAGAGAGAGAGAGAGAGAGAGAGAGAGAGAGAGAGAGAGAGAGAGAGAGAGAGAGAGAGAGAGAGAGAGAGAGAGAGAGAGAGAGAGAGAGAGAGAGAGAGAGAGAGAGAGAGAGAGAGAGAGAGAGAGAGAGAGAGAGAGAGAGAGAGAGAGAGAGAGAGAGAGAGAGAGAGAGAGAGAGAGAGAGAGAGAGAGAGAGAGAGAGAGAGAGAGAGAGAGAGAGAGAGAGAGAGAGAGAGAGAGAGAGAGAGAGAGAGAGAGAGAGAGAGAGAGAGAGAGAGAGAGAGAGAGAGAGAGAGAGAGAGAGAGAGAGAGAGAGAGAGAGAGAGAGAGAGAGAGAGAGAGAGAGAGAGAGAGAGAGAGAGAGAGAGAGAGAGAGAGAGAGAGAGAGAGAGAGAGAGAGAGAGAGAGAGAGAGAGAGAGAGAGAGAGAGAGAGAGAGAGAGAGAGAGAGAGAGAGAGAGAGAGAGAGAGAGAGAGAGAGAGAGAGAGAGAGAGAGAGAGAGAGAGAGAGAGAGAGAGAGAGAGAGAGAGAGAGAGAGAGAGAGAGAGAGAGAGAGAGAGAGAGAGAGAGAGAGAGAGAGAAGAGAGGGAGAGAGGGAGAGAGAGAGAGAGAGAGAGAGAGAGAGAGAGAGAGCGCCAATGGTCAGTTCCCACTGTACAAGGCCTGACAGGTTTAGGCACACTGGGGATGAGGAGACCTACCCAGGAAAAAGGAGAGAGACAAAAAGAGAAAGAGCTCCACGAGGTCCACTGTGACCATGAAGGTCTAGGTGGGGTGCGATCCTCCCTGTACAGGCCACCAGCGGGGCTGCCGGACGATCAACGGTCAGTTCCCACTGTACAAGGCCCAACAGGTTTAGGAGCCCTGGGGATGAGGAGACCTACCCAGGAAAGGGAGAGAGAGAGAGAGAGAGAGAGAGCTCCGTGAGGTCCACTGTGACCATGAAGGTCTAGGTGGGGTGCGATCCTCCCCATACAGGCCACCAGCGGGGCTGCCGGACGATCAACGGTCAGTTCCCACTGTACAAGGCCTGACGGGTTTAGGAGCTCTGGGGTGGGGGGGCTTACCAATCCGATGACAGGTGGTGGATGCGTCGGAGCGGCGATCAAAAAACACCGGGCGAAGGCTGAGGCAGTTCCGGGTGATTATGCCCTCCGGCTCAGATAGGATCCGAGTCACGGCACCAATGAAGGGCAAAGCATCACACCGGGGACAGCCGTGCAGCCAAAAGATTTATTCAACAGCCTTCGTGGCTGGTAGCGAAAACCGGAGAACAGGTGCTCTGGTCGAAGGTCGACGAGGTGGGAGAGGGGAGTCAGGGAGAAGGGAGTGTGCAAGCTCTGGTGGGAGAAGGGAGTCAGGAAGAGGGGAGTGTGCAAGCTCTGGACAGAAGGTGGGTGCCTGGTCGCACCGGCTCTCTGGAGCTGTCGGCTAAAGCAGCTGCTGTCTGGCTGGAGGCTGGAGCTGTCAGCTGGGAGCGGCCGTCGGGCTGAAGGTAGTCGGTCTGGAGCTGTCAGCTGGAGCAGCTGCCGTCGGCTGGAGGCGATGGGTCTGGAGCTGTCAGCTGGAGCAGCTGCCTTCGGCTGGAGGCGATGGGTCTGGAGCTGCTGGCTGGGGCAGCTGCCGTCGAGCTGGAGGTGATGGGTCTGGAGCTGTTGCAGTGGCTTCCTCCTCTCTGCAGCGACGAGCCGATGTCTTCCTCCTCTCAGCAGCGACGATCTGATGTTGTGTCCGTGTGTCTCTCTCTGTCTGATTTGAGTCTCTCAGACAGGGCCTTATATAGGGATTTCTGGTGGGGGGGTGCACTAGAGCAACCCCAAACACCATTGGCTAGAACAGGATGCCCTTTTAAGCCTATTGGCTCTTGCCTGGGGAAAAAGAAACATTCTGCCCAGGGAAGAAACATCCTGCCCGGGGGGAAAAAACATCCTGTCCGGGGAAGAAACATCCTGCCGAGAATGAAACAAGGTTGCTTCTCTCAGGATGTGGAGAACTCTGAGGGCGGGGGAGGGTAAGCTATCTATCAATCTGGACGTGAGCAAAGGTTGTGCTCAGAGAACGGATCCCCCAAACCACCAAGGAGTCCGGAGTGCATGCAAGAACAAAGAGCCCTTATTCAGACTGAAGCTCGGACTCTCAGACCTCACCAACACAGTGGATCAGTACTGAGAGCCCGAACTGAGGAAAGACTGAGTTTTTATAGGGGTAGAAGCAAGGATAGGGGAGGGGCTCGCCTGATTGGCCAGGGAAGGAGGCTTTCATTGGTGGGCGCCGTCTCCAGAGCTATGGAATGTGCTGACTGTTCATTGCAGGGCCCTGCAGGTCCCAGGGCCTAGGGCCCTGCCATTGCCCTAGTTTATTGTGCCCAGGCTAGCTTATCATATCCGGGCTTATTCCTGCCTTGTGATAGGAGACTTGCAATAGTTTGGGGCAGCTGGTAACAAAATGGGGTCACAGAAGTTTGGCTTTTATTGTCTTTAAGCCAAGCAATTTACAGGAGCAAAAAGAAGCAGTTAAACTGAAAAGAGGCTTGGGGCTGAAGAAGGAGGGTCCCACAAAAGAATCGCCAGTGTTCCCACTCCACAGAGACCACCACCGAGCGTCTCCAGGAACCTCTCCTGAGCTCTCCGGGCTGCCGCTGTTTCTCCTTAGCTTTGTTCTTAGCATTCACTGCGTGGGCCATTTCCCTGGTAAATACAGACTCAGCATGAGCCACTGGACGGCTGCGGACTTACAGTACAGCGAGGTCGTGGCTCATCTCCCCTTCCGCCGTGCGTAGACATTGAGACCTTTCTATCCTTGCTGTTATAAGCGATTGTAAGAGGAATATCTCTGCACCGTAAGTCATTGTCCCCACTTCTGTGGGATGGACGTGGCAGAGCAAGTGGCTCCCGGTTTCCTGCGTTGTGTTGGTCTGTGTGTCCGGAGTGCCCTTCAGGAAGACCCGCCTGTGTCCGACTGTGTGAGCGCAACTGTTTCTCAGCACTCAGGATAAGAATGTGTATTAAATGTCTCAAAAGTTTAGGCAAAAATATAATGTGGTCTTATGTAAATATTTATTTTTATTACTATCATTATTCCATTTTAGAAAGACTTTTATCATAAGCCAATTAGGAAAACATTGCAGCAGATTTTTATTTCAGTAGTAACGTTAATGTATTGTACATTCATGGACTGCATTGAACATTTCTTTCTATAGTTTATTTTGGGCAGTTTTAAATATGGAAGAAGTTGAAATTGGGGTTGACTGTAAGTCTTTTGCCACAAAGCTTTAGCAGAGAAAATGGATTTTTTTTGTTGTGACAACACATTAAAAATTGTATATTGCACTCTGAGAAAAGGACATATGTGCACTAAATTCTAAGTTATTTGCATTTAAGGGAAAAAACAGTAAAACCATGGTGATAGTAAATAATGATATAGAAAAATGAAAGGCCCTTGTGAATTGATGGAGGATATCAATCATTATTGATAGATGCAGAGAATTAAGCCTTGTGTTTAGCTGTGTTTTAGTACCAGCTATGAGAGTCCGACACTTGTCAAGGGGTGATTGATGTGGCTTGGTGATTGACGTGGAGTGCCAGCCACTTTGCGTTGGTTTTCTAAAATTTATTTTTTATTTATAATAAATACAATTCATAGTGCACATGTATAGCATCTTTTTACATACAACTGTTTGTATACAAGGTATATTTGTACCATTCAGGTCTTCAATCATGCATTTAAGATAATGATATCCGTCTCATTCAACCACCTTTTCTTCTTTTTTTTTCTTTTCTCCCCTTTCTCCCCCTTGCTCCCTCCCTTCCCTTTCACCATACACCTCCTATGTATGCCCATCCAACAATACTGTGAACTAGCCTCCTTATATCAGAGAAAATATTCGGTATTTGGATTTTTGAGTTGACTAATTTCACTTAGCATTATATTCTCCAACTTCATCCATTTACCTGCAAATGCTATTATTTTATTCTCTTTTATTGCTGAGTAAAATTCCATTGTGTATATATACCACATTTTCTTTATCCACTCATCTACTGAGGGACATCTAGGTTGGTTCCACAACCTAGCTATTGTGAATTGTGCAGCTACAAACATTGAAGTGGCTGTGTCACTGTAATATGCTCTTTTTAAGTCCTTTGGGAATAGACCCAGGAGTGGGATGGCTGGGTCATAGGGTGGTTCCATTCCCAGTTTTCCAAGAAATCTCCATACTGCTTTCCATAATGGTTGCACCATTTTGCATTCCCACCAGCAATGTATGAGTGTGCCTTTCCCCCCACATCCTCTCCAACATTTATTGTTGTTTTGTGTTCTTGATAGCTGCCATTCTGACTGGAGTGAAATAAAATCTTAGAGTAGTTTTTGATTTGCATTTCTCTAATTGCCAGCGATGTTGAGCATTTCTTCATGTATTTGTTGATTAATTGTGTATCTTCTTCTGAGAAGTGTCTTTTCAATTCCTTAGCCCATTTATTGATTGGGTTATTTGTTTTTTTGGTGTTAAGTTTTTTGAGTTCTTTATATATTCTAGAAATTAGTGCTCTATCTGATGTGCACGTATTAAATATTTGTTCCCAATTAGTTGGCTCTCTATTCACCTCACTGATTGTTTCTTTTGCTGAGAAGAAGCTTTTTAGTTTAAAACTATCCCATTCATTAATTCTTGGTAATAATTCTTGCGCTACAGGATTCTTACTAAGGAACTTGGGGCCTAATCTGACATGTTGGAAATTGGAGCTTACTTTTTCTTCTATTAGGTGTATTGTTTCTGGTCTAATTCCTAGGTCCTTGATCCACTTTGAATTGAGTTTTGTGCATGGTGAGAGATAAGGGTTTAATTTCATTTTGTTGCATATGGATTTCCAGTTTTCCCAGCACCATTTGTTGAAGAGGCTATGCTCTCTCCACTGTATATTTTTGGCGCCTTTGTCTAATATAAGATAGCTGAAATTATATGTATTAGTCTCAGTGTCCTCAATTCTGTACCATTGGTCCACCAGTCTGTTTTGGTGCCAATACCATGCTGTTTTTGTTACTATTGCTCTATAGTATAATTTGAAGTCTGGTGTGGTGATGCCACCTGCTTCATGTTTCTTGCTCAGGATTGCTTTGGCTATTCTGGGTCTCTTATTTTTCCAGATGAATTTCATGACTGCTTTTTCTATTTCTTTGAAGAATGACATTGGGATTTTGATTGGAATTGCATTAAAATCTGTATAATGCTTTTGGTAGTATGGACATTTTGACAATATTAATTCAACCTATCCAAGAGCAAGGTAGGTCTTTCCATCTTCTGAGTTTTTCTATGATTTCTTTCTTTAGTGTTCTATAATTTTGGTTACAGAGGTCTTTCATCTCTTTCGTTAAGTTGATTCCCAGGTATTTTATTATTTTTGATGCTATTGTAAATGAGGTAGTTTTCATCATTTTCCTTTCAGAGGCTTTGTCGCTGATGTACAAAAATGCCTTTGACTTATGGGTATTGATTTTGTATCCTGCAACTTTGCCAAATTCATTTACTAGTTGTAAAAGTTTTCAGGTAGAGGTTTTGAGTCTTCTAGGTATATTATCATGTCATCAGCAAATAGTGCTAATTTGAGCTCTTCTTTTCCTATCTGGATCCCTTTAATTTCTTTCGTCTAATTGCTCTGGCCGGAGTTTCCAGTACTATGTTAAATAGCAGTGGAGAAAGGGGAATCTCTTGTTCCAGTTTTTAGAGGGAATGCTTTCAATTTTTTCTCCATTTAAGATAATGTTAGCTTGGGGCCTTGCATAAATAGCTTTTTATAATGTTGAGATATATTCCTGATATTCCTAGTTTTCCAGTGTTTTGAACACAAAGGGGTGTTGTATTTTGTCAAATGCTTTTTCTGCGTCAATTGAGATGATCATGTGATTTTTGTCTTTAAGTCTGTTGATGTGATGTATTATGTTTATTGATTTCCCAATGTTGAACCAGCCTTGCATCCCTGGAATAAACCCCACTTGATCGTGGTGCACTCTCTTTTTGATATGTTTTTGTATCCGATTTGCCAGAATTTTGTTGAGGATTTTTGCATCTATGTTCATTAAAGATATTGGCCTGAAGTTTTCTTTTTTGGCTGTGTCTTTGCCTGGCTTTGGAATTAATGTAATATTGGCCTCCTAGAAAGAGTCTGGAAGAGCTCCCTCTTTTTCTATTTCTTGAAATAGTTTGAAGAGCATTGGTATTAGTTCTTCTTTGAAAGTCTTGTAGAACTTGGCTATAAACCCATCAGGTCCTGGACTTTTACTTGTTGGTAGCTTTTTGATGACATCTTCTATTTTTCGCTTCTAATCGATCTGTTTAAATTGTGTATAGCCTCCAGTTCCAGTTTAGGCAAATCTTACTACTCTAGAAATCTGTCAATGCTTTCAATATTTTCTATTTTATTAGAGTACAAGTTTTCAAAGTAATTTCTAATTAATCTTCTGTATATCTGAGGTGTTTGTTGTGATATTCCCTTTTTCATCACGAATGTTAGTAATTTGTGAGTTTTTTTTCTCTTCTTCTTTTGTTAGCATCGCTAAGGGTCTGTCAATTTTGTTTATTTTTTTAAAGAACCAACTTTTAGTTTTGTGAATTCTTTGAATTGTTTCCTTAGTCCTCAATTTCATTAATTTTTGCTCTGATTTTAATTATTTAATTATTTTACTGCTCTTGGTGTTGATCTGTTCTTCTTTTTCTAGTGCTTTGAGGTGTGATGTTAAGTCATTTATTTGTTGGTTTTTTTTTTTCTTTTAAGGAATGAGCTCAGTGCAATTAATTTTCCTCTTACTACTGCCTTCATAGTGTCCCAGAGATTTCTATACAATGTATCTGTGTTCTCATTTACCTCTAGGAATTTTTTTAAATCTCCTCTTTGATGTCTTCTTCAACCCCTTGTTCATTCAGTAGCATGTTGTTTAGCTTCCAGTTGTTGGAGTAGTTTTTTCTTATTCCTTATTTTGTCATTGATTTCCAATTTCATCCCTTTATGTTCTGATAGAATGCAGGTAGTAGTATCTCTATTTTTTTTTCCTGTCTCTGTCTCTTGTATATATTTGCTGAGAGTTGCCTTGTGACATAATATATGGTCTATTTTGGAGAAGAAGCCATGTGCTGCCCCAAAATGTCTATGGCCCATGGCTCAGTTCATCTGCCTTTTGATTACCTTTCATGGAGGGGGCCAGGCAAATTAGTATGTGCTCTAATATGGCCTACGAAATAGAGGTTCTTTTTCTTGCCCACAAAAGTTTTTGTATCTGATAAAACAATTTAAAGGCTGGAGTATGAGGTGCTATTGGTCCTGCTAACTCTAATTTTGGGACGGCTTGTACAATATAGTGGCTATCTGAAAAAATGTTTTATGGGCTGGTCCTCTAAAATTTTCCAGAGCTCTTACCACAGCTTCCAATTCCACTCGTTGAGCTGATTTGTGTGCAGTTATGTAAGTCATATTTCTCTTTTGTAGTGACTACTGCAGCAGTACCATTTGAGGACCCATCTGTAAATACATTAAAATGCCTTAGGAATAGGTTGATTTTTTATTACCTGTGGAAATATAATAGGATGATTTAATACAAAAAGATAAATAGGAGACTTAGGAAGGTGATTATCAAATTTGCAGAGGTAGAGCATCTAGCTTAGCCCAGTCATTATCATTGAAGCATAAATATTCAATCTGTGACGATGAATAGGGAGTAATAATAGTAGCAGGGGTGAATGCCAAATATTTTAGTAGAAGTTATAAGTCCTTGAAGAATAAGTTTAGCCACCATGGAGGTATATGACTCAATTATGCTTTTAGGAGAGACAGGGCAAATGTATCCATAAATAAAGGCCCTTGTTGCCAAAAATACTCCTGTGGGTGTATATTGTGAAGAAATAATAATCAATATCAGCGGTTGAGTTAAATCAAATTCTATCACAATGAGCTCCTTCTATGGCTTTTTCTACTACCTTTAAAGCTTTCCTAGCATCAGGAGTCAATGTTCGCGGTGAGGATGGATCAGGGTCCCCTCGAAGGATATCAAATAAAGGTTTTAATTGGCCAGTAGTGAGGTTTAGTGTTGGGCGAAGCCAATTAATGTCTCCCAGTAGTTTTTGGAAATCATTGAGGTGGTTAAAATGTTCTTTATTTATTAAATTTTTTTGGGGTCTAACAAAAGTATCCATGAATTTTAATCCTAAATATAATATGGGAGATCTGGTTTGAACTTTTTTCTTCTGCTATATATAATCCGTATTTTTTAAAAATTTTCTTACCATGTCACTGAATATATTAAATAAGATTTTTTGAATTAGGGTGGGCCAAGTAAAATATCATCCATGTAATGTAGACACATGAGGATTTGGATATTTATTTTTAATGGGTTGGATAGCCTTGTCCACATATATTTGGCATATGGTGGGGCTATTAGCCATTCCCTGCGGCAAAAACCTTCCATTGATATCTCTGATCAGGGCCATTATTGTTAATAGAAGGAAATGAAAAAGCAAAACCTGGGGGCATCCAGAGGATGTAGGGGAATAGAAAAGAAGCAATCCTTTATATCAAGACTAATAACATGGAAATTTTTTGGAATAGCTATAGGATTCGGAAGTCCAGGTTGAGTAGGGGCCCCATGACTTGCATGGTTTTATTAATTTGTCTAAGATCATGTAATAATCACCATTTTCCTGATTTTTTCTTGATCACAAATATGGGGGAATTCCAGGGAGAGGTGGAATGTTTCTATATGTCCTGCTTTTAATTGTTCCTTAACTAGTAGGTGGGCCGCTTGTAATTTCTCTTTAGATTGGGGCCACTGAGGGACCCACACTGGCTTATCAGAAAGCCATGGTAATTTTCAAAATTATTTTCTCAGTGGCCCCAAAGAAAAATGTCTTTTTCCTATATGATAATGATTTCTTTTAGGGTTATAGCTTACCCTGTACTTTTTGATGATTTCTTTTAGGGTTAAGATTACCCTGTATGTTTTTACATTTAACACCTGCAGGTTTGGTTGCAAGGTGTACTCCCATTTGTTGTAAAATATCTCTTCCCCAGTTGTTGGAGAGAAAAAAGTGTATTCATTTACTGAGGGATGAAATATTCTATATATGTCCGTTAGGTCTAAGTTATTGTTTTAAGGAGGCCTAAAGTTTCTTTGTTTAGCTTTTGTTTGGATGATCTATCCATTGGTGAGAGAGGTGTGTTGAAGTCCCCTAGAATAACTGTGTTGTGGTCTATTTTACTCTTGAACTTGAGAAGAGTTTGTTTGATGAATGTAGGTGCTCCATTATTTGGGGCATATAGATTTATGATTGTTATATCCTGTTGATGAATGGTTCCCTTAAGTAGTAAGAAATATCCATCTTTGTCTCTCTTGATTAGTTTTGGTTTGAAGTCTACCTTATTTGATATGAGAATGGAAACCCCTGCTTTCTTCCGCAGGCCACGTGAGTGATAAGACTTTTCCCAGCCTTTCACTTTCAGACTATTGATGTCTTTTTCTACGAGGTGTGTTTCTTGGAGACAGCAAATTGTTGGGTCATTTCTTTTTAATCCATTCAGATAATCTGTGTCTTTTGAATGGTGAGTTTAGGCCATTAACATTCAGGGTTATTATTGAGATGTGATTTTTATTCCCATTCATTTTTATTTGTATTATGGTCTTTAGCTTGATTTGGTTTCTCTTCTGGTTGGTATTTCCCTTAGTTTAATATCTCTCTTTGTTGATTTTCATTGTTATTTTTTCTCTTCTTCGTCATGAAAAATGTTGCCCAGGATGTTCAGAAGTGCTGGCTTTCGCGTTGTGAAATCTTTTAACTTTTGCTTGTCGTGGAAGGTTTTTTATTTCATCTTCGAATCTAAAGCTCAATTTTGCTGGATATAAGATTCTTGGTTGACATCCCCTTTCTTTCAGAGCTTGAAATATGCTATTCCAGGATCTTCTTGCTTTTAAGATCTGGGTTGAAAAACCTGAACAGAGGCTGATTGGTTTCCCCCTATATGTAATCTGTTTCCTTTCTCTTGTGGCTTTTAGTATTCTCTCCTTGCTCAGTATATTAGGCATTTTCATTATAATGTGCCTTGGTGTGGATCTGTTGTGATTTTGTATGTTTGGTGTTCAGTAAGCCTCTTGAACTTGGTTTTCCCATTCATTCCTCAAGTTTGGAAAAATTTTCTGTAATTATTTCATTAAATAAATTACTCATTCCTTTGGCTTGAAACTCTGCCCCTTCCTCTACCCCAATCACTCTTAAGTTTGGTCTTTTTATGTTGTCCCATAATTCTTGGATGTTATGTTCTTGATTTCTTATGAGTTTTGTTGTGTAATCTAGATTTTTCTCTAGGATATATATTTTGTCTTCATTGTCTGAGGTTCTTTCTTCCAAGTGGTCTACTCTGTTGGTGATGCTTTCAATTGAACTTTTATTTTGGTTTATTGCTTCTTTCATTTCCAGAATTTCTGTTTGGTTTCTCTTTAGAGCCTCTATCTCCCTGTTGAAGTAATCTTTTACTTCCTGTATTTGTTTTTGGAGTTCTTTGTCAAAATGATCTTTTACCACCTGTATTTGCTTCCTCATCTCATTTTTGAGTTCATTTTTAAGTTCCATAAACATTTGGAATATGTAATTTCTAAATTTCATCTCTGGCATTTCACCAACTGTGTTTGCCATGGAATCTACCGATGAGGTATGTTGATTTGTTTTTGTCACTTTCTTCCCTTGTTTCTTCATGTTGCTTGTGTGTCTTTTTTCCTGCACTGTGGGACCTTGACTATTTTGATTTTACCTTAAAGCCTTATGTTGCTCCTGTAGTACAATGCTATCAGATCCCCTTATAATTCCTTTACACTTTAAAATCTAACACTTTCTATTCAGAAAATACAAGTTTGATCACAATGTACAGATTTAGTTAACCCAGATATTGTTTCCAATTTACTCTGTACGCTTCTGATGGGGTTTTATAGTTTCAAGTATTGGACACAGAGGTGATATGTTTAGGAAGAAGGAAGTGAGTGTATTGAATTGTTCTTTCTTAGAAAGTATGAAAAGAGAGTTCTATGGAAGTGGTTTAGTGGAAGTGGTTTAGTATCAGCAGACAAGAGAGGAAAGAGAATGGAGTGAAAAGTTAGGTGGAAAGACCGATTTTATATATAAACCTAACTTATGCAGCTGTTGAGAGAATAAATAAAGAAAGATGGAAAAGAAAAAAAAATCACAAAAGAGTAGGAATTGGTGTAAGAGAGAGGAGAGAGAGAGTGAGTCAAGAAAATAGAGAATAAACTACATATAACACTGCTTTGCTATACAGTTCAATTGCGCCTGTTCTAGAAATCCCAATTTCTGTGTATAACTTGTTTTTGCCTCTGTTGAGTATGCAATGGCAGGGTGTAAATAGGGAAGATGAAGGAAGAAGAAAAGATGCAAAAGTGAGAAGGAAGAAAAGAAAGAAAGAAAAGAGGAGCAGAAGCAAACACACTGTCAATCAAAGCAAAGAACAAAGCAAAAAAACCCCAAAAAACCAAAAAAACCCCCAAAAAACAACAAAAACAAACTAACAACAACAACAAAAACAAAAAAGTCGAACCCAGGAACAAGTCTCAAACAAAATGGACCCTGGGAAGCCCTTCTCTTTTCCTTTCCAGTTTAAGCCAATTGTATCGATCACGTCCAGACAGTCAGTGATCCTGTTAGTGGAGTCAAGGCTGCACCTTTGGCCAGTGGCAGAATGGCACAGCGGAAGAGTGGCTCAGGGGGATTGTGTGTCAGCAGATGAATGGCACCAGGAAAGGGACCCTCTAGAAGGCACCCTTTCCCCACGCCCACCCACAGTTGTAGCTTCTTGGGGCCCCTGCGCTGGCCTCAGACACGCCCTCCCCTGCTGGTTGCCCGAGCCTCACCCAGGTGTGTTTTGTTCTCAGCGCACTGGCGGATCCCTGGATGTCTGCAGCTACCCTTCCTTTCCGCCCTGCTCCTTTGTCCGGGTCAGCCACTGCTTTCCCCAAAGATGGCGGTGCTCTCCGCCTGCTCAACAGCAGTTCCGCAGACCTTTGTGTCACCCCAGAGCGTGCAGGATCGGCTTGGCAAGTTGCGTGAAAGAGCTCCACGTGGACGCCACTCGCGCTTCTAGGTTCCTTTCTATCCTTCTTTGCTGATCGGTTTCAAAACCCTCGTCTGGATCGTCCCTTGCCACAATGTTATGGGGCGGCTGCGCCGGCAGCGCCGATAGCGCTGTTTCGGACTGTGGACTGCTCCAACTCAGCCCCTGTCCGTCGGCGGTCCGGAGTTCATTGTATTTCACCGTCCAGAGGTGCACGAATGTCTCAGCTCCCTTTCAGTTGCAAGAGATTTGCTAGTAACGTGTTCAAACTTCCCACTAAGTGTCTTTTAGTAACTATGTCCAGAGCGCACCTCCCTCCTGCCTGCCATCTTGGACTCCTCTCCCTGCGTTGGGTTTTGAGAGGCCAATGAGCCTCCCCTTCAGCCCAACACAGGTAATGAAGCAGACTCCCTGGGCTCACAGGGAAGCTGCCTCAGGACTGCGAGAGGGAGTCAGTCCCTCCTCATCTTTCCCAAGGACAGCACGTGCCTTCTGCGGGTCCGTCTCTTCCGGGAGGGAAGCGGCTGCGTCACTCAGGCGTGGCATTCTGCAGGGACAGGTTTCCTCCATCCCACCCGTGATGGCAGTCGAGGGCATATATGTTCTTTTTTTTTTTTTTTTGGGGGGGGTATGGGAATTGAACTCAGGAGCACTCGACCACTGAGCCACATCCCCAGACCCTTTTTGTATTTTATTAAGGTCTCACTGAGTAGCTAAGTGCCTTGCCATTGCTGAGGCTGGCTTTGAACTCGCGATCCTTCTGCCTCAGCCTCCCAAGTGCTGGGATTACAGGCGTGCGCCACCCCGCCCGGCCATATATGTTCTTTTTAAGAAGCAGAGTTTTGTCCATTTTTCTGGGCACATTAGATTATATTAAGAGGTATTTTCCTAGCACGCTGTTACGTAGCAGGCTTAGAGACCTCTCGTAGCTGCAGGAGGTGCTGTGCGGGGCGTGGTGTCACCAGGGGCTGCTCAGCCCGGGCACTGCCTTCTCAGGTCTGTAATTACATATATGTATGTATGTTTTCTTTGATTTTTTTCAACTCAAACGTAAGGCAGTAATGAATGTTTTCCTCTTTATTACAGTGTTTTCACAAATGGAAGATTATTTATTCCACCCATAAAAATTATTATACCCAGATTCAGCCTGACAGACTGGAACAGCGTGCTGGCCATGATTGGAGAAAAAGTCTTCCCTCTGGGAGGCGTTCGAAAGTAAGGAGCTGTGCCCGCGGGGTGGGCGGTAGGGCTCTTTCCCTACTGAGCGCCCTCCTGCCTGGACCGGCAGGCTCTAGGGTGGCTCATCGGGACTCTGATTCGACACTCCAAAGCAGGCAGTGTCTCCTCAGTCTTCACGTCACCCTCACTTAACCCAGTCCTGTGGATTCACTCTCCCAGCAAGCTTTTGAGTATCGACCTTGAGCTGGTCAGGGCATTAGGGACAGCCTTGCCCCTGTGCCCAGGGGTGGGCTGGGATAGCCTTGCACCTGTGCCCTGTGGGGTGGCCTAGGATAGCTTTGCCCCTGTGCCCTGGTGGTGGCCTCGGGACAGCCTTGCCCCTGCACCTGGGGGTGGCCTAGTGTGCCCTGGATGTGGCCTAGGACAGCCTTGCCCCTGCCCTGGGGGTGGCCTACTGTGCCCTGGAGGTGGCCTAGGACAGCCTTGCCCCTGTGCCCTGGGGGTGGCCTGGGACAGCCTTGCCCCTGTGCCCTGGGGGTGGCCTGGGGACAGCCTTGCCCCTGTGCCTGGGGGTGGCCTACTGTGCCCTGGAGGTGGCCTAGGACAGCCTTGCCCCTGCGCCTGGGGGTGGCCTACTGTGCCCTGGGGGTGGCCTACTGTGCCCTGGGGTGGCCTAGGACAGCCTTGCCCCTGTGCCTGGGGGTGGCCTACTGTGCCCTGGAGGTGGCCTAGGACAGCCTTGCCCCTGCGCCTGGGGGTGGCCTACTGTGCCCTGGAGGTGGCCTAGGACAGCCTTGCCCCTGCGCCTGGGGGTGGCCAGCAGCTACTGCTCGCCCAGATGCTGCAGGTGGGTCAGGAGGCAGCACAGCGGTGGCTTCTGGGGTCAGACAGGGCAGATCGCGGCCTCTCTACTTGGTCACTGAGGTCACCCCAGCCTCTCCATGCCTTTCCTTCTCTGCAAAGCTGGGAATGAAGCAGTTCCCACTTCCAGGGTGGCAGCGTGTCAGTGCTTACGGTGGCTCAGCACGCAGTGAGTGGTACTGGAGACAGCTCTGTGACCAGGAGGGTGCCGAGCCTGGGCCACGGTGCTTGGGGGAGCACTGCACCTGTCACTGCTTGTGACCCAGGTCTGTGGAGGAAGCAGGCCTGAGCAGGAACACAGGGTGAGGCCGCAGGGACACAGTGGCCACCTGTGGGAAGGGCCAGGCCATGGTGAGGACAGGCAGGGCGTCCCAGGGAGCTCCACAGGGAGGTTCTGCCAGGGCAGCTGCCTGCCCGCCCACTGCTGGGCTCTGTGGGGCTTCTAGGGCACCTCGTGTCCTGATAGTGTCCCCCGGGCTTCCTCCTGTCTCTCCTGTCCTGACGTGGTCCCCCTGGGCTTCCTGCTGTCTCCTCCTGTCCTAATGATGTCCCCTGGGCTTTCTGCTGTCCCCTCCTGTCCTGATGATGTCCCCTGGGCTTCTTTCTGTCACTTCTGTCCTGATGTGGTCCCCTGGGCTTCCTGCTGTCCCCTCCTGTCTTGTTGCTGTCCCCTGGGCCTCTTCCTGTTTCATCCTGTCCTGATGTTGTCCCCCTGGGTTCCTCCTCTCACCTCCTTTCCTGTTGCTGTCACCTGGGCTTCCTCCAGGCCTGATCTAACTTTGCAGATCTCCGAGGGACCCCCAGAGCAGCAGTGTCTGTGGACTTCTGGGTCCCCTTCTGGACGCTCGTGGGCTTTATCAGCCCCGTGGTGACTGGTGTGCTGGGGGGGGGGTGGAGTCTGTGGCCTCCCCCTCTTCCTCTGTCCGGCCTCCTTACTCTCCATCTGGTGCAGCCTCGAGTCACCGTCCTGCCTCACAGCCTCGCAGTGGGAGCCTCACCTTTCTCCTGGAGGGCCTTCCTGTTGTCACACTGCCCATGACGGCAGCTTACTGTGGCTGTGACATGGCTGCTGCCACTCACCTTCTGTGGAAAGCGTCACTTGCTCTCTAGGAACCATCGCGTCCTCTCCCTGGACACTCAGGCTCTTTACCCAGCGTCCCCTGGACAGGCAGGCTCCTCCTGTCTCTGGCTCTTTTGCACATTCCCTCCTTCTGGCCCAGATGCTTCCATCCACCCTCACGGGATGAGATCCACCCTCTTTCCAAACCTCACTGGGAATTCCTTCTCACCCCCCGTGAAGGCTCTGCTTGATTCTGATCAGGCTCGTCTTGGGCCCTCGACGGTCAGCGTCCTGTCACTGTAACAAGTCCCCTGCGATGGCGAGCTTGAGAAGGAGAGGCTTGCAGTGGCTCACAGTTTGGGGAGCTGCAGTTCATGCTTGGTTGACCCCATTGGTCCTGGGTCGTGCGGAGGCAGCTCATCTTGGTGGCATTGCGGTGGCTCACAGTTTGGGGAGCTGCAGTTCATGCTTGGTTGGCCCCATTGGTCCTGGGTCGTGCGGAGGCAGCTCACCTTGGTGGCATTGCAGTGGCTCACAGTTTGGGGAGCTGCAGTTCATGCTTGGTTGACCCCATTGGTCCTGGGTCGTGCGGAGGCAGCTCATCTTGGTGGCATTGCGGTGGCTCACAGTTTGGGGAGCTGCAGTTCATGCTTGGTTGGCCCCATTGGTCCTGGGTCGTGCGGAGGCAGCTCATCTTGGTGGCATTGCAGTGGCTCACAGTTTGGGGAGCTGCAGTTCATGCTTGGTTGACCCCATTGGTCCTGGGTCGTGCGGAGGCAGCTCACCTGGTGGCATTGCGGTGGCTCACAGTTTGGGGAGCTGCAGTTCATGCTTGGTTGGCCCCATTGGTCCTGGGTCGTGCGGAGGCAGCAGCACCTTGGTGGCATTGCGGTGGCTCACAGTTTGGGGAGCTGCAGTTCATGCTTGGTTGGCCCCATTGGTCCTGGGTCGTGCGGAGGCAGCTCATCTTGGTGGCAGTTGGTGGCAGAAGAAGCTGCTCACTTCATGGTGGTGAAGAAGCAAAGAGAGGAAGGACCAGTGTCCCAGTACCCCCTCAAGACAGGCCCCCAGTGACCCTCGGCCTTGCCCTGGGCCCCCATTTAGAGGCTCCACCTCTTCACAGGGCACAGGCTGGGACAGACCTGCCGCACATGGTGTCAGGGACGTTCCCGACCCACGCCGTAGCCGAGGCCAACGTGCCGCCCCCCTTTATGATTCAGCAACGACCCCTCATTGTCTCAAGCACAGCAGACGCTCGGCCTTGGCTGGGTCGGATGAACTAGTGACGGAGAACTAAACAAAAGTAGGCTCACAGGAGCCTTTTGGTGCTTATGAAAAGGCACATTATTTGCTAGGAAATGCTGGTTTGTTTGCCAAGTATTGTTATAACAATTAGGCCAATTTGTATTAATTTTAGCTGTTATCAGTTAAAATTAATTGAATTCCAAACAAGAGCTTAGCATGTTCTTGAGCGCCTCTGAGCACTTGTGCATAATTAAAAATGCACTTTAATTGAAAATCCGGATGCGAGCAGCATGCACGTCCCGAGAGAGCACAGCTCAGGATCGGCTGTCCCTGGGGGAGCGTGCTGCGGGCCGGCCGGCTGGTTCTCACCGTGCACACGCCAGTTGTGCACATGCCAGCCGTGCACACGCAGAAAGCACCAGGCCCCGTGCGCTGTCTTAGCCTCTCTGGCCGGCTTCTTTCTACACTTACAGATTATTCACGATGGATGGACGTCTTCTGGACAACTCAAAGGACTTGCAAGACAATCATTTCTACATTGCTGCAGGACTGGAGGCTTTCAAGAACCTTCCATACTGGAGGTCCCCAAACGTCCCCAGCGAGGTCCAGCGGTGAGTTTGTTTTAGGCCTCTCCTTCCTGAGCTTTGGTGGAACTTCCCCTTCCCCACTACTTCCAAATATGTCCACTGCAGCTGCTGGCTGTTTTCCCATGGGGAAACGCGATGCTCCAAAGGTACAGGGTTTTCACTGCTGGGCCTGGGCACGGGGACCTGCGTCCTCCTGTGACAGGTTCACAGGACAGTCAGACTCTGGGCTCCATTGTCTCTCTCTGGATTCTGGGAGTTCAGGAGAATGCAGTGTGCATGTGCAGAGCAGCTCGAGAGCTGGTCCCAGGACCTGGGGGCCTGCCCGGGCAGCACCCACAGGGGCTTCTCTGTCCTCCTCTGGGGCCTGGGGTGAAGGGCAAAAATCACACTGGAGACAACCGTGCAGCCAAGAGATTTATTCACCAGCCTCTATGGCTGGTCAGAGGTAGCAGAAGTATGGGGAGAGGGGAGTCAGGGAGGGGGAGTGTGCGAGCTCTGGTGGGAGAGAGGAGTCAGGGAGGGGGAGTGTGCGAGCTCTGGATGGAGGGTGGGTGCCTGGTCGTGCCGGCTGTGGTCTCTGGAGCTGTCTGCTGGGCAGCTGCTGTCGGGCTGGAGATGGTGGGTCTGGAGCTGCGGCAGTGGCTGCCTCCTCTCAGCAGGGACGAGCTGTTGTGTCTGAGCTCTGGGCAGGCAGGAGCTTTAAGTAGGGATTTCTGGTGGGGGGTGTGCCAGAGCAATCTTTAACACTTTTGGCTCTTTTCCCGGGAACAGGGTGAACTTAAAGTGGATTGGCTCCTGCCTGGGGAAAATGAAACCAGGTTGCTTTTTATGGAAATTTCCATGGGGGAGGTGGCCCACGCCTATCTATCATGGGGTGCACAGGTCCCGTCTCCCGGTGATTTTCACGGCAGACCTGGACCCCACCAAGAGGCAGGCCACAGTGTGTGCTTGTGGACAAGGAGCTGCAAGTAGAGGGTGATGGGGACACTGGAGGGCTGCCCTCGTCTTATGCCCCAGAGAACAGGGTCCCTCTGTGTTGCCCTCTAGAATAGACCACTGGGCACAGTGCTCACTCTTGCGAACGCTGGGTACCCCCTTGTAGAAGGGTGCTTGCGGGAGGCTGCAGGGCTTCACCTGTGCAGGGAAGGCCAGCGTCTGGGCTCTGGACTGTCTTAGATGCCCATGGAGACCTGAGTTGACTGAGACTGTCTGCAGGGGGCTCCTCTCCTGGGTGACTGTCCTTGATGTGTTGAGGAGGTGGTCTGGCTTATGTCCCTGGAAGGAGTCACGTTTGCTGCTTCCTTAAAGAGGCCTCATGATGCCCTGCCCACCTTTGTTCTTAGGTTGCTTTGTGTGTGAAACAGGGCAGATAGCAGCAGGACTGTCTACAGCCTGACACTTTTTAACTTCTTGTATTAGATGCAGAAAACAGTTAGTCGGGGACACTCATCCGCGATAGCTGTTGACTAAGCTCATGTCTGTGATACTGAGGGTCAGAGTGGATCAGGTGGAGCACGAGTTGAGGCAGTAGGCCTTCCTGCTCCACATTTACTGCTCAGAACCCTTTTCCTTCTTTGGTACAGGTCAAGATTGTAGTGTGGATAAGCTGAAATAACAAACAAGAAGGCCCTTTTTACAGATCTTACAGTGCTTTTGAACTGTGTGCTGCTCCTATGCCATCCTCGGCTTAAGCCCAGCAAGGCTGACCTGCAAGACCGAGGTTCGGAGTATGTGCTGATTCAAAGCCTCAGTTTTTCTGTCGCAAAAGAAATTCCCTGCAGTAGGGCCCAGGCTGCTCCTCATCTTAGTTAGCAAAAGGGGCAGTGACAGGGCTCCTGTGACAGGCAGGTTGCCCTGCAAATGTCCCCTAGGGTTGTTGGCCACGTGGTTGGTGGCCTTCGCTGTGGACTGTGCTCTGCCAAGCTTGTGGCCGGGCTCTGCTCCCCAGAGGCAGGCCTGTCCCCCACGTGCTGGCCTGTGTTGGGGGTGCCACCTCTCAGTGCCTTCCTACTCTGCCTCCTCCCTTCTCCATTTAAAGGTCCTTGGACTGCGGGGACAGTGGGCAAAGGGGTGTCAAGCTCAGCTTCCCACACTGACGGTGTTCCCGTTAGCAGGACCCTGAGCTGAGCGGTCAGAAGCCAGTCTGTGCTTGGCCCTCCGGGGCTGCTGAGCCCGAGAGGCCCCTCCTGTGGGTGCCCCTCCTGCGGGTGCCCCTCCTGCGGGTGCCATCTGAAGGCTTCCCCGCCATTGCTTGGTCAAGTCTGGTAGTGGCCATTGTCTTGAGCAGAGAAAAGGAGCTGCCATTTTCCGCCTCACTGTGGAGAGGACAGGGCCGTGGGTGGTCAGCTCATTTTGGGTGAGCACCGAGCAGCTGGCTGGGCTTAGCCTTCCCTCTGGGTTTTCCTGCTGAGCGCCTTCTGCATGCAGCGGGCTTGGGCGGTGGCTCCTGTGCTGTTGTTTCTTCCTAGGGCAGAGCAGAGCCCTCTTCGCCCTGTCTACCCAGGACGGCCACAGCGAGGTGACATCCCCCAGAGGGGCCGCGGAGGTCCTGCCTCCAGCCTGGCACAAGTGGCCAGATCCGTCGCCCAGAGCCCTGGGCGTGGCGGCACCGTCCCGAGGCCTGGGTGGCGGCTCCGCTCCCCTCCGCCCACGTCACTCCCGGCTGCCCTTCCTGCTGCCGCTGCCCTTCAGCACAGTCCAGCCGGTGCTTGAGCGTCTTTGTCCCTCAACAAAGAGGTCGAGGCCCAGGAGCCACAGGGCTGCACAGTCGCCGAGGGACGGGGCCATTCAGCAGGGCAGACGGGCGCAGGAACCGCTCCATGAGCCCTCGGGCGGCTCCCGTGGGCACAGCTGCCACCCAGGGCAGCAGGGCGGGCGCAGAGTGAGGCACGGGGTTGGGCGGGCCCTGCCGCAGGCTGCCGTGGACGCGAGGGAGACCTGCTCCTCGGCCCGGGAAGAGGAGCCACGTGTGGGGGAGCGTCCCAAGTGGGTCCCCCCACAAGCCCCGGGCAGAAGTTGCTGTGGGCGCCAGCCTTGCCCAGAGCCACCTGGTAAGAGCCACCTGACGTTCGGAGACCTCGAGGCAGCAGGCACAGCAGGCCAGGCCCTTTCTGCTCCCGTGCTGGGAGAACATGGCTGCCTGAGCCTCTCCTGCGTGGACCGCAGGCCGAGCTCTTGTCCCCATCCCCTCCAGGACCAGGCTGCAGCCTGCGGTCCCTCCATGAGGACGGCCGAGCAGGGACATGACAAGCTGTCTTTTGTCTTCCAGGAAGTACGCAGACACCGAGAAACACCTGCAGAAAAAGAAGAAAGTAAGTGATCTTCAAGAGGAGAAATGACCACTGTGGCCGACTTGGTGTCCCCGGCCCTGAGCTGTGGACTGAGTCTTGTGCACACAGTGTTAGCACCAGGCCCTCGCAGGAGGAGTCGACCCCTCCTGTGAACGGGAAGGGGAGATGAGGCCCAGACTTGGACACCTAGGTCTGGGGGTGCTCGCTCGCAGGTATTTGTGACAAGACGTGCGGTCTGTGGGACAGGTAGGAGAGACTGAGGCGCCCTTGCGAGGGTGGGCCTGGGCCCTGGAGGGCGTGGGGAGCACACGTCATAGGCAGAGGTGACAGAGTGAGGCGCGGAGGGGCATGTGAGTGTGTGTGTGTATGTGTGTGTGCGTGTGTCTGCACACACAAGATGTCGCAGCTTCAAGCATGAGGAAGAGTGACCAGCAGGTGGCAGGAGGCCTCGCCATCCTCACGGCCTGTGCTTGACCGTCATGCCCCTGACCGCCTGGTAGACGCCGTGCTCTGCGCTTCTATTGCTGTGAACGTTGTGACAGAGCGTTGGCCTGCCGTTGGCTCCCAGGCCTCCCTACTGTGACGCACTGCCCTCGAGCATCCCCACGTGGTGGCTCTTGTTGGCCAGTGTCCTAGCGCACGGCGAGCCTTGGCTTCCTCTGCTCGTGTGCAGCCCGGCTCTCACAAGCGCCACTTTAGCTGCTCTCTTGAAAATGCCGTCGGCCTCCTCACTGTGTGACCAGCCCTGTGGCCACCACTGTGCCCATCCAACTGGGGATGAGCTGGCGCGTGGTCTCTCTGTCCTCGCCCCGAAGTGGCTCCGTGTGGCTGACGTGACCGCCTGGCTTCTCACTGCCAGCCACCTGAGCCCTGCACGGCCCTCACGCTCCTCGGATCTAAATCTAAACCTGCCTTCGAGGACGTTAACCTGTGCTGGAAGTTGGATTAGACTGGAAAATAACAAATACCCCATGCCCCAGGCCACCAAGAAGGCACTGCATTGATATTCTGATTTTCACACCAGCTTCACGCTGAATTCACCATCACGTTCCTATCCCAATGCTCGTCTCTGTGGAACACCCTCACCTCTAAACACGTCTTCCTGACGATGTTTTGCTGCACCAATCAGGGCTCTTGCAAGTTGGTTCGTAAGCGAGCTTAGCCTACATTTCTTTCTGGTGTTGTCCTTGACTAGTTTTTGGTGACAAAGGTTTTCTCTGAGGTGGCCGCTGGGTCACAGCCCCTTGAGCTGGAGACCAGCTTGTGTGTCCTGGACTTCCTCTCCCTGAGGAACGCATTTCAGTGGTGGAATTCATCTTAAATTTTCAGATTGTCCTAAAGAACTGCACCTGGAGTGCGAAGCAGGGGCTCTTTCTTGGCGTCTCTGTGGCCACATCACAAGAGCCACACAGAGCTTTGGGCAGTGACCACAGACTTGCATGGAGGGTTACAGGGTCCCTCTTGCAGGCACTGGGCCCTCCTTGTCGCCGGGGTCCTCGAGACGAGTCCAGCGTAAGTCCCTGCTCTGGAGCAGCAGACGTATGGCCGAGCAGGCGTGACCCGGCGCCCCTCACCCCCCCAGGCGGCTGACGCCCGTCCACTGAGCCCAGCCCAGGGTCCACCCTGACCCGGCACCAACCCCTCCACCTCCGCAGTTCCAACAGGCCAGCAGCGTCTCTTGTCCTACTGGCTTAGCCTCCAGGGCTGCCGTCGGCCACACCCATCGACGCTGCCCAGTAGTCAGGACACCAAGACACCTGGGGGAGCTGGGCTGGTGTGGGCGGGGAGGCAGAGGGGCACGCAGGGCCTGCATGCCAGGGCTGTGGATACCAGGTACAGGTGCTTAGACTTACAGGTGTCCAAACTTGAATGGGGGAGTGAAAAGGAGGAGGGAGGGGCGGGGGTTGTGGCTCAGCGGCAGAGCGCTCGCCTCGCACGTGCGCGGCCCGGGTTCGATCCTCAGCACCACATAAACATAAATGCATTGCATTGTGTACAACTAAAGTAAATAAATAAATATTAAAAAAAAAAAAAAAAAAAAAAAGGAGGAGTGAGGGGCCCCGTGGCGTCCGCTGCCACTGGCGGGATGAAACGTATGGACTGAGACAGGGAAGCAGGCGGGCGGCGGTCTACAGCTGCGGCCCCAGGAGCTGCGGCGGAGCCAGGCAGCAGACCTGGGCGCCGAGGCTCTGCTGGGCGGTTTCGCAGCTCAGTATCTCTGAAACAAGGATGCGTCTTACACCGATGGCGTCCTGTGACAATCATGGGCGGTGTTGCCATTGTCACTTGCTGTGGGTCAGCTGGCTATAGCGGCTCCTTTTGCTGTGCCTCTAATCAAGGTCTGGGCCAGGCTGGCTCTGCGCAGGTTGAGTTCCATCTCTGTGTGGACGTCCTCAAAGTCGCTCTACCATGATTCGGCATCGCAGGGGAAAGTTGTCTCTTCCTTGTGGAGGATGGGGCCGCACTTCGGGGCATGGACTTGATATTGGTGGAGCATACTTTTTGATCCCTTATCTTCTTACAGTGGGACCTGAGAAAGGGTGGCAGGCCCACAGCTGAAGCTGTCAGCGTCAGTGGTCTGCACTGTGCAACGAGCCATCCCGGGACCAGGGGCTTAAAAGAACGGGAGTTGCCTTTGTTTCCCTAAATTCTGGAGTTGCCTGGGGGGTCCTGGGCTGGCTTCAACCCAGATTCTAGTGGGAGGGCTGGCAGGTTGGGGCGCCTGTGCTGGCTCCGTAATGCTTGGCAGTGGGTGCTGGTCGTTGGCACTTGAGCTCCTCCTCCTGTGGCTTCTCATCTTCCGGGAGGACGTCACCAGGCCAGGCCAGGGTGCAGGGCGAGGAGCAGTGGCTCTCCCTCTGTGGAGGAGACCAGGCCTGTGTGCCTGCTGAGAGGCCGGGGCTGGGGCCAGCGGGCAGCCACTGCCCTCATGCGTATTTTGTTCCTGAGAAGGGTGCAGAAGAATCGCCCCACACTCTGGGCAAGGCCAAGATGCACAGGCCAGCGCCGGCAGCTTGGAGAGCAATCCCAGCAGGGGCGGGGGACATCTCCCTGGCCTGGAAAGACTGAGTCAAAAATGCCTCCCCAGAGGTCAGACTTTGGATCTCAATCTTGGAGGATGCAGCAGTTAATTCCTATTATGTTCTGCTCTTCCTTTGTGTAGCAGTGCAATCCGTGATGAGACCTATGCTTACTGGTTCTGAAAGGCTTCCGTCAGCAGAAAACAGAGCGCGTGGGTGACCACAGCGCTGTCGCATGGTTAAATGGTGGTGTGATTTCTCTTTCAAAGGCTCATAGTGTCCTTGACCTCTGTGACTCGAAGCATCTTGATCCAAAGGAAGGAGAAGGGAGACCCTGGGGAGTTACGGGGAGACCTACGTGGCCATGGTGTGTGAGGAAGTGGACGGGCGTCGATGACCCCAGGGACAGCTGGTGGGCGCCAGGTCAGGGCCTGCGAGAGGGCGAGGGGAGGAGGCTGCTGTGGGAGCAGGTGCTGTGCTCTGGGTTAGCACAGTCCTCAGGAGAAGGAAGAGGACACTCCCAAACGGCACTTGTGAGCACCACCGAGACTCCTCCTGCTACCAGCAGGGGGCAGGCGTGCTTCCTCATCCTCCAGCCCCTCCGTGGCCTCCTTGAGGCACAGAGGATGAGTCCTCCTCTGTCCAGCTGGCGTCCAGGAGGGGCCACCTCCTGTCTGCCTGTTACTAATGATTTTTCCTGAGTAAGCTAGCCGCTGTCATCAAGGGAAAGGGTGGGGCCTGGAGAGCGAGCACTCTGGGCGCCGGCACCTGGTCCTGGCTGCCCTGAGGCTGGGCTGGAGGGCACTCGCCTGCGTGGTCTGGCCTCCTGTTTTCTTATCCCTCTCTTTCTCTTGTCAGGGTTCTTCCAAGGGCACGAGGCTCAAATCTAACCTATCACAGGTGACCTGTCCAGAGCGTTGGCAAAACAGAAGACACAGCTGCTTGCCTCTCTCTTGGGTTCCATTTTAGCAGAATGGGTGGTTTGACCTAATGGTCTAGCAGAACCTTAAACTGCAGTGTTAGCAAAGCCCATTTCCTGGTAATGACCATTCTGTCCCGAAAATAGCAAAAAAAAAAAAAAAAAAAAAAAAAAAAAAATCAACAACGAGTGCCTTTCACTCATCACACATCTGAAATGTGCTTTCCAACAGCCTCGAGTATCTGACTGCTCAGTCTATTACTCTTGATTCAGATGTTCATGCACTGGAAACCAGTGCTTTATGACCTGGGCAATGTCTGTCTACGGGGCACAGGTAACAGGAGCTTCCCAGTGCACTGGAAGGAAATGACAAAGCTCCCTGGCTTGTCACACCAACTTGAGCTTTATAGCAGCTGCGTTTATTTGTTATTTTAGCTTCTATTACCTCCCAAGGAAGTAAGGCTGATTTAAAAATGTTCCAAATGGCATCCATATATTAAAATGGGTATTTTATGGTGCAGACCTCTGTACAAAAGTCAGTAAGTAGTTAATAAGCATTGCATTTATATCACATCCTCAACCAGGACGTGATGGTTAAACACTTATTTGGGCATAGAGCAAAATGCTGGTAATGAAATGGAGATGAATCATAAAAATTAAGGGTGTGTGAACAGGTCGGAAACACTGAAGGTGGGTCAGAGCCACTGCTACACCGGCCTAAGCGTGAGGCCACTGCGCAGTGGTGCTTGGGCTCGGTGCTGCCGCTGACAACCTCAAGGCCACAGGCGTCTCTCCAGGGTCAGGGACCATGAGCAGCCCGCGGGGCAGGCAGCAGGCTTCTGCTGCACAGGTGTTTACGCGGGGACTCCAGGTGGCTGCAAGACCGTGACCAGCGTGGACGGACCTTAGAGGTTCCTGCTGGAACCTTCTGCTGGCCTCCTGCTGCTTCTCTTACGTGAGTGGACAGACTGAGGGGGCTGTCCTGCTCCTCTCCCCCCTGGTGACTGAGGGGGCTGTCCCTGCTCCTCTCCCCCCTGGTGACTGAGGGGGCTGTCTTGCTCCTCTCCCCCCCTGGTGACTGAGGGGGCTGTCCCTGCTCCTCTCCCCCCTGGTGACTGAGGGGGCTGTCCCTGCTCCTCTCCCCCCTGGTGACTGAGGGGCTGTCCCTGCTCCTCTCCCCCCTGGTGACTGAGGGGGCTGTCTCTGCTCCTCTACCCCCTGGTGACTGACTGAGGGGGCTGTCCTGTTCCTCTCCCCCCTGGTGACTGACTGAGGGGGCTGTCCCTGCTCCTCTCCCCCCTGGTGACTGACTGAGGAGGTCATCCCTGTTCCTCTCCCCCTGGTGACTGACCCTATGGAGGTCACTACTGTTCTTCAATTAGACAAAATGTGTGATTCATCTCGGGTCTCCTAGGGTGGCTCTCTTGGTGGCCAGTGCGAGCTAATCTGTCAGCCACATTAAATCTTGGCTAGATTGATTGAAACAGGCTCCTGAGGAGAATAATTGTCCTTAAAACTTTAGAGGGAAAGAAATCTACCACTTCTCAGGCTTATTTTCTGAAAATGTTCTTAATGGGAAGAAAGAGGAGTGTAGCGGCCATGTGCCTGTCCCTCCGTCAGCAGGCATGTCCTTCCGTCAGCAGGATGTCCCCTCCCTCAGCAGAGCTCACAGTGACGTCAGAGGTGGCGCCGGGGCAGAGGCCGTGCAGCAGAAGGGGTGGGTTCTTGAGCGCTCTTGGGGGAGAGGTGCTTGTTTGCTGCCTGGTCCGCTGTCCCCCAGGGGCACCTGTGAACCCTGACCCCTGCCCGAGGACAGGGAGGCCGGGCAGCTGGGTCTCTGGTGTCAGGCTGGAGGACTGTTTCCGTCTTCACGTTCAATGAGCGGGAGAAGTCTTGGTGGAGACGGTATCCACCACGCTAGTTGTGCGAGGCAGGTGTTTTTAGTCTGACATTTATTAAGGGACAGTGTGAAAGAAATACCTACTTATATACTTTTGCCTGAGTGAAGGTCACAAAAGGAGAACCTTAAAAGACAACTTGTAGTATACAGGTGCTCATGGAGGTGCTCCGGAGCCGGTTCCATTGTCCTGATGGAGTTGTCCTTTGTTAGTCCAAACAGAGCTTAAGAAACCTGAGCTCCCCTTTATTGTAGCCCAAAGAAAGCGCTGGGTGCTCCCAGACCCCACTGGCCCTCGCGGCCCAGCAGGAGCAGACGGGAAGTGGTCGCGGAGTCCTGGTCCTTACCAGGTTTCACAGTGCCCTTCTCCCTGCCATCCCCTCACCCCATCTGCCAGGGGTTGGCAAGGCCACCTGCAGTGGGGAAGCCATCGACCTGTCCCCGAGAGGCCCTGCAGGGAGGGAAAAGTGAACTGGTTTTGATTCCTTGTGGATGGGATGGGAAGGAGTGGAGAGGATGGGCGTGCGGAGGCCTGGGGTCCCGCCTCCTGCTGGGCCGCCCGCAGGGACCTGAGGTGCTCTGCATGCCACCCCGCGCCACCCGCGCCAGCGCCACCGCGCAGGAGACAGCTTTGTTTTTAACCTGCACTCAGGTGACCGCTAAAGCAAAAGAGCCACCTCCTAAAGATGAGGACGGACCACCCAAAACACAGGAGTCCGTTTACTACGCCAAGCAAGGGAAGAAGAGAGCGCCGCCTCAGCCTCCAGTCCAGAGTGGCGCAGGTAAGGGGCACCTCCCTGTGGGGCCGGCCTGCCGAGGCGCCAGCCTGGCACAGCTGTGTGCGCCGTGTGCGGGGGACGCATTGTATGCGGCAAAAGTATCTCTTGGCGTGTGACCATCTGATTTAGACTAAATGTTCAGCTTGGAGGACATGTTGGAGCAGGACACAGACACAGTCCCCAGGCTGAAGGGGGGGACGCACGTGGGCTTAAAGTCAGCCAGTATCAGGGTCTGTCTGTCGTCCCTGAGAGGACCAGCGACAGAGAGGAGACGAGTCCATCTCCTGAGAGAAACAGGACACAAAAGCCACCTGTTGTGCACGTACACCTTCCGAGGACAGGTGATGGTAGGAGGTGACCCTTCCGAGGACGGGCGATGGTAGGAGGTGACCCCTTCTGAGGACTTGCGATGGTAGAAGGTGACCCCTTCTGAGGACGCACGATGGTAGGAGGTGACCCTTCCGAGGGACGGGCGATGGTAGGAGGTGACCCCTTCCGAGGACACGCGATGGTAGGAGGTGACCCTTCCGAGGACGGGCGATGGTAGGAGGTAACCCCTTCCGAGACGGGTGATGGTAGGAGGTGGAGGACGCGCGATGGTAGGAGGTGACCCTTCCGAGGACGGCGATGGTAGGAGGTGACCCTTCCGAGGATGGGCGATGGTAGGAGGTGACCCCTTCCGAGGACGGGCGATGGTAGGAGGTGACCCCTTCTGAGGACGGGCGATGGTAGAGGGCGACCCAGACCTGGTTCTGACGTGGTTCTGACCATGCCAGTGCTGCCCCGGCTCTTGCCCCTGCCTGAGCCCCGCTGAGCTGCTGTGGGCAAGGGCAGGTCCGGCCCGTGCTGACAGCTGCGCAGGAGGGTTAGACCCCGTGGCTGGTTGTGGAGGAGGAGGGCAGCAGGGGCTCTGCTGCGACACGTGACTGAATCGTTCAGTTGTCACCCCAGGTGAATTTGGGTTGGCATGAAATAATTACACAGACACAGAAAGTACCTTTTCCTTAGAGTCTGGTGACGGCTCTGGACCTTAGGGGAGAGAGAGACGGAGCCACCTGAATTCTTTACTTTTGTAGGGGACACACAAGGGGAGCTTCGATGGAACAGTCCATCCAAAACAGGTACAAGGTGGTATCACGAAGGAAGGAGCAGGCAGCCCACGCCACTGGGCGACGCCCCTCCTGAAGCTGTGCTCCTCTGCGGGGTGGGGTGGGGTCCCCTGCTTCCGCCCAGGGAAGCCAGAACCACGTTTCCACCACTCAAAGCCGGGGGCGCTCGGCTCTGTGTGGCCGCTCCCCCAGGGCTCCTCTGCTTCTCGGCAGTGTCTGGACACCCTGGAGCCCTTTCTCTGAAAGCCTCTGCATGGCTCTGTCTCCGCCCAGCCCGGCGTGGCCCCTGCTCTGCCCCGTCATCTCTGGCTCCTCTATGTGGGCAGTGACATTTCTCCTTGCTCCCTTCCCCTTGCTGGCTCTCCCTGGCCCACATGAAGTCCCCCGTGTGGGCTGGTTGGGCACCGGGGCTGGTGGGACCTGTCTGTGCCCATGGAGAGTGCCCGGGAGGCAGATGGACCCGTGCCAACAGGACCCGAGAGCCTGGCTTGGCCTCGGATCCAGGGCGCTGGACATACAGCGAGGGCAGTGGAGGACTCGGTCACTGCATGTGAGGTCTGTTCTTTGTCACAAGGATCCCACACAAGTAGCTTGGGTTGCCCCGCTCCCCGGCCTTCCCTGGGGTGGCACCACCGCAGGATGTGGCCTTGGGAGCTCAGGTTCCAGCTGCGGCCCTCACCGCAGGTGTAACATGGGTAAACTGCTCACCCAGGGGCGGGTGTGCCGCTGCAGGGTGGCCACAGGGGTTAAATGCCACCACGAGGAAGAGGACCCGGACCCTAGGGGCGGGTTACTTCCCTGCCCTGTTCCCACGCCCACCCCTGGGTGCAGGCCCTCCAGCTCAAGGCCCTGGGACAGTTCCTCAGGGCTAAGAGCTGGGGAGGGAGAAGGACCCGAGGAGGCCAGGTGAGGGCCGCAGTGCCAGGGCTCTCGACTGAGGCGTGGCGGGCTGCCCTGGAGCTGCCCTGCTGGGGGACTGCACCTCCAGTGGCCGCACTTGCTCCGCAGGTGCTGAGGGGACAGGCCACTGTTTCCACTCCTGCCCTCTCCTGTCGCCTCTGATCAGGGTGCGGTGAATTCTTCAAGAACCTTGGAAATTTATAAGCGTTTAAGACATCTAATTATAGTGCTAATTAAAGCGATTTCTAGCTGTCAGTTAAAGGTGAGTAGCACCTAGCCATCCAAACCCAGTCCATGAACATATTTTGAACTAATAGGGCTGCATTTCATGGAAGAATTTCTATGATTTTGCATTTATTTGTTTCTAACTGAATCAACTGAACACAGGCTTGTCACGTGTTCGCCGTAGCTGACCGTGGCCTGGCGGTCTGCCGTGGTAGGGTGCAGGTGTGCCCACGCCTTCCCGGGTCCAGGACCTTCAGGAGCAGACACAGGCGGACGCTGCCGAAACGGGCCCACTGAGCTGGGCCCTGCCAGCTGGGAGGGGCTGCTGCGCTGCGCGGCCTGGGCCTGGTTGGGAGGCGTGCCCTGGGCTTCGGCGTCTGCCTGGTTTGAGAAGCCCGTCTGTGTGGTCTTCCCCCAGCAGGTGGCGTGTACAAAGCCCAGAACCCCACCAAGGACACCCAAGGGGCACCGGACGTCAAGGAGGACCAGCACGTGAAGGTGGAGGTGCCAGTGGACCAGGTGGGCGGCGGGCCTGGACATCTCTGCCGTGTCCACCCCTGGACGGTGCTGCCTGCCTCAGCCTCATCCCTGCCCGCCTTTCCCTCAAGTTCTCCTGCTTTCTAGAATGTTCCATGGTCTCCCAGTTAGCTACTGCCCAGCCTCAGATCCAGGCTCAGGCACTGTCCTGTCTGTCCCTCCCGGGGAAGTATGCGACTGTGTATTTGACTTCGTCATTATTTGCCTATTGTCTTTGCCCCTGGTCAGCTACAGACTCCTCAAAAAAGGGGCCGGTCTGCTCTGCTGCAGCCCTCGTGCCTACCAGAGTCCTGGCCCTTGCAGCCACTTGTGGGAATAAAGAGCAGAAGCACACTGTGAGTGTGAGCCCGCAGCCTCTCCAGACCTGGGGGACTCACTGAGGTGGCCCAGGGGGAATGCACAGGCGGGGCTTTGGGGACTAGAAGGTGGCACAGCACAGGGTGAGGGATACCCTGTCAGGGAGGAGGAGGCCAGGGCACTGGGGAGTGTGGGCAGATACCGGAGGCGGGGTCCGGTGCTGCTCACCCCGCACACCTGGGCTGGTGGCCTCGGCCCTCGGGCGCCATCCCTGCTCCTGCGAAGGAGCAGCAGTGCCAGACGGACCCTGGAGCCCAGGACTTTGCCTTCACCGTCCACCCGAAGGCACTGGAAGTACGTTCCAAACGTCACTTTATATAATGGAATTCTAGTCATTAAAGATCAGTGGTAGCGTTTGTGCCCCACTTTCCCCTCCTAACCCGACCAGGCCACCCCGCCTCAGGACCACGCAGCGTGGAGCCAAGCAGCTGGGCCTTCTGCTCCTCTCCCCGTGCCCGGCACTCTGACCTCCGCCCCACATTCCCAACCCCTGCGAGCTAACCCGGGGCCACTGTCCCCAGTTCTGTGCTGCCCACTTCTGTGGGCATTTGGAGTAGTGCCCGCGCATCTGTGGTGTCTCCTCACTCACCGGTGGCATGGTTCTCTCTTCCTTGGCATCGCAGAAAATGACCCAAAGATGTGGTTTTCTCCTAAAGCCAAGCCATTTAGACACGTTTTGCACACCAAGACTCCTAAGTGATAAGGAAACGTGTTTCTGCACCCAAGACTCCTGCAGTGATAGGAAAACGAGGGCGTTTAGGAGCGGCTGTTTCACGTTTGCCCTCCCTGCGGCTGCATGCCTGTGCCCTCTGGGTTGTCGGGTCGCCCAGTGCGGCTGTGCCACCCTGTGCAGTGGGCGTGTTCGTGGGCTTGGGCTTTGGTGGTACTGGCGTCCTCTGAGTTTGAGGTGGTACATGGGTGCGCTCACCCAGAGTTCTGTGAGGTGGAGGAAGAAGTGGTCCCGTGGTGGGCTGGGATGCCCCTGGGGGCTGCTTGGAGAGGAGTGTCCTGCAGGCTCTGGGAGGCCGAGCGCCAGGCCGTGAGGCTCCGTCAGGTGGCAGTGGAGTAGGGCCTTCCAGAAGAGCCTCTGTCCAGTGCCTCCCACACCAGGGGACGGCTGTGTGAACTGAGACTTCCTAGTGGTCACCACAGTATTAACGCAGGTTCCGAGGCTGGAGGGACTTGGAACACTTCCCCCCAGGCCTGTGCCCCAGCCCAGAGTCCTCCCGAGGTGAGGTGGTCAGCAGCCCTTCTGTGTCCTTCCACATGCGTGGCCAGCTGAGAGGAGGGCAGTGATGGCAGCTGCCCGACGGGCAGAGAGGGCCATGTGTTGGAGGGCCTTCCTGCAGGGCGCACTGGCCCTCTTGACTCCCTCTTCCCGTGCTCTGAGACCTGGAGCCCGTGGACGTTCCTCAGATGTCCACGAAATCCAACAGAAGGGGACGCCAGAAGCCCCAGGAGGTGAGCTCAGAAGAGAGGTGCAGCAGGTGGAGGGGTGCTCAGGCCACCTGGACCCACCCATGTGCTGAGCTCCTGAGGTTTGGACAAGCTGCTGCACACGTGTCCACGCCCTCCTAGGAAGTGCCTTTCAAGTCCTCCTCCTGGGGAGTCACAGTGCACGCTGCCTCTGGGGGAAGAGTGTGGCTGCTTCCTCTGTCCTCCAGGCTCTGCCGTCCCCAGTGACAGATGTGGGGGGAGTGCCCAGCGCTTCCTCCTGCTCCTGCTGCTCCCGCGTTGCCTTTTCCCACGCTCATGTCTGGCGTCCTGGTGTTCAGAGGACAGTCGCTGCAGGCAGCCCAGGGGCCCTGTGTGCCGCCGGCTGCGCTCCGCTCCTTTGCCCCAGCAGCCTCCCGCGCTGCACCTCTCACGCTTGCGGTTCTAGTTCCACTGTGTGACAGTCACCTAGAGCTTGCCATCCCCCGGACACCAGCTTCTCAAGGACCTTGCTTGTTTGCCCTCGTGGCCACCGCGTCTCCCGACCTCACGGGATGCAGAGTGGCAGGTGTCCTCTGGGTGCTGTCGAGCGAGGAATGCACTGTGGTTGGCGTGGCAGCAACTGTTCTTTGGATAACGTGTGACGCGCTCTGGGCTGACGGGGTTGCTGGCACTGGACACGCGCCCAGGGTCTGTGGCTGCAGAGCCCCGTTGTGGCGCACGCCGGCAGCCGGCAGCACTGCTGCCCTGGGCCTCAAGGCAGCTCTGTGTGGTTTCGGGGTGTGCCTCACTCATTGCATCTCGGGTGTGGCTGTCTGAGGACAGGCCAGTGGTTCCAGGCAGATGCTTAGGAGCCAGTTGGTGATTTGTCCCCCACCCTGCTCTGCCGCTGGCTCTGGAGCTGGAGCTGGGCACTCCCTTGGCGGCTCCTGGGCGATGAGTGGACGGGCCGTTCACCTGCTCTGGGCCTCTTTCCCGCCCGCTGTGGCCTGTAGTGGATACACTTGTTTTACTGCAGCCTCACCTGTTGCCGCCTGAAGCGATGGCCGCTTGGAGCAGCGAAGCCACGGGAAGAAGTTCAGAGGCGAACTGGAAACAAACAGCTTTTTATTCTGATAACTTTTCTCTCTGTCTCTAACAACGACTAACATGCACCACACACCACCAAAAAATGGCGCTGACCCGATCCGCAATCTCGGCCAAGTCACTCGAGATCCTGGGCCAAGTCACTCGAGATCCTGGGCCAACTCCTGCGAGACTACGGAAGGCAGCAATGTCCAAATCTCCATGGCCCATAGTCAACTGCAATTTAAGCCATCTCCCCAAACAGGGCTCCTGCACTCACCGTTGGTTCTTACTGAGAGGGGGTGGAAGCGCCCCTGTGCCTGGCTTCTCGGTGGCCACAGAGTCACGTGGCTCCCCCTGAGCGTGGGCAGAGGTCCCCAGACACTGAGGCAGCGGTGGGCTCTGGGAACAGTACCAGGCGCAGGAGGAGCACTGTGGCGAGGGCCTCTGCTAGCGGAGAGGGTGTCTCCTGAGCAGCCTCCTGGCAGGGTCCCCAGGGGCGCACGCAGATCAGGAGGGAACCTGTGATCTGCAGGCCAGAGGCAGCGGGAGTGACCTCACACTGCTTTCTACAGAGAGAGGACTTGCAGTCTGTCTCCCTAGAGACTTCTCTGGAGTTGCGGGAGGCAGGGTGGCGGCTCAGTGGTGGAGCTGAAGGCGGGAGCCTGCATCTCCCGCTGGCCTGGAGCCCGCGAGCTCTGTCCAGGAGTCTGGCGTGGCCGAGCCTGGCGAATGTGACCCTGTGCGCTTTCTCCCCAGGCGCCTGCAGAGGTGGTTAAAGAAGAGGAGGAGGCGCCGAGCGTCCCTGACCTTGACGAGAGCCAGGTGAGCTGGCTTTACCTTGTTCGTAGGCCGGGCCTGAGGCACCTCCTGGCGTCCAGTACGCTGGTGTCCGCATGCTGACACGCAGGTGGGGCCGCACACCCCATGAGGCCAGAGGTGAAGCACTGTGTGCTCCGCAGCCGTGGGCCAGGCCTCGGTGTGCCTGCGTGGCACCTTCACTGGCTCCACAGGTCTCCCACCTGTCGCGGTGCTTGAGTCACACCTGGCTGCTCTCCAGCACGCTGCCAGGTGTCTGCAGGGAGCACCTCAGGAGGTGAGGGTGGGGCTGTGCATCTGGCTGACGGAGCCGACTTCTGGGGATGGGGCTGCAGGTGGCCGCAGGCTCACCCAGCGCCTGCCGTGCTTCCTTCCTGCCCAGCGGTTTGGAAACACAGTCCACAGGAGCAGCGGGTTTCTGAGGCCGGGGCGATGCACTGATGGCCTCCCTGAAATGTGTCCGGGAGAGCAAACCCCAGAGCTCCAGGTGGCTTGTTGGTGGTGAGAGGGCACAGGGGCCGCCCAGGTGCCTGGTACTTCACCCCAGCTGGCAAGGGGGTTGTGGGAAGCCAGCGGGTGCTCCGACGTCGTTGAGGTGGTCAAGGGGCTGGGGTCTGAAGCAGTCAGGGGCACACTGTCGGGGTTCAGCGGCCTATCTTACGTGGTTCTGACATGCAGGCGGTTTTCAGTGAAAGGTGGTCCGCCTGCCTCTAGAGCGTGGGGAGCCTTTCAAATGAGGAGCAGAGGTCACACTGAATGTCTTTGGTGGCAGGGAGCAGGGCCATTCCGAGAGCAGGAGTAGCAATAAGGAGATTGCCCAGAGCCTCAGGAAAGGGGCAGCACGCCACCGCGGGTGCTGGGTAGACAGAAGAGCAGGCACTGCCGGGCGTCGTGGGTGGCTTGCGTGCACGTTTGCACAGGATCTTTGGGCATCTCTGGGGCATCGTCCGCGCAACCTCCTGAGTGCCTGGGCGGCCTTCCTGCCTTCCGGCCTGCTGTGGAGACCGGCTAGGGCTTCTGGGCCTGGCATACACGGCAGGAGCTTGAAAGCAGCCACAGCAGATTGAATTTCTCAGAGGGAATCAGAACGTCTTTCTCGGGGCCAGCCACGCTGCTGGACAGCCGCGGACCCCAGCGGGGAAAGGTGAGGGGGTCAGCCAGGCCTCCGCTCTCGGCCCCGGAGTCAGGTGAGGACGGGCTGGGGGCATGCTGGTGCCTGCTCCATTGGCCGTGTTGCCCCCCACCACACAGTGGCCTTCAGGGCAGGTACCAAAGAGAGGAAAAAGCAGCGTGAGGGAGCGTGCACCTTGCCACCGTGCCAGTTAGGAAGGGACTGCCTGGCAGAACCAGACCCGGACCGCCCGGGGGTGTTTTCTTCTCCCTGCTGAGCCACAGTGGTTCCGCGTGATTTCCCAGAAGAGATTCCTGCGGTGGGTCCTGCCGACGGCTCCTTGCTCTGAGGTGACAGGCTCGCTGTGGGGGTGCTGTGGGCTCAAGCGTGTGACTCACCTGGGAGTGTTTTGCTTCCACAAGGTCCACACAGCTCCACCTTGGCCTCTGGCATGACCTCAGCAAAACGTTGTTGGAGTGACTCTCCGGGCATGAAACACCCCGTGCGGTTGACAATATTTGGCCTAAATCCTAGCTGGTGCTTTTGAGGGCTTGCCCCCGACAGCAGGGGAAGAGAGCCCCTCTGGCATCCTGTGGCCTCAGTGACCCCTGCCATTCTCAATGACCATGGGCTCACCTGGCGTTTCATCTGCATGTCCACCTGGCAGGCCACTCAGGACATTTACGTGGTGCCGACCACCTTGCATTTTTAGGTATGTTATTGCAGCCTGGACCTCCCCTGAAATGGGTTGCGAAATCCTTATGCTGCAGACTGGGCCTTGTCATCTGGGGTCCAGCAGTGCCTTCAACTCAGCAGACGTTTCAGAAAGTCTGTGGATTTGCGTTACCTATGGCTACGTGGCTTAGACTTAAACAGGCCATCCAGGCCTAGAGGAGTGGTCAGAGAGCAGGTCATCCTAACATTGCTTAAAAATATATACGCATGCACATAACATCGGATTCGCTATTTGGCCATTTTAAGCACGTGATTCAGTGACATTAGTCACATTTATAGTGCTGTGTGGTCACGGCCACGATCTGCTTTCAGGGCACTTTTGTCCCACAGAGAGACACTCTGTGCCCGCTGAGCACAGGTGTCCTCTCCCTGCTTCCTCTGCCCTGTCCTTGTCTGTGTACGTGCTGGTGGCCTCGGGGCTGAGGTGTGTGCAGAGCAGGTGTTAGGAGCCGGCCCTCGGGCCAGCCGGGGTGGTGCACAAGTGCGTTTATTCTGCCAGTCTGTGTGGCGGTGGCAAGACCTGGGTAAGAGCAGGACACAGACAGGGCTCTGCTCCGCATGGCACTTCTGCATCCTCGGAATGCTTGGCCTGCTCGTTGTACAGTCCTGACGGCCCTGCCGACCTCCGGCCCGTTAACCACACTTTTCATCTTACGATGGAACCATCATTAATTAACTGATTTGAAGGCTCGCCTGTGAAATGATAAAGATGAGATGTGTACTTTGTCCTTTTACTGATTCCAAATCGTGTTCACTGCACACGATTTTAATTACCCCGGATGCCTGTGTGCTGTTTCAACCAGGTGGACTGGGAGTTTCTCCAGTTCTCAGTGCTTAATTTATTTGGACCTATTGGTTGTACAATGATTTATGTGCAAACAGCACTTTTTCTTATCTCTGCTACTCGCTAAGTTTGTAAAATAAGGTATCAAGAATTTGAAAGCGTCCTTTCCAAAGGACTGTGGAAGGGGTGAATGATGCTGCTGAGCATGTACCCAGGCGTGCGTCCCAAGTCACCTGGCTCTCCTACCCTGGAGGTCCCCGGTGTGGCCTGAGGACTAGCTCTGCAGGGAAGTAACAGAGGGGCCTCCAGCGCAGGAGTGTCGGGGCCTCGGTGTGCTGAGTGTCGTCTCGACTCTGGGTCGTCAGCCTTTCAGCAGGCTTGTTAGGAACGGCAATCGCGTGTGCTTGCTGGGGAGGGGAGGGAGAGAAGCTGACTTTAGTTCCCGGGTGGTGATCCTCCCTTTAAGCATGCCTGGGCGTGTGCTGCCCGTGGGCCTGGCATGTCCTCCAGGTGTGGCCTCTGACCGTCCAGCTTTCACCCACCCCTGGGTCCCCTCAAATGCTGCCTTCCTTCCCCTTGAGCTCTCGGGCCCCTGTGGAGGTGGCATCTCCCACACTGGCCCCCAGAGCATTCCGCCCCTCCATGCAGTTTATTCCTCAGCAATTTACCTTGAACTTGATGGAGAACTGGGAAGACACTAGGTAACCCTCGTCCAGCTTTGGAGGCAGAACGGCCATTTAAAGCCTCTGGTGCAGTCTGGGGTGTGGCGAAGCCAGGCAGAGAGTGATTCTGGCAGAGGACTGTAAGAGAAGGTGGAGATCCAGTGAGTCCCAGCAGGCTGCCTTGTACCTAGGAAGTGATCGTCCCCAAGCTCATATTTCTCTAGATGAAAACTAAACTTTTCTTTCTGGAAAGTATCATGAAGTTAAAAGTTAACCAAGGGGGTTGGGAGTGTAGCTCAGTGGTAGAGCACTCATCTAGCATGTGGCAAGTCCTGGGGTTCTATCTCCAGTACCAGAAAAGTTAACCAAAATAAGGAAGAAAAAATTTGCAATGCAAATAAAATTTTCTTAATTCATAAAAAGCTCAAAAATCATTAATATAAAGACAGCCCAATAGAAAGAATACTGGAAAGTTTACTGGGAAGAATACAAATCACCTGATTCAGATATAACCATAATTACTAAATAAAAATGCAAAAAACGAACAAAGAGATTTCCCCCCTTTAAATTAGCTTTACAATGTCCCATGAATGCAGGTTGAGGATGTGTTTTGCAACATCCTTACCGAGGGCCAACTGCTGTGTGTACGTGTAAACGTGGGGGCAGGAGATAGCAGGGCTTGTTAGGGTGACACGTGAACTGACGCGGCCTTAGGAACGTTGTGCTCTATTGAATGTGTGCATGTCATTTTCCATCATCATTCTGATATCTGGAAATATCCCCCAAGTAGGTTAATTAACAGCAAAGGATGGACACGCAGGCAGTGCCCGTCTGGAGGGCAGCTCTATTACCTTGTGCTTCCCTGGGGGACCGAGCGGAAGACAGTGGAGAAAGAGCAGGCAGACTAGGCGCCCAAGGCTGGCTGCTCCCAGATGTTTGTTAAGTGGAATCATTCACAGCAGGACGCAGGGAGCAAGGTGCAGCTGTAGGCAGGCTGAGCAGCAAGGCTGCGCGTGGAGAACAGGACGGGAAGTGCTCAGGACTCAGGGCAGAGAGGAGGGCCAGGGCCAGGGGCCACTTGTGGTGCCACTCCTGCTGCTCTTAGCAGTGACGGAGCTGTCCTGACCCAGGCCAAGGGGAAAAGGGAGGCCCAGGGCTTGCTTACAGCACCCTTCTTGCAGATACTTGATCATGACACATGTATTTTTTCTTAATAATAGGAAAAAGAAGATGAAAGTCTTTTTGAAGACATTGAAAGAAAGGTTCGTATCAGTGAGCTGCAGCTTAAGCCTCCCATTCTGAAGGCAGGGTGATCTGGGCCTGGAGGCTTCACGTGCTTTTTAGAAGCACAACTTGCACGCCTGTCATCAGGGTTAGAAAACAAACTCAGGAAAGGAAACCTCATCGAGGCATTGTAGATGGCAGAGAGTCTGCTGCGGAGCCAAGAAGATGCAGAGGGCAGCTGCTGGGGCAGCATCCCTGGGACCCTCCCTGGCCTGTGCAGTGAGCACCTGGGGTGCTGGCTCAGGCTCCCACAGCAGGAACAGCTGCATGTTCAGCTCCCCCACACGGAGGGCTGCAGGTACACCCTGCTCAGGATGGGGACCGAAGTCAGACTCCCAGCCCCCAAGGCTCCAGGCCAGCAGGGTCCCCACCTCCAGCTCTGTCCTAAGTAGAATAAGCTCCCATGTCATTGGTGAGGTGACCGAGTGCTGGTGGTGAGTTTTTCTGGGGGTGGACTATTTCATTAACTCAGTCTGCAGTTCCCTGGGACTGGCGAGGCCAGTGGGCCGTGCACAGGCGTGTGGGAGGGTAGGAAGTCTGCCCATCGGGACCAGCGTGGGTCCTGGCGCACCCACCGCATCAGGTGTGTGGCTGTGGGGTCAGACCTTAGAGGCTTGGAGCCCTCGTTTACAAACCCACCTCCAGGATCAGAGAGACTCAGTGCAATTGCTTTTATTTTTATTAGCAGAAGAATCCTGACAGTGTTCTGGAGAGGGCCAGGCACAGCGTGCAGTTCTCTGAGCAGGTACTGAGGTGCCCCGAGCGTGTGGAGGATCCTGGACTCCAGCTTTAGGGCTCCTGTGAGCTGGCCAGGTGTCCTTGTCAAGTAACGTAGCCTCCACCATGGTCACATCAATCAACAGTCAGTTTACAAGTTCATAGACTGACCTCTCAGAATCAGTGAGCAATGGCTTTGAGAGTTCCTGAAAAGCATATCTAGGTTCAAGGTGGTGGTTGTCCAACCTGTACTTCAGCCGTCCTTATGTTAGGTAATAAAAGTTCACATTCCTCAGCTTGAGATTGGACACTTGGTCATCAAGCCTGTGTTAAAATCCATGTGACCCGTTTTGTGCCTTGGCATCCTGTCCTCTGGAACTCTCAGCCAGCACCTACCATTGGCTGGCAAGACAGTGACTCTGTTCACAGATAGCCCTGTGAGCCTAAACAGTATCTGCTTTAGCACTTGTTTGGCACCTGTGTTATTTGCTCTTTTAAGCAGAAAGTCTTGCCAAACACTTTCTGGAACTCCACTGACAGGGATGCAGCTGTGGACCAGAACAAAGGGTCTTAGGATGGCTTTCCTGAGCCTCGGTCTCCTCCGCTGAAAACCTAGGCTAACGCCCATCTTGTGAAGCTGCTGTGAAAATTAGAAATATTAGTGCGGTGTCTTCTTGGTGGCCTGGGCTGTGGTATTATTTGTTATTTTCCAGTCTAACCCCAATTCCAGCCGAGGTGAAAGTCCTCAAGAGCGGGGGATTAGATTTCACTTTTATTTGCGTTTCTCTCTGTACACCCAATAGCTTACTTGGCAGGTATAGTTTTCTTCTATATCTCATGTTAGTTTAAAAGGGAGAATACTTGTTAAATTGTAATGGATGTTTATTTTAGAATTGTTAGCCCAAGCAGACAGGAAGAAATGAGGAAGAAAGAGAAAGCACTGGCTTGCCGTGACACGCGACTAAGTCACTCAGGGTCACTCCAGGTGAACTGGGCTGGCACAAAATAATCACACAAAGACAGAGAAATTACCTTTGTCTTTGGGTTCTGTGACGGCTCCTCTGACCCAGCTCCCTCAAAGGGGGCAAGGCAGGCAAGAAAGAGAGGAGCACACCTTGAACCCTGGTTTTATGGGGGGAGGCTGTTGGAAAGGGCATTCCATCCATATAAAGCAGCGGGGTAATGTTACAAGGGGCAGCCCACTCCACTGGGTAACGCCCACTCCACTGGGTAATGCCCACTCCCAAAGCTGTGCTTCTCTGCTGGCGGAGATGGGATCCACCTGCTTCCTGGTCAGGGAAGACAGTCTCCACACTTCCACAGTCAGAGCTAGGGGGGCGCTCAGCTCCTGTGTGGCAGCTCTGGACATATTCCCCCTTTCTTAATATATAAAGGCAATTGGGGAGTTATATCTTCCAGTCACTGGATTCTTGGTCTGAGTTTGTCATGACCTACTATTGAGACACAAAAGGAATTAGTAGAAAACATATCATTTCAATAACATATCATATAGAATGTTTCAACATATTTTTAGGATTAAAGTCATTTAATTAACTCTGACAGATCCAAGTTATTATTATTAGTCTGCCAAACACTCATCAGAAGATTTTTAATCTTTTTCCAATCTTATTGGGAAGCATTGTTTGGCCATAGTAACACAGACATATTTATAGTTAGCATGGCGTTTAAGCCTTTCCTCAAACCATAGAGCAGAGAGCTCATTTGTATCATTCATTACAGTGGCTTCTGGAGTGTCCAACTTAGTTCCAATCCTTCTGTCAGTATTCATCTGACTGTGGAGGATCTTGGAAGTAATCTAAGTCAAATTATTAAGAAAATTCACATGTTGTAAATTTTGAGACAAAGGCTGTAATTGTAGGAACAATGAATAATATTTTAAGTAGTCACTTCAAGGATCATGAGATCCAGAGCTTGCCCAGGTCTGGTTAGTTGGTATGCCCCTGTTTCAAAGCTGAGTGTTAATGTCAGCATGCCAGCTGGCGACAGGACAAAGGAACGTTGATGAAGGATCAGTGTCCTTTCCTGTTATAACTAGTGATACAATTGGGCAAGTTGCATTTTTTTTTATAGGTTACAGGATATTTATCATCCTTCTCTTAATCCTCACATTTAAGGAGTCTTTTAGGTCTTTCAGTAATGCAAAAATTCTGGAGGCAGAAGCATCAGACATCCTTCTGGGTGCCACCTCGCTGAGGGCTAAAGCTTCTAGGAGTTAACGGCATCCTCATGTAATTATTTTGGTCGATTCTAGGAGACCAGTCTGCAAATAACTGGCCTGTATAGGAAAATTTCTATTTTAACAATCTTTGTATTTTGACAATTGTCTAGATATCTAAATATAGTCTTAATGTCTAAGAATCAGCATGATTGACTGGTTTAGGTTTCTTATATGCTGTCTTTTTCTCAAAAGGTACTTTTAGACAGCCATCATGTATTATAGGATCAACATAGGTAGCTGACCATTATAATCAATATAATTAATCTAGTTACATGGGTGAATTTCCAAGTTCACACTGTAGGTTAAAAGTGGACTTGAGAAATGAGTCCACAGAAGTCTCTTCATAATTTTTTACTTACTTTACAAGCTTGTGAGACTTGCATGGCTTGTAAACTCTGCAGCTGGGAGATTTGCCTTCCTGTGTCAGGGTTTTCAGTCTTTCTATGATGACAGGTTTAAACTCTATCTTTTCAAATTTGATTTAACTTACTAAATCATGTTCTGCAGCAGCAAGACTTTTAATATCACAATTTAGAAAAACATTTTAAAATATTTGTAAGATCCAGTATGTGCATATAGGGTCCTGGTTTCCTCCTTTCTTCATTAGTTTTAAGTCATAGACAATAGTACAATATTTAAATAATAAGAAGGGATTTATTATCTCTAGCTGGTCATAAAACTTGATAAAAGTCATTTAAAAGGGTAGTAAATAGAATTTTAGCCTTTACTAATTGTATGATTTGATTTTGACTTTAACAGAATTACCAATAATGAAAAAATAATAAGTTTATATAAAAATTTGTACCTTGAAATTAGCTCTAGATGAATTTTAAATAATTATCTTAATTTGGAAAGAAGTGAGAGACAGAGTTCTTAATTTAGGAGCTGTGGCCTTTACTAGGGGCATGAGAAATATAGATCTATAAGCATCATTCCAGGATAGAAAATATATGCTTAACAAGCATAGGAAAGCTATTTTGATTTTTACCATTAACAAAAAATGAAATAGAAAAATGAATAGTCCTTTATTTACCAATCTATGAAAAACTGTCATTATTGTTATCAAACTTAGTGTTGACCTAAGTATGGGGAGTTAGTATCTCAAATATTAATAGGTAAGAACAAGTCATCAGTATGGTTTAAGACAGTGATCTAGTTTAGAATTTTCTATGACATTGAGCTAGCAATGACCTTTGAGGGATTTATGCCAAAATAATCTTTACATATAAAGAAATGGTTGTATGAACATTAATAATTTTACTTAATGTACCAAATTAGCTATAATATATAATTTATGACTTTACTAATTTCAAAAATACCAATGTGTGATACTGTAGGGCATTACCTTGTTTTTAGTTGAGGTAGAGAAATGGGCTTATTATGTTTTGAGTTTTCTATTGAGAAAAACTATTGGCTATTGAGTTGACTTGTTCATGGCTGTCTGTCTAATATTTTAGGGGTATCTATTTTTAGAGTTATTTTTCTCAGTGTTAAACTGTTGACAGGGGCTCAAAGTAAGGCCCTGTTTTAATGTTTAGAGGCTTCTAAAATCTGTTTATAACTTAGAAAACGAGTAGAATTTTTACCCAGGAAGCTTATTTTTCTTGGGGATAGGATTAGCATATTTTAATCTCTTTCTGTATGTATGTTTTTTATTTTTAATATCTGACCTCTGTACAAATTGTGGGGTAACAGCTAAATTTGGTTAGGATTATGCCAATTTCTGTAATCCTTTGAAATTGGGTGGCCCTCTATAAATTTAGAGTGCTGTGTACTGTCTTTTTGAGTCTGTCTATGAAAACAGTAGGATTTTTCTAAACGCTTACCAAAATTATTTTTTAGGCATTTTGTTTATCTGTTGGATATTAATCTGTTTTGGGGAGTTGTCTGTGCTCCAGACAGACTATTAGGTTTGTCCCTATTCTGTGTTATTGGGTCATGATTAAGATAAATCTTTTTTAAAATTACTTTTTGGGTGGTCTTTACCTTAAAATTTAGCTAAGTATTAGCATAATATCTTTCTAGGTGAGGTCAGACATTTGGCATAAATTTTGAAACACTACATGTATTTGGACCTTTTAAAAAAATCTCTCTGAATTTGTTTTGGTCTATATCAAGTGTGAGAGGTCCCCTTTGATCTTTCTTTCCAGTTGGCATTTTTTTTTTGGTACCAGGGATTGAACTCAGGGGCACTCGACCACTGGACCACATCCCCAGCCCTTTTTTCTTTTTCTTTTTTGTATTTTATTAGAAACAGGGTCTCACTGAGTTGCTCAGTGCCTCACCATTGCTGAGGCTGGCTTTGAACTCACGATCCTCCTGCCTCAGCCTCCCAAGTGCTGGGATTACAGGCGTGTGCCACTGCGCTTGGCTCCAGTAGGCAATTTTTTAAGTCCTTCTCTGATGATAGTAATTGAGTCTAGATATGAAATTGAGACATCTTTTATTAATCACTGTAATTTCCCAGTATATAGACAAGCTGATCAATTTTGATGTTACATGTAAAATGGATAAATTAAAGGAACTTGTAATCCCTTCCTGAAAGGAGGTCTCAAAATATCCTTATATTTCAGAATATTATTTTTTAAATGGGTTAGTCTCTCTCAGTTGTCTTTAAAAGAATGTGATTAAGGCTATTTCCCAGGGTAGGGAGTAGAACACCAGTCTTATCATATATCTCACGGAGAATAAGTCCAGTCAGAGAACCCTATATGATATAAATGAATTTCCAATAAAGTTGCAACTTTATTGTTTAACATTAACATATGTAAGAATTAGCAGTAATTATTGGAATCAATTAAATCTTAGTCTTAAAATAGAAGTTTCAAAATTGCAACTCAAGGTAGTATTGAAAGGCATTTATTGTTTAACCAAGGATGTATGAATTTTATTCACTAAAAATTTTAGTCCTTGTTCAAACAGCAAAATTACTAGGTATAAGCTTAATATTTAATAAGTTCTGTCATGTCAGAATATGGAAAAAAACTTAACTTACATCACTATATTAGGATTACGGGAATAGCCTGAAATATCCTAGGATTGATCAGTCCATATAGTCAATCTAGTCCTATATAAATCTGTTTTTTAATTATCTAAATTTTCTATATCACTGTCTAGACAATCATATGAGGATTTCCCTATTCAGAAAAATCCTTTTATTATTAAAATTTAGAATACAAAGACCTTATCTTTTCAGCCAGGGATTTCTTTCTTCCTCTTAGGATTCTTCTATATTTTTTTCCCATTGTCTCCACAGAAGTATTTCCTTCTGTCTCCTTTTAGAATTTTTTCTTGGTTATATTTGGAATAATTCCTGTAAATCTTAGAATCTAAATAATTGTTATTTTTTTAATAAGAAGAGATACTTTAAATGAAATGTCTTTTGGACATCTCTTTACAACAAAATTATATCTATCATTTACAAAAGCCAGAATAATGATTTAGGAATTAGAGATCACTTGATGGTTATATTTTAAACTTTATAATGTAATAAGTATCTCTTGAAATAAGTGTTTTATAGTAAATCACATTTATCTTAAGTATTTTTAACTATAAAAGGCAGAGCCTCAGATAAATGTATATGTAAAAGTATAAATTGCATGTTTCCTGTTGAGGGAAAATGATTAGAAACAAACAGACACAGATATGTTAATTATCTTATGAATTAAAGAGTATAGATTATTTAAATAGCTGGAAAATAGGCATTAAGAATAAAGGTACAGGTTATAATTATGTAAATCTTATGAAACTATGTGGTTCTTAAAATATTTGGATCCATTTTAAATTATTTTGGATTAGGAGTGCACTTTTTACATTTCTGTGGCATCACATGATGTAGTTAAAATAAGATCCTTATGTATATTTTATTTATTTCTTGTAATCACATAGTTAGTAAGGATTTCTTGGCCATTATGAAAACACTGTGTAAACATCTCTGGTGCTGGCTTGTTTTCACAATGGTGAAATCCATCCAAATACAGTTCCTAAAAAGAAGCTAAATCATGAACAAGGGTATGCGTAGTGTCTCTTATTCCTGTGATTATTATTGTAATCTTTTCTTAAGAATATAGCTATAGAGAAGAAATCAGGTTATGTAATGGAGGAGGTTGCCAAATCAAATTTCACCTGAAAAAGAGCTCTCTCTCATGAGTGGGCATGTGTTAAATCGTGAAGGAGTTTCCTAACAGCTGAGGCAGGCCTTGCAGCTGTGTGAGAAAGGATTTGTGGTAGCTGGGAGGCAGAGCCGGAAGCCCTGCTTGAGTGACAGTGAGAGGGACCAATGGGAAGCCCACGAAAACGTGGAAGGCGGGACTTACCCGCCTTGTTGCTCCCGCCACCTGGTCGGATAATCTCTTCCTGTAGAAGCAGGGACCCAGAACTTGACCCACCGTCTAGTTTGGAATGTTAGGACTTTTACCCAGTGCGTTGTCTGTTTTGAGCATGGCAGGTCTGGTTGGGGTTCTGCTGTGCCCGCCGGCATGTATTCGTGGCTGGGCGCTGTCTGGTGTGCTCCTTCGGAGGTCGGGGTCCTTGTCCCCAGAGCTGGTTGTGGCCGGGTGGCGGCCTGGCCCGGCTGCAGTTGCCCTTTGCGCCCTGAGCAACAGAGGACGCTTGGGTCGGCTCGCCCTGCCTGTCCCGCAGACGGGTTCTGAAGGGCGAAAATCACACTGGGGCTGGCCGTGCAGCCAAGGGATTTAGTCACCAGCCTTTATGGCTGGTTAAGGGTAGAAAAGGAATGGGGAGAGGGAAGTGTGCAAGCTCAGGAAGTGTGCAAGCTCAGGAACGGAAGGTGGGAGTCTGGTCGCGCCAGCTGCGGGCTCTGGAGCCATCGGCCAGGGCAGCTGCCGTGGGGCTGGAGACGGCGGGTAGTGTGCCTCTGCTCCATCTCTGTCTCTCTTCTCGTCGCCTCTCTGGCTCGTCGCCTCTCTCTCTTCTCGTCGGCTCTTTGTCTCACTGGCTCTCTGTCGTGTTGCTCTCTTGCTCTCTTCCGTGTCTGTCTCGCAGGCTGGCTCTGGGCTCCTCTGTCTGGCTCTCCAACTCCGAATGGACGGGAGTTTATATAGGGCTTACTGGTGGGAGGGGGTACCAGAGCAACTTTAAGCCTATTGGCTCCTGCTCGTGGTGTGAGGGGCAGGCTTCAGCCTATTGGCTCCTGCCTGGGGATGATGCACCACCCTGCCCAGAGAGCGGAGCAACCTTTTAGCCCTCTGCCTGTGGACCAGGGTGAACTTTTGATGACCTTTAAGCCTGCCCAGCTCATCTAACAGGTTCTGGTGGTGTCTGGCTCCCCGCTGCAAGTCTGTTGGTAGTCTGCTCTGACTCTCCTTGTGGCCGGTGGCGTGGGCACGTCCCCAGCCCCGGGGGGTGGCCCTGTGCTCCCTGGCCTGCTGGCAGGCAGGTATGAGGTGGGAGCGGAAGCCGGCTGGCCTGGCCGAGCCCCCACCAGCCATGGCTGTCACCGCGGCTGGCTGCGTGGCTCTATGTGGCTCCGCGGGGCCTTGCTGCGCCCCGCAGCCGTGTGGCTGCCCACAGTGGGCCCCCCGGGATGCCCCGCCAGAGCTCCAGATCCCCGGGGCAGCCCCGGCCTGCGCGCGTCACTGTAGGCCGCCGTCCAGCGCCTTGCTGGTTCCCACCCACGAGCCTTGGGACTGCAGAGGCTCAGCGACCGCAGCTGCGCTTTCGTCCCCTTAGGAGGGAGCAACAGCTGGCTTGGCCTGTGTCTGCCAGTTGCAGCCAGCACTGTTGGGGTGGCAGGGTGGAGCAGTCACTCCCGTCCCCCTCGCAGCACGTGTGTTTCTGCGGTGCTTCAAAAGTTTTATGCAGGTGCCGGTGGCCCGCTTTGCAGGGCCATGTCAACTGCGTCCTGTTGCTCCCCACTCCTCCAATGCTGCGCAGAGCCACGGGGCTTCCCCTGGTCCCTTCGCACTGTCCTGCCTGGTCAGGATCCCACGTGTGGGCAGCGGCCCACCCTGTCTCCATGACTTGCCCTGAGCGGTGGTCCCTCTCCCGGAGCAGCTGTGCCTCTGTCCCCTGCACTCCCCTTCCCATTGCATGGGCATTTCAAAAACAAAAAAGAAAAATCCTTAAACCCCAAAACAGGCCCCAGCGGGCAGGTGCTGGCAGGCCCAGGGCAGCCTGCACTGGGTCAAATTAGGTTTTGTAAAGGGCAGAATATTGCTGGCGTGGGTCTAGTTACAGACTTTGTAGGTAGCAGTTGGTAAAGCCTTGCATCTGTCCCCAAACAGGAGCTGATTTACAGCTACTCCTAATCCCACCAGGCCAAGAATGTCGTGAAGAGGTTCAATATAAATTGTTTGAGCACCTTTAAAAAACAGCAGGAAAACAAAATTTGCCTCTCTAGAAGTAGAAAATCCCCGTATCAAGTTCCACCACAAAAGATCTTTCCCTTATCCTCTCACTCTCCAAACATTGATTCCTAGCATATAAACCCCCCAAAATCCTTATCTAATATTTTAAAATATAAAAAATCCACAATAATTTACAATAAGCTATAAAAAGCATGCTCATGAGCGAGAGCTACACTTTAACTATGTACGTATGATCAACTATCTAATTTCCTATTCTCTATGCCTAATTATGGTCTCTAGATCGCAAAATGTGTTTTTTCTCTTCCTAAAGATGAAAAATCCCCAGATGTTATGAGTTTAACGTCACAAATTTTTCTTCTGTCTAATTCACTTACTTTCTACATGTCAACCCATAGTACTCTGAAATCCTAAGTGCGCTTAACTTCTGGAGAGAAATTCCAAACCCACTAAATTTTTTAAAATTCATGCTGGAGTCCCTGTTTGTGTGCCACATGCCACGACATGCAACTAAGTCACTCAGGGTCACTCCAGGTGAACTGGGCTGGCACAAAATAATCACACAAAGACAGAGAAATTACCTTTGTCTTTGGGTTCTGTGACGGCTCCTCTGACCCAGCTCCCTCAAAGGGGGCAAGGCAGGCAAGAAAGAGGGGAGCACACCTTGAACCCTGGTTTTATGGGGGGAGGCTGTTGGAAAGGGCATTCCATCCATATAAAGCAGCGGGGTAATGTTACAAGGGGCAGCCCACTCCACTGGGTAACGCCCACGTCCCAAAAAGCTGTGCTCCTCTGCTGGAGGAGATGGGATCCACCTGCTTCCTGCTCAGGGAAGCCAGTCTCCACACTTCCATCAGTCAGAGCTAGGGGGCGCTCAGCTCCTGTGTGGCAGCTCCAGACACTGACTTCCTCTTTGAGAGTCTGTTTTCACTTTTGTGTATGGATTGTTTTCCATTTCTCACGTATTTTTATGGGGTGCATTAAAAAGTTGCTGAAATCTATTTTAAAAATGATATGAATCAATATTGAGGAAATCGTCCACATTTAAAAGTTTTTCCTCAATATAATTTAAATTGTTGATTTTATTTATTTGGAATTGATGTGAATGATCTTAGTGGAGCTGCCGCTGAACCAGGCACCCAGCCAGGAAGAGAGAATGGCCATGGCTTCAGGGCTTTCCAGGGCCGCATGCACATGCTGCTTGCTGGCATCGCCCTTCTCTTTAATCCCAGAGCAGGTTCCTTCCTTCCTTCCTTCCTCCCTTCCTCCGTCCCTTCCTTCCTTCCTTCCTTTCAACTAAGCAAGTACTCAATTTGATTTTTCATGGGTTATGTTTATTTTGTGATTATAGTGAAAATTAAGAGAGAATTAAGAATAGTGAACAGATAGAATGCTTTATCCCATAATAGATCTGAAGAATTTAAATCTCTAGCTGTGGAGTTGTTCTGTTTCTGTCCTATGTTTGATAACAACTCTCTACAGCGTCACACTTATCAAAGAACACCAGTGACACTGGGCATGTGGTGCTTTTGCATTATGAGGTATGATACACTCTGTGGACCACGTCTGTATGATACACTCTGTGGACCACGTCTGACACACATTCAGCCAGGTTGCCATGGTCACAAATTTCCAGGTGCAACATGTGTAAGAAGATGAAACGAGAACTGTGAAACCTTTAAAAAGTCTTTAAAATCATGTATCACTTTGATTAGAAATAGGTGTGCTATTGGTAACAAAGTAGCCAATGTAAGATACTTGGCATTGATGCTCATCAGGCTGGGAAGTGGTCGTGGCCTTTCAGAGGTGTTTTGTAAGTTTTATGATGATGCTAGCATGAACATATTGATGCAAACCCTTCACATGCATGTTGCAGGCTGCACAAAGCCTGCGGAGCTTTCACCGTGCAAGACGTTTCTGGAAAATAGCAGGCTTTGTCTGCCTTTGAGGCGTTTGCATTTTTAGTGCTTTGTAGAAATGAGTTAAAAAATTAACCAAGCAGCACATGAGTAGAATTTATTTTCATTTAAATTTATTCCTTGAGATACTTGTAAAAATTGTATGCAATTGGATTTCACTGTGCCCATCAGATCGTGATGTCTATAAATTGAGATGTTTAGAATATGAGTACAAGTCAGGAACCCGCTCTCTGGTCTGATATGGTGGTGGAGCGTTGAGAACCACTTTGCAGGTTATTTGCCCTAAGCTGGGCTTAATGGGAGATGTCCTCTTGTGGCAGGGTCTGTGACTTCTCCACAACGAGGTGTTGATGTGTTTTGGGGAGTTTATGGTTTAATCTTCTTGCCAGGGAAGTGCGGTTGGTTAATAGTGCTGGGCCACTGCGTCGTCGGAGCAGGCAGTGCCCAGGCGGGGAGAGGGGGCGGGTGCATCCTCAGAGGAGGCTGGCCCCGCTGTGCAGGCAGGACGTTCGGCCTGTGACGCCACTGGCCCTTTTCCTGCCCCGGGTTCCCGACTCCTCTGTGTGTGGGGACGGTCCCCACGTTTTGACTTCTGTGATTGTCTCTGGCCTGGTCCTTCCCTCTTCTTCCAGTGCTTGTCTCTGCTGCGCGTCTCCTCTCCCAAGGAGAGACCCTGCCGCGGGCCCTTTCTGCGTGCTCTCCCTCAGCAGTCAGTGTGCCGTTCCACGCACGCCGTTTCCACATCACCCCGAGCTCCTCTGTGAGTGCATCCGTGTTTCCGCAGCGCCTGCTGAGCCCGTTAGCTTTCCACGTCTTTGTGTCTGAGTGTCCTCTGCTCAGTGATCTTTCCTGCCAAGGAGCTCTGACTGCTCCACAGTTTCCTCCTAAACCCGAGCGCACAGGACTAGGATTCAGGGGAAGAGGGATTGGTCCTCTCGTAGTGCTTCACGTTGTTTGGACCTGGAAATGTCAAAACACAGCTGGACTTGGGTGGAGTCGTGATGACAAGATCAAAACCGGAACGGAACACCGAGGGTAGTTTGGGTACAGTCAGTATGGAACAGCAGTTTGTCACTGGTTAATGTCTTTAATGTGCTTATTTCTGAAGAAGAGTCATCTTGTTCTGCTATTAATTCTTGTTATTATGACTCCACCTGCAATCATAGTATGCTTAGAAACTCATTGGGAATTGAAATCTCATCAGACTGTTGGAGGGTTTGAAGGAGACGAGGGCCTCCCAGTGACGCATCTCAGTCCCAGAGGCCCCCCCGAAGCTGAGTACCGGTGCAACTCGTGCCAGCGTCAGAGATCCCCAGGCAAGACCCCGTGAAAACAAGTGAGTAGTCGATACACTGTGAGCGGTATAGTGTTACACCCACTACCGGGAATAACGGTTAAGTGACTTACCGTACCTAAGGAGTGCTAAGCTCAGACAGCAGACCTTTCCTTTGCCTGCAGCTACTGATGGAAGCACCCTGTAAGCATCTTACTGAAATAAAGGCGAACGTGAGTCCGTAACAGCAACCTAGTCTTGTCGCATGCTTTATCAGTCAGTCAGAACAGGGGTGTGTTAATTACCATTGCTAGAGATGCCATTGAAACCAGGGTGCTTTTGATCTAGTTTTGTCTCTAACTCAGGATTTCTGTGACAAAATGGAAACAGCATTGATTCTTTAATTGATTTTTAAAATTCATTGCCTGCACATTTTCTTTACAATTTTTTTCTCTTTTTTATGTTGATACCACCCTGTCACCACGGTTAAGTATTTTATTGTTTTCCTAAGAGAGAGGGTCGATACTGTTCAACACAGGAGTCTCAAAAGCTAAGTGTTAGTCATCAATAATGCTAAGTGGGATCATGTTGGATTGAATATTAAGTAGTGCAATTTTTAGGGAATGACATGGTTCCAGGAAAATGAACATTATATCTCTCTGTACGTAGGCGATCCATTTAGACTCGAGTAAAGGAGAGCTTCGCCTTCGAGGGGAGACGGCTCCGCCTGCAGCACATCTGCAGTGCACCCACATCAGGCTCATCTCTAATAAGACAAGAGGTACCGAGCTGATGGCCTAGAGCTGACGAGTGGGAGGAGGGTGACACGGCTCCCGTCTAGTCCAGAGGCAAAGCCGGGGGAAGAGGAGTGGAGGGCCGGTCAGCACCGCCATCTATCTAGGCTGTGTCCATACTTGCCGACTGGGCTGGGGACTCAGATTCTCAGCCTCCTTCCTGTCCCGTGGTGCACCCAGGTCACCCTCCGGCAGCAGGGGTGCCTGACTACCTCAGTGCTCTCCCAGCCCTGCACCTGTTTGAGTTCTGGGGCGAGGCCAGGGGCGAGGCCACCCTCTGCCTAGAAGACCGTCTTTTTCTCTAGGCTCTGGCAGAGGCAGGAAGAGGCAGCAGGCTACAATACCTGCCATGGTCTCTTGGATGTGTTCCCCGTTTGCTTTGTGACCCTGATGCTGTGAAAGGGAAAGGGGTGAGATGACGCAGACACTTGGGTGGGTGTGCAGCTCCTCAACAGCCTTTTTCTGGATTCTCGTGTTCCACCGCGTAGTCACCCACCGTGTTATCTGTTACAGAAAAGTGAATTTAAGCAGATGAATAAACGTCTTAACTTCAGGCCATTTGCTGGGATGTAGAACATCAGAGGGATTTGGCTGTGAAGACTCTCTCAATTAGAAGTGTCAGCATAGGTCCCTCCCGTGGGTGGGAGTGGATCAAGGCAGTTGGTACAACTTCATGCCTGAGCAGCAGGAATAGGTCCCAGGGAAGAGCACAAGTGGTCCTCTCTGAGCTCAGAGCCTGCCCTTGGCACTTGGCCGTCACTGTCCATTTCAGTTGACGAGTGGTCATTTTATCACACCTCTGCTGAGCTCAGGGTGAGGGGGTTTTGTTAAAATATGACCATGGGATACACAAACCGTTGCAGTCACGAAAGGAAAGCGTATTGTCTGTATTCATCTGTTGTCCCACATGTGTTGCAGAGATGCCATCTGTGGTTTTAAAATGTGTGAATTGGGTTTCATTATGAGAATATGCATGGCGTTGGTGTTGTTTCTGTAAGGCACCAGACAACCTGGAGTTCAGCTCGTGTAACTTAGAGTTGGTCATAAAGACAGTTTTTGGACACCAAAAGTAATACTTCCTTTTTGCATTCCTGGGAAGGCTTGGTGAGAAATCTTTATTGGCTGCTTGCACTGCCCTCTGTGAAGGGGCTTTTAGGGAAATTCATTCCTTTGATGCCTGAAATTGACAGTCATGTTTTGGAGGAAAAAAAGTGCTTTCTTCCATGAGTGTTTTAGAGGCAAGAAAGTCAAAAGCATGGGGAGGGAATGTGCTGGAAGGTCCAGGTGTTTGGCCTTGACTAACGGGGCTCCATGAGCTGTAGGAGTCTTGTTTGGGGAGATGGCTATTGATTGTGGTTGACTTCGGGCCATGGAGTTTTGGACATTGCCGCCTTCCGTAGTCTCATGAGACTTGGCCTGGGATCTCGAGAGACTTGGGCAGAGCGCGGAGCGGGTGGGGGCCATTTTGGTGGTTGGTTGTTTGCTGGTGTGTGGTACGTGTTAGAGTTTTTAGAGCCAGAGAGAGAAGCTGACAGAATAAAGATCCTGTTTGTTTCCAGTCTGCCTCTGAACTTATTCCTGCGGCTTTGCTGCTCCAAGCGGCCATCGCTTCAGGCGGCGACAGTGAGCTGGCAGCTCCTCCCTGAGAGCAGGTGGGAGGAGAGGCGGAGGGAGCTGTGACTCCACTGATGGCCCCGAGCGTCCACCCGCCAGGCTGTGTGAGCCCCTCAGCCAGGCGCTGCCTCTCATCGGCTCGCCTTCGGGGCTGTCTGCATTGGTGTTTGAAGAGAGGGACCCTTGGCCGAGCAGAGAAGAGCTATGTGAAAAAAGTTCACATTTTTGCTTGTAAATAGAAATCAGTTTAAAAGGACAGGCTTTTAAAAGAGTTGTAATAGAGCGAAAGTTTGTACCTTGATTCAAGAACACGTTTAACAAATTGGCAAATACTGCAGGCCAGGGATTGCACTGAACTTCCCCAACGGTAGGTACATTTGGGGCCAGTGAAAATGTTACTAAATGTCCCTTATTTCCCTGTGTTCTTGAAGCCTGGGAAGCCTTCTTCAACCTGATTGTCTTTGTGGGCCACACACATGCCCCACTCCATGTCACTGCTGGCCCACATGCCTGTCACATGCTCCGTGTCACTGCTGGCCACATGCCTGTCACATGCTCCGTGTCACACACTCCATGTCACTGCTGGCCACATACCTGTCACACATACTCCATGTCACTGCTGGCCACATGCCTGTCACACGCTCCATGTCACTGCTGGGCCACATGCCTGTCACATGCTCCATGTCACTGCTGGCCACATGCCTGTCACACGCTCCATGTCACTGCTGGCCACACCTGTCACACGCTGCCTGCTCACATGCGCTCCGTGTCACTGCTGGCCACATGCCTGTCACACGCTCCGTGTCACTGCTGGCCACATGCCTGTCACATGCTCCGTGTCGCTGCTGGCCCACATGCCTGTCACATGCTCCGTGTCGCTGCTTGCCACATGCCTGTCACACGCTCCATGTCACTGCTGGCCACATGCCTGTCACATGCTCCGTGTCACTGCTGGCCACATGCCTGTCACACGCTCCGTGTCACTGCTGGCCACATGCCTGTCACACGCTCCGTGTCACTGCTGGCCACATGCACACGCTGTCACATGCCTGTCACATGCTCCATGTCACTGCTGGCCACATGCCTGTCACACGCTCCATGTCACTGCTGGCCACATGCCTGTCACACGCTCCGTGTCACTGCTGGCCACATGCCTGTCACATGCTCCATGTCACTGCTGGCCACATGCCTGTCACACGCTCCATGTCTCTGTGTCACTTCTGGCCGGGCACATGCCACACACTCCGGGCACCTGCTGCTGGATGAGCTGGACAGACAGGTGGCTGCTTCCTCTCCTGCAGGCAGTGGAGACGTGGGCTCTCTGGGGTCTCTCTGGGGTCACTTGGAAGCACCCTGGAAAGTGGTGCCCTGCGGTTCTCTCATATGACTGACAGGAAGTGGAGCCCTCTCCGGTTGAGCTCAGTGCTGTAATTTAAAAATTTTAGTCCATTTCCTATTATGATAGAAACACTCTTAAGCAAATTCCTAGTCTCCAGTGTGTGTGGGGTCCTCTGTGCTCAGCACCTGCTCAGGTGGACCAGGTCTGTGCCAGGTTCAGATGCAGTAAGATGCAGCCAGATGTGGAACCCACTGTCTGCATTACACACTGCTGTGCTGCTCAGCCAGGGGCTGTGCAGACTGGTGGTGGGTGTGGGGAGGGGCTGGGCTGTATAAAAGGGGTTCAGAGCATATTTAAAATGCAGTGCTTTCATTCTTTTTGTGATGTATGAGAATATGCAATTAAAAGTCAAAATCAGATTTTAACAATTAAAACAATAAAAAGATCATCTAAGTAGGCAAAGCTGATGATTTTCTTTTCCCCAAAGAAAGGACATAACCCAGTTGAGACATTTTCCTCCAAGTGGTGAGCTTGGACGTTGTAGCTGTGTTGCATTTAGGTCTCGGAGGTTGGACGTGCAATCAGAAGATGAGAGCCAGCGCCTGACCCCTCCCCTGACCCCTATGGGAACTATGCGGGGCCTTTGACCCCTCCTTGGAATGCTGCACTGTGTTATTGACGTTGGCAGCCCTTGAGCCGGCCATTGTTCTCTGTGTCACATTTTGGCGATTAAATACTTCAGAGCGATGGTCCTCAGATCCCTCTCAGGACTCCTTCATGCTTGTAAACACCACTGGGGGACCCAGAGAGCTTGTGTTTATGTGGTCATATCAGTAGTTACCATCTTAAAATTAAGAAATTTAACAAGATTTACTTATTGATTCACTTAAAAATAACTACAATAAGTCAATTACATGTTACTATGAATAACATAGTTTTTGTGAAAAATGATTCTGTTTCCCAGATGGTGGTGGAGAGGTGTTTTCTCTTTGGGCTAACCCAAGGCAGCTGGTTCTAGAGTCTCCTCTGCATCAGGTTTTTCCTTGTGCTACTTGGGCTGCAGTAGTTGAGGGAATCCAGCCTCCCATGAATCTGTACTTGGGAAAGAGAAGTGTATTTAAATGGCCTCTTCGGACGTAACTGTGGATATTCTTTGCTACTACACCAAAACTTGACAAGTGATAGTTTCTTAAAGGTTAGTTGCCATGTGAATCAGAAACCACGCCTGCGAACTTCAATTCTTTGTTAAGTTGAAACCCATTGTTACAGCTTGTACTCTGAGTGAATTTTCACCATGTGTGATTTTGCGCCATGATGCACCATCAATCATTTGGAAAAAATTGGTTCATGAGTTCTGCAAATGTTAACACACTTAACTATACAACTCTTACAAAGTCACATGCATTACTGTTTCTACCAGTACCTCTAGAAAAGGCTCTTAGCTTTGGGAAGCTGTCAAATCATGTGCGTGTTTCATAACCTCTAATTTGTTTTGAATGCTCAAATTTTATTACTGGGTTCAAACCCAGCCAATTGCTTTCAGTGACATTATAGCTTCATTTTGTTCAAGAAAAGGTCATCCCAGTGCCCAAGAATGAATAATCTAGTTTGTCTGCTATGTGTGCTTTCAGTGGGATGCTGTTCCATGAACCAAGTGTCTGCTCTCCATGATACTTGAACGATCACTCGCACGCACCGTGCTGCTCTGAAGTGTGGCAGGAGTGGCTCATGTGCTTCCTGTTTCCCTACACTGAACAGGAAGAGGGCATGGACCAGAGATTGATGTGTAATAGCAGTATTAATTTTTATTTCTCCATCAAGTCATCAAGTGGCCTTTTAAGTGACACTGACATTTTTCCAAAATTGTGAGTGCCATGGAGTGAGGAATCCAGTGGCGACCAGAGCAGCCTGGCCCTCCTTCGTCCTCAGCACCAGCGGGGCTTCCCACTGAGTTTGCTGCGTCAGTGCACATGCCACACCTGGACCGTGGCCAGCAAGCCTTAGCTTTATGAAGAACACAGTTGCCCTTGCTGACCCCCATGGATGCTCGCAGACTCCCAGGGATCCCTGGCCCACTTCTGGAGGGCCGGTGAGTTAGCTGAGGTGGTGAGAGGAATGCATTCGTAGCCCGAGGCAGTTCACTTTTAGCAAGCGTCTCAGGGAATTCCTGGATTCATTAAGTAGGAGGTTCTCAGCGCCTGCCCACAGGCTGGAGCGACAGGTCCTGATCAGAGTTACTGCGGAGAGAGGCAAAGGGCTGGGCTGGGTGCCCTGTCCAAGCCTTGGCTCTCTCTCACGTCCACTGTGTGGGTGATAGGACCCCACGGAGCTGTTGTGAGGGGTGAATGAGATGATTCATGAACAGAGCTTGGCACCTAGGAAGATGACAATCATCAGCTACTATTATTTGATGGAAATTAAAATATTAGGTGTCTAGGAATCAGAAATGAAGAAGAAAAGATCTCTGAGCGTGTAACACATCAGTGGAAACTGGCAGTTGTGTTCGCGAGCTTAGGGCACGAAGGGTCGAGTCCCTGGGAAGCTGCGGGCGCTTGGCATCAGTCTTGGCCTGGGAGGCTCATGGCCCAGCGAGAGCTGGTCGGAGCTTCAGGTTCTCTGTTCCCTTGGCACGCCGCTGCTGGAGGGCGCTCAGACCCCCCACCCCAGGCTGTGCTGCATCCCTCCCTCTCCGGTGCACGTGGACCCGGCTCTGCTTGGGGCCTCTCCACCGGAGGGCTGCAGCTTTTCCACCTCCAGGAAGCCACAGCTGGGCTTCCGCTGTGCATGCCACCTGGGGCTGCCTCCCCTCGCTGCCCATGGTCCATGCCACTCGGCCGTCCCGCTGCGGCACTGGCGGCTCGGTCCCTCGCGCTCGGAGCACGGTTGCATCCTGGAGGTCCCCAGCTTGCTTGCTGACCCTGCAGCGGAAGGACTTTTGGGTCCAGCTTTGAACAGTTTTGAAAAGGTCCTTGCTGAGACGGGGTCAGTACCTGGGGACCCCGCTGGGCCACCTCCCATGCGCGTGCTCTCCTTGGTAAGGAAGTGGCAGGCTTTTCCTCGCAGCGGGGACTTCTGCTCCCACCCGCGGTGGGCGAAGGTCTCGGCAGCTCCAGTCTTGCCCCAGTTTGTGTTGCCAGGGAAGAAATTTAGGGATTGTTTTGCCTCCATAGCTCAGAGTTCAGTTTGCATGTCTCTTGTGGCCAGCACCGGGACAGGTCTGTTCATATCTGCTTTTATTCTCGGGTGGTTTGTTTCCTTTTTACTAAATTTTGAGAATTCTGTGTGAATTCTAGGTACAAATCTTTGTTAAATATGTTTCACATTTTTTTTTTTTTTTTGCCAAATGCGTGACTTGTCATTCTCTTAACATTGTGTTTTGAAGAACAGAGGTTTAATTTTGGAAGTCTAATTCATCGACTTTGTCTTTCATAGTTCATTCTTTCCATGCCATATCTTAATTCCACGCTTAATGCAAAGTCTCAGAGGTCTCTTGTGATTTATTCTAGAAAAATGATTGTTTTACGTTTTACATTTGTGTCCAGGACCTATTTTGAGTTGATTTTTGTTTGTGGTCCAGTGTCAGAATGGTCTGATCTATTTTGCACGTGAATGTCTGATCGTTCCTCTACCATTGGTCGAAGACTGTCCTTTCCGCCTAAAATGTTCTGCATGTTTCCATCATCGAGAGCTATCTGAGCTGCTTCATTGCTCTGCTCTGTCCCACCCATCAGTGTGTCTTTCCTTTCACCAACAGCAAGCTTTCTGACGACTCTCAAAAGGTGGTGTGAGGCCACCTGATTCTGCCTTTTCAACATTGTTTTGGGATTTTCTAGCTCTTTTGCCTTTCTAAATAAGTATTAGACTTTCCTTTCAATTTCTGTAGGATCCTGCTGGGATTGGTTGGCACTGCAACAATCCAGAGATCAGTTTGTATAGAATCTACATGTTAATGATATTGCATATGATTTATCACAAATTAGGTTCATTTATTTAAATATTTGATTTTTAAATCAATGTTTTGTAGTATTTACTGATCTTACATGTTTTTGTCAGATTTATGTGTAAATATTTTGTTTTAGGAGCTATTGTTCTTGGTACCTCAAAATTCAATTTCTAAGTGTTAATTGCTAATGTAGATTTGCCTGAATCCTGAAACTTGGTATTTTCGAGGTTTTGATGAGGTTTCCAAGGTTCATGAGTGTTCAGCCTGTGTCAGTACTTCATTTGTTTTGGCTGTGGAGTAGTCCATTGTGTGTTAATCTTCCTTATGTGTTTCATAGAGTTCACCAGTGAACACATTTGGGCTTATGTTTTTATCTTTTGGGGAAGTTTTTAATTTCTCGAGTCTCTTGTTACAGTCTTAATATTTAAACTTTTTTTTCATGAATCACTTTCAATTGTTTGTGTCTTTTTAGGAATTTCTTTATTTTATGTAGTTTAATTTGTTGGCAAAATGTTTGTTATATTATCATATAACCCACTTTATTCCTGTGAGGTCTGTAGTTATAGCCCCTGTACATTTCTGTTTTCATTAATTTGACTTTTTTTTCTTGGTCAGTGTTGCTAAAGGTTTGTGACTTTGCTGATCTTGGCAAATAGCTAATTTTAAGTTTTGCTGATTTTTCTCTGATTTTTTATTCTTCATTTTATTTTTCACTATTTATTTTTCTTACTGTTTTATTTGGGTTTGATTTGCTCTTTTTAAATAGTTTCTCAAGATAGAAGCTTTGGTTACTAATTTGCAATCTTTCTTCCTTTCTAGTATAGCATCGAAAGCTATGAAGTCCCTTTACAGTCTGCTGTAGCTGCACCTGAAACATGTTGTTTTCGTTTATCCAAAGTGTGACAGTCAGAGAACATGTGTTGTATGACTTCAGTCCTCTGTTTGTCGAGATGTGTTTTGCAGCCTAATATTCAGTCTATCTGAATAACGTCTGGGTGCACCTGGGGGGAGCACGTGCCTGCCTGTTTCCTGGGGAGCGTTGCACGGGTGCCTTTGGCCTGGCTGGTTTGCTGATGTTCTGGTCTTGTATCTGTTGGCCTCCCTGGTCGTCATACCTTTTATTAAAAGGGGTATCGACTGTCCCACTGCTGTTGTTGAACCGTCTAGTTTTCCTCTCAGTCCTGTCCGTTTTCACTTCACGTGTCGGGGCTGTGTTGCCAGGCCTTTCACTTACGGGATGTTTTTGCAGCATCTAGAATTCCTTGTTGATAGATATTTTCCTCTCAGATGTGCAAAGATCTTTCCACTGACTTGTGATTTCTGTTGTTTCGAGTGAGAACCCTGCTATAATTCCTCTTGGTTTCTCTGTAAATGATGTGTTATTTTTTCTCTCTGACTCCCTTTAAGCTTTTCCATTTGGTTTTCAACAACTCAAATATTCTGTGTCTAGGTCTCCTCAAATTTCCTCTTTCTCTTCTTTGTTCTCATCATTTTCTTTTTCAATTTTCCTTCTTGGTGTTGTTGGAGATTCTCCGATTGGTGGTTTGATCCTTTCAATGTTTCTCGGCCATCATCTCTGGTCCCCCACCCACCTCCCATCAGGAACTCCAACTGACCTGTGTTTGGCCCCCCGACTGGCCAGGCTCCTGGGCGCTCTGCCCAACTGCTTGCCTCTGTCTTTCCAGTGGGGTAACTTCTGTGGGCCTATCTGCAGGTTCACTGATTTTTCTCCTTGGTTCTGTTGATTTTAATGATAAACCTAATTATCTGTGGCCATTTTGAAAATTTCTAGCTTTTCCACTTAAATTTTCTTATAGGTCATTCTCTCTAGTGGAATTTCTCACGTGGTAAGGCAGGATGTTCACCTCTCAGCAGAGCAGGGCTGGCGAGCTTTTCCACAAAGGGATGGTCGTGAGTGTCTGTCCTGCGGGTCACGGGTCCACGTCTCCCCTGCCCTCTCTGCTGCTGCAGGGGCCCGCGGCCGCGAGATGAACATTCAAGCTTTTCGGGCCACGCTGGTGCTCTTGCCCTCGCAGTCCTGTTGCATTGCAGAAGTGGACAAAGTTGTCCGTGGTGGAGGCCTGTGGTCCAGGGGCACTGGGGCACAGTGGAGAGGAGCCCTCCCCTGGAGAAGGGGGCAGGCTGCGCGTGTGCGCCCCGACCCCTGGTGCCTCCCCTCTGTGAGGTCTTAAGGGGCTGGAGGCACTCTGGACAGGAGTCTGGTTGAGTACTGTGCTGCCATGGTCACTCTCCACGTGCCACCAGCTTGGGATTTGTTATCCAGCTGTGAGTGGGGCTGCTTCCTGGGAGAGATGCTCACAGTCCCCTCTCCCTCTGCCCTAGGCTCCCTCCTGCCCGCCCACCACCTTCTCCTGCCCCTGCCTGACCGGGGCTTGACTCCACTCCCTTCTCCGCCCACAGGGAGTCTTGGCCAGGCTTTGCTGTCCTCCTCTTAGCAGCTTTGAGCTTTTTCTCTGGAGGGAGATCTCTCGGGGGTCTGAGGGTCCCCGTCCTCTGGCTTTCATCCTGGGAACTTTCTCTGACCTCCTGTCCCAGCTAGCCTCTCCTGTGAGCACTGGTGGGGTGGGGTGCAGCCCCCACAGCCCTGCGCTTTCCCTCAAACCCACGCCCCAGGCTCTCAGCAGGAGCCTGCTGCTATTGCTTGGTAGTATAGCTTTCCTCCTGGGCCTGGCCCTGGGGAGCAGGCTCCAATCCTGCCTCTCCTGGGAGGACTCTACTGCTTACTCTGCGACCTCAGCTCTTTGATGGGTTCAAATTTATGATTTTTTCAGATTTTCTGGCATTTTAATTGTTAGGGTGGGAGTGATTTTCTTTCCAGTTTTTCACGTTCCACGTTGGAGCAGGGTGGTTTTGATACGGTTCGTGTCTGGGAGAACAGGTTGTTGGTGGAGAATGCGGAGTGACCCAGGGGAAGCAGCGTGAGCTGGTGCCCAGGCCGGGCCTCTGGCTGGTGCTGTGTGCCTGGACGGTTCCATAGACGGGTTGGCTTGCCTGTACTGCCAGACTGCTGGAGCTGCCTAGCGAGCAGTGCCCGGGGCTTCCTGTGTCTTGGGCGGGATGCCCAGGCCAGGTCAGAAGAAGGCTGGCCCTTGCTGTAGGCAGGCAGGAGGTGGGTGGCCTCCCAGCACTGGCTGCCATCTGTGGCAAGTCATCCTTGAGTGACTAACCCTCATTGCACATCTATGTCACAGGTCCCAGTTGTAGCCAAACGTCCTGATCCTGAGGTCTCTTGTTTATGGACCTGAGGACAAATATCCGCTGCTAACACTGCTGGTTTCTGTTTCAGGGAGACAGTTCCCGATTGTCTTTTAAGAAAAGGTTTCCCTTAAGACACAACACAAAGAAAAAAGGTATGTCACGTGGATGTTGAAGGAATGGAAATGTATGCATTCTGTCATAATTCAGCTGCAGATGAGAGTACATGTAAAATACTGCTAGTAACAGCTAGTGTGTGACAGGTTAAATTTGTCTCTTGAATTACAGTTAAAATATGCCAAGAACTCTCCATAGAGAAAAGATCTTACTTCCTGCCAACCTCCCCTCTGTCCTCCATAAAACCATAACAATATCACCAGATTATAATTGCGTTTCCTAGATTTTTTGCATTTATGGATAATCATGATTTTTTTTTTCATTTGTAGTTTAAAAAGCAGTTTACCGAGAGTTTTCATGTGTGAGACTGGTGCATTGTCAGCCACAGAGTGTAGGAAGGTGATCCGCCACAGTATTGGGTCATGTCCTGCTTTGGAAAGTGTAAGAACCTTTGGAGGCATTCACTGCTTGGGATTTTGTTATGTAAGTTGGGATTTTACAGAGGAAACCGAGGCACGGAGAGGGCGGGCACCCTGCCCGGGTCCCTTGGCCCTTTCTTGCATGGCTGCGCTGAGATGCAGTGGCGCTCACAGGCAGGCCTCTGAGATCCAGAGGTCGTGTCCATGGGTAGGGCAGGGAAGCCCAGGCTCACCCGTGCCCGAGGTCCTCACCCCCAGCTTTTATATATGAACATAGGAAAGTTTTGTCCTTCTAAATACTTTGATTGAGCTTTAAGTTCATAGAGCATATATTGACCAACTGCTGTAATAATATTTCAGCATATGTCTAGGTCGTAAGATACCTTCATAGGCATTTCCTTTGATCTTCATTTTTCGTGAGCACAACTTTGCAGGTGATCATTCTCATTTTCCAGAGGAGAAAAGAGTAATTGCCAATGTTGTCTTGGTGACAAAAGTGACAAAGCACCGCAGAATCAAGCACCTCTGCTTCTTATCCCCCTGGCATCCAAAAGACGTGGCAGTACCCGGGTTCCTCTGTGAGGGATGGTGCCAGCCGAGGCCAGGCCCAGGACCCCCGCTGGGCAGAGGAGGCTGAGGAACTAGATGCCCTCCTCTGGTTCTGACGCTCAGGGCTCCTGGGGGACCCACACGGGTCGACTCCTCTCGCTTCCCTGCACTCTCTGTGCAGTGCCACGCAGAGGCTGCCGAGGTGGGACCCTAGCCACGGCCAAGAGCTCGGTGTCGTCCGGACTGTGCAGTGGGTCTGGCTTTGACTTGCTGAGTTTGCTTGAAATTTGAAACCAGAGTCTTCGACTTTAGAAAGAGTAAGACAATTCTAGAAAAAATGTTCAGTACGCTTTTATTCTCTTTACTTTCCTCACTGCTGAGCGTGTGTCTTTCCTGAGAATCTTGAGTCTCTCCTCCTTTTAGAGCTGAGATATTTGATATGTATGAAGCCTCTCTGGTCTCTGGGGGCAAATAAACTCAAGTGACCTTTGGCTTTATAAAAACTGTTTTTTTTTTTTTTTTTTTGGCAAAGACCACGGAGGTTGGACTTCTGAGGCAACTTTGCTTATTTCCGTGCTTGTTAAGGTTGGATGTGAAGTGTCTCCCCAGAGCGCCCATGTCCATGCAGGGATATTCAGAGGTGGGATGATTGGACTGTGAGAACTCTGACCTGATTCACCCATCCTGGTGTGCAGGGACCGGGTGGGCGGTGACAGCAGGCCAGTGGGTGTGGCTGGCTGGAGGCCACTGGGGCTGCCTGGGATGTGCACCTTCCCTGAGGCTCCTCTTCTTGCTCCCTGTGCTCCCTGGCTGCGGGCGAGTGAGCAGTGCTGCTCTGTCACACCTTCTGTCAAGATTTTCTGCCTCACCTGGGCCAGAGTGATGGCGTTGGCCTGAATCTCTGAAACCATGAGCCCAAGTAAAGTTTTCCTTCTCTAGGAATTTCTTTTCAGGCGTAGGCAAGGAAAAGCTGACTAACACAAGTTGGGTTGTGTGGGTTCACTGAGAGTGGGGGGCGGGTCATGGCTGTGCCTTTCTGACCACGTGTTTCACGAAGCCTTCAGAAAGGTTTTGCAGGGGTTGGACGGGCTGTTGTGTGCTTTGGCTGTCTTCATGAGAGTGGGTCATGGCTGTGCCTTTCTGACCACGTGTTTCAGAAGCCTTCAGAAATGGTTTGCAGGAAAGGTTTTGGAGATGAGGCTAGACATGACTTGTCTGTGCAGAATGTTGAAAGCACGGCTTAATGTGTGATTCTGGTGGGAGCTCAGAAGGTGTGGTTTTTGGGGGTTGGTTTTGGTGTTTTTGTTTGTTGTTCGTTTACAGGGGTGTGGACTGCAGAGACTGTGCTTGTTTTTTAAGTGTGTCGTGTTTGGGCTGTTTCGTTTTATGATTGTGGTTGTCGGTCTCATCGGGGACAAGGCGGTGTATTATTGCAGGTGCAGTGTGGTGTTGGGGTGTTTTGTGTGTATCTGTTTTGGGGTGGACTGTTATGTGGACGGGTGTCTTTGGCGGGTTATGTTGGCAGGAGGATGTGTGGGTGGGGGGGAGATGGTTTCTGGGGTTTGGGGGAATTAGGGTTTCGCTTTTGCTAAATGTGAGTGGTTCTATCTTTGCTGTTGCTCGGTAGGCAGGTTTTGGCGTGTTGGTTGGTGGGTTCGGTTGGGTGTTTGTTTTTCGTTGCGTGTATGTAAGTGTTTTGTGTTGGTTTTCAGTGGTCTGGATGGTGATGGTCAGGCTTTCTACGGTGGGTGTTACCTGGTTGTATTGTGTTGATTGTGTTTTTTTTTTAGTGTTGGGTGGGGTGTTAAGTTTGGGGGGTGGCGCTTTTGGGGCCTTGGTGGTTTGTGTGTTGTTCTTCTGGTTTGAGTGTAGGTCTCAAGTTATGGTTGTTCTTTGTGTTGGGTCTTGGGGTGTAGGGGGATGTAGTGTTGCTGGTGGCATGACGATGGTGTGTGGGGATGGGAGGGGGTGTGTTGGTGTTTGTTGCGGTGGGTCCTGAAGGACGGCTCTGTGTTACAGTTGTGTCTGAAGTCATGGTATGGTTGGGTGTTTTTTAGGAGCTTGCGGTCATGTGGTGGTGTTTGCTTGTGGGTTCTGTTGTTGCGTTTGTGTGTTTTGTTGGTTGTGGTGAGGGGTCTTTGGTGTGGGCGCTTGGTGTGGGGTGTGCCGGGAGGGTGGGGGGCCGGGGTGGGACATTCATGGGATGGTGGGGTGGGGGGGTGCCGGATGGCTGGGGTGGGGGTGTGGGTCTTTGGTGAAGGGTGGGGTTGGGGTTATGAGTGGCGCTTTGTGGCCTGTGCGACGTGTCGGTTGTTGGGGGGGCGTGGGGAATTGGGGGGTATCTAGTTATGGGGGGCTTTGGTGGTTGGTGGTTGATTGGTGTACTGTGATGGGGTTGTGGGGCGGGTGTGCTCCGTTTGGTTGGGTTGGTGGCGTGGGCCGTTGGCGCCTGGTTTGGTGCGTGTGCGTTTGTTCGTGGTGCGGTCTGTGGGTGGTCTTGTTTGTGTTGTGTTTGAGCATTTGGGTGTTGTCGGGTTAGGCTGTCCTGCGCTAGGTGTTTACATTTGATTGGTACTGGAGCGTGGGGGTGGTGTGTTTCTAGTGGTTCGGGGGGGAGAATTTTGAGTGGGGTGGGTAGTGTGTAGTGGGTTGATGTCTTGTGGTGTTTGGGGGTGGGCGGTTGGGGCCTGGCTGTGTGGTTGTGTATTGTAGCGTTGGCGTTTGTGTGGGTAGGTTGGGGTGTGGTTTTGGCATGTGCGGGTATTGGTTCGTCGGTGCTGCTTTTTGGTGGTGGGGGGTGTGTGTGTTGGGGGGTTATGAGTGTTTTTTACTGAGGGAGTGCGGTTCAGGGGTCGGGGAGGGGGTGCCGTGGGGATCCGGAGGGCGTGGGGGGGGGGGGGGGGTAGTTGGTTGGGAGGGGGGGATGTTAGGGGGAATAGTTGGGTGGGTCGGGGGGGTTGATTGCTGGTGTGTATAGGCGTTGGTGTGGCTGTGGGCGGGGCTGTGGTCTGGGGGCGATTGGGGTTACGGGGGGGGGTGGGGAGATTTCAGGCGTGTTGGGGGGCGGGGAGGGTGGTGGCGGAGTCGTGGTGGCGGAGTTGTGCGGGGGGGAGGGGCGGGGGCAGGGGGGGTGGGGCAGCTGATGTTGGGTGGGGGAGAGGGGTGGGGGTTGGGGGGGGTGTTAGTTGGGTGTCAGGGGACGGATCGTGGGCGTTTCGCCTAGTGAGTGGGGCGGTGGGTTTTGTTCAGGTTTTTGTGCGTGTGTGGTGTTAGATGGGGGTGCGTTGTCGTGTGGGTGTTGTTGTCGGTGGTGGTTAGTTGTCTGTGGGTTGAAAGGGCTAGTTTGTGGTGGGTGGTGAGTTATGTGGGTGACTGGGTTGTGTTCGTTGTGTCTGGCTGGGAGTTGTGTTCTTGGAGGTTTTGTAATGTGTGTTCATTGCTGTGTTAGAAACTGCTGTTTTCGGTGGCTTGTCTTGTGTGGCTTATGTTCGTTGTGGTGTGGGCTGTGTGGTTGACGGCGGAGCTTTGCTGAGCTTATGAGTGTCTGGGGTGGTTTCATGTTTGTGGTGGTGTGTAGGTGAGTGCGATGTGCGCTGTTGGGTCCGGGGTGGTATGTGCGGTTGTGTCCCCCTGTGTGGTGGTTGGGGTAGTGTCGATTTGGAGGGTGGTGGCGTTTGGTCGGTAGTTCTTGATATTCCTGTTGTGCTGTCGTTGGTCTTGGTGTGCTTTTGTGTCGTGTTGAAAGTGCGGGTAGGTCTGGGTTTGTGTTATTGGTTTGTGTGGAGGTTGTTTGTGTTTTGTTTGTGTTTTGGGGGGGTCGTGGTTTTTGCGTGAGGCTGGTGTCTTTTTTGGGTGTCAGGGTTTGTGGGTTCGTTAGTCTAGGAATTTCTTTTCAGGCGTCTCAGTCACAGCAAGGAAAAGCTGACTAACACACGGAAGTTGGACTGAGAGTGGGTCATGGCTGTGCCTTTCTGACCACGTGTTTCAGAAGCCTTCAGAAATGGTTTGCAGGAAAGGTTTTGGAGATGAGGCTAGACATGCTTAGAATGTTGAAAGCACGGCTTAATGTGTGATTCTGGTGGGAGCTCAGAAGACAGGGGTGTGGACTGCAGAGACTGTGCTCATGAGGTCTCAAGGGGACAAGGCTTCTATTTGGAATGGGGCTAAATGCCACTCGGGCTGTGTTCTGGCAGAGGGCTTGTTTACATCTTGCCATGTCCTGAACCTTTGTATGGGGCTGACTTTAAAGGTGATGGACTAATGGATCTGTGCGTAGCACAGCATTCAGGCTGTGGCATAGATTTTGCTGGCAGCTTTTTTTTTTTTTTTTTTTTTTTCCAGGTTTACTATGAGAATTGGGAGCAGAGAGCAGGAAAGGAGGATTTTTAAAACTTGAAATTTGGCCAGAAAGTGCATGTAAAAATGGGACCAGGGAAGGTGTTCTTGTTGATGAGATTATAGCCATTAAAGAGATTCTAAGTACTTTACACAGATGTGATAGAAAAGGTGATTTGATGGCATCTGAGGAAATTGCACGACTACACCCATCTCACTTTCAAGGGTGTAGATGGGAAAATCCCCTGAGAAGAGATCATGGGGGCACCATATTTGCTTTGAGGGTGGGGCAGGAAGTTGTTTCACCATGCTGAGCTGCCCAGGCACTAAGAGGCCCCTGCAGCCATGACCACAGGTGCCCAAGCTACTGCTGAAGCTGGCAGCAGACCGTGGCATCATGCCTGTGCTGCCGGGTCTGCAGGAACAGTGCAGAACGCTGGGGTCGATGGTACCTGAGGTTTCCACCGAGATTTCAGAGGAAGGCCTTGGAGGCCAGGTAGAATGTATCAGGGTCAGAGTTCTGAAGGCTGCCCTGAAAGGGGGTGCATAAGTCTGTGAAGGTGAAGCCAAGCTGGAGTGGGATTAAGAAATGCCGGTAGTGTGGATATTGGCCGAGGAGCCTGTGGCTGTGGAGAGAGCCAGGCTGTCGTGATGGTCAGCGAGAAAAGGGATCCACAGGTGCACCGCACCAGAGCCTGTTGAGAGGCGAGGTAGCCTCACTCCTCCTCTCTGCCTTTGGAACGTCTTGAGCTCTGAGCCCGTTTTCATGTGTGGTGCTCAGGAGCCTGTGTGGGTCTCCCGCCCTGGAGAGGGACTTTCCTACTTGGGTGCACCTCCACCCTCACTAATTCACAGTGTGTCTGCACACCTGCTCTGTGGCTATTGGGCACCAAATAGTGAAGCTGAGATGCTCACTAACATGAACGGCCCAGGAGTGTGTTCCCAGCTGCTTTTGCCAATACTTCTGTGAAATTTTCCAGCATATTTCATGTAAAAATTGCCAATAGTATAATAAGTTCTCATTCCTTTCAAATGCAGACTTCAATCCATTTTTATCATATGGACAAAGAAAGGACGAGTAGCCTGTAACAGGACTGTGTGGCCACTCCTGCAATCCCAGCTCTTCAGAGGCTGAAGCAGGGGCATCGTGAGTTTGAGGTTATCCTGGGCAACTTAGTGAGATCCTGTCTCAAAAAAAAGAAAAAAAAAAGATTCTTATGATATCAAAGGAAAGCCCTCAAGGCAGTGTGACTGATCCCTGGTCCTCGGTTCTCATTTCCCGCTCTCATTTTCATTTTGGGCAAATTTATCTTTTATTGGAGGAGCTTTGTGCTCCCCCTGAGTAGCCCTTTCTCCGAAGCCTCCGTCCTTCCAGTCATAAACCAGACTGGTGGTCGCTTTCCTCAGGTTTATTGGAATGCGTCTGAGCCTGGCTGGCACCGACCCAGGGCTCGAGAAGGAGGCGGCGGCTGCAGTGGCCCCAGGCGTCGTGCTTCTCCAGCGGAGGGAGGGGCAGCAGCACCGCCTGTGGCTTCTGTGGCTGCGGTAACAGCGACCCAGCCTCAGGGGCCTGAAATGCCAGGTGTCTCACAGTTCTGTAGTGCCGAAGTGTGACATGGCCTCACGGGCTAAGTCCCCTTTCTGGGGTGGAGCGACCCCTGTCCGGGGCTCCCGGAACCTGCTTCCTTTCCTCCTCAGTTTCCGGAGGCGCCTGCCTTTCCTGGCCGAGGCTCCTTCCTCCAGCTTCCCAGCCGCTGCCTCTCCCTGGCTGTTCTGCGGTCCCTCTCCCTGGACTCCCCCTCCTGCCTCCTCCGCTCCAAGCGTGCCGTGCCTGCGTGGGCCCACAGGGTTACCTGGGCACGCTCCCTGTGGGTTCAGCGCAGTTCCCCTTGCCTTGCACCCCGGTCGCCAGGTCTGGGGTCAGGGTGTCCCTACCGCCAGGGGCGCCGTGCTCACGGAGTCTCGCGAGTGCTGAGCGTGGCTTCCTCACCTGGGCCACCTCCTGCGACGTTCTGCGTCCAGGTGGAGTGCTCCCATTTGTTTTGGACACAGTTTGTCCTGTGCTTTCCTTTGCACGCCGTTTGCACCAGTGTCTCAGCCCCTCAGGTCTCAGAGCCTGCCTGTCAAGATGCTGCCTCATCTCTCACGCCTCACCTTATGAGCTGCCTACCCCAAGTCCCCTTGGAAGTGTGCTGTGAGCGGAGAACATATAACTGATCTGTTGTCAGCTCGATTCTGACGCGTGTTATGACAGCTAGAAGATGATCATAAGGCCTCTCCAGCCATAAGAGATGTCTCACTTGCTCAAAATCCTCTTTATGACTAGGAATCATGAAAATTAATAAATGTATATTTGAAGTTTTTCTAAACAGAAGTACAGCAGGTTTCAGAAAACAGCAGAGGTCAGATGTTCAGGAGAACTTCCCACCACTAGGCATCACTGCCAGCCAGCCAGCCTCTGAGGACAGCAGGAGGACAGTTAGAGTCCTCTCTGTCCTTGAAGGCTTGTCCCTACATAATAGCACTCATTTTGCATAGAGAAGAGTTTGAAAGAGGCTGTTCTCTCTTAGTTTTTATTAAAGAACTGCAATAATGACAACACACTAGACTTTTTTTTGGCGTTGTTGCGGATTCATAGCCAGAATGAGCAGAATGAGGAGTTCTCTCCCCAAGACAGAGCCCAGAGCCGCCCCATCATCCGCGTCTCTCACCAGAACCTGTTCAGACAGTTGTCACCCTCGGGCCCTCTTGGGGCTGTGCACAGTGCGGGTCTTGACAGATGGGGGACGACTTGAATCGTGCTGTCACACGCACGGCCCCAGCGTCCTGGGCACTGTCCCCTGCTCTGCCTGCTCCTCCTTCCCAGCCCCCGACCTCCAGGGCCCTTCCAGTCTCTCACCTGCCTTTAGGAGGGACACAGGGGGCGTCCTCCCCGTTCAAGGCCGCAGGGACTTGCTGGGGTGTGCGCAGTCTGCAGCCGCACCTGCGCCTTGAAGAGCCCCCAGTGCCACGTGTGCTGCAGGCTGCGCGTGGAGGGAGCTGCGCCACGTGGGGGGTGAGGGAAGCCGGCGCAGACACCCACACGAGAGACGCCTCTCTGAGCTCAAGCAAGCGCCATCGACAGAGGGACGGCCAGGCTGCCCTCTGCCAGGCGTGACAGGCGGAGTCACAGTGGAGGCTTTATCTTTTTTTAACAAGGAACAAGAGCAAGCTGGAGATGACCTTGGGTGCAGGTGGCTGGAGATGACCTTGGGTACAGGTGGCTGGAGATTGACCTTGGGTGCAGGTGGCTGGAGATGACCTTGGGTACAGGTGGCTGGAGATGACCTTGGGTACAGGTGGCTGGAATTGACCTTGGGTGCAGGTGGCTGGAGATGACCTTGGGTACAGGTGGCTGGAATTGACCTTGGGTGCAGGTGGCTGGAGATGACCTTGGGTACAGGTGGCTGGAATTGACCTTGGGTGCAGGTGGCTGGGTGACAACAGTTTTTTGCATGAAGGGACTTTGAGGGCAGGGTTGTGGGAACAGCACGTTAAGTTTCTTTTTCTTGGCAGTTTTATAACCAAAACGGAGTCGCCCCCGTCTAGGGCCACGAGTGAGCAGCGTGGGCAGGTGCGTGTGGCCCACGCACAGTCACACCTTGCCAGGAGGGACTTGGGCCTGCAGGGGCGGCTCGGGGACAGGCGCGAGGAGGTGCTGGGCCCGCGTCACTCACGTCACTCAGGTCACCTCCCAGCCTGAGGCTCCCGCTGACGTAGGCACGGTTCCCCAGATCTGAGACCCAGGCAGCTCACCTGCCCACGCCATGCGCCCCGAAGGTTGTCTCCCTCCCGCACAGTGCTTCCCTCTGCGCCTCAGGACCCGCCAGTGGGGCTGGTCACGCGCTCAGGAGATGCTCAGCTGGCCCTTGCCCCTCAGGAGTGCAGACAGGACACGGACCGACGCCGGGTCTCCCTTTCTCCAGCAATTCCAAGGACCGTTTCACTCTGTTGCAGGTTTCGGGTGGTTTACAATAAGATAGAGGCAAAGGAGAGTAAAAGGCCTTTCGAAGAAGAATCAAGCAGGATAACCAAGCCAGGAGCTGGCAGCTCGGCAGAGGGAGGCTGAGCTGACAGCAGGCCACCGGTGGCCCTGCCCGCCAGGCTCCCTGCAGCCTCTTCCCTGTCCCTACTTGTCTCAGTCCCTGTCACTTCTGGGTTCAGGGTGAGAACCCCTGGTCTGAGAGCCCACAACCTGAGGTGCCCTGAGGCCTGGACCGTAGGCCTGCCTGGGTCTCAGTCCTCCTTACTGAAAGGCGAGGGTGAGGTCACTGGTTCCAGTCCTGGAGGAGGGAGTGACCAGCGCCACCTGCCCAGGTGGTGGAGGTCTCTGTCCAGGGGGAGGCAAAGTCGCGTGATGGGACGTACCAGCATCCGTCATTGCAGTCTGTTCCTGAGAAGCACTGTCACGTGGAAACTGAGGGACACTGTGGAATACCCGTCAGTACCCTGTGAAAGCGCAAGGTCACAAAACAGTGAAGACCAAGGAGCTGTCAGTGGGAGGGGCCCAGGAGGCGCCAGGGCCAGGTGTGAGGGCCCCGCAGGGGGTCCTGGACAGCAAGAGACTTCAGTGGAAACGGACTCTGAAGTCTGTGGTTAGAGATGCGTGGAAGTCGGTGCCGGGACGTGTGCCTTGCTGGGTGAGACGCCAGCACGGGCCGTGGGGGAGTGCCGAGCTCACCGTCCCGTGTGGCAGCCTTCCCAGCAGCCAGAGTCATCGGAGAACAGAAGTCAAAGGAAGCTCCGCATCTCCTTGTCCACAGGAGGGCGTCACAGGAGCCCTGGTCCCGAGAGGAGAGGAGAGGGCATTGCTTGGCTGAGGAGGCCGTGGGCAGGTTGCGGCCTGAGAGTCCAGCCTGTCCTTTGTCCCTCACTGGCCTCCTCCCTCCCATCCCCACGGACAGTCTGGGGAACCTCAGTGGGCAAGAGAGGGAGGGAGAGGACTAGGATGGGCAGGAGCGAGGGCTGGGCCAGAGGTGTGCAGATCACTCCTGGAAAGACAGCTGTAGGTGGCAGAGTCTGGTGATGGCCTTCAAAGAGGTCACAGTGGCCCCAGGGGAAGAAGGGATGGGACTCCGGTGTGGCGACGAGGAGCAGGGAGCCCCGGGCCACTCCCATGCCCAGGGTAGGAGTGGGCAGAGGGCAACAGCACCGTGTGGGAGGTGACTGGAGAGGGTGTGTCCTCTGTGGGGGACATGGTGAGTGCCAACGGTCCGAGATCAGGTGTCGCCTTGGCAGCAGGTCTACAGCTGCAACTTGACCCGTAGCCTGCAGTGCCAGGACGATCGCTCCCTGGTGCTTCCTTGACTCAGTTTACAACGTGCCACAGCAAGTGGGGGTTTATGATTTTTATTTGTTTTCCAATTTTCTAAAATGATTTTTTGTTGTCAATGGACTTTCTTTTGTTTCTTTATATTTGGTGCTGAGAATCCAACCCAGTGCCTCACTCATGCTAGGCAAGCGCTGTGCCACTGAGCCACACTCCCAGCCCTCCAATTTTTTTTCATCATAATATAAAAGCATTTTGAATACAGAAAATACAGAGATTCCAGGAATAATGGGATTTGTCATGGTTGCAGAGTTCCTTAGGCAAACCTGGTGTTCCAGGCCCCCATGGGTGGGAAGCCTCCCTGTGCCATAGAGCTCTGGCTGGTGCAGACTGTCCTTGGACTGAACCTCCGTCTCCTCTCAAGGCCTGGTAACCGTCTTTGCTGATTCACTGTGGACCCTCCTGGCTCACAGAGAGATCAGCGTCCTGGGTAACACTGCATACAAAAATCAAGTGCTAGCTAACTTTGCATTCTAACTTTCACCAACTAATTGTGTTTTAAAACCAATACTCGATTTGTACTTGAGTCTGATATGTCTCAGTCCGTAGCGTGCAGCTGCCAGATAGTCTAGCAGCACAAAAATAAGTGGGAATAAAAATCAGGTTTTCAACAAGCACTGAAGACAGCATGTGCAGCCTTCCAATCACATTGGCTTGTGGTTGGTGGCTGGCCTTCTCTGTGACAGGCAGTGCCCTCCTGACTGTCCAGCTGTGGGAATAAGTCTGATGCTTGGTGGCCTCTGGTGGCACCAGCTGCCATCAGACCAGTCTTCCCTCAGAACGCTGGTTCCTGTTCTGCTCTTTCCTCTGCTCCACTTTCAGTGTCCCCCGCGGCTGCTGGTGTGGCTGAATCCGTGCGCTCCCTTTCCTGACGCCTCACCTCCTCCTCCAGCGACTCCCTGAAGCCGGCTCTCGGCCGCACAGGCACATCTCCGTCAGGCCTCCAGAGCGGCTTGGGTCTGGTTTAGTGGCTCCTGCACCCAGCTTAGCTGAAGTGCTCATTAGCAACAGCATTTCTGTGTTAATTGTGCTGATGGCCACTCTGACCCCAGGTGCACTTGGGGGCAGATATCAGGAACAGAGTGAGGTGGCCAGCGTGGTGAGTGGGCAGAGACTCACGTCTGCCCATGTTCTGCCCATGTCTCCTGAAACCCGGGTGGGTGGGATGCCAGGCGGCAGCTGCAGGATGTCGTTGCATTCATTGGTTGTTCTCTCTCTCAAGTGTCGGTGTAAGTCACACATCTCCCGTGTTAGGATATTTTTGTTTTAGAGTGAACATCCTACCATTGACATTTCCGAAAGTGCCCACTGTGTAGACTGGGCAGAGTCACACTTTCTGGCTCTGGGTGGAGTCCTCCCAGCTGTCCAGCAGGAGGGACCCTCTTCCCTAGCTGTGGGAGGAAAGAGGGAAAATAAATTAATAGTAAAATATGCTCTCCTGTTTGAGGAAGAAAAGTAAGATCAAAATTCTGCCAGCTGCCCTGTGAGCTCAGCAGGCACAATATTTCTGCACGATGGAGGCGTGGCTGTAGTTCAACAGGCCCACACTTAGTGTGGCCTAACCCCTCTCTGCACCCGTCAACACGGCCACTTCCCAGTCTTCCTGTGGCCACAGACCCAGCACTAGAGTCTTAAGACCTACGTGAGAACCTTCGGTCAAGCTCATTAACGTCTGCATCTTTTTCTTTTTTTAGCGTCTTTCAAGAACTTCAACAAGAATAAAAAAGTGGCTCCGTTTCCTGGTAAGGGAATGTTTTATGGGTGGTCGTAGGGGCTCTTGGGTGTGAGGTGGGGTAGAGGGTGGTGACTGCCTGGGCTCCACTTTGTCCCTCTCTGGGTCACCCCTCGGGAATGTCCCAGCCAGCCCTGGGCGCCCAGCAGCCTGTCTAGGTGCAGTGCTTCCCGCTGGCTGACTGGCTGTGTGTGTCAGGCCCTCCAGGCCTCCTTTCAGGTCCGGTGACAGGGAGTGTTCTGACTCACCGTGTGGTCAGCGGCCAGTCAGGCAGACCTTGGTCATCCAGTCACATGGTCATTTCAACACTTCACTGTACTTGCCCTCGCGGTAAAGTAGGCGTGCAGTAAAGCTCCCGAAACGTGTGGTGAGAAGGACGGTCCAGAGAGGTGGCTAGGGGCACGTACGGGAATCCTGGTGCACACTTAGAGCCACATGGGAAGCCTGTTGGACTGTGGGTGGAGTTTTGAAAGAAAAGCCACATAAAATACATATGCGAAGCCAGCGATATCTCATTGATTATTGCATTTGAAAGGCAAGGTGAATTCAGGCATTTTTAAAATACATTTTAATACATATTAACATAGCACAAATATTATGCTAAATTATTACTTTACATAACTTTGTATTATATGTTATAGTAATATATTATTCACATAAACACATTTTAATGTTAATGCTATTTTAATCTAATTTTAGTTTTCTAATCAATTATTTTTTTATTTAATTAATGTAATTTTCTAATTTTATGTCTTAGGAAAGCTTTATGTGTATGGAACTAGAGACTTCTGCTTCATTGAGTATTCATTCCTTTACTCTTCATCAAACATTCTCTGAGTTTCTTTTGTGTGCCAGTGGGTGCTTGAGAAACAGATCAGTAAGGCATGGTCCTTGCCCTCAGTTGCTCGGGGCCTGGTGGGGCACACGCTGTACACAGGTGTGCCCAGGTGGCCTGGTGGGGCACACGCTGTACACAGGTGTGCTCCAGGTGGCCTGGTGGGGCACACGCTGTACACAGGTGTGCCCAGGTGGCCTGGTGGGGCACGCTGTACACAGAGGAGCACACTTGTGTGCTCCAGGGGCGTGGGGGGGGGGTGCAGGAGCAAGGGAGGGCGTGTGGACAGACGGACCTGCCTGGGGGTTGCCAAGGCCGTTCCAGCCCTGGGGCCTCTGATTTTCCTTGGTCACGTCATCCTGTGTTGCAAGTGATGTCTTTATTTTTCTTTCATAACCCTCTCCCTTTTAACTGTTTAAGCTTCTGTGTGCCAGTGAGCATTGGGTCATGCATGTATCAATTTTTACTGTGTCAGAGAACTTTCACTTGTCACCACAAGCCTGTAGTCCCTAAAGATTCATATTATTATCCCTATTTTCCAAGAAAGAATTAACTGAAATCAGAAGGAAAGTCAATTGGTCCAAGATGAACCTGAAACTGGGACTCACTTGTCATTAACTGTTCCTTAAAAGCATGAGAAGGCTCCAGAAGTCCTCTACCTGCAGGCGGCGCTGTGCTGGTGTGGTGGTGCCCCTGCAGGAGTTCGCTGTGCTCTTCTTGCCCAGCTCCTGGACACTGGGTCAGGCACCCACGTTCAGGCTAGGGTCCAGCACGGCGAGCATTGGCGTGGCGGGTGCTTTGGACATCCTGGAAAAGACACCACATTGTGAATGACGGACTCTCCGGGCCTAGGGAGGCTGTAGGGATTCACAGAATTGTTATAAAGTGGAATTGTGAAGGGTTAACAAAAATTTTCCAGGAAGATGGTGTAGAGAAGGGGCATGGGTAGTGGGTGGGCATGTCCAGAGACATGGAGAGCAGTGGTGTAGGTGGAGAAGTAGAGCTCACCTGGTACAGAGGGGACCGGAAGGGGATTTGTGAGGAAGACAGCCTGTCACGAAGAGGGAGATGTGGCTGGGCTCAGCTCCTGGGGGCCTTAAGTCCTTGAGAGTGGGTGAGGCTGAGTGGTAGTAGGACATCAACCCACCTCTCAGCGACTCTCTGTGACAGAGGTTCATTTCGTGATCATAGAAAGCCTGCTCTGGGTTGGGGCCTTTCCTGGACATCTGTCTTCCATGTAGTGACTAGAGGACCCTTGGCATTGTAATGCTGCTGTCAGCAGTACCTGGTCTCTGAGCTGACTGCCAGAGGGTTAAGGAGAGTCAGGAGGAAGTTGCTTCAGATGCTCAACATCGCAGCCCAGAAGCCACACGTCACGTCTCACCTCTGTTGGTCAGAACTGGTCTTTGTCCCCACTTAGATGCCTTGTGGGCTGGAAATTCTATCTCCTGGAGCTCTACTAAATCTTTGGTGGTCAGCTGGCCATTGCTGCTGTACCCTAGTCTGAGAATTTTGGTCTTTATCCTGTAGGCAATATAAAAGCAGGGAGATAATAAGATCAAATTTATGCTTTAAAAATATTACTGCATAGCAAGCAGAAATGGGAGAGGTAGGAGAGCTTGGGGTGCACCTGGTGTTCTGCATGACAGGTGGTGACTGGCTGGACCCAGGCAGTGTGGCTGGACAGGAGCAACAGATTGCCGGGAGTAGACCAAATAGACCAGACGCAGGCACACAACGGATATGAGGGGCAAGGATGAAACCAGAGCGGGGGTTTCTGTTTCGGGTTTGGGTGTTGCTTCTGAAAAGAGGAAGGACAGGTTTTAGCTGGAAGTTAGTGTCTTAGGCACTTTGAGTTCTATACCTGTCAGTTGAGTTGCCTGGCTTCTCCTGGGTTCTGTGGGCTGCTTGCTGATGGGGTCTCACTGCATCATTTCAAAGCATGGTGTTTTCTGGAGCAACTTTTGATTCCCTCTACCCATTACACTTGTTCCTGTGGAAATAGTGTTGGCATAGTACATGTGGCTTGGCTGATGGAAGCCTAATGTGTACCCTTGTTCTTCCTGAGCTGAGGGTCCTTTTCCACATGTTGGGTGTCTATTCTCGAGAACACTGTCTCTGGATTCTCTTGTCCTCTGATTTCTTTCCTTTTCCTTTTAATAAAACTGTCTTCCCCATTTATGTGATTCAGAAAAAAAAAGTCTTTTCTGTGCCTTTTTGGTTTCTAAACAGTGAATGGATTGTATTATTCAGTTAACATTTGATAATGCACCTTCTATTCTTGCTTCTCTTATGCTTTTTTGATGTCTATTTCATGCTTATTTGAGATCATTTTTCTACGTAAAAGTAAAAGTGAAAATATATTCAAAAGAACATTGTAATATCCTGTGTGAGAATTACTTTTATTAATATTATCACTGTCACTATGAGATTACGGGTAATAGAAACACATATCTTTCATTCCAGTTGGTTTAGATGGCTACTATGTTTATTGGTGATTTTGTTTTATTTTGTTTACTGGAAACAAGAAAAAGAACAATATGCCATTCTAGAGGAAAAAAATACACCTGTACTACTAGCAATTCCAGTAGAAATAGAAGCCCAAAGAGAACAACAAATGGGACAAGAACCACAAAAAGAATTATCACCAAGACAAGAAGAACCAACACCAGAGCAACAAGAATCATCTGAAGAGTCACTGTTGAGACAACCGTCCCAAGAAGGAATACCTGAGAAACAGGAGTCCTCTGAACAGCTGCCCTTGGGACAACCATCTCAAGAACCAACACCAGAGAAACAGGAGTCCTCTGAAGAGTCATCCTTGAGACAACCATCCCAAGAACCAACACCAGAGAAACAGGAGTCCTCTGAAGAGTCACCCTTGAGACAACCATCCCAAGAAGGAATACCTGAGAAATATGAGTCCTCTGAAGAGACATCCTTGGGACAACCATCCCAAGAACCAACATCTGAGCAAGATGAATCCTCTGAACAGCTGCCCTTGGGAGAACCATCCCAGGAACCAACACCTGAGAAACAGGAGTCCTCTGAAGAGTCACCCTTGAGACAACCATCCCAAGAAGGAATACCTGAGAAATATGAGTCCTCTGAAGATACATCTTTGGGACAACCATCCCAAGAACCAACATCTGAGCAAGATGAATCCTCTGAACAGCTGCCCTTGGGACAACCATCCCAAGAACCAACACCTGAGAAACATGAGTCCTCTGAACAGTTGCCCTTGGGACAACCATCCCAAGAACCAACACCTGAGAAACAGGAGTCCTCTGAAGAGACATCCTCAGGACAATCATCCCAAGAACTAACACCTGAGCAAGACGAATGCCCTGAAAAGCCACACTTGTGACAACCATCCCAAGAGCCAACACCTGAACAAGATGAATCCTCTGAAGAGTTGCCCTTGGGACAACCATCCCAAGAACCAACACCAGAGAAACAGGAGTTCTCTGAAGAGTCACCCGTGGGACAACCATCCCAAGAACCAATATCTGAGAAACAGGAGTCCTCTGAAGAGTCACCTTGGGACAACCATCCCAAGAACCAATATCTGAGCAAGATGAATCCTCTGAACAGCTGCCCTTGGGAGAACCATCCCAGGAACCAACACCTGAGAAACAGGAGTCCTCTGAAGAGACATCCTTGGGACAATCATCCCAAGAACTAACACCTGAGCAAGACGAATGCCCTGAAAAGCCACACTTGTGACAACCATCCCAAGAGCCAACACCTGAACAAGATGAATCCTCTGAAGAGTTGCCCTTGGGACAACCATCCCAAGAACCAACACCAGAGAAACAGGAGTTCTCTGAAGAGTCACCCGTGGGACAACCATCCCAAGAACCAATATCTGAGAAACAGGAGTCCTCTGAAGAGTCACCCGTGGGACAACATCCCAAGAACCAACACCAGAGAAACAGGAGTCCTCTGAAGAGTCAGCCTTGGGACAACCATCCCAAGAACCAACATCTGAGCAAGATGAATCCTCTGAACAGCTGCCCTTGGGACAACCATCCCAGGAACCAACACCTGAGAAACAGGAGTCCTCTGAAGAGTCACCCTTGAGACAACCATCCCAAGAAGGAATACCTGAGAAATATGAGTCCTCTGAAGAGACATCCTTGGGACAACCATCTCAAGAACCAACATCTGAGCAAGATGAATCCTCTGAACAGCTGCCCTTGGGACAACCATCCCAAGAACCAACACCTGAGAAACATGAGTCCTCTGAAGAGACATCCTCGGGACAATCATCCCAAGAACTAACACCTGAGCAAGACGAATGCCCTGAAAAATCACACTTGTGACAACCATCCCAAAAGCCAACACCTGAACAAGATGAATCCTCTGAAGAGTTGCCCTTGGGACAACCATCCCAAGAACCAACACCTGAGCAAGATGAATCCTCTGAAGAGTTGCCCTTGGACCAATAATCTCAAAAAGAGATGACTAATGGACAAGAAATCAAACAAACACCATGAAAACAAACTATCAGTCTGTTGTGAAGAGCAACAGCCAGAGCCTGGCTTAAGGACTGCAGGCACATGACAGTAAGACTTGACGTTGTCTTCACATTGTGCTGAAGAGGTATGCCAATAGAATATTAAAATGACAAATCTCATATTTTTGATGACCAGATTTAAAGTTTAAAAAATGTTTAGGTTTGTGTGGAATTACTTCATTTCCCCACTGTAGTGCTAGCAGGAGAGGGTTGTTGCTGCTTGGCTTGGACCTTCCTGGACAACCACCACACCTGGTGTTCAGTGGTACTGTGACCTGCAGGCAGGATGTCTACAGAGCTACCTAGGATTCTTTCCTCCGAGGAATTGACCCATTCCATACCACAGTTCCTGATGTGGAACTCCTAAAAAAACTTAAATTGGGCAACAAATATACCACTTATGGTAGCTTTGAAATAATTATTGTTTTTAGAGGCCTATTCATTTAAACAAAAAGGTAATGATTAGAGTGTTTGAACACATGCACGTACATAAATATATAAAGGATTTATAAACTTTAGATTATGAATTCCAACCTATTTTAATGCACCTGTGTGAATTTTGTTAAACTATTCACAGAATCAAAAACTTGGGACTTAGTGGGTTAAAGTATTTTATAGTAGTGATTATTTATATACACATGAAACACATATTATACATGTATAAGCCTTCTGTGTCAGGAATGGACAGCCGAGCCCACTTGGGACTGTATTTTCAGCGTGGAAGAGTAGACACTCCAGTCAGATTGGCGTAGCTTGGCTTCTCTACTCACTGGAGTGTGAACTAGGCCATGATCATCTGCAAGTTGGAGCTAACAATACCTGACCCACAGGCTTTGGGTTAAGTTGTCATCATAGGTCACTTAGGAGACACTGAAGTGTTAGCTGTCCCCATGACCCCCTTGGCAGCTGGCTCTTGTGATTGAGTGAGAAAGCATGCCATCTGGAGGGTCTGCTGACCTGATGGTCTGGTGTGACTCTTGGCTGACCGAGCTTCTTGCCTGCAGAACAAAAATGGAGGCCCCGAGTTCAGGGTGGTCAGAGCCCACTTAAAGGTCCAAAGAGTCCTTACATGTGAATTAGTTACCTAGTGTTGTCTGCAGAAGGAGGGAGAAATCTATCACTTCACCATTCCTGAAACTTCTCGATGCATTCTCAGGCTTGACAGAGCATCTGTCGCACGTTAAGGAGGAAACACGTCCAAGATGGAGCCGCCTCCACTCACCGTTGCCTCTTCTGGGTCATTTTCTGGTTGAGCGTGCATCTGCCCTGAGTTGGCTGCATTCCAGGAACCTGTTTGGTGCTTGAAGAAGAACTTCCGCAGGGCACTTCCCCTTCTTTTGTGTGTGACTTCAGTCTAGCTGTCCCATGCCTGTGCTGGGGCCTGGCATGTTGTGGGAAGAGCGTGGACTAGGGCTGAAGAGCCAGGCTCTGGCCCATGCACCTCCATTTGTTGGCCAGGTGGACTAGACCTCTTTCCTTCTCCCAGTGTTAGTTGTCTTTTGTCAAAGGGAAATCACAGACGTTGGTGCTGGAGACCAGCTAAGCACTCAAGAGTTCACCACAGACATGTCCCTCAGGGTCACCTGGGCAGCAGGTGGCTTCCCTGAAGTTTTGCACAACCTGCAGCTTGTAGGCAGCAGGCATGGGGTTTGAAATTTGATTTTGTTTTTGTTCTTTTGTTTTTTAAATAATTTCAGGTCCACTATGATACTTAACCTATTTATGAATCAAATGTAATTAAACATTGAGAATTTTACTGGAGGAAAATGGATACATTTTAATTTAATGTATACATAAGAACTTTAAAACATAATTAAAAATGTTGCTTCTAGATGATGCCCACATTGGTGCTTTTAGAGTGTCTGGGTGTTGGGGGTATGACTTAGCCCTCAAGAGACTGTCTCAGCACCATGATTGAACAAAGAGCATAAGCCCAAGCAAGGCCACACTGTCTTAGCACAGGTAAATCTGGCCAGTGGTGCAGAGGAAGGGGAGAAGATGGGAAGGGCAGAGGGGCAGCGAGGGGTGTTTGTAGATCGCCTGGAATGGGAGGGCGTGGACACGGTACGAGAGCCAAGGCTGCTGCCTGCGTCCGTCGCTGCATGGCAGCCTGTGGCTGTCTGGTGCTCCGTGATTGACGGTCACGGGATGCTGAGATCCCAGGTCCTCACCTCACTCCCCACCAAGAACAGAATCAGCACTAAGAGCAGTACCAGCTCCTGCGAGGACGGGAAGTGAAACATGGCCACATGGTGTCTCTGAGAGGTTTTCTGTTAATCTGCCTTTCTGTGTCTTTCAGGTGACCTGGGAGTGGAAACCAATAACTTAACAAAGTCACCTTTATATCGATGTGAAACCAATCTGCCTTCAGTCATGGGGCTTCCATCTCATATCTGGACATTTTAATAGCAAGAATATCCTGTCTGCATGGAAACTGAAGTCCCATAGCTGAGTCTTCTCATAAGCTGGGACTGGGGCCTCCCCTGAGTTCATTTTCTAAGTTCCTTCCTTGGTGACATTCTTTCTAGTAAACATTTAAGAGAATGGAATGTGTATCTTTACCATTAACCCCACTTCAATGGCTTAGAAAACCAGAGGCGTTGGGAGGCACCTTGTGGACTGGTCCCTTTGTCACAGTTTTCTTGGAAGGTGTGTGTGTGGGGGAAGCTCTTGTGTCATTTTTCGTTACCTTGGATATTCTCACAGAAGGGGTAACTAGAACCTGAACTGTAAGAACCCTAACAAGGAGATAGCTAAGATGGCGGCTAGCTGAGAGCCATAAGAGGTGTTTCAGTATTTTCACCTGATATTCATGCATTTATCTAAGAATCTTTCTATGCCTGTGAAAACTATGTGACGTACCTGTAAGTTTGAGCTGTTGACACGTGTATACTTGTTAAGGCAAAAAGTATTTAACTGGGTGAGGTTGGCTAGAGGGGGGTTGGAGTTGGAGAGGTTGTTGGAACCAGAGAGAGAAGTTGGAAGAAGTAAGAACAAAGAGCCTATTCATTTTCCAGTCTGCTTCCGAATTCTTTCCCACAGTATTGTTGCTGCAGGCGGCGATAGTTGCAGGCGGCAACACTGAACCTTGGCTATATCAAATTCTAAGAAGGAAAACATTTTCCTTCCAAATAACTGTCAGAGCAGAAAGAAAAGAACCCAATGCTAGCTGTGGAAAGGAGGTTACTAGTCCTTTACTGATTGTTTGAAGGCAAAAATAACCCCTGTGTGCTCCATAAACATGGGATTATAATATTTAACTAGTCTTTATAAAAAATTGGATGTGAAATTTTCCCCTACAAAGTAGCTTTCTTTATTAAAATTGTTCAGAGTTGCCTGTTAATTCCCGGGATCTCCATCTGCAGTGCTTTTGCTGACAGAGGCCGGAGTTTCCTCCTCATGCACACCCCAGTGTCCGAAGCCTCCAGCCCTCGGAAGCATTTGGAGACTTCCAGGGGTGTTTCTGCAAATTTAAAATGTATTTGATAGTTTTCTCTTTTAATAGGAGAAACCCGTGTGTTATAGCCTGTGTGTGCTGGGCAGGGCTTTGCCACGACTTTCAGTGGCATCTTTCTCCTCTGTCTTCCTAGAGCGAGGTGCAGTCTAGCTGTGAGGTGGTCTCCCAGGGAAGGAAACGAGAGCAGCTGAGAGAGGCAAGATGCCCAGAGGTGAGGTGAGCATGCTCCCTCCCACAGGGAAAGGCAAGGGAGACTGTGCGGCTGCTGAGGTAGCAGAGGATGTTCAAGGCCAGGAAAAAAAAAAGCTGCTCACACGTGGTAGGGATCGCTGTCTGGGGGTCCTGCTTCTCAGGATCAATTCTTGTCATGCCGGACGACTCGGTGTGACGGCTCTTCCCATGGTGACTCTCCTTGGGCTGCCTTTTCTTACTGGAATCTCTCAGGGGTGTGTTGATCCTGGTGAGGACCCTGGGTGTGAGGACTCTTTCCCTTCCTGTTGTTTTTAAGATTCTCTCTGTCCTTCCACAGTTTTATAGTGATCTATTTAGGTGCAGGTTGCAGGAGCCCTGTTTGGGGAGATGGCTAAGATTGCGGTTGACTACGGGCCATGGACGTGTTTGGGCATTGCCGCCTTTCGTAGTCTCACGGGACTTGGCCTGGGATCTCGAGAGACTTGAGCCATGACTTGGCAGATCGGGCCGGCACCGTTCCTGCTCGGGCGCGGTAGATGAGACCTGAGAGAGAACGGACAGGGTTAATGCTATTGTGTATATATATTGTAGTTTCTTGTAAGAGTACGTGCCTTGGTTTCTTGTGAGAGTGCGTATGTGGTGTTAGAAATTACAAGTGACAGAGAGAGAAAGATAAAAGAATTTTTTCATTTCCGTCCTGTCTCCGGGCTCCTTCCCGCGGCGCTGCCGTTCCGGGCTGCAAATCCTTTTCTGGCGGCAACAGCAGGTCTCTTTGATTTTATTCTTGGACTTTGTTGGGGTTAGTGTTAGGATAATGATCAGATAGAGATTTCCCTAATTGTCTTGATGCTGGTCTCCTGCTTTTTCTGGGGGGTTCTGTATGTGTTGGGGTGCATCTTCAATATTCTGGCAGAGACTAGTTCACAACTCTACCCTAGCCTTCACTTCCTGCTTGTGTGGAGTCTCAAGGTCAGCCAGAGGTGAGGGTTTAGGGCCTTCTCGGAACATGTCAGAACTTTGCAAATCCCTCTATAACTATCTCATTCCCTAGCTTTTTCTTAAGATCAGAATTCAGACAGTTTTTGGCTAGCCTCTTGTGAGCCCAACCGCTACCATCGCGTCAGGTAGCTGTGATGTGAAACAGTTGCGCTGATGTGTTTGACAGTGGCACAGGGTCAGGGAGGTCCATGCGGAGAGCTCGGAGTCAGGGGAGCGGCTGGAATGCAGCTGGGCTGAGCGAGCTGGGCTAAGCATGCCCTCTGGGGGGCGGGATGCCGGGGGTTGGGGCGTGCCCACCTGTCTGCCGTCTCCAGGGGCTGAGCTGCCGGTCACAGCTGCTGCGTTCATCAGGCCGCTGGTTTTCAAGGCTACTGCTGCACGGGGAGAGGGAGCCTGGGCCAGGCGAGTTGAAGGGTTGCAGTTGCTCTTCTTGCTGGATCTAGCTGATTTCCTTGGTAAGTGCTCTTTAGATAGACACGTACCTCTTTGATTCTGGAGTTATGAAAGGGTCCTTTTGGCCCTTTTTGCTAGTGTTCTCATTACTGTGGGGGTGGGTTTTCAGTGGTCCTCGCCTGCTGGTTCAGGAGTGGCTCTCTCATGGGGTCCTTGACGAGGTCGGGTGGGAATGCAGGTTTCCCTGTGGCGCACCTGCCTTACGCCACCCGTTCTCGTGCCCATGGTTCACATGCAGGCTTGAAGCAGGATCAGTGAGCCAGCTGCCCTGCAGCAGGCCACCTGGGGACATGCAGATGGCTGTCCTCTGTCCCTGGAGCCTGCCATCTTGGTGGTAGACACCCACAGCGGCCTCCTCCCCTCATCGTGGGTGGTATTTCTTTCCCCCACTCGTGGAAAGGAGGAAAGCAGAAGCTAAGCGCCCTCTCCTGGGTGATCATGGTGACCGTGCAGGTCGTGGTCTGAGCCGGGTCACTTCTGTGGTGAGAGGACACTAGAATAGCCTTGTGTATGTGAGAGGAAGGGTGGGGGGAGAGGAGAGGTTCACTGACCACTAAATTTTGTCTCATTAGTGCATCCAAAGATAGTTCTATTAAAAACTGTTTTTAAACCAAGTTTTAATATAAAATAAATACAAAATATCTATGCACATTGCCATAAAAAAACTGCAGTTTTTAATATTGATTATCAGAACTTATCAAAGCAAATTAATTAGTTTTGATAAATGTGGGTTAAAACTGTATTCTTAAAATTAGTTTTATTTAAGACCATATCCTTAGTATTTTCCAAAAGATATGCTTTAGCATAGTCCAGTTATTTTTTCATAAAATCCCCTGCAAGTTTCTTTAAAGTAGTATTCTGTAGTTTCTAAATTTGACAATTCAGACATCCACAGTGGACTTTTCTCTATGTAGCATTATGTTTTTAATAGAGAAAATGCTCCTTCTGGAGGTGCGGAGTGGTCCGGTGGGGTTAAATGTGGGGTCCCCCCTCCTTCTTCAAGTTCTGTGACTCCAAGCATGGCGCCTGCATTGACACATGGTTTTGTGAGACAAAAACTCATTCAAAAAATTTTTATTGGTTTTTCTTTCAATGTTTTATCAAATTTATTTACCACAAAGTCATGGAGTTTCTCAATTTTTTTCTATTGTGGTACAAAATATAAATTGGCCCAATTAAAAGTAGGTGCTCCCTTGTCCCATGATTTGGGCCATGTCAGGCAGAAGGCAAACAGTCCCAGGTCTACTGTGCTCTCGCCGTCTGGCCTGCCAGACAGCTCCCTTGCACTTCTGAGGATAAATTTCAATGACCTCATCTTCAGTTTTGCTTTCCAATGCTTGCAAAATTGCCCAAATTAAAAAATGGAAGGTTTTATTATTTGTTGAATAATTTGACCAAAGTTTACAACCAACTTTGAATGAAATGCAGACACAAATTAGAAAATTTTAGGAAATATGAGTCCATTGCAGGACCCTTAGTTTGATATGCAGAGTGGCTGCTCGGAGCTCAAACATTTCCACAGTGTGGTGACAATAGGAAACAGAGAAAAGAGGTCACTGCCACACTGACGTTGCTTTTGTTTAGCAACCTGAAAGTATCAAGAGTTTGTAGTTCATGCTCTTTGGTATATAAAAATATCTACTGGGCATTGACAGTCTCCACTCTGGCCAGTAGAAAGCACAGGCACATCACCACTAAATCCATGTGACCTCTGTTCCACAGGCCTCTCGACATGGTGAAGCGTTTTTCTTTTTTTTTTTTCTATATTCAAATTTTAATGATTTATATAATATATATGTAACTTACACATTATATAAGTCAATACTATAGATACATATGTATTACATACAAGAAATTTCTGGCTTATTATAAAACAAAATATTATAATGTGATTATGTAATTCAATAATATGTAAAATTTACCCGTTTCATTTAAGATTTAAATAACAGAAAACATTAAAGAAAGAAAAAGTAATAATGAATACCTTAATGATAGTATTTTTTTAAAATTAAATTTTTTTTAAAATTATTTTTTATTCTAAGATGATATAAATGACAGCAGAATGCATTACATTTCATATTACACATATAGAGCACTTTTTTTTTTTTAACAAATCTCTGGTTGTATGCAAAGTATATTCACACCATTCGTGACTTCATACATGCACTTAGGGTAATGATATCCATCTCATTCTACCATCTTTTTCTTTTTTTCCTTCACCCTTTTGCCCCCTCCCTTCCCCTCCCTCCCCATTGGCCATTCTAGTATTCCTCTAATCTTCCTATGCTCCCCATCCCAACCCGACTGTGAATTGGCCTCCTTATATCAGAGAAAACATTTGGCATTTGGCTTTTTGGGATTGGCTAACTTCACTTAGCATTATATTCTCTAACTCCATCCATTTTCCTGCAAATGCCATGATTTTATTCTGTCTTATTTCTGAGTAATATTCCATTGTGTGTATATACCACATTTTCTTTATCCATTTATCTACTGAAGGGCATCTAGTTTGGTTCCACAGTTTAGCTATTGTGAATTGTGCTGCTATAAACAGTGATGTGGTTGTGTCCCTGTAGTAAGCTGTTTTCATGTCTTTTGGGTAAAGACCAAGGAGTGGGATAGCTGGGTCATAAGGTGGTTCCATTCCAAGTTTTCCAAGGTATCTCCATACTGCTTTCCATATTGGCTGCACCATTTTGCAGTTCCACCAACAATGTATGAGTGTGCCTTTTTCTCCACATCCTCTCCAACATTTATTGTTGTTTGTGTTCCTAATAGCTGCCATTCTGACTGGTGTGAGATGAAATCTTAGAGTGGTTTTGATTTGCATTTCTCTAATTGCCAGAGAGGTTGAGCATTTTTTCATGTATTTATTGATTGATTGTATATCTTCTTCTGAGAAGTGTCTGTTCAGTTCCTTGGCCCATTTATTGATTTGGTTATTTGTCTTTTTGGTGTTATGATTTTTGAGTTCTTTATATATTCTAGAGATTAGTGCTCTATCTGACGTGCATGTGGTAAAAATTTGTTCCCAATTAGTAGGCTCTCTGTTCACCTCACTGATTGTTTCTTTTGCTGAGAAGAAGCTTTGTAATTTGAGTCTATCCCATTTATTGATTCTTGGTATTAATTCTTGTGCTACAGGATTCTTATTAAGGAACTTGGGTCCTATTCCAACATGTTGGAGATTAGAGCTTACTTTTTCTTCTATTAGGTGTAGTGTCTCTGGTCTAATTCCTAGATCCTTGATCCACTTTGAGTTGAATTTTGTGCATGGTGAGAGATATAGGTAGGTTTAATTTCATTTTATTGCATATGGATTTCCAGTTTTCCCAGCACCATTTGTTGAAAAGGGTATCTTTTCTCCAATGTACATTTTTGGCACCTTTGTCTAATATAAGATAACTGAAATTATATGTGTTAGTCTCTGTGTCCTCTATTCTGTACCATTGGTCTACTGGCCTATTTTGGTGCCAATACCATGCTGTTTTTGTTACTATTGCTCTGTAGTATAATTTAAGGTCTGGTATAGTGATGCCACCTGCTTCACTCTTCTTACTAAGGATTGCTTTAGCTATTCTGGGTCTCTTATTTTTCCAGATGAATTTCATGACTGCTTTTTTTATTTCTATGAGGAATGTCATTGGGATTTTGATTGGCATTGCATTAAATCTGTATAGTGCTTTTGGTAGTATGGTCATTTTGACAATATTAGTTCTGCCTATCCAAGAACAGGGTAGATCTTTCCATCTTCTAAGGTCTTCCATAATTTATTTCTTTAGTGTTCTATAGTTTTCATTGTAGAGGTCTTTCACATCTTTGGTTAAGTTGATTCCCAAGTATTTTATTTATTTATTTTTTATGCTATTGTAAACGGGGTAGTTTTCCTCATTTCCCTTTCAGAGGATTTGTCACTGATATATAGAAATGCCTTAGATTTATGGGTGTTGATTTTGTATCCTGCTACTTTGCTGAATTCATTTATGAGTTCTAGAAGTTTTCTGGTGGAATTTCTTGGGTCTTCTAGGTATAAAATCATATCATCAGCAAATAATGATAATTTGAGTTCTACTTTACCTATCTGTATCCATTTAATTTCTTTCGTCTGTCTTATTGCTCTGGCCAACATTTCAATTACTATGTTGAATAGAAGTGGTGAAAGAGGGCATCCCTGTCTTGTTCCAGTTTTTAAAGGGAATCCTTTCAATTTTTCTCCATTTAGAATAATGTTGGCCTGGGGATTAGCATATATAGCTTTTATGATGTTGAGATATGTTCCAGTTATCCCTAGTTTTTCTAGTGTTTTGAGCATGAAGGGGTGCTGTATTTTGTCTAATGCCTTTTCTGCATCTATTGAGATAATCATATGGTTCTTATCTTTGAGTCTATTAACGTGGTGAATTACATTTATTGTTTTCCGTATGCTGAACCATCCTTGCATCCCTGGAATGAACCCCACTTGATCGTGGTGTATTATATTTTTGATATGTTTCTGTATCCATTTTGCTAGAATTTTATTGAGAATTTTTTGCATCTATGTTCATTAAAGATATGGGTCTGAAGTTTTCTTTTTTGGATGTGTCTTTGCCTGGTTTGGGGATCAGGGTGATGTTGGCCTCATAGAATGAGTTTGGAAGTACTCCCTCTTTTTCTATTTCCTGAAATAAATTGAAGAGTATTGGTATCAGTTCTTCTTTGAAGGTCTTGTAGAACTCAGCTGTGTATCCATCTGGTCCTGGGCTTTTCTTGGTTGGTAGGCTTCTGATGGCATTTTCTATTTCGTCGCTTGAAATTGGTCTGTTCAAATTATGTATATCCTCCTGCTTAAGTTTGGGCACATCATACAATTCTAGAAATTTGTCGATGCCTTCGGTGTTTTGTATTTTGTTGGAGTACAGGTTTTCAAAATAATTTCGAATTATTTCCTGTATTTCCGTAGTGTTTGTTGTGATATTTCCTTTTTCATCGCATATATTAGTAATTTGAGTTATCTCTCTCCTTCTCTTTGTTAGCCTGGACAAGGGACTGTCAATTTTATTTATTTTTTCAAAGAACCAACTTTTTGTTTTGTCAATTTTTTCAATTGTTTCTTTGGTTTCAATTTCATTAATTTCAGCTCTGATTTTAATTATTTCCTGTCTTCTACCACTTTTGGTGTTGGATTGTTCTTCTTTTTCTAGAGCTTTGAGATATAATTTTAAGTCATTTGTTGACTTTTTCTTCTTTTGGAATGAATTCAATGCAATGAACTTTCCTCTTAGAACTGCCTTCATAGTGTCCCAGAGATTTCCATATTTTGTGTCTGTGTTCTCATTCACCTTTAAGAATTTTTTAATCTCCTCTTTGATGTCATCTGCAACCCATTGTTCATTCAGTAGCATATTATGTAGTCTCCAGGTGTTGGAGTAGCTTTTATTTCTTATTTTATCACTGATTTCTAATTTCATTCCATTATGGTCGGATAGAATGCAGGGTAGAATCTCAGCTTTTTTGTATTTGCTCAGCGTTGTTTTGTGGCCTAGTATATGGTCTATTTTAGAGAAGGTTCCATGTGCTGCTGAGAAGAAAGTGTATTCACTTGTTGAAGGATGAATATTCTATGTAAGTCAGTTAAGTCTAAGTTGTTTATTGTATTTTTGAGTTCTATAGTTTCTTTGTTCAGCTTTTGTTTGGAAGAGCTATCCAGTGGTGAAAGGGATGTGTTAAAGTCACCCAGAATTATTGTGTTGTGGTCAATTTGACTCTTAAACTTCAGGAGAGTTTGTTTGATGAACATGGATGCTCCATTGTTTGGGGCATATATATTTATAATTGTTAAGTCTTGTTGGTGTATGGTTCCCTTGAGCAGTATGTAGTGTCCTTCTTTATCCCTTTTGATTGACTTTAGCTTGAAGTCTACTTTATTTGATATGAGGATGGAAACCCCAGCTTGTTTCCTCTGTCCATATGAGTGGTAGGATTTTTCCCAACCTTTTACCCTCAGCCTATGAATGTCTTTTCCTATGAGATGAGTCTCTTGGAGGCAGCATATTGTTGGGTCTGTTTTTTTGATCCAATCTGCTAATCTATGTCTTTTGATTGGTGAGTTTAGGCCATTAACATTCAGAGTTATTATTGAGATGTGTTTTGTATTCCCAGCCATTTTTATTTCTGGTATTTACCTTGACATGGTTTCTCTTCTGATTGTTTTTTCCTTTAGTGTAATACCTCCCTCTGTTGATTTTCATCATTGTTTTTCTTTTCCTCTTCATGGAATATTTTGCCGAGGATGTTCTGTAGTGCTGGCTTTCTACTTGTGAATTCTCTTAACTTTTGTTTATCATGGAAGGTTGTTATTTCATCCTCAAATCTAAAGCTTAATTTTGCTGGGTATAAGATTCTTGGTTGGCATCCCTTTTCTTTCAGAGCTTGGAATATGTTGTTCCATGATCTCCTAGCTTTGAGTGTCTGAATTGAAAAATCTGTTGTGATACGAATTGGTCGCCCCCTGTATGTGATCTGATTCCTCTCTTTTGCGGCCTTTAAAATTCTATCCTTTTTCTGTATGCTAGGCATTTTCATTATAATGTGTCTTGGTGTAGATCTGTTGTAATTTTGTACATTTGGTGTCCTATAAGCCTCTTGTATTTGGTTTTTTTCAATTCATTCTTCATGCTTGGGAAATTTTCTGATATTATTTCATTAAAGAGGTTGTGCATTCCTTTGGTTTGAAACTCTGTGCCTTCCTCTATCTTAATTATTCTTAGATTTGGTCTTTTGATGCTGTCCCATACTTCTTGGATGTTCTGTTCATGGTTTCTTACTATCTTCATTGTGTGGTCAACTTTATTTTCAAGATTATATACTTTGTCTTCATTGTCTGAGGTTCTTTCTTCCAGTTGATCTAGTCTGTTGGTGATGCCTTCAATTGTGTTTTTTATTTGGTTAATTGTTTCCTTCATTTCAAGGATTTCTGACTGGTTTTTTTTTTTCAGAGTTTCGATCTCTTTTTTTGAAGTAATCTTTTGCTATCTGTATTTTCTCTCTTATATCTTTGTTGTAGTGGTCAATTTTTGCCTGTATTTGCTCATTTAGGTCATTCTTTGATTTACAGATCATTTTAATTATGAACCTTCTGAACTCCTTCTCTGACATTTCATCAACTTCGCTGAGCATGGGTTCTGTTATTGTAGAATCCTGGTTTGTTTGGGGTATTTTCCTCCCCTGTTTTTTCATGGTGTCTATTTGCTTTACTTTTTGCAGTGTAGATCTGAGTTATTACAGATTCTTCCCTATATTTTTATTACCCTTGCAAGTTGTCTGTGCCTCCCCTTAGCGCTGGACAATCAGAACCTGCCACTGACCCTCAAAGTATGCTACCTGAAGCTGGGTTCACACTGGTTGGTGTGTGCCGAACTGGTTGAGTCTGAGCTCCTGTGGTGGTCTGGGGATAACCGCAATGGGGTGAATGAAGGTCAGTGGGACTGCCCTGGGCTCGCCTGGGCTCAGGCCAAGTTGGCAGGTCTGTCCTTGCTGTGTCCTGCTCTGGGGTGGAGGCCGGCGGGACTAGATGGAGCCTGGGCCTGGCAGCACTCTGATGTAGGACCCCGGGACTGCCCCAGGCCCGCCTGCACTTTAAGCAGAATTGGCGGGTCTGTCCTTGCTGTCTCCTACTCTGGGGCAGAGGTCAGCAGGGCTGGCTGGAGGCTGGTTGCACACTAGTGGGCGTTGGCGGGACTGACCTGGGGCTGGCCATGCTTGGGTGAAGGTCTGCGGGACTACGTTGGGCCAGCCTGGGCTCAGGCAGAGTTGGCAGGTCTGTCCTTGCTGTCTCCTGCTCTGGGGCAGTGGTTGGCAGGACTGGATCTGGTGAAGAGTTATTAACCACACGCAGCACTGCCCCAGCTGGAGTCCACAGGAGCCCACAACACACGGCGTTCTGTCTACATCTTTGACTGCTTACCCGAGTCTGCACTGGCATGCCCAGGAGCGGCAAGGGTGTGCATCCGCAGGGGAGGCAGGTTCTCAAACACCGCTTTGATTCCATGGACCGGTGGGAACTGGCACCAGCACTGCAGTTAGCTGAGCTGCTCCCTGCCTGCTCACTGATGCCCGTGACACAAAGCAGGTACAACTTGGCTCTGTCACGCTTCTCTGAGGCTGGAGCCTCCCAGCTGCTGTGTCACGTTCAGTGTGTGCCCAGAAAGCTTGGAAGGAGCACCATGAGCAGGAAGGCCACCCTCTGATGTGGACGCGAAGGGAGAGTCTGAGCACAGCTCCCTCGGGGTTCGGGTGCACCTGCTGGGCCCAGCTTCAGGACGAGGCCACCTGACAGGGCTCTGGACATCTGCTGAGGTCGTTTTGGGTGGGTCTCCCCAGGGGTCCGTGGGCAGCGGGGTCCAGGGTGGTGGGCTCTGAGCGTGCATCCTGCTGAAGACGCCTGCGCAAGAGGCCAGCGCTTGGCTCGGGATTCCAGACCTGGGGGTGCCCCAGCGCCACATGCTGTGCACTTTCCCCTGTGGCCGGCGGGAGCAGGGATGCGCCCTGCCCTGTGTGAGCGGTGAGAAGCCACTGTCTGTCTTCTGTGACGGTCCTTCCTTGGTGGCTGCTCCTGGCCGTGCGGCCCGTTCTCTACCAAAGACCCTGCAGATGGCGGCACTCACCCTCTGGCTTTTTTACCCTGCCAGTTTCTGCCACCTTTACCTCCTGGAGCCTCTGGCCTCTGCTTCCTCTGCTCACAAGACTTCCAGGGCCTTTGGTTCTCCTTCTCTGGGTAGACAGCGGGCAGCCATGTTGGCTGCTGCCCTTCACTTGGGTTCAGGCCCTCGGAATCACATGCCTTGGTCTGGTTTTCTAGCTATTTAAGCAAAGAGTAAATTTGGTTCCTTTATACCACAATGCCATAGTGTGGACCTGAAGTGTCCCCAAAGGCACGTTGAAGGCTGAGTGTGGTAAAGGCTTAGGCCCCAGGTTGGTTCTCCTGCGAGGTGGTGGGGCCTTTGGACAGTGGAGCCTCCTGGGAGGTCCTCGGTCAGTGGGGTGTGCCCAGTGGGACCCGTTTTCTTTCTTTTTGTCCCTTACTGGCCACGTGAATTGTCTTCTGACTGTGACACGCCATGCCACCAGAAGCCCACAAGATGGGGCCAATTGGTCATGGACTGAAATCTCCCAAGCTGAGTCAAAACGATGCTCTCCTATTTATAAGTGGATCACCTAGGTATTTGTTGCAGTGATGGAAAGCCGACGGACTCATGCGGTTGACGTTTGTGTGCTTTCAAGTACTGCAATGAGCTCATGGTGTGGAGAAGTGTTGACTTAGTTTGTGGGAGAAACAATTGTCCAAGAGGATGTATCTGGGTTGCAGAAAAAATAAGGATTTCACACGCGCCCTGTGTCAGTGTGTGAGGCTGTGTGAGAGCTTATTGTCATGGACGCAGTATGGACATGTGAGCTGTGCTTTCGGTGGGATCGCCTAGATGCTCAGCTGTGATTTCTTATTTCCCACATCTCCAACAGCACTGCATTTGCACTGAGGGTCACTGTGCTCTTAGCACTTAATGAAGGGTGCTGCGCCCTCTGGTGGGCATGAGATGCAGACTCGGCCTCCAGGGATTCAGGAACATGAAGGAGTAGGGAGAACCTCAGTGTTTGTAGCCTGTGGCGAATGTCAGCCGTGGTAGCCAGAGCTCTCCAGAAAGACACGACTGATGACAGATAGAGAGGCAGTGGGGCCATTTGGGGAACTGGCTCATGTGGTCACGGAGGCTGAGAAGCACACCCACGGGCAGTCTGCAGCTGGCAAACCTGGGTGCTGTCGTGTGGCTCAGTCCAAGTCCATGGCCCCAGTGCCTGGAGCTCCCCGGCTGAGGCTGAAGGTCTGGGGACTGGGAGCGAGGGTGCAGGTCCTGGCCTGGAGAGGCCGGAGGGAGCAGGAGATGTTTAGGGGAACTGGGTCACACAGCCGTGGAGACAGAGAAGTCCTGCGATGGCCCCGCTGAGTCCAAGCCCACGTCTGAAGGCCTCAGCACCAGGGAAGGCACTGGTGAACTGAAAATCAAGGTTCCGGGCTGAGACCCCAGGGACTGCTGGTGCCAGTCCTGGAGTCCTGTGGCTGGAGAGCCTGGAGGCCGGAGGTCCCGGGGCAGGAGGAGGAGGGGCTCCAGCTCCAAGAGAGGGAGAGAAGTTCTCTTTCCTCTGCCATTTCCTCTCTGCAGGCCGCACCCGGTCGGGTGTTTGCCCACAACGGAGAGGGGGGCCCTCCTTACACAGTCCTCCGAGCCAGACACCAGTCCCTCCTGGAGACGCCGTCACGGACATCCGTAAATAGTGTCTTGCCTGCTCTCTGGGCATCTGTTAGTCCAGCACGGTGACGTGAGAAAGGAACCGTCAAAGTTCATAATGATTTCCCGTTCATGGTGGATCCACCTCCGATACCTGGTGTGTCGTAGAGATTCACAAGATGTCAGGACTCTTTTGAGATGATGATCTGGTTGGGGACCCAGATGGTACGACCGTGACAAGCTCCCTCTGGGGCACGGAGAATGTGCACCTGAGTGGAGGGACGGCAAGGCTCGCGAGCGCGTGGCGGGCAGAGGAGGCTCATCTTGGAGGTGACGTCTGTTGGAGCAGGACGGCTGGAGTGTGCCGCGCCTGGGCGGGGCTTGCAGGGAGGCCAGGTCTCCAGTGGGAATTCGAGGCCGTCAGCAAGTAGGGAGGGAAGTGCTTTCTGCAGAGACCAAGGCTGGTGTTGCAGGCCTGTCTGGGATCTGAGCTGCGGCAGTGGGTGTGAACGCCTGAGCCTCGGATTGCACCACCCAGCGGTCTTGAAGGGCACTCTGACTGCTCCTGCAGGCCTGGGAGGGGCGAGGGAAGACTCACGCTGTCTTCAGCGTCATGAACCAAATGCAGATGATCCCAGTAAGATCCTTATTTGGTCATAATATTAATTCACACAAAAATGTATGTGAAATTCTATTTTATGATTGAAGTTGGAAAAATGTCAAATTGCTCAAGTCATGGTTTTGATTAGAAGAATCTCCTTGCTATATTTACTGTTTTGACCAATAGTTAAATTTTCACAAAATAAGCTTTTAATTCACTTTTTGTGGGTCATGTTTGTCAAAAGTCTGTTCATCTTTATTTTCTTTAGTTTTAAAGGACTTAAACAGGCTGCCTCTTCAAGTGCAGTTCTCCGTGTTTCCCTTAAGCTCCATTTCTGTGTTTTCTGTTCCTGGTAAAATACCAGCTTTCCTGGTTCTTCACGCTGCTCTGTGGCACACAGGCCCTTTGTGGAAGCGTCTGCCTGTCTGGTCTAAAGGACCCAGAGGAAAATCCAATTGCATTAAAATATGAAATTTGAATATGTTGCCAATAAAGTATAAAAATAGATAAATAAGTGTTAAAAATTAAAGCTACTCAATGATATTCTCAAAAGTACTACTTTTCTTTGAAGACACAGAAAATAATTAAAATCAAAAGGCAAAAAATAAGTTATAATGAATATCAAAGCATTAAATCTAATTTATTTAAATAAAGTAAAATTGAAATTGAAATTTTGCAAAATTTAAAGAATTTTTTTTATAAAAGTGAAAGTATACCATCGCTTCAGTGTTCAGGGTGCATGCGTTTTGGCTGTGAGGAATCGTTAGCACCCTTCATATGAATGCTGCCTCTGAATCTGTGCCCCAGGTCACTTGTGGGGCATCTCTGCTGCACGCATGTCCCTTTAAGAGTAGCGTGAGTGTTTCTATTACAGACATTCTGCAGACCCCTGCATGGTGGCTAGCGCCATGCCAGTTACTTGGAACTGTGAAGAAGGATTTCTGGAAGGAAGAGAATGGCCTCTGCACAGCTGCTTGGCACAGGGTGGGTGGCTTCATGCCCGCAGGAGGACCTGGTGGGTGAATGACCTTGGCCGTGCGCTCAGGGGCCCTCCCTGGAGCAGCACCCCTCTGTTGCTGGCAGGTGCACAGCACAGCCCTTTCCTTTGTTTGGAGGACCTGGGGCGGAGGTGTGAGCCAGCTTCCTATGCAGGCTGGCAGGCGGGGGCAGCTGGTGCTGTGCTGACCCCGCAGGGCAGATGCTGGTGCGAGGGAAGCGTCGACTGCCCAGGAGTCTGCCCTCTGTGGGGGGGCACCCAGCTCCTTGCAGGAACGAGTCGGTCGTACTCTCGGGTGACGTCCCCTCCGTCAGCTCACACCACAGAGCTCCGGTTCTGATGTCCACCCCGCCATCTGGCGGCAGGCACTAGGGCTCGTCCACACAATACCAGCCTGCAGAGGTGGCGGTGCGGCCCACAGTGGGCTGGCCACGGTCCTAGAAACCTCTCACAAGCTGCTGCCTCTGTGCTGGTCCTCACTGGGACTGAATGACAGGCCATGGCAGACCCCCCAACTCTGATCCAATTTAGCCTTTCCTGCTGTAACTCCAGGCAGCTCTAGAAACAAGGCAAGAATGTTCCATTCCCAGAGAAAATAACCTATCAGAGCAGCTCCTGGTGATCTCCTAATGGAGTGTGGATGGGGCTCTCCTCTGCTTCTTCAAGCTGTGCTAGCTCTGATGCTGGTTGCTGTCGCGGCTTTGTGGAGTGTGTCCCTGGACGCACACCGCAGCAGGCAGAACCAAGGTGCTGTCTGTCGCAGAGGTAAGCTGCTCCACTGTTCACATTCTAAAGCATCAAAATAAAAATAATTGCTCTGGATGTTGAGAAGTGTCACATCAGAAGGAACGACAGAAGTCTAGATTAATTTTAGTCCATGCTATGAGCTACTCTGTGGCCATGACTGGTTTTACTGATGGAAGAGATCTGGAAGCAATTCATGCTGATAGGAGGCCAAGAGTGGGATGGAATTCCCTGTCCCTTCTCCCCCCCCCCCCCCGTTTGCTGCATTTCTAGTGCTCAGGGAAGGCTGCACTGAGCAGCTACATCGTGAAATGAGCTGCGTTTCTGTGCTGTGGGTGAGCATAGAAATGAGACTCTGTTAGGGTTTGGATGTGAGATGTCCCCACCAGCAAATGGGGGCTGGGACCAGCTGACCTGCGACACCCCGCCAGGGTCACAGGAGGATGTTACGTGTTCGCACCATCTTTGGCCAAATGGTGCTCATGTGCACGTGCTGGTTGGCAGCGAGTCTCTCACGCCCGCAGCAGCTGTGAGCTGGGCTCTCTGCATCTCTTCAGTGTTTGGCTCAGGGAGTGATTAATGGTGAAAGCAGAAAACAAATGGTCTCAACTCCAGATCCCCCACCAGTCTCACATGGCTAGCTCCCAGCAGCTACAAATAATAAAACAGTGACATCATTCTCCTCTGTGGCCCAATATGGTGCGGCAGGAAAAGAGATTGCCCATTGCTCACGGGTTCCAGCTCTATTTTACATTGTTTTACCTCTTCCCTTAGAGTGTTTTTCTCAGTTGCTTCAATACAATGAGCTGTATTCCTGTCAGTTTTACCCCACATTCAGCATATGGAACATTCTTGGTCTCCCTGATATATTTCATCTGCTTTTCTAAGTGGAGGGAAGAGTAGCAAACAGAAGGTGGAGGAGCAGGTAAAAGCAAAAGTGGAAGTTCCCAGTTCGGCCTGCTGGCTTAAGTTCCCAGTTCGGACTTCCAGTGTGAGTTCCCAGTTCGGCCTGCTGGCTTACATTCCCAGTTTGGCCTGAGGGTGGGAGCTCCCCAGTTAGGCAAAGCCAGCAGGAGCTCCTAGTTAAGCCTGCGGGCTGGAGCTCCCAGTTTGGCCTGCCGGTGTGGGTTCCCAGTTTGGCCTGAGCTCCCAGTTTGGCCTGCCGGTGTGGGTTCCCAGTTTGGCCTGCCGGCAGGAGTTCCCAGCTAGACCTCCCAAAGTGAATTCCAGCTGGGCCCGCCTACAGGCTTTCCAGCTCTGCCCACCCACCTCGGAGAGGCCATTCCTGCTGAGGACAGCAGGGGAATAAGCCCCGCCTGCCTGCATCTGTTCTAGCTTGGCCCACCTATGAAGGAGCCACAGGGACAAAACTGTAAATATAAAAATAGAAACTAACTGGTATATGGATACACATCAGGTACATTGAAAGCTCTAATATTGGTATTTTCCTAAAAAGTGAGAATTTGGGTAACCTGTAGGGACCTTATAAGACAAAAGGGCAGAAGCTGTAATACCTCAGGCTTACCTTGCAAGAGAGGGAAATACATAGACATCATGAAGAAACAAGGGAGGAAAATGCCCCAAACAAACCAAGATACTACAACAATAAAAGCCATAGAAAGCACAGGAGGTGAATGTCAGAGAAGGAGTTCTGGTTATACATAATTAAAATGATAAGAGATTTGAAAAATGAGCTAAGTGAACAGATACAGGCAAAAATTGATCTCTCCAACAAAGAGGTAAGAGATCAAATACAGGCAACCATCGATCACACCAACAAAGAGATAAGAGAATGAATCCAGGTAGCAAAAGATTACTTCAAGAAAGAGATAGAGAGTTTGAGAAAAAAACAAACAGAAATCCTTGAAATGAAAGAAACAGTAAGCCACTTAAAAAATTCAATAGATAGCATCACCAACAGATTGGACCATTTGGAAGATAGGACCTCAGACAATGAGGACAAAATATATAATCTTGAAAATAAAGTTGACCTCACAGTGAAGATGGTAAGAAACCATGAACAGAATATCCAAGAATTATGAGATACCATCAAAAGACCAAATATAAGATTTATTGGAATAGAGGAAGGTGCAGAGATTCAAACCAAAGGAATGCACAATCTCTTCAATGAAATAATATCAGAAAATTTCCCAAGCAGGAAGAATGAATTTGAAAATCAAATACAAGAGGACTATAGGACGCCAAATGTACAAAATTACAACAAGTCCACGCCAAGGCACACTGTAATGAAAATGCCTAGTATACAAAATAAAGATAGAATTTTGAAGGCTGCAAAAGAGAAAAGTCAGATTACTTACAAGGGAAAACCAATTCACATCTCAGCATATTTTTCAACCCAGACCCTCAAAACCAGGAGATCCTGGAACAACATATAGCAGGCTCTAAAAGGTAAGGGATGCCAACCAAGAATTTTATATCCAGCAAAATTAAGCTTTAGATTTGAGGATGAAATAGAAACCTTCCACAATAAACAAAAGCTAAAAGAATTTACAACAAGAAAGACTGCTGTACAGAACATTCTTGGTAAAATATTCCATGAGGAGGAAATGAAAAATAATAATGAAAATCTGCAAAGGGAAGAACTACAATAAAGAAACAAACCAACCAAAGGAGAAACAAAGTCAAACTAAATACCAAAAGTAACAAAAATAAATAAATAAATAAAAATGACTGGTAATACAAATTATGTCTCAATAATAACCCTGAATGTTAATGGCCTAAACTCACCAATTAAAAGACATAGGCTAATAGATTGGACTAAAAAAACAGACCCAACAATGTGTTGCCTTCAAGAGACACATCTCATAGGAAAATATGCCCACAAACTGAAGGTGAAAGGATGGGATAAAATACATCACTCACATGGTCTACGTAAACAAGTAGGGGTCTTTATCCTCATATCAAATAAAGTAGACTTCAAGCCAAAGTTAGTCAAAAGAGATAAAGATGGACATTTCATACTGCTTAAGGGAATCATAGATTAACAAGATATAACTGTTATAAATATATATGCCCCAAATAATGGAGCATCTACATTCATCAATCAAACTCTTCTCAAGTTTAAGAATCAAATAGACCACAACACCATAATTCTAGGTGATTTTAACCCCACCTCTATCACCACTGGATAGATCTTCCAAATAAAAGTTAAACAAAGAAACTATAAAACTCAACAATACAATTAATAACTTAGGCTTAACTGACATATATAGAGTGTATCATCCATCAATGAGCCAATACACTTTCTTCTCAGCAGCACATGGATTCTTCTCTAAAATAGACCATATACTATGCCACAAAGCAACTCTAAGCAAATATAAAAAATTAGAGATAGTACCCTGCATTCTATCAATCATAATGGAATGAAATTAGAAATCAATGATAAAAACAGAAAGAAAAGCTACTCTAACACCTGGAGACTAAACAATATTCTATTGAATGATCAATGAGTTTCAGAAGACATCAAGAAGGAGATTAAGAAATTCTTAGAGGTAAATTAGAACAACAATACAACATATCGTCTCTGGGACACTCTGAAGGCAGTACTAGGAGGAAAGTTCATTGCATGGAGCTCATTCCTTTAAAAAAGAAAAAGTTAACAAATAAATGAACTAACATTACATCTCAAAGCCCTAGAAAAAGAAGAACAAACCAACCCCAAAAGAAGTAGAAGATAGGAAATAATTAAAATCAGAGCTGAAATTAATGAAATTGAAACAAACAAAAAAAATTGAAAGAATTCACAGAACAGAAAGTTGGTTCTTTGAAAAAATAAATAAAATTGATAAACCATTAGCTATGCTAATGAAGAAGAGAGAAAACACAATTACCAATATCTATTATGAAAAAGGAAATATCACGACGGACACTATAGAAATACAGAAGATAATTAGAAATTATTTTGAAAATTTATACTCAAACAAAATAGAAAATAACAAAGGTATCAACAAATTTCTAGAGACATATGATATATCCAAACTAAATCAGGAGGATATACACAATTTAAATAGATCAATTTCAACCAAAGAAATAGAGGATGCCATAAAAAATTTACCAACTAAGAAAAGCCCAGGTCCAGATTGATAAACAGCTGAGTTCTACAAGACCTTTAAAGAAGAACTAACACCAACACTTCTCAAACTATTTCATGAAATAGAAAAAGAGGGAACACTCCCAGACTCATTCTATGAGACCAATATCACCTTGATTCCAAAACCAGACAGAGACAAATCAAAGAAAGAAAACTTCGGACCAATATCTCTAATGAATATAGATGCAAAAATTCTTAATAAAATTATGGCAAATCGAATACAAAAACACATCAAAAAGAGTACACCATGATCAAGTGGGCTTCATTCCAGGGATGCAAGGTTGGTTCAATATAAGAAAATCAATAAGTGTAATTCATCATATCAACAGGCTCAAAGATAAAAATCATATGATCATCTCAATAGATGCAGAGAAAGTATCTGACAAAATACAACATCCCTTCATGTTCAAAATGCTAGAAAAAAATAGGGATAACAGGAACATACCTCAACATCATAAAGGCCATCTCTGCTAAGCCCCAGGCCAACATCATCTTAAATGGAGAAAAATTGAAAGCATTCCCTCTAAAAACTGGAACAAGACGGATGCCCTCTTTCACTACTCCTATTTAACATAGTTCTTGAAGCCTAGCCAGAGCAAGTAGACAGATGAAAGAAATTAAAGGGATACAGATAGGAAAAGAAGAACTCAAATTATCACTATTTGCAGATGATATATTTCTATACAGAGAAGATCCAAAAAATTCCACCAGAAATCTTCTAGATCTAATAAATGAATTCAGCAAAGTAGCTGGATATAAAATCAATACCCATAAATCAAAGGCATTTCTGTACATCAGTGACAAATCCTCAGAAAGAGAAACTAGGAAATCCACCCCATTTACTAGAGACTCAAAAAATAAAAAATGTAGGAATCAACAAAAGAAGTAAAAGTCCTCTACAATGAAAACTACAGCACACTAAAGAAAGAAATTAATGAAGATCTTAGAAGATGGAAAGACCTACCTTGTTCATGGATAGGTAGAACTAACATTGTCAAAATGACCATTCTTCCAAAAGCACTGTACAGATTCAGTGCAATACCAATCAAAATCCCAATATCATTCCTCATAGAAATAGAAGCAATCATGAAATTCATCTGGAAAAATAAGAGACCCAGAGTAGCCAAAGCAATTTTTAGCAGGAAGAATGAAGCTGTTGGCATTACTATTCCAGACCTTAAATTGTACTACAAAGCAATAGTAACAAAAACAGCATGGTATTGGCACCAAAATAGACCAGTTGACCAATGGTACAGAATAGAGGACACAGAGACTAACCCACACATCTACAGTTATCTTATATTAGACAAAGGTGCCAAAAATGTTCACTGGAGAAAAGACAGCCTCTTCAACAAATGGTGTTGGGAAAACTGGAAATCCTCATGTAATAAAATGAAATTAAATTTCTTTCTCTCACTATGCACAAAACTTAACTCAAAGTGGATCAAGGACCTAGGAATTAAATGGGAGACCTTGTACCTAATAGAAGAAAAAGTAGGCCCAAATCTCCATCATGTTGGTTTAGGCCCCAACTTCCTCAATAAGACCCCTATAGCACAAGAACTAAAACCAAGAATCAATAAATGGGAGGGATTCAAACTAAAAAGTTTCTTTTCAGCAAAAGAAACAATCAGTGAGGTGAATAGAGAACCTACAGAATGGGAGCAAACCTTTACCACAAGCACATCAGATAGAGCTCTAACCTCAAGGATCTATAAAGCTCTCAAAAGCCTTAACACCAAAAAAACAAATAACCCAATCAATAAATGGGCCAAGGAACTATACAGACACTTCTCAGAAGATGATATGCAAACAATCAACAAATATGTAGTCGCCTGAAGCGATGGCCGCTTGGAGCAAAGAAGCCGCGGGAAGAAGTTTTGAGACGAACTGGAAACAAACAGCTCTTTATTCTGGCAACTTTTCTCCCTGGCTCTAACTACACCCCGACACGCCGTCCACGCTCCTCTAACCTCTAAAATGGCGCAGACCTCCTCCGCAATCTCGCTCAAGTCCCTCGAGATCTCCGGCCAAGTCTCGCAAGATCCCGTGCCAAGTACGAAAGGCGCCAATGCCCAAACATGTCCAAAGCCAAAGCCCGTAGTCCACCGCAATTTAAGCCATCTCCCCAAACAGGGCTCCTACACAAATATATGACAAATGCTCACAGGGAGGAGCTTGTGTTTGGGTGCACCAGTGGGGAGTCCTGGGCGACTGGGGCAGGTGAGTTGCTGGGTGAGTTGCACAGCCAGTCCCCATACTCGGTGGCTTTACAGCAGACACTCACGGTCTTACTCACGGTCTTCCTCTTCTGGGTGCTGAGCTTGAGGTCCAGGTGTCCCAGGGCTGGCTCCTTCTGCGCTGTGAGAAAGACTCTGTCCTGTCCCTCTGCGCAGCTGCTGGTGGATTTCTGGGTATCCTAGGCACGGCCTGGCTGTGGCTCTCAGCCTTCATTTCCCTGGGGGTCCTCAGGTGCGTCCGTCTCCTCTGGTGTGTATCTGCCCTTTTTATAAGGACATCAGTCCTTTTGGATCAGGGACGCACCCTACTCCAGCATGACCCCATCTTAACTCCTGGCATCTGCATGGACCATGTTTCTAGAGGTCACTTTCTTGGGTGCGGAGGACTAGGATTTCAGCATGAATTCTTGGGAATCATGATTCAACTCACACTAATGACCATCACTTAGGAAAGAGCTGTCAGCTGGAGGTGTAGAGATGGGATTTAGTGGGATCCTGAGCATGAACGAAGCTGCCCAGAAAATGGGAGCACAGTCAGAAGAGAAGCTAGCGTTCAGAGGAGGACGCCCTCCCAGATTGCGCTGAGGAGTAGGAGCCCAAAGGAGCTGGGAAATGGCCTCCAGGAGTGCAGGGGTGCTGGAGAGGGGCGTCACGGACAGGAGCGTTTGTACAGGGAGCTCTGCGCAGCCCAGAGAGGCCAGAGCGGGCGCAGGCACCATGGGTGTCTGCAAGGTGCAGAGGGAGGGGTCACTGAGGAGCAGACTCGGTGTCCTTAGAAGGAGCAGTTCAGCAAGGCCAGGTAGTGAGGAGTGGCGTCCCCCCGGGGGTGGCTCTGGCTGCCAGGTGGGGCAGCATGGCTCCAGTGGGCATGGGGGGAGTTGAGGCTGGAAACTTGATGGAGACCAGGGGGCGAAGGTGCCGCATGCCACACCGAGGGTCCAGACGTTCACACCGAGAAGCCACCTGCGCTGCTCACCGTCTGGAGCACTGAGACCCCCCTGGATCAGGCCTCCTGACACTGCACCGAATCCCGTCAGTCTCTGCCTGTGGCGGCCCGTCCTGGAACGCGGGGAAGCTTCGCTCTGTGTAAACACGACCCCTCCCTGGCAGTAGTCCCACGAATCATCTCTGTATCCAGGATTTGTTGAAGATCAAGGTGACCAGAGACCTCGGGTCACAGTCTGCCCAGTCAGCCCACTGGGAAAAAATGGCATCTGAGTTTTCTCTGAGAACAAAAACCATACATCCTCACTGTGGACATGGTTTGCAAAAGCATGAAATTTAAGACATAGAATAATCCTTCCAATCTCACCACCCAGATAACAGCCCCTCTGATTTTGATTTCTAAGACCTTCCAGGTGGACAGAGGACTCTGCTTGAGGGCTCCGCTCTGTGAAGATGAGCCTAAGACAGACGTTTGCGGAAACTAGCCTCTGGACCTGAGGTCCGGCGCTTCCTGGAGATGGTGCGTGTGTAGCGGAGTCTCTTCTGTCGACCCTCCTGCCCTGTGGGCACAGGGCTCTGGCGGGAGGGAGGGAACCTGGCATTGTGACGGCTTCTGGCTGTGGAAATGTACGAGACGGCGAATTTCCTCTGGTGAGCAAACTCCCGAGGAAGAACAGGTGTTTTGTTTTCCACACTCGGAATACTCTGCAGTTTCCCGGGGACTAGTAAGATGCCGTATACCCGTGCCATGCCTGGCTGCTGTGGCCGTGCCCGCACGAGGAGGCTCTGTGCTAGAGTCTTGTCAGCCTCAGCCTTGGTCTCAGAGTCCCAGCTCCGGGCACTAAGGGACTCTGCTCAGACGAGCACAGTGTCTCACTGCGCCTAAACCTGTCCACAAAACAGTGACTTCATGACTTTCTTGAGAGCTACACGAAGCTCCTAACATTGCATGTTGCAAACTTAGCATGTGGCTGAGGACCAAGCTGCACGACCTTGCTGAGTCCGTGACTGCCTGGTGATACGATGAGCAGCATGTGCTGACGATGACAGTGACCCATGTGACCTGCTGACATGGAGGAAGCCGCAGCTCAGACGCGCAGCCTTCTATTCTGCCTCTGCGCCTTGCTGTGCCTGCTTTTGTTTTCTTTACAGGATCCTTCCAGTGGTGTCCTAGTCCTAAGCTCTGGTGGGCCTTGGCATCAAGGCCTGGCTGGCCTGCCTGGCTTTGAGCTCCAGCCTTGACAGCCCCTGGCTTCGGGTGGGAAGGGGTGGGAGGGTCCTGTGCTCCCGGCCGCCTGCTCTCACATCCTGCCTCCCTAGGACGGCAGGGCGCATGCGGGGCTGTGGGTGTGAGCCTCACCCACCGACTCTGCCGGAGCCGCGTCCCCAGGGGCCGCACTCTAGTGCCTCTCTCAGCTGCAGCTTGCGGAGCACGCGGGGCTCAGCGCGGCCGCCCTGGGTAACGGTGGCTCTCCAGAGCCCTGAGAGAAGGCTTGGGGTTGAAGGGGGGGCCTTTCTGGGCTATGAAAATGACGTGTTATTTTTCTTCCTCCCTCCTCCCTATTGCACTGAGCCCCTCCTCGGCCTCTCCTCCCTCCAGCCCTGGCCCTCTCTGCCTCCTCCTGCTGTTCATGCAGACGCGGCTGCGGGGGCACCAGGACTGCCCGCTTCCTGGGCTCCCTCTCCTCCCCAGATGGGGCCCGGCTGGGTGTGCCGCAGGGTCTCCTGGAGGTGAAGTTGGCCCTGGCCTCCCTCGGAGCCGCGCGGGCTCTGGTCACCAGCGCTGCAAACAGAGGCTTCTGAAGGAAGGCTCGACTGTGGAACTCAACTCCAGCATTCAGTAAGAATCCGAATGGCCTCGCACCGCGGCCACGCCGACATGCACAGATACGCTCACGCCTCAGGAAATGCGAAGAGCCCTGGAGCCAGCGTCCTCGGGGACTTTGACAGGAAGACGTCCCTGTCCCCAGCAGGTGAGCTGTGGCCTGTTGGCTGTGCCAAGGCAGAACTGTGTGAGCCACTGAGGCCACTGGAGGGGCACAGGCTTGCCATCAGGCCTGGTCGGGGGTGAGGTGGAGGCTGGGTGGGGGTGAGGTGGAGACTAGGGTGGGGGTGAGGTGGAGGCTGGGTCACGGGTGAGGTGGAGGCTGGGTCAGGGGTGAGGTGGAGGCTGGGTCAGGGGTGAGGTGGAGGCTGGGTGGGGGTGAGGTGGAGGCTGGGTGGGGGTGAGGTGGAGGCTGGGGTGGGGGTGAGGTGGAGGCTGGGTCAGGGGTGAGGTGGAGGCTGGGTGGGGGTGAGGTGGAGGCTGGGGTGGGGGTGAGGTGGAGGCTGGGTCGGGGGTGAGGTGGAGGCTGGGTCAGGGGTGAGGTGGAGGCTGGTCGGGGGTGAGGTGGAGGCTGGGTGGGGGTGAGGTGGAGACTAGGGTGGGGGTGAGGTGGAGGCTGGGGTAGGGGGTGAGGTGGAGGCTGGGTCAGGGGTGAGGTGGAGGCTGGGTCAGGGATGAGGTGGAGGCTGGGTGGGGGTGAGGTGGAGGCTGGGTCAAGGGTGAGGTGGAGGCTGGGTCAAGGGTGAGGTAGAGGCTGGGGTGGGGGTGAGATGGAGGCTGGGGTGGGGGTGAGGTGGAGGCTGGGTGGGGGTGAGGTGGAGGCTGGGTCAGGGGTGAGGTGGAGGCTGGGTGGGGGTGAGGTGGAGGCTGGGTGGGGGTGAGGTGGAGGCTGGGTCAGGGGTGAGGTGGAGGCTGGGTCAGGGGTGAGGTGGAGGCTGGGGTAGGGGGTGAGATGAAGGCTGGGGTGGGGGTGAGATGGAGGCTGGGTGGGGGTGAGGTGGAGGCTGTGTCAGGGGTGAGGTGGAGGCTGGGTCAGGGGTGAGGTGGAGGCTGGGGTGGGGTGAGGTGGAGTCTGGGTGGGGGTGAGGTGGCGGCTGGGTCAGGGGTGAGGTGAAGGCTGGGTCAGGGGTGAGGTGGAGGCTGGGGTAGGGGGTGAGATGGAGGCTGGGGGTGGGGGTGAGGTGGAGGCTGGGGTAGGGGGTGAGATGGAGGCTGGGGTGGGGGTGAGGTGGAGGCTGGGTGGGGGTGAGGTGGAGGCTGGGTCAGGGGTGAGGTGGAGGCTGGGTCAGGGGTGAGGTGGAGGCTGGGTGGGGGTGAGGTGGAGGCTGGGGTAGGGGGTGAGGTGGAGGCTGGGTAGGGGGTGAGGTGGAGGCTGGGTCAGGGGTGAGGTGGAGGCTGGGTGGGGGTGAGGTGGAGGCTGGGTCAGGGTGAGGTGGAGGCTGGGTGGGGGTGAGGTGGAGGCTTGGGTGGGGGTGAAATGGAGGCTGGGTCAGGGGTGAGGTGGAGGCTGGGTCAGGGGTGAGGTGGAGGCTGGGTGGGGGTGAGGTGGAGGCTGGGGTAGGGGGTGAGGTGGAGGCTGGGTAGGGGGTGAGGTGGAGGCTGGGTCAGGGGTGAGGTGGAGGCTGGGTGGGGGTGAGGTGGAGGCTGGGTCAGGGGTGAGGTGGAGGCTGTGGGGGTGAGGTGGAGGCTTGGGTGGGGGTGAAATGGAGGCTGGGTCAGGGGTGAGGTGGAGGCTGGGTGGGGGTGAGGTAGAGGTTGGAGTTGGGGTGAGGTAGAGGTTGGAGTTGGGGTGAGGTGGAGGCTGGGGTGGGGGTGAGATGGAGGCTGGGGTAGGGGGTGAGGTGGAGGCTGGGGTGGGGGTGAGGTGGAGGCTGGGTCGGGGTGAGGTGGAGGCTGGGTCAGGGTTGAGGTGGAGGCTGGGTGGTGGTGAGGTAGAGGTTGTAGTTGGGGTGAGGTGGAGGCTGGGCGGGGGTGAGGTGGAGGCTGGGTCAGGGGTGAGGTGGAGGCTGGGTCAGGGGTGAGGTGGAGGCTGGGGTGGGGTGAGGGTGGAGGCTGGGTTGGGGGTGAGGTGGAGGCTGGGGTGGGGGTGAGGTGGAGGCTGGGTCAGGGGTGAGGTGGAGGCTGGGGTGGGGGTGAGGTGGAGGCTGGGTCGGGGGTGAGGTGGAGGCTGGGGTGGGGGAGGCTGGGGTGGGGTGAGGTGGAGGCTGGGTGGGGGTGAGGTGGAGGCTGGGGTGGGGGTGAGGTGGAGGCTGGGTCAGGGTGAGGTGGAGGCTGGGTCGGGGGTGAGGTGGAGGCTGGGTCGGGGGTGAGGTGAGGTGGAGGGGGTGGGTGGAGGCTGGGGGGGGTGAGGTGGAGGCTGGGTCAGGGGTGAGGTGGAGGCTGGGTGGAGGCTGCTGGGGAGGTGGGGTGGAGGTGGAGGCTGGGTGGGGTGAGGTGGAGGCTGGGGTGGGGGTGAGGTGGAGGCTGGGTGGGGGTGAGGTGGAGGCTGGGTCGGGGGTGAGGTGGAGGCTGGGTCAGGGGTGAGGTGGAGGCTGGGTGGGGGTGAGGTGGAGGCTGGGTCAGGGGTGAGGTGGAGGCTGGGTGGGCTGTGGGGTCACAACTTGCTGGGCAGTGGCAGAGGCGGGCACTGGAGCTGGCAGCACAGAGGAGGCCAGGCTTAATGGACGCAGCCGTAGGATGAAAGGCGACGAGCAGGGGAGGTGCTGCAGTGGGCCCGGGAGTGGCCTGGATTCGTCCCCAGGAACAGGAGGAGGGGTCTGCCGGAAGGGACAGTCCATGCTGCTCTGCGTGGACCTGCGTCACTGGGGGAGCTCTCGGCCCTGGGCTCGGCCTGTCTGATGGAAGATTCTAGAGACAGGCTGGCGGTGGTGGGGGGGAGCGGGACAGGGGGACTGACCTGGCTCCCCTCCCTGGGTCTCAGCCCCGGTGGCACTGCCCTCCGCCACACCTACACATTGGAGAGGATGTTGGAATGCGAAGGTCAAGGTAGGCTCCGTAGTCGAGCGTTCGAGTTTCCTGGGCCAGTGGCTAGCAGCTGGCCTCAGAAGTCAAAGAAACGAAAACACCCGCGGGAAGAGGGGCATCTCCCCGGGAGACAGGACCGTGGGCATCAGTTGCCGTTGGAGCATCAGTTCCTGAAGGCGGTGAATCTTTCAGTCCGGGTTTGATATCCTGGGGCCCAACCCCTGTTAGAGCAGGACTGTGGTCTCCAGACCTGGAACTGGCACAGAAAACCGCCAACTCCGGGCCAAGAGGGCGTGTTTTCCACACCAACCTCTGTGTTTCAGTCAAGTCCTGACCAGACGTAGGGGAGACGAGAGTCTCCCGAGGATCTCATCACGGTGAAACCCACGCAGGTCTCTATGTCTAGGCTTTCCAAGAACGACCCGGGCGGGGGGCATCGTGGTCACGGATGCCTTTGCAGTAGCCACATGGTAAAGGCCGGCAGGTTTGACGGCTGCTTGATGCGATGGCCTTGGTGACTTTTCTTGCTGGCTTTATCTGAACGCGATGTCCCCAGCTGAGCAAGGACCCGAGTAAGTTCCTGCCCCATCACACTGCGCACCTCTGGCCGGAGTCCCTGGGAGACAGAGCAAGATTGACCCGGGAAATGAACCATGGGATGAAATGGGGATCTGGACCTTCTCTGGCCCAGAGATTCGCTCTTAATGTAAAAGCCTAAATCACGAAGCAAGACCAGAGCCCGGGAAGGGACTCCGTCCTGCACGGGTGCCTGGAGGGGGGGAGAGGTGACCTGGGACGTCAGCCTCCCCGCCCCTCAGGGTCCCCGTGAGGATCCTGAGCCTCAGTGTGCGTGTGTAAGCATAGTGTGCGTGTGTAAGCATAGTGTGTGTGTAAGTAACAGTGTGCGTGTGTGAGCGTAGTGTGCGTGTAAGTGTCAGTGTGCGTGTGTAAGTGTAGTGTGTGTGTAAGCGTCAGTGTGCGTGTGTAAGCATAGTGTGCGTGTGTAAGCATAGTGTGTGTGTGTAAGCGTAGTGTGCATGTGTAAGCGTAGTGTGTGTGTAAGTGTCAGTGTGTGTGTAAGCGTAGTGTGTGTGTAAGAGTCAGTGTGCATGTGTAAGCATAGTGTATGTGTAAGCATAGTGTGCATGTGTAAGCAGAGTGTGCGTGCATAAGCGTAGTGTGTGTGTAAGTGTCAGTGTGCGTAAGCATAGTGTGCGTGTGTAAGCATAGTGTGTGTGTAAGCATCAGTGTGCGTGTGTAAGCGTGTGTGCGTGTGTAAGCGTAGTGTGTGTGTAAGCGTCAGTGTGTGTGTGAGCGTAGTGTGCGTGTGTAAGCATAGTGTGTGTGTAAGCATAGTGTGCATGTGTAAGCATAGTGTGTGTAAGCATAGTGTGCGTGTGTAAACGTAGTGTGTGTGTAAACGTCATTGTGCATGTGTAAGCATAGTATAAGTGTAGTGTGTGTAAGCGTAGTGTGCGTGTGTAAGCGTAGTGTGCGTAAGTGTAGTGTGTATAAGCATAGTGTGCATGTGTAAGCATAGTGCGTGTGTAAGCATAGTGTGCGTGTGTAAATGTAGTGTGTGTGTAAACGTCATTGTGCGTGTGTAAGCATAGTGTAAGTGTAGTGTGTGTAAGCGTAGTGTGCGTGTGTAAGTGTAGTGTGCATAAGTGTAGTGTGTGTAAGCATAGTGTGCATGTGTAAGCATAGTGCGTGTGTAAGCATAGTGTGCGTGTGTAAACGTAGTGTGTGTAAACGTCATTGTGCGTGTGTAAGCATAGTGTGTGTAAGCGTAGTGTGCGTGTGTAAGCACAGTGTGCATGTGTAAGCACAGTGTGCATGTGTAAGCGTAGTGTGCGTGTGTAAGCACTTTCCTCCTAACAGCCGACCGGCCTGGCTACAGTGCCCGATGTCCATGAACTCCTGTGCTGGTCCTGCGGTGGCGGGCGCTGGCGGGTGGAACCCACCCTCAGAGGGCCGAGACCTCCCCAGCACCTCTGGCCTCCGCCCCCTCCCCTCCGGCCTTAAGAGCACTGTGGCAGATCCAGGCCCACCGGAGCCCAGGGATTCTGTGGTCCCGGGAAGGCTGGCTCCTCGGCCTGGCTTTTCTCCCCGCTTCCTCTGAGGCCGCTCACGCCTGGTGAGGCGCTGCTTCCTGACACCATGCTCTGTTTTCCCGGCACGGGCCGATTCCCCCATTCCTTAGATTGATGTCCACCTGCTGAGACTTTGCTTGAGAGCGCAGAGGTGCATCTGGACGGTGTCACTGTTTTAAATGGCTTTGCCTCTTAGGACGCCCTCTCCTCCTCGATCGATAGGTCAGCCTTTGCCAGAAGGCTCTGGGGATTTATTTCTTTGGGGTCTTTGTGGACAATGCATCACGTCGCAGAAGCACTTTGAGACTCAGTGTCATGATTGACTTTCACGACGGGGGTCAGCCCGAGACTCCTCGGACAGTCGATGCCAGCCCCAGATCCCATCAGGATTCTGGAGCGTAGCTGAGAAAGACCTGATCCTGCAAGGGGTTTTCCCTGAGCTCAGCAGTCCCCGGCCTGGAACCCCCTGTCCTTTGGTCTGATTTCCCTGATCCCTGTTAGGTGGCAATCCCTAGTTTGTGAACGAGGAAGAACTGTTTTATTTTCCCACCTTTTCCTAAAGATTTCTCCAGCCTGGTTGTGTGAATTAATAAGGCTCTGACCTCCATCACCACAGAATTTATGTGCACTCAGATGAAGAGACCCAGGGACACCAGGGCACGTGCCCGTGCAAGGCAGGCCAAGAAATCAAGGGCTCCACGTATTATTTCCAGGAAGATGAATGGGGACCCTGAGGGTTGGTCAGTACGAAGGCCACCCCACGGAGACGCAGCCCTCATCCACCTCCAAGCGGGCAGCACGGGCCCCAGAGCTGCACCTCACAGGCAAGGCCTGAGTTTGGCTGTGTTAGATCTCTGCTCCCATCAAGGTGAAACGGAGCACCTTGTGCTGACTTTTTAGCCTCTTCTGGGATTCAGATGTGCCTTAGCAGTAGGGGCTCAGCAGAGGTCAAAGGGCAGGGACTCTCCATGCAGCACAGCCCATGTGGAGGGTGGTTGATTCAACGTGTGAAGTCATGCAGTTCCCAACAGCGCCGGTGAAGGAGCCACTTCCTACATTGGAGAATTTGTGATTTTTAAAAGTGCCAGTTTGACAAATCAGTTTCTTTCTTTCTTTCTTTTTTTTTTCTGTTTTTTGAGATGGGGTCTTGCTGTGCTGCCTAGGCTGACCCCAAACTCACAATCCTCCTGCCTCAACCTTCACACAGTTGGGCTTACAGGCACCACCAGTGCGCCCAGCTTGACAGCTGGTTAATATTATTTGTTTTAAGTAAATAAATTCAGCCACTTTTTTTCCATACTGGGGGTGGAACCCAGAACCTCGTGCATGCTCTGCAAGCACTCTCCCACCAAGCAACACCGGCAGCCCACCAGCCAGCTTAGGACTTGCTCCATGCTTTAATTCTCTGTGTTTGTAGTGGCATGAAAAATGAATCCGTGTGGGAAGAAGGGTGGAGAGGACAAGCGGGATCGCAGGTGGCTCCTTGGCCCACCTGCCCCTTCAGTCCCAGACTTGCCTCCCCTGTTCTTGCCATGACTGAGCAATGCTGTTCCAGGCTGGCGCCTGTGGTCTTGCAGTCAGAGCTACCAAGGCTGCTGGAGAACTCGTACAAATGGAAATACTTCTCTGCACTCTGCAGCTACTCTGTTCTGCAATCTGTGTGTAAGCGTGATGTGTATATATAGCTGTGTATTTATACATTTCTGAACAGGCTTCCCGCTTTCCTTGGTACCCAACTGACACACTTCTGGGAAAAAGTAGGACCTGCTTTGTACAAATCTTTCCTCCTAGCTGCTAGGGACCCACACTCCGTAGCTGTGACACTGACTGTCTGCATGCTGCTAGTCTTTGTGATCACAAACGTAGTCCTGGTGATGCTCACCTACATGTATCATCTGGTAGCTTCTTTTTTTTTTTTTTTAATTTTATTTATTTATTTTGACAGGGTGGTGAGGATCAAACCCAGGCCTTGCACGTGCTAGGCGAGTGCTCTACCGCTGAGCCCCAGCCCCAGCCCTGGTAGCTTCTTTTTAAAAGTATCAGTTTATTAAAAGGTACATTTTCATTATATTCAATCTAGATAAGCTGCGAGATATCAGTGTACACTCTGGAATAATACTTTTACAAAGATTTGAAACAAACCTGATTTAAAAAACCTTTATTTTCTTTACTGTTGTTTTACAATCCAAACATCACCCTGTGAATACGCGAACAACCCTAAGATAATTCTGCTGCATGTAAAATGTCGGATGGTAATGCTTACTCTGCATTCCTAAAACAACACTTTGTTCTCCACACTGACAAGTGTAGAACGGGGTCCCTCCCCAAGCACACACACACCGGGCGTGAAACAGTGGCATGCAGTCTCTGCACAAAAGCATTTTAAAGAAATAGATCTCTTCTTTTGTTATTCATCAACAAAATTGTCATGAGATTGTGGACAGCAGGTTTGTGGCTTTCAAGTTTTAGATAAGTGATCACTTTCAAAGCTCTCTTTAAAAGAAGTTGTTCATGGCTGTTTTCATTGAGTAGGTGAAATCAAACTACCAAATAGACTAAATAAAGTAATCGCCTCCTGCTCACAACTTGTGAACAGGCTCCGACTCTGTAATCAATACTCCCGTTATGTAATTCAAAGCCATTTACAGACCCTAAGCAGTCTTCTGATTTAATTTGGTTACATATGCAAAATTTAGCAGTATATATACATATTTATTTTTTCATGGAATATGTTATTCTAAATAATATCATTTAATCTTGCCCAATGACCATACAATCAAGATTAAAAGAAGCACTGGAAACAGATGAATTTCTTTCCCAAGGAGCATTTATTTTAATTTTAACTTTTCTGTCAGACATGTAAAGATCTTTAAATTGGTTCTTATAACATCATTTTGAAAAAATAAAGTTAGGAAATACTTAGGAAAATCACTTTGTTATAACAGAGTCTTTTTTTTATTTTGCACTTTTTGACATGCCAAACCCAAAGTTACCAAACCTCTCTGTGTCTGTGATTTTTGTTTGAATATTGGTGCAACAGGTAGAAAGATCTCAGAACTGAGCTTCACCCAGGTACTTGGAAACCTCCCTGGAGACGGTGGCTAGGAAGTGACGTACAGCCCAACCCTGGGCAAAAGATGTGAAAAGTACTTTTTCCCTAGGAAATAACACGCTTTATTTCCGGATGTGGTGGAGAGCAGACCTTGTGACGTGAAGGGCTGCGTTTGTGGGGCTGCATCCCAGGCAGAGGGACGCAGCGGCTGTGGGTTGCTTGACTCCCAACCTCACGAGCAGGAGGTGCGCCAGCACAGTGTGAGTGACATTTCCTTTACTGCTGGTAGTGCAGGTCCTTTGGAGAGAAAACTAAGACGACAGTGGTGACCAGGTGCCTCACCAGGTTAAGTCGAGGCAACTCTCAGACAGCATCAGGAAGAGGTTTGTCCTGTGGCATCTTCCCTCGTGGTGTTCTTGGCACGTTGGATGGCTCTGCGTCCCCACCTGGCACAGCTGTGACGCGTCCAGCCATGTTCAACTTGCCTGCAGAGGTGCACTGCTGGCAGGGGAGGGGCCCACAGTAAGATCCGGCTACAGTTCCTTGGACAGTCTTTCCATGGTACTGACGTGGCCTGTGCAGCACACCCCAGCCGGCAGGCCCATCTGGGGAGCTTCCTTTAGCACTTGCTGATTGGCCGTAGGGTGACGCCACAGACGAGTCTCATGATGATGCACTAGGTACCACACGTGCACAGAGTAGTGGTCACGTGCTGAGAGAATACAGGAGATTCCAGCGACTGAGAAGCCAGCAAAGCCAGGGGTCCACCAGCATCACCATGGGGAATAATCCTCGACAAGAGACTCGGTGACGGCCAGCATGACCGTGTGGCTGCCGTGCAGGGACTCCCCACACACGTTGGGAGAGCCGGGGATGCACACCCACCTCCAGCAGGGAGCTTCAGCATTCTCTGCAGTCGGGGTTCCCAGTCTCCAAAAAGCTTTGGCACAGTCGAAGCGCACACACCGAGTGCTGGAGTGTGGTTGCGAGCTCTGTAGTGCACGGACGCGGCTGGCACGGTGAGCCGACCCCGCAGACACATCTCCCGCTAACAGTAGACTTGCATTTTAGGAACAGCCACTGGCTCACCCAGACTCCTACGGGATCATGCTGTCAATTCCACACCTGGTGGGTGAAGGGCAAAGCATCACACCAGGGACAGCCGTGCAGCCAAAAGATTTATTCAACAGCCTTCATGGCTGGGAGCAAAAACCGGAAAAGAGGTGCTCTGGTCGAAGGTCGAAGAGGTGGGAGAGGGGAGTCAGGGAGAAGGGAGTGTGCAAGCTCTGGACAGAAGGTGGGTGCTTGGTTGTACACCGGCTGGGATCTCTGGAGCTGTCGGCTAAAGCAGCTGCTGTCTGGCTGGAGGCTGGAGCTGTCAGCTGGGCGCGGCCGTCGGGCTGAAGGTGGTCGGTCTGGAGCTGTCGGCTGGAGCAGCTGCCGTCGGCTGGAGGCGATGGGTCTGGAGCTGTTGCAGTGGCTTCCTTCTCTCCGCAGCGACAAGCCGATGTATCTGTCTTCCTCCTCTCAGCGACAAGCCGATGTCGTGTGTCCGTGTGTCTCTCTCTGTCTGATCTGAGTCTCTCAGACAGGGCCTTATATAGGGATTTCTGGGGGGGGTGCACTAGAGCAACCCCAACACCATTGGCTAGAACAGGGTGTCCTTTAAGCCTATTGGCTCTTGCCTGGGGGAAAAAACATCCTGTCCGGGGAAGAAACATCCTGCCCGGGGAAGAAACATCCTGCCAAGAATGAAACAAGGTTGCTTCTCTCAGGATGTGGAGAACTCTGGGGGAGGGTAACCTATCTATCAGTGGGAGTGGTCAAAACCAGTGTCCAGCATCGGCGGCCCGCACAGCCCTGGCAGCCCACGTTCGTGGAGACTGAGCCGTCTGCTGTGGCGAGAACAAAGCAGGAAAGTGCCCGAAGCCAGGCCGGGAGGGTGCCGCCCACTCCGGGGGTGCTGGGAGGGCTCCAGCCCTGGCACAGGGAGCTTTGCCCTCTCTTTCCCATGCCCTTTGGCATCTCATTGGGTTTAATCTTGAGGCCGAAGCTACTGTCAAGGGTGGGGAGGTCCATGCAGTGTTGAGGTGCCCACTGGCTGGCCACCCTGGGCACCCACGTGATGCTCCATTTTCAGGTCTCTGTCGCATCCAAGAGCCGTTGCCTGTGTCAGAGGATCCTGGCAGGGTCGGCTGAGCACGGCCCGGACGACGTGCAGAGGCTCACGTGTTCTGGTGTCGCCTCTCCAGCAGCCGCCTTCTGGGGAGAGCGATCAGCCACTGCCCTGTAGTGATGGCCGTTGACCGGCAGACCGGCGTGCTCTCGGGGCGCAGCAGTCGCCGTCCCCAGGGGCAGGACGGGGCTCTCCTCGGCTGGCCGTCTGGCTGGGCCCCAGGCGGGCAGGGGGTTTGGAGAGGTGGCAGGGGCGGTGAGCACCTGCACGCCGAGTGCTCCTCCACCTGCTCTCGCAGGCTCTTCCTTGGCGCATCGGGGCAGGTCCTGGTGGCCAGGGCTCCTGTCAGCCCCCAGCTTCCCCCAGGGCCGCGGCACACCCAGCACCTCTGTCGGCTGTTCTGTGCATCTTGCGGTGGGTTCCTCTGAGGTCTGTCTCCCGTAGGCCTCCTGAGGCAGGGTCTGTCCCGCGTTTCATGAACTTCCTGAACGTGCTCTGCACACCCTGGAACGCAGTGGTGCACTGGCCACCTGTCTCCTCCCCTTCAGCTTCTCAGGACCTGCACCGTCCCTCACGGCCCTGCTGCTCCAGCGTCACCACCTCCAGGACCTCGGGCTCTGAAGCTGGGCCTTATCACATCCCCCTCCTCTAGCAGTGCAGGGCCAGCCGGGTCCAGACGCCGCGTGCAGAGGCCTCTCCCTTAGCTCCCGCACCCTGGCGTGTGTGGCTGTCCTGTCTCCTGATGGAGGCCCGCGGCCGAGCCCGCCCAAGGCACCTTCAGGGAGGCTCCTGCACCTTCCCCGCGGTTGGAGTTGCTGCAGCTCCTGGAGTTCTGCTCACAGAGCCCCCAGCCCTGAGCCAACTCCTGGGCCAGGGCAGCCTCGGGGCTCCGCATCCCACCCACACCCTCTGGTGGGCCTGCCCTGCCCACCCTTCCAGCTCCTGTCCTCCCCACCGCTGCCCCGCCACCGCCTCCCTGGGGAACCTTGGACTTGACCCGTGAGCCCCAGGCTGAGGCCTCCCCATCCAGCAGTTTCTTTTTCATTCCTGTGGTGTTTTGAACAAATCTAAGTCAGGTGTCCCGGGGGCTCCATAGGGGCAGTGGGCCGGAGGGCGTGGGCAGCTCCCCGAGGGTGCGGGGGGAATGCACTGGAAGCTCTGCCGCTCTTACTCTCCACACCCGGACGTGGGCTGTGTGCTCGGCACCTGGGCAGGAGGGGACCGGGGAGCTCCTGGAGACACGGTGGTCCTGCTTCGGGGCTCTTTCCCACGCTGTGCCTGGGGACCTAGTCACAGCCCATCTGCTCAGCCGAGTTGGAAGCTCTTTATTGTTTGCAGGTCAGAGTTGGTGTTTACATGATCCTGTATCTGCATGACTTTAGTTGGTCAGAACCCACTGGTGAAGACTTGGGGGCCAAATTTTGCGCACGCGTAGTAATAGCCAGCTCCTCTTGGGGTGACGCTGTGAGTCCTGTAAAGGAAGTGCTGGCTAAAATTACTTTGTGGACATTTTTTGTTTTACTCCTGACCACCCCCATTGGCTGTGACCTTCCTGGCCCACTGCAGACCAAGGGTGACGGGCAATACCACCCGCACACAGAGGGGGACCCTTGGCCCCGTGCTGTAACCAGGGGCCTGCGGGAGAGCTGCGCCTGCTCCTGTCTGCCCGGCCGCGTGGGAACCAGGCGCAACCGTGTCTGTGAAGTGCCCAGGAAGCGTGGCCTGTGCCATCAGATTGGTGGCGTTTGGTGGGACGATTCTGACCCTCCTGTCACCCCGTCTTCCCCGTTTTCCCTTTGGCTTGCGACATGATGGGCTCTTGGCAGAGGCCATGTGCACCAGCTGTTCCTGGGTGCCAGGCTTACCTGCTTGGAAGGCCCCCGAGGTTTTTCAGGACATTAATCAAAGTCCCCTGCCCTGCTGACCCCACTCAGCGAGCTCCCTGCTTGCAGAGCTCAGGCGGGGCTCTTGTGGTGGCCGAGGGGTCCCTAGATGAGATGTTGCCCTCTGGAGTCCCCCTCGCGCGGCTCCCCTCTGCGTTTCCCTGGCCATTACTGCGGCTCTGCCCGGGGCGCCTTGTCGTGTCCTGGACTGGGAGCCCGTGCACAGCTGGGGGACCTTGGCGCCGGCCTCACCAGGTCTGCCAGACCGTTGGAGAGAGGCCTGCGAGCCTGGCCGCTCTGCCCCAGCCCCTGCCATCTCGGCTGCTTCCCCCCGGGCTTTCCCGCGGCAGTTCCTGACTCAGAGAGCAAGGACAGGACTGGCAGTGGTCTCAGAAGTGCCAGGGCCTCGAACACAGGGCTGTTGCCACCTGAAGCGATGGCCGCTTGGAGCAACGAAGCCGCGGGAAGAAGTTCAGAGGCGAACTGGAAACAAACAGCTTTTTATTCTGATAACTTTTCTCTCTGGCTCTAACAACGACTAACACGCATCACACACCACCCAAAAAATGACGCTGACCCGATCAGCAATCTTGGCTCAAGTCACTCGAGATCCCGGGCCAAGTCCCGTGAGACTACAGAAGGCAGCAATGCCCAAAACTCCATGGCCCATAGTCAACCGCAATTTAAGCCATCTCCCCAAACAGGGCTCCTGCACAGGGCGAGTTCACACCCATAAGAGCTTTCCAAGGGTCGGAGGTGACCCGTGCCACACCTGACGCCTCTCACTGCTCAGTCCTCAGAACCACCGTGTGGGATTAGGCAGTACAGCTCCATTTAACTGGTGAGAAATCTGATTCAGAGATGCTGAGCACATTCCTCAAGGCCACACAGGATGTGAGTGGTGAGAGTCTAGATTGCCAAACCCCTGCACTAGCTCTTTGGCCTTCCTTCATCAATATCCCCTAAAATAAGAGCTGGTCTGTGGCGCTCAGGGTCCCTGTGGCTTGGGGGCAGCTTCCAGCTGGGCTGGTCGCTCCTGCTCGGGCTGCTGGACCCCAGTGGGACGAGGGCTCGGCAGTAGCGCACAGTGGGTCACAGCATGGCAGCCCGCCTGGTCTGGGTGCGCCTCCCAGGCGGGCAGCGTGGGGACAGCGAGGCCAGTGAACAGGCCCCGGGGGAGCGGCTGGAAGGGACCTCTTCACCCAGGTCCGCTCGCGGGCTGGGCTGGGCTGCTCTGGAGCCGAGTTCTGTCCACACAGCCTTCCCAAGTCCTGGACGTGCTCCCCGTGAGCTGGGCGTGGCCACCGTCCCTGTGCAGTGCCAGCGGGAGCAGCAGGGACCCAGTTTGGCCGGGGTCTCAGTGAGCCCGTCTGGGTCCAAGTCTCGCCCTTCGAGCAGGAGACTTAGCCGTCCTGCCCCGTCCCCATCTGCAACGTGAAGGCGGGGACAGCGTCATCAGGACTCCGTGTAGGTCACTGTTGAGGGTAAGGCACAGCCGGGTCGGGCACCCTGGAGATCGTCACGCCAGGTGCCACAGAGAGTGCTGGGCGCGGCGCCCGCGAAACCCCACTGCCCGTCTTCTCCCCACGCGGCCCGGGAGGTGCCCCTGCTCTGCTCCGGCAGGGTCTCGGCTCCTGGGGTGTCTGCTGAAGGACCCTGTCCTGCGCGTGAGGCAGGTGTCCAGGCGCGGTGCTGACGACGACCGTGAACACGCCTGTTCCCGTCCTCCAGGTGGAAACTGCGAGGCCTGCTCCTGTGCCACAGCAGCCGCGCAGGGGAGGTCTGGGGCCCATTTCCATTTCATCCCACGTAGTCAGGTTCTTAGGAAAGACCTGACACCGCGCAGGCGCCGGGGAGACAGGGCCCAGCTGATGCCCGAGCTGATGCCTCCAGGGCCTCCGGGCTCTCCTTCCCTCCCTCCTCTTCCGGCCCCTGGCAGGCTCTCGGGGCTGCGCCCCCTGGCGGCTCTCGGGGCTCCCACTTTGGTCCTGGAGGTTGGAGCCTGCCCCTGGCTCTGGGCTCCTTGGGGTTCAGGCCCTGCAAAGGCTATGCCACGCCCACGGTGCTCTGGGCCTCCCTCCCCACCTCTCAGGACCCCGTGGCCCCACTTCAAGGTCACTGCTTTGCATGTCCAGCCTTAACACCCACTGCCGAGCATGGGTTCTGGACCTGAGCATCTTGGGGCTTCAGTCTCTCTACTGCACTGCACAGTGTGACACTGCTCTAGTACAGCTATTGAGCAGACTTGCCCAGGTGACCCAGCAGTGTCCTGTAAGGCTGCCTGGCTAAGATCCCATGAGTGACTGAGCAAATCACGTAGCACCACATCTTGTCACCCAGAACAGGCCCGCAGCTGCTTTCACACTTGACTTCTGAGGACAGCAGGTAGCTGTATTGCAGAATTCTCAACTTGTTATTTTGAAAATTGAATTTTTATTTTCTTTGGAACTGGTCCAGCAGTCCAGACTTAGGTCACCAATCTGATGGCCTTTCTTAAGTTTCAAGGGAAGGTATGCATTCGTTTTCGGGCACACAGCCAGAAGGGGCCCGGTCCTTCCTGGTGGCTACTGTCCCCTGTGCCCTGCATCGTGACCTTGCCAAGCAACACACAGCAGTTCCTTGCACCCTGTCACCACTCAGGAGAAGCCAGAGTCCTCGCGCTGACGCAGTGTGTGGTCCTGTGTGTCCTGGGTCTTCTCTCCAACCTGATTTCATTGGCAGCTTTCCCTGGTGAGGGAATTCGAGGAGGAACATTCCAAGTTTCATTTCTTCATGTGGTTAAAAAGATCGTCCATGAATTGTTCCATCTGATTCCTTAAACTGGCTGAATACATGCATATATGTATAATTTTTGGCTTAAGAAGATGATTTGTCCTCTATGGTTGCCTTACTAATTTGCATTCTTTCGGTAAAGAAAGTGGACTCCTCCTTTTTACCTTTCAAGGCGACTTAGCTTCATGGCAGGGCATTTGGAGCAAGCTGTTGGGAGTGAAAACCAGCTGCAGGGTTAGGAAGTAGCTCGTCCAGACAGCACGTCTGTGCTGAGCCCAGTGCGGTGCCGGGAAGCTCACCTGTTATTCCAGCCCTCAGCCCGCCCTCGCTGGGCTGACCTGGGAGGGGCTGCAGGACCACCACAGACACCATGCAGTGACTGGCAGGACCTGGAGCGGGGCTCAACACGGCGCCCAGCTTGCTGCCTCCAGGGCCGTGTGACACAAGGGCAAGGCACAAGCTTTTTTTTTTTTTTTTTTTTTTTTCAGTTGGGCTAAAACTATTTCTTTTCTATTGTTGAGCTAAAACTATTTCTTGATAAAATACCCGTTTTTCTTCAAACATCGCATACCGGAAAGCACCTTATTGCATTATTCTCGTACGCGTTGTTTTTTTGTGCTTTAGGATTCCTTACATGATCTAAATCCCAAAGCAGTGTGACTATTAGATGAAGCTCCACACCAGGATCTCCCTCATAATAAGGTGTGTTAGCTTTGTTGCTGCTGTGACTAAGAGATCTGACCAGATCAATGCTAGGGGAACAAAAGTTTATTGGGGGCTCACAGTTTCAGAGGTCTCAGCCATGTACAGCTAGCTTTGTTGTGGCAGAGGGAAGCAGCTCGCAAGAAGATCAGGAAGCAGAGAGAGGAGACTCCCCTTATCAGATAAAAATATGTACCACAAAGCCATGCCCCAACACCCCACCTCCTCCAGCTACCAGTCAGTTAAAGCCATCGGGGATTAATTCACTGATTAGGTCAAGGCTATAACCCAATCATTTCTTCTTCAAACCTTGCACTGTCTCACATGTGAGCTTTGGGGGACACTACAGAAAAACCACAACATTCTGCCCCTGGCCCCCGAAAGCCCACCCTCATCTGACAATGCAAAATATATTTAGTCCATTCCCAAGAGTCCCCACAGTCTCAACAGTTCCGAGATTGTTCAAAGTTCAAGACCAAAGTCTTCTCTGAGGCTCAAGGCAATCTTGTATTGTGAGCGCCTGTAAAAATAAAAGCAATTTGCAAGTATCCAATATGTAATGGTGCAGAGTAAACATTTTCCTTTGCAAGATCAGGGGCACAGAAAGAAGGGCAGGTCCAAAGCAAGACCGAAATCCAGCCGGGCAAACAAGTCTTGTGGCTCCAGGTCTCGCATCCGGGGCACATGGCGTCGCGAAGTTCTCTCCAAAGGGCATGTGTAGACCTGCCCCTGTGGCCACATTGGTTGCAGCTCAAGTGGCCTTCCTGTTGGCTGGTCTCTGCTCAATTCCTGCAGCTTTCCTGGAACAATGTCCTGCGTTACTGGCTTTTCTTAATCTCCGGGGTCTCTACTTCAGCTTTTGCTTCCTACTGAACTCTCCACACCTGCCTTTTCAGGGGATGCCTGCAGGACTCCAACCCTGCTGCACCTTGCCTGGCTTCCAGGCCTTCCTTTGAAATCCTGGTGGCAGCCTCCAGGACCCTCTAACTCCAGCATCCTGTATTCCTGCAGAACCAGCACCATGTGATCAATGCCGAGGTCTGCTGTCATCTTGAGCAGTTTCCACGCCTCCAAGGGCCCTGCTGCCGTGGCCTCTGAGTGTCTGGGTAGCTGAGCATGTTGAGAAGACTTCCTAGCCCGCCTTGTGCATGCAGGGTGCCTACTGGTCTCTTCTCAGGAGAATTTCCACCTTTACTCCCTTGAGCCTGAGTTGGGTGTGGTCTTGCCAGCTCCTGAGATGCCCTCAAGCCTTCTTTCTCATTGTCTCTAGGCACAGTCTTTAGCATTTCTTTAGTGGTGGTGATGTATTGAACAACTGCGACTTCCTTAGGCCCTCAGGCCTTTCAAGTTCACTTTTTCCAAATGTTTCTGCTCTACTTTCTGCTCCTGATTATCACAATGTATGTGGATAAAAGCTGCCAGCAATATCCATGCCACCAGCTGAATGTTATGCTGCCTGGACATTTCTTCCACCAAATTAAGAAGTGCATCACTTTTAAAATCAGCCTCTCAGAAAGTCTCAGGACATAGGCAAAATGCAGACAACTTCTCAGCCAGAACATAACACGAATGGCCTCCAGTCTAATTACCAAGAGTGTCCTCCTTTTCCTGTAAACCCTCTTGAGCCCTGTCTTCACTGTCCAGAGTCCAATTGGCATTTTGGTCTTCTAAGTTCCCACCAGAAACATCCATTAGGCTCCACTTACAAGAACCTACAGCATTTCTGGCTTGCACTGCTAAGCATCTCACCATTCCTCCCACCAATTCTAAAAAGCTCAAAAATCTTCTGAACCACATAGTCAGGTCAGTTACAGCAACAACCCTGCTCCTGGTACCAATTTCTGTTTAGTCATCTTTGTTGCTGCTGTGACTAAAAGATCTGACCAGATCAATGTTAGGGGGAAAAAGGTTATTTGAAAGCTCAAGGTTTCAGAGGTCTCAGTCCATTTACAACCAGCTCCATCATGGCAGAAGAGTATGGCAGAGAGAAGCAGCTCACATGATGATTAGGAAGCAGAGAGAGAGACTCCACTGGCTGGGTACAAATATATACCCCAAAGCCACATCCCCAATGCCCCACCTCCTCCAGCTACCACCCAGTTAATCCCATCAAGCACTAATTCACTGATTAAGTTAAGGCTGTATATAACCCAATCATTTCTTCTCCAAGTCTTTTGTGTTGTCTCCCATGTGAGGTTTTGGGGGACACCACAGCTGAACCGTAACACAAGGTGACTTAGGAGGAGGGGCTCCTCTTGGGAAGCCCACTTCCACTTTCTCGGCCCCTGTGGCCATGGGGCAGTGGCATTGTGGAGGGTGGTGTTCCGAGAAGCTGGGCCAGCAGTTCTGAGCCGGGTCCAGGGTGGCTGGATGGACTCACATACCCCATTCCACGGGCACGTGCGTGCATGTGCTCACTTTCTAGGAGGAGAGGGAGGGCACCCCAGGAAGGCTGACCATGACATCACTGGGAATCGCTGCTCTCTGCCAGCCAGTTCAATCACGTTCACAGGGCAGAGTGCCTTAGGCAGGATCGCGAAGTCCTGTGTTCTGGGGACGAAAAAAAGTTCCCGACCACCCCTTCAGCCTGGTATTTATTTAGATATGGCGTGGTGTTGCTGCCTGAAGCGATGGCCGCTTGGAGCAACGAAGCCGCGGGAAGAAGTTCAGAGGCGAAACTGGAAACAAACAGCTTTTTATTCTGATAACTTTTCTCTCTGGCTCTAACAATGACTAACACGCACGACACACACCACCAAAAAATGGCGCAGACCCGATCAGCAATCTCGGCTCAAGTCACTCGAGATCCCGGGCCAAGTCCTGTGAGATCCTAGGCCAAGTCCCCGTGAGACTACGGAAGGCAGCAATGCCCAAAACTCCATGGCCCATAGTCAACCGCAATTTAAGCCATCTCCCCAAACAGGGCTCCTGCAGCGTGGTGGCAATGTTAGACAATGTTCAGACAGCGGGCACTGTGCTGAGCAGGTGAATGACCTGGGCTGGGTTCTGATGGACCCATGGCCAAGAGGGCAGAGGACATCAATCAAACAGCAGCATAAGTGGCAGTCTGATTGCGTTCCGTGGAGTGAGGCGGAGGGGGCTTGCTCCAGGGGCTCACACAGGAATGTGGTGAGGAAGGGCCTCAGGGGAGATCTGGCGGGTGAGGTGCAGGTGAGATAACCCGGTGCAGGGGGCGGGCAGGACTCCTGGCAGGAGCAAGGAGAGCAGCGTGCTGAGGATGGCAGGGCTGAGGGTTCTGGTCTTCGCCCCGAGGGCATCACCACACACATGCTGTGAAGTTTTCTCTGTTGATTTGCGGTGCGTGCCCACAGGAGAGGGGAGGTGGTTAGGACTTTGGAGTTGTCCAGGGGAGAGACGGTGGCAGCCTGGGCCAGGGTGGTGGAGGGGGAGAGGAGCTGATGGCGTTGACTATTTTAGGAGGTGAACCTGGCAAGTCTCTTGGTGCCCAGATTCATGGCTTGAGGAGGTCTGGGTTTCCAGTGTGTGGATGGAGCTGCCTTTACTGAGCTCTCGGGAGAACGGGAAGGGACGGGTTGGTGAGGAGGAGCAGGGTCCCTGCTGGAGACACTGGTCTCCAGGCGGCTTCAGATCCATGGAGGCGGGAGGGACCTCCTCTGTGGATGGAGGCAGTCTGTGCGCAGCAAGCAGAGCTGTGGACGCTGACCCTGCGGCCGGTGGGAAGACCCCGGGGACACCGAGTGCAGAGCATGAGCCCAGGAGGGACAAAGAAGAGGGGCAGTGTGTGGTGGCCAGAGGAGGCGAAGGAGGGAGGCTGGGGAAGGAGCAGGCGCTGGCCCTGGACAGAGGTGGGCGCCTTGCCTGTGCTCAGTGCCCCAAGGCCATGGACCTGTCTGCAGTGGGCAGGGACGGGGAGATGGGGGCAGCCACCGGGGGCCTGGGAGGAAGGGCGGGAGCAGGAGCTGGAGGGACGCGTCCAGGGGCAGTCTCTCCTCCCTAGCGAGAGGGAGCCACTGGAAAGCAGCAGCCGAGAGAAAACAGGAGAACGGAAGCGCGGAGGGGCAGTCTCGGGATTCCCAGCCGGACTCTGAAGTACTGCAGACCCTCCTCCGTGCTCAGGGCCACGGGGCCAGGTGCCACGTGTGGTCTTGCCGACGCCGCGCCTTACTTACAAGAGGAAGGCTGGCGGCTTGCCTCTGCTGCTCCTGGTGCCCGCGGTGGGTCCAGCCCGCACGCGGCTCTCTGCGGCCCGGGAGCCCCGAGACACCAGCACAGTCGCAGCCTGCAGAACAGTGCCGTGCCAGGCAGTCCTTGGTGACAAATGCCCTTCAATTTCAGGGTCTCTCATTTCATTGGTGATGATGCCGGGTATGTTTTGCTCCACCAAAGCCTTGCCCAGTTCATGTTCATTGAAATGAGGCCAAAGAATGCAAAGGAGTCCCCCCAGGGGCTGGCACCGCGCTCCTTCCTTGGTGGCGCACTAGGAATTCTTTTGAGTGTGTGCCGACATGTCACTGGCGGAGCGTTTCCTGCTCTGGTCACCTTTCCTTTCAGCCACTCAGGAAGCTCCTGCACGGGAATGGTGCCTTCAGGTGGCTCGTGCTCACCTCAGGGGCCTGGTGCTCACCTCAGGAGGCTGGTGCTCACCTCAGGTGGTTGGTGCTCACCTCAGGAGGTTGGTGCTCACCTCAGGGGTCTGGTGCTCACCTCAGGAGGTTGGTGCTCACCTCAGGGGTCTGGTGCTCACCTCAGGAGGTTGGTGCTCACCTCAGGGGTCTGGTGCTCACCTCAGGAGGTTGGTGCTCTCCTCAGGGGTCTGGTGCTCACCTCAGAAGGCTGGTGCTCACCTCAGGGGTCTGGTGCTCACCTCAGGAGGTTGGTGCTCACCTCAGGGGTCTGGTGCTCACCTCAGGAGGTTGGTCACCTCAGGGGTCTGGTGCTCACCTCAGGAGGTCTGGTGCTCACCTCAGGAGGCTGGTGCTCACCTCAGGAGGCTGGTGCTCACCTCAGGAGGCTGGTGCTCACCTCAGGAGGCCTGGTGCTCACCTCAGGAGGCTGGTGCTCACCTCAGGAGGCCTGGTGCTCACCTCAGGAGGCTTGGTGCTCACCTCAGGAGGTTGGTGTTCACCTCAGGTGGCTCGTGCTCACCTCAGGGGCCTGGTGCTCACCTCAGGAGGCTGGTGCTCACCTCAGGGGGCTGGTGCTCACCTCAGGAGGCTGGTGCTCACCTCAGGTGGCTGGTGCTCACCTCAGGAGGTTGGTGCTGGGGTGCTCACCTCAGGAGGTTGGTGCTCACCTCAGGGGTCTGGTGCTCACCTCAGGAGGTTGGTGCTCTCCTCAGGGGTCTGGTGCTCACCTCAGGAGGCTGGTGCTCACCTCAGGAGGCTGGTGCTCACCTCAGGAGGTTGGTGCTCACCTCAGGAGGCTGGTGTCACCTCAGGTGGCTCGTGCTCACCTCAGGGGCCTGGTGCTCACCTCAGGAGGCTGGTGCACACCTCAGGGGTGCTCACCTCAGGAGGTTGGTGCTCTCCTCAGGGGTCTGGTGCTCACCTCAGGAGGTTGGTGCTCTCCTCTCACCTCAGGGGCCTGGTGCTCACCTCAGGAGGCTGGAGCTCACCTCAGGGGTCTGGTGCTCACCTCAGGAGGTTGGTGCTCACCTCAGGGGTCTGGTGCTCACCTCAGGAGGTTGGTGCTCACCTCAGGAGGTTGGTGCTCACCTCAGGAGGTTGGTGCTCTCCTCAGGGGTCTGGTGCTCACCTCAGGAGGTTGGTGCTCACCTCAGGGGTCTGGTGCTCACCTCAGGGGCTTGGTGCTCACCTCAGGTGGCTCATGCTCACCTCAGGGGCCTGGTGCTCACCTCAGGAGGCTGGTGCTCACCTCAGGTGGTTGGTGCTCACCTCAGGAGGTTGGTGCTCTCCTCAGGGGTCTGGTGCTCACCTCAGGAGGTTGGTGCTCACCTCAGGGGTCTGGTGCTCACCTCAGGAGGTTGGTGCTCACCTCAGGGGTCTGGTGCTCACCTCAGGAGGTTGGTGCTCTCCTCAGGGGTCTGGTGCTCACCTCAGGAGGCTGGTGCTCACCTCAGGGGTCTGGTGCTCACCTCAGGAGGCTGGTGCTCACCTCAGGAGGCTGGTGCTCACCTCAGGAGGTTGGTGTTCACCTCAGGTGGCTCGTGCTCACCTCAGGGGCCGGTGCTCACCTCAGGAGGCTGGTGCTCACCTCAGGGGGCTGGTGCTCACCTCAGGAGGCTGGTGCTCACCTCAGGTGGTTGGTGCTCACCTCAGGAGGTTGGTGCTCTCCTCAGGGGTCTGGTGCTCACCTCAGGAGGTTGGTGCTCACCTCAGGGGTCTGGTGCTCACCTCAGGAGGTTGGTGCTCACCTCAGGGGTCTGGTGCTCACCTCAGGAGGTTGGTGCTCTCCTCAGGGGTCTGGTGCTCACCTCAGGAGGCTGGTGCTCACCTCAGGGGTCTGGTGCTCACCTCAGGAGGCTGGTGCTCACCTCAGGAGGCTGGTGCTCACCTCAGGAGGTTGGTGTTCACCTCAGGTGGCTCGTGCTCACCTCAGGGGCCGGGTGCTCACCTCAGGAGGTTGGTGTTCACCTCAGGTGGCTCGTGCTCACCTCAGGGGCCTGGTGCTCACCTCAGGAGGCTGGTGCTCACCTCAGGGGTCTGGTGCTCACCTCAGGAGGTTGGTGCTCTCCTCAGGGGTCTGGTGCTCACCTCAGGAGGCTGGTGCTCACCTCAGGAGGTTGGTGCTCACCTCAGGGGTCTGGTGCTCACCTCAGGGGGCTGGTGCTCACCTCAGGAGGCTGGTGCTCACCTCAGGGGTCTGGTGCTCACCTCAGGAGGTTGGTGCTCTCCTCAGGGGGCTGGTGCTCACCTCAGGAGGTTGGTGCTCACCTCAGGGGGCTGGTGCTCTCCTCAGGAGGCTGGTGCTCACCTCAGGAGGCTGGTGCTCACCTCAGGAGGTTGGTGCTCTCCTCAGGAGGCTGGTGCTCACCTCAGGAGGTTGGTGCTCACCTCAGGAGGCTGGTCCTCACCTCAGGGGTCTGGTGCTCACCTCAGGAGGCTGGTGCTCACCTCAGGAGGTTGGTGCTCACCTCAGGAGGTTGGTGCTCTCCTCAGGGGTCTGGTGCTCACCTCAGGAGGTTGGTGCTCACCTCAGGGGTCTGGTGCTCACCTCAGGAGGCTGGTGCTCACCTCAGGTGGCTCGTGCTCACCTCAGGGGCCTGGTGCTCACCTCAGGGGCTGGCTGGTGCTCACCTCAGGTGGTTGGTGCTCACCTCAGGAGGTTGGTGCTCTCCTCAGGGGTCTGGTGCTCACCTCAGGAGGTTGGTGCTCACCTCAGGGGTCTGGTGCTCACCTCAGGAGGTTGGTGCTCACCTCAGGGGTCTGGTGCTCACCTCAGGAGGTTGGTGCTCTCCTCAGGGGTCTGGTGCTCACCTCAGGAGGCTGGTGCTCACCTCAGGGGTCTGGTGCTCACCTCAGGAGGTTGGTGCTCACCTCAGGGGTCTGGTGCTCACTTCAGGAGGCTGGTGCTCACCTCAGGAGGTTGGTGCTCACCCTCAGGAGGCTGGTGCTCACCTCAGGAGGCTGGTGCTCACCTCAGGAGGTTGGTGCTCACCTCAGGAGGTTGGTGTTCACCTCAGGGCCCTGGCTCACACTCAGGAGGCTGGTGCTCACCTCAGGGGCCTGGTGCTCACCTCAGGAGGCTGGTGCTCACCTCAGGGGGCTGGTGCTCACCTCAGGAGGCTGGTGCTTACCTCAGGTGGTTGGTGCTCACCTCAGGAGGTTGGTGCTCACCTCAGGGGTCTGGTGCTCACCTCAGGAGGTTGGTGCTCACCTCAGGGGTCTGGTGCTCACCTCAGGAGGTTGGTGCTCTCTCAGGGGTCTGGTGCTCACCTCAGGAGGCTGGTGCTCACCTCAGGAGGCTGGTGCTCACCTCAGGAGTTTGGTGCTCACCTCAGGAGGCTGGTGTTCACCTCAGGAGGCTCGTGCTCACCTCAGGGGCCTGGTGCTCACCTCAGGAGGCTGGTGCACACCTCAGGGGTCTGGTGCTCACCTCAGGAGGTTGGTGCTCTCCTCAGGGGTCTGGTGCTCACCTCAGGGGTTGGTGCACCTCAGGTGGCTCGTGCTCACCTCAGGAGGCCTGGTGCTCACCTCAGGAGGCTGGTGCTCACCTCAGGGGTCTGGTGCTCACCTCAGGAGGTTGGTGCTCTCCTCAGGGGTCTGGTGCTCACCTCAGGAGGCTGGTGCTCACCTCAGGAGGTTGGTGCTCACCTCAGGGGTCTGGTGCTCACCTCAGGGGCTGGTGCTCACCTCAGGAGGCTGTTGCTCACCTCAGGGGTCTGGTGCTCACCTCAGGGGGTGCTCACCTCAGGGGGCTGGTGCTCACCTCAGGAGGTTGGTGCTCACCTCAGGGGGCTGGTGCTCACCTCAGGAGGTTGGTGCTCACCTCAGGAGGTTGGTGCTCACCTCAGGAGGTTGGTGCTCACCTCAGGAGGCTGGTGGCTGGGTGCTCACCTCAGGAGGTTGGTGCTCACCTCAGGAGGCTGGTGCTCACCTCAGGAGGCTGGTGCTCACCTCAGGGGGCTGGTGCTCACCTCAGGGGGCTGGTGCTCTCCTCAGGAGGCTGGTGCTCACCTCAGGAGGCTGGTGCTCTCCTCAGGAGGTTGGTGCTCTCCTCAGGAGGCTGGTGCTCACCTCAGGAGGCTGGTGCTCACCTCAGGTGGTTGGTGCTCACCTCAGGAGGCTGGTGCTCACCTCAGGAGGTTGGTGCTCACCTCAGGAGGCTGGTGCTCACCTCAGGGGGCTGGTGCTCACCTCAGGAGGCTGGTGCTCACCTCAGGGGGCTGGTCCTCACCTCAGGTGACTTGTGCCCACCTCAGGAGGTTTGTGCTCACCTCAGGAGGCTGGTGCTCACCTCAGGAGGCTGGTGCTCTCCTCAGGTGGTTGGTGCTCACCTCAGGAGGCTGGTCCTCACGTCAGGTGACTTGTGCCCACCTCAGGTGGTTGGTGCTCACCTCAGGAGGTTGGTGCTCACCTCAGGTGACTTGTGCCCACCTCAGGTGGTTGGTGCTCACCTCAGGAGGACCTCAGGTGGTTGGTGGTGCTCACCTCAGGAGGTTGGTGCTCACCTCAGGTGACTTGTGCCCACCTCAGGTGGTTGGTGCTCACCTCAGGAGGTTGGTGCTCACCTCAGGTGACTTGTGCCCACCTCAGGTGGTTGGTGCTCACCTCAGGGGGCTGGTGCTCACCTCAGGAGGCTGGTCCTCACCTCAGGTGACTTGTGCCCACCTCAGGTGGTTGGTGCTCACCTCAGGAGGTTGGTGCTCACCTCAGGTGACTTGTGCCCACCTCAGGTGGTTGGTGCTCACCTCAGGAGGTTGGTGCTCACCTCAGGTGACTTGTGCCCACCTCAGGTGGTTGGTGCTCACCTCAGGGGGCTGGTGCTCACCTCAGGGGGCTGGTGCTCACCTCAGGAGGCTGGTGCTCACCTCAGGAGGCTGGTCCTCACCTCAGGTGGCTGGTGCTCACCTCAGGAGGTTGGTGCTCACCTCAGGTGGTTGGTGCTCACCTCAGGAGGTTGGTGCTCACCTCAGGTGACTTGTGCCCACCTCAGGTGGTTGGTGCTCACCTCAGGAGGTTGGTCCTCACCTCAGGAGGCTGGTGCTCACCTCAGGAGGCTGGTCCTCACCTCAGATGGCTGGTGCTCACCTCAGGAGGTTGGTGCTCACCTCAGGTGGTTGGTGCTCACCTCAGGAGGCTGGTCCTCACCTCAGGTGGCTGGTGCTCACCTCAGGAGGTTGGTGCTCAACTCAGGTGGTTGGTGCTCACCTCAGGAGGTTGGTGCTCACCTCAGGTGACTTGTGCCCACCTCAGGTGGTTGGTGCTCACCTCAGGAGGCTGGTCCTCACCTCAGGAGGCTGGTCCTCACCTCAGGTGGCTGGTGCTCACCTCAGGAGGTTGGTGCTCACCTCAGGTGGTTGGTGCTCACCTCAGGAGGTTGGTGCTCACCTCAGGTGACTTGTGCCCACCTCAGGTGGTTGGTGCTCACCTCAGGGGGCTGGTGCTCACCTCAGGAGGCTGGTGCTCACCTCAGGAGGCTGGTCCTCACCTCAGGTGGCTGGTGCTCACCTCAGGAGGTTGGTGCTCACCTCAGGTGGTTGGTGCTCACCTCAGGAGGTTGGTGCTCACCTCAGGTGACTTGTGCCCACCTCAGGTGGTTGGTGCTCACCTCAGGAGGCTGGTGCTCACCTCAGGGGGCTGGTGCTCACCTCAGGAGGCTGGTGCTCACCTCAGGAGGTTGGTGCTCACCTCAGGTGGCTGGTGCTCACCTCAGGAGGTTGGTGCTCACCTCAGGAGGTTGGTGCTCACCTCAGGTGGCTGGTGCTCACCTCAGGAGGCTGGTGCTCTCCTCAGGAGGTTGGTACTCACCTCAGGAGGGTGGTGCTCACCTCAGGAGGCTGGTGCTCACCTCAGGAGGCTGGTGCTCACCTCAGGGGGCTGGTGCTCTCCTCAGGTGGTTGGTGCTCACCTCAGGAGGTTGGTGCTCACCTCAGGTTGTTGGTGCTCACCTCAGGTGGCTGGTGCTCACCTCCGGAGGTTGGTGCTCACCTCAGGAGGCTGGTGCTCACCTCAGGTGGCTGGTGCTCACCTCAGGAGGTTGGTGCTCACCTCAGGTGGTTGGTGCTCTCCTCAGGAGGTTGGTGCTCACCTCAGGGGGTTGGTGCTCACCTCAGGAGGTTGGTGCCCACCTCAGGATGTTGGTGCCCTCCTCAGGAGGTTGGTGCTCACCTCAGGAGGTTGGTGCTCACCTCAGGAGGTTGGTGCTCACCTCAGGGGGTTGGTGCCCACCTCAGGAGGTTGGTGCTCACCTCAGGAGGTTGGTGCTCACCTCAGGTGGCTGGTGCTCACCTCAGGAGGTTGGTGCTCACCTCAGGTGACTTGTGCCCACCTCAGGTGGTTGGTGCCCACCTTGGGTGGCTTGGGCTCTTGCTTTGTTTCTTCTTGCTGCGTCTGTGGCAGGGGTCTGCTGTGACGTCCTCAGGCCCTGGCCCTGAAGCCCTCTGGCAGGCCCTCCCAGTGGACCCAGACACTCGCTCTAAGGAGCTGCAGGTGCCTGGAGTGTCCTGCGGGAGTCCCAGGCCTAGCCTTTGAGGGTGTGGGCAGCTTCTGCTGCTGGGGTCCCGGAGCCCTGAGTGCCCTTTGCGAACCTCGCTGCCCTGCTCGGACCACCGGGAGTGTCCTGGGGAAGGGGCCCTGGGTTAGGGAGGCCGGTCATGGCCGTGCCCCAGACTCAGCCCTTTCACTCGCCGCAGCCCCCTTGAGCCGCAGGCACCCGCATCGAACGTCCAGCATCCCACAGGGCGAGAGCCTCCCCAGCCAGCCAGCAGCCAGCTGTGAGGGACGCCGGTGGCCAGGGCTGCGTCAGGGGCTGCCCCACAGTGGTCATGGGGGAAGCAGGACCTTGTGGAGGTGAGCGTACATGCCCCCATGCCAGCCCGTGGTGCGCACTCAGCACACTCGTGTTTTCAGGAGCGGTGACCTGTAGGCCACAGGACTGCGTGGTCATGTGGCCTCTGCCGTCCTTCAACTTCTCTTCACCGAGGAACCTCAGAGAAAACATTGATGGGACACGAGCAGTTTACCCCCTCCCCACTTTCTCCCTCCTTTACTGCTTATTCTAGAAGAATCCCTGCAAAGTCTCTGATGTTGTCATGATCAGGAAGTGGCCACGGTCCCCAGCGTGGCTTGGAGGAGCCGCAGTCTCACTCTGGACGTTGTGGTGCTAGCACAGAGAGACCAGGCCGGACGCGCACTTCACGGATCACGTCAGCCTTTGACCGAGGAACAGGCCTGCGCCGAGGGTGGGCCGCTCTCCCGTGGGAACAGAAAATGAGCCGCTGAACAAGGGAGGCTTGTGCGGCGGGGCGGTTCAGTGACACGTCAGTCCGGGCACTCCGGAGCGTGGGTGTCTGGCTGGGGTCGGTGGCAGCACCTGGAGGGCAGTCATCTTGGAGGAGGTCAGTGCTTCCTGAGACCCTCATTCTGGGTTTGATGGCACATTCTCCGCCTGTGGCCAGCACCGGGGAAGGATTCATCCTGAAAGAGAAGAAAGCTGTCAATGTGCGACTTTCTTTCTTATTCCCTTCCCCAGGCCACGCTGCATTCCATGTCCAGTAGCGTGACCGTCACTGTGGACAGACACTGAACTGAGGCCCGTCATCCCTTCTCTCCCTGACTGGGTGCTGGCGCCGGGACCCGGGGCCTGTGCTCAGGCTGCAGTGTGGGCAGGCTGTGCCAACACGCCCCGTGGCCTGTGCTGCCCAGGCTCCTGGTGCAGGCCAAAGCCGGCTGTGGCGGACACCTCCCCACCGCCCCCCTTGCACGAGTCTGCCCTCGCCGCCCACTGCAGGCACCCAGGTCCACAGCAGAGGGGATGGGGGTGGACTTGCACAAAGACCGGAGAGCCCTCTCCAGTCCTTCCAATGGCCATCACCTGGGATGGCAGGGACTCAGTGGGCACGGTTGCGTGGTGTAAGCAGAAAGGGAAAGTGCCAGAATCTGGGTCTTTGACTTGCCAGAATTCCAGCACCTCGAGGGCAGCCCAGAACCCCAGCCAGACGCTAGGTGGGCATTGCAGCTCACAGGCGGGCTGAGGCCTGGCGGGCACGGCCGGTGTTGACACGGAGATGAGGTGTGTCCACTCCGAAGCGCAGGCGCTGGCCCTCACGCTGGTACTTGTTCAGATGCGTGATCGTCATGTTTCTGGAGGGCTTAGGATTACTTCAAGGAACACGTGTCTGTTCTCCAGAAGACTGACGGAGCGCGGCCTAGCAAGAGGTTCAAGCCTTCTCCTTGGGCGGCAAGAGGCAGCTCCATCCACCACCTGCTGACTGCAGGGGCCTGGTGGCCGCCAGAGCAGAGACACCATTGCAGAACTCAAGCCATTGCCCTGAATGCTCTTTGTAACACAATAATGCAAGACTACCCTCCTCCGGTCACGCCAACCCCACAGGCTCCCTCCATAGGAGAGCTAGATTGTCAAAGTCTGATCAAATAAAGTCAAATCTTAACCTCAGTGCTTCAGAGCTTCAGGAAAGCAGTTTGGAAAAACCTAAAAAAGGATAACAATGGTTCTTTTTTGTATTGGACCATAGAAATGGAAAATAAAAATGTGTCATAGGTTTCTACCTCTGGAACATCTGTCTCAGCATAAAGCGCCGAGTGCTCTATCTTCCCTTAATAAATGCTGTCAGTGAATGAATTAAAGTAAGAAAAAAAGGGCTTCTGACTTCGGTGCATGGAGGTGCTGGCCGAGGCTGCCCACGCGGCTGACCCACGGACAGGGACTCTGCAGAGAGGGCACGCCTTGCTCGACACCGCCTCCTCATCCCTCCCAGTGCTGTGGCGCTGCCAGGCAACGGACGCCGGAAGAGCAGCCCACACCCCCCAGGGAGGCGGCCATCCTTGTAGGTGGAGGCTCTCCAGGTTCACAAATGAGTGCCGCCAAGCAGGGACCTGGGCGAGCCTCTGGAGGGTGTAGAAGCCCCAGGAGGCGATGCAGGACACGCACTTGCAGCCCAAATGCTGGAAACTGGAGCCCTCTCCCAGTCCTGGGGTGACCCAGAGGAGGCTCCTCTGGTGCAAGGAAACAGAGACGAGCCAAAGGGGTCGTGTGAGCTCTGTTCCCAGAGCCCGGAGGCCAGCGAAGGGCGGAAGGGCATCCCTGTGCAAAATCCCACTCCAGTTTTTAAGCAAGGGTGTGTAAGTATAGCGCTAGAAAGATGAGGCCGTGGTCTTCAGGGCCCAGGGCGGGGCCCGGTCACAGCAGAGCTGTCAGGAAGAGAGAAGATGACCCCACGGTGGGACACTGACACTGGCCTCATGCACAGAGGCAGAAAGCTGAGCCCTCCACACCTTGAGGGCACCTCTGCTGGCTGTGGCAGAAAGTGACAAAGCCAACAGTCGTGCAGTTTGGACAGCAGGGCAGAGCACGCGTGGCTCTCGCCACGCTGACGACAGCCCCAGCTCTGCTTCCCTGCCACACAACTGGACTTGATCTTCTTCCCAGAGTTGCCGAGCCCTTTCTTTACCGGCCAGCCCTGGGGTGTGCAGCTACTGCAATGCGATTTGCTCAGTGATATCTGGTCACTTGCTCTCTGTCCATGGAAGGCGCCGATCAGCAAGTGAGGCCAAGGCCAGGCGCGGGGTTCTGGGAGGCGAGCAGGACACCAGAGCCGACAGCAGTGGTGTGGGCTCCGCTCCTCGGGGTGTCGGGAAGGCGATTTCTACCAACGCATGGTCGCCAGGATGAGCCCTGGCTGGGTTCAGAAAGCTAAAGGGGCTGGGGTTGTGGCTCAGCGGCAGAGCGCTCGCCTCGTACGTGCGCGGCCCGGGTTCGATCCTCAGCACCACGTAAACATAAATGCATTGCATTGTGTACAACTAAAGTAAATAAATAAATATTTTTAAAAAAACGAAAGCTAAAATATAAACGTCAAATTTATGTAGTGTAGTTAAGGTCTCCCATAACAGAGGTCATTTTGTGTCAGGGGCCGTCCATCACAAGAGCACATGCTCAGGAAACTTGAAGACTGCACATTGGCTCCCTGGTAGACGGGCTGCAGTGGCCCTCTTGGAATCACGAGTCGATCACGTATAAACGGAGGTTTGGCCTTTTGAAAACAGGAAATGTATCCTGCCTACTGAGCGAGACAGCTCTCTGAGCCCAGGTCTCTGACGTCCGTCCCATAAGTCGATGTCCCGCCTTGGCTGAGCGCCTTCGCCAGGCTTTGTGACAGCGCAGCATGGGAAGGTGATCGGGCAAACTGGACCAGGCCTCTGACGTGGCAGTGGCACGGCCCAGGCTCCGCGCTCACGCCGCACGGTCACTGCCACGTGACCCACCTGCCCACTTCGTGGTCCTCATCGGCTGGGTGTCTCGGGACATGCACCTGCCCCTCCGTGGGCTGCAGCCAGAGGCCAGCACGGTCTTCACATTTCCAATGAGCAGTAGGCCCGCGGTGCCGTCCCAGGGGAGGAAGGGTGATAGGGAAGATCCAGAGGCGGGCAGAGCTCACCTGCGTTCTGAGACAGGCAGGGAGGCTCCTCGGGAGGACCTGGGCCAGGGGGAGGCCAGGGGAAGAGCATGCGCAGAAGCCAGAAGCTCAAAGGGCTGATGTGGGGCGACAGAAGATTCCTCGGAGACGAGGGCAGGAGGGCAGCCTGCAGGTCCTTGCACGCTCAGCAGCTGGTCTCTGCAGAAAGTGACGGCAGTGTTGGAGGCAGGAACATGGCGTACTTAGAGAAGTCTTAGAAGGCCAGAGAGGGTAGATGGAGGGGGTGGGGGGACCTGAGAGCTGCACCATGAACTTGGCGCCTGAACATCACCTGCTTTCTCTTTCTTTACGTGCAGCGCTGCCTGCCTTGCTCACGAGGCCCTGGTCATCAGAGGCTATGAGGAAGCCCTGAGCGCGAACCCCTGGAGACCAGGAGCACTGTGCTCCTTTGCCTGGTGGCCTGCATCCTTCTGCAGACCTAGTAGGTTCTACGCAGTATCCTAGTAGTTTCTGAGGAAGACACTTTTTTTTTTTTTTTTTTTTTGTGGTACTGGAGATTGAACTCAGGGGCACTCGACCACTGGGCCACATCCCCAGCCCTTTTTTGTATTTTATTAGAGACAGGGTCTCACTGAGGTGCTAAGTGCCTCGCCATTGCTCAGGCTGGCTTTGAACTCGCGATCCTCCTGCCTCAGCCTCCCAAGTGCTGGGATTACAGGTGTGCGCCACCGCGCCCGGCTACTAGTAGGTTCTAAGCATATCCTGCTGCTTTGGGAATGGTGACTAGTAAGGATCAAAGCCCCTCTCTAGGTCGTGCTGCTGTGCCACTTGGAAATATAGCTTTCATGAAAGACATTGTCACATCTAAAACAAACGCAAACTAAAAAGGTGAATGTAAGATATAGAGACTCTCAGGACCCTGGGAGCAGTGTGGCTGCCAGAGACGTGTCTGTGGGTCCTTGCATTGTGACATTTAAAGCCAACACTAAACCGAGGTCTCTCAGCGTTTCTAATTCCACTATCGTGGGTGGCGAAAGCAACTGGCAGAGGCCCTGTAGCGGGTCTGGGGTTGCCGGGCCTTTCCTGGTGGCTGTGCCTTTCTTTCCTCCTTCCTCCTGTGCACAGACTGCGGCTTCTAATGTGGAAAATGCGTTTGGAGCTCAGGGGCTCCGGTCCTTTGTGAAGAAGCAAGAGAACGTGATTTGGCCCTGTGCGTGGTCCCAGGACACCTCAGCCCCATGCCATTGGTGGGGCTGTGTGGAGGGGTCCTGGGGTCTGCTCCAGGAGACGTGGGCTGTTCTTGGAGAGGAGACGCAGCTGCGGGGAGCCGTCTGGCCCAGCTCCACTGGTGCCCATGCCGCGTGGGCACCCTTTGCTGTCCTGCAGCCTTGGTGACCGCAGTGGGGGCACTTAGCACCTCCGGGCTCTTCCAGTGGATGGACCCACCACGTCTTGGATTCGAGACCCTGTCTCTAATAAAATACGAAAAAGGGCTGGGGATGTGGCCCAGTGGTCGAGTGCCCCTGAGTTCAATCTCCTGTACCAAAGTACAGGATTCGTCTGTACTTTGTTCCCAGGTCACTTGGTCATCAACGGCCTCTCCCTGCAGGTAGCTGCCCTCTCTGGTGCCTCGCGCTGCACCAGGCTCAGCAGGCTGGACGCCTTGGCCAGCTCCCGGGGATGAGCTGGCGGGGTCACTCCAGGCTCCGGGGCGGGCGCCATCCACCGTCAGCTTACTTTCCTGGGACCCGTCTCATCGAGTTCCTGCTTCAGTTGACAAGGCCCGGCGTGCACTGCTTCCTTGGGAGCGTGTGCAGAGGCTGCGTCTGCAGGTCCCCAGCCAAGCTCCCGTCCTCCTTCCAGCCGAGGTGGCAGTTTCCCCACAGGCTTTGCTGAGGAAACTGCACAGTCCGCAGATCATGAGGGAACGTGTCCCTCAGCAAGCAGGCAGGTGGCAGCAGGGCATGACGGGCACGCACGCGCGGTCTCTGTGTTTTCCAGAGACGCACCAGGAGAGGGCCCTTTCTGTGCAGCGAGCGAGCCCACCTGGGCGTGGTGGGATCTAGGGGCTGCAGGCCCCACACGCTTCCTGGCACAAATGGGGCTTGGGAAGTGGTTGGGGCATTCTGAACTTTGCTCTGGGGAGGTGGAGTGAGGCTCACCCCACCTTCACGGCCACAGCTGTCACATGACCCCAGGGCGAGAGCTTTGAACCCTGGCTTTGGTATCATTTCTACCCACACCTAAGGAACTCCGCGTCAGAAAGCAGGGCATGGGGTCCGCACGGGGTTACCTGGAGTCCCGGGGTTCTGCACCAGGCCTCCTGAACCAGTTGCTGATTTAATTAAATCAGCATAAACACTCATCATGCTTGAAAACCAGAGAAATTCAAGGACTGCTGTCAGGAAACTCACATTTCAAATGGCTCCCTCTCAATAGCGAGTGGTCAGTGAGGCTGTGAGTGGTTTTCATTGTCCCTCAGAGGCCATTGAGACCCCCAGGACAAGCAGGATGCTGCTATGCTGTTTGCTGTGCCGGCCACAGAGCCTGGAGCCCCCACTCTCTGGTGGAGGAACTTGGTCCTTGACACCTGTGAAGGTGAGCGGTGCTTGTTGTCTCCTGAAGTGATGGCCGCTTGGAGCAAAGAAGCCGCGGGAAGAAGTTTTGAGACGAACTGGAAACAAACAGCTCTTTATTCTGATAACTTTTCTCTCTGGCTCTAACTACACCCCGACACGCCGTCCACGCTCCTCTAACCTCCAAAATGGCGCAGTTCTCCTCCGCAATCCCGCTCAAGTCCCTCGAGATCTCCGGCCAAGTCTCGCAAGATCCCGGGCCAAGTCCCGTGAGACTACGGAAGGCGCCAATGCCCAAACATGTCCAAAGCCCGTAGTCAACTGCAATTTAAGCCATCTCCCCAAACAGGGCTCCTACAGGTGCTGACTGGTGGAAGCGGGCATGTGTCTACCTTTTGCCAGGTCGACTTCATTGGGGAGCAAAAAGCCAGAGCCTTCTAGTTTTCAGTTTTTGCTTAGATTTCAGTGAACGGGGGGAAGAGGCAGGAAAAACATTAGTTTTCCTCTCCTCCCCTTCCCTCTCTTTTCCTCCTTCTCCTCCTTCTCCTTCTAGAAAGCAGCCACTGGCTTACAAATGAAGAAACATAAGGTCCAAAAGGCAGAAGGCCTGTAGTGTTGTTTTCTTGTTTTGAAATTATAGAAAGTTGGAAAATTTCATGAGTTGAAGAACAAAATTTCACCATCCAAAATATCACCCCTGTTATAATTGTCTTATTTTGTTTTGGATCCCTGTGTGAATATACATACCCGCATTTTTGCAGAATTGGAATTACAGTTTTGTGCCCTTTGCTAGTTTTCTTTGAAGTCTAGAAACGTGCATTTTCTCGGCCTCAACCTTCTCCGAGCCGTATGTTTTCCTGGCCAGTTGGCGTTCTGCACGGCGACGACTGGTCTTTCCCCACTCGGGGAGGTCGCCAGTTTGTGAAGACCCTGTTTCTCTGGGGCACGGATCACATGTCCACGCATCCCCGGAGCTGGTGAGCAGCAGCTCTCTGCAGGCCAGCCTGGCGCGTGCTGCTGCCGGGTCGTGGCTGACGTGGCAGCTCCTGTGCAGCCGCCAAGGCCTGCCACTTAGGGCTCTGGCACTCAGTGTTGTCCCTTCTTCGGCGCCTGCTGTGTGGGTATCCTGGCCTTGCCCTCTGGCTGCTCGATGCTCTCTGCAGCTCCAGCTGACGTGGACAGATAGGCACCAGGTAGCCAGGCCTTGCTATTTGCCAAAAGAAGTCAGAAATCTGGAATGCATGAAGCCTCTTGTTTTTTATATTTTGGCAACAGTTTGAGTTGGGAGAGAAAATCACTAGGGCCAGGCAAAGCACGTTGCAGCCCAGGTTTGGGCTGCAGTGCCCGACTGGCACAGCTCCTTGGCGCCCTTGGGGCAGGCCTTGCCGCTGTGCTGCCCGGCCGGGGAGCGTCCTGTCTCTCAGAGCCCAGGGCCCTTGCTCTGCTTCCCTGGGCTGGGAATCACGCGTCTTCCAGGCTTCTCCCAAGGACTCGGCAGTTGGAAAACGAGTCAGAGAGATTCGGAGGCCCTTCCTGTCCCGGCCCTGCTGCTGCCTGCTGTGGGGATGTGCGTGTCTGGGGGCAGCGAGAAGGCGTGGGGGAGGAGACCGGCAAGGTCTCGAGGGACCCTGCTGTCAGGGATGTCTGACGAGCGTGGTAATGAGGGCGATGGGAGACCCACCACTGGCATGGATTTCTGTTAGCCAGGTGCCACGCTAGGTTTTGTGTACATGGGTGGTGGTGGGGTTCTCATTTTGTCATAACCCTGAGAGGGGACTGTCTCATCTTACATGAGAAAACAGAGGTTTGATCATTTGAGCTGATGGGCCACACAGCTCTTGGTGACTGACCTGGGGTTTAGGACCTGGTGTCTCTACGTCCAGAGATCATCCCTCTGTATGGGCCCCCATGCCTCCCGCTTCCAGATCAATGCACCTTGACCATCAAACAGCGTAGGCTGCATGATGCCGACCGGGGGCGAGCTGCCCGCCCAGGTGACAGCTCCGGTTGCTGGCTGGCGTTTTCTAATAATGAGCATTCACTTGAGGGTCCCATTCACAGCAGCGACAGCATGTTCTGTGTTGCTGAATTTTGAATGTGAACTCCCCGATAATGCTGGGATGGCAAGAGCTGGAGGAAGAAGGGCCTGCGCCGCGGTTCTGTTCATTAGCAAGAGTGGCCAACAGGCTCCGGGACAAGGGCTGACATTTAAACAAGCTCTGTGGCTGTGCACAGGCATTGCTGACTTAAGATCATTTAGTCAGCCCCCCTCCCCAGCACCTGCCCTCTCCCGCCCTCTCCCCCTCCCTCGATCCCTTTGCTCTAGTCCACTGCACAGAGCTCCCTGCTATCCTCCTCATCATGGTTACGGCTAGTGCGTTATAATTACACGTATTTGCAGGATTCCTTGTGGTAGGTTCCCACAAGGAACCAGCTTAATATGGCAGATTGTCCCCTGGTATTGCCCTGGTTTTTCCCCCTTCCCTCCCTCTTAATCTCCTTTTTCTACTCTATTGGTTTCCCTTTTATTTTTATGAGATCCTCCCCCCACTTTTTTTTCTTGTCTTTAGCTTCCACATGGGAGAGAAAACATTCAACCCTAGACTTTCTGAGTCTGGCTTAGTTCACTAAACATGACGTTCTCCAGTTCCATCTGTTTACCAGAAGATGACATGATTTCATCCTTCTTTATGACCATGGACAACTCTGTTGTTGTCGTGTGGTACGGGCACCCAGGCCGCTTCCATAACGTGGCTATTGTGAATTGTGCCACTCTGAACATGGTTATGTGTGTATCCCTGCAGTATGCCGGCTTTAATTCTTTAGAATAAATGCTGAGGAGTGGGAGAGTTGCGTCATCCGGTGGTTCCATTTTCTAGTCATTTGCAGAATCTCCATGCTGCTTTTCAAAGTGGTTGTACTAATTCGCATCCCCTCTGCAATCGTTGTTACTTGTATTCTTGATAATTGCCATTTTAACTGGGGCAAGATGAAATCTCAGTGTAGTTGTGATTGACATTTTCCTGATTGTTAAGGATGTTGAATGTTTTTTCATGTATTTGTTGGCCATCTGTATTCCTTCTTTTGAGAGATGTCTGTCCATTTATTGATTGGGTTTTTTTTTTTTTTTTTTGGGGTAAGATATTGAATTCTTTTTTATGTTCTGGATAATAATCCCCTGTTAGAAGAGTAGTTGGCAAAGATTTTTCTCCCACTCTTTAGGCCCTCTTCTTCACATTTTTAATAGTTACCTTTGCTGTACAAAAGCTTTTGAATTTGGTGTCATCCCACTTATTGATTCTTGGTTGTATTTCTTGAGGAAGTCATTGCCTCTACCAACATGTCACTGTGTTGACCCTATATTTTCTTCTAGCAGTTGCATGTTTCTGGTTTAATCCTTTGATCCACTTTGAGTTGATTTTTGTGCAGAGTGAGAGATTGGATTTAGTTCATTCTCCTATACATGGATATCCAGTATTCCCGGCACCTTTTAATAAAATGGTTGTCTTTTCTCCAGTGTGTGTTTTTGGCATCTTTGTCAAGAATCAGATGACTCTGTGGATTTGCCTCTGTTAAGCTCCATTGGTCTTCATAAAATTTTTTGTGCCAATTACTGTAACCTTGTAGTGTAATTTGAGATTGGGTATTGTGATGCCTCCAGCTTTACTATTTTTGATCAGAATTGCTTTGAATATTCTGGGTGTTTTATTCTTCCATAAGAATTTTAGGACTTTTTAAAAATAGTTTCGTGAAGAATGTCATTGGCATTTTGATGGGTTTGCATTAGATATGTATCTTGCTTTTGGTAATATGGCCATTTTGACAATATTAACTTTGCCTATCCATGAACGTGGAACATGAAAGGTCATTCCATCTTCCAGGGTCTTCTTCAATTTCTTTCTTCAGTGTTCTAGAATTTTCATTGTAGAGATGTTTTCCTTCCTTGGTTAGATTTATTTCCAGGTATTTGATTTTTTTTTTTTTTGAGGCCATTGTGAATGAAGTTGTTTTCCTGATTTCTTTCTTAGCATATTCATTATTGGAGTATAGAAAAGCTCTTGACTTTTGTATGTTCATCTTGTATCCTGCTACTTTGCTGAATTTGTTTATCAGCTCTAGAAGTCCTCTGGTAGAATTTTTGGATCTTATAAATATAGGATCATGTCTTTGCCTATAAGTGAGTCTCTTGCAAATAGCAGATAATTGAGATAATTGGGTCTTGCTTTTTTTTTTCTTTTCTGCCAGTCTATGTCTTTTATTTGGAGAATTGAGATGATTTACATTCAGAGATATTTTGAAGAGATGTGTATTATTTCCTTCTATTGTGGTTTGTTTCATGTATTAATTTGGTCTTCATTTTTATTTTTTTTCCTGCCCTTCTAGTTGGCTTCATCCATTCAGGAGCTCTGTGGTTTTAGTTTCTTCTGTAATGTTTCTTTAAATATTTTCTGTAGTGCTGACTTAGTGGTCATGAATTCTTTCAGTTTATCCTTATCATAGAAAGAGTCCATTTCCTTTTCAATTCTGAAGGATAGCTTTGCTGGATATAGTAATATTAGTTGGCAATTGTTTTGTTTCAGAGCTTGGATTATCTTGTTCCAAACCCTCCTGGATTTTAGAGCTGAGAAGTCAGAGGTGAGCCTTATTGGTTTAATCACACACACACACACACACACACACACACACACACACACACACAGGATCAAACCCAGGGGTGATTAACCACTGAGCCACATCCCCAGCCTGTTTATATTTTTATTTACAGACAGGGTATTGCTGAGTTGCTTGGGGCCTCACTAAGTTTCGGAGGCTGGCTTTGAACTCATGGTTCTCCTGCCTCAGCCTCTGAGCTGCTGGAATTATAGATGTATGCCACCACACCTACCTTATGATGTTTCTTGAAGAGTTTTAAAAAAAAATCTTGTCTATTTGGCATTCTATATGCCTCCCGTATGTGAATGTCAATTTCATTCCTAAAGTTTGGAAAATTTTCTGTTCTTATTTCACTGAAAAGATTAATCCTATTGGTTTATAACTCCATGACCTCTTCAGTTCCAATGACTCTTAAATTTGATGTCTTAATGTTGATCCAGAGTTCTTGTATATTCTGATCATGGTATTTTATTTATTTTCCTTTACTGTTATCTAGTTTACATACACTGTTTTTGATGTCTAACATTATTTTTTTCTGTGGAATCTAATCTATTGGTGATACTTTAACTGAATTTTTAATTTAATTTATTATATCGTTCATTTCCAGGAGTTATGATAGGTTTCTTTTCAGAATCTCTACCTATTTATTGAAATGGTCTTCCATCCCCTTTATTTTCTCTTTTAATTTGTTCCTTAGCTCTTCTTTTAGCTCATTAACTATTTTAATATTTAAGTTTTTAAAAGTCTTCCTCTGGAATTTTATCCCCTTCAATGGTCTGTGAGTTCCTTTACTTGGTGTTGTAAGTTTAGGGGGAGATTTGGTTGCCTATTTCCTTGTGTTTTCAGAGGTCCTAGATTTGCACATTGGTTGAGAGGAATTGATATGTCTCACTCAGCAAAGCCTTTCTCCTGAGTCTTAAGTTTGGCAGCCACGCTATCTGCTTTTTTCTTTTTCTTTTTCTTTTTCTTTTGGTGCTGATGATTGAACCTAGGGCCTTTTGCATGTAAGGCAAGCACTCTACCAACTGAGCTATATCCCTAGCCCATGCTATCTGCTTTTAACTGGCTGACAGGGTCCTGGTAATTTTGATAGAGACAATGTACAAAATGGAGTATAGGACTCCTGGAAGAAAAGCAAGGTCATGGAGCATTAGTCTGTTTCACTCACCCTTTTGATGATCCCTGTAAGGGCCACCAAGATGAAGCCTGAAATTTGAGATGCAACTAAATTCCCCACTTTGCCAATTCCTCTGGTTCTAGTCTTGCAATCTTTTTCTTTCTTTCTTTCTTTCTTTCTTTCTTTCTTTCTTTCTTTCTTTTTCTTTCTTTTTTTCTTTCTGTTTTTGGTACTGGGGATTAAACTCAGGGGCACTCAATTACTGAGCCACATCGCCAGCTCTATTTTATATTTTATTTGTAGACAGGGTCTCACTGAGTTGCTTAGTGCCTCACTTTTGCTGAGGCTGGCTTTGAACTTGAGACCCTCCTGCCTCAGCCTCCTGAGCCACTGGGATTAGAGGCATGCAGAACTGTGCCAGCTTGTCTCACAAATTTTGAAGAATAAAATCCATGGACAGTCACCGAAGAGAAGAGTAAATGGAGTAGGATTCATTTAAGCAAGAGGGATAGAACTCCCACCATGTGTGAGGGGCCTGATAGCCGAGAAATCCATTTTGGTGTGACAGCTTAGGAGTTTATATATGGTCCTGGGCAGAGCATGGAGCAAAATTCATGTAAGATAGGTATTGAAAAGACACCCTGGCCACCATCCGGGTCACTTCCTTCCTCCTTTCCCACTCTCCGTCTCGTAACTTCCTGCTTTCCACCTCTGGGACAGAGGTGTGGCTGGAGGTGTTCCCACAGTGAGCCTCAGGTCTTTTACGTCTGAAGCAGGCCTCTGTGGTGCTCTGGGTGTGCCTGCCGTGAGCTCCCAGGGGTGTGGAAGGGCATCGCCCTGACCCTGCTCCCCTTACTAGCTGCTCTGCTTCACCCTCATTCACCGCTGCGTTGCCTCCAGAGCAGGTGCGGAGGGCGTGGTTTCCTGTGGCCAGAGGTGAGAGAGTGCCACTGATCTGTTCCTGAGCTAGGTGGCCCTGGGGCATGACAGACAGCAAGGCCTGGGTCTGCACTGAGGGACCTCCTGATGTCCCCTTGAAGGTGAGCTTAGGGAGGGAGCCCCTGCCTGAAGTGGGTGACCATCCAGAGGCGATGGCCACCATCATGAAGCATGATCGTGCTCATGAGCTGAAGGAATGAGATTTGTGATGCTAGTTCAGTGACACGGTTGTGTTGACTCATGGGGCAAGACCCGGGCTCACAAGTCCGTGAGGCCGGGCTTCTGGGCACAGCTGTGGGGCAGAGGCTCGCCTCCACAGATGGCTGGGCTGCAGACTGTGGTGGACGCTGTGGAAGAGCCCAGCCCCTCACCAGGGAGCCTCGCATAGCACTGCGCGGACTCCCAGGGCCTCTCGGGCTGAGTTCTGGGCCTGAGTTCTGGCTGCTGGGCGCCCTGACCCTGGACGCCAGCACCCCCCCTCTTCATTCTATCCAAGGGCTGGAAAATGCCGGCTCACTCTACTTAGGCCATTTGAAAACCCACCTGAGAAAGGCGTGGACACTCTGTTCCCGTTTGTGCCAACGCCACCCAGCATCCCTGCTTAGGGTGACTGCCCCCAGCACGAGGTGAGCCTCGGGACAGACCTGGGAGTCGAGCACCTCCTCTGTCCGAGCCTCGCAGGGGGCCTGCCTCTCAGGACACCCTCCAGGACTGGGCACGCTCCCCGGGTGAAGGGACACTCCCGCTGGGAAGAGATGCTTTCCCTTTGCCTGAGCCTTGACCAGGCCTCGTTCACACCCGGGCTGCCACACCTGGCCGAGCTGGAGACATTGCCTCGGCCGGCTCACCCTCCAGGGGCAGGTGTTCTCCTTCCCCAGGGGAACCGGTGTAAGAGAGTGTGCAACAGAAGTTGCTATTTGGCACTGGTCCAGTTCCAACCTGGCAATCAGATGGAGATGAATGCGGTGGGTGTGAAGATGCGGGCAGGGAAGGGGGCCTCTGCGAGGGTCAGCATGGCCCAGTGTGAGGCACGGCCTGCTGACAGCGGGACGGAGCTGTCCCCTGCGGGGTCAGATCTGCAGAGCTGCAGCTGGAGGCCTGCGAAGTCTGGGCCATCTTGCTGTAGAGCCCGCAGCTTCCTCAGAGGCTCTGCCCAGCCCCGCACGCCTTCCCACTCCGATCACTGGAGGGTCGCGTGAGCTACTCTCCCTGTCGCAGCACACCTCTACAGTCCACAGCAACCCCACCTCTGTGAGCAGGGACTGAGAATCCTCATGAAGCCGTTGAAGTGCTGATTTTCTTGCTATGGTAGCAAAAACCCCAAACTGAGAGCAAAACCATGTTCTTTCAGTTTGAAAAAGTATGAAACATGTCCTTCATCTCCCCCTTTCCGGGCCCCCATTTGTTCATGTTCATGCACAAATGAGACCTTCTCAAAGCTCCCCGCTGCTCCGGAAGGGCGGCGGGGTCGAAGGGACAGGTTGATCTCAATGCTGGCGTGCCAGTATTGGTGCTTCTTTTAAGTTAAAAGTATGCTTATTTTTTAAAAAGAACATACTTCACGGTGTTGGTCTGTTACATGGAGCGCACTACAAACACGCCCTCGAGGGAGAGCGGCCCTCCTGCCTGGGAGCCTGAGGTGGCCGTGGGGTCTGGTCCTCTGGAGCTACTGTCCTTTCTCACCCACCCGCACGCGGGCTGCAGGTTCTGGCTGTCCTGGGGGTTGGGGACCTGGCTGCGGCCACACGTGTTCCCGAGACGTCTGTGTACACCAGGACCCAGACTCGGCCCCCAGGCCTCCATTCCTGACAGGCGCCTCCAGGCTCCCTGCAGCCGGCATCCCCCAGCTGCCGGGACCTCGCCCGGACTCTCTGGTCCTGCCTCCCAGAGCCCGAGGGCTGCCCGCGACTCCTGGGTCTGTAAGGATGCAGAGGCAGGATGCGGCTCTTCCCAAGCCCTGGCACATTAGTGCCCGCAGGAGCCCTTTTGCACTGTCCCATCCTGCAGGCGCAGGCCCTGTGGCCACAGGGCACATGGTGGCAGGAGCAGACAGCTGTGCCACCAGCGCTGAGGCAGGACCTGGGGCGGCCTGCTCGAGGGATCCCAAAGTACTGGAAGGGACCCCTGACCTCTCGGAAGCACGCACTGTTCAGGAAGCCAGTAGTAAATCCGCAGGGCTAATAGACCCATTCATAATTAAGAAGACGAGTCAGCCTGCTAATGAATTTCCTGACGGGACGGCTGGAGGGCTCCTCCACCTCTCCCCCCTCTGCTCATTTTCTTTGCTGGTTTTTTAAATGTCAAATTTGTACTATTTTCTGAAATCGAGGTCACTGCAGCGCATTTCCCTTCATTTCCTTGTGCCTCTTGATGGGTTTACCCATATTCGTGTTTCTCCCACTCAGGGGAGATGAATCTGACTGCACTTTTGTCAATGGACGGGGCAACAGTGGAGAGAGGTGGGGACTATCACAGGTTGTGATCAGCTCAAGTGACACTGGGGGGGAGCTCAGTCCCGCATCTCCCGCCCTGCCTGGCTGAGGTCACCTGCCCCGTACTGTGAAGGGCCGCAGCTTACAGCGGGTGGGGTTGCTCGGACCTGACGCTTTGAATGCAGGCACTGGGTGCTTCTGATTAGCTACGGAAACGCTGGCGGGAGGCCTCGCGCACAGGGTCCGAGAGCTGGAGCGTCTGGCCCAGCCACTGCCGCACTGTCCGAGCAGGTTCAACCGGTGCCAAAGCTGAGATGGGAAGACGCGCGAGCGTGGCTGGGAGCTCAGGGAAGCTCTGGGAAGCGCGGGCGGGAAGCTGAGCCCGGCCCTCCTGGGGGGAGGGTGCCCATGTGCACCTCCACCTGCGCCAGGGCCTGGCATGGGGCACGTGACCACTCTCTTTCCTGGAACCCTTCTGAGCAGACTGGCCAGGGCTCTCTAGTTCCCCTGAGTTCCTTAGAACCAGGAGCTTCAAAGTGTCCCAAGCCAGCCCGTGCTCCAGTGCCCTTCCATGCCCTGCCCGGCGTCCTGCATCACATGGGCGCCAGCCTCCTGGGCCCTCGCCTGCTCTGACTTCCACCACAACATGCCTTTGTCTCCTTTTTGCCCCCCCCCCCTTCTTGTCTGCAGGCTCTGGACTCCAGCGCACGAATGAGACCCCCTGCCTGCTTCCTTGCCCTCTGTCATCCCCACGAGCCAGGAGGACGCTCACCTGGCCTACCTGAGCCAGCAGACCCTGGGCAGCACGGGACTCTCACTCCTGTAGCTCGTAGCGCAGCTCTTCCATTTTAAATGGGAGATGGATCGAGTGCCTGATGACTGTAGTGCAGGGTCCCCCTGCCACCTGGTTTCACTTTCCATGGTTTCAGTTACTTATGGTCAACAGTGATTAAGTTGAGAATTTCAAAAATAAACGATTCATGAGTTTTAATTGTGCCCTGTTCTGAGTAGTGTAGTGAAATCTTATACTATCCAGCTCCCTCCTGCTGGGAGGTGAGATTTCTCTTTGTGCAGCGTGTCCGCACTGTATATACTACCTGTCCGTTAGTCATTGGTAGTTATCTTTGCTATCACATAGACTGTCTCAGTACTGCTGTGCTTGTGCACAAGTAACCCTTATTTTACCTAATGATGGCTCCAATGTGCAAGAGCAGGGATCCGAAGGAGGCACCAGGGCATAGTATGAAAGGGCAGATTGATGCTGGTACTGTACTGGGACAGTGCTGTAGGGCCTGTGGGAACGAATGTTGTGTCTAGAGGGTTTGGCACTGTCACTGATTTGGGGGATCCATGGCGTCTTGGGACAAACCCCACAGGTGGAGCAGCGGCTCTGTGTCAGCTTTCTTCCACACGGCAGCTGTGAGGTTCTCTAATGAGGCTGGGGACGCTCCAAGCTTCCGTCTTCTCTTGTGAACAGGAGAGCTTTACGCCCATCTGTCTCATAGCCCGTGGTTGGAGATGGACCTCAGGGAAGAACTGGCTACACGGCAGACACGCAGCTCGGAGGACTCAAGGTGGGATCACGCTGTGCTCAGAACACCAGGCCCAGGGCTGTGCACAGCGTCTGTTGTGGAATCACAAATGTTGAACTCATAGACCCCTCATTAGTACGTTCTGCTCCAGAAGATAAGTATGGTAGTTTTAAGAAAATCCTTTAACTACATCGTTTGAGGGCTTACAAAGAAAATCACAAGGTGGGAAGAAATATTGACTCCCTAAAATGCTTAAAGAATGTTGTTTTTAAATCAATTTTAAACTTTTTTGGTTGACAGCGTTTGCACATGCTCTGGAGTTGAAGGGGATGTACTGGCTCGTGCGTGCACTGCATGGGCTTGGGTCAAGGTAATCGGCATATCCATCTCCCTACACTTTTGCCATTTCTCTATGATGAATACATTCAAAGTCCCGCCCTGTTTCGGGGTGTGAGCACCTCACTGTTGATGGTTCTCACTCTGCTGTTGCAGAGAATGCCAGGACTTTTCCTTCCCATCGAGCAGGGAGGCTGACCTCGCTCCCTCTCCCCTGGGCTCCTCAGCTCTGGTAACCACCAGGCTACCCTGACCTTGGCCGGATCAGCCTGCAGACCCACTTTTGAGGGAGCGCCTGTGGGGCGGGTCCTCCTGTGTCTGTGTCACTGAGCATAGTGTCCCTCCCTCGGGTCCGTTCACGTCACCGTCGACGACAGGCTCTCACGCTCCTGGGGACGAGTGGTATTCCACTGTGCGTACATGTGCCTCTTCCCGTTGGTCCACCCACTGGTGGACGTGTGGTTTGAGTCCATGCCCTGGCCTGTGGCCAGAGCTGCCGTGGACGTGGGACTGCAGTGTCCTTGGACATGCTGACTTCGTTCCCTGTGGGTGCGCTCAGCAGAGCCATCACTGGACCGGGATTCTAAACCCACCTGGCTTTCAGTTAATGGGCTAGACAAGGACTAGCACCTCCAAACACCGTTGCTGGATATTGTAAGGACCTCGCGTGATTTTCCTATTGTGGTAAACATAATTCATAATAGGACTTTAGTGCCTCAACTGAGACAAAGAATTGCTTTATTAGAAAATATTAACTGCCTCTACGGTGGCATGCGGCTGGCCTGACTAAAAGCTGTTGGTTGAGATCCAAGAGTCGCGGGTTTTGAACTCTGAGCACTTCTTATCTTTCTTAACTTGCAGCTTTTAATAACTCACAAATGCCTTTATTCATTTAGCTAATAGTGAGGTCATGCTAAAATTAAATGTCACACACATTAAATCCTTGTGACCTCCTCTGCTTCGAAGCTGATAAGTGAGACGCTCATCTCTGGCACTAAGTGCAGCCGCAGCCTGCGGGGAGCACGAGACCAACCAGGGCGCAAATGTTGATCACGATCGTCATGATGTCAGACCACCTGGTCTCGGGCATTGCATGTCTACTTGCTGCTAAGGACCAGAGACTTTGCCAGCCCAGAGTGAGTGTAGGCAAGCACTGCAACATGCACCAGAGCAACATGCACCAGAGAGAGAGAGGACTGTGCCAGCCCAGAGTGAGTGTAGGCAAGCACTGCAACATGCACCAGAGAGAGAGGACTGTGCCAGCCCAGAGTGAGTGTAGGCAAGCACTGCAACATGCACCAGAGAGAGAGGGACTGTGCCAGCCCAGAGTGAGTGAGTAGGCAAGCACTGCAACATGCACCAGAGAGAGAGGGCCGTTTGTTCTGAATTGGGTGCTGGCCAACTGAAGTAGTTATAGAACCCAATTTTGGAGCAGCTGTAGACACCACCTTTTTGAACCAGGCACCATTAAGTTTGGAGCATTTGATTTTAAAAGTGATAGTAAGGTTGGTGCGAGACCCACTCATGGCGCAGTCCAGCAACCACGTCCAGCAACCACAGCGCCCCTGGGTTGACGTCTTGGCGCAGGTGACTCACATCTGAGCATTTGAGATGGAGATTTCTATTCAGATGGTGAACACGGGAAGGCTCTGGGACCCTGCCTGTGATCTGGATAGAGGTGGCAGGGACGGAGTGCGGGGCTGGAGGAAGTCCACAGGGCGCCCCTTACTTCCTGCTGCAGAGCGGACTGGAGCTGAGGAGGGGAGGGGACACCGTCGCTGGGCGACACGGGGCCCACACGTGGAGGCTGGGCCCTGATCATAGAGGTCACTCCAAAAACAACAGGCGAAGAGTTCTACGTCGTCCTCCTGGCAAGCCTGGGAGTGAGGAAAGGGACAGGCAGGCCCCTCCTCGTGGAGCTGACCACTTCCTGGAGCCTGTGGTGGGCAGCCGCTCCTCTCCTCCCTCCTCCCGGGGTCTGCTTCCCCCCAAATCCAGTTCTGAGAGCAGCGTCGTGAAGGTGGTGGGCTCTCGTCATGGGAGTGGAAGATGACGCGGCCCCACGGAGGCCCGGGGGGTAGAGAGGACGTCACACAGGCCACTTTCCCGTGGACACCAGTGGCTGGCACTTGCCCACAGCCATTATTTGAACAACACGCGGTCCCCCAGGGGCAGCGAGAGAAGCATCTCACTGAGACCCACACTCGGGCCTTCTTGTCCCTTGGCTCACTGACCCCTCTGGCTGGGTCACCTCAGCTTTAGGAGAGGAAGGTCTTTCTTTAGGGTTGGTTTTGGGGGATTTCCATGGGTTTGAAGGCTGGCGTAGAGTCTGCTACAACAGCCAGCCTGCTTGCTACTCAGTAGGGTTTTTCTGGGTAGGACGGTTTTACTGGGAGAACACGCGGCAGGTGATGCCATAGCCACTAGATGTCACTGTTTACCCATCCACCGAGCTTCAGGGTTTTTTCCCCCCTCCTTTCCCCTCCCCCCTCATCCCCCACCTGGTTGGGACAAAGGCCTCTGGCAACTGGTCCAGGTGCAGCCAGTCTGTGCTTGTTTCTCTTCCCTGAACTGTTTTCTCCTGGGAAAAAGAGTGACTCCTAAATTACACAAGTCGCTATTTTCTCCATTTGGTAATTTAGATCCAGAGCTGATGCATTTTCTTTCTTTTAAAAAACATGTCTTTTTATTCTGTAGATGTTTTCATTCACTAGCACAAACAGGAGTTTTACTTTGCAGCTTATTTTAGGAGCAGAAGCACCCACCTGGGTGAGCACGGCCAGACGGGGCGGGAGGCACAGCAGGACTTGAGCAGGGGGTGCAGGTGCTTGGAATGAGCCCCCCCTGGCAGCTCAGAGTCCCACTGCTGTGGGGGTCCTGGAAGCTGGGGGTCTCCGCCACTCGGAGGCATGAAATAGACACGAATTCAAATGCGACTCCACCGCTGGTTCTGTGTGGCCTCTGAGGTGACGTGGGACATTTCTGATGCTCAGAGTCCCTTTCCCTGGTGGGGCTCCTCACCCTACTCTAGGTTTCTGGACAGCGCCAGGTTCAGGCTGACCATCTCTTAAATGTCACTCCTGCCCAGGGCCCTCAGGGGAGGTCTGGGTTGATGGGATGGACCTGTAGGGCAGGCTGGTGGCCACGCCCCTCGGCCCTTCCCTGTGCAGGGCAGGCTGGTGGCCACGCCCCGGGACTCCACCTGACACGGGCTGGCACTGCCTTGGGCTTTCAGGTGCAGCTGGGACCTGGACGGGCAACCTTGGCCAGAAGAGGCCTGAGGTCCGCCCCGCCCCCCCTTTCTCCAAGCTCCTGGATCTTTCTCCTGGGTCCCACGAGAGCCTGAGCCTGGCTTCTCTCAAAGCCGCCCTGCCACGGAAGACAGAGGAGTGACCAGGAAGGACCCGCAGAGAAGAGGAGGCCTCTGGCAGCTCTGCCGGCTGCTCGCCTCGCGGCACCCAGGGCCTGGCGGCCTCTAGTCTGAACAGTGAGAAGGAGAGCGCCACCGATGACCCAGAATCAAACACGTCCGGGGGAGAGTGACGGTCACTGCCTTTGCTGAATCCTCTCTCTGGGCAAGGCCTGCACCTGCCTTTCATCGTCATGATTTCATTTGATCCTCGCTGCAGTTCCCCAGGGCACGCTGAGTTCTCCCTAATTCACAGGTGAGCCAACGGGCGCAGAGAGGTTAAGTTGCTTGCACACAATCACTCAGCTAGTCACACAGCAAGGCCTGCTGCTCCAGGTCCCCTTGCTTTTCATCCCTCACTGCTCCCAGTCCCTGGGTTCAGAGTCCCATCCTCAGTGGCTCTCGGGCAGGGACCCGGAGCCGCACAGCATGGGCCGGGTGCTCGGGCCGAGCTGGGCTCCCCTCTGCCTGGCTCTCCAACTACAGCCTTTTCTCAGCCCCTGGCGCTGCGGGCACTGGTGCCCTGTGAGGAGTCACAGCCTCTCCCTTGCCCCAGGCTCGTTAAGACCTCAGGTTCCCCATCTCCTGCCGCAGCGAGCTGGGGCTAGATTTATCAGAGCTGCCAAACCAGTTGAACTTGCAACAAACAAACAAGCAAATGAACAAATGCAAAGAAAACCCAGCCTGCTTTGTTTATGGTTCTTTAACCCAGCTCTCTGACGAGGTGTCGGGGTTCAAGGTGGCTGCTGGTGGACTGGTAGGTACGTGAGGAGGTGGCCCTGCCGTGCTCCTGGAAGGCTCACTGTGTGCCCAGAAAGGGCTCGTGTCCATCTGGGTCCATTAGAGGCTGGGCGGGGGGGCTGCTGCCATTTATAGCAGGAGCTACATCCGGGAGGGGCACCCCTCCGTATCGATTGCCCGAGGGTTTCCATTAATATTGATTTAGGAAGTGCCAGTGGGTTTATGTGGCTGAATATTCATTCCACCCTCGTCACTGGAAACGTGCCAGTCTGTGAGGGCGGGCGCTGCCGGGATTCCGAGACCCGGAGGAGCTGGGCTGGCTCAGCACCACCTCGACTTTCTCCCAGTTCCTCTGGGAGGCCGCCGTCGTGGGTTGACCTTCTCTTTCCACGGATGTTGGCGTTTTCTCGACTTCGCTGTCTCATGGAAGAGGCAGGAGGAAGGTTATTTCCTGAGGCTGAGGAGCTTGTCACACAGGCAGAAGCAGTGACGTTGCATCTGCGGGCTGCACGTGCTTTTCGGTTTGTCCCCGTGACGCACCAAACCTCCACCCTGTACCCCTGGGCTAAGTCCCGAGTTGGGGGAAGGCATGAAGTCTCGTATGTGCTCTAGGGGGGCTGACTGCAGGTGCCCCCGACAGCACCCTCTCCTGGGCCGGGCAGCTGTGCCGGCCTGCAGGCACAGGGTCCTGCTGCTGCCCAGGACGGCCACAGGAAGCGGAGCCTAGAGCGAGGCTCCGTTGGAAACCTCGGAGGTGAGTGGGCAGCGAGGCGCCCGACCCCGGGCTCCAGCGCTTCCCCTTCAAAGGCAGAGCGCGCTTCTGCCTGCCCTTCCAGGGCGGTGGGGAAGGGGCGTTGCAGTGAGGGTGAAGCGCACGGAGCCTCCGGAGGGACGCGAGGTTCTCAGCTGACGGGGCACCTCCTGCAGCGGAGGCCCGTGACTCCCCCAGCGTGGTGATGCTGGCAGACTGCTTGTTCCTGTGCCGCAGTAGAATGAGCCTCGTCTCTTAAAGACCCTGGCACCTGTCCCACAGGGTGACTGTACGTAGGATGAGGTGCGTGAAGCCTGGGAGCCAGGGCACGAGCCCCAAGGCAGTTTCTCCCCCTTCTCTCCTTATTTGAAAGTCCCTTGAAGAGGTGACTAGAGAACCTCCCGGCGCCTGGGAAGGTGGCTCCTGTTCTCGGGGGTCTTGGGACAAGCATGAATGCTGTTGGTTCTAGGCAGAAGGCCCTGCTTCCCAGGCAGAAGGCCACACCTTTCCAGGTGCCTTGTGAAAAACTACGGCTCCCGAGATCCTCAGCGTGACCAAAACCTGACCAGCAAGTCCCTTGTCCACTACCACTACCTCCCCCCATGACCTCTGCTGGCCTATAGGACAAGGACTCACTCCAAGGGGGTTTTATGACCCCTACTCTATTTAAGCCAGCCCCGGACTGAAATCGGCCCTTTTGTTCCTGCTCTCCCCTGGTTCCTGCCGCTCCCTGCTCCTGCTCTCCGCTCCCGCTCCCGCGTGCTCCAGCTCCCGTCCGTTCCCCGCGGTTTGTCCCCATCCCCTCCACGTGTTTCTTTGGTAATTCAATAAACCCCTTTCCTTTTTCCTGCCGCCTTTTGTTCCTGCTCTCCGTTCCTGCCTGTCCCTTCCCTACCCCCCCTTCCCTTCCCTTCCTTTCCCTACCCTTGCCCATGTGGCACCCCAATAAACCCTTTTATTTCACTAACACGGTGTTCCCAGCTAAGTTAACTGTGTTTCAGCAGTTTTCTAACAAATGCTGTTTGGCTAACTGCTTTCTTCTTCTGCATCTTAAGTCCAGTCTCCCGGTGCAAGCGGTCCTGTGTGTGAGCACATGTCTTCTGTCAGGACGTGAAGGGACTCGGGGGCTGTCGCCGCATCTGGACGCACAACACACTTCGCTTTTCTTGCTCAGTAGTTTTAATACAGCTCAGGTATTTGTTCTTTCTTGCTTATTTACTGTTTGTTGCCTTCCTAACCTCAAAAGTAACTTGAAGCTATTTTCAAAGAATGTCAGTAGGGACTGTGAGGGGCGGGGCTGGGGGAGTCAACCAGAAGAGTCGTGGCCAGACCCGCCAAGGACTGGCGCTCAGGGTCACCTGCCGTGCCCGAGTGTCCAGCTCTGCTTTAGGCTCCTATCAGTGTTGGTCAACTCAGCAGACAGGGTTTGTGGTTTTCATTGCCAGATAAAAGACGTAGGTAGACTCGTATGAGAACAAACTTCTCCCAACACAGCTCCTGAAACGACTCCTTGGAGAGACCGACAGTCACCCTGGGCCACAGCAGCTTTCTGAAGACTACGGAGCCATCGTCACTGGGCTTCCCTTAGAGCTTTCCATGTGAAGAGGGGCTTCAGTGAAGGCTCAGGGGAGGGAGGCCTCAGGGAGCCGGGGCACCTTCTCTCAGCAAAGATGGGGCGTAGACACCCGCCCAGGCCACAGGTGGGCACCTTGCTTATTTAGGTTTCAGATTATCCCAGCCCTGAGCACCTCCCATCCCAGTCTTGCTTACACGTTGGCCCAAGGCACTTCGTCTGGGTGCCGGAGGACATTTAGATGTGTCTGCTCGGCGTCTGAAGGGAGACCATGGACATCGCAGTGCCAGGGGCAGGTGAGTTCCGCCCACTCGATTCCTGCAGCTCAGTCCGCGTCATCCAGTTTCCACCGTGCCCCTGACCTGAGCAGGCCACTGCTGGGGAAGGGTCACCGTGGTGGCCAGCAGGAGAGACGTGGGTGGCGAGGCCGGCTCCCGTCCTCTCGGTGAAGCCTTCTGCTGAGGGGAGGACGTCGGCACAGCTGCCTTCTGCCCGGGGGAGGATGGGAAAGTGACTGTCCAGAGACCGGAGCAGTCCCCTGCAGTGGCCACGAGGAAGCAGCTACGGAGGGAAATGCTCTCTTTCATAGCAATAAGGGGACCCTTCTGTGTGACAATCCCTTTTCTGTTATATATAGTTGTAGAGTTTCCAATTATGCTGCAGTTTAAAAAATATTTTTCCTGAGGGTTAATGTTTACATTTACAAATGTGTACAGCTTAACTAACAGTTGAAATGGAAATTTTAATATATTCTATGAATTGCTGCCTCATTTGCATATTCTATCAGTTCCCCGCCATTCTGGATCATGTGTGGAGCAGACATTGGAAGCGGAATCCCAGCACTGTGCCTTCTGGTTGCCCTTCCACAGTGCGCGGTGCCAGGGCTGACCGCGGCTTCCCGCACCATGCTGTGGCAGCGCGGGGTCAGAGGCTGGGAGAGGCCTGGCTGTGCTGGCCCTAGGAGTGGCCGGCCTGGGGCTCGGGCTGCGGGCACCGGCTGCTGGGGAGGTCTGCCTGCTGCAGCCGTGCTCCCTCGTGTCCTCCTGTGTCGCTGTCCCCACGCGGTGGCCCAGCTCAGGAGGGGTGAGGCTCGAGAGGCCAGGAGCTGGCAGGGGGAAGGCCTGCCTGAAACCCCCGAGTGCAGCGTGGACGCCCCCAGCGGCCAGTTCCCAGCACACTGAGTACGTGCTGAGGACGGGTCTGTCCTGGTGCTGCAGCTGACCCCCCAGAAACACCTGGGGGGTGCATCAGCGTGGCCTGTCCCCTTCCCTCGCTGTGTCCCTGAGTCCTGTGGCAGACAGAGCTGGCTGGTGCAAGTGAGTTCACGCACACCACCCTCCCTCTGTGGGCTGTGCGGTGGGCACCACTCATCCGTCCACGTCCTTCACTGCTGGTGGTCTCAGCATGACCCTTTTGCCTCCTGTCTTCTCGGGGTCTTCTTGGACGAACCCAAGGGTGGCTGCTGGCGTTTCTCCAGGGGGCCTTGCCCTTTGACAGGAGTGACCCCAATAGCTGCTTTGTCAATGGCTGTATCTCCTGAGCGCGCCTGGCTCTTGGGAGTGCCCTGTACATCAGTCAGGATAGTCCCCACGGTGCCGCGGTAACAAACAGCCCCAACTCCCGAGATGCTCTTCCTGTTGGTTCATGTGCCCCTTTCTGGGGGGCAGGGGCTGGGACACCTCACCTGTCACCAGGGTGAGGGGAAGAGGAAACGGAGAATCGTTTATTCATTCCTTTATCTATACCCTTAGTTAATTAATTAATTAATTTTTGTAATGTGGTGAGGCTTCAACCCCGTGCCTCACACACGGTAGGCAAGTGCTCTACGGATGAGCCACAACCCCAGCCCTTATTTATTCGTTCTTGAGGGCCTCTGCCTAGGAGAGGTGCAGCCATGTCTGCCTTATTGATTGATGAGACCAGTCAGCTGGCCACGCCCAGCCGCTGGAGGTGGGCGCACCGCCTGCTCCCAGAGGGAAGCCTTCGCGTCAGTGAGCAGCACTGTCTCCGCACTCAGCGGCGGTGCTGATCCTTGGCCTCCTCTTTCCTGGGAAGAATTAGATGCTGGACCATGACGTTCTCTCACTAAAGCCCTGGAGCTCACAGGAGCCCAGCGCCTGCCTGGCCGCTTCCCTGGGCTAGGGGACCCTGCCTTCCAGGCCCCCGGCCGGCTGACGCCTCCCCTCGCTGGCCTTCTTGCCCTCTCCCCGGTCCCTGGGGGAAAACAACCCAGCCTCTCTGGCAAGACCACTTCCCAAGGTGGTCTTAGCCTCCCTGGAGCGGCCAGGCACTCAGTGGTGTCCTCTGGCATGCTGTCTGAGGCCCCGTCCAGCCTCTGGGCCACGAGAATCAAGGGACCCACGTCACGTGCATTGGGTGGGCCTGGGCGCAGCCCGCAACACCTGCTGATTCGTGACTGTTCTGCGATTGTGGTGACCCCTGTCACAGAGCCTGTGTGCAGGGCCCTAGGGTCTGGCAGGGAGTGACCAAGGGTGGAGTTCCCATGGTCTCCAGGCTCAGGGTTCAGCCACCAGAAGGTCATTGATCATCTGTGGGAGCTTGGATTTTGGCTGCCCAGGTCTCTAACAGTGACACTCTCCAGCAGAGCAGCGAAGAGAGAAACCTCCAGAGAGCCACGTGCCGGCACCTGGAGGAGACGGGGTTGCACGGGACCTGGGGCAAAGGCCCAGCAGCTCCATCACCAGGCCTGGGGGGCGAGGACGGGGGCACAGGTGTGAGGTGTCCTGGGGGGGCACAGGTGTGAGGTGTCCTGAGGGGGGGGCACAGGTGTGAGGTGTCCTGGGGGGGGCACAGGTGTGAGGTGTCCTGGGGGGGCACAGGTGTGAGGTGTCCTGGGGGGGCACAGGTGTGAGGTGTCCTGAGGGGGGGGCACAGGTGTGAGGTGTCCTGGGGGGGCACAGGTGCGAAGTGTCCTGGGGGGAGGGAGGGCACAGGTGTGAGGTGTCCTGGGGGGGCACAGGTGTGAAGTGTCCTGGGGGGAGGGGGGCACAGGTGTGAGGTGTCCTGAGGGGAGGGCACAGGTGTGAGGTGTCCTGAGGGGGGGGCACAGGTGTGAGGTGTCCTGGGGGGAGGGGGGCACAGGTGTGAGGTGTCCTGGGGGGGCACAGGTATGAGGTGTCCTGGGGGGGCACAGGTGTGAGGTGTCCTGGGGGGGGCACAGGTATGAGGTGTCCTGGGGGGGCACAGGTGTGAGGTGTCCTGGGGGGGGGCACAGGTATGAGGTGTCCTGGGGGGACACAGGTGTGAGGTGTCCTGGTGGGACACAGGTGTGATGTGTCCTGGGGGGAGGAGGTGCACAGGTGTGAGGTGTCCTGGGGGGGGCACAGGTATGAGGTGTCCTGGGGGGGCACAGGTGTGAGGTGTCCTGGGGGGGCACAGGTGCGAAGTGTCCTGGGGGAGGGGGGCATAGGTGTGAGGTGTCCTGGGGGGGCACAGGTGTGAAGTGTCCTGGGGGGAGGGGGGCACAGGTGTGAGGTGTCCTGGGGGGGCACAGGTGTGAGGTGTCCTGAGGGGGGGGCACAGGTGTGAAGTGTCCTGGGGGAGGGGGGGCACAGGTGTGAGGTGTCCTGGGGGGGCACAGGTGTGAGGTGTCCTGAGGGGGGGGCACAGGTGTGAGGTGTCCTGGGGGGGCACAGGTGTGAGGTGTCCTGGGGGGGCACAGGTGTGAGGTGTCCTGGGGGGGCACAGGTGTGAGGTGTCCTGGGGGGAGGGGGGCACAGGTGTGAGGTGTCCTGGGGGGGGCACAGGTGTGAGGTGTCCTGGGGGGGCACAGGTGTGAGGTGTCCTGAGGGGGGGGCACAGGTGTGAAGTGTCCTGGGGGAGGGGGGGCACAGGTGTGAGGTGTCCTGGGGGGGCACAGGTGTGAGGTGTCCTGAGGGGGGGGCACAGGTGTGAGGTGTCCTGGGGGGGCACAGGTGTGAGGTGTCCTGGGGGGGCACAGGTGTGAGGTGTCCTGGGGGGGCACAGGTGTGAGGTGTCCTGAGGGGGGGCAGAGGTGTGAGGTGTCCTGGGGGGGCACAGGTGCGAAGTGTCCTGGGGGGAGGGAGGGCACAGGTGTGAGGTGTCCTGGGGGGGGGCACAGGTGTGAAGTGTCCTGGGGGGAGGGGGGCACAGGTGTGAGGTGTCCTGAGGGGAGGGCACAGGTGTGAGGTGTCCTGAGGGGGGGGGGCACAGGTGTGAGGTGTCCTGGGGGGAGGGGGGCACAGGTGTGAGGTGTCCTGGGGGGGCACAGGTGTGAGGTGTCCTGGGGGGCACAGGTGTGAGGTGTCCTGGGGGGGCACAGGTGTGAGGTGTCCTGAGGGGGGGCACAGGTGTGAGGTGTCCTGGGGGGGCACAGGTGCGAAGTGTCCTGGGGGGAGGGAGGGCACAGGTGTGAGGTGTCCTGGGGGGGCACAGGTGTGAAGTGTCCTGGGGGGGGAGGGGGGCACAGGTGTGAGGTGTCCTGAGGGGAGGGCACAGGTGTGAGGTGTCCTGAGGGGGGGGGCACAGGTGTGAGGTGTCCTGGGGGGAGGGGGGGCACAGGTGTGAGGTGTCCTGGGGGGGCACAGGTGTGAGGTGTCCTGGGGGGGCACAGGTGTGAGGTGTCCTGAGGGGGGGGCACAGGTGTGAGGTGTCCTGGGGGTAGGGGGGGCACAGGTGTGAGGTGTCCTGAGGGGGCACAGGTGTGAGGTGTCCTGAGGGGGGGGCACAGGTGTGAGGTGTCCTGGGGGCGCACAGGTGTGAGGTGTCCTGAGGGGGGGGCACAGGTGTGAGGTGTCCTGAGGGGGGGGCACAGGTGTGAGGTGTCCTGGGGGGGCACAGGTGTGAGGTGTCCTGGGGGGAGGGAGGGCACAGGTGTGAGGTGTCCTGGGGGGGCACAGGTGTGAGGTGTCCTGAGGGGGGGGCACAGGTGTGAGGTGTCCTGGGTGGGCACAGGTGTGAGGTGTCCTGAGGGGGGGGCACAGGTGTGAGGTGTCCTGGGGGGGCACAGGTGTGAGGTGTCCTGAGGGGGGGGCACAGGTGTGAGGTGTCCTGGGGGGGCACAGGTGCGAAGTGTCCTGGGGGGAGGGAGGGCACAGGTGTGAGGTGTCCTGGGGGGGCACAGGTGTGAAGTGTCCTGGGGGGAGGGGGGCACAGGTGTGAGGTGTCCTGAGGGGAGGGCACAGGTGTGAGGTGTCCTGGGGGGGCACAGGTGCGAAGTGTCCTGGGGGGAGGGAGGGCACAGGTGTGAGGTGTCCTGGGGGGGCACAGGTGTGAAGTGTCCTGGGGGGGGGGAGGGGGGCACAGGTGTGAGGTGTCCTGAGGGGAGGGCACAGGTGTGAGGTGTCCTGAGGGGGGGGCACAGGTGTGAGGTGTCCTGGGGGGAGGGGGGCACAGGTGTGAGGTGTCCTGGGGGGGGGCACAGGTATGAGGTGTCCTGGGGGGGCACAGGTGTGAAGTGTCCTGGGGGGGGCACAGGTATGAGGTGTCCTGGGGGGGCACAGGTGTGAGGTGTCCTGGGGGGGGCACAGGTATGAGGTGTCCTGGGGGGACACAGGTGTGAGGTGTCCTGGTGGGACACAGGTGTGATGTGTCCTGGGGGGAGGAGGTGCACAGGTGTGAAGTGTCCTGGGGGGGGGGGGGCACAGGTATGAGGTGTCCTGGGGGGGCACAGGTGTGAGGTGTCCTGGGGGGGCACAGGTGCGAAGTGTCCTGGGGGGAGGGGGACACAGGTGTGAGGTGTCCTGGGGGGGCACAGGTGTGAAGTGTCCTGGGGGGAGGGGGGCACAGGTGTGAGGTGTCCTGGGGGGGCACAGGTGTGAGGTGTCCTGAGGGGGGGGCACAGGTGTGAAGTGTCCTGGGGGGGGGGGGGGGCACAGGTGTGAGGTGTCCTGGGGGGGCACAGGTGTGAAGTGTCCTGGGGGGAGGGGGGGCGGGCACAGGTGTGAGGTGTCCTGGAGGGGGCACAGGTGTGAGTTGTCCTGGGGGTGCACAGGTGTGAGGTGTCCTCGGGGGAGGGAGGGCACAGGTGTGAGGTGTCCTGGGGGGGCACAGGTGTGAGGTGTCCTGGGGGGGCACAGGTGTGAAGTGTCCTGGGGGGAGGGGGGGCACAGGTGTGTGAGGTGTCCTGGGGGGGGCACAGGTGTGAGGTGTCCTGGGGGGGCACAGGTGCGAAGTGTCCTGGGGGGAGGGAGGGCACAGGTGTGAGGTGTCCTGGGGGGGGGGGCACTGGTGTGAAGTGTCCTGGGGGGAGGGGGGGCACAGGTGTGAGGTGTCCTGAGGGGAGGGCACAGGTGTGAGGTGTCCTGAGGGGGGGGCACAGGTGTGAGGTGTCCTGGGGGGAGGGGGGCACAGGTGTGAGGTGTCCTGGGGGGGGCACAGGTATGAGGTGTCCTGGGGGGGGCACAGGTGTGAGGTGTCCTGGGGGGGGGCACAGGTATGAGGTGTCCTGGGGGGGGCACAGGTGTGAGGTGTCCTCGGGGGGGGGCACAGGTATGAGGTGTCCTGTGGGGACACAGGTGTGAGGTGTCCTGGTGGGACACAGGTGTGATGTGTCCTGGGGGGAGGAGGTGCACAGGTGTGAGGTGTCCTGGGGGGAGGGGGGGCACAGGTGTGAGGTGTCCTGGGGGGGGCACAGGTATGCGGTGTCCTGCGGGGCACAGGTGTGAGGTGTCCTGGGGGGGCACAGGTGCGAAGTGTCCTGGGGGGAGGGGGGCACAGGTGTGAGGTGTACTGGGGGGGGCACAGGTGTGAAGTGTCCTGAGGGGAGGGGGGGCACAGGTGTGAGGTGTCCTGGGGGGGCACAGGTGTGAGGTGTCCTGAGGGGGGGCACAGGTGTGAGGTGTCCTGGGGGGGCACAGGTGTGAGGTGTCCTGGGGGGAGGGGGGGCACAGGTGTGAGGTGTCCTGGGGGGAAAGGGTCACAGGTGTGAGGTGTCCTGTGGGGAGGGGCGGCACAGGTGTGAGGTGTCCTGCTGGGGGGGCACAGGTGTGAGGTGTCCTGGGGGGGCACAGGTGTGAGGTGTCCTGGGGGGGCACAGGTGTGAGGTGTCCTGGGGGTAGGGGGGCACAGGTGTGAGGTGTCCTGCGGGGATGGGGGGCACAGGTGTGAGGTGTCCTGGGGGGAAAGGGTCACAGGTGTGAGGTGTCCTGGGGGGAGGGGGGGCACAGGTGTGAGGTGTCCTGAGGGGAAGGCACAGGTGTGAGGTGTCCTGAGGGGGGGGCACAGGTGTGAGGTGTCCTGGGGGGAGGGGGCACAGGTGTGAGGCGTCCTGAAGGGAGGGCACAGGTGTGAGGTGTCCTGAGGGGAGGGCACAGGTGTGAGGTGTCCTGGGGGGAAAGGGTCACAGGTGTGAAGTGTCCTGGGGGGAGGGGGTGCACAGGTGTGAGGTGTCCTGAGGGGAGGGCACAGGTGTGAGGTGTCCTGAGGGAGGGCACAGGTGTGAGGTGTCCTGGGGGGAGGGGGGCACAGGTGTGAGGCGTCCTGAAGGGAGGGCACAGGTGTGAGGTGTTCTGAGGGGAGGGCACAGGTGTGAGGTGTCCTGGGGGGGGCACAGGTATGAGGTGTCCTGGGGGGTGCATAGGTGTGAGGTGTCCTGGGGGGGGCACAGGTATGAGGTGTCCTGGGGGGGCACAGGTGTGAGGTGTCCAGGGGGGGCACAGGTGTGAGGCGTCCTTGGGGGAGGAGGTGCACAGGTGTTGCCGCCTGAAGCGCTCGGAGCACCGGAGCCGCGGGAAGAACTTCAGAAGCAAACTGGAGACAAACAGCTTTTTATTCTGATAACTTTTCTCTCTGGTTCTAACAACTAACTCACGCCAAACACACCACTAAAATGGCGCTGACCCGATCAGCAATTTCGGCCAAGTCACTCCAGATCCCGCAACAAAATCCCGTGAGACTACGGGTGGCGACAATGGCCAAATCTCCCCGGCTCATAGTCAACTTCAATTCAAGCCAATCCCCAAACAGGGCTCCTGCATTTCCCCCTTTTTGTTTTAAAAGAGGTAATGCTCTAGGACGTCTATGTGCAACCAACATTCTTACCCGTCATCGGATAATCAAGGCTGTGCCCTTGACTCCTGTCTTAGGTTGATATGTCGGCCACATGAGACTGTCCCGTGCGACTGTGCCTGTCTTAGGTTGTCCCCCTCTGGGGATCTTACCCGTCATTGGCTAACCAGCCATCCAATGGAGCCCTTTAGGATCGACTATATATGATGACTAACAGCCGTCCAATTGTGAGGAGATGTTGCGGCTTTAAGGCTACAAGCCTTTTGGTGATGAGCCAAATTGCATAGCATATCAAATTGTTTAAACAAATCAGCTGCCCTAAGTTCCAACAAGTAACACACTGAATTCTCTAGACAAATACCCGCAAGGCATTGTCCCGTAAAGTCCCAAACAATGAAAGATCAAAATGTCCATTTGTTGTAACATGTTGATGTAGGAGGCCCCATGCATGTAGAGCAGAGGCCACACTGTTGGTGAGGTTGTTTGATGTTTGAGCAGCAGGGATGCTTGCGGCGGCCGCGATCCCTGCAGCTGTAGCAGTAGACGTCTTTTTTATGTTTAGACAATGCCACCGGCAAATCTTCAGGGCCCGCTACCTAGAAACTCAAGCATCAATTATTAAAGGAAAGGCAGTGCTATTGCAGCACTGAGTCAAGAGGCGAGTTGTCAAACTACAAAATAGAATAATTAGATTAGAAAATTAAAGTTGATTTTTGTTCACACACATCGCTGGTTGAGCTTCTACAAACATAAGTTGGAAAAATATCATATTTAGAACAAAACAAAGAAAGACTGAGGGTAATTACTGCATTAAAGATAGATTAAAGAAAAGGTAAAGGCACTTTAGAGAAATAATTTGTTAGCTGGAACCCTTGAGTCTCTGTATACAGAGCAATCTTTTACCTGTTGAGATAATTGAAATTAATGAGCTATTAAACAAATGAAGTTAATAACAAATAAACAATCTTAAGTCAAAACACCAAAATATCAGGTTATATAGCACTAGTCATATTGTTTGCTAAAGAGAAGTCCCAGGGACACCTATAAATCAAAATTGAAAGTACCTTCATTTATAAAATTATTTACCTAAATTGAATACTCTAAACCTAAAATGAATTAAAGTTATTTGGATCCATATATATATATATATTTCTTTTTCATAAGCGCTTTGATCTATGTGACGTCACACTGGACAAACAAACATACAAACATATATTTGTGACGTCACATTAACATGAAATATAGACAAATGTACAGACATAAAGACATGTATAAAAAGAAGAAATATAAAAAGAAGAAAAAAAAAAAATACAATTGTGTGCACACTAAAGAGAGATCTCCTCGTCCCGGCCGGGAGAAATGACACTTAAGTTGTGAAATATTTTGAAGGACTCTTTTGAGGGAATCATTCTATACCTTCATCTTGGTCCTCTTGATTTTGTACCTTTTTTATTAATCTTGATTCTTCAATAACTTCATCTTGATCATTTTGATGTGGTACCTGTTTTATTAATCTAGATGGTATCCATATTGGAGAGGATTCGTCTTTTGGAAAAACACAAACAGATCCTCTTCCCCAAATTAATACTGGATCTGGACCCTTCCATGTACCTGAAAGAACATCCTTCCAGTAAACCAAAGGTTTATGTTGTTGGTGTGGATTCCAATGTCTGTCTCCAGCAGAATAACCATTAGAGTCTAAAGTTAAAAAATTTAAGGTAAACAGGGCAACTGCCAATCTGTCCTTAGGACTTTTCCAATTTCCTTCTTTTTGTTTTAATAACATAATTTTCAGTGTTCGGTTTGCTCTTTCAATAATGCCCTGACCCTGAGGATTGTATGGGATGCCTGTTTTATGGGATATATTGAATTTTGCGCAAAACTCTTTGAAAGATGAGGACGTATATGCGGGGCCATTATCTGTTTTAAGCATTTTAGGGATGCCCAATGCAGCAAAAGCTTGCAAGCAATGAGATGTAACATCTTTAACTTTTTCTCCAGAATGTAAGGAAGCAAAAATCATGCCTGAACATGTATCTATGGTCACATGAATAAATCGCAATTTTCCAAAACTTGGCTCATGAGTAACATCCATCTGCCACAAATGATTGGGCATCAATCCTCTAGGGTTAACGCCGAAATGAGGATTGGGCAAATGTGTCATACAAGATTTACAATCTTTTACAATTGTTCTGGCTTGCTCCTTTGTGATTTTAAACCTACGTTGCAAGGTGGTGCTGTTGACATGAAACTGGGAGTGAAATAAAGTAGCTTGTTGTAGCGCTGAAAGTATAAATACTGTTTTTGTAAGTTCATCAGCCTTTTGATTACCTTCATGGAGGGGACCAGGCAAATTAGTATGTGCTCTAATATGGCCTACGAATAGAGGTTCTTTTCTTGCCCACAAAAGTTTTTGTATTTGATAAAACAATTTAAAGGCTGGAGTATGAGGTGCTATTGGTCCTGCTAACTCTAATTTTGGGACGGCTTGTACAATATAGTGGCTATCTGAAAAAATGTTTACGGGCTGGTCCCTAAAATTTTCCAGAGCTCTTACCACAGCTTCCAATTCCACTAGTTGAGCTGATTTGTGTGCAGTTATGTAAGTCATATTTTCTTTTTTAGTGACTACTGTAGCAGTACCATTTGAGGACCCATCTGTAAATACATTAAATGCCTTAGGAATAGGTTGATTTTTTATTACCTGTGGAAATATAATAGGATGATTAATACAAAAAGATAATATAGGGGACTTAGGAAGATGATTATCAAAATTTGCAGAAGTAGAGCATTTAGCTATAGCCCAATCATTATCATTGAAGCATAAGTATTCAATCTGTGATGATGAATAGGGAGTAATAATAGTAGCAGGGTGAATGCCAAATATTTTAGTAGAAGTCTTAAGTCCTTGAAGAATAAGTTTAGCCACCATGGAGGTATAAGATTCAATTATACTTTTAGGAGAGACGGGCAAATGTATCCATAATAAAGGCCCTTGTTGCCAAATACTCCTGTGGGTGTATATTGTGAAGAAATAATAATCAACATCAGCGGTTGAGTTAAATCAAATCTATCACAATGAGCTCCTTCGATGGCTTTTTCTACTAACTTTAAAGCTTTCCTAGCATCAGGAGTCAATGTTCGTGGTGAAGATGGATCAGGATCTCCACGAAGGATGTCAAATAAAGGTTTTAGTTGGCCAGTAGTGAGATTTAGTGTAGGGCGAAGCCAATTAATGTCTCCCAGTAGTTTTTGGAAATCATTGAGGGTGGTCAAATGTTCTTTATTTATTAAAATTTTTTGGGGGTCTAACAAAAGTATCCATGATTTTAAATCCTAAATATAATATGGGAGATCTGGTTTGAACTTTTTCTTCTGCTATATATAGTCCATATTTTTTTAAATTTTCTACCACATCACTGAATATATTAAATAAGATTTTTTGATTAGGGTGGGCCAATAAAATATCATCCATGTAATGTAGACACATGAGGTTTGGATATTTATTTTTAATGGGTTGGATAGCCTTGTCCACATATATTTGGCATATGGTGGGGCTATTAGCCATTCCCTGTGGTAAAACCTTCCATTGATATCTCTGATCAGGGCCATTATTGTTCATAGAAGGAACGGAAAAAGCAAACCTGGGGGCATCCAGAGGATGTAGGGGAATAGAAAAGAAGCAATCCTTTATATCAAGAGTAATAAGATGGAAATTTTTTGGAATAGCTACGGGACTAGGAAGTCCAGGTTGAGTAGGCCCCATAACTTGCATGGTTTTATTGATTTGTCTAAGATCATGTAACAATCGCCATTTTCCTGACTTTTTCTTGATCACAAATATGGGGGAATTCCAGGGAGAGGTGGAAGGTTCTATATGACCTGCTTCTAATTGTTCCTGAACTAATTGGTGGGCCGCTTGTAATTTCTCTTTAGATAGGGGCCACTGAGGGACCCACACTGGCTTATCAGAAAGCCATGGTATTTTCAAAATTATTTTCTCAGTGGCCCCGAAAAAAAAATATCTTTTTCCTTTATGACAATGATTACTTTTAGGGTTAAGATTACTCTGTACTTTTTGATAATGAGTTCTTTTATGGTTAAGATTACCCTGTAGGTTTTCACATTTAACATCTGCAGGCTTGGTTGCAAGGTGTACTCCCATTTGTTGCAAAATATCTCTTCCCCATAAAGTAACCGGTAGATTAGGTAAAACATAAGGCTGAAATGTTCCTTTATGGCCTTCATCATCCTCCCATTTTAAAATTACTGCACTTTTATCTGGGAGGTTATTATATCCCAAGCCTCTTAAACTGGTTGAAGCTTTTTGCAGAGGCCAGTGCTTGGGCCATTGGCGTAAATTAATAATGGAAGAGTCAGCTCCAGTATCTATTAATCCCTCCATTTCTATTCCTTGGATTTTTATTTTACACATAGGCCTCCTTGAACAGTCTCGAACCCAGCAAGCCATGGGACTTGAGTCAGTGGAACAAAATCCTCTATTGTTCCCTTCTTGAGGCATACCCATTTTAAATGAATTATGTAAATTGGGAAGGAGAAGCAACTGAGCAATTCTATCTCCTTGATTAACAGAACTTACACTTTGGGGTGAGCTAAGCATTATTTTTATTTCCCCTTTGTAGTCTGAGTTTATTACACCTGGGGTCACTTGCAAACCTAATAAGCTTTTAGGACTACGCCCGATAATAAGTCCTACAGTCCCTGAGGGAAGAGGTCCCCTGACTCCTGTGGGAATCAGTTGAACCCCCATTTCAGGTGTTAACACTATTCGGGCGGTGGAACAGAGGTCTAATCCTGCATTTCCTCTTGTTCCTCTGGAGAGGGAGTGGATGGGTAGTAGGGATTGTGTCGGGGAAGCATCTGAGTGGATGCTTGAGGATACTCCTTCTGCAATGCCCCGTACATTTGTGGGCCCCGGGGTACTGGGCCCCGTGCCCCGTTTTTTGAATTCCTGAACAAAGGATTTCCATGGATGTCAAATTTTGAATAGCATTTATTGGCCCAATGATTTCCCTTTTTACACCTGGGGCAGCGGCCTGGGGCACGGTATGAGCTTGATCTTATTTCTCTTTTGGGATTTTGCCTAGAATTGCCTGATTGATTATAATAATTTTGCCTGGAATATCCTGATTGATTATAATGTCTACGTTTAGCCTTTGTGAAATTTCGAGAGGAAGCACCTCTCATTGAGGCTGCAATCACATTTCCTGTGACAAAGGCGCCATTTATATCTTTACATAGTTGTATATATACGGAAAGATCCTTTTTAGTTCTCCATGGCCTGATGGCTGCTTGGCACCATTTATTTGCATTTTCATAAGCTAATTGAACAACTAAAGGCATAGCTTGGTCAACATCTGCAAACACACTACCTGCAGTTCTCAAAAGTCGATCAGCAAAGTCGGCATACGGCTCATTAGGTCCTTGAATCACTTTTGACAAGCTACCTTGTAGATCCCCAGGTCCTTGTACAGTTTTCCATGCCTCTAAGGCAGCTGCATTTATCTGAGCATATATATCTGAGTCATAATCTGTTTGAGCTTGTAAGTCTGCGAATTGCCCTTCTCCTGTGAGCATGTCTATATTATAGTTTTCAAACCCTGCAGCCGCGTTTCTTTTAGCCGTTTCTATACAAAGTTCTTGAAATTGCGATCGCCAAACCAAGAATTGCCCCCCGCTTAATGTTGCTTTACATAGACTTTTCCAGTCTGAGGGGGTTAAGCTAAAGGTGTTAAGGGACTCCAGCATACTCAACGTGAAAGGAGCTTGGGGCCCATAAGTCATTACTGCCTCTTTGAGATTTTTTATTGTTTTGAAATCTACTGACTGATGGACACTCTGTCCATTTTTCTTTTCAAATGCTGGCGGTTCCCAATGTATCTGTGAGTTGTCCTCGAGAGCGCATAAGCGATCAGAAAGACTTTTTATTTCTGTTTCTAGGGTATGCAAATGCCTAGTAATACCCTTCATATTTTCTGTAATGGATTCCACCCATGGGGGAGTAGTCACTTCCACAAGTGACTCCTCTGCCTGACGGACCTTTTTCTCGGTCTTTTTTAATTTCTTTTTCCTCATTTTCTCAGGATCACTTTTACTAGATTCCTCACCACTGCTAATTTCACTGACAGCAATATCCTGAGGCCCAGGTTCCAGTGAGAGCAAGTATCCTTCAGCTTTCGCCAATAACTCCCGAATAGCTTTAATAGCTTGGATTTTTGTCATTTTTGGGTCTCTTCTAATACTCTCTTTACTGGTCTCAGTTGGCCCAGTGGAATCTACACTTTTTTGATCACTTTCACTTTTGTCTATATACTCCTCACTGAGAACAGAGTCAGGTATATCAAGGAGTCTTTGCATAGCCTCTATCACTTGGGATTCAGTTATATTCGAACCCATCTTTAGAGACCTTTCAGTTCTTACCTGTCCGCTCCGAAGTTCCCCGTACGGGCCGCCACCTGTTGCCGCCTGAAGCGCTCGGAGCACCGGAGCCGCGGGAAGAACTTCAGAAGCAAACTGGAGACAAACAGCTTTTTATTCTGATAACTTTTCTCTCTGGTTCTAACAACTAACTCACGCCAAACACACCACTAAAATGGCGCTGACCCGATCAGCAATTTCGGCCAAGTCACTCCAGATCCCGCAACAAAATCCCGTGAGACTACGGGTGGCGACAATGGCCAAATCTCCCCGGCTCATAGTCAACTTCAATTCAAGCCAATCCCCAAACAGGGCTCCTGCACACAGGTGTGAGGCGTCCTGGGGCGAGGAGGTGCACAGGTGTGAGGCGTCCTGAGGGGATGGGGGGCACAGGTGTGAGGCGTCCTGAGGGGAGGGGGGGCACAGGTGTGAGGCGTCCTGGGGGGATGAGGTGCACAGGTGTGAGGCGTCCTGAGTGGAGGGGGGGCACAGGTGTGAGGCGTCCTGGGGGGAGGAGGTGCACAGGTGTGAGGCGTCCTGGGGGGAGGAGGTGCACAGGTGTGAGGCGTCCTGAGGGGATGGGGGGCACAGGTGTGAGGCGTCCTGAGCGGAGGGGGGGCACAGGTGTGAGGCGTCCTGGGGGGGGGGGGGGGCACAGGTGTGAGGTGTCCTGGGGGGAGGGGGGCACAGGTGTGAGGTGTCCTGGGGGGAGGGGGGCACAGGTGTGAGGTGTCCTGGTGGGAGGGGGGGCACAGGTGTGAGGTGTCCTGGGGGGAGGGGGGGCACAGGTGTGAGGTGTCCTGGGGTGAAAGGGGCACAGGTGTGAGGTGTCCTGGGGGGAGGGGGGGCACAGGTGTGAGGTGTCCTGGGGGGGAGGGGGGCACAGGTGTGATGTGTCCTGGGGGGAGGGGGGCACAGGTGTGAGGTGTCCTTGGGGGAGGGGGGGGCACAGGTGTGAGGTGTCCTGGGGGGAGGGGGGGCACAGGTGTGAGGTGTCCTGGGGTGAAAGGGGCACAGGTGTGAGGTGTCCTGGGGGAGGGGGGGCACAGGTGTGAGGTGTCCTGGGGGAGGGGGGGCACAGGTGTGAGGTGTCCTGGGGGGAAAGGGGCACAGGTGTGTGAGTGTCCTGGGGGGAAAGGGGCACAGGTGTGTGAGGTGTCCCTGGGGGGAGGGGGGGCACAGGTGTGAGGTGTCCTGAGTGGGGGGCACAGGTGTGAGGTGTCCTGGGGGGGCACAGGTGTGAGGTGTCCTGAGGGGCGGCCCATGCTCAGCGTGCTCAGCGCCCCTTTCAGAACGCACCAGGCTGAGACGGGGTGCCAGGGAGAGCCTGGGGAGGCGGGCCTTCCCCACAGGGACCGTCCTGCTGCCTGGACTGCTGGTCGGGAGGGCTGGCCTCTTCCAGCCGGGCTCACCTCCTGAGAGGAGGGGGTGGGACACAGGGATGGCGTGGCATGATAGTGGCAGTGCTGGCTTGTGGACAGCGGGGACAGGGTGACAGGAAGCCATGGGGGTCTCCAATACCTCCAGCGGTGGTGGCCAACTTTTACGGAGCTGTCCAGGGGCTGGGCTCAGCGTGCGTTTCCTCCTGTCCTTCATGACCTGATGTCCGAGGTTTCCGTCAGCATCACGCCGTCGTCACGGGAACGAAGCCTCCAGTGCGAACAGCAGGGATAGCCAGCGAGCTCTTCTCACCCTGCACCTGTCGTCTGGTAGTGACGGCCACAGCAGTGGCCTCTGGCAGGGCTCCCTGGGGAGCTGAGGCTCGGGAAGGTGAAGCTGGTCGTCCAAGCTTGCAGCTCTGGCCAATGACACGGCCTCACTCAAGCCACGTCTCCGCTTCAGAGCCCAGGAACAGATTAAAAATCCTCAGATCCACATTGATGATCCAGGGTCATCAATACCTTCATGTCACAAAGGAAGCTGGGACTCAGGGAGGTCGGCAGTGTGCACAGCATCTAGGGCTCCTCGGAAGGGAGCAGCACTTGGACGTGGGTCGGTGGCCAACCCGGCTGCGCCTCCCCAAGCCCAGCTGTAGGGCAGCCCCTTCATGCTGGAAGGGACCGAGGGTGGGGGCCTGGCCTGGGTCTCCCTATCCGTGGCCACGCCCATCCCACAGAGGCACGAGCGGCCGGGCCCAGGGAAGTCTCAGAAGAGCAGTGTGGAGGGACGGCCGACCTGGCCTCCCGGGTGGGGTTCCTGGGCCTGGCTTCAGTGGTGGTGCTGGGAGGGCCGTGTTTATGCACCGTCTGTATGCTGCTCTGCGGCATGGCCCACTCACACGTGGGAGGAACAAAGCCAAGCCCGCAGCGGTGAGTGTCCCTGTGCCCACTGACACCCACCTGGCAGGCAGGGTTGTCACTCGTACCCTGGAGGAAGGGGCTGAGCCGGGCTCCACTGCCAGCTCAGAGCCTCAGCAGAGATTCAACGAGGCCCTCGAGAGACCCAGACGGGAGGGTGGCTCCTTAGCGCTGCTACAGGCGTCTCCTCCAGAGAAAGGAGAAGGAGAGGGACTCGGGCATTTTTAGAGAGATGATAGTGTTCCCCGCCTTCTTCCAGTCCAGCTGCGTCTGGAAAGGGCTGATGCCCGGACAGTTGAGACGAGTAGCACGCGACCTTCGCGAGGGGCCGCGCTGGTGCTCTTGCTCAGCTGCTCTTCCTCTCCATCACGCGGTGACCAAACGCGGGCTTCGTCCTTCTGACTGGGGTCACCCGTCCCTCCGGCGCTCATCTTTCTGTGGAAAGGGTCGGAGCTCATGGAGCTGGGCTGAAGTTTCTGTCAGCAAGACGCGCCTTACAGGTCACACGGTGAGGGGCTTTGCTGGGTCACCAGGTGCCTGGGGACATTCCCCGTCCTCCTCTCTGACAGTCAGTGGCTCCAGGTCAGACAGGGAGGCATTGTGTGTGGTCCTGTGAGTCCCACGAGGACGTGGAGTGGGAGTGGGTGCGAGGAGCGGAGCTCAGGGGCAGGGGCAGGGCCGGGTCGAGGGCGCCTCCCGTGCCCCCTGGACGCAGGTCAGCGTCATGGCTCTGCTGAGCTGGGCACTCAGTGATGACCCACCTGCAGAGCTGTGTCGGAAGTGCTGCTGCCTGAGCGTCCCTCGGACGGACGCTGAGGACCAGCAGGTGGCCTGCAGGGCACAGCGGGCAGACGGGGACCTGGGGCAGGTGTGGCCCTGCTGTCCTCCCTGACCTGTCTGGAGTGTGTCTGATAAGGAGAGGAGCCTGACACTCCGCTCTGGTGGCCAGGGTGTGGCCAGGGGACACTGGCTTCTTTTCCTGACAGTTCCCTGTGGAGTCCCGTTTTCCATAAGTCCTGGGAGTGGACTCGGGCATTAGATGTGGGGTGCGGGCAGGGAGGCAGAGGGGCCATGTGACGGTGTGCGTCTGTGTGTGTGTGTGTGTGTGTGCAGTGCAGGAGGCGTGGGCCTTGAGGCTGTGTGTGCGTCTGTGTGTGTGGTGTGTGTGCAGTGCAGGAGGCGTGGGCCTTGAGGCTGTGTGTGTGTGTGTGTGTGTGTGTGTGTGCAGTGCAGGAGGCGTGGGCCTTGAGGCTGTGTGTGTGTGTGTGTGTGAGTGTGTGTGGTGTGTGTGCAGTGCAGGAGGCGTGGGCCTTGAGGCTGTGTGTGTGTGTGGTGTGTGTGCAGTGCAGGAGGCGTGGGCCTTGAGGCTGTGTGTGTGTGTGTGTGTGTGTGCAGTGCAGGAGGCGTGGGCCTTGAGGCTGTGTGTGTGTGTGTGTGTGTGTGTGTGTGTGCAGTGCAGGAGGCGTGGGCCTTGAGGCTGTGTGTGTGTGTGTGTGTGTGTGTGTGTGTGTGTGCAGTGCAGGAGGCATGTGCCTTGAGGCTGTGTGTGTGTGTGTGTGTGTGTGTGTGTGCAGTGCAGGAGGCGTGGGCCTTGAGGCTGTGTGTGTGTGTGTGTGTGTGTGTGTGTGGTGGTGTGTGCAGTGCAGGAGGCGTGTGCCTTGAGGCTGTGTGTGAATGTGGTGTGTGTGTGTGTGTGTGAGTGACCGCGGTGGAGGGAGCCTGGAGCCTGGGGCAGGAGTCCAGGGCTCTGGAGCCACTCGACCAGGATGTCCAGGAAGGTGGACAGAGGTGTCCCTCAGCTCTGTCTCCTGGTGGGATGAGTTGGGGGTGAGGTACCTATTTTATTTGAACTAATGAATGAAAAACGCATATCTTTTCCTGTTTATTATTTTATTAATTTAAGAACTACCTCGCCTGCAAACTATTCCAAATACCTAATGGACAGAGGAGCTGGGTGACTCAGAATAGCAGAGTGTGGTCGTGACCCTAGAGCCTGACCCGACTCGCCCGGGGAAGTCACGTCTAACGGAGACTGTGCACCTCCCGCCTTCACTATGAAGAAGAAGAAAGTTCCCATAAAGCAAGTTGTTAGATCAGAGGTGACCATTGTCACTCCTCATCCTGATTTGTTTCTTCACAGCAGATGTCTCACTCAGGTAGTTCTTGTTGCAGTCCCTCGAGCTCCCACGAACTGTTCCAAGTTACAATCTATGTTTTCTGAATTAAAAATCTAGTAGATCACATGTACTGCAATTCAGAGATGAAGATGCTTTTAAAAAAATAAAGCTAATGACATGTAGCAGCTCCTCCATCATAGATGTCCGTGCTGCTCACCCACAGCAGAGAGACTCCCACTGGAGCAGGGCTGGGCTCCACAGGCCTGAGCGCTTGCCACTTGGTGTGCCGCGACAGCGAGCGGGGACACACCTCCGAGCCTCTGGAAGGAGACGCATAGAAAAGCAAAAGGAAGAAGTTGTCAGGTGCCATGGTGAGTGTGTGCCCCTCCTTTCTGCCTTTCAGCTGGCAGCAGGTCCTTGATCTGGAAGGCATGTCAGTCAGCATTCCCACGAAGTCCCACTGCTGGGAATTCCAGCAGGACCTGGGACCTGGCAGATAGTCTCGTGCGAGAGGAGAGCAGCTAGCCGAGGATGCGGGTAGCTCGTTAGCATGTCTTTAGCCTTGTGGGTTGTGGCGGGGAGGGCCCATAGGCCTGCCTCGCCAGCAGCAGCAAAGGCGTCAGGTGCGACTGCCGTGCTCAGGACAGGAGCATGCGTTCCTCGGGACTGCCGTGCTCAGGCAGGTGGCCGTGCGTTCCTCGGGACGCACGGCCACCTGCAGGGTACAGCGAGCTTTCCCAGTGGCTCTCAGTTGGCTGCATCTCAGGGTTTGGTAGCTGGGGTGTCTTGTGCTCTGATGCCTAGGTGCCGACCGCCGGTCTTGGGGACCCCTCCTCCGCAAGTGCGGACGTGCGCTGTTGGCACGTGTGCGGGGATTTGGCCTGTTTTGCTGCCTGCCGTCCTGTTCACCTCCTCCTGATTTCTACAGTCTCCTCAGCTCACCCCACTCTATTGTGCTCACCCTAAGCAACGTGGGCTTGTCACGGGGTTTGTTTCCTGGAGATGTGTGAAAATTCAAAAAACCTTGCCGATGAACTGCATAGCCCAGAAGTGGAAAAAAATGAAACAAAGGAATGTCACAAATGTATAGACGACATGCAGATGAGTCTATAGTCACCAACTCCCGCGAACTACTCACAGGTCGACCTCGAGAAGTCGAGTCATCCAAGGCACGTGCACACTCACAGATCGCACACGTTTGCGGCGAGAAGGTGCTCAGGGTGAAGATGTCGGGGGAAATCCCAGCTGTGCGGAGGAGTGGCCCCCTCACGCCCACGGCTGCTGCAGCGCCTGCCGCCAGCACTGTCCTGATGCGGGGGGGGGGGGGGGGGACTGCTGACAGCTGTGCGTGAGCAGCTGTGTCTGAGGGGACAGCACTGTCACAGCTAAGAGCACTCTTGGCTCCCGAGCAGTCTCACCACAGAGGACACACAGCACGTGGGACACGTGTCAGGTGACGCGTTGCAGTCTTCTGCCAACTTCGTCTACTGTTAGGATTTTGGGCGTCCCACATTTACAGGGAGTTTTGGCACCCCAACCTCTGTGCTGTTCAAACATCAACTATGTTTTTTACCTTTAGAAACCACTTTTAGGATGTTTTAAATAAGGCAGAGAGAGATCAGCCGCCAGTCCCCATTCCTGCTGCCTGTTCCCCATTCCTGCCGCCTGTTCCCCATTCCTGCCGCCAGTCCCCATTCCTGCTGCCTGTTCCCCGTTCCTGCCACCTGTTCCCCGTTCCTGCCTCCTGTTCCCCATTCCTGCTGCCTGTTCCCCATTCCTGCCGCCTGTTCCCCATTCCTGCTGCCTGTTCCCCATTCCTGCCGCCAGTCCCCCATTCCTGCTGCCTGTTCCCCATTCCTGCCGCCTGTTCCCCATTCCTGCCGCCTGTTCCCCATTCCTGCCGCCAGTCCCCATTCCTGCTGCCTGTTCCCCATTCCTGCTGCCTGTTCCCCATTCCTGCCACCTGTTCCCCATTTCCTGCCGCCAGTCCCCATTCCTGCTGCCTGTTCCCCATTCCTGCCGCCTGTTCCCCATTCCTGCTGCCTGTTCCCCATTCCTGCTGCCTGTTCCCCATTCCTGCCACCTGTTCCCCATTCCCTGCCGCCTGTTCCCCATTCCTGCTGCCTGTTCCCCATTCCTGCCACCTGTTCCCCATTCCTGCCGCCTGTTTCCTGCTGCCTGTTCCCCATTCCTGCTGCCTGTTCCCCATTCCTGCCGCCTGTTCCCCATTCCTGCTGCCTGTTCCCCATTCCTGCCGCCTGTTCCCCATTCCTGCTGCCTGTTCCCCATTCCTGCCACCTGTTCCCCATTCCTGCCACCTGTTTCCCCATTCCTGCCGCCTGTTCCCCATTCCTGCCGCCTGTTCCCCGTTCCTGCCACCTGTTCCCCATTCCTGCCGCCTGTTCCCCATTCCTGCCGCCAGTCCCCATTCCTGCTGCCTGTTCCCCGTTCCTGCCACCTGTTCCCCGTTCCTGCCTCCTGTTCCCCATTCCTGCTGCCTGTTCCCCATTCCTGCTGCCTGTTCCCCATTCCTGCCACCTGTTCCCCATTCCTGCCGCCAGTCCCCATTCCTGCTGCCTGTTCCCCATTCCTGCCGCCTGTTCCCCATTCCTGCCGCCTGTTCCCCATTCCTGCCGCCAGTCCCCATTCCTGCCGCCTGTTCCCCATTCCTGCCGCCAGTCCCCATTCCTGCTGCCTGTTCCCCATTCCTGCCGCCTGTTCCCCATTCCTGCCGCCTGTTCCCCATTCCTGCCACCTGTTCCCCGTTCCTGCCACCTGTTCCCCATTCCTGCCGCCTGTTCCCCATTCCTGCCGCCTGTTCCCCGTTCCTGCCACCTGTTCCCCATTCCTGCCGCCTGTTCCCCATTCCTGCCGCCTGTTCCCCGTTCCTGCCGCCTGTTCCCCGTTCCTGCCTCCTGTTCCCCATTCCTGCTGCCTGTTCCCCGTGATCCTGCCACCTGTTCCCCGTTCCTGCCTCCTGTTCCCCATTCCTGCTGCCTGTTCCCCATTCCTGCCGCCTGTTCCCCATTCCTGCTGCCTGTTCCCCATTCCTGCCACCTGTTTCCCATTCCTGCCGCCTGTTCCCCATTCCTGCCGCCTGTTCCCCGTTCCTGCCACCTGTTCCCCATTCCTGCTGCCTGTTCCCCATTCCTGCCGCCTGTTCCCCATTCCTGCCGCCTGTTCCCAGTCGCCCCGGGTGCGAGGAGGCGCTTCTGGCATGAGGCCTGTGCGCCCAGAGCCATGGCTCCAGCTCAGGGCTCCTCCTCAGCCAAGACGTCCTTGCTAGCTTCCAGTTCAGGTCACAGACGGCGTCCAGCGAGCTTTCAGAATGGGCGGCAGCGGCTGTGTCCAGCAGGCCATGTCTTTGGAGAAGCTCCGTGACCCTCTGCCCAGGTGCTCTTCTACGTTGTGAGAGACCAAAGCGCAGCCCGCGGATGCAGCATTGTTCTTTCCTCCTCCTCCTCCTCCTCCTTCTCCTCTTGTCCTTCTTTTCTTCTTCTTCTGTCCTCTGTGGCACCTTCTCTGGGAGGAGGGAGATGGCCTTTGCAGGACTGGGACAGCCCTGCTGGACTGGGATGGTCCTGCTGGACTGAGACGGCCCTGCTGGACTGAGATGGCCCTGTGGGACTGGGATGGTCCTGCTGGACTGAGATGGCCCTGCTGGACTGGGATGGTCCTGCTGGACTGGGACGGCCCTGCGGGACTGGGATGGTCCTGCTGGACTGGGATGGTCCTGCTGGACTGAGATGGCCCTGCTGGACTGGGATGGCCCTGCTGGACTGAGATGGCCCTGCTGGACTGGGATGGCCCTGCTGGACTGGGATGGCCCTGCTGGACTGGGATGGCCCTGCTGGACTGGGATGGCCCTGCGGGACTGGGATGGTCCTGCTGGACTGGGATGGTCCTGCTGGACTGGGATGGCCCTGCTGGACTGGGATGGTCCTGCTGGACTGAGATGGCCCTGCTGGACTGGGATGGTCCTGCTGGACTGGGATGGTCCTGCTGGACTGGGACGGCCCTGCGGGACTGGGACGGTCCTGCTGGACTGAGATGGCCCTACTGGACTGGGATGGCCCTGGGACTGGGATGGCCCTGCTGGACTGGGATGGCCCTGCTGGACTGAGATGGCCCTGCTGGACTGACACGGCCCTGTGGGACTGAGATGGCCCTGCTGGACTGGGATGGCTCTGCTGGACTGGGATGGTCCTGCTGGACTGAGACGGCCCTGCTGGACTGAGACAGCCCTTTGGGACTGGGATGGTCCTGCTGGACTGAGATGGCCCTGTAGGACTGGGACAGCCCTGTGGGCCTGGGATGGTCCTGCTCTAATGGATGACCACAGGGCCAACTTGAGGAAATAGGCCTTGGCCTGTGTGCACCCACCAAGGTGCTGGGGGCAGAGGCTGGGCCAAGTCCTGGGTCTGGACAGAGGCTCAGAGTCAAGGTGACCATGCCTGTGCTGGAGTACTGAGCACCAGGGGGCAGTCCTTGGTGTCCACCAGGTAGGTGAAATCTCTTTATACCACTGAGGCCACTTGGACTGGCCACTACCTGCAAGAGCAGCGTGAAACTCCAGACAGCCCTGCCTCCTGTTTTGGTCAGCATTTTCTCCACTGTGACCAAAATGCCTAACAAGAACAATTTTTGAAGGAGAAAACGTTTATTTGGGGCTCATGGTTTCAGAGGTCTTGGTCCACGGACGGCCGACTCCATTGCTCTGGGCCCAGGTGCGACTGCACACCAGGGCCGAAGAGCAGAGCAGCTCAGGACGTTGACAGTCAGGAAGAGGAGAGACTCGGGTCACCAGGGACAACACGTAAACCCCAAGGACAGACCCCAGCCACAGCCCCTCTGCCCGCAGCTACCACCAGTTAATGCACTCAAGGGGATTAATGCGCTGACTGGGTTAGGGCACTCGCAACCGATCATCTCAACGCCCCGCCTCCCTTGCGTCGTCTCACACGAGCTTCTGGGGACACCTCACCTCTGTACCATGAGGTCTTCACAGGGTCACCTCCATTATGAGGTCGTCTTCCTCGCCCCTGCTCCGTAAGTGTCCTCAGGGCTCAACTGTGGTCCTAGGCAGTGAGGACAGGGAGAGAGTGAGCTCTCTAGCAGAGAAGAAGGAAGTGGCGGCACTGTCTGCTCACGGCTGGACGGGCCACCGGCATAGCGAGGACAGGGCCACCGAGGACAGGGCCACCGGCATAGCGAGGACGGTATTTCTGGGATTGGTGAGCCACGGAACCGACTTGGGCTCACTCTACAGACACTGCCCGGCTCTGTGTAGCGGCTTCTCCAAGGTTTTCTTGGGAGCAGAAGTGAGGTCTGGACCGTGGAGACCATGGCTGGACCGCTGGAGGCAGGGAGGTTCTGCCCATGGCAATAGCCTGCGTGCCTGCACTGGCGTGCCCGCGGCAGGGGCTCCCGGTGCCCCAGCTCTCCATGCTGTGCGCCGTGTAATGGCTACTCTTGGGGGCATCATGACGTTACCCTCTGACTCTGCCTGTTCAGTCGGGGCAGGAAATGCCTGCTTTCTCTCTGCTGTGATGTCTAACGGTTTGTAAAGCCAGCAGCGAAACAAATTGCCGGTCTGCAAGACCCGGTGGTGGTGAGGGCTCTCTTCTGTGTGGCTGGCCAGCCTGGTCACCTTCCCCGACCAGCTTATTCCCCCAGGTGTGTCCTTTCTGTGTGGTCAGGAGTGTGCCCAGGAAACCACTGGTCAGTGTTCCCGGCCACTGCTACGGTGCTTTCCTGTGTGCGCACGGAAGCGCTCACTGTGCTTGTGTGTGGAGGGAACCCCTGAGCTTGGACAGAGGCCCTGTGGGGAGCAGGGCAGGGGTCATCTTCCCCCTGTCGTGGATGAACAAACTGAGGCTCAGAAAAAACGTTAAGTGCTGTGGCCACGGTGGAGCAGGCTGTGAGGCCGCGTTTCAGTGCACAGTGGCATTGTTGACGGGGTGGACGGGAGGCCTGGCGCTCAGCCGGTGCGTGCAGCGTGCGCCGTGGAGGTCTGGGTTTGCACCCTGGCTCTTCACTGGGCAGGTTTTCCGGCCTGCCAGCCCCTTGAGCTCCAGTCATCATCTGTGAGTGGGACCGATGCACTCAACTGCAGGTGGGCTGCGAGGACAGGTCAGTGTCAAGGGCAGAGCCAGGGGCAGCTGGCACAGATGTGCAGCCAGTGCTGCCCCCTGAGTGGCCTTCAGATCCCCGATTCTAAGAGATGAGCAACGCGTGGACGTCCTGTCAGAACAGTGAACCCATCTGCTCTTATTTACCCACAGGAGAACGATTTTTGGAGAGAAAGTGATGGTCTTGGATCTGTCCTGGAAGTTGTCCACATTCTGGAAGGATCTAGGAGTGTTCGGGAGCGGCGCTGGGGATGCCTGTGCCAGCAGGCGCTCAGGCACCTCGGCCTGGGCCGTCCCCACCTGGGACCACCATGGGGGCTGCAGTTGGTGGTGGCCCTCGCCACGCTGCTCTCACCTCTGCTGGCCCCTTTCTGTCCCACCAGCTGCTCATGTGCCCACGTGGAGTGCCCTGGCTGCCTGGCCCCTTTCTGTCCCACCAGTTGCTCATGTGCCCACGTGGGAGTGCCCTGGCTTCCTGGCCCCTTTCTGTCCCATCAGCTGCTCATGTGCCCACGTGGAGTGCCCTGGCTGGCTGGCCCTTTCTGTCCCACCAGCTGCTCATGCGCCCACGTGGAGTGCCCTGGCTGCTGGCAGCACACGCCTGAGCACGGCAGGGACTCGCTTCCCGGGCGCCCACACGGCCTCCCCCTTCCTCACTGGCCTCCCTCCTCTCCTCGTCTGTGGGTGCAGCTCCCCCTCCACCAGGGTCAGGAGAGCGGGAACGTGGCAGGAGGAAGGCGGTCAGCAGCAGAGAGAGGGCGTGCAGCTGCCCAACTCGGCACGAGCCCCGTGTGTGCGTGTGTGACCAGTGACTGCAGAGGGAGCTGAGAAACGACCACTCCAGACACGACCTTACAGGGAGCCCATTGCTCTGAAGAGCGCTGCTTGCTGGGCGTGGGGTCCTGGTGTGTGGGAGGGACCCGAGTCACAGCGGCACTGTTCTTGCCTGGCGTGCGCTAGTGGCCACGGCCGACACAGGCAGGCTCCTGCAGCCCTGCGGGCCATTCTGGGGTGGGGCTTGGGCACTGACCGCTGCCTGGGCGGGGTGCAACTCGGGGAAGAGCAACTGCATCGGGCGGGGGCTGCCCTCCTTGAACGAAGCCTCATCAAAGCATGAACTAAAACAAACCCACCCTCCCGCGGCAGGAGAGGAGGTGAAGACCAGGTCCCAGCCGAGCGCGCTGTGTGGACCTTGATGGAATCGCTGGGGAGAAGTGGATCACCGCTCAAAGTACAAAGACCCGGTGCAGGCAGCGGGGGTAGTGGAACAAGAGGGGGCCGCAGGCCACAGTCACGTGGGGAAACGCCTCATTTCTAGAATCTAAATGGTGCAGTGGTCCCGGGAGCGTGACCTGGCCAGCAGCTCACATCCTAGTGGCTCACACACCCCGGATGGACGCGTGCCGGACTCCTAGAGGAACCACGGTGGGTGGCAAGTGTTAATGCCCGTTTCTGGGCACTGTGGTGTGTGCAGGTGTTGAGCCCTTCCCACCCTTCCGGATGCTTAGAACTGGCCAATGAGGCAGCCCTGCGTTTCCTCATCTGGGCTCAAGGAAGAAGACGAATCCTCCTCCTGGATTTGTCTCCTGGCAGGCCGGCCCACAGGAGCCGTGGGGCTGGGTCTGGGCGTTCTGCACGGCGTGGGACTTCCTGAGCAGAGAGCTCTGCACACAAAGCAACCCAAGCTGGAGATGCCAACGGGAGGCTGGCAGGAGAAGCCACCAACGACCTCAGTCAGAGGCCCAGGACGTCCCGGATGAGGCCAGGCTCAGTGGGTCACAGCCCCACGTTGCAGAGAGGAAACAGCCACGAGGAGTCCAGCGAGCAGCCGCGGGGCACTCCATGCGGTTTGAAAGGAAGATGTCCGGGAAGTCCTTGGGACTGTGCTGAGACCTGACAGACCACAGGACACTGTGACCGTAGGTGGTAGTGCAGACCGTTAGGAGGAGACTTGAACCCACCGAATGAAAAGCACAAAGCCAACAATTGGCAATCTAAAACACTACCCAGAATGCAGTGCAGCGCACAGAAGAGACGGCTCCAGGAAGGAGCAGGCGGGACAGCGAGTGACCCCTGCGCACCAGGGGGACGCAGCAGCACAGCAGCTGCCTGGCGCACTCAGCGGCGGGAAGACCGTGACGGCTGAGGTTTCAGGGAGCCCAAAAAGGACCCAACCCCAAACCTGCATCTGGATACATTGTAACGAAACAGGAGAAGCCACTTTACAGGAGAGAAAAGATCAGACCCTGGGTGGGAATGCGGCCCAGTCAGCAGGACCCACGGGAGATGCGGGACAAGGATACGTCTTCAGCGCGCTCAGAGAAGGGTCGGCTAGAATCTTAGATGGAGAAAAGCTGTTATTTGGTAATGGTACAAAATTAAATATTTTAGTGTACTTAGGAAATTCAGAATTTATCTAAAATGAAACAAGAACAGTTAGACAATTTAAACATACTTCTGTATCAAGGCCATCGTGTTAGTAGTTTGAATCTACTCCAGACACAAAGCCCCCACCAAAATGCCAGCCCTAAGGGCTTCTAGGTGCAAGTTCCAGCAGTCAAGGAAAACGGCACCCGATTCCGAGAAGCAGGAGGACAAGAACCGTGAACCCGTTCGCTTTGTGTTCAGTGTGACGTACGTCAAGGCCAGAGAGCGATGACAAAGATCTAGACCACCTCTCCCTTAGGTCCAGAAACATGCGGGAGGAGGCTGGACAAGGCGGGCTGCCAGAGGAGGGCACGGGCGTCTGTTCTAGAATGGGTGTGAGACAGCACACTTGGGTGTTCAGAAGGGGTGGACACGACCGGCGTCCGGCCTGCTGTGTGTCAGGACGGGTGGGCTCAGCGTCCGAGAGGCGGTCACCTTTATCTCCTTCACAGCACTTCCAGGGACTGTTCCCCAGGGGTCTGTTCCTGGCATGTGACAAGCCCACGAAGCAGCACAGGCCAAGAGCATGTCCTCTTGCTTTGGTTGCGTACCCCCCACCCCCCAAAGCCTAGTGGTGACAACAGTGATTTGCTCGCCAGTCTGATGGGCAGTTTGTGGGCCGGCCCATCTCTGCTCCCCACGGGCTCAACTCCAGGACTCCAGCAGGCCACAGGCTGGACTCGTCCCTGGGACCTCTGCTGCCTGGGAGCCCCACACTGCTGGTGGCTGTGAGGGGCCCTTGAGCGCCTCCTGTGGCCATCTCCCCACACTGCAGGTCAGCTGGGGCTCCAAAGGTGGGGGCCCAGGGAGACAGGCCACAGCCTCAGGGCCCCCCAAGGCAGGGCTCCACTGCCAAGGACCCATGGAGGGAAGGGAGGGCACACTGCCCACTGGCGGGAGTAGTGCCAGCCACAAGCGAAACAGGGTGTCGTGTGTGTGTGTGTGTGTGTGTGTGTGTGTGTGTGTGTGTGTGTGAGGTCTAGCCTGCCTTAAACCTTCCAGACGACTTGGAGAACAGGGATTTGCTCCTCAGACCCCATTAGATAATGGAGCCCAGACAAGAGGTCCCGGCCCACGTCAGAGAACCTATAAACGGAACAGCACACACAGCTCTGGAATAGACTCCCTCCACAGGAACCTTTCCTGTGACCACGTGGAAATTAACGACTGATGGTCAGAGGACTCAGTGCCAAGGACCAAGGCAGGAGGAAGACAGGTGGAATGGTCAGGGCTAGCATTCATGGAATATCAAGTGTGTTCCGGGAGTTTGCATATGCTATTTGTAACCTTTATGAGACTGAGAGGAATGTGTCTTAAAGGTGAGAGAGCCCATAATCCACATTAGATCACAAGCCAGGATTTGAATCCAGATCTGTATGAACCAAGCTTTAAAAAATTTATTTTTAATTTTTTATTGAACCAAACTTTTTAATGTGGTATTGTACAGAGGCTGCTGGTTCTTGCCCTGTGACTTTTCTTATTCTGGTGCCGGAGACTGAACCTGGGGTGCTCTACCACAGCCGCATCTCTAGCACTTTTCATTTTTTATTTGGCGCCTCACTAAGATCACAGATGTGGGCCGCCACCTGCGGCTCACCTGTGGCTGTCCTTGGTGGTCCCCTTTTCAGAGATCTTTTTCTGATCTCAAACACTTGCATCAGTTGGCTCCTGCCCTGCTCAGCCTGGACGCTGGGGTTTCTTCCTGGCCCCGAGGATGGTTCTGGCTCTCCCTCCTCCAGGACGAAGGAGGGGCCACTTGGCTCCCTCCTTTGAAGGTGTCTGTCCTCTAGTCTCACAGACAGAGTGGCAGGACTCTCCCTCTTCGTTCCAAAGAGAGCAAGTATTTGTCTTTGTCAGCAAAAGTCAAACTGTCACAGTGTAGAAATTTGTTTGCATAAAATTGAAAACAGCCATGATTCCTGTATCTGCTGGATAATAATGAAGCCCTGGATTACCGCCCTCCTCCCAGGACTGAAGTGAGGAGCCAGGAAGGAGACGCACGTCGCGCTCCTGCTCTGGGTGGCACGGGCTTCCTGGACCCTGAGGAGGGGCTGGTGGCTCTGCTGGGGGTGCCTGGCACCTGCCGTCCTTGTGTCAGTCGTTGACCCTGGGGGCCGCCCTGTGGCTGCTGTCTTGGTAATGGGGTTACTTTAAGCAGGGTCAGGCCAAGGGCTCCGGCTTGTTCAAGGCCCTGGGCCGAGGTTCTCCTGGGAAACGGGCCCACGGGCTGTCGGGTACACAGAGATCTCCTGTGGGAGTGGGCGCAGGGAGGGTGGGCTGGGCTGTCCCACGCCGTGCCCTCTGTGAGCTGGACACGCGAGGCGCTGGTCGGAGGACTTTGAGTCCCACCCGGAGGCCCGAGGGTGCAGAAGGGGTGCAGAAGGGCTGGGTGTGGCCTGGAGTGAGTCTCAGGCCAGAGCAGGAGACCCTGTCCTCGCTGGAGCCGTCGGGCCGGAAGATGGCGGGACTCCTGCCCCCCGCGTTAAGCTGGGTGCTGGCCTCAGTGGACGGGGTGAAAAGCACCCACACCGGGAGTGACCTTCTCCATGGCTCGTAGCGACACACGTGCCGGAACCTTCTGGAGACCCTCCAGGGTGGCCACGCAGCATCGGGGCTCTCATGACCTCATCACCCCAAAGGCCCCGCCTCCTAAGAGCATCACCCTGCCATATGAGCTGGGGGACACAGACCCTCTGCCACAGCACTGCCCAGGCACAGCGTGCCCAGAGGACGGGGCGAGGAGGGCTGCGGGGTGTAGCGTGCAGGTGCCTCCAGGACGAGGTCTTTGTCAGGAGGAGGAGAGTGGGGCAGGGGAGGGGCTGTGACGGGGCAGCCACAGTGTCCCTGAGGGCAGTGGACAGCGGGAGGGGCACCCAGTGGGAAAGAGCAGGGTCAAGAGCAGGGCTGGGTCCCAGGAAGGTTGGCATGCAGGTGGCAGAGGAGGGCCGCGGAGTGGGGCCTGCCAGGCTGCCAGGGAGCACGTGGGGTGGCCGTCAGAGCTGGGGCGTGTGTCCACGTGCCAGTCCAGGCCTGAGGAGGGGGCGCCCGAGGAGCGGGCGGGCGAGTCTCCGCGGTCTGCGATGTCGCCGCACGGGTGAGGCTTTGCACACGGAGGCCAGTGGACAGGTCCTTTCTCTTGGTGGCCGAGCTGTGGCACGCTTTCCTTCTGGGGTCCTTCCTGCTTGGCTGACTTGCCCTTTGTAGGTCAGCTGGACGCTCCTGAGAAGACGGAGCGCTCTGTAGCCACCCACAGGTGGTGAGGCTGCCACTGTCATCTCTGTCGATTTTGGGGTCCCCATTACCAGCCTGGGGAAGCAAGGGGCGGTGCCAGTGTTTTTCTCCGCAGAGGCAGGTGTTGTGTGGTGTCCCCAGGCGGCCTGCTAACCCAGTCTCTGTCCCCGGTGCCTGCGTGGACCCCGACGCCCACCGAGCCTCTTAGCAGGGTGAGGCAGAGGGGCAGAGCCGTGGTGCCCCTTGCACACTGTCAGCCACGTCACGATGCTCTGGGGCCCTGAGTCTTGCAGGTCAGCTCTGGACCCAGCACCCAGGCAGGCGGGTGCTTCCAGTGCAGAAGAGGGCGCCCAGGGCTCCCGGCCACGCCGCTGCCCTGGCCGACCCTCGGCCCAGGCACCGCCTCACGCGCAGCTCCGCATCTCCTGAACACGCCCGGCTCTTAGAAGCGTCGCTTCCTTTCTTCACTTTCCGAAGCAGCAGTGTCAGGAAGGCAGGCAGACGTGCTCTGGTCTGGCCCTCGGCCTGCCCCAGCCAGCAGCGCCTCGCCTGGGACTGCACCTGGTTGCCGAGCCTTCAACGCTTGGCTCACCTGGTGGCCAGCTGCAGGAAAACCTTCCTGAAGGGACTGGCTTGGGAGCCTCGCTTTGGCTCTCCTGCCGAGGCGAGGCTGGCTCCTGGGGCCCTGAGGCTTCTCCAGAGGAGGTGAGGTGGCCGTCCTCCAGAGGGGGTGGGGTGGCCGTCCTCCAGAGGGGGTGGGGTGGCCGTCCTCCAGAGGGGGTGGGGTGGCCGTCCTCCAGAGGGGGTGGGGTGGCCCGTCCTCCAGAGGGGGTGGGGTGGCCGTCCTCCAGAGGGGGTGGGGTGGCCGTCCTCCAGAGGGGGTGGGTGGCCGTCCTCCAGAGGGGGTGGGGTGGCCGTCCTCCAGAGGAGGTGGGGTGGCCGTCCTCCAGAGGAGGTGAGGTGGCCGTCCTCCAGAGGAGGGGGGTGGCCGTCCTCCAGAGGAGGTGGGGTGGCCGTCCTCCAGAGGAGGTGGGGTGGCCGTCCTCCAGAGGAGGTGAGGTGGCCGTCCTCCAGATGGGGTGGGGTGGCCGTCCTCCAGAGGAGGTGGGGTGGCCGTCCTCCAGAGGAGGTGAGGTGGCCGTCCTCCAGAGGAGGTGGGGTGGCCGTCCTCCAGAGGAGGTGGGTGGGGTGGCCGTCCTCCAGAGGAGGTGGGGTGGCCGTCCTCCAGAGGAGGTGAGGTGGCCGTCCTCCAGAGGGGGGTGAGGTGGCCGTCCTCCAGAGGGGGTGAGGTGGCCGTCCTCCAGAGGGGGGTGAGGGTGGCCGTCCTCCAGAGGAGGTGGGGTGGCCGTCCTCCAGAGGAGGTGGGGTGGCCGTCCTCCAGAGGGGTGGGGTGGCCGTCCTCCAGAGGAGGTGGGGTGGCCGTCCTCCAGAGGAGGTGGGGTGGCCGTCCTCCAGAGGAGGTGGGGTGGCCGTCCTCCAGAGGAGGTGGGGTGGCCGTCCTCCAGAGGAGGTGGGGTGGCCGTCCTCCAGAGGGGGTGGGGTGGCCGTCCTCCAGAGGAGGTGAGGTGGCCGTCCTCCAGAGGAGGTGGGGTGGCCGTCCTCCAGAGGAGGTGAGGTGGCCGTCCTCCAGAGGAGGTGAGGTGGCCGTCCTCCAGAGGAGGTGGGGTGGCCGTCCTCCAGAGGAGGTGAGGTGGCCGTCCTCCAGAGGAGGTGAGGTGGCTGTCCTCCAGAGGGGGGGGTGGCCGTCCTCCTAGACCTGCAGCTCCCAGGGTGCGGTGGTGTACGCTCTGCCAGGCTCTGCCCGCGGGCGCTGCTCCGCTTCCTCCCGCTGCGGACAAGGTTTTCTGGAACCTCTCTGCGCTGTAGCCGTGTGCGGGCTTCTGATGGGCTCAGGAAACTGCCTGGTAAACGCCACGGTCACCTCTATCACGTCACACTTGGACCAACCGGGACAGAAGTGTGCAGCGGGGGAACCAAACCTACTGGAGGGCCCAGGACTGTCCTGGCTCCAGCTGTCACTCATGACAGCCCTGCCCTGCCTGGAGAGTCATTTTGTCTTTGTGACCCACAGTTTATTCTCTGTAAAACACGAGACAAGAACTTTCTAGCAGCATCATCGAATAACTAAAAACACAGCTGCCACATGGCAGGTCTGCTCAATAAGTGACATTTCTTCCTTCTCTCTGTCCTGCACTTTTCATGTGTGAAGACGATGCTGGCTCATGTGGAAGGTCCTTTAAGCTCCCGAAGCACTTTGCACATTCCTGTGTGTTCCTCGTCTTGTCAGGGTGACGTCACAGGGTGTGGCATTCACTGCGGCCAGTGCCGTCTCCATCGAGGACACTGGAGTGCCGGGAGGAGGCGGGCCACCAGGGAGCCCGTCATAGTGCCTCGGGTGCCCCGCACGCTGGCCCTTTGCTGGCCTCCTTGCCCGTTTGGCTGCTGGGCCCAGCAGGAGACCCCTGCCCTGTGGCCTGGGGATGGCCTGGAGTCGGGTCAGGAACAAGGACGCAGGCCAGGTTTATTGTTCAGCTTCCAGATGAGGGAGAAGAGGTAATGGTGGAAGCAGAAACCTGAAGGCCCCTGCAGACGCGGGTCAACAGGCTGACGCAGCTTGCCATGTATGGGCCACTGTCACCTGTGACCAGGAGCCCTCAGCGCAGCAGCTAGGGAGCAAGGCCTCGTCCTCCTGCACAGTGTCTGGCTCCTGGGCGCTCGCAGGCACCTGCCGGAGCTGGGGCAGGTTGGCCCTGCCCTCACCCCTCCATGGAGCCTGTGGTGGCCACACGGTGGCTTGGACAGACGGGAAGAGGACACGCAGCTGAGCTCCTGATGCCTCGAGGCTGTAAGGCTGCGCTGCAGGCTCAGGCCTAGTCAGTGGCTTCACCTCACCCCCGTCTCCACCGCCTGTGTGCTGTCCTCGTGGAGGGCAGGGGAAGACCCCCTGGCTTCCCCAGTGCCAAAGGGGGCTCCTGGCTGCTCACTGGGAGTGGGGGGTGGCCCCCCGTGTTCCCTCGATGGAGACGGCACTGGCCACAGTGAACGCCCACACACTGTGATGTCACCCTGAGGAGACAAGGGAGGGAGCCTGTGGTTGTGGCTGGCTTTTCCCAGTCACGTTTTTAGCTTTAAAGTCTGTGTGGGAAATTCAAGACCAGTAGCAGTCACTTGCAAATCTATTGCGCTCTGATGAATTTCTCTTGCCATCGGATATCAGGAAACTGTGAATCCTGCCAAAGCTCATCTAATTCTTAACAGGAGGACAATGGGGGGGGAGGGAGAGCAAAGGTATGTGTTACTTTGGGCCCTGCTATTTCTATTTTTTTTTTCTTTACTTAAAAATAATATTTTTGCTGGACAGCTGTGTGACCAGGTCAGACGTTCAACTATTTGGTTGGTCACGTTAAGTCTCTCATCATGCCACGTTCACGTAGCCAGGTGAAATGTCAGGGTGGCGGACACTCTGGCCTTGGAAGTGTGTATCAGCATTTAACCAACCCAGAGCACATTGGATTCTATTTTTGATGAGTGTCAACGGATAAAAATAACAACCACAATTACAACTGTGATCTTGGAACCGCCAAGTGATCATTGAAACCTACGCTGGTGGCATGAACTATTTGGGTCTCTTTCTTACCCTCTCCCTGTGGCTGGTTTAAGGGAGTAATTAACAACTCCTACTTTCATTTAAGCACGTGTAGCCCTAAAATTTCTTCTTACAATGCTTTCATCTTGATCTATAATCCATTCAAACTTTTCTTTTTTTTTTTTTTTTTGCCCATTTTATTTTATTATAGTTCCTCAAAATGCTACCTGATACCATCACCCCCCATTTTACTGAATAAGAAATTGAGGCACAGAGAAGCCAAGGAAACCTTCGGGGAGGACCTGCCATGCCAGGCCCCAAGGGTACAAAGACATAAGTAAGTTTGAGTCCTTGATCTCAGGGGCTTGGGTTTTTTAAAAATATTTTTTAGTTGTAGATGAACACACAGTATCTTTATTTATTTTTATGTGGTGCTGAGGATGAAACCCAGTGCCTCACACATGCGAGGCAAGTGCTCTGCCACTGAGCCACAGCCCCTTTTAGCAATCTAGAAAAACATTATCTAGAGATAATGTCTAAAATGAAAAGGGAAATTGCAAAGTACATGTGTAAGCACAATATTCAGGATAACAGGTAAATTCCACAAAAAAAGCCAAGGAGTGTAAATTATGGCAGGGGGGGGTGGCGGGGAGAGAAGGGCAGGGCTGCTGCTGGGCCTCAGAAGCGTCACAGTGTGGCTTGGTTTTTAGACTCCACCTGCTTGTGTTTATTTGACAAAAATAAAATGTTGATCTGGCTGCTGCTCCTATAGAACTCTTGGAAGGGGCTCCGGGATAGTGGGACTCCAGAGGGTGTGGCCTGTAATGCCTCCTGCTGCCCCTCATTCCCTGAGTCCCTCCAGACCCCAGGGTGAGCTCTTCAAAATGCCCCCTGGGCCAGCCCGAGAAGCAAAGAACTGCGGTGGACCACTCTGTGCAGAGGAGCAGGGACTTCTGGGGACTTGCGCCTTTTATTGCATGTTATCAAACTTTTCTTTATTCCAGTTTCCTCCAAATCCAGGCCTGATGCAGGATCCTCAAGCCATACAATACAAACTCGGGAAGGACCATTGCATGTCACCTGCCCTAGGAACTTTGAAAGCACATCATTAAGACGTCAACCTCAGTGTGTCCCACAGACAGTGATGCGGATGCCGTGGGGGAGAACGTGGGGTCCCATTGCCGGGTGCCTCCTTCACTCAGAGCCTGCTTCCTGGCGGGTCCTGGAACTAACCCGTGTGGAACCTGATTCTCAGACCCTGCCTTAGAGCCGCTCCCCGAGCCTCGGGAAGAGACTGAGTGTGGTGGGTGGTGCGCGTGCACGCGCACTGCACTGTGAGGAGGGTTTCCTCATAGGTCTGCTCAACATGCAGCCTGGAATAGTCGGAGAAGAGAGTTGTGGGGTTGTTAAGGTGTGCAGCATCTCATGTTTTTGTGTATTCAAGTAGTTTTTTCAACTTCTACCCAAAAATAGGCTGAGGAGATGGAGGAGTGCAAGCTCGTGAAGCCAGTGTAGACAGCCAGCGTGTGAGAGTCTCAGGAGGAAGAAGACATTGTTCTGGAGGTTGGGAATGTTCTGCAGGGAGGGGTCCTACTCTCTGTAATCTAATGGAGCCCGTGAACTACAGAAGGGAGAAGCTTTACACATGCTCAGAGTCCAGCTACAGGCACGCACAGACACAGATACCGACTGAGCAGGGCTGAGGACCGTGGCCTTGCTCCTGAGTTGTGCGAAGCATCTTCCTAATACAAGTGTCTCTGGAACCCGAGGCAGGAACAGCCCTGGTGGCACGCGGGCATCGCAGGCTGTGGGCCTCCCCACCGCTCCAGGCTCATCCATTCCCAGCTCCAGTGGCTGAGCTCGGAGGACCTGGGAGGCAGGCTCGGCCTAGCAGGCCCTGGGAAGGGTGAGGCGGCAAGCTGGACCCAGGTGTCCTCCGCTCAGGAAAGTGGGGGACAGGTGCTGGGAAGCTGTGCAGCGCTTTGCCCGTGTTTCTGTCACCCTGCTGCTGTCTCCTTCCAGACCAAGCAGGCAGAGCCCGGAGGGGGCATTTGCCTGCCCACTGAGTCTGGGCATGTGCCAGGCACCACCCACCAAGAGACCCTTTGCTAAGAGTGGAGACCAGTGCAGAGGTGTCACCAGGTCACCCTCAGCCCTGAGACACCATCCTCCCCTTCCCAAGTTCTGCCTGGCGGGGCTGGCCCGAGGCTGAGAGAGCTTCCCGCAGCACGCGAAGCCTGGGGCCTGGTCTAACGGTGGCACTCGCTCTGCTGGAGACCCTCCCCATCGCCCATGCACTCCGCGAGCATGGAAGGTACGCGGCCACTGTGGTGCTACGGGGTGTTTCTGGACACTCGGGGGTGCGGATGGCAGTGCAGAGCCCACTACCAAGGAGTACATGCCCTGGGGAGTGCCCTACAAAGGACCCACATCACTCTCACTCTGCCACCCACAGTGAACCCTCTCCCCTCTTGTCAGCCAACAGGAGCCCGGGACGCATAGGTGACTTCACACGGGAGCCTCACCCTGGCTCCTACCCGACGGTCACCCTCTTGGTCTCCAGAACCCCGTGTTTCCCTGTTGCTGTCCATCATGGACACTGGACCACACTGTTGCTCTTAGAGCATCACTTCACAGGACACTACGGTCCTCCAGATTAGATCTCTGGCAGCCATTTTCATTTCTGCACGTGCCCTTTAGCTCCATCCTTCATAGCCGTTCGCTTGGCATTGTGCACGCTCCGACTGGAAAAGAGTGTCATCTTTTGTTCCTTATTTTGTTGTTGTCAGTTTAAATTGTTTTTCATATACTAATCTTCCCTATTTCCTAAAAAATATAAGTTGTATTTCTATCATTTTATGCTCACCTTGTAACTTATCATTACAATTAATTTTGTTGAAAACTTTAATAGTTTTTCATCATCTTTTCTGAAATAGATAAAGGACACAGGCTACTTTATCCTCCAAGTATATTTCCCATTTTTAAATATCTACTTTTTTGAGATGGGGTCTCCTTTGTTGCCACCTCTGGTCTCAAACTTGTGGGCGCAAGCAATTCTCTTGCCTCAGCCTCCTGCGGAGCTGGGACTCCCACTTTGTGCCCCTGTGCCTGGCTCACAAATTTAATTTTTGTTACTCCTTTTCACCCAAGAGTTAAGTGGCTGTCAGAATGCAGGCAACCAAGTTGTGCTCACGGTGGCTTCGCATATCCCACCTCCTTCCTCTGTCAGATTTTTAACAAGAAGATTGTTCAAGTTCACTCTATATTAAAGGGTGTATGAGTTGCAATGCAACTGGCATTTCTGTATTTAAAATAGTTTTCTACATTAGGACAAGTCTAGTTGAGTATAAAATTTTGGGTTAAAAATCATATTTCTCCAACCCCATGGAGACCTGCTTCACCTCCAGTTAGCCCTGACTCTTCACTGGCTGGACGGCATCTCTGCTGCCCACCTAACATGGTTTGCAGGGTACCCGCCTCCTCTTGGGAGGCTTCATGCTTTCTCATACTTGGTCTTTTGAATTTTCACTTGGACATATCTGATATGAATTTATTTCACTTTATTATGCTTAACGTCTGGCTGTTGCTTTCAATCTGAAGATCCTTATCTTCAGTTTTGTAGACAAAAAGCACTTACTTTTGTCTTTTCAAACATTGCTTCTTTCAAATTCTTTCTTATTTCATCTCTGGAACTTCTTAGAAGGCTTTTTGAGCCTTAAACTCTCATGCATGAAAATGTTTTGCATTTGTTACATCACTGCATGAATTACTCAGAATTAGTTTTTTTGCTTATTATTTTTGTAATATACCCTAATTCCAGAAAGTTTTATTTTAATGAACATAGTTTTTCATCACTATTACTTGTAATCAGTTATTTTTTTTTCACATTTGCTTATTTTCATCTCAGTTGTTTCCTAATTTTTCTACTTTTATGGCTCTTATACCTTCCTTATTGCCCTTACTTCTCTGAGGATTCCAAGCACTTTATTTCATATTTACTATCATATTGCTCTATTACTTGTATTTTGTTTGGAATAAATTCACTTCACAATTGTGGATATTTGTGGCTGTCTTTCCGTGTGTGAGTGTGTGTGTGAGTGTGTGTGTGTGTTCACTCTGAAATCTTAGTTGCCCAGCACGCAGGGCATGATCCTGGTCCATGAGTCTCTTACTTCCTGGGGATGGGTCAGGCCCTGCCTCTCTAGAGGAGCAAGGTGCAGAGGATGTTGGAGATGTCCTGGAAAGGGCAGCTGGCCTCCACAGATGGGCCCCAGGCCGTGTTGAGGAGTCCTGGCCATCCCTCAGGCCTTGGTGTCCAATAAGGAAGTGATGCACTAGGCTTAGATTAGTGCTCAGGTGGGGATCTGTCGGATTATTATAAGGGGTTGAGGTCTATAGCCCCCCCCCCCCATACCCGGGATGGACCTCTTCTGTCTACCAAAAGAGGCCAGAGGGGCCTACCTCAACGATGAGACTGGATTGGGAAAGTAAAGGCCTCCGAGGCCTCCTCCTCCCCCACCTTCAAAGACTTAGAGCTGCGTCGGGGAGCCCAGTCAGCAGAATGTCGGAACTCGTTTATTGAAGGGGTGCACAATGCTTTATAGTGGACATCAGCCAATCAGCAGAAAGATCATAGGGACACATAAGGAGCATGGGCAGATGCCATTGGTGGAGCCATTGGCCTATCCTTGGGGTGGTTTCAGTTCTCACAGCCACGCCCCCTGCTTAGCCTAGGTCCTGTAACAGGGCGTGGTCATGTGGCAAGCAGCCAGAAAGCCAGAGCTTCTCCATCCCCTTGGCAGACAGTGTGAGGTCTGACAGGGATCAACCAGGGTAAGAAGTGAGGAGAGTGACCACTTCCAGGAACCGGCACAGGCGAGTGGGATTAAGCCAGGTTGCGGGGGCAGAGAGAAGGGCAAGAAGTCACTCAGGAGGTTCTTTCCTGGGGCAGAGTCCGCAGGACTCAGCAACCCGGTGAGCAGAGGGAGGACTGGAGGACTCACGAATGAGCTTGGACTTCTAGCTCTGGAAACCTGAGCACAGACAAGAGGGGTCATTCTCCAGCTGTGTCCCTGGACCCCAGCAGCAGGGGAGCTGGGGACCTGTCACAGATGCAAGCTTTCTGACTAGCTCTGGGGCTACCAAATCAGACACACCAGTGGCAGGACCCAGAACTCCAAATTAACAGGCCCTCCAGAGGATTTTGGTTCATGCTGAAGCCTAGGAACCCCCAAGGTAGGTAATATGGGTGGAAGAGCAGGTTTGGGAGTAGAGCGTTCGTGCGATGGCTCTCGTGCATATGAGCTCGCTGTGAGGCACTCAGGCGAACTTGCGGTGTGTGGTCACGGCAGGCTGGTGATTAGAGGGCACTTTACATTTTAGATTCAGATTGGCCAGATCGTGGATGTGTGTTGGGACTTGTTCCTTTAGCGAGGATTTTTAACAACTTTTCTTTAACCCAACTCAAATAAACAAACAAGTTTGATACATTTCAGAGTTCCTTACCATGTTCTTCAGTTAGAATAAGACATGAAAAAAAGAGAAAATAGTTTTTATTTCCCAAGCATAATTAAGGTGGTTAATTGAAATAATATTTGAATTTCCATCATGAAAAAAATGCAGAGTTGAACTTTAAAACTACCTCTTGTGCAAACAGAGGATAGTTCTTCTTGACATTTCAGAAGGATGTTACACCCTAGTGCCATCACACATTGTAATTATGTAATTGCACATTATAATTGCACATTTTAATTACATGATCACATATGTTATGCTAATTATATAATTAGACTTAATTATAGCAATTGTGCAAATACATAGTATCTGAATCAGGATGAATGAATTTAAAAACTAGGAGCTACATGAGAATCATAAACTTTGTAAGATAACATTCTCCAATTTTAAAGTCACTAATGGTCATTTTGAAAGATGTAACTGATATGAACATAGACTACCTCCTTTGTGTCCTAGTAATGTCAAACTCAAAAATTTTCTAAAATTTGATCAAAGTTAATGTACATTGCATGATCTAGAAGAGGGAAAATGGAAGAGAAGAGAAGGAGCCAGAGAAACGATTGTTAACAGTAAGTAGGATTTGAAAGTCCTGCTCTGTCCTATTCACGAATGTTCCCTTCTGACCTGACCTTGTCCAGATGGTGATCACAGCTGAGTTCCTGGGCCCGCGGTGCTGTGAATGGGGCGATTCACTGCAGCAACTCTTCTCTTGAACTTCCTCAGGACCAGGAGTCTTCAGATAGCATCTCGAAATGCTGGAATGTTCGTTTTCAATAGTGTGGTTGGTCTTGATCCTGGGAAAATAGGCGTCAGCTAACAGTTACTCCTTTAATGTGGAGATTTGATCACTTCTGCTCATTTTTTAAACCAAGAGTCTTAACTGAAGAAAAAATCTACCCCCACCCCCCTGCCCCCTGGCCGAGATTCCTGTTAGTAAGGACTAGAGGAGGAGGGCAGAGTCCCCTTGGGAGGGGTGGGTTCCAGCGGCCAGCTACGGAGCACAGATATGGAAATGTCGTTTTAGAAAAAATGTAATTCTGATGTCCCGCTGTCCCGCCTGTTTCTGCCACTCGAGGACACAGCAGCGTCTCCTGGCTGACGCAGTGCGGGTCTGCTTCCGGCCCTTGGGTGTGCAGAGTCACCTTGCTTGGCAGGTGCTGCCTGGAGAGCGGGCCAGCAGGCCCGGCCTCCCCCTGTGCTGTCCTCCTTAGGGCCCAGGCGGGGCTCACACCTCTGTCCTTCCTCTGTTTGTCCTCGCAGGTGGGAGTGCGACCTGAGCTCTCGGCTGCAGGTCCTTGGGTGGTGGCAACAGTTGACCTTCCTCCTGGTGTTTGAGTGGTTGACGCTCAGGCCCATCTGAGCCTTCATGGCTTCTGGTGGTGGCCAGAGCCCGTGCATGCAGCCGGTCCTGGTGCATAGCACAGGTGGGGAAAGAGCACACCTGGAGCCCCGGCCCCGGTGTGCGCAGCCCCGGGCTGGCCGGTGCCGATGGCATGCTTGCTGGCGGTGGACTGCCCAGCCGCTCCTCCTCTCCCCTAACAGGCTGCTCTGTGTGGGTGGTGACTCCTGTGGGTGCTGTCATCATCCTGGATTCGATTTTCAGCTGTCATGGTTTGGATGTGAGGTGTCCCCCAAAAGCTCTGGTGTGAGACAGTGCAGGAGGGGCCAGGAGAAATGATTGGTCTGTAAGAGTCTTCACCCAATCAGAGGATCCATCCCTGATGGGATCAACAGAGGCAGGTGGGCTGTGGCTGGAGGAGGTGGGACCGGGCGTGGCTTTGGGGTGTCCACTCGCACCCGGCGAGTGGAGGCACTCTGCTTCCTGGTCACCACGAGGGCTGCTTCCCTGGCTCCACCACGATGCTCAGCCTCACCTCGAGCCCTGAGGAGGGAGCTGGCCTTCTGTGGACTGGCCTCTGAAACCTGAGCCCTCAAATAAACCCCTCCTCCTCTGCAGGTGCTCTGGTTGGTCTTTAAGTCACAGCAGCCAAAAAGCTGACTGCAACACCGCCCTGGAAGCCCTGTCGGAGCAGCTCTTTGAGACGGCACCACCTTCTGTCCAGACCCTCCTTAGCCAGCTTGTTTGTTTTTCTTGTGACATTTCTCTTCTAACGGATCGTAAATGTCAACTTTAAAGTCTCATCTCCACTCCTCTCCCCCCCCCCCCACGGCCGCCCCCCATGGGCAGGACTTCCGTTCACTGCGGACTCGGCTGCCCGGGGTTGTGCTTGTGCTGGGCAGACCCTGGCTGAGGACGCGGGCGCTGCTCGCTCTGCTCCGCTCCAGCTCCTGCCCCTCCCCAGCTCTGAGGGCTGCTCCTGCCTCGCTGGTCCCTCCCCAGCCAGGGCTGACGGCCCCATTCCCCCCTCCTCTCCATCAGGACCTCACTCCACCAAGGAGCGCTTGCGGGGCACGCCCACCTGGCCCTGGGCCTCCCCTCCCGGCCTCCACCTGCTCACACACCAGGCCAAGCTTCCTGCACGCAGGTGCCTCTGCCTGCTCTCACTCTTCTTCCCATTCAACCAGACTTCCCGACAGGGCGTCTCCGTCCTCTGACCTCCGTGACCCCGGCTCTCCTCTCTCTGTGCCCCCCAGGGCTTTGCTGAAGGCCCCCAATAGCTTCCTCGTCCTGAGACCTGGTGGGCATTTGCTGTGGAGTGAATCACATCCTCAGAAAGACATGCTGGCTCCTGGACTCACTGTCCCCAGGACGTGACAGTGTTTGGAGTAGGGACTTGGCAGACACAGGCAACTTTAAATCAGGCCCTTGTGGGTTAGGGTGGGCCTCAATACAGGGCCTGTGCGCTCATGGGGGGAGGGAGACTTGGGCCCAGAAAGCCAGAGAGGGACGGGCACGTGTGAGGGTGGAGGCAGAGTGGGCGTCAGGGAGCCCCAGGGTGCAGGGCCTGAGCCAGAGGAGGAAGAGCCCGGGTCTCGGGGGAGTGTGGCCACCAGCACCTCCCTGGGGACTTCCAGCGTCCAGGACTGGGAATGAACTCCCGTGGCTGAGGCCCCTGGCTGTGGCGCTCTGTGTCAAGGTCCCAGCCAGCCAATCCAGCGCTTCGGTTCCCAGCTCCTTTGACCTCTGAGCCACCGGCCGCTGGAGCCCTCTCTCCCCGCCTGCCGTCCTCCTGTGGGCTGGCCTGGGCTGCTTGCCTTCTGTGGGTCCCTGTCCCCCCCTAGCCACTTACAAGGATGGTGCCCGTGGCCATGAGTGGGGATGGAGGGCACTCGCTGCCCCACGGCTGAGCTCCTATTTTATTTCAAGGTTTCAGCTAAGAACAAACTAGCGCCTGTCGGGCCGTGTCCAGTCCTCCCCCCGGGCTCTGTGAGCAGCTCTGTGAGCAGCCAGGAGGCCGCAGTCACGCAGGAGGAACGGGCGGGAGCCGAGGGCGGCGGTCGGGCGGGCGGACTCTGCACAGGTGCCTCCCTCCGCTGCCGACGTGTCGCACACAGGTTAGTCGGGTGCGGGCGGCGCAGGCAAGAAGAGGAGGTGCAGATGGTGACTTTTACTGTGGAGATTAAAGGAAGAAAGACATTTTTTCCCTAGAACCTCAAAAGCGTAAGAACATACGAACCCTGCGGTTGGTGTCTGAAGAAGTCTGAGGCCCAGAGAAATGATCTTAGGGCTTGTCACGTAAGAGCAGGCCACAGCTGACACCCGCCCTGGAGCTCCCCTGGGGAGGCCGTGGACACGGCGGCAGTGGCAGGGTCAGCAGGGGCCTGGCTCGTCTCAGGGGAGAGTGCACCAGGCGGGTGGGTGAGGAGACCCCGGTGGCTCCGCCGCTCCTGCGGTGGCCACTGTGCCTCTTGGGTCCTGCCACCCTGTGAGCTCAGAGGGGAGGACCTGGCCCCGAGGACCCCCTGACTCCTACTGCGGGTGCCCCTCCTCAGGCCCCATCTTGGCTCTGCAGGTCGGCTCTCTCAGGACCCAGCATGTGCCAGGTGGACTAGCACCAGGGACGCCGCGAGGGAGGCTTGGCTTGGGCTCCCAACGAGCCGCCCGGCTGGGCTTCCTCCTCTGAGCGATGGCCACTGTGGTCACGTGTGGTGACCCCTTGCAGCCTGGGGTGTCCTGTGCCAGGTGTGTGGCTGCGGCAGCACCTGCAGAGCTGTCCTGAACGCAGGGACAGGCAGACCCAGCCGCGATCTCGTGTCAGACACAGAGCTTGGGTTTAGGGATTCTCTGGGTGCTTTGTAAATGCTGCGGGGTGTGGACCCCCGGGATCGCATTAGAAATGCAGAGTTTGCTGAAGCAGGCCGGGAGTGGGCCTGGCCTGGACTGTTCCACTGCTAACTCCACGGGGCGGTGAAGTGGGAGCGAGGTCATCAGAGTGGTCCTGACCCAATATTGACTCGGGGCCTTATGGAAAGGGCTCCTGGAGACAGACGCAGAGGACAGTGTGCACGGCCATCTGCAAGCGCAGGAGAGAGGCCCGGACACTCCTTCCTCACAGCCGCGGGAGCCGGTCCTGGCGACACCTGACCTGCTCTTGCAGCTGCTCCGGTGGGAGCCACCTGTCCCGGCTCTCGCTAGGGCAGCGCCCGCCCCGGCAAGCGCCCGCTCCTCCGCTTACCTGCAGGTGTTGTAGCGAAGGACAAGCCTGGTCTGTCCCCTCCGGGGACTTGCTTCTCTCACTCAACCTCACACTGTTGTGATTCACCCAGGAGTGCTGGGTGCGCGGTATTCCCCTCCCAGAGTCCACACTCCTGATTTGCTTCCCATCAACAGTCATTGCAATTGTCACTGTCCTTCTGATGACTTCATCAGTCTTTTTGTCTCTGATTTTTGGGCTATTTTTTGAGGTATTATTTCCAGTTTTTCTTCTTCCCACCCAACCTGTTCTTCCCTCCATTTCTCCTACACCAGCACTCTGCCCTCTGGGCCTCACAGGGTTGAGGTCAGGGTCCTCTCGTCCCTGTGTGGCGAAGGCTCATGGTAGCTGGAGGTGCCTGTGCTGCAGGCGGTCCCCCTGTCCCCCGGAAGCCAGCAGGGCACTAGGCTGAGCGAGCCGCGAGAGGAGAGTGAGTCCCGGGAGCTCGAGCGCCTCGACCCCGAGGCGGAGCTTGCCTGGGGGTTAGGGCTCCTCCCTCCAGCAGGACTTCCCGGGGCTAATGCCTGCCCGTCCTCCCCCTGTGCCCTGGTGTGAAGCCACTGTCATGAGACCAGCTCCAGGGACCCCACACAAGTAGAAGCCAGGGATCAGTGAAAATGGCACACGCACCACACACTGGCGTGACCTCATCAGATTGAAAAATCTGTCACGTAAGCCATCAGTCACCGTTATGTCAATGAACTGAGATCTATGACATGTTCAGGATCTGTTTATCGAATTCATATAAAATTGTTGAAAAGTAACACGGCCTAGCTCATTCTCTTCTTTAAATCATACGCATTCGAGGATCACGCCCTTCAGATCAGGCAGACTCCAGACGGCGAGGCACAGCCTCACCTCGTGCCTCCACCGGCACCACGCACAGCCTCTGCTCCTGCCTCCACCGGCACCACGCACAGCCTCTGCTCCTGCCTCCACCGGCGCCACGCACAGCCTCTGCTCCTGCCTCCACCGGCGCCACGCACCAGCCTCTCCTCCTGCCTCCATTGACGCCACGCACAGCCTCTGCTCCTGCCTCCATTGACGCCACGCACAGCCTCTGCTCCTGCCTCCACCGGCGCCACGCACAGCCTCTGCTCCTGCCTCCACCGGCGCCACGCACAGCCTCTCCTCCTGCCTCCACCGGCGCCACGCACAGCCTCTGCTCCTGCCTCCACCGGCGCCACGCACAGCCTCTGCTCCTGCCTCCACCGGCGCCACGCACAGCCTCTGCTCCTGCCTCCACCGGCGCCACGCACAGCCTCTGCTCCTGCCTCCACCGGCGCCACGCACAGCCTCTGCTCCTGCCTCCACCGGCGCCACGCACAGCCTCTGCTCCTGCCTCCACCGGCGCCACGCACAGCCTCTGCTCCTGCCTCCACCGGCGCCACGCACAGCCTCTGCTCCTGCCTCCACCGGCGCCACGCACAGCCTCTGCTCCTGCCTCCACCGGCGCCACGCACAGCCTCTGCTCCTGCCTCCACCGGCGCCACGCACAGCCTCTGCTCCTGCCTCCACCGGCGCCACGCACAGCCCTCTGCTCCTGCCTCCACCGGCGCCACGCACAGCCTCTGCTCCTGCCTCCACCGGCGCCACGCACAGCCTCTGCTCCTGCCTCCACCGGCGCCACGCACAGCCTCTGCTCCTGCCTCCACCGGCGCCACGCACAGCCTCTGCTCCTGCCTCCACCGGCACCACGCACAGCCTCACCTCGTGCCTCCACCGGCGCCACGCACAGCCTCTGCTCCTGCCTCCACCGGCGCCACGCACAGCCTCTCCTCCTGCCTCCACCGGCGCCACGCACAGCCTCTGCTCCTGCCTCCACCGGCGCCACGCACAGCCTCTGCTCCTGCCTCCACCGGCGCCACGCACAGCCTCTGCTCCTGCCTCCACCGGCGCCACGCACAGCCTCTGCTCCTGCCTCCACCGGCGCCACGCACAGCCTCACCTCGTGCCTCCACCGGCGCCACGCACAGCCTCTGCTCCTGCCTCCACCGGCGCCACGCACAGCCTCTGCTCCTGCCTCCACCGGCGCCACGCACAGCCTCTCCTCCTGCCTCCACCGGCGCCACGCACAGCCTCTGCTCCTGCCTCCACCGGCGCCACGCACAGCCTCTGCTCCTGCCTCCACCGGCGCCACGCACAGCCTCTGCTCCTGCCTCCACCGGCGCCACGCACAGCCTCTGCTCCTGCCTCCACCGGCGCCACGCACAGCCTCTGCTCCTGCCTCCACCGGCGCCACGCACAGCCTCTGCTCCTGCCTCCACCGGCGCCACGCACAGCCTCTGCTCCTGCCTCCACCGGCGCCACGCACAGCCTCTGCTCCTGCCTCCACCGGCGCCACGCACAGCCTCTGCTCCTGCCTCCACCGGCGCCACGCACAGCCTCTGCTCCTGCCTCCACCGGCGCCACGCACAGCCTCTGCTCCTGCCTCCACCGGCACCACGCACAGCCTCTGCTCCTGCCTCCACCGGCACCACCGTAGCCCGCTCCTCCTGCTTCGCCCTGCGCGCCTGCTCATGCTCACCTCCTGCCTCCCAGGCTGTCCCGCGCGTCCTCACCCACGGCTCCCGTTCCAGCTCAGCACCTGCTCCACCCTCCGCTCCCGCCTGACACTCTGGAGTGCTGGAAGCTTCTTTCTGAGGGACGGGCAGAGCTTGGCTTAGGGTCTCACGCACACCGTTTCCACCCCTGGCCTGGCCCCCGTGAAGAGGGTGCAGCTGGTTTGCCGTCCACGCTCACGGAGAGCTGGCCTGACGGCAGCACGACCTGCTGGCCCTTCCTTCCCAGGTGGCCTCAGCTCTGGGTGAAGGAAGGGCCTGCAGGAGAGGCGGATGGAAGCTGTGGCAGGGCTGCTCCGGGCAGGTGGGCCGGGGCCTGCTCAGCTCTCTCCAGACAGCTGCCCTCCATCCCCATGCCAGCCACAGGCCACCTGAGTCAGACAGGCGGGCCAGCCTTCTCAGTGACACTACCTCATTGCTGAACCTGTGGCCCTCAGCTGGCACAGAAAATGGAGCCTTTCTCCAGCCCGCTGCTAGCCCCTGGCGGGACGACCTGCCAAAGGAGGTCGTGTGCCCCAGCTCCTCTGTGGCAGTGTGGCTGCCGTGTGTCCCCAGGACTGGCCCACTCTCGGGGCTGGTCGGGCCGCATCCCGACTCAGCCTCGCCAGGACACGCTACCCGCTGACCATCCTGCCAGTCAGACCCAGCAGCCCTTGCCAGCTGCCTCTCCTGCCACGACCTCGCCCTCCAGCCTCAGCCTTTGCCTCCAGCCACGGGGCGAGACGTGGGGCCCGTCAGCCACAGGCCGCGCAGACCTCTCTCCCTGGAGTGCTTTCCTTCATTTTTAACCTTCTCTGGGTTAGTGCAAGCACCCAGGCCGTTGCCGCAGGCCGTCCCAGAAAGAGGAATGAAGACTGCACGTGTTCACAGCTCAGGTTGTCAGCCATGCGAATCCTTCAGACATCAGTATGCCGAGGTGCCCGCCCAGTCCCAGGGCCCAGGTGCCTGCCCAGTCCCAGGGCCGAGGTGCCCGCCCGGTCCCAGGGCCGAGGTGCCCGTCCAGTCCCAGGGCCGAGGTGCCCGCCCGGTCCAGTCCTGGTTCCTGGTGGGGACGGGTCGCTGTCGGCCTCTTAGTTTGTTCCACATGTTTGGGGGCAGATCGCTGGGTCTCTCAGGACACCCCAGGGCCTCACCTCCCTGAGCCAGCCCCGGCCCAGCTGCCCTGTCCTCTCCCCGTGGCCTCCTGGAGTGAAGAGCGGCCTGCGGTCGTGGCCCTGGTCAGGCGTTAACGAACGGTTCTGGGAGAACAGAAGGGTTCCACGGGATCAGTCCCATTAATGATGGGGGGGAGCCTGATATAAGTTTGAAACATGATTGTTTTTGTTGAAAATAAGAATGATTTAAACGGCAGGATGAAGTAGCGACTTTGGATTCAGGCTGGGAGCTGCGCTGTCCCCACTGCACTGCCCCCCCACCCCCCCGCAGGGGCAGTGGCCATCTGCACAGTCCAGAGCCCTGGGCTGAGCCAGCTGTGTGGTGGCCTGGCCCTTGGGGTCCCTCCCTGTCACTTAGTGGCACCCGCTGTGCCTAGGTCCCAGGAGGCCCGAGAGGCAGGTGGGCGGGTTCATACCTGCTCCTCCCAGCTCTGTGGAGCAAGGTGTGCATTTTTGTGACACTGGGAGCCCCGGCTGGGTGGCCTGCGGGTTGGCAGGGGAGACTGAGCTGTTTTCTCTTCTAGAACATCCAAGCTGTGACACCGTTCCCCCAGATGTCTCTGTGGGAAGCCGTCTTCAGGTGGGGAGGACGGGACACTCCATTTGTCATGTAGATAAGAACACGGGGTCCACCCCCGTGGTCCTGTGGCTGACTCCAGAGGAGCCGCAGATCTTTCCCCTCACCCACTGAGGAAAGCGGAGGTCCCACTTAGAGCCAAGGTGCCTGGAGAGGCCCTCAGCTGTAGGTGGCCCTGGCCTTTGGCGGGTCCCTGAAGGACCGTGGGTGAGACCCTTAGTGACTGCCTGAACGCGGCTGCTGAAGAGGTTCTGGATTTGACGGGGATCCAGACCATCTAAAGCCCTCCTGAACACGACTTTTGCTGTGGGCAAATGAAAGGCACATTTTTTTTTTTTTTTTTTTTTTTTTTTTTTGGTACCGGGGATTGAACTCAGGGGCACTCGACCACTGGGCCACATCCCCAGCCCTTTTTTGTATTTTATTAGAGACAGGGTCTCACTGAATTGCTAAGTGCCTCGCCATTGCTGAGGCTGGCTTTGAACTCGCAATCCTCCTGCCTCAGCCTCCCAAAAAAGGCACATTTTTGTGGGGGAAAAAAGATGAGTTCAGGTTAAAACAAAAAAGCACATCTCTGCGTCTGAGCAAAACTCCAAAGAAGAACGAAATTATGTAAATGGCTGGTGACTGGCAGGGGCTGGAGAGCGTCATGCTGAGTAGTAAGCCAGACTCAGAAGGTCAAGGGTCAAGCGTAATGGGGGAAGGAGGGGCAGGTGGGGACCACCGAGGCTACAGGGAGGTCAGTGGGGTGGGAGAAACAGGGCGAGGGGGGAGGAGGAAGGAGGGAGGGATGTGCAATGGGCATGGCGGAATCTCGCCAGGTGCGTGTGCAAACACGCCCCCGTGAACTCCGCCTTCACGCTTACCTGTAAAGCACCACTGAAAACAAACACACGCGTGAAAGGAGGACCGGCAAGGGAGGGGGGGAGCGCGGGGGAGGGCAGAGGGCGGGAAGGGGGCACTGGGGACTTACGTGGAGCAAGCCACACCCCACACCCGCGTGATCGTGTCGTGCACAGCTGTGACGCACCTCCCTCCTCCTGCTTCCCGGGGCGTGTTGGTCCTGCAGCAATCAGAGCCGTTCCCTCGGTGTGCAGGAAGTGCGTGGAGGCCACAGGCACACATCTGGGGCTGGGACAGTCCCAGGAGGGCGTGGGGTTGGGGTGGGACGTGCTGTGGCAGCAGCCAGCAGGCCACCCACTGAACCGAGGGTCACCGATGGGTCACGTGTCCTGTGTCCTGGGCTCCGTCCCTGGTGGAGAGGCCTGCTCCACACGTAGCCTCCAGCAGGGGCGCAGCCCTGGACTGAGCGAGGCTCTGACCGGTGCTGTCTCTAGGTCAGGCGGGGTCTGCCTCGGCGTCCTTGGCCCGCGATGGGGTTGCGGCTTCGTGGCTCCTTTTGCTTCCTGTTTCTGAGGAGGAAGGACCTGCACGTGGAGGGTGCAGCCAAGCAGAGCCCCCGGGAAGGCCCAGGACCTCTCAGAACTACATGTCTGCGCTCCGTCTCTGCCGTGGGTGTCCGGGCTCACACCTGTGTGGTGGCTCCTGCCACGCCCATGCCACCCCACCACTAGTGTGACCAATCAATCACAACAACCAGGGACAGCATCTCCAGCTCACTGTGCTAGCATGTGCTGACAGGTGTCACACGCTGACATGTGACATAAAGGCACGTTCATGTTGGGTGCAATATCAGTACCACACGCATGAACACAGAACACATCTACCTGTGACACACGCGATACCGACACACACAACCTGATGTTCATGCGAGACAATGACCTGCGGTTGCTGGCCATCGAGTACCTGGGACATAGTGCAGTGTTAGATGATGTCAGCATAGGACACAGACAACGCATGGGCAGAGCGATGTCCAATAATAATAGAAGTTTTATAGTGAGTAGCTGATCACAAATAAATGCCAATGCTGTGGATAGATGACAACTAGCACCGCGACTCCCCTCTTCCTCGCTCGCCTCCTCAGAGCCTGGGGCAGCGCCGACCGTGGGGTGCTGACCTGGGGAGCTGGAGGCGCGGTCTCTCTTGCATCTGGCAGAAGCTGCTCTGGGTGAAGCCAGGGCAGAGAAGGCACAGAGCAGAGCCGCGGGCAGGGCTCTTGGCCCCAGGGCACCCAGAGGCCCACAGGGTGCTCAGAGCTTGCGGCAGCTGGCTCTTCCTGGGTGGTCTCTTCCACGCCCTCTGGGGGTCTCCTGCTGCTCCTGCCAAACCGACTCCTCCCTTCACGCTCCTCAGAGTGCTGGCTCTTTCCAGCACTTAGTGCCCTGCTCTATGACCCTCTGGAGGGCCCGTCGCGCCCGTCACCGCCCCGTGGAACAGACTCAACAGCTCTGCACTCGCTGCCCAGCCCAGCGCCAGGCCGGCCCTCTGCGTTTTCCCTGGGCCCGTTGACACAGGAGGTGCCCCCTGGCTGGCCGCATCCGCCGGGGCAGTGCGAAGCCGAAGTCCAGAGCGGTTTACACACAGGTGTTTGAAGAGGACCAGAGCAAGCAGAACGGGGACGCGGGACGCGCAGGCTCCTCTCTACAGGCAGGGAGAGCCTCCCGCTGGGTCCGTCACCAGCGAGCGGGTCCCAGGAGGGGAGCCACCAGCCTTGGCGAGACGCCGGTGGAGGAGCTGCGCGTGGGGTGCGGGGCGCCTGCGGTCACCGCGTGTGCTGGTACGCACGTGTGCGCACCTGTCCTCCCGCCTTGTGGGGACAGAGGGGACAGGGAGAAGGGACTGAAATGAGGCTGTGGCGTGGATTCCAGGACGACACATGAATCAGAGCCACTTACTTAGTACTGTCTGTCACTGCTCTTTCTTCAGGAGAGAGCGGCGTCCACAGGGAGAAAGGGAGGAAAGCAGAGAACCTCGGGGACACAGTGACCTGGCCTCGAGGCCGGTTCTCAGGGAGCAGCTCCAGGTGCTGGTGACAGACCTGCTCCACGTGGTGGCGCCTGTGCGGCTGTGCATGAGCCAACGAACGTGTTGTACTTGTACAGACGCATGTTTCTGAACTGTACGACTCACGGACGCAGTATTCAGACGTGTGTACGAACATGTGTGTGTGCACACGCGTGTGTGTGAAAGATGAGAAAATGCAAAAACTTGTGTAAACACAAGTCCTTCCCAAACTGTCCTCAGTTTTCAGAAAAACTGCAGAATGTTCCTGCTCTTTATTTTGTCTATTTTGCAAAAGCCGGGTGGCCGACCACCCGACCCCTTGCGGTCAGGCTGACCCAAAACATAAAATAAAATGCTTTGTACGAAACTTTACGTGTCAACCAATCAGAGGAACGCTGTGAACCCCCCTTAACCTGTTTGTATTCCATCATAAAAACCTGCTAAATCTGGGCTCGGGGCCTCTTAGCGGCACCGGTTACCGAGTGCGCGGAGGACCAAGCTCGAGCTTGCTAATAAATGACTCTTTGTTGCTTGCATTGACCGTGGTCTCTGGTGGTCTTCTCGGGGGTCCCAAGCCGCGGGGCACAACGTGTGTGTGTGTGTGTGTGTGCGTACACGTGTGTGTGTGCATGTGTATATGGGGAGGCAGGCAGCTTGTTTCCGAGCGACGTTCTTAACCTGGAGCCTGAGGCAGGACACGGCTGCTCTGGGTGGAGACCCACCTGGCACGAACACCTGCTCTTTCTTGGGCAAATGCTCACTGGGTGGGAAACTGCGTGTGTGCCAGGGACGGCGGCCTGGTCCTGGCGGCCTGGGAGGAGGCTGAGGGAGCCCGGGGCTGCAGGAACGGCTCCCGCTCCCGCCGAGAGGCCCACAGGCCAGGCCTGGCAGGGGGGGCCCGGCGGATCAGCAGCAGCTCTGCCCCGTGCAGCAGGGCAGTGAGGGACGGCACCACATCTGGTGGGACTGGAAGGGCCTGCTCGTGGACCTGTGGCCCCGGGGGGGAGGCCCCTGTGCGTCCCGGGAGCAGGACCCGGCCGTGACAGTTCTCCTGCACATTTCTGACTTCAGGGTTGTTTTGAGAACAGCCTTCTAGTCCTCAAGGGTCCTTAAACAGGTAACCAATATGTCACCTCCTCCTGCTTCTCAGCCCCCCAGGCCTGCGGCAGGCCGAGCCTCGTGTTCTTGGGGCTTCCTGGTTCTAGACGTGAGTGCCGGGCGGTGCAAGGGGCCGGTTCCTGCGAGGGGTCGACCCGCTCACGGCGAGACGCTGTGCCCACGGGGATCCGCCAGCCGCTGGAACAGACCGCAGTGAGCCTGGCTCCCGGCTGGACAGGTGGAGGGCAGCCCGGGGTCCGCATTCCTCGCTCTCCACAGGGTAAACATGGAGTCGTCTGCAGCGTAGGGAGGGCGGGGCGAATGGGCCCAGTTTTTCTGGAAGACGCTTTGGTCATTGGAAGTATTAGCGATATACCTGCAAAGGCCACGAGTGGGCGTTACCCCCAGGAAGTGATGAAGACCTCAGGAAAACTTTCAGTTTTACGTCGTGCGTAATATTTGAAATTGGGGATTTTCTAAGTATCTAATGATATGGGAATGATTGAATAAATATGGCCCACCTATACACTGAAATACTATCCAACCACTTAAAATTTTATAGATGAATATTTATTGACATAGTTTTTCACAAAGATATCCATTAAAAAGTAAAATGGGCTGTAAAATATTATTTCCATTACAGTCCCAGTCTGGTAAGAATATATCTGCAAGAACATAAAAGTCTGTCTAGAAAGACGTACCGAGGTGCCAACGCAGGCTGCTTGGGTTGTAGTTTAACATTTTTTTGGCTTGTCCCTTCTCTCTCTACAACGAGAATTGTTGGTTTTGTAACATGAACAAGAGTCACACATGTGTCGTCCCCTCCCACCCCCACCCTCTTCTCTCTGGGTACAAGTGGTGTCATTCATCACTTATATTGAGACAACACAAGTTTATGTCCTATTTGTTGTTTTTAGGCTAGTAGGTACCCTAAAATGCTGTTTTCTTCATATTTCTAGATTCTGCAAAGAATTAGACTAGTTAGCCTGTGGCCTGGCACCTGGGTGGCCCTGTGATGTTGGTGCCTAGTGAGAGCCCTAGGAGGTCTCCGTGTATGAGCATTTGACCACATTAATAGTTTATTCCTTTAAGAAAATGCTACTTAGCTTGGCAGGCATATTTCTCAGCAAAGACAGAATACTAGATAAGAGAGTGCTCTGAAATGGCCTGGGAATCACATAACCTTGTAAATCTGTTTAACTGAACAGACTTTGAAAGCATAAAAAACAGAATGCTTTCTACTGGAAACTGTGCCCGAATTAAAGAGCCTAAGAAGTATTGACTTTGCAGAACTCAATAGGACCATTATTTGTGATCGAATGCCAGATTAAACGTCTGGAGAAGAGCCACATGGTGGGCGGGAGGCCCACGAGGAGGCAGGGTCCCAGCAAGCTCCCTGCCAACCCTCCTGCTGCGCGTCCAGCTTCAGCAAAATGCCCGGACACTTTCCCCAGGATCTCTCACTGCTTGGGTTCAACCAACTAGGCTCCTCTCTCAGACACTGTGAGAGGAGCAGGTGAGACTCAGAAGTCAGCGTGTGAAAGAAGAAAGAGTTTGCGATCTGGAAGGCCTATCTTTGGGCTTCCTACGTAGCTCATCCCGATCGTGACTCTAAGGAGCATGCCCAGCTCAGAGGCTCTTCACCCCCAGAAGGCCAGACTGCAAGAGTCACCAAACAGCTGGTCTTTAGCAGGCAAAGCAGGCCCAGGGAGGGATGTATTTATTTTTCTATGCCAAGGAAGGAAAAACCTCTAACCTTGCACAAAAAGAAAAACATTTGTAGTGCACAAACAATGCCACTGTATACGCCTTAGACCTGCTGTGGACACCAAGGTCAGGGCAGTCCGTGCTGTCCCTAACAAGTGGCTATCGTCTCATCGCGTCACACAGAGGCTGCATTCACTCGGACTTTGCGGCTGGCAGATGTCAGTGACTGTGTGCTCTCTAACTCAGGATGATGGGAACCCTCGTTTTATCACCTATCGCTGAATCTTACCATTTTACTTGTGCTTCAGAAAAATAGGATGTGCAGTATTGGAGATTATTATCTAAAGCTGTTTTTTTTCAGCTTTCTGCCTCCTAGGACTTTCTAACTCCAGTTCTCCAGAGTGCCGGCTTCCATTCTATATCCAGAGAACCACAGGGATGGCCGCCCAGCCCAGGGCTTGGTCTGCTCTCCAGACTGCAACATCTGTATTCTAAAGAATTGGTTAGGGCCGGATCCCTGCAGGAATGCTGAAGCTAGATGAGCAAGGGCGTCTTCACCTAACTGTGCGAGGTGCAGTTACAAACTGAACCAGGAACTTGGCTTTCAACAGCAGATTTCTTATTGATGATCATCCTCCTGTGTTTTGTTCCGGTTGTTAAATCATCATAGCTTCTGGGTTTACTTATTGCTGAAGTCAAGAGGAGAGGGCTCAGCTTACCCAAGTGGCAATCTCACTGGAGAACCTCTGGGGAGCAGAGACCAAATGTCATGGACCCCGCAGGTGGCAGGAGGGTAGACAGTGCATGCACAGGCGTCACTTCCTGGGCTTGAGAAGTCTCACCCAGGGGCTCTGTGTAAATGCTGGGCAGCCTGGGAAAGGCAGGCTCTGGGGTATTCTGCACATTAAACTGCTTGTCGATGACAACCATTTATTGATGTGTGTGAAATGTTTTGGAGATGGAAAGGCTGTGACAGTAAATGTCACGTCTTTATATCATAAAATTTCATGAGGACTTCTGCCAGAGCTTGTGCCTGGGAGATTCCAGCTTTGTGCATGACTAACATATCTTTAATAAAAATTTAACTCCTCTAATAAGGGAAATATTATTATTACTTAGCAAAAACATTGGGGAACCACTTCCCTGAGCCAAATGTGTGAGTTCTCTGGAACTTGAGAGATGTGTATCTTACAAAGTATGGTACTCAGCCAGCGGAATAAGAGGAAATTCATTCACTGAATAAAGAGGAACCAAACCTGGAACCTGAAACCTAGGACCTGGGGCCTGGGTCCTGGAATCTGGGACCTGGGGCCTTGGACCTGGGACCTGAAACCTAGGACCTGGGGCCTGGGACTGGGACCTGGAACCTGAAACCTAGGACCTGGGACCTAGGACCTGAAACCTAGCACCTGGGGCCTGGGCCTGGGACCTGGAACCTGAAACCTAGGACCTGGGGCCTGGGACCTGGAACCTGAAACCTAGGACCTGGGGCCTGGGACCTGGGGCCTGGGCCTGGGCCTGGGACCTGGGACCTGGGACTTAGGACCTGGGACCTGAAACCTAGGACCTGGGGCCTGGGACTTAGGACCTGGGACCTGAAACCTAGGACCTGGGACCTGGGGCCTTGGACCTGGAACCTGAAACCTAGGACCTGGGGCCTGGGACCTGGAACCTGAAACCTAGCACCTGGGGCCTGGACTGGGACCTGGAACCTGAAACCTAGCACCTGGGGCCTGGGCCTGGGACCTGGGACCTGGAACCTGAAACCTGAAACCTAGCACCTGGGGCCTGGGACCTGGGACCTGGAACCTGAAACCTAGCACCTGGGGCCTGGGCCTGGGACCTGGAACCTGAAAACCTAGCACCTGGGGACTGGGCCTGGGCCTGGGACCTGGGACCTGGGAACCTAGCACCTGGGGACCTGGGCCTGGGACCTGGGACCTGAAACCTAGCACCTGGGACCTGGGCCTGGGACCTGGGACCTGAAACCTAGCACCTGGGGCCTGGGACCTGGGAACTGAAACCTAGCACCTGGGACCTGGGACCTGGGACCTGGAACCTGAAACCTAGCACCTGGGGCCTGGGACCTGGAACCTGAAACCTAGCACCTGGGACCTGGGACCTGGGACCTGGAACCTGAAACCTAGCACCTGGGGCCTGGGACCTGGGAACTGAAACCTAGCACCTGGGACCTGGGACCTGGGACCTGGAACCTGAAACCTAGCACCTGGGGCCTGGGACCTGGAACCTGAAACCTAGCACCTGGGGACTGGGCCTGGGCCTGGGACCTGGGACCTGGAACCTAGCACCTGGGACCTGGGCCTGGGACCTGGGACCTGAAACCTAGCACCTGGGGCCTGGGACCTGGGAACTGAAACCTAGCACCTGGGACCTGGGACCTGGGACCTGGAACCTGAAACCTAGCACCTGGGCCTGGGCCTGGACCTGGAACCTGAAACCTAGCACCTGGGGCCTGGGCCTGGGACCTGGAACCTGAAACCTAGGACCTGGGCCTGGGACCTGGGACCTGGAACCTGAAACCTAGGACCTAGGGCCTGGGCCTGGGACCTGGAACCTGAAACCTAGCACCTGGGGCCTGGGCCTGGGACCTGGAACCTGGAACCTAGCACCTGGGGCCTGGGACCTGGAACCTGAAACCTAGGACCTGGGACCTGGGGCCTGGGACCTGGAACCTAGGACCTGGGGCCTGGGGCCTGGGACCTGAAACCTAGGACCTGGGGCCTGGGACCTGGAACCTGGAACCTGGGGCCTGGGACTGGGACCTGGAACCTGAAACCTAGGACCTGGGACCTAGGACCTGAAACCTAGCACCTGGGGCCTGGGCCTGGGACCTAGGACCTGAAACCTAGCACCTGGGGCCTGGGACCTGGAACCTAGGACCTGGGGCCTGGGACTGGGACCTGGAACCTGAAACCTAGGACCTGGGACCTAGGACCTGAAACCTAGCACCTGGGGCCTGGGCCTGGGACCTGGAAACTGAAACCTAGGACCTGGGGCCTGGGACCTGGAACCTAGGACCTGGGGCCTGGGCCTGGGACTGGGACCTGGAACCTGAAACCTAGCACCTGGGGCCTGGGACTGGGACCTGGGACCTGAAACCTAGCACCTGGGGCCTGGGACTGGGACCTGGAACCTGAAACCTAGGACCTGGGGCCTGGGACCTGGAACCTAGGACCTGGGGCCTGGGACTGGGACCTGAAACCTGAAACCTAGGACCTGGGACCTAGGACCTGAAACCTAGCACCTGGGGCCTGGGCCTGGGACCTGGGACCTGGAACCTGAAACCTGAAACCTAGCACGTGGGCCTGGGCCTGGGACCTGGAACCTGAAACCTAGGACCTGGGGCCTGGGACCTGGGACCTGGGACCTGGAACCTGAAACCTGAAACCTAGCACCTGGGGCCTGGGCCTGGGACCTGGAACCTGAAACCTAGCACCTGGGGCCTGGGACCTGGGACCTGGAACCTGAAACCTAGCACCTGGGGCCTGGGCCTGGGACCTGGAACCTGAAACCTAGCACCTGGGGCCTGGGACCTGGGACCTGGAACCTGAAACCTGAAACCTAGCACCTGGGGCCTGGGCCTGGGACCTGGAACCTGAAACCTAGCACCTGGGGCCTGGACCTGGAACCTAGGACCTGGGGCCTGGGACCTGGGACCTGAACCTGAAACCTGAAACCTAGCACCTGGGGCCTGGGCCTGGGACCTGGAACCTGAAACCTAGCACCTGGGGCCTGGGACCTGAAACCTAGCACCTGGGGCCTGGGACTGGGACCTGGAACCTGAAACCTAGGACCTGGGGCCTGGGACCTGGAACCTGGAACCTAGGACCTGGGGCCTGGGACCTGGGACCTGGAACCTAGGACCTGGGGCCTGGGACCTGGAACCTGGAACCTAGGACATGGGGCCTGGGACCTGGAACCTGAAACCTAGGACCTGGGGCCTGGGACCCTGGAACCTGGAACCTAGGACCTGGGGCCTGGGACCTGGGACCTGGAACCTAGGACCTGGGGCCTGGGACCTGGAACCTGGAACCTAGGACCTGGGCCTGGGACCTGGAACCTGAAACCTAGGACCTGGGGCCTGGGACTTAGGACCTGGGACCTGAAACCTAGGACCTGGGACCTGGGGCCTTGGACCTGGAACCTGAAACCTAGGACCTGGGGCCTGGGACCTGGAACCTGAAACCTAGCACCTGGGGCCTGGGACTGGGACCTGGAACCTGAAACCTAGCACCTGGGGCCTGGGACTGGGACCTGGAACCTGAAACCTAGCACCTGGGGCCTGGGACTGGGACCTGGAACCTGAAACCTAGCACCTGGGGCCTGGGACTGGGACCTGGAACCTGAAACCTAGCACCTGGGGCCTGGGACTGGGACCTGGGACCTGAAACCTAGCACCTGGGGCCTGGGACTGGGACCTGGAACCTGAAACCTAGCACCTGGGGCCTGGGACCTGGAACCTGAAACCTAGCACCTGGGACCTGAGACCTGGAACCTGAAACCTAGCACCTGGGGCCTGGACTGGGACCTGGAACCTGAAACCTAGGACCTGGGGCCTGGGAACTGGAACCTGGAACCTAGCACCCTGGGACCTGGAACCTGAAACCTAGCACCTGGGGCCTGGGACTGGGACCTGGAACCTGAAACCTAGGACCTGGGGCCTGGGACCTGGAACCTGAAACCTAGCACCTGGGGCCTGGGCCTGGACCTGGAACCTGAAACCTAGCACCTGGGGCCTGGGACTGGGACCTGGAACCTGAAACCTAGGACCTGGGGCCTGGGACCTGGAACCTGAAACCTAGCACCTGGGACCTGGGCCTGGGCCTGGGACCTGGGACCTGGGACCTGGGACCTGGGACCTGGAACCTGAAACCAAGCACCTGGGACCTGGGCCTGGGACCTGAAACCTAGGACCTAGGACCTGGGGCCTGGGACCTGGAACCTGAAACCTAGCACCTGGGGCCTGGGACCTGGAACCTGGAACCTGAAACCTAGGACCTGGGGCCTGGGCCTGGACCTGGGACCTGGAACCTGAAACCAAGCACCTGGGACCTGGCCTGGGACCTGAAACCTAGGACCTAGGACCTGGGGCCTGGGACCTGGAACCTGAAACCTAGCACCTGGGGCCTGGGCCTGGGCCTGGGACCTGGGACCTGGGACCTGGGACCTGGGACCTGGAACCTGAAACCAAGCACCTGGGACCTGGGCCTGGGACCTGAAACCTAGGACCTAGGACCTGGGGCCTGGGACCTGGAACCTGAAACCTAGCACCTGGGGCCTGGGCCTGGGACCTGGAACCTGAAACCTAGCACCTGGGGCCTGGGACCTGGAACCTAGGACCTGGGGCCTGGGACCTGAAACCTGAAACCTAGCACCTGGGGCCTGGGACTGGGACCTGGAACCTGGAACCTAGGACCTGGGGCCTGGGACCTGGAACCTGGAACCTAGGACCTGGGGCCTGGGCCTGGGACCTGGGACCTGAAACCTAGCACCTGGGACCTGGGCCTGGGACCTGGAACCTGGGACCTGGGACCTGGGACCTGGGACCTGGGACCTGGAACCTGAAACCTAGCACCTGGGGCCTGGGTCTGGGACCTGGGACCTGGGACCTGGGACCTGGGACCTGGGACCTGGGGACCTGGGACCTGGAACCTGAAACCTAGCACCTGGGACCTGGGCCTGGGACCTGGAACCTGAAACCTAGCACCTGGGGCCTGGGACCTGGAACCTAGGACCTGGGGCCTGGGACTGGGACCTGGAACCTGAAACCTAGGACCTGGGACCTAGGACCTGAAACCTAGCACCTGGGGCCTGGGCCTGGGACCTGGAACCTGAAACCTAGGACCTGGGGCCTGGGACCTGGAACCTGAAACCTAGCACCTGGGACCTGGGCCTGGGACCTGGGCCTGGGACCTGGAACCTGAAACCTAGCACCTGGGGCCTGGGCCTGGGACCTGGAACCTGGGACCTGGGACCTGGGACCTGGGACCTGGAACCTGAAACCTAGCACCTGGGGCCTGGGCCTAGGACCTGGGACCTGGGACCTGGGACCTGGGACCTGGGACCTGGGACCTGGAACCTGAAACCTAGCACCTGGGACCTGGGCCTGGGACCTGGAACCTGAAACCTAGCACCTGGGGCCTGGGACCTGGAACCTGGAACCTGAAACCTAGGACCTGGGGCCTGGGCCTGGGACCTGGGACCTGGAACCTGAAACCTGAAACCTAGCACCTGGGGCCTGGGCCTGGGACCTGGAACCTGAAACCTAGGACCTGGGGCCTGGGACCTGGAACCTAGGACCTGGGGCCTGGGACTGGGACCTGGAACCTGAAACCTAGCACCTGGGGCCTGGGCCTGGGACCTGGGACCTGGAACCTGAAACCTGAAACCTAGCACCTGGGGCCTGGGCCTGGGACCTGGAACCTGAAACCTGAAACCTAGCACCTGGGGCCTGGGCCTGGGACCTGGAACCTGAAACCTAGCACCTGGGGCCTGGGACCTGGAACCTAGGACCTGGGGCCTGGGCCTGGGACCTGGAACCTGAAACCTAGCACCTGGGGCCTGGGACCTGGAACCTAGGACCTGGGGCCTGGGACCTGGGACCTGGAACCTGAAACCTGAAACCTAGCACCTGGGGCCTGGGCCTGGGACCTGGAACCTGAAACCTAGCACCTGGGGCCTGGGACCTGAAACCTAGCACCTGGGGCCTGGGACTGGGACCTGGAACCTGAAACCTAGGACCTGGGGCCTGGGACCTGGAACCTGGAACCTAGGACCTGGGGCTTGGGACCTGGAACCTGAAACCTAGGACCTGGGCCTGGGACCTGGAACCTGGAACCTAGGACCTGGGGCCTGGGACCTGGGACCTGGAACCTAGGACCTGGGGCCTGGGACCTGGAACCTGAAACCTAGGACCTGGGGCCTGGGACCTTGGGCCTGGGACATGAAACCTAGGACCTGGGGCCTGGGACTTAGGACCTGGGACCTGAAACCTAGGACCTGGGACCTGGGGCCTTGGACCTGGAACCTGAAACCTAGGACCTGGGGCCTGGGACCTTGGGCCTGGGACATGAAACCTAGGACCTGGGGCCTGGGACTTAGGACCTGGGACCTGAAACCTAGGACCTGGGACCTGGGGCCTGGGACCTGGAACCTGAAACCTAGCACCTGGGGCCTGGGACTGGACCTGGAACCTGAAACCTAGCACCTGGGCCTGGGACCTGGGACCTGGGACCTGGGACCTGGAACCTGAAACCTAGCACCTGGGACCTGGGCCTGGGACCTGGGACCTGGGACCTGGGGCCCGGGACCTGGGACCTGGGACCTGGGGACCTGGAACCTGAAACCTAGCACCTGGGGCCTGGGACTGGGACCTGGAACCTGAAACCTAGCACCTGGGGCCTGGGACTGGGACCTGGGACCTGAAACCTAGCACCTGGGGCCTGGGACTGGGACCTGGGACCTGAAACCTAGCACCTGGGACCTGGGACCTGGGACCTGGGACCTGAAACCTAGCACCTGGGACCTGGGACCTGGGACCTGAAACCTAGCACCTGGGCCTGGGACTGGGACCTGGGACCTGAAACCTAGCACCTGGGGCCTGGGCCTGGGGCCTGGACCTGGGACCTGGGACCTGAAACCTAGCACCTGGGGCCTGGGCCCTGGGACCTGGAACCTGAAACCTAGCACCTGGGGCCTGGGACTGGGACCTGGGACCTGAAACCTAGCACCTGGGGCCTGGGCCTGGGGCCTGGACCTGGGACCTGGGACCTGAAACCTAGCACCTGGGGCCTGGGCCTGGGACCTGGAACCTGAAACCTAGCACCTGGGGCCTGGACCTGGGACCTGGGACCTGAAACCTAGCACCTGGGACCTGGACCTGGGACCTGAAACCTAGCACCTGGGGCCTGGGACTGGGACCTGGGACCTGAAACCTAGCACCTGGGGCCTGGGACTGGGACCTAGGACCTGAAACCTAGGACCTGGGACCTGGGACCTGGGACCTGAAACCTAGGACCTGGGGCCTGGGACTGGGACCTGGGACCTGAAACCTAGGACCTGGGGCCTGGGACTGGGACCTGGGACCTGAAACCTAGGACCTGGGGCCTGGGACTGGGACCTGGGACCTGGAACCTAGCACCTGGGGCCTGGGACTGGGACCTAGGACCTGAAACCTAGGACCTGGGGCCTGGGACTGGGACCTGGGACCTGAAACCTAGGACCTGGGGCCTGGGACTGGGACCTAGGACCTGAAACCTAGGACCTGGGGCCTGGGACTGGGACCTGGGACCTGAAACCTAGGACCTGGGGCCTGGGACTGGGACCTGGGACCTGGGACCTGGGACCTGGGGCCTGGACCTGGGACCTGGGACCTGAAACCTAGCACCTGGGGCCTGGGCCTGGGACCTGGAACCTGAAACCTAGCACCTGGGGCCTGGACTGGGACCTGGGACCTGAAACCTAGCACCTGGGGCCTGGGCCTGGGGCCTGGACCTGGGACCTGGGACCTGAAACCTAGCACCTGGGGCCTGGACCTGGGACCTGGGACCTGAAACCTAGCACCTGGGGCCTGGGCCTGGGACCTGGAACCTGAAACCTAGCACCTGGGGCCTGGGACTGGGACCTGGGACCTGAAACCTAGCACCTGGGGCCTGGGCCTGGGGCCTGGACCTGGGACCTGGGACCTGAAACCTAGCACCTGGGGCCTGGGCCTGGGACCTGGAACCTGAAACCTAGCACCTGGGGCCTGGACCTGGGACCTGGGACCTGAAACCTAGCACCTGGTGCCTGGGACTGGGACCTGGGACCTGAAACCTAGCACCTGGGGCCTGGGACTGGGACCTGGGACCTGAAACCTAGGACCTGGGGCCTGGGACTGGGACCTGGGACCTGACACCTAGGACCTGGGGCCTGGGACTGGGACCTGGGACCTGAAACCTAGCACCTGGGGCCTGGGACTGAGACCAAGGACCTGAAACCTAGGACCTGGGTCCTGGGACTGGGGGACCTGGGACCTGAAACCTAGGACCTGGGGCTTGGGACTGGGACCTAGGACCTGAAACCTAGGACCTGGGGCCTGGGACTGGGACCTGGGACCTGAAACCTAGGACCTGGGGCCTGGGACTGGGACCTGGGACCTGGGACCTGGGACCTGGGACCTGGGGGCCTGGACCTGGGACCTGGGACCTGAAACCTAGCACCTGGGGCCTGGGCCTGGGACCTGGAACCTGAAACCTAGCACCTGGGGCCTGGGACTGGGACCTAGGACCTGAAACCTAGCACCTGGGACCTGGGCCTGGACCTGGGACCTGAAACCTGAAACCTAGCACCTGGGGCCTGGGACCTGGAACCTGAAACCTAGCACCTGGGGCCTGGGACTGGGACCTGGGACCTGAAACCTAGCACCTGGGGCCTGGGCCTGGGACCTGGAACCTGAAACCTAGCACCTGGGGCCTGGGCCTGGGACCTGGAACCTGAAACCTAGCACCTGGGGCCTGGGCCTGGGACCTGGAACCTGAAACCTAGCACCTGGGGCCTGGGACTGGGACCTGGGACCTGGGACCTGGGACCTGGGACCTGGGGCCTGGACCTGGGACCTGGGACCTGAAACCTAGCAACTGGGGCCTGGGCCTGGGACCTGGAACCTGAAACCTAGCACCTGGGGCCTGGGCCTGGGACCTGGAACCTGAAACCTAGCACCTGGGGCCTGGGACTGGGACCTGGGACCTGAAACCTAGCACCTGGGGCCTGGGCCTGGGGCCTGGACCTGGGACCTGGGACCTGAAACCTAGCACCTGGGGCCTGGGACTGGGACCTGGGACCTGAAACCTAGCACCTGGGGCCTGGGACCTGGGACCTGGGTCCTGAAACCTAGCACCTGGGACCTGGGACCTGGGTCCTGAAACCTAGCACCTGGGACCTGGGACCTGGGACCTGAAACCTAGCACCTGGGGCCTGGGACTGGGACCTGGGACCTGAAACCTAGCACCTGGGGCCTGGGCCTGGGGCCTGGACCTGGGACCTGGGACCTGAAACCTAGCACCTGGGGCCTGGGCCTGGGACCTGGAACCTGAAACCTAGCACCTGGGGCCTGGGCCTGGGGCCTGGACCTGGGACCTGGGACCTGAAACCTAGCACCTGGGGCCTGGGACTGGGACCTGGGTCCTGAAACCTAGCACCTGGGACCTGGGACCTGGGTCCTGAAACCTAGCACCTGGATGGGACCTGGGACCTGGGACCTGAAACCTAGCACCTGGGGCCTGGGACTGGGACCTGGGACCTGAAACCTAGCACCTGGGGCCTGGGCCTGGGGCCTGGACCTGGGACCTGGGACCTGAAACCTAGCACCTGGGGCCTGGGCCTGGGACCTGGAACCTGAATCCTAGCACCTGGGGCCTGGACTAGGACCTGGGACCTGAAACCTAGCACCTGGGGCCTGGGCCTGGGGCCTGGACCTGGGACCTGGGACCTGAAACCTAGCACCTGGGCCTGGGCCTGGGACCTGGAACCTGAAACCTAGCACCTGGGGCCTGGACCTGGGACCTGGGACCTGAAACCTAGCACCTGGGGCCTGGACCTGGGACCTGGGACCTGAAAAAACCTAGCACCTGGGGCCTGGGCCTGGGGCCTGGACCTGGGACCTGGGACCTGAAACCTAGCACCTGGGGCCTGGGACTGGGACCTGGGACCTGAAACCTAGCACCTGGGGCCTGGGACTGGGACCTGGGACCTGAAACCTAGCACCTGGGGCCTGGGCCTGGGGCCTGGACCTGGGACCTGGGACCTGAAACCTAGCACCTGGGGCCTGGACCTGGGACCTGGGACCTGAAACCTAGCACCTGGGACCTGAAACCTAGCACCTGGGGCCTGGGCCTGGGACCTGGGACCTGAAACCTAGCACCTGGGGCCTGGGCCTGGGACCTGGAACCTGAAACCTAGCACCTGGGGCCTGGGCCTGGGACCTGGGACCTGAAACCTAGCACCTGGGCCGGGGCCTGGGCCTGGACCTGGGACCATGGGACCTGAAACCTAGCACCTGGGGCCTGGGCCTGGGACCTGGAACCTGAAACCTAGCACCTGGGGCCTGGGACTGGGGCCAGGACCTGGGACCTGGGACCTGAAACCTAGCACCTGGGGCCTGGGCCTGGGACCTGGAACCTGAAACCTAGCACCTGGGGCCTGGACCTGGGACCTGGGACCTGAAACCTAGCACCTGGGGCCTGGGACTGGGACCTGGGACCTGAAACCTAGGACCTGGGGCCTGGACTGGGACCTGGGACCTGAAACCTAGGACCTGGGGCCTGGGACTGGGACCTGGGACCTGAAACCTAGGACCTGGGGCCTGGGACTGGGACCTGGGACCTGGGACCTGGGACCTGGGACCTGGGGCCTGGACCATGGGACCTGGGACCTGAAACCTAGCACCTGGGGCCTGGGCCTGGGACCTGGAACCTGAAACCTAGCACCTGGGACCTGGGCCTGGACCTGGGACCTGGGACCTGAAACCTGAAACCTAGCACCTGGGGCCTGGGACTGGGACCTGGGACCTGAAACCTAGCACCTGGGGCCTGGGACTGGGACCTGGGACCTGAAACCTAGCACCTGGGGCCTGGGACTGGGACCTGGGACCTGAAACCTAGCACCTGGGGCCTGGGACTGGGACCTGGGACCTGGGACCTGGGACCTGGGGCCTGGACCTGGGACCTGGGACCTGAAACCTAGCACCTGGGGCCTGGGACTGGGACCTGGGTCCTGGGACCTGGGACCTGGGGCCTGGACCTGGGACCTGGGACCTGAAACCTAGCACCTGGGGCCTGGGCCTGGGACCTGGAACCTGAAACCTAGCACCTGGGGCCTGGGACTGGGACCTAGGACCTGAAACCTAGCACCTGGGACCTGGGCCTGGACCTGGGACCTGGGACCTGAAACCTAGCACCTGGGGCCTGGGACCTGGAACCTGAAACCTAGCACCTGGGGCCTGGGGACTGGGACCTGGGACCTGAAACCTAGCACCTGGGGCCTGGGACTGGGACCTGGGACCTGGAACCTGGGACCTGGGACCTGGGGCCTGGACCTGGGACCTGGGACCTGAAACCTAGCACCTGGGGCCTGGGCCTGGGACCTGGAACCTGAAACCTAGCACCTGGGGCCTGGGCCTGGGACCTGGAACCTGAAACCTAGCACCTGGGGCCTGGACCTGGGACCTGGGACCTGAAACCTAGCACCTGGGGCCTGGACCTGGGACCTGGGACCTGAAACCTAGCACCTGGGGCCTGGGACTGGGACCTGGGACCTGAAACCTAGCACCTGGGGCCTGGGACCTGGGACCTAGGACCTGAAACCTAGCACCTGGGGCCTGGGACTGGGACCTGGGACCTGAAACCTAGCACCTGGGACCTGGGACCTGGGACCTGAAACCTAGCACCTGGGGCCTGGGACTGGGACCTGGGACCTGAAACCTAGCACCTGGGGCCTGGGCCTGGGGCCTGGACCTGGGACCTGGGGACCTGAAACCTAGCACCTGGGGCCTGGGCCTGGGACCTGGAACCTGAAACCTAGCACCTGGGACCTGGGACCTGGGACCTGGGACCTGAAACCTAGCACCTGGGGACTGGACCTGGGACCTGGGACCTGAAACCTAGCACCTGGGGCCTGGACCTGGGACCTGGGACCTGAAACCTAGCACCTGGGGACTGGACCTGGGACCTGGGACCTGAAACCTAGCACCTGGGACCTGGGGACCTGGGACCTGGGACCTGAAACCTAGCACCTGGGGCCTGGACCTGGGACCTGGGTCCTGAAACCTAGCACCTGGGACCTGGGACCTGGGACCTGAAACCTAGCACCTGGGGCCTGGGACTGGGACCTGGGACCTGAAACCTAGCACCTGGGGCCTGGACCTGGGACCTGGGACCTGAAACCTAGCACCTGGGGCCTGGACCTGGGACCTGGGACCTGAAACCTAGCACCTGGGACCTGGGACCTGGGACCTGAAACCTAGCACCTGGGGCCTGGGACTGGGACCTGGGACCTGAAACCTAGCACCTGGGGCCTGGGACTGGGACCTGGGACCTGAAACCTAGCACCTGGGCCTGGGACTGGGACCTGGGACCTGAAACCTAGCACCTGGGGCCTGGGGCCTGGGACCTGGGACCTGGGTCCTGGAATGTGGGACTTGGGGCAAGGATTCTGGGACCTGGGACCTGGGACATGGAACCTGGGACCTGGGGCCTGGGACCTGGGACCTGAAACCTAGCACCTGCGGCCTGGGACTGGGACCTGGACCTGGGACCTGGAACCTGAAACCTAGCACCTGGGGCCTGGGCCTGGGGCAAGGATTCTGGGCCTGGACCTGGGACCTGGGTCCTGGAATGTGGGACTTGGGGCAAGGATTCTGGGACCTGGGACCTGGGACCTGGGACCTGGGACCTAGGACCTGGGACCTGGGACCTGGGACCTGGGACATGGAACCTGGGACCTGGGGCAAGGATTCTGGGACCTGGGACATGGGACTTAGGACATGGGACCTGGGGTCTAGAACCTGGAGTCTGGAACCTAGAAACTGGGACCTGAGAATTGGAATCTGTAACCTGGGACCTGGGACCTAGAACCTGGAACTGGCTCTAACTTTGCTTGGAGAAGGTCCATTTCTCTAAGATGGACATAGGTTGGGTTTGTCATCTTGAAGTAAGGTGTTGTCAGTAAGAGCTCAGGGCGAGTTGACCTTGAGTACGTTGATGGGTCTCAGGACGTTGGCTATGGAGGGAAGCCTGTGTGCACCACGAGGCCTGTGATGGAGCTGTGGCACTGTGCCACTGTACATGATGTCCTGCCCCTGCGGGGCTCTCCCAGTGGCACAGTGATCGCGGACAGGAGGGCAGCGTGCATGTGGCAGGGAGACGGCAGGGGTGGCCAGTGATCCGAGCGTCCCCCATCGCTCCCCGGGAGTGTGTGGGCTGTTCTATCAGACATGAGTGACAAGGAAGCTTTGACCGAGATTTCTAGAACTTTATAACCTGAGTTCTCAGGAACGGCTGGCTCTCACAGGTCGCTGACCCCTGTGCCCACGTGATTTCTAATGACGAAGGCAATGTCGACACTTGCCCTAGACAATTGCTACCAGCGGCCTCCACTCCTTGGCACAGTCTCCCCTCAACAGGCGACAGCCATCCCAGTCCTAAGCTTCAGAGAGCTCAACTCCTGCACCAAGTCATGGAACATCTATCTTATTTATTTATTTGCAGGCTCACTTCACAAGGGACCAAGAGGGTCTTTAAAAAATGCACGCGGCTGTCATTACATAGGAGCACAGGAAGGAAATGACCGTCCCACAGATGGGGTCCAGCTTCTAGCCCAGAATTGCTCCTCATTGTCGTGTGGGTTTAGGTTGGTGTGTGTAATCACGGAGGAGGAAAACCATGACCTTCACATGACCTGCCAAGGTCAGATGGCAGTGCTTGACCGAGAGGAGGGACGCAGAGCAGTTGGTGTGATCCCAATCTCGTCTCTGCTCTCAAAGCCTGGATCTTGGCAGGAGGTGGCTCCCGTGAGCTGGCTTTCTGCTCCTGTCTGCTCTCGGTGGGCTTTTAGGGACACGGTCTCCAGCTGCCTCCACGTCCAGGGCAGCCGCCGTGTGCATTGGCCATGCAGCCCTGAGGTCACCGTGCTCCGTGCACGAGCTCCACTGTCACGGCAAGGCTGGTCCCAAGCCCAGGAGGGAGCCTGGTGGAGGAGGCCTGTGGGCGTCCCAGGGCCGGGGCAGGCACATGGCGTGTCCCTTGCTGTGAGTCACAGGGCCTGCCTCACGCACTGGGAGGGAGACTGGGGACGTGTCTGCTGGGAGCCGGAAAGGCAGCAGCCGCCTCTGCCGCTCCACGTCGAGGGCTGTGATGAAGGTGGAGCCACTGACGTGCCACCCAGAGGGCGCCTGGGTGCTGTGGAACAGCAGCTGTCGCCACTTACTGTCACTTACTGTCCCCCCTCCTGGGCCCAGATGGCCGTGAAGACACAGCGGAGCCGTGAAGGGTGACTCTTCTCAGAACACCGGCATCATCTCCCACGGGAAGGGGAGGTTCGCGCCATCGTGACCCCGAGGCAGGTCAAGGCCTGGCGTGGGGCACAGACGCGGCCTCTCCCTGCTCCGAACCTGGTGCTCCCAGCACAGACCAGGGTGTGAGTGCCGAGCTCCTTCTCGTCACTCAGCGAGTCACAGTGCAGGGCACCAGCACGTGCAGGCACTAGGGCTGCCGCCCACAGGCAGTGGCGTGCCCCTCCCGCCCGCGCTCAGGCTCCTCACGCGGCGTCAGCAGGGGCGCCCAGCCCCTCGTCACCTTGCTGGGGTGCTCAGTGACTGTGAGGGCGCTCCCCGCCCCGGTGTGGCCCGGGCACTCGGGCCTTCCCCAGGCTCTGCCCCTCGGGCTTTCCCTGCAGCCCTTCCCAGGAGCAGCCGTCCCTGGAGCCCAGTGCACGTGAGCTCTCCTGGCAAGACTCGGGTCTGCACGCGACACACGTGCTCTCATGCCCAGGCGCTGGAGTACTGCACGCTACACGTGTGTTCTCATGCCAAGGCTGGGCTACTGCACGTTACACACGTGCTCTCATGCCAAGGCTGGGGTCACTGCATGTCACACACGTGTTCTCATGCCAAGGCTGGGTTACTGCATGTTACACAGTGCTCTCATGCCAAGGCGCTGGGGTACTGCATGTTACACGTGTGTTCTCATGCCAAGGCTGGGTTACTGCACGTTACACACGTTTCTCGCATGCCAAGGCTGGGTTACAGCATGTTACACGTGTGTTCTCATGCCAAGCCTGGGGTTAGTGCACATTACACACGTGCTCCATGCCAAGGCTAGGGTTAGTGCATGTTATACACGTGCTGTTCTCATGCCAAGGCTGGGGTTAGTGCACATTACACACGTGCTCTCATGCCAAGCCTGGGGTCACTGCATGTTACACACGTGCTCTCATGCCAAGCCTGGGGTCACTGCATGTCACACACGTGTTTCTCATGCCAAGGCTGGGTTACAGCATGTTTTACACGTGTGTTCTCATGCCAAGGCTGGGTTACAGCATGTTACAACACTGTGTTCTCATGCCAAGGCTGGGTTACAGCATGTTACACAGTGTTCTCATGCCAAGGCTGGGTACAGCATGTTACACGTGTGTTCTCATGCCAAGGCGCTGGAGTTACTGCACATTACACACGTGTGTTCTCATGCCAAGGCTGGGTTACAGCATGTTACACATGCCATGTGTTCACATTACACACGTGCTCCATGCCAAGGCTGGGGTTACAGCATGTCACACACGTGTTCTCATGCCAAGGCTGGGGTTACAGCATGTTACACACGTGTGTTCTCATGCCAAGCCTGGGTTACAGCATGTTACACACGTGTGTTCTCATGCCAAGGCTGGGTTACAGCATGTCACACACGTGTTTCTCATGCCAAGGCTGGGGTTACTGCATGTCACACACGTGTTCTCATGCCAAGGCTGGGGTTACAGCATGTTTCACACGTGTGTTCTCATGCCAAGGCTGGGGTTACAGCATGTCACACACGTGCTCTCATGCCAAACCTGGGGTCACTGCATGTTACACACGTGTTTCTCATGCCAAGGCTGGGGTTACAGCATGTTACACACGTGTGTTCTCATGCCAAGCCTGGGGTTAGTGCACATGTTACACACGTGCTCTCATGCCAAGCCTGGGGTTAGTGCACATTACACACGTGCTCTCATGCCAAGGCTGGGGTTAGTGCATGTTACACACGTGCTCTCATGCCAAGCCTGGGGTTAGTGCACATTACACACACGTGCTCCATGCCAAGGCTAGGGTTAGTGCATGTTACACACGTGCTCTCATGCCAAGGCTAGGGTTAGTGCACATGTTACACACGTGCTCTCATGCCAAACCTGGGGTCACTGCATGTTACACACGTGTTCTCATGCCAAGCCTGGGGTCACTGCATGTCACACATGTGTTCTCATGCCAAGGCAGGGGTTACTGCATGTTACATGTGTGTTCTCATGCCAAGGCCCTGGGATCTACTTTTCTTGACAAGGAGGTCGTGTTCCTGTGACTGGAGTGGACAGCTCTGTGGTATGTTTCCTGTGTCTCCTGGGCCTGTCATTTTTAAGCTCTCTGTTTGCAGCAGTGCTTGTTTCTTGTCACGGCAAGCTGTGATGACCGTGTCGGTTTTCAGGCTCATCAGAATGGCCGCGAGGTCTGTGTGGGGCTGAGCGACTGGCTGCTCAGTGCGCTGGGGACTCTGACGTGAGGACGGCCCCAGCTCCAGGCAGGAGCCTGCTGGAGCCCTCGCGTGCGGTCAGACCCCTCTGATGGGCTTTCGAGGCCCTGGACCCCAGATCCCCGCCTTCCGTCTGCCTGCTCTCGCACACTGGAGACGGTCTCCTCACTGTCCCCCTTGGTGGCCGCGTCCCTCCTTGTGGTCTATGGACCACCACGCGTGCACCCCACCTCCCACGGCCGCCCTGTGCCTGGCCACCCGACTGCCCTCCAGGATGCCTGACTCTGCCATCGCTGTCCCAGGCCTGTGAGGTTGGCCTCTGGTCTCCTGTCACGGGAGACTCCCTGGGCTGCAGTCCCTCCTGCTGGCTCCCCAGGTGCACGGCTGGGGAAGCTGGCACGTGGCACCACGAGGCCCACCCGCGGCTCCTCGCTCCCTCCTCGGGGGCACAGCGGGTCAGGAGCAGACTCACGTCAGAGCCGGGCTCTTTCCCTTTGTGTCCTGTTTCAGAGTTTGTGGGTTGGGTGACTGCGGGCTCTCCGTCCCCCTGGAGTCCCTTCCTGGGGAAAGCTGGCGTGATGGTGCTCCTCAAGGTCGCAGGAGGGGGGTGAAGCAGGGAGGGACCCTGCAGTGCTGGCGGCCAGCATGCCCTCGGGCAGCCCTGGCACCAACCCCCACGCCACGGCGCTAGGGCTCGCAAGGCCGCACCCGGAAGCCGCCCGGTGGCAGGTGCTGCTGTTTGAGGGCCCTGCTGGCTGCTGTGGGTGCCCAGCCCTAGCTGGGGACCGCGGATACGCGAGTGTTTTGGTCAGCTTTTTGGCACTGTGACTAAAGACCCGACCAGCACACTTGTAGAGGGAAGTCTATTTGTTCCCGAGGCCTCAGCCCAGAGACAGCGGCTCGGGTCCCCGGGACTGGAGGTGAGGCAGGACGCCACGGCGGGAGAGTGTGGCGGAGGGAGCGGCTCCGGGGTGACCAGGAAGCCGAGAGACTCCACTGGCAGATACGAATATGTGCCCACAGCACGCCCCTTGCCCCTCCTGCAGCCGCACCCAGCACTCCAGTTCCCACCCAGCTGATCCCCCCCGGGGATCGACCCACCGACTGGTTGAGGCCCTCACACCCCGTCACCTCTCCTCGGAGCTTTCCGCAGTGTCTCCCTCGGGAGCTTCTGGGGACACCTCACCTCCAAGCCACACAGTGAGCCAGGAGCTCCCCTCCTCCAGGAGTGCTGGGGACGGGGAGACTCAGGACACGGAGGCCCCACGGGCAATGGTGCGCCCCACTTGACCACAGGTGGGGAGGGGCCGGCCAGCACGCTGTGCATCGGGTCATTCATCCTCCTGGCGGAGGGGAGGACAGTGCTGCTCCCCCTGGTGGTCTGCACCTCCTCGCTCCTGTCGAGCTCACTGGTGGCTCTGGGACAGTGGGGAGGGACTTGAGGATCGCAGGCGAGTCACCGTCATGCCCTCACCAAGGACGGCTTGGGGCGGCGGGGCGGGCAGAGCTCTCTATTGTGCATCCTGGAATCCTGGGGTCTCAGTCACGGGCACGTGCCGCTTCCTGCTGCTGTGTGAGGCCCTGGGAGCCACGTGCCGGGATCTGGCAGGCGAGGGAGGGGTCAGAGAGGTGGCAGTGTGGGGACCTGGGGTCTGGAACCCAGAGCACTCTCTGCTCACACTGGAGGGCCCGCTGGGGCCGGGCTCTGAGTCGAGGGCATTTGCTTCCTGGGACGTTGGTGTGATCTCCCTCAATGCAGGAGGTCACCCGGGGGGACCAGCAGTGGAAGGGCTCACTCTGGCGCTTACACGCGGTGTCATCTTGAACTGAACAGAGAAATCGACACCGCTTGTGCTTAGGCTGGCTGACCTGTCCGTTGTCATGGCTACACAGCAAGGTATCGATTCATCCAGAGATTCCAGGCTTGGAAGGGCCTTGGTAAAGGTCGGACTATTCTGTTCAGCAGAAAATAAACACACCCCGGGGACGGGCTGGCTGCGAGAGCAGGGCGCTGGGCACGCGCTCCCTGGGGGTCCAGGGACATGGGACCATGGCTGCCTTTGTGCTCAGACCCCGGAGGAGTGGGAGACAGCCTCGGTCCCTCACACTGTCGCAGCTTGAGGACAGGGCTGGGAATGGCCCTGGAGAAGGATCAGGGGACAGATATGTGCGTGTGATCGCATTCAAGGTGGGTCATGAGGGCAGGGCAGCCCTCAGGATGTCCTCAAAGGAAGCAGCTGGCTGTCAGCTCCAAGCCTGCTAGCCGGCGAGAAGAAAAGGGCCTTGGAGTTTCCGTTTGGACGCATGAGCAGAAAAAGTCATGTCTCCTGGGATATGAGATGCTAGACTATTTTTAGCACATGGACTTCAAAAGTGGTGCTTAAAGAAGCAAGAATGATTTCCAATGGGCCGCACTAAATGCAGCACACCTACATCACCAAATGCACAGCGGGCGGAGCCTGAACTCCATGAAGTCACAAGAATGGGTTGGTTCCAAAGTGTTATTTGAAGGCTGTCTGAAATGGCCGGGCGCGGTGGCGCACGCCTGTAATCCCAGTACTTGGGAGGCTGAGGCAGAGGCAGGAGGATCGCGAGTTCAAAGCCAGCCTTAGCAATGGCGAGGCACTTAGCAACTCAGTGAGACTCTGTCTCTAATAAAATACAAAAAAGGGCTGCGGATGTGGCCCAGTGGTCGAGTGCCCCTGAGTTCAATCCCCGGTACCAAATAAAATAAATAAATAAAATAAATAAATAAAATGCAGTGAAGTCTGTCTGAAATGGACCAGGACTGGGGTTTCTCTGCACCCAACCAGGGCGAGGGGCGTGAGCAGCCTTCGGGAGGCTGGTCTCGCCTGACCCAAGGCAGAGAGGCTGGAAAGCCCGGGGAGGAGCAAGCAGCTGTCCAGCTCTAGCCCGGCTCTGTCCAGTGTCCGGCCGATCAGCGCGAACCAGTGGACTTCACAGGATTCAGTGATTCAGTGGACACTTGAAAGAAGAGAACAGAATTTTAAGGAGAGGACGGAAAAGACACATTTTTACAATTTAGTTTTATTTAAAAAATTCTGGGTTTCTGTAGCACCTTACCTGATTCTCCAGGTGCAGGTGACTTACTGTGAACCTGTCGGTCCTCTGCTGGCTGTGGCGGGTCGCAGGAGTCTTGGTTCCTGGCACTACAGGGTTCCCGGGGATGCGGCCTCAGGCCTCAAGAGCCACTCTCGCCCTGTGGCCACGCGTGGGCTCTGGGGGCTGCTCTGTGCCCCTCCACGGGGGCCTCTTCAGTGCCGGGGCAGGTGACGTGCCTGTCTCCGCAGATGGTGCACTGGGCTGGCGTCTGTGTCCCTGCCTCTGCACTCACACGCTGAGGTCCTGGGCCTGGCGTGACCTGCAGGTGTCGGGCGGCGACGGGGTTAGCGAGGTGGCGGGTGAGACTCCAGGACGGGCCAGCTCACGCCTCCCAGCCCCCAGTCCTGCCCTCTGTCCCCCAGCCCCGCCCTCTCCCGTCTGTGGCACTTTGTTGTCATAGCCAGGGCTGATGAGGAATGTGGGGCGGCCTACGGGGTGGGCAGCCTCCCGGGTCTGTCACAGTCAATAAAGGACGCGGCGAGGAGGCGTGTGGTGGTGGTCTCCCTCAGGGGGTGTCCCCAGAGCAGGGCCTGGAGACAGGACAGAGGTGCCCTCTGCGGAGCATAGTTTGGATGGTGAGTGTGTGAGCCCCTTCTGAGAGGCTGGGCTGGGGTGAGCTTCCCTCGTGTTGTGGAGAAGGGCGCCCCGAGGTCGGCAGACACCCTGCAGTGGACGCCTGCCTCAGTCCACGCCTGAGGCCTCCTGACGGGCTCTCTCAGGCCCCGCCTGCCACGCTGCTGCACAGGGCGTCGCATTTCCCTGTGGACGTGAGGACCCGCGGGAACCTCAACCTGCCCCTGTGGTCACGAAGGGTCAGCGCGTCTGCAGGACCTTGAGCAGCTCCTGCCGCCCTGACTGTGGCGTGGGGGCAGTGCAGGGGCGTGGACGCTGGACTGGCAGGCAGAGCAGGCCAGGCAGCGGAGCGGGTGGTTCCCGTCCCTGGAGCCCCTCCTGTGCGGAAGGTTGTGTCGGGGGCGCCTCCAGCGTCTCCCGGAGCCTCCGACCAGCCCTGGTGGGTGGGCTGCTGCCCCTCCTGCCCCCCAGCAGCCCAGTCGGCCACCGGGCCTTTCGTGGGTCCTTGAAACCAGGCCCCATCTGGACCAAGGTCCCTCCGCCTACAGCATTCTTTTCGCATTCCTGCCAGCGTCGTGGCCTCCCCGACTTTCCTGCTAGGGGACCCCTCTGCCACGTCCTCATTTCCACACCTCCCCCGTGGCGGGGACCAGACCTCACGTCCCCATGCCATGTCCGCCCCTCTCCCTGGGCGGGACGGAGTCTGCGAGCGGCAGGGGACCGTCTCACTCGAGGGCCACCCTGCCTCCAGCGTCCTGACCGTGCCTGACGGCCAGTCGTCCCTGAGGCCCCCTTTCTGAGGAGTGCCACCCAGCAGCCGCCTGCCGTCCTTCTCCGGTCTGTGGTGGCTTTTCCCGAGTGGGCGGCCTGCTCCAAGGCCTGTGTGTGGTCGCGGCTGACCTGCCCGCCTCACCCCCCACAGTGTGTCCTGCTGCGGAGCTGGCCGAGCACAGCCACGGCCATCTGCGGTGCGTGTCCTGGCTCGCCCTGCGACACGACTGCTCCTCTCTGCCGACTTTCTCCGTCAGGGTGGCCAGCGTGCCAGCCTGCAGGACAGTGCAGGGGAGAGGGACAGCAGGGAAGGCCTGGCAGTGCCCGGGAGCGTCCCCATCTCCAGGGGAGTCCCCCGCTGAGCCTGTGGGGGACAGTGATCCCCGGTGGCTTCGGGCCTCCCCGGCCTGTTCGGGGCTGTGTGGCCTCTACTCTCACCAGGGTGGAGGAGGCCTCCTTGTGCTCCTGCTGCCTCTGCCAGGAGCGACGCCTCCCACTCACCGCGTTTCTAGCCCCGAGGAATGGCGCACACACAGCAGAGCCGGCCCAGCTCCTCCAGGAGACCCGCAGCCCCGCGGGCGCAGGTCACAGCTGACCGCGGACCAGCGCCCTTGGCTGAGAGCGCCGTGCACTTGGCAGGCGCCTCTCGACCTCGGCAGGGACGCCGCCGACCGCAGGGGGACTATTTTGCAAGAAGCACTTTGTTTCCTTGTTACGGGACCTAGAGGCCGTCGTGGTGTCTGGAAGGTCTCCCCTGCTGGTGCTTTCAAGGCTGCTCAAGATGTACTTGAGTGTCTGCAGAATGAAGCACGGCTCTGCATCTGACAGTCCAGCATTTTGTGCATGTGTATGTGTGCGTGTGCATGTGTGTGTGCTTGTGTCTGTGTCTGTGTGTGCATGTCTGTGTATGTGTGCGCGCGCGTGTGTATGTGTGTGAGCATGTGTGCATGTGTGTGTGTGTCTGTGCATGTGAGCGTGTGTGCGTGTGTGTGCATGTGTGAGCGTGTGTGTGTGCATGTGTGTGCGTGTCTGTGCATGTGAGAGTGTGTGCGTGTGTATGTGTGCATGTGTATCTGTGTATGTGTGCATGTGTGAGCATGTGTGTGCATGTGCATGTGTGTAAGTGTGTGTGCATGTGTGTGCATGTGTTTGTCTGTGTGTGTGTGCGTGTGTGAGAGTGGCAGGAAGGGAGGCCAAAGGCTTGCTCCCTCTTGTCTTAGAAGAGACAGTGACTGCACGGGCTCCCTGTGGACAGGTGGCTGTCAGTGCCGTGTGGCCCTGGGAGCGGTCCTTGCTCTCAAAGCACCTCCCCCAGGTTCACACATGCGAAATTCTCCCCCTCGAGCATTTAACACCACTGAAGAGCGTTCTGAGCCCAGAACCACACAGCGCTGTGATCCGCGCTGGTGCGCCCAGGGCTGCTGCGGCTTTCAGCAGGGCTGCTCCGGCACTCGGGACCTTGCCCACTTGGCGGCATGCTTTGGGCTGCTGAGCCGGGCTCCGAGGCAGGCGGCGTGGTGGAGGCAGCAGGGCCTCATGCTGAGAGCTCCGCACGCTCTCTGCTCAGGCCACACTGAGCGAACGCTCGAGGCTGTTGCCGCCTGAAGCGATGGCCGCTTGGAGCAACGAAGCCACGGGAAGAAGTTCAGAGGCAAACTGGAGACAAACAGCTTTTTATTCTGATAACTTTTCTCTCTGGCTCTAACAACGACTAACACACACCACACACACCACCACCAAAAAATTTGCGCTGACCCCCGATCAGCAATCTCCACGCAAGTCACTCAAGATCCCGGGCCAAGTCCCGCGAGATCCCAGGCCAAGTCTCGTGAGACTATGGAAGGCAGCAATGCCCAAAACTCCATGGCCCATAGTCAACCGCAATTTAAGCCATCTCCCCAAACAGGGCTCCTGCACGAGGCCTCGAGTGTGTTAAGATGTCTGTTGTCACTGAGCAGTGGGGGACGCCACTGTGGCTCGCTCTGCCGTGGGCAATGCCCTTGTGCAGGCCACTCTCCTCAGACACTTCCTGGTGGCCGTCCTTCGTGGCGACTCCTGGGAGGGGCCTGAGGGTGACTGCCTCTAACCAGAGCCTCTGGCGCGCGGCCGACAGGTTCCTGACCGCTCAGAGCAGGGGTGTGGGAGAGCCTCGGCCTCCTGGCTCTGCCTCCAGTGTGTTGACTGGCATCCTGTGGAGTCCACGGAGTCTGTTATTCCACAATGATCACAAAAATCCCCATGGATATAAACAACCACCCCGGTTCTGATTGTGCAGATGCTGTCTGTTCTGGTTGACCAAGTGACTTCCTACGTGCGAGGGAGTAAAGTGCACATTTATCTGTCTGGCCCTGGACGTCGAGTGGAACCACAGACCTAGGAAGGCCGCCCTGTGGCCCAGTCGTCTGCGTTTGCTGAGGCGTTGGTGACTGGAACTCTCCAGAGGCAGAGCTCCCAGGAAGGGGCACCCCTGGCACCGCTAAGGCCAGACAGAGGCAAATGCCACGCATTCGCGTGTGTGTGTCCCTTTTGGAGAATTCTGAGGAGTCTGGAATATTAATGTCACTCTTTGGACCAAGGATGGCTGGTGGCAGGCGAGAGGCAGGTAGCATTCTTTGCCTTTATTCCTGGGTATAAATAAAAACCACTCTATGAAACCAGGTGGCTGCCACAGACGGCTTCCTAAAAGCAGAATGGTTTCTCCAGTGACTCTGACACTCTTTCTGGGAGTAAATATTTTATATTTGATTTTTTAAAAGAAATGTTGCCCTAACATTTTTGGGGATGCTATGTGGTACTTTAATGGTGAGCGGACAAGAAAATGCCTGGGTCCGAGGGGCTTGTGGTGCATGGTGTGTGGCGCGAGCAGGGAGGAGGCACACTCTGCTCTGGTGGTTGCAGGATGTGGAAGGGAAGGAGCTGCCGATGGCCTGGGCCAGGCGCTAGGCGACGCTGTCGGTGGGTCCGTGTTACCTGAGGAGTCCGCTTCAGGCCTGTTTCACTTTGTTGTGTTTTCTCCTCCTTCTGCGTTTTGTCGTTTCCGTCTTTCGTATCCTGCACACAGCTGGGAGCCATTCGTCCTCTGCCTGCGAGGCCACCATTGCTCCTGTCTTCCTCCAGCACCCCCCTTACCACGCTCGTTCCGGACTCTGAGCCCGCGCGACCTCACTTGCATTCTAGTGTTCAACGGTGGTAAGATGCGTGGAACTGTCATTGTGTTGTGGCTCAGGGGACTGAGCTCAGGAGGTGCACGTGGACAGGCCCAAGGTGACATGGGCTAGTGCGCAGGACCCAGAGCCACAACCCAGGTCCCTCTTCCACGTCACTGGATTTGCTTTGCAGAGAGTGACGGTCTCAACTTTTGTCTGTTGACGTCGGTAGAATTCTGCGTGTCTTGGAGGCAGGGGTCATGTAGAGGAGACCGAGCAGATGGGAGATGTGAGCTGGTCAAGATCCCAGCGCTACGGGCTTCTCTTTGGGGGGAAGTCTCTAACTCCTTTGCAACACATTTCATGATCTACAGGGGGGACCCTGTGATCACGGGGTTGTGGTGGGGACTCGGCCTTGTGTTTGTGACACTGTAAATGCTTGTGTGCAGTCAAATGTGCGTTGGGGCCTGAAACCGGACTCGGCCCTTCCTGAGAACATCTGGCTGTTCTGGGGCATGTTCGGCCAGGCAGCTGTGTGGGTGGCCTGCGCCCAGCAGGGGGAAGGCCTGAGGAGCCCGGGCACGAGACAGGCAAGGCAGGGCTGCGGACGCTGGTGTGGCCTGGAGGGGGCCTCCTGAGAGCCAGGGCTGGCGGCAGAGGCCGGGGCCGCTGGAAGGCACCAGGAAGGGCCTTCGATCGCTGGGAGGAGCCCTTTGCTGGCTTTGGCGCAGTGGGGTGAGTTGCTGTGTGCTGTGGTCACACAGAGCCTTTGGCTTTGGGAGTGTCGATAAAAGACCCCTGATTCTCAAAGATGGCTCTGAGGCAGAGTCCTGAGGTGGGGTCTTGCTAGTGGGCCTGGAGGGGTTGGGAGAAGATGTCTGTGCACAGCGGCCTCTGGAAGAACCCGAATGCCTGGCGGGGGCATTGGGGGCTAGAGGACAGGGTCGGTACAGAGTTAAGGGCCTGAGCCTCTGAGGATTGGATGAGTCCTGCTGATGTGACCCTGTGAGAACAGAGGGAATGCTGGTCACCTGGACGAGCACTGGCCCACAGTTTGTAGTCACCTGCTGTCTGATTCGTTCACCATTAAAGGCAGAGTGAGCAGAGCTTGTCTTCGTGCGGGAGGTGGGCTGCCTCGGGGGACATGCGGACGCTGCATGAGGCTGGGGTACGAGAAGTGTGATCGGGACACAGAGGAGGGAAGGATTTGGGCAGCTGCAGAGCTGTGGGCCGCAGCCCTGACCCCAGTTATCAGGACAGCTGGGGTGGGCCTGCAGGCCCAGGGTGCAGCAGCTGGGCTTGAGGTGCGGAGCAACCCCCGTGGTGCAGCAGTACTGCGCAGCTGCGAAGGCAAGGAGAGGCCGGGGTCCCCAGCAGAGCTGAGGTCTGCAAGGGAAGGGTCCTGCAGGGAGCCGTGTGGAGCCCCGGGGTCCCGTCAGGAGGAAGCCAGCCTGGCCCCTCTGCTCCGACCTGGCTCTGCAGCGTTGCCCAGCGGCTCTCGGGCACACGGGCGTGTGGCAGTGTTGGCTGGGGTCTGTCTGCACTTGTGCCCGGAGGGCCGCTTCCCTGAAGGTCAGGTTTTGACAAGTCGATCTGTCCCCTGCTCCGGGGGCAGGCAGAAGCTGGGTTCCCCTGGAGCAGGGGAAAGCCGAGCATGCTTTATTTACCTCGAGAGGCTCTCTGGGGTGAGTCTTGAGGCCAACTTTTCATTTCCCCACTCCAAGTGTTGTCCTAATTAAACCTTTCTCCACAACTCTCTTGTTTTTCAATGAAATTAGAATGAATGAATAACAATGCAGATTCTAATTAGCGCTTCCTGCATATTAAAGACATCACTCTTTCCCTTACTTAAAGAAGCCAGGGGACTGGGAAGGAAAAAATGGTCTTTGAAATGCAGTTTTTCTGTTCAGGCAGTGGTGGTAAGTTGGGGCCAGAGCATCCTGCTACCAAGGACAGCCTGTCCGTGGCTGAACAGTCCTGCCACTGCTGAGTGACAGAGGGGCCTTCAGAGTAGTAGCTACATTTTCTGAAAGGCGAAAAAATCTTGCAATAAACATTTTTATGGGAAGTTATACATGGATGCATTTGTTAAATTGTTTTAAATAACTCCAGCACCTAATAAAAACAGGATTTGAAGGCGAGCTAGAGTTTCATTTTAAGGCATGGTAACATCTGCATCTGTTGATTGATTTATACCTGTGACATTAATGAAGCATTATAGGAAAAACACAGTTTGACCTCAGGCAAGCTGGCGTAGGACATGAGCTTGTTCCGGCTAAAATTTCTCTCTTAAATTTTTCATGAAATTCTCCCAGCAGGGTCACTGTTGGGTTCTGGAAAGATTTTCAGCATCCGAATTGCTCCAGCTCAGCCATCAGAAAGCCATTCATTTCATTAGTGCTCCCTCCCTTTTATTTTAATGTCACATAATAATATAGAATAGGTTTAAGGCCCATCCATTGTTAAATTATCATTTTTCACCAAAGCAACATTATATTAAACACTTAATTATTCATTACTAATGCTTGTCAGGGTGAAGTATTGGCCTCACTGATTTTGAGAGCAGCAGGCCCAGCTTTTCTTCCTGGAAGGTTAATGGCTAAGCCCTGGTTTCATTAGAGTCCCTGAAAGCAGCTTCCTCCGTGTCATGGTGCAGTCTCCCCTGGCCCTCATCTCTTACCAAGTAGAACCTGCGCTGCACAGGGTGTGCTGCCTGGGAGGGTTGGAAACCCATTTTAATGGTGATGGTGGAGAAAGCAGGAACTGGAGATGGCACGTGTTGGGAATACATCCATTGAACGATTTTTGTAAGGGATGTATTTTTAAAGGTGACATACCTCTTGATTCAAATATGCCAAATATTTTTATACAAATCTGTTGGTGGATTTAGAATTATGGCAATGAACCGCATCTGCATCCCTGACAGCAGGGCTTGCCTGCATGCATGGGTCACAGCACTCGACATTTCAGAGCCCTGCACGTTTCCCAGTCCAGGATCCCTGTGGAACACCCGTGCCGTGCAGGTCATCGATGGTGAGAAACCCCCCTGCGACAACACCCCGTGTCTCCTTTGGAATCCTCCATGGGGTCAGAGACAAGTCTTGTTGTCATCTCCCAGGCAGGCTCTGGCAGCCCGGGTCTGAGCCCTGGTGGCTGCCCCTGGGTCTGCAGGACGGCCTCTCCAGGTCAGGCGAGTCCTCGGACACCACGGGCCTCAGAAGGCCTGTGTGAGTCGGTCAGGGACAACATCCACCTTCCATTTCAACTGACCCTGTCCCAGGAAGATGCCACGCAGCTGCTGGTCACTCTGGTGGCTCTGTCCTTATTGTGCCCACAGGTCTGGGCTTGGACAAGTCTGTGTCAATGTCCACGACTTCCCAAGATCCCTTTCCACAGCCCTCACGTGCATGTCTGCAAAGCTCATTTCCAGGATAAAGGAGGTGGATACGGATTCTGGAAAATTTCCACAACTGCCAAAATCATCATCAGAGCAAAAAACTCATATAAAGGAAAAATACAGAGGACTTCCCTGACCGGGAGAGGCCATTCTGCCTTCTGTTTAGGGAGCACTTTCCCAACTTCTGTTTAATGTGGGTTGCTTTTGTAAGTGATTTGAGGACCTCAGACCGAATCCTCCTTTCTGAATTCTTCCTGGGTTATGCTGTGGGCTGACCTGTGCCCCTCCTGCGATCTACATGCTGAGGCCCTTAACCCCCAAGGCCTCAGAGGGTGACCATTTCTGAAGATAGGAGTTTGAAGGGAAATTAATGTAAAGCCAGGTCATTAGGGTGAGCGCTAATCCAACATGATCGGTCCCCTGAAAGAGGAAGTTGGATTTGGATGGGCCCCAGAGGAATGATGGGAGGACTCAGAGAAGACCACCCTCAATCCAAGCCCACGGCCTGCAACAGCCCCTTCCCCGAACCCCGGGGGGAAAGCAAATGGCACCCTGGCCCTGGGTGCTGGCCTCAAATGCCAGGCAAAGAATTTCTACTTAAACTGCCTGGCCAGTGGCCTTTCTTACACCAGCCCCGGCCGACGGGCCCGCTGCCGCACCAGGTCGTGGAGTGTCTTCTACTCCCCACCTTAACAATCAGATGTCTCATTTGACGAGTCTGGCACACACTCACGTCATCAAATGCAGTTACAGAGAATCTCCCCGTCCTGAGGCCCTTCCCAGTCTGTGTCCCCCACCTGGCCTACCCGTCTGTGGAGAGCCAGGTCCCTACTGAGACCACGCGTCCTAGGCTGCTTGAGCCTCAGGGTCGCTGGCCGGTGCTCAGCACTCACCTTGGACGAGGTGTTTGCTTCAGGTGTCTTGAGGCTCAGCACTGGGCCATCGCGCCTGGGGATCTGCCTTCTCCTGGAGGGTCGCTTCATTCACTGTGAACTTCACGTATCTGTCCCTTTGCCTCGAAGCCCTAGAGCTCCAGGTGCCCGCGACCTGCCTGGCCTCTCCTGGCTTTGCTTTCAGCCTGTGCACGTGCAACGTGGAGCTGGCGCGTGCAACGTGGAGCTGCCGCGTGCAACGTGGAGCTGGTGTGTGCAACGTGGAGCTAACGTGAGTAATGTGGAGCTGGTGCGTGCAACGTGGAGTTGGTGCGTGCAACGTGGAGCTGGTACGTGTAACGTGGAGCTGGCGCGTGCAACGTGGAGCTGGTGCGTGCAACGTGGAGTTGGTGCGTGCAACGTGGAGTTGGTGCATGCATGCTGGTAAACGTGGAGCTGGCGCGCAATGTGGAGCTGGTGCGTGCAACGTGGAGCTGGCGCGTGCAACATGGAGTTGGTGCGTGCAATGTGGAGCTGGTGCGTGCAACGTGGAGCTGGCGCGTGCAACGTGGAGCTGGCGCATGCAACGTGGAGCTGGCGCATGTAACGTGGAGCTGGCGCGTGCAACGTGGAGCTGGCGCGTGCAACGTGGAGCTGGCGCGTGCAACGTGGAGTTGGTGCGTGCAACGTGGAGCTGGTGCGTGAACGTGGAGTTGGTGCGTGCAACGTGGAGCTGGCGCGTGCAACGTGGAGCTGGCGCTTGCAACGTGGAGTGGTGCGTGCAATATGGAGCTGGTACGTGTAACGTGGAGCTGGCGCGTGCAACGTGGAGCTGGCGCGTGCAACGTGGAGCTGCTGCATGCAATGCGTGGAGCTGGTGCGTGCAATGCGTGGAGCTGGCACGTGCAACGTGGAGCTGGTGCATGCAATGTGTGGAGCTGGTGCGTGCAGTGCGTGGAGCTGGCGTGTGCAACGTGGGGCTGATGCAAGCAACGTGGAGCTGATGTGTGCAATGTGTGGAGCTGGTGTGTGCAATGTGGGAGCTGGTGCGATGCAACGTGGAGCTGGTGCGTGCAATGTGTGGAGCTGGCACATGCAACGTGGAGTTGGTGCGTGCAACGTGTTGGTGCGTGCAACGTGGAGCTGGTGCGTGCAACGTGGAGTTGGTGCGTGCAACGTGGAGCTGGTGCGTGCAACGTGGAGCTGGCGCGTGCAACGTGGAGCTGGCGCATGCAACGTGGAGTTGGTGCGTGCAATGTGGAGCTGGTACGTGTAACGTGGAGCTGGCGCTTATAGTTTTATCTTGTCGGGCAATTTATAATCCACTGCCAGGAGTTTAGTCTACTTACATTTTAGGTGATTTTTTATAGTGTTTAAGTCACCATTTTGCTATTTATTTTATGTCCCAGCTGGTTCTTGTTTATCTGTGTGGACTTTATTTGGTATCTTCATTCCTTTTCTTTGGGTTGTTATTTATTTTTAGTATGCCATGCAAGCTATTCTACTGATTTTATGCTGTGATTCCTAGTGCTTTATTTTCAGTGCTGCTCTAAATGTTTCAACATCCCTCCTGAACTTCTGATAGTCCACTTAGAACCTACGCTGCAGTGCAGAGTTCAGGAATCTTGCAACAGGGCCCTCCCACTTACTCCCGGGTTCTTTGTGCTGTGTCTACACCGGTCAACACGGCACATGCAATAAACTCCACAGGGCAAAGCCTTCATGTTTGCTCTAAACTTTCAAAATTAATTTAAAATAATCTTAAAGTAACTGAGAGTAAACATGTAGTCTTTACTATTGATCATATATTTTCCATGTTTGCTATTTATTTTCATTTTTACCATTTCTTTGAATGCAGATGTTCTAGTGACACTCTCTGCTTCTGTTTATATAAAAAATATTTCTTTTGCCCTAATTGTTGAAGGATATTTTTGTTGGTTAGAGAATTCTGGTTGACCGGTTTTCTCCCTTATTCGCTTAATAATTTTATTCTAATTTCTTCTAGCCTCATGTTTCAATGAAAGGTCAGCTCTAATCCATTTATTCATGTTCCCTGTGACTGATATTTCTTCCTTTTGCTATTTAAAATTTTTTCCTTTATAATTGGTTTTCAACAGCTTGACTCTGATGAGTTAGGTGTGGTTGTCTGTGTGATCATCCTGGTTGGGCTTTGCTGAGCTTCCTAGATACCCAGGCAGACGTGCTGCAACAAATCTGAGGAGTTTTAAGCCATTTCCTTCATCCGTTTCTTCTGCTTCATTTTCCTCTCACTTGGGGATTCGACCACACGTGTGGTGACTGTTTGGCACTGCTCCATGGTCTCCCCTCCTTGGCTCAGCAAGGTGGTTTCAGCTTTGACTCTACCTCCCTGCTCTGCACTGAGTCTGGGCAGCCTGGGTGAGCGTCTGGCCTCACCCCCGTCTTCCCAGGAATCATGATCCTGACATTCCCGGTGTCCAGAGACTGAAAACTGTTGCTTCTCATATTTTGTCCCCTTGCATGACTTTGCATTTCCCTTCTCTATTATACTTAGAAACATAAATCCCATCCTGAAATTTGAGAAGTTATTATTTTAGATTTGTCTCAATTTGTGCTACATTTGTGTTTAAAGCAGCACAAACATTTTCTAGGGAATTTTGTCACATGTTACAGTTCAGGTAGTTACCACAAAAGGTTCTCTGCCTTAAAAATATTGACCATAATTCTTTGTGATTATCCTGTTACATTGGACACTTAGAAAACTATGCCTTTACATATTACCTTCTAGTGAGTCCAGTGCTGTACATACTTACTGTCCTTTTGATTGTTTTATGGATTAAACATCCTGAAATAGTGCGGTATAATCAGAAACCTAAGCCACCATGTGAATCCCGCGTCAGAAGAGGAAGGTGTGTTGGTGTGGAAGTGAGCTGTGGTTCATGCTGCAGGATCTCTAGCTTTTTTTTTTTTTAAATTTAAAAAGTTATTTTAATTAGTTATACATGAAAGTAGACTGCATTTATGCACTGTGATATATCATACATAGATGGGACATGATTTCTCATTTTTCTGAGTGTACAGGTTGCAGAATCATATTGGTCATGCAGTCACATGTATACATACAGTAATAATGTCTGTTTCATTCCACTGTCTTTCCCATCCCCACATCCCCTCCCTCCCCTCCCTTCACTTCCCTCTATTTAATCTAAGGTAACACTATTCTTCTCTAGTGACCCTCCCCACCTTATTGTGAATTGGCATCTGCATATTAGAGAAAACATTCGGACTTTTTTTTTTTTGGATTTTTTTTTTTTAATTTTGCTTAGCATGATAATCTCCAACTCCTTCCATTTACTGGCAAATGCCATAATTTCATTCATCTTTAGGGCTGAGTAATATTCCATTGAATATATATACCACATTTCTTTATCCATTCATCTATTGAAGGACACCTAGGTTGGTTCCATAGTCTAGCTATTGTGAATTGAGCTACTATAAACATCGATGTGGGTGCCTTACTGTAGTATTTTAATTTTAAGTCCTTTGGGTATAAGCCAAGGAGTGGGATAGCTGAGTCAAATGGTCATTCCATTCCAAGATTTCTGAGGAATCTCCATACTGCTTTCCAGATTGGTTGTACCAATTTGCAGTCCCACCAGCAATGTATGAGTGTACCTTTTCCCCCACATCCTCACCAACATTTATTGTTGCCTGTAGTTTTGATGATTGCCATTCTGACAGGAGTGAGATGAAATCTTAGTGTAGTTTTGATTTGCATTTCTCTAATTGCCAGATATTTTGAACGATTTTTTATATATTTGCTGATCAATTGTATTTCTTCTTCTGTGAAGTGTCTGTTCAGTTCCTTAGCCCATTTATTGATTGGGTTATTTTTTTTTTTTTTGGTGTTAAGTTTTTTGAGTTCTTCATATATCCTAGAGATCAATGCTTTATCGGAGGTGCATGTGGTAAAGATTTTCTCCCAATCTGTAGGCTCTCTCCTCACATTATTAATTGTTTCCTTTGCTGAGAAGAAGCTTTTTAATTTGAATCCATCCATTTATTGATCCTTAATTTTACTTCTTGCACTGTCGGAGTCTTGCTCAGGAAGTCCGATCCTAGCACCCTAGGGTGCAGACTTGGGCCTGCTTTTTCTTCTTGGATCTCCAGTCCCAACCTTGCCTCGAGAGGTTGTTGATGCCCTTGTCTTTTGTTGATCTCTATTGTCCCAGAAAAACTCCTCCCTGGGGAGTTTTGACATGGTGAATACCTCAGTCCTTCCCTTAGTCTTGCACAGCATGAGCCGAGACAGGAACCCCAGGTCACGCAGGCACCAGAGCTCACCAGGCACCCAGGGCTCACGCTAACAGAGGCAGCCACAGACCATGGTCACCTTGCCCGTCTGGTGCACAGACCATGGTCACCTTGCCCGTCTGGTGCACAGACCATGGTCACCTTGCCCGTCTGGTGCACAGACCATGGTCGCCTTGCCCGTCTGGTGCACAGACCATGGTCGCCTTGCCCGTCTGGTGCACAGACCATGGTCGCCTTACCCATCTGGTGTCCATGAACTAGGTGCCTCTGCTCTGGGCCCGCACCCCTGCGTGGGCCCACTTCCAACGCCACTCTCAGAGTCACCCTGCCCTCAGTGTTGGCCGTGGCTGGACCCAGAGCATGGCGGACGTCCCTGTGCCCCTCTGCCCAAGGCCTGCTCCCTGGGGAGTGGATGGGTGGAACCTCGTCTTCCCCACAGGCCCGATCCTGGGTCTGTGTCTGGCGAGGAGCCTGTGCGCTCTCACTTAGAAAGCACGTTTTGGACCCTCTAGCCATAGGTAGCCCACCCAACCCTGCAGCTGCCTCTGGGAGCCTGGAGACTCTGCAGATCCAGGTTGCCCCCGGTCAGAACCGGAGGCCGCAGGAGGGGCTGGAGCGTGGACGCACGCCTCTGGTCTAGGCGGCCTGGGGTCAGGGCTGTACAGCTGAGGAGAGTCTCTCACTACTCGGAGGCTCGCACAATTGTGTGGTCCTCACAGTTTGAGTCAACCCCTGGAAAGTTGAAGGCAGAAAAAAAAGGTGTTCTTTTGATTTTATGGTTTTGCCTGCTAGGATTACATTAAGTTTTTATAGGTTTGTGTAAGTAAAAGAATTATGGTCATTTCTCAAAATAGTCACTATTTTTATACGGAAACCAATGTTTTATTATTTAAAATGCCACTCGGTTCCTGTTGCCTGTTAGGAACGCGTGTTCCCAGCTTGGCTGTCCCACCACGCGGCTTCCTGTTGGCCATAGGATGGCTCTATGTTGCCACACAGCTCAGGCGGGCAGACAGAGCAACGCGGAACCAGGCATCGCGATGTACCTGGGTGGGGATTTCCTGGGGACTTTGTTTGTCACACTCCACAGCTTCCACGGCTAACCAAGCTGGACGTGGGGTGGGAGCTGCATGGGTCGTTCCTCTGTGTGTCGTAAGGCACTTTCTTGTTCTTAAAGTCACACATATGCCAATTTCCTCTATTTCCTACAATAGGAGCATTATGTGAAAAATATCAACCAGACATTAGTGAAAGGCGAAATAATTGCTCATTGAAATCAACAGTTCCATAAAGAAATAGAATAATAACAGGAAGGAAAGAGGAGGATCCAATTATCTCTCCCATTGCGTGGTGTTCAACCAGCAGCACTTATGATAATCCATGGGCTTCTACAACTCCTTGGGCCTGCTTAGTGCCTGGTTTCAGAGAAATGGGAGGCAAAGAAAGACAAGAGCAGAGGACTTCTGCGTTGGAGAGGCAGCTCTGCAAATATGTTGTATTTCTTGACTAGAAATAGGATATTGAACAAATATTCATTATTGATTCTAAGTAGATCATTTCTGTGTGTTTGTGTGGTGCTGAGGAATGAACCCAGGGCCTCGTGCGTGCTGAGCGGATGCTCTACCACTGAGTTCCTCCCTCACCCACATTATCTACCATACGCACACGTTCTAGTCACCATAATGGTGAAAATAAATAAGACGTCCACTTCCTGCCCTGAGAAGGGACAGCCAAGTAGGGGGGGGGGGGCGAGGCGAGTTGCAGAGGGGCGGGTGGGGGAGGAGTGCTCTGGTGGGGAGGAGGGGCTGAGGTGGGCGGTGGAGCTCTGTGGGCACAGTGAAGGGACCTGGCGGGCCGCAGGTGGGAGCCGGGCAATGACGGGGACCGAAGCTCTGGAGGGACAGTGCTAGTTTCCAGGGCTGCAGTGACCAAGGACCGCCAACCAGGTGGCTCCACACAGGAATCACCGTCCCAGGTTCTGGAGGCTGAGACCAGGTGTCACTGGCCGGCTGCCTCCCCCGCTCTGGAGTGGCTGCCCTCTCTTGGTCCTGCCTGAGGCCTCTCTGTCACCTCTCCCCCTGGGCATGATTCTCCGTGCACCTGTCTTCCTTCTTGGAAGAGCACAGGCCAGGTAGGCCCAGGGTCCGTCCTGCTCCAGTTTGACCTCACCTGAACCTCATCAGCTACCCCCACAACACCCTTTCCAACCGGTCCAGACTCTAAGCCACTGGGGGCTCGGATTCCAATATGGCCTGTGGTGGCCACAGCTCACCCCACGAAGGAGGGAAACGGAGGCTCAGAGAGCACGTGAGTATTCGAGGAGGCAAATGTCTGCAAGGAATGGGAGGGAGCTTCAGACCAGAGCTGACGCCAGGTCAGGAAGGGTCCCCGCGATGCTGGCTGGGCGTCTGCAGTCTCCACACCTTGGTCCTGTCCGCACTGATGGAGTCACGTGGAAGCTCTGAACATGACAGCTCCTGGACTCAAGCCGAGTGTCGCAGTTTGGAGTGAGTCTGTTAATGTGGTGATTCCAAGTGTCTATAGTGGCTTCCACGTCGAGGTGTGGGACACAGAGAACGGCCACACGAAGCCCGTGTGGCAGCCACAGAAGCCACCTGCCTGCTTCTGGTCTTCACCGTCCTCCCAGTTTTACAAGCAAAGAAAATCTGATGGTTTAACGCTCGGTTTAGAAATGGATCCCAGCCCAGCAGTCGTGTAGTGTCCTGGCCAAGTGTGTACGGGAGCTGGTCACCAAGAGCAGAAACCAAACTCTCAGAGCCAAAGCCCTGCCCCCCGGGCCTGACTGTGGTCAGACTCAGCCGGGAGAAGTCCTGGCGGGGTCCACACCTGCTGCAGGGACCGTCACCCTGCAGGGCCGTGTGCTCAGCCACCTGTCCTGTCCTGCAGATGCAGGGAGACCCCGGGGACGGTGTTGGTGATGGACGTATCTCATGTGGATTTGATTCCAGCTTTGGTAGCCCTGGCCTGCTAAGGAGCAGCAAAGCTTGTCGGGCACGTTGGTGGCTGGCCTCGGGGCGGAGGCCTGGCCAGGACGCAGCGAGGGCGCGGCTGCGGTGTCCCCTGACTCTTCAGACAGGGTCACCGCAGGTCGTGCGCACCAGGCCCTGCACACGCTCTCCCATGGTGTCGCAGGGTGGAGGCTGCAGCGCAGCAGGCCCAGTCTCCAGAAGGAGGGACTGCGTCACAGCAGATGGCGTCGGGACGTCTCCAGAGTCAGCCCAGGGCTGCCCCTGGTCGGGCTGACGGTCGGTTTGCTGGATCGCCTCCAGCTCCCAGGGCCGTCTGTCATCTAGGCCAATCACAGATGGGCTCCGAGCCTTGTGTGGGGTGGGTGCTGTGTTCTAGAACTGCAGGACCCACGATCACAGCAGGACATCCCCTGGCCACAGGATCTCATGTGCAAATGAGCAGCAGCGTCTGGTCCTGGCCACTGAGGCCCAAGGGGGAAGGGCGTTGGCTGTGGGCTCTGCGAGGTTTTCCATGCTCTTTTCCAGAATAGAAGCTGCCTCTTGCCCTGTGCTTGCTGCTGTTAATGGCCGTCCTCAGAGACTCCGCATGCAGGCCTCCTCACCCCGGGTGTTGGTTCCTGCCTTGTGTCCTGTGTACAGTGCCCAACAGGACAGCTGCAATAAAAGAGAATAAAATAATGACATTTGCAGGTAGATGGATGAAGTTGGAGAATATAATGCTAAGTGAAATCAGTCAATCTCAAAAATCCAAATACCGAATGTTTTCTCTGATATAAGGAAGCCGGTTCACAGTAATGTTGGGTCAGGGTACATAGGAGGATTAGAGGAACACTATAATGGTCAAAGGGAAGGGAGGGGAAGGGAGGGAGAAAGGGGGGGAAGGGGGAAAAAAGTGGTTGAATAAGACGGATATCATTATTCTAAATGCATGATTGGAGACTTGAATGCTGCGAATATACTTTGTATACAAACTGGTTTGTGTAAAAAGATGCTCTATATGTAGAGTATGAACTGTTATACATACTACTATAAATAAAAAAAAAAAAAAAAAAAAAAGAACAGGGCCATAGTAGGTGTCGCAACGTCTGAGTCCAGTTTCTGCAACTGGGTTCCATTTAGCTTTGGATTATCCACCACTTGTGAAAAGCGTGCATTTGTAGCAGCATATTCGTTTGCAAGGGGTGCCAGGGAAAGTGGGATGACGCTGTCGCTGGCAGGGCTCTGCCTCCAGAGGGCCTGGGGTGGGGCAATGAGCCCTTGGCCACAGGAAGCAGCAGTGTGCCGGGGCTGCGCCCCCTGGTGGATGCTGGAGGAACTACAACGTGCCCATTAGAACTGTGGCCCCTTCAGTCTCAGGCAAAGAGGTTCAGTCAGGAGGGAGGGGAGCAGGGCTGCAGCCAGTCCCTGGTGTCCTGGAGTCGAGGAGACACTCAGCCATGTGACCTACGTCCCCCCTGGGAGCGTCACGAGTCACCGAGTGTGACAGTGACAGCAAAAGCAGCCACGGCTGACATGCCAGGGCAGACCTGGAGCCGCGGGTGTGGCTTGGCTGTGTTTGGAGGGGACTGTAGACATGCCATGAGGGTGGGGGACAGGCAGGGCCGCCAGCAGAAGGCGCCTCGTGGGCTGGGCAATGGCTGAGGAAGCAGCCTGGAGTGGCGCTGGGGTCCTCTGAAGGAGGTGCCGGGAGTGTCGCGGTCAGCCTGTGCAGGGGGAGGCAGGGTGCTGACCAGCTGACCCTCGGCTGGGGCTGCCGTGGGGGTGTCAACTCCCCGCCCCTTCTGCTCCGCCCTTTAGGCGGCAGAGTCTACAGGGGAAATGCAAGAACTACCCCCGCCCCAGGCAGGAGCCGTCTCCAGGTGACACCCAATGTGCCTGGGCACAGGGCAGAAGGCCTGGCCTGCCTGCAGCTCCGCGTCCTCCCGACACGTGTTGCCCTGGGCCTGCTCTTAGTCTTGTGATGTATCTTCTCCTTGTGATTTGACCCAGATGCTCACTTTACCTGTAGGGTGTATGTGTGTGTGTGTGTGTGTGTGTGCGCGCACACACGCAGTGGTGTGGGGGAATTAAGTGGCATTCTCTAGAACTCATGCCTTGGAGAGAAGGCGATCACATACCCATTCCTGCTGTGGACCCTGTGGTACTGTATACACATGGCCCCGTGTGATCCCCACTGCCACCACAGGAAGCTGGTGTGGGGACAAACTGGGACTCAGGAAACCAGTGCCATCCCAAAATGTGCAGCATAGGAGGGGGAGGGTAGTTAGCACCCGTTCTGCATCACGGGGTCATGCTTTTGCTGGTGTCCTTCATTGTGGCTCTCTGGGGAGGGCTGGGGTCGGCTGCAGAAAGGAACCAGTTTCAGCTCCTTTTGACAGCATCCAACCAAACCAACTCGGTTTAAACTCTGTCTCTGGTTTCCACATTTGGTGGTGAACTGGCATAAATGTATGCGTTATTGAGTTTCATATTCTGAATGTTTGATTCTTCTCTGAGTGTCATATAATTAGCTATTTGTTACAAAAACTGTTTCCAGTGGTGGCTCTACATGGGTGAGTGGCATTAACATGCAGAACACACAAATCATGGCGCAGCAGGCCTGTGGTTGCAGAGTGGCTGGCCCCAGGCTGAATGTTGGGTCCCCCAGGGAACGCTGCAGATTGGGTAGGTCTGCGAGCCAGGAGCAGAGGGCGCCATCCTCCCCGTGGCCACGTGGGGTGCTGTGGTGCCGTGGGAGGTTGGATTCGCCTGAGGATCTACAATTGTGGAAGAGGAGAAATAACGAAAAGGAGTCTAGACTTGTGGGGTGCAGGTCTGCTCTTCCCTGGGACCTAGACAATGAAGGAAACCTTGGACAAGGCTGGACTTTCCGCTGGACTCCTGGGCCATCACTGACCTGGAGGAACCTCTCAGTGAGCAGGGCTATCTCTTTCATGAATGTCTCTTTCAGAACCCATCTGTTTTTTTTTTTTCTTTAATTTTATTTTAACTGATAGACCAAAGCATTAAAATTACACGTTTGTGGTGAACCGTGTGATGTTTTGATGCTTGCATACACGTTGTAACGTTTAATCAGATTAAACACATCTATCTCCTCAGACATTCGTCTGTTCTTTAAGGTGGAACATTCCCAATCCATCCGTGAAGCTTTGGCCCCATCTCTGCTTGGTTGCAGAAGCTCTGACACGCCGCTGCGTTGCTTCCCTGCTTCCACTCCTCACTCCTCCTGTGCACGTGTCCCTACCTTCCGCAGTTCGGGGTTAGGCATGCAGGTGGGGACAAACAGGTGTCTCTTTGCATCCCGTCATCCGTTACTAAGCTCTAGATCTCACAGCAGGCGGAACTGTCCAGGATGTTGGCTTTTCTGCTTTATTCCTGCACAGTGGACGGTCCTCAGACACGCCCTGCTGCCCACTGACTGGAACTGCCAGTGACCAGGGAGGGCAGCACTCCCGCTCTCTGTGGTCTTTCCCTTTTATCAAGAGTGAGTTGGAGGAGGTTAAAGTTTGGTCTAGTATTTCCTTCCTGAAGCTCAGATTATCCCAGGATCCTCAAGGATTTCTCAGTCCAAATGGATTCATGAAGGAGCCCTAATTAGGAAGGGCTGTTGCAGCTAGCTGGAAGCCGTAAGTTCCACCTGATATGTATGTGACGCACCTGTAGGCACCCGCAAACCTGAAGGTATATAACCGGGTGAAAGCGGTCCGAGTTAGGAGAACGAATTCATTCAGTCAGCCGGGCAGTCACTCGGTCGGTCAGAAGAATCAGAGCGGCCAGAACGTAGGCAGAGCGGTTACAGAAGAGAAACCAGATAGAAGACAGAAGAGAAACCAGATAGAAGAAGTAATGACTGGTCAGAGTTAGGCCGAGGCTCCTGAGGAAGACAGAAGACAGAAGAAAGAAGGAAGAAAGAAGAGAGAAGAAAGAAGCTCTAATCTAGTCTTTCTCTAAGCTAAGCTCTATCTTTACTCTAAGCTAAGAAGACTCTAAGCTAAGCTCTACTCTAAGCTAAGCTCTACTCTAAGCTCTACTCTAAAGCTCTATCTTTACTCTAAGCTAAGAAGAAAAATCTTTCTTTCCCTCTCTAAGCTCTAAGAAAGTAGAAGTAAAAGTAGTAAAAGCTTAACTCTGCCTCCGAGAGTTTTCCTCCCGGTTTTCGGTACCAGGCAGCTTACAGATTCACACACTTTTTCATCTAAAAGTGTCCTGGAGATGGATTGCTCCACCATTCTGCTCTCTCTCTGGCTGATCTATGGCATTTGGGATGGACTTGCTGACACCCAGGTGTCCTGGGGTCAGTCCCAACCCCCGCCCGGGAGCCCTGCTGCGGACTCCAAGTCCAGGCTGTTTTAGTTTTCCTTCACAAGTTCCGTCACCAATCCCTGTGCCAGGGGACTGGATCCAGGCCTATCTCAGGGCAAGGAGCAATGAGACCCTCCTTCCCCTTCTTGCTTAGCCTGTCATAGCAGCACAAGTACCAAGAGCGGGGAGACCATGCACTGCCACCACGAGTCCCTTTTGTGGGGAAAATCTTCTGCAGGTCAACTTTTGGAAAGTTGGATCTATTTGTCATCTGATTTTGCCTTAAATGTCAATCACCTTCTCAAACGTGTATTACCTCTCTCCTTTTAGTTTTTAAGTACTCTGTGGAAAGATATAAGGGGAGAAGCTTTGCATACATGCCCCTGTAACACCTGGTGTGACATCTTCCTTGTGACAAGTGAGCAAAGCTCCTTGTCTGATAAAATAGGGAGAGAAAGCAAGGCATCTCTCCCTCTTCTAAGGAGCAAGGTAACACAACAATGGCGCTGCGATGGCTGATTCTATCTCCCTATTCTCACTGTGTCTCTGTGTGACCACAAGGGGCTCCTAAGTTAGCTATTAAGCATAAATCTGACACTGTGGAGTCTGAGCCAGGAGCTCTATAGCAAATTCTTTAGTACACAAGTAAAACAGGTTTATAATTAGACATTAGGCTTAAAAGTAATGATTATAATGATTAAACTTGTGGCTCTTGCTGTGCCCCATAGTTCAGATTTTTCTAAGTTATAGTTATAAGGTTTTAAGTTATTTTTGTGATTGATAAGGATTCTTTTATCTTAGGTAAGTTTAGGATATTAGTTTAAGAGATATTGATATAAGTTTTCCATGGTAGAGACCCCTTAGATCTAACACTTGATCAAAGGAAAAATACCTGTTAGCTTAACTTCTGAATAATAGCTATACTTCCTTCTTTCTAGTTCAAAACAAAGTCATTATAGGAAACAATAGTAAGTTGAGTTCAGTTAAGGTTTAGCTATGACATATTGGAGCAATCTAGCTGTGAGAAATCATGAGTGGACTTAAGGGGTTATGGAAATAGGTTTAGGTGAAGACATGTCTTGTACTGCTATACGATTGTTCTTGACATTTAAGATTGATCAATGTATGCTTTTTCCTACGTCTTTAGATAGGATTACTCAGTGATATGTACTTAGAACAATATCCTGTTTTCCTTCATAATGTATAACTCTGAAATTCTTTAATGTAACCTCAAAAGCTGTAACGTAAAAGACTGTGCTGTCTGGGCTATAAAAACTCGGGTAAAAAAAAGTAAAGTTAGAGTTAAGCCTGCAGACTTGTGTGCTGCGTGGTTGCTCTCTCATCCTTTCGCTGACTTCTTTGCCCGCCCTTACCGGAGCTGGTCTCCGGCAACCTGGGTTTTGAAGGACAAATACAAGGAACCAGGTGAAGAAATGAGGGGCTCCGTGGAAGAAAGAGGTGTACAGGCCCCCAGCGGGGAAGGGCGTGGCACCTTGAGAAAAGGCACACCCACAGCTGGCTTGTAGCCCGACCCCGTCGGTGACTCTGCACTCCTCCCACAACAAGGCGGGGTCTGCTCCCCCCCCCACATGGTGGCTGTAAGCAGGAGGGTGTGTCCTGGGGGGCTCTGCCCACTTCCAAGGGATCAGAAGAGACGAGGCGGTGCCCGCCCTGTTTGCGGGACCACTCACCCACATCTGGAGCCACAGTGGGAAGGCCAGCCACACCAAGGCGAGGAAGCCCGGCTGACAGGAGAGGCCACCTGAAGGGCTCTGGTCAACAGGCCGGCCGAGGTCACTGCCTGCAACCAGCACTGTGCCACGCCTGTGAGTGACCACGCCTCTGGGGTGACCTGGGCAGTGTGGCATCACCTGAGGCCTCAGTCTCCCCAGGTGAGGGTCAGACAAGAGCCCTCCCTCCTCCTGTGTGCCCCTCTGACACTCGACTGACGCATCCAGGAGAGTGCTTCTATCAGAAGTGCTTCCTTTACCTGTCACACGGCAGTCGTGACGTCAACACGGAAACTCACGTGGGAGCAGGAGAGAGGATGAAACTAGAGAGAGCGGCCGATCCCAGCTAGGAGGGCCTGGACACCAGGAGGGGGAATTCGGACTTCATTCTCTGGACCGGGGTCTGGCAAACTGCTTTCCATGCAGACGGCAGAGTAAATATTCCAGGCTTAGTGGGCCATGTCTGGTCTCTGTTGCATGTATTCTCCTCCTTTTTATTTACATTTCACAACCTTATAAAACATAAAAGCCAGTTTTAGCTCAAGGACCTCATAAACACAGACAGCTGGCCAGATTTGGCCTTGGGGCTATTGTCTGGCAGCTCTGTGACGGGCCAGGACAGTCAGAGGAGTTTTAAAATGAAGAGTGAAATTAGAGTAACGGACCCGCTTGTGAACATAACATCAACCACGCTGAGTCACTGATTCCAGACGTTATGAGAAGATAGATGCGGACATATCCTGTGTGTGAACTCAAGAACTGGAGGCAAGGAGAGACTGCTGCGTGCAGAGCTGATGCCCTGGTACATACTGAGAATCGTGCGGAAGATCTGGATGAGAACAGCAATTTCTTAAGTCAGTAGTACCCTGGGCCATTTAGTGTAAGGACTTTAAAATCTTATTGTCTGGATTACTGATGTGTTTATAATCCTTTCTAAAATGTTCTTTACCAAAAGTTTTATTTGAAATTAAAAGTCTTAGATGCTGTTATTCTCTTTGCCCCCAGGACATTCTTAAAATGGAGATGTGTTGTGTCTATGTTTTGTTTTTTTTTAAACTGAAATGTTTTCAAATGAAGAATGGTCCTGTTTTATATCATGCCATATGTGCGAGAGGGGCCTTTGTAAGGAGCTGCTGTCTGAAGCATGCCAGTGGCTTTCTGAGGCTTTGCTGTGCTCTGCAGAGGAGATGAAATGCTGCTTCTCAGAATTCAGTACTATCACACAGCTTAATTCTCTTTAAATAACCAAAGAAATTAGTTTAAATTATTATCTGCTTGTTGGTTGGAGGTGCTTTTCAAGGCTTCCAAAATGCATCTAATAAAACAGTCCGTTGTGTGATCACGTTACTGTGGAGAAGGGTTGTTCCTTTACAAACATGGAAAGCACGTGGTTTTGCTTCAGTCCCCTTAGAGAGTATCCAGCCCACTCGGTACTCAGTAAGGTAAGAACTGCAGGTCAAACAGCCACCGTGCGGAGAGCAAGGGAAAGGTGTATCTAAAACACATAGGAAAGCTTGAGCCTCTTTGACTGGTAGTTGTGTTCTACGTGATCTGGGGATGGATGAATGAATGCATGAATGTGCAGATGAGTAAGTCAGCAGCTAACGAGTGCCCGGTGAGTAAGTGCTCCTGCCCCCACGAACACTGTTCTATCGCCTTTCTCCAGCAGCTTTGTGAGTTGGGTGTTATCTGCAGATATTGAGGATGTAGCGGAATCTCTTCTTCCTCCCGTGTGAAGGGCTGGGCTGTGAGATGAGGCAGGAGTGGGAGCCCCTGAGGTTCCACGAGGAGCACCCTTCACAGAGGGGTGGGCTCACAGCCGCTGAGACCCTGCCGACTGGGCGTAGACGTCAACTACAGTCTACAAAAGCCACCCAAATCATGCCTTTCTTGGCAAAATCTTCCTGCAATCACACATTTCTTTAAGCTTCTTTGTCTGCATTGAGCCCAGGTCAAGCAGGTCCAAATTCCAGAGCACAGTATTGGTGTGGTGACGCTGGTCTCGCCGAGCGAAGTGGCGGCGTCCCTGAGCCTTCCCTGGACTGGCTTTCCGCGCTGCGCTGGTCACGTTGTTCTCGGAGATGTCTGTGGTGGCGTCCTGCTGCTCAGGGGTCGCGCTGAGCCTCCTGCTGAGGGGCAGCAGCACCCACTTTGTTGGCTTGGGGTGTGGCTGTGCTGGTGAGCTGCTGCAGACCAGGCGAGACCTCGCCCGCCCCGGCCTGGCTGCAGGGGCGGCTCCCCCGGAGCCCATCGACAGCTTCACCAGGGCAGGTGCTGAAGAAAGCGCGCGCGCTGTGGGTTTGGCGTAAGGTTGGTTGTTGGGAGCTGGGGTGCTGGACTGGGGCTGTGCTGAGATTCAGAGCCACCTCCGAGTGGCCTAGGATCTGTGACACTCACGCCCAGCCTGAAGGGCAGCTGCAGGCACTGCGGTTCCTGCTGTGGGTTTTCCTCCTGTTCACGTCCCCTGTGTTTCCCGGCTTCTCTCAGAGCCTCCTGCTCCCTCAGGTTGGTGCAGTGACTGCGACGTCCCGCCCAGCTTCCCGACCCGTGGGCTTGCTCGACGGATGTCCTCACAGAATCCAGCGACTGAGCCAACAGATGGCACCGCCATCTCCTAAGTCACTTGCACCTCCTATTCGCTCTCTCTTCCTTTCTCCCTCTCTAAGCTGCATACTACAAGACTTGATAAAATCTGGACAGATTTATAATACGGTGGTTAATCAGCTTGCCTGGGTTCAAATTGCAGCCCTACTGAGTATCAGCTGTGTGGCCTTGGGCGAGTTACTAGCCTCTCTCTGCTTCTATTTTCTCACCTGCGAAATGAGGACGTTCCTGGGAGCCTTTCATCTCCCCGTGTCACTATCAGGGTTGAACAAATTAAAACAGCTGCAGCCCTTGGCGCACCAACTGGCACACCGTGAGTCTGCGTGAAGGTGGCCGTTTTTATCACACGTGACACTGTGGTGGTCACCTCCTGCTGCAGCTTCTGCTGCTCCAGCACCACTGTGTCACCCCGCAGAGTGACGCTGCAGTCCCTGAGGGGCCACAGAGGTGACAGCAGCCGAGGGCCTCGTGAGACCACGGCTGTTGTACCTCCACCGCGCCGCGCAAGCCCTGTGCCCTGGTGGTGCGGCACAGCCACGGCCCTGCCCGCCCCGCAGAGAGCAGGAGGCAGCGCGCAGTGCCGGGTTGGCCTCTGCCTGCTCGCGGGCTCATCACCCGGGACCCCTCCCTGTGACCGCAGCGCGCACGCCCGCGTGCGTGGGAAAGGAAAGGTGTGCTGGAGGACTGCGGGCCGCGCTCTGCCAGCACAGCACCAGGGTCTGTGGTCACCGAGTCTCAGGGCCGCATCAGGAGCCGATGACCCAGCCCTGCGCGGTGGCACTTGCCTGTGATCCCGGCAGTTCAGGAGGCTGAAGCCGGAGGCGGCAGCCTCAGGAACTGAGCAAGGCCCTAAGCAGCTTAGTGGGACGCTGTCCCAAAATAAAATAGAGGGCTGGGATGAGGCTCAGTGGTGCAGTGCCCTGGGTTCAGTCCTGGGTAGTGACTGGCCTGTCCCTGAGTGTGTGCTCTGAGGTTCACACGATGAGACCCCCTGACTGGTTTCTCAGGACACCTGGGTTGTTAACTGACCCGTGACTGTTGGCTGCTGCGGTTCAGGCTCAGCGCCACTTGCCACAGCCCCCTGCTGTGTGAGGGGTGGAGGAAGGTGCTGCCGGCACCACACCGTGGCTTGCCGCCTTCCGCTCAGGGTCCAGGAAGCCCCTCTTGTCCTTTGGAGGGTGCAGGAGGCACGGCTGATAGCAGCACCACCATTTTCCTTTTGTAGATGAAGAGAGGGACCACAGCGGTGCACACACTTGTCTCAGGCCACTTGGCAGCGGTGCTGCCTCGTTTTCACATTCCCCCCCAGACTGCACATTTCAGGAGTTCTGGCCGCTCATCTAAGTCGTTTGATCATTTGGGAGATCTGCAATTGAAAACGGTGCTCGATACATGTCCCAGGTGGTGATTGTTGTGTGTGCACTAGAGTGAAAAATAAGAGCACCTTGTGCAAAAGTTCCCACCAATCTGTTCCTAAGGGAGCAGACACGCATCTCCCCAGGGTTGGAGTAGTGCTCGTGAGCTAGAAATGAAGAGCTCTGCGAAGCTTTGATACACACCGTGTTAGTCAGCTTTCCAGCACTATAACAACGTAGCTTAGGTGACCACCTTAAGGAGAGGAAAGGTTTATTTTGGCTCACAGTTCGGAGGTTCCAGTCAGTGGTGAGGCGGCCTGTTGCTTTGGGGCCTATGGTGAGGCAGGACATAAAGGCAGGAGCCTGTGGCAGAGGAAGCCTTCATCTGTGGACTGAAGGGTGGAAAGGAAGAGCGAGAGACTGGGGCAACATGCTTCCCTTTAAGGACGTGCCGCAGTGACCTGGGACCTCCCACTGGGACCCAGCTCCTAAAGATCCCACCACCTCCCAGTGCTGCCACCTGGGGACCCAGCCCTCAATACCTGGGCCTTTGGGGGACACTGAAGGCCAAAACTGTAGCGTTCAGCAAAGACTCATCTACTGCTACGGCCATCATCGTAGAGAGCAGAGAGCTGGGCTTGGCAGGCCTCTGCAGGGGGAGGAGGGAGTGCAGGGTTTTAGGAGCAGTGACATCACCTCCTCGATGTGCAGCGTGAGGTGGCAGCGTAGGGCTCTCTCGTGGGAGGCTGAAAGGGGCCTGTGGGTGTGGGCTGGGGGACTGATCTCCAGCTGCCCCTCCCCTGCCACCCGTGGGCTTGGAGCCTCAGGACTCCCTAGGGTTGACCTTGAGTCCACAGGAGCTGGCCGTGCTGGTCCCCTTTCTCCTTCAGCGAGGCTCACCTTGAGCAGTTGACACCAGGTCCCCAGGAGGTGCTTCTGGCCCTCAGCTTCTGCTTCTGCTTCACAGGAGGCCTCAAAAACGACCCAGCCTCCTCCAGCCTCCTCCAGTGGGGTGGAGTGTCCGCCCCGGGGTGACCCGTCCGCCGGCCTCGGCTGTTCCACCTCGTTCAGTGACGCTCTCCGTGGCCCGCCTGCGGACTGCCAGGTGAGCCTGGCCAGGAGCGCCCTGAGGGTGCAGCGCTGTTGTGGGCAGCAACAGTGACCTCGGAGGTCCTGCCGGTTGTCAGCATGGCCGCTCCTGCTGGCTCCTGGAGACTGTGCTCCAGGGCCCTCTGCCGCGTTCTGCCACAGTCGGGCCCAGTTCCTCCGCAGCTATTGTAAACTCGCTGGCTGAGAGACTCGAGCCTGTGAGCCTGTGGCTTTGCCCTTTTTAAAATAATAGGGTGTGTTTTCCTCCCTTCCATCTTATGAATATGCTGAACTTTCAAAATGTCATCCGGGGAGTCACACGGTAGCTTTCCTCCTTTCTCTGACATTCCGATGCATACATTGGGACCTAAAACTTGATCGTTTTCCCCCTCATTTAATTTTTTCAAAATTCTCTTATGTTCTGAGTGTCTAATGCACTTCTGAACTTCTCTGGGCCAGCTTTTCTTTTTCAAAGATGGATAGTAGCTTCTGATGGTAAGGAGAGGCCAGTGACCCAGAGGCCACGAGCGGCTGGGGGTCAGGCTGCTGCGGGCTGTTGTTCTTCTCTCGCCCTGGGGCGAGGATGATGAATAGAGTGTGAAAATTCAAGCTCTTTCTAACACAATGTTGTCTATTAAATAATAAGCCCAGCTCACAACGAAGTCTCGACATTTCAGATGTTAGGGATTTGCAAGTTACCCTGATTCATTATTTAATGAAATTTTCTCCTCTGTGTGGATGCTACATGAAATAATTTTAACACATACAATATTGCATTGACTGCATGCTTACAATGCTAATTGGGGATCCTGAGTTAATTGTAAACTGAGCTCTATGCACTTCTATTTTCCTTTATTCCCTTTCATGTGTTGTCCGTTTACATCTGACACGATCATTGGTATGGTTAGATGTCGGTCTGCATTAGTCAGCTTTCCCACACTATGACAAAGTACCTGATAGAGACAACTTAAAGGAACAAAGGTTCACTTGGCTCATGATTTCAGTCTATGGTTAGTCGGACCCTTCACAGTGGGCTTGTGGAGAGGCTGAACATCATGGCGGGGAGGGTGTGGTGGAACACAACTTCACCTCATGGCACTGGGAAGCCGAGAGAGAGAGAGAGAGAGAGAGAGAGAGAGAGAGAGAGAGAGAGAGAGAGAAAGAGAGAGAGAGAGAGAATGATGAAGGGTCAGGGTCCTATTGTGCCCTTCAAGGGCACCTCCCCCAGTGACCTCTCCTCCAAGTAGCCCTGGCTGCTGAAGTTCCCACCACTTCCCAGGAAGGCCTCCAGCCGGGAACCAAGCCTTCCCCACATGAGCCTTTGGGGGACAGTTTACATGCAAACTGATAAGGCGTGTCATGGTGCTACTTTTATGTGTGTGGGGGTCTCATCTGATTACTGCTTCTCTGATTTTTTTTCCTGCTGTCTTTTGGGCTAATCTTAGATGCTTCACATTCTATTTGAAATCATTTAAATTTACCTTATCCTTTTTGCATTATTTTTAGTGTTTGCCTTATTTATTACATGTATCATAATCATTATTTACTTAGATTTGACATTAAACTACTTTATTATTTTTTTATTTTTTATTTTTTTTTTTGTGGTACCGGGGATTGAACTCAGGGGCACTTGACCACTGGGCCACATCCCCAGCCCTTTTTTGTGTTTTTATTAGAGACAGGGTCTCACTGAGTTGCTAAGTGCCTCGCCATTGCTGAGGCTGGCTTTGAACTCGCCATCCTCCTGCCTCAGCCTCCCAAAGTGCTGGGATTACAGGCGTGCGCCACCGCGCCCGGCTCTACTTTATTTAAATCTAGAAAATTTGCTCATTTTTGTTAAATCCACATCTCAATATTGTATTATTTTAAGTCTACTGTAAATTAATCGTCAAAACCCTTTTTTGTTGCTGAAAGAGAAATGCAATTTCATTTCTGTAGTGAGCTCATATAGTGAAATTTTTAGAAGTTTTCCTATGCAGACAATCAAAGCAGCAGTAAAGACTATGAACTTCTTTCTTTCTATAAACTATTTCCTTTTCTTGACTTATTGCTCTGGCCAGCGATCTCCAACACAACTTTTGTGTTATCGCTGTAGTATATATCATATGCACAAACAGCATTAGCCCCTGATATGCTGTTATAAGTGTGACTTTATATAGTAACATATTTTCTAGATAAATTATGATGAAAGCAAATCTATTTCAACCTTTTGTGTTTATTGAAGTGTTTTCTGGTTGATGCTCTTTAACCCTTTTTGTAGATCCATGCTTCATTTACCTGTTGTCATTTGCTTTAATCCTGAAGAGATCCTTTTAGTGCTTTTATGAGGTTTGATAGTGAAACATCTCAGTTAATAAAAAAGTCTGATATGACTTTTCTAACCTAATATTTCAAGGATATTTTCCATTTGCTATAGATTTTTGGATTGACTTTGTTTTTTTCTGCACTTAAGGAACAGTTTTACTGTCTTTTGACCAGCATTATTTCTTTTTTTAAAAAATATTTTTTAGTTGTCAATGGACTTTTTTTTTTTAATTCATTTATATGTGGTGCTGAGAATCAAACCCAGTGCCTCACACTTGCTAGGCAAGTGCTCTACCACTGAGCCACCACCCCAGCCCCACCAGCATTATTCCCAATGAGCAGCCAGCCATCATTCCTATTACTTTTCTTTATGTATAAAACATAGTATTTCTCTCTAGGTCCGTATGACTTTGCATTTTAGTAAATTTATGGTTTAACAAGAATTATGATGAAGGTAATTTGGTTTTCTTCTTATTTTGTTTAGCTTTCATTAACTTTTTTGGATTTATTAGGTAAAGCTTGCTAGCATATTGGAGGAATTTTTCAGCTATTATTTCTTGAAATATTTGTTTTAGTCTCATTTTATTCTCTTTTCTCTTTTGAGCTATAATTACACATATGCTAGGTTGTGAGACATTCTCTCCCAATTTACTAAAACTATGCTTATTTTGCATAACTTAATTTTCTCTCTTCTTCAGAATGGATCATTCCTATTGTTCTATCATCAAATTCACTTATTATTTTTTTCTGTCATTCTCAATCTGTTCTTAAGCTCACTCACTAAGTACCTTATAGCGGATATTGTACTTTTCGCCTTTAGAGTTTCCATTTGTTTTTTTCATGTATTAATTCTCTATAAGTATATTTCCTTACAAGCACTTGAAGATATTTATAATATCCAGAGTAGGGTCTTAGACCATGAAGAAATTTTTCTGTCCCTCCAAAGTAGATGCTAATGTCAAATATCTTAAGAAAATATTTTATCAACCATGTATCTTTCCCCTGATGGAGAAGCAAACATCAGACTCGCTTCCCTGTCCTCCAGTGTGATGCCCATGTCCGCATGTCTTTAGGACCAGCGCCCTGCCTGTCTCTGGGCAGCACAGGCCCTGCTTCCCCTGGCATCCTGAGATGCAGCTACCCAGGCTGCACACTCGTGGCTGCTTCTCATCCCATCTGAGCGTCATGATTCGTAGCAGCTCATTTCAAAGGAAGTCCACCACTGTGTTTATTGGCTTTTTCTGGAAAAAAAAAATGGGCTCCTCTGTGTGAGGGTCTGTGGGCTCCCTCCTGTGCTCCCTAGCAGGCTGCGTGGTGACTGTGTGCGGGGTCTGTGGGCTCCTCCTGTGCTCCCTAGCAGGCTGCGTGGTGACTGTGTGCGGGGTCTGTGGGCTCCCTCTTGTGCTCCCTAGCAGGCTGCGTGGTGACTAGGTGTGGGGTCTGTGGGCTCCTCCTGTGCTCCCTAGCAGGCTGCGTGGTGACTAGGTGCGGGGTCTGTGGGCTCCCTCCCTGTGCTCCCTAGCAGGCTGCGTGGTGACTGTGCGCGGGGTCTGTGGGCTCCTCTTGTGCTCCCTAGCAGGCTGCGTGGTGACTGTGTGCGGGGTCTGTGGGCTCCCTCCCTGTGCTCCCTAGCAGGCTGCGTGGTGACTGTGTGCGGGATCTGTGGGCTCCTCCTGTGCTCCCTAGCAAGCTGCGTGGTGACTGTGTGCGGGGTTTGTGGGCTCCTCCTGTGCTCCCTAGCAGGCTGCGTGGTGACTGTGTGCGGGGTCTGTGGGCTACCTCCTGTGCTCCCTAGCAGGCTGCGTGGTGACTAGGTGTGGGGTCTGTGGGCTCCTCCTGTGCTCCCTAGCAGGCTGCATGGTGACTAGGTGTGGGGTCTGTGGGCTCCTCCTGTGCTCCCTAGCAGGCTGCATGGTGACTAGGTGTGGGGTCTGTGGGCTCCCTCCTGTGCTCCCTAGCAGGCTGCGTGGTGACTAGGTGTGGGGTCTGTGGGCTCCTCCTATGCTCCCTAGCAGGCTGCGTAGTGACTAGGTGCGGGGTCTGTGGGCTCCCTCCTGTGCTCCCTAGCAGGCTGCGTGGTGACTGTGTGCGGGGTCTGTGGGCTCCCTCCTGTGCTCCCTAGCAGGCTGCGTGGTGACTGTGTGCGGGGTCTGTGGGCTCCCTCCCTGTGCTCCCTAGCAGGCTGCGTGGTGACTGTGTGCGGGGTCTGTGGGCTCCTCTTGTGCTCCCTAGCAGGCTGCGTGGTGACTGTGTGCGGGGTCTGTGGGCTCCCTCCCTGTGCTCCCTAGCAGGCTGCATGGTGACTGTGTGCGGGGTCTGTGGGCACCTCCTGTGCTCCCTAGCATGCTGCGTGGTGACTAGGTGCGGGGTCTGTGGGCTCCCTCCCTGTGCTCCCTAGCAGGCTGCGTGGTGACTGTGTGCGGGGTCTGTGGGCTCCTCTTGTGCTCCCTAGCAGGCTGCGTGGTGACTGTGTGCGGGGTCTGTGGGCTCCTCTTGTGCTCCCTAGCAGGCTGAGTGGTGACTGTGTGCGGGGTCTGTGGGCTCCCTCCCTGTGCTCCCTAGCAGGCTGCGTGGTGACTAGGTGCGGGGTCTGTGGGCTCCCTCCTGTGCTCCCTAGCAGGCTGCGTGGTGACTGTGTGCGGGGTCTGTGGGCTCCCTCCTGTGCTCCCTAGCAGGCTGCGTGGTGACTGTGTGCGGGGTCTGTGGGCTCCCTCCTGTGCTCCCTAGCAGGCTGCGTGGTGACTGTGTGCGGGGTCTGTGGGCTCCCTCCTGTGCTCCCTAGCAGGCTGCGTGGTGACTGTGTGAGGGGTCTGTGGGCTCCCTCCTGTGCTCCCTAGCAGGCTGCGTGGTGACTAGGTGCGGGGTCTGTGGGCTCCTCTTGTGCTCCCTAGCATGCTGCGTGGTGACTAGGTGCGGGGTCTGTGGGCTCCTCTTGTGCTCCCTAGCAGGCTGCGTGGTGACTGTGTGCGGGGTCTGTGGGCTCCCTCCTGTGCTCCCTAGCAGGCTGCGTGGTGACTACGTGCGGGGTCTGTGGGCTCCTCCTGTGCTCCCTAGCAGGCTGCGTGGTGACTGTGTGCGGGGTCTGTGGGCTCCCTCCTGTGCTCCCTAGCAGGCTGCGTGGTGACTACGTGCGGGGTCTGTGGGCTCCCTCCTGTGCTCCCGTAGCAGGGGGTCTGTGGGCTGTGACTAGGTGCGTGGGACTAGGTCTGTGGGCTCCCTCCTGTGCTCCCTAGCAGGCTGCGTGGTGACTAGGCGGGGTGTGGGCTCCTCCTGGTCCCTAGCAGGGCGTGGTCTGTGGGGGGTCTCCCTCCTGTGCTCCCTAGCAGGCTGCGTGGTGACTGTGTGCGGGGTCTGTGGGCTCCCTCCTGTGCTCCCTAGCAGGCTGCGTAGCAGGCTGCGTGCTCCCTAGACTGTGGTGCGGGGGGTCTGTGGGCTCCTCCTGTGCTCCCTAGCAGGCTGCGTGGTGACTGTGTGTGGGGTCTGTGGGCTCCCTCCTGTGCTCCCTAGCAGGCTGCGTGGTGACTAGGTGTGGGGTCTGTGGGCTCCCTCCTGTGCTCCCTAGCAGGCTGCGTGGTGACTGTGTGCGGGGTCTGTGGGCTCCTCTTGTGCTTCCTAGCAGGCTGCGTGGTGACTGTGTGCGGGGTCTGTGGGCTCCCTCCTGTGCTCCCTAGCAGGCTGCGTGGTGACTAGGTGCAGGGTCTGTGGGCTCCTCCTGTGCTCCCTAGCAGGCTGCATGGTGACTGTGTGCAGGGTCTGTGGGCTCCTCCTGTGCTCCCTAGCAGGCTGCTTGGTGACTGTGTGCGGGGTCTGTGGGCTCCCTCCTGTGCTCCCTAGCAGGCTGCGTGGTGACTGTGTGTGGGGTCTGTGGGCTCCTCCTGTGCTCCCTAGCAGGCTGCGTGGTGACTAGGTGTGGGGTCTGTGGGCTCCCTTCTCCCTCCTGTGCTCCCTAGCAGGCTGCGTGGTGACTAGGTGCGGGGTCTGTGGGCTCCTCTTGTGCTCCCTAGCAGGCTGCGTGGTGACTAGGTGCGGGGTCTGTGGGCTCCTCTTGTGCTCCCTAGCATGCTGCGTGGTGACTAGGTGCGGGGTCTGTGGGCTCCTCTTGTGCTCCCTAGCAGGCTGCGTGGTGACTGTGTGTGGGGTCTGTGGGCTCCTCTTGTGTTCCCTAGCAGGATGCGTGGTGACTAGGTGCGGGGTCTGTGGGCTCCTCCTGTGCTCCCTAGCAGGCTGCGTGGGCTGACTGTGTGCGGTGGGGGTCTGTGGGCTCCCTCCTGTGCTCCCTAGCAGGCTGCGTGGTGACTAGGTGTGGGGTCTGTGGGCTCCCTCCTGTGCTCCCTAGCAGGCTGCGTGGTGACTAGGTGCGGGGTCTGTGGGCTCCCTCCTGTGCTCCCTAGCAGGCTAGGTGCGGGGTCTGTGGGCTCCCTCCTGTGCTCCCTAGCAGGCTGCGTGGTGACTAGGTGTGGGGTCTGTGGGCTCCTTCCCTATGCTCCCTAGCAGGCTGAGTGGTGACTAGGTGCGGGGTCTGTGGGCTCCCTCCTGTGCTCCCTAGCAGGCTGCGTGGTGACTGTGTGTGGGGTCTGTGGGCTCCTCCTGTGCTCCCTAGCAGGCTGCGTGGTGACTGTGTGTGGGTCTGTGGGCTCCTCCTGTGCTCCCTAGCAGGCTGCGTGGTAACTAGGTGTGGGGTCTGTGGGCTCGTCCTGTGCTCCCTAGCAGGCTGCGTGGTGACTGTGTGTGGGGTCTGTGGGCTCCTCCTGTGCTCCCTAGCAGGCTGCGTGGTAACTAGGTGTGGGGTCTGTGGGCTCGTCCTGTGCTCCCTAGCAGGCTGCGTGGTGACTGTGTGCGGGGTCTGTGGGCTCCTCCTGTGCTCCCTAGCAGGCTGCGTGGTCACTAGGTGCGGGGTCTGTGGGCTCCCTCCCTGTGCTCCCTAGCAGGCTGCGTGGTGACTGTGTGCGGGGTCTGTGGGCTCCCTCCTTTGCTCCCTAGCAGGCTGCGTGGTGACTGTGTGCGGGGTCTGTGGGCTCCTCCTGTGCTCCCTAGCAAGCTGCGTGGTGACTGTGTGCGGGGTCTGTGGGCTCCTCCTGTGCTCCCTAGCAGGCTGCGTGGTGACTGTGTGCGGGGTCTGTGGGCTCCCTCCTGTGCTCCCTAGCAGGCTGCGTGGTGACTAGGTGTGGAGTCTGTGGGCTCCTCCTGTGCTCCCTAGCAGGCTGCGTGATGACTAGGTGCGGGGTCTGTGGGCTCCCTCCTTGTGCTCCCTAGCAGGCTGCGTGGTGACTGTGTGCGGGGTCTGTGGGCTCCTCCCTGTGCTCCCTAGCAGGCTGCGTGGTGACTGTGTGCGGGGTCTGTGGGCTCCCTCCTGTGCTCCCTAGCAGGCTGCGTGGTAACTAGGTGTGGGGTCTGTGGGCTCCTTCCTGTGCTCCCTAGCAGGCTGCGTGGTGACTAGGTGTGGGGTCTGTGGGCTCCTCTTGTGCTCCCTAGCAGGCTGCGTGGTGACTAGGTGCGGGGTCTGTGGGCTCCTCCTGTGCTCCCCATCCCTAGCAGGCTGTGGGCTCCCTCCTGTGCTCCCTAGCAGGCTGCGTGGTGACTAGTGTGCGGGGTCTGTGGGCTCCCTCCTGTGCTCCCTAGCAGGCTGCGTGGTGACTAGGTGTGGGGTCTGTGGGCTCCTCTGTGCGCCCTAGCAGGCTGCGTGTGACTAGGTGCGGGGTCTGTGGGCTCCCTCCTGTGCTCCCTAGCAGGCTGCGTGGTGACTAGGTGTGGGGTCTGTGGGCTCCCTCCTGTGCTCCCTAGCAGGCTGCGTGGTGACTAGGTGCGGGGTCTGTGGGCTCCCTCCTGTGCTCCCTAGCAGGCTGCGTGGTGACTAGGTGCGGGGTCTGTGGGCTCCCTCCTGTGCTCCCTAGCAGGCTGCGTGGTGACTAGGTGTGGGGTCTGTGGGCTCCCTCCTGTGCTCCCTAGCAGGCTGCGTGGTGACTAGGTGTGGGGTCTGTGGGCTCCCTCCTGTGCTCCCTAGCAGGCTGCGTGGGTGACTAGTGTGGGGGTCTGTGGGCTCCTCCTGTGCTCCCTAGCAGGCTGCTGTGGTGACTAGTGGTGACTGGTGTGGGGTCTGTGGGCTCCTCCTGTGCTCCCTAGCAGGCTGCGTGGTGACTAGGTGTGGGGTCTGTGGGCTCCTCCTGTGCTCCCTAGCAGGCTGCGTGGTGACTAGGTGCGGGGTCTGTGGGCTCCTCCTGTGCTCCCTAGCAGGCTGCGTGTGACTGGGGGGGGTCTGTGGGCTCCCTCCTGTGCTCCCTAGCAGGCTGCGTGGTGACTAGGTGTGGGGTCTGTGGGCTCCTCCTGTGCTCCCTAGCAGGCTGCGTGGTGACTAGGTGCGGGGTCTGTGGGCTCCCTCCTGTGCTCCCTAGCAGGCTGCGTGGTGACTGTGTGCGGGGTCTGTGGGCTCCCTCCCTGTGCTCCCTAGCAGGCTGCGGGTGACTAGGTGTGGGGTCTGTGGGCTCCTCCTGTGCTCCCTAGCAGGCTGCGTGGTGACTAGGTGTGGGGTCTGTGGGCTCCTCCTGTGCTCCCTAGCAGGCTGCGTGGTGACTGTGTGCGGGGTCTGTGGGCTCCCTCCTGTGCTCCCTAGCAGGCTGCGTGGTGACTAGGTGCGGGGTCTGTGGGCTCCTCCTGTGCTCCCTAGCAGGCTGCGTGGTGACTAGGTGCGGGGTCTGTGGGCTCCTCCTGGGCTCCTCCTGTGCTCCCTAGCAGGCTGCGTGGTGACTGTGTGCGGGGTCTGTGGGCTCCTCTTGTGCTCCCTAGCAGGCTGCGTGGTGACTAGGTGTGGGGTCTGTGGGCTCCTCCTGTGCTCCCTAGCAGGCTGCGTGGTGACTAGGTGCGGGGTCTGTGGGCTCCCTCCCTGTGCTCCCTAGCAGGCTGCGTGGTGACTGTGTGCGGGGTCTGTGGGCTCCTCTTGTGCTCCCTAGCAGGCTGCGTGGTGACTGTGTGCGGGGTCTGTGGGCTCCTCCTGTGCTCCCTAGCAAGCTGCGTGGTGACTGTGTGCGGGGTCTGTGGGCTCCTCCTGTGCTCCCTAGCAGGCTGCGTGGTGACTGTGTGCGGGGTCTGTGGGCTCCTCCCTGTGCTCCCTAGCAGGCTGCGTGGTGACTGTGTGCGGGGTCTGTGGGCTCCTCCTGTGCTCCCTAGCAAGCTGCGTGGTGACTGTGTGCGGGGTCTGTGGGCTCCTCCTGTGCTCCCTAGCAGGCTGTGTGGTGACTAGGTGCGGGGTCTGTGGGCTCCCTCCCTGTGCTCCCTAGCAGGCTGCGTGGTGACTGTGTGCGGGGTCTGTGGGCTCCTCTTGTGCTCCCTAGCAGGCTGCATGGTGACTAGGTGCGGGGTCTGTGGGCTCCCTCCCTGTGCTCCCTAGCAGGCTGCGTGGTGACTGTGTGCGGGGTCTGTGGGCTCCCTCCTGTGCTCCCTAGCAGGCTGCGTGGTGACTGTGTGCGGGGTCTGTGGGCTCCCTCCCTGTGCTCCCTAGCAGGCTGCGTGGTGACTGCGGGGGTGTGGGGTGCTCCCTAGCTGTGGGTGTGGGGGTCTGTCCTCCTGTGCTCCCTAGCAGGCTGCGTGGTGACTGTGTGCGGGGGTCTGTGGGCTCCCTCCCTGTGCTCCCTAGCAGGCTGCGTGGTGACTAGTGTGGGGTCTGTGGGCTCCCTCCTGTGCTCCCTAGCAGGCTGCGTGGTGACTGTGTGCGGGGTCTGTGGGCTCCCTCCCTGTGCTCCCTAGCAGGCTGCGTGGTGACTGTGTGCGGGGTCTGTGGGCTCCTCCCTGTGCTCCCTAGCAGGCTGCGTGGTGACTAGTGTGCGGGGTCTGTGGGCTCCCTCCCTGTGCTCCCTAGCAGGCTGCGTGGTGACTGTGTGCGGGGTCTGTGGGCTCCTCTGTGCTCCCTAGCAGGCTGCGTGGTGACTGTGTGCGGGGTCTGTGGGCTCCTCTTGTGCTCCCTAGCAGGCTGCGTGGTGACTGTGTGCGGGGTCTGTGGGCTCCCTCCCTGTGCTCCCTAGCAGGCTGCGTGGTGACTGTGTGCGGGGTCTGTGGGCTCCCTCCTGTGCTCCCTAGCAGGCTGCGTGGTGACTGTGTGCGGGGTCTGTGGGCTCCCTCCTGTGCTCCCTAGCAGGCTGCGTGGTGACTGTGTGCGGGGTCTGTGGGCTCCCTCCTGTGCTCCCTAGCAGGCTGCGTGGTGACTGTGTGCGGGGTCTGTGGGCTCCCTCCTGTGCTCCCTAGCAGGCTGCGTGGTGACTGTGTGCGGGGTCTGTGGGCTCCCTCCCTGTGCTCCCTAGCAGGCTGCGTGGTGACTGTGTGCGGGGTCTGTGGGCTCCCTCCTGTGCTCCCTAGCAGGCTGCGTGGTGACTGTGTGCGGGGTCTGTGGGCTCCTCCTGTGCTCCCTAGCAGGCTGCGTGGTGACTAGGTGCGGGGTCTGTGGGCTCCTCTTGTGCTCCCTAGCAGGCTGCGTGGTGACTGTGTGCGGGGTCTGTGGGCTCCTCCTGTGCTCCCTAGCAGGCTGCGTGGTGACTGTGTGCGGGGTCTGTGGGCTCCTCCTGTGCTCCCTAGCAGGCTGCGTGGTGACTAGGTGTGGGGTCTGTGGGCTCCTCTTGTGCTCCCTAGCAGGCTGCGTGGTGACTAGGTGTGGGGTCTGTGGGCTCCTCCTGTGCTCCCTAGCAGGCTGCGTGGTGACTAGGTGTGGGGTCTGTGGGCTCCTCCTGTGCTCCCTAGCAGGCTGCGTGGTGACTGGTGTGGGGGGTCTGTGGGCTCCCTCCTGTGCTCCCTAGCAGGCTGCGTGGTGACTAGGTGCGGGGTCTGTGGGCTCCTCCTGTGCTCCCTAGCAGGCTGCGTGGTGACTAGGTGCGGGGTCTGTGGGCTCCCTCCCTGTGCTCCCTAGCAGGCTGCGTGGTGACTAGGTGCGGGGTCTGTGGGCTCCCTCCCTGTGCTCCCTAGCAGGCTGCGTGGTGACTAGGTGCGGGGTCTGTGGGCTCCTCCTGTGCTCCCTAGCAGGCTGCGTGGTGACTGGTGTGCGGGGTCTGTGGGCTCCCTCCTGTGCTCCCTAGCAGGCCGCGTGGTGACTGTGTGTGGGGTCTGTGGGCTCCTCCTGTGCTCCCTAGCAGGCTGCGTGGTGACTAGGTGCTGACTTGGTTGGTGAAGGCAGCACCTTTGCACAGGTGTGTCTTACTGGGTGTTCTGTGCTGAAGGCTTGGGAAGCTGGTTCCTGCCACGCTGTCCTCGTCCCTGGTGTCTCCAGAGTCTGCCCTTCTACCTCTCTTCTTGTCTGGTGAGCTTCACCACTCTGCAGCTGAATTTCATCCTAAATCACAGCTCTTGGAGTTCATTACTCTCTGAAGAACAATTTCACAACCCCGGAGCCCATGCTATCTAAGCCACATCCAAGGCATTTCAGACCATTAGTAAAATGGATGACCTTGTGGAGGAGGAGGAGAAAGACCACACAGGAGAGCCACCTACCGCCCCTAGGCTGCTTTCTGATTAGGAAGGAGCTTCCCCAGGAGCGGGAGCTGCACACGGTGACACAGCCAGCTGCAGACCAGCCAGCCAGGAGGGCTCCTTGTTGGCGTCTGTTGCTGTTTGCCACGGATGACCATTTCTGAGTGGACTCTGAGAGAACGGGGAAGCCCATCTCCTGGCCAAAGGACAGGATGTGTAAATCTCCACGGTTTCCGTAAGTCGATGTCCCTGCTGTTTAGACCACTGTTCCCCTAGAATCTGCTGCTTGGTCAGTGTCTTACTCATACACCTCACTGTCCCATTTTGCAGCTGAATGCTGTGAAGAGTAAAACGTCACATCCCAAGAGGTGAGGAAGGCTTTGACCCTCTTAGACGTGGGTGAAATCCCTGGGGGTGGGGGGAGAGAGAGGCGGCGCTCTTGTGTTGGAACAGGGACAGAGGAGTGGGACGTCCTGCCTGGGCCTGCACGCTGTGCGGGTCTGCCTGCTGTCCCTGAGCCCCTCCTCTGCTGCGGGATACTCGGCCTGGCCTCTTCCTGCCCCTTCTCTGCGGCAGTTTCTCCTTCTCTGGGTCTGCTCTGCCAGGGAGTGGCCTGTCCACTACACCTGGGGCAGCTGCGCCGAGGCCAGCCCCTTCGAGGGCTCTCCTCTAAGTGTTGATGTGGAAATGTCAGGTGCGATTCTGGGTCCACTCTGGCCACGCCCTCATGTTCATTCCCTGAAGTGCTGAAAGAAGAAGACAGGGGACTGGAGAGCCGCCTGGGACTGTGCACCTGCTCCAACGCAGAGGCAGGAAGTGGGAGCACGTGCGGAGGCCTGAGGCTCCACCCACTCTCTTGTTGGAGTCAGATTCCACGGTGAGGCATTAAGGATGGGACCAGGTGCATGGGTACTAACCCACTGGTGAGTTCATAAATTGGTGGATTAATAGGCTAATGGGTCACCGTGAGAGGGTCTGCCACAGAGGCCAGCTCAGCTCTGTATCTTTTTTTTTTTTTTGGTGGTACTGGGGATTGAACTCAGGGGCACTCGACCACTGGGCCACATCCCCAGCCCTTTTTTGCATTTTATTTGGAGACAGGGTCTCACTGAGTTGCTAAGTGCCTCACCATTGCTGAGGCTGGCTTTGAACTCGCGATCCTCCTGCCTCAGCCTCCCAAAGTGCTGGGATTACAGGCGTGCGCCACCGCGCCCGGCTTTCAGCTCTGTATCTTGTACGTGCCTCTCTCACCCTGCCCCACCTCAGGACTCTACAGAGCCCCCACCAGCTAGAAGGCCCTTGTCTTCGGACCTCCAGCCTCCAGAGCCATTAGCTGGATCAACTTTCATTCCTTACAGGTTCACCAGTCTAGGGCTTTCAGTGGCAGCAACAGGAAGTGGACTAAGATGCCAGGCTGTGTTGGGACACTGTTCACTGGTCAACGCCCCGCCAAGTGGCCAGGATGGAAGAGGAGCCGTGCACCAGCCAGCAGGCCGGAAGTGGGCAGGAGCCCAGCAGGCTGCCGCGGCAGTGCTGGGGGTGGTGACGACTGCAAGCCAGGAAGTGCGAGCCAGAGGGAGATGCTGGTGTCAGGGACCTCAGAGGCAGAAGAGACAGAGCATGGAGGAGGGCAGCGGCAGGGACACGGCAAAACGTTGCTTGGGTGTTGTGCCAGGGTAACTACCCCAACTCTGAGTGACTGGCCGGGCTCACTCAGAGAACAGCACTGGGTAGTAATGACTGGGTCAAGAACGAGGGATGTGTCCACCGTGCTGTCTGCCGGGAAGCGGGACAGGTGGCCAAGGGACAGAGCAAGCAGACAGAGTAACAAGACCCTGCAGACAGAACACCACACCTGGCCCAAGGCTGTGCTGAGGACGCTTGGGGAGGCCAGGGCACAGGCTGGAGGGGCACCTGGCCCAAGGCTGTGCTGAGGACGCTTGGGGAGGGCACCAGCTGGAGGGGCAGGGCAGGACAGCACAGGCTGGAGGGGCACCTGGCCCAAGGCTGTGGTGCTTGGGGACACCTGGCCCAAGGCTGTGCTGGGACGAGGGGAGCCAGGGCACAGGGAGGGGAGGGTGCTGAGGACGCTTGGGGAGCCCAGGGCCTGGAGGGGCACCTGGCCCAAGGCTGTGCTGAGGACGCTTGGGGAGCCCAGGGGCACAGCTGGAGGGGCACCTGGCCCAGGCTGTGGAGGGGCTGAAGGATGCTTTGGGGAGCCCAGGGGCACAGCTGGAGGGGCACCTGGCCCAGGCTGTGCTGAGGAGCTTGGGGAGCCCAGGGGCACAGGCTGGAGGGGCCCTGGCCCAAGGCTGTGCTGAGGACGCTTGGGGACAGCTGGGCCAAGGCTGTGCACAGCCCAGGGGCACAGCTGGAGGGGCACCTGGCCCAAGGCTGTGCTGCTGAGGACGCTTGGGGAGCCCAGGGCACAGCTGGAGGGGCACCTGGCCCAAGGCTGTGGAGGAGCCCAGGGCACAGGCTGGAGGGGGGAGCGGGCCTGGCCCAAGGCTGTGCTGAGGACGCTTGGGGAGCCCAGGGGCACAGCTGGAGGGGCACCTGGCCCAAGGCTGTGCTGAGGACGCTTGGGGAGCCCAGGGGCACAGATGGAGGAGGCACCTGGCCCAAGGCTCTGCTGTGCTGAGGACGCTTGGGGAGCCCAGGGGCACAGGCTGGAGGGGCACCTGGAGGGGCCCTGGCCCAAGGCTGTGCTGAGGACGCTTGGGGAGCCCCCAGGGCACAGCTGGAGGGGCACCTGGCCCAAGGCTGTGCTGAGGGGCACGCTTGGGGAGAGGACCAGGGCACAGGCTGGAGGGGCACCTGGCCCAAGGCTGTGCTGAGGACGCTTGGGGAGCCCCAGGGCACAGGCTGGAGGGGCACCTGGCCCAAGGCCCAAGGCTGTGCTGAGGACGCTTGGGGAGGCCCAGGGCACAGCTGGAGGGGGGGAGGCCAGGGCACAGCTGCACCTGGCCCCAAGGCTGTGCTGAGGACGCTTGGGGGGGCACCTGGCCCAAGGCTGTGCCCAGGGGCACAGGGAGGGGCTGGAGGGGCACCCCGGGGCACAGGCCCAAGGGGCTGTGCTGAGGACGCTTGGGGAGCCCAGGGCACAGCTGGAGGGGCACCTGGCCCAAGGCTGTGCTGAGGACGCTTGGGGAGCCCAGGGCACAGCTGGAGGGGCACCTGGCCCTGCCCTGTGCTTCTTTAAGCAGCACAGCATGGCCTCTCCCTCCTGGTGTCCGCTCCAGTGGTGGCTGGACGAGCGACACGTATCCCTTCCACGGTGCCCACACCTCTGCCCCACTTGCCACTGAGAGGGGTTTAAGTGTCAGGCTGCAAATCAGTGACTTCATCAGCATCACCTTGCTTAGTTTGTTGTCTGCGCAGCTGTCCTAGGACACCTGAAAAAGCTACTCTGTGTGGTCACCACTAGCTTGCCCCTGCTCCCAGTGAGCCTGACCAACGGTCCTAGGGCCCCTCAGATAACATCTGGCCAGGGGTTCTGGGATGGGCGCTCCCTCTGTCCCTTCTGCAGGGCTAGGTTCTTGGGAACAAGGCAGACCAGGAGCAGGTGTTGGATTGTCCTTCTTTTCCTTAAGGATGACATGCATGCACGGCTACTTTTGCTTTTTGATGCTTTTAAGGGATGCTTTAAACAACTGAGCACGTTTCTAAGTTGCTTTTGATGACTCACTGGGCAAAGAGTCTAGGAGGGGTCATTGTCCCTGAGGAGTTTTTAAGGCTGCTCTCCAAGAGACAAGCCCCAGAGTAGACCCCACAACAAGCACGCAGCCGTGCCTCTGGTTTGATGCGTACTTTTACCCAACCGTGCTCCTACCTACAAGATCCGCCTCTTTGAGAGAAGCTTCTGGGGTCCAAGTTTAAGGCCTCTCATGCGCACTCTCAGGCTTCCCTTCTGGACCTCTGAGGGGAGCAGGTGAGGAGGGTGCCTATTAGACTTGGATGAAGAAGTGGGGGGCTGTTCCCGTCAGACAACCACGGAGGCAGATGCCGAGCAACAGAGCCGGCGTCAGAAACGTTGGCCGAGTGCGTGAGTCTTCCCTGAGGTCCCAGCGCCCCCGGCTGCAGGGAGGCAGGTGGGATGGGTCTGGAGAAAAGGAGTTTCAGAGAGAGTAGGAGAAACAGATGTGTTTGGAGAAAGTTGGACATGTAAAAGAGGAAGTTGATGTAAGTGTAGTGGCACCCCTTTCTTTACAGAAAATTTTTACTAGACTTCTCCAGAAATCTTCACCATGGCTGATTTTAGGACTGTCAGCAAAAGAATCTCTACAAAAGAGTTCAGTGAAGATAAAATTCCTATTTTCGTGTTGCCCTATTTCACTTGGCCACTGGCCTGGAAGAAATCAGCACTCCAGGTGCTGGACACCCCTTTACTTGTTTTTTCACAAACGCGTATCCAGTGTATCCAGTATAGTGGTTTGTAGAAGTGTGTTTGCAAATGCAAAGTGTGATAATAACAAGGACAAATTCTTTAATAAGGCCTCTGGCCTTGAGCTGGAGCTTCACAGAGATGTCTACATTTCTGAGATAAGAGAAGTTACCATTTGGGCTCCATGGTGACAGCTGGCAGGGGGAGGAAAGAAAGGGGAGAAGGAGCTCTCCCCTTCTCAGGTGTTGTCCTTGAAGGGTTAACATGCCCAGAACAGTGAAAGAAAAGAACAAACTGCTTTTATGTGAACTTCTGTAAACTGTACTTCTGAGCTCCTCCCCTTACATGCTGTGTATGAAATTCTGAAACTACCTGAACTCCGGGTTCAGGGGATTGATTGATTACAGGGAGAGCTGTACCCTCTGGACTGGCTGCAGCCAAAATAATAAAACTGTTTCCTGTTATCTTCAGTGCCTTACCTCGTCTGTCCCTACAACATAAGAACAAAAAAATCAAAAACTTAGAAAAAGAGCAAAACAAAAAATATGGATGAAATTCTTTGGAGTGATGTGAAGAGTCTCAGCTGTTTTCCTGGTGAATGGCTTACCAGCGCGTGTCTTTAACGCACCATAGAAAAGTCCCCATTCACCCAGGTCCCTCATCTGTCCTGGCCTCCGCCCCAGCATGGTCCGGGCATGGGCATGAGGGTCGGGGCCACATCACCACCGCCATCAGTCCCCCGCCTGTCGCACTAAGGCGCCGGCCAGTGGAGGCAGTGTCTGCCCAGAGAGCATGGGGACACTTCCTGAGCCTCCAAGTGTTCCAGCCACGCCCCATGGCCAGCTGTTGGTCAGCTGCCCAGCTGTGCTCACCGTCCATCCCTCGCCTCCCAGGTCGGGAACCCTGCGCAGGTTGCCCAGGCCGCCTCCTTACGGCTCACTGCCCAGCCGCAGCCCAGGGCTGCCAGGAGACGTGTGGCCAGGAGGGGACTGACCTCTTGGGCCCTCACCGGGTTCTTCAAGGACACACTGCGTGTTCATACCTCGGCACCAAGTGCGCTCTGGTTTCAATGACCCGAGAGGGAAAGTCCCGCACCTCTGCGTCAGCGCCGCCCAGGGCTGGTCAGCGCAGGCTGTGGGGCCTGGCTCGCAGTGGCCGCGGGCCTCGCTTAGTGCTGCCTCTCCCGGGCCGGGCCGCCGAGGCCGGCCGCGCTGTCTTCTCGGGAAATCCATGTTCCGACAGGTCGAAGGGCAAAGAGGAAGGACGTGGGCCTGGGCGCAGTGGTGCTCCGCTCCGATTCGTCACTGAGTGCGTTTCTCTTCCTGTGTCTGCGCCCAGAGGCGCCGCGGCAGGCACATCTGTTTTTAAATTCAAAATAAAAACAAAATGTGTTGTGCTCGAGGCATTTTTCATTTTGTTTTTTAAACCGCACGTGTAGCTCAGGAGCACCTGGCGTCCGCAGATTGTTGGCACGCTGGCGTCACTGGAGTGGGTGCTGTGGTCTGTCCGATACCCTTCAAAGCCTGTCCTGCGCTGGCGGCGTCCCCTCTCTCCTCGGGCGCGCAGGGGCTGCCTCGTGCAGGCGACCCCACGCGGAGAGCCAGGGAGCCCCAGCAGGCCACAGAGCCCTGCCTTCTGGAGAGCCCATGTCCCCTCCGGCTCCCCGGAGAGCGGAGACCCTGGTAGTACGCAGCCTGGCCGGGCCTCGCAGCCGAGGTCTCGGAGGTCGCTGCGTGCTGAGGCCCCGCCACGACCTCGGTGATTCCACACATTCAGCCTCTCCCCTCCTGCCCTCCCTGCACTCCGCTGCTCAGCGCTCCCGGTGGCCGTGCCCGCAGGGCCCAGGCTGCAGCCCAGAGGTCGCAGGCCAGGTTGAGGAGGGCCCTGCGCGGAGGGGCTGGCAGGACGGCATTTGTGCCAAGTGCGCGACAGAATCCACAGCCTCCAGTCGGGAGGCTCCTGCTGGAGGCTTTACTGCTCAGCCTCGACGGGGAGGGCTCCGCCCCTGCCCAGGCCGCGGGAGCCCCAGAGCAGAGGCAAGACTGTGAGCGTCCGGGGCGCCTCCAGGGCCTGCAGTGGCCTCAGCCAGGTGTCCGGAGGGCGGGCGGCAGGCCACTCCGCAGGCTGCCTGTGCAGCTGGGCCTGCGGGGAGCCCACCCGGGCGCCGGCTTGCACGCGCGGTGTGCACACGCGGCTCCCGCCTGAGCAGCAGGGCGTGCCAAAGGCCGTGCCCGGGAACACCTCCCGGAGGCCTCACCTGTAAACGCAGTTAGCGTGATGATCGCCGTGGTGGTGCCCGCGTCTTGGCGCAGAGGCGCGCACACATACGAGGACCCGCAGCCGAGTGTGTGGCGGGGGCTCCTTGGCGCGGGCTTCCTCCTCGCCCTCTCCGTGGTGTCCCCGCGAGGGAGGGAGGCTGCGCTGCTCCTCCGGGAGCACTGTGCGACTGGGCGGGTGCCAGGGCTGGGCGCAGAGAGGGCGGCGCAGGTGCCAGGGCTGCTGCGTGCTGCTGCACAGAGCACCTGCTGCTTTGACAGCAACGCGTTAAAAAGACCCTGCAGACCCTTGGCCATTATATTTGGTTGACACTTGGAAGATAAAATGAAGTCCACAATGAGTATTTTTTTAAAATATTTATTTATTTATTTATTTTCTTTAGTTGTACACAATGCGTTTTATTTTTACGTGGGGCTGAGGATCGAACCCGGGCCGCGCACGTGCTAGGTGAGCGCTCTACCGCTGAGCCACAGCCCAGCACCAACAATGAGTTTTTAACAACATTGGGAAAGGCTGCTGTGAAAATATCAACCCAGACAAATCCCTCAGGTAGCATCCGAGGAGACCTCTGATGGGGGTGAACGGCTAGTGGTTATGAGCGCCTCTGCGTGGGGCGTTCCGGGGTTTCATTCTTGGTATGCCATAGTGATTTTTATAGTGAGAAAGTATTAATTACTTTTATAGAAAGCAGATAAGGGATATCCCCCTAAACAAGATTTTCAAATACTTTTTAGACCTGTGTTTTATAAACTATTTTCCTTCTGTAGAGATCATCTGGTGGCACTACAGTAATTGAAAAAATATAATAAGCCACTGGGACATAATAAACCACTTTCTGATGAGTCCCAAATCAATTCACATAGTAAATGAGAGTGTAACGCACCCTCGGATCTATGGACCTGTCCATGCTCACCATGATTAAAATTTAATAATTTATTAAGCACAGAGATGGGCACATACGTGCTCAATAAATATCTGTTAAATAAGTGAATAATTGGGTTAAAATGAGGTTCGCCATGGAATGAGGTTCAGTCCCCATAACGTCACCTGAGAGTGTGAGAGGAGACATGCCCAGAGCCAGCAAGCTGGCAAGCGCAGGGCAGAGCCTGGAACCGCGGTGTCTGACGGGGAATCCATTCTGTGACTCTGGCTCCTGGCTGAGCTTGCTCTTCCCTATCGTGAGTGATCTCCCCGAGGGCTTCACTGTGGCTTCTCTGTCTCTGTGACCCTGAGCCACATGAGTGAGCAGTGCTCACGGTCGTGAGTGCACTGGACGTGGATTCTCCGTTCCTGGAAGTGGAGGTCAAGCACCTTTCTAAACCCTGACCCAGGCTGGCAGGCCGCGGCCTCCTTGCCCACCTACTGTCCCCTCTGTGGCTGTACATGTTGACCTATACAGTTCCTTGCCAGTGCCCCAGCCTCTCTTGCCAACTGTGTTAGCTCATTCTGTTCCCGCAGCCTGGTGCCCCCCCCCCACCCCCGGCTCCTCCTCTGGTAACTGTGCTCAGCACTCAGTCTAAGGGCTCGTTTCAGGGGCTCTGTTCCTTAGCCCCGCGTACCTGTTCCTCTCTTACTCACTCCTGGAGGAAGAGGCTCACTTTCCTCTGGAATGCTCGCCTGGTTTTACACTTGGCCTCCTCTAGCACCACGAGTGAATGCAGGGAGTGCAGGAAGAAGCAGTCCTTCCGTTACACGCAGTGGTCATGCTGTGCTTGATTTCTGGCGGGAGGAGGACAGGTCAAGCAGGTGCCACCACCCCACGTGGATAGCTCCCCTTGTAATGATTCTCATTCATTCTTAACAGCTTTAACTTCTTAATACTTACTTACTTTGCCTGCTACAATTTTGCCCATTGCAAGTGCACAATTCAATGATTTTAGTAAACCTTCTCACAGTTAATCCCTAGGCCAGCCAGCTCCAAGCAGCCTTTGATCTTTCTTTTGTGTTTGTGGATTTGCTTTCTTAAAATAATTCATATAAAATCAAAGGGAGATCAGTAGAGGAAGCAACCAGAGAGTGGAGGGGGGGAGGAGGTGCTGGGAGTGACATTGGCCAATTTACGTTGTCATATTTTGTGCATGTGCAAACACTAACAGCAGGTCCTGTCGTGATGTACAACTATAATGCACCTATAAAAATGTGAAAAGAAAAAATTCAGACAACTGGAATCGTATACTATGTAGTGCTGTACACGTCTAGCTTCTTTCACATTATGTTATATTTGAGGCGCATCTACATTATTCCTTAATTTTAATTACTGGATAGTTGTCATTGTTATGCTTCATTTTGTTTATCATTCATAAGTTGACAGACATTTGATTTGATCCCAGTACTTGACAGGAAGGGCATGCCACTGGGGTATGTGGTTTGTCTGGGCACATTTTCACTTCTTTTGGGTAAATACCTAGGGAGTTGAATTGTTGTGTGTTTTGGTAAATTCACATTAAAATTTTAAAAAAGAAATAGGTAAACTGTATTTTGAAGTTACTGGGCCATTTGTCCTTCTGATCACAGCTAGTCTGGTGGTGTAGGTATGGCTTTGGGTTTCTCTAGTGAAAGTAATGTTGATAGTCTTTTAATGTACTTATTAGCTGTTTTTTTTTCCACTCATATTTGCTGAAAATTTTATCCAAGTATTTTGCTAATTTATAATTGGATTGTCTCATTATTGAATTATAATTAAATTACAAATCCCTTAACAGCTATGATTTCCAAATATTTTCTCCCAATCTTTGGTTTGGATTTTAATTTTCAAAATTATGTCTTTTAATGTCAACAAAGTTCAACTTGCCATTTTTTTCTTTTAATGGCTTGTGCTTCTGCTGTTGAGTCAAAGAAGTTTTTGTGTATCTACATTTGGTCATTGAATTATCCCAGTCCCTTTAATTGGAGAGGCGATCCTTTCCTCCTTGGAATTGTCTTGGCACTTTGGTTGAAAATCAAGTGACCTTAAATGTAGAATTTTTACTACTAGACTTCCCATTCTATTTAACTGCTTCAAAGACAGTTTGGTTCTTATATATTGATGTTGTTTTCTGCAGCGTTGCTGAAACTGTTTATTCATTCTAGCAATTATTTTTTTAGGAATCCTTATGGTTTTATGCATATTGTCAAATAACCTGCAAGTAAGGGCACCTTTGACTTCTCCTCTGCAGTCTCTGGGACTTTGACCCTTCACTGTTGGTGGCACTGGCTAGAAGCTCCAGTGCAGCGCTGACTGGTGGTGAGAGCCGCGGTCTTGCCGTTCTCCTGACAGAAAGCACTTTCTCCAACCACGGCGCGGGCTGCAGGCTTTGCACAGTGCTCTATCAGACAGGGGAAGTATTTTATATTTTGTTGAGAGTTTTTCCCCTCTGTCATGAACAACTGTTGGATTTTGTCACCTTCCTTTCACTTTTATTGAGATGACCATGACACATCCTTTGTTCCGTTAAAATTGTGCATCACATGAGCTGAGTTTGGATGTCAGCTTAACCTGAATTCTGAGGATTGGTTCCACCTGGTCTGGTGTACACCCTTTGTAAATGCTGCTTTTACTGCTCGTGTTTTACTAGGGTTCTTAAGCTGTGTTTATGAAGAGGTTTGTTGGTAATTTAATTTTCTTGTGGTATTCTGTCCGACTTTGCTATTAGGGTGGTAATGACCTCAGGTAATGCTCCGGGAGTTCTTCATTTTCTAAGACTCTGTGGTAGCATCAGCATTAATTCATCTTTACTAATGGATAGGATTTGCCAGTGGAGCTCTCCAACCTTGTGCTTTCTTTGTGGAAAGATTTTCAATTATTAATTTAATTTCTTTTATTGTTATAGGTCAATCCAGAGTTTCTATTTTTTCTTGTCATTTTGATATTTGTATTTTGGGGAATTTATGTGTTTTATCTACATTGTTTAATTTGTTAGCATAATTTTTCATGAGATTCCCTTATGATCTTTTAGTTTTTATGGGGTCGTTCCAAATGTCCACACTTCATTAAGACCTTAGTAACTTAGGGATTCCATTCTGGCCCCATCTCGATCAGTCTAGCTAGATTGGTATCAATTTCTTAATCTTCTCTAAGAATCTACTTTCCCCATTAGATTATATTTGTTGTTGTTTTTTTCTTTATGTTGCTTTAATTTTCACTCTGATTTTTTTTTTTTTTTTGCTTGATTTGGGTTTAATTTTATTTTGCTAGCTTCTCAAGATTGAAACTTAGAATTTTTATTTTAAAACCTATTTTTAAAAAGTGGTATTTAAAGATACAAATTTTCCCTTAATTACTTTTGAATCATCCCTTAGATTTTGATATATTGTTTTCTATCAGTTTGAAATATTTTAGAATTCTTTTAGAATGCATTCTGTTTAATTTCCAAGTATACGAGATGCTGCAACTTTCTTTTGTAGATTTCTAATTTAACTTTGAGAACTCAGATTGAATGATTTTGATTCTTTAACTTCATTGAAAACTTTTACTGGATTATTAATGGTCATTTTTGAAAAATAGCCCAGTGCTCTTGGAAAGCAGGTGCACCCTGGGTGAGCAGAGTGTGTTGCAGAGGTCAGTGTGTGCAGAGGTCAGTGGTGCAGAGGTCAGTGCGTGCAGAGGTCAGTGGTGCAGAGGTCAGTGCGTGCAGAGGTCAGTGCGTGCAGAGGTCAGTGCAGTGCAGAGGTCAGTGCGTGCAGAGGTCAGTGCGTGCAGAGGTCAGTGCAGTGCAGAGGTCAGTGCGTGCAGAGGTCAGTGCGTGCAGAGGTCAGTGTGTTGCAGAGGTCAGTGCATGCAGAGGTCAGTGCGTGCAGAGGTCAGTGCAGTGCAGAGGTCAGTGCGTTGCAGAGGTCAGTGCGTTGCAGAGGTCAATGTGTTGCAGAGGTCAGTGTTGCAGAGGTCAGTGCGTTGCAGAGGTCAGTGTATTGCAGAGGTCAGTGGTGCAGAGGTCAGTGTGTTGCCGAGGTCAGTGGTGCAGAGGTCGGTGGTGCAGAGGTCGGTGGTGCAGAGGTCAGTGCGTGCAGAGGTCAGTGCGTGCAGAGGTCAGTGCATTGCAGAGGTCAGTGTGTTGCAGAGGTCAGTGTTGCAGAGGTCAGTGCGTTGCAGAGGTCAGTGTGTTGCAGAGGTCAGTGGTGCAGAGGTCAGTGTGTTGCCGAGGTCAGTGGTGCAGAGGTCGGTGGTGCAGAGGTCAGTGCGTGCAGAGGTCAGTGTGTTGCAGAGGTCAGTGCGTGCAGAGGTCAGTGTGTTGCAGAGGTCAGTGGTGCAGAGGTCAGTGTGTACAGAGGTCAGTGGTGCAGAGGTCAGTGCGTGCAGAGGTCAGTGCGTGCAGAGGTCAGTGCGCGCAGAGGTCAGTGCACGCAGAGGTGGGCTGTGGGGTGAGCTATCCGCTGCTCTGTCCTTTCCTGTCTGTGTGTTCTGCTGATCATTTAGAAGGAAGCACAAGCTCCAACTATAATTTCCGAATCATTTAGTTTTTCTTTCAATTGTGTTGATTTGGCTTAGTGTGTTTTGGAATTTTGTTTTTAAGTGTATGTACACTTAGAATTTTTTAACATATTTTTGGTATACTGGTCCTTTTGTTATTAAGACATTTCCTTACTTCTTTCTAATGATATTTCTTGCCTAAAATGACATTTTATCTGAGATAAATATAAGTCTTCAGGTTTACATGGCGTATACCTTCACCATTACTTTAAACCTGTTCGTGTCTTTGAGTCTTAAACTTCTCTCTCCTCGTCAGCATACAGTCAAGGGCTGCTTTTAAGCCACTTTATCAATCCCTGCCTTTTGACCTTTTGATTAGAATGTTTAGTCCACTTGCATTTTTTGTGACTGTTAGTTATATTTACATCTTCCATTGCTATTTGTTTTCAACAAGTATCATATATATATTCTTTGGTCTGTGATCCTTACTTGCTGTCTTATTTTGTGGTAAAAACATTTTTAGTGTACCATTTTAATTTTTGGTGTGCCATTTTAATTCTTTCTTTTTGATACTTGTCAGTTTTTTCTAGTTGCTGCTCTATAGATTGTAATGTGCATCACACAGTAGAAGAATCTGCTTCAGATTAATGCCTCCACAGTCACAGGACCTCTGCTCAAATGTAACTCTGTTCGCAGCTCTTCCTTTTTTGGCTCCTATTTTCTTATATCATGTCTCTGTGTGTGACATGCCTCGTATTCTTACAGCCGTTGTTTTCATCACTCTTACTCTTATAGGGAAGCTGACAGGAGCAATGTCTTTGTAAAGCCTTTTCCCTGAAGCTTCCTGTAGCTATTGCAGGTATCCTCACTCCCTCCCCAGGCCTCAAGTCCCCACCTGGGCCCAGGTCTGGTCACTAGGGTTTTTCACACTGAATTCTGACTCTGGTCCCTCCTGAGAGACGTGTCTACTGTCCACATGTTCTCGTGGTCTCTGTCTGGCACTGTCTTTACTTCACTTTTGCTTTTGAGGGACAGTCTCATTGGATGTGGAGTCTTGTTTGATATTTTCTCTTCAGAAAACCCAGCGCGTGCTGGCCTCCACGGTCTCAGTGGAATGACTGGCCATTAATTGAATAAGGGCTTTCCCAGAGGGGATGACTCATTTTTGCCTTTGTGATCTCAAGATTTTCTCTTATTTTTGCTGCCAAGAGTTTGTGACGTATCTGAATGTGTCTGTTTCGTGTTTTCTTACATGAAGTTCTGCGAGACTCATGGGTCTCTAGATCAGTGTTTCTCCACCAAGTTTGGGAAGTTTCCAGCCATTATTGCTCTATGTTTCTTCCCCTCTCTTGCTCCTCTTCCCTCTGGAGTCCCTGTTACACGTGTGCCCACCTGTTCCGTGTCCTACAGGTGTCCTTCTGCAACGGGCTTTTCTTCATTTCCTTCATCTTTTACTCTTGGGTTCAGGTTGGGTTATTTCTGCTGATCTCCACATTCACTAAGGCTCTGCCTTCTCACACTGGCTGTGGACCTGCCCAGTGAGGTCTTCATTCCAGTTGCTGAGCTGTGTAACTCTGCAATTTCCCGAGGGTACTTATTCTCATGGTACCTGAGTTTTCCTTGAGATTTCCTACTTTCGAAGTCACTTCTTCTCATATTTTATTTAATTCTTTAAATATTGTTCCTGAAATTCTTTGGACATATTTTTTGTTGCTTTGCAGTTTTTGTTTGCTGAATTCTTCAACAATGACCACTCACTCAATTTCCAGTTTTTTTTCTCCCAAATGTGGGTCATGACTTCCTGCTTTTATCATAATTTCTAATTGGAAACTTGACATTTTCAATAACAAATTATTGCAGTTCTGCATTTTTCTGTGAGGATTATTACTACTATTGCTTTTTTCTTTTTCTATTTTATAGTAACTCACCTGGACTTAACCAGTTCCTTCTTTCTCTGTGACATGGAGCCAGGGATCAGGAAGGCCTTTCCCCATTTTGTTTATAATTCTTATTTTTGTGCCTGGCTTCCTAGATGTTGTTCCTGAGTTTGTATAATTTACTTTCTAGTCAATGGTTGTTCAACATTTGTGCCTAAACTCCGTGCCGGTCAGGTCTGCACCCTTGGTTGGTGATGAGTGTGTAGGCTGAGGCGCGTCCAGCGCTCAGGCAGTCTTACAGTTCACTGGGTGTCTTCCTCCACGGTGTCCCCTTTCCTGTCCTGGACACACTAAGACATCTACAGATCAGGCAAGAGAAGAAAAGAGCCCCAGGGAAGACCCGAAGACCCCAGCCGTCATCCATGGCATCCCTGGGGGAGCACTGCTGGTGGGCCGCTCGTGTGACCTTGACTTTGTCTTTGGTGGTTTTATCCAGGCTCACGGTTGATTTTAGGGGCGAGAACTTTCTGACCTTTTCACTCTGACAAAACTGGACGTCCATCCTCAGTTTTTAGCACTTTTAGGAAGTATGTTGGCTGGATGTTCTAGTTAGGGTATTGTGCTTGGGAGAAGTCAGCCCGGGCCCGTGGCTCACAGGAAGGAAAGGATGGCAGAGAGCCCTGCAGCCGCACGCTGGGCACCTTCCTCCCCTCTCACCTCACTCTGCAGCGTCTCTTCTGTGAGGGAGGGGATGCTCCTGGGGTTGGGTACACCTTTCCTGTAAACGCCGAGTCCTAGAACACTCAGGTGGGGGTGGACGAGTGCGCTGGACCCCACCAGCACACCAGCCCTGACGACACTCAGGTGTGAGCAAGGAGTCGTGATCACAGAGAGCCTCCTGTGCTTCCTGCCCGGCTCTTGTGGTCCCTAAGTTGGAGCCGCTGGTGTCTTTTCTCCAGCTTTAGTTCTGGTCCACACAGCTGTTGGGAGGCTCCAAGGCGGTCATCTGAGGTGCAGAGGAAGTGTCCCCGGGTTGTCTTGTCCCTCCTCCTCTCTCCTCCTCCTCTTGGCCACTGGTGGTGCTCATGTCACGAGCTGAGAACTGCAGGGAGCAGTGTGCTGCGTTGGGACCTCTGACAGGCACGGAGTGAAGGCATTTCACCAAGGAGGGGCTCACGAAGTAGCCCTCTTCTCGGCATTCGTGTTCCGTGGGAATCGGATTTTCTGATGAAAGGGGATCATTTCAATGGGCCTGATCAGTCTTCTTTCAACCCCGTGTCCAATTCATCTTGGGGACCACTTTCCTGGTTCAGTGGGGAGCATTTGTACATAGCCAGCTCCACGGTGGCCCTGGACAGAGGAAGCCATGAGGGAGGCTCTGATCCCCTCCTGTGGGCAGTGCTTGACCCCGGGCTGACCCTGCCAAGTTCCGGCCAGTGGGTCTCAGCTTTTAAAATGAACAGCAATGATGCTGAGGTCTCTGTAGGTGCCCCAGGGGCAGGACAGTGTGCCGGCTTCTGGGTTCTTCAGCATCTGAGCCTTGCCGCCTTGGCCCGGGGCGAGCCGTGGGTCTGCGTGCACCCCAGTCCGCCGGCGCTGCCCTGCTCCCTCCCCTCACTCCCCTGTCCTCCCCTCCCCACCTCCTCGTAGGAGTTTGGTTTTTATGATGAACAGTTTAGACCTTGAGGATCTAGGTTGCAGACAACCTTTTGCAAATTCTTGTTATTAGGTGACATTTTTATTACCTTGTTGAGAAAAATTGAGGAAAAAGCAGCTCCTCTTTCTTACACAAATAACTTTTTAGCACAGTGCATTAAAAATAAAAAGAACCGTGGCAAGCAGGAGGCCGAGTATTCTGTTTAATTCACAGGAACTGGAGCAAGCAGTGCTACTACTTAAAGTCAAACGCGCGTTGCAGATATGCAAATATTGAGAAATAGGAAAAAAAATATTTCAGACAACTTCTAATTCCATTTTAATATCTTATTCTCATATTTAAACAGTCTATTTTTTAAATTGTAGAGAAAACATTTATTTTAGCATGGTTAATAAAGAAGAAAAACGCTGAGACTCAGGCATTTGGAAGGGCTAGCCCGTTAGGCAGGGCAGAGAAACCAGAGTGGGTGGGTAGGAAAGGGTGCCAAGCCTCGGCAGCGGTGCTGCCCGAGTGTGTTGGGTGGGTAGAGGTTTGGGATGGGTGCAGAGTGGGCACAGGAAAAGCCCGATTTCTGTAGGTGTTTCAGGCCAGTGCTCAATGCCCCTTTTAAATCTGCAATTTTTCATCTTTATTTTGTTAATCTTTGCAATACTCCAGGGGAGTTGGTAAATACCAGTGTCCCTCCTTTTTACCGTGGGAAAACACACTGGGAGAAATTAAGAGATTGGCCCCAGGTCACCTGGAAGGTCCATCAGAGAGCTGGACAGGCCCGTGGCCCACCCGGGGCCTTCTCTCCACGGGGTCCCCCCCCCCCTTCTCCTGGGGTTCCACCCTGCTGCTCACAGCCGCTCTGGGGCCTTCTCTCCGCCGAGGCTCAGGAGCAGGCACGGGCGCCCTGTGCTCCTAGTGTCCAGAGCCCAGCTGTGGGGTGTGTAGAGGGCTACTTGGGAGACTGGTGAGAATGCCCCAGTTTGTGTCGCCTTCAGGAGGCTGGAGAGCAGGGCTGTGCCCTGGGCAGAGGGTGCGGTGGCACAGAGCCTGTGGCCAGCGTCTGCCTGCACAGGAGGGCACAGAGCCCCGCGTGCCCTGGCATCACGGTGCTGGCCAGTGTCCTTCTGCGCTGGACACCTGCGAGCTCCTCGTGCAACCGTGGGGGCCGGGGACCTCGGAGGAAGTGCAGCCAGTGGCACAGGCGCGAGACCTCACGCTCACTGCTTTCAGACCACCCCTCGCTCTCATCTCCCCATCATCGCCTCCTTGTGTCTGGCCAGCGGCAAAGCGCAGGCCCTGGCCTTCTCCTGTTTCCGTGCCTGCGCCCAGGACAGTCTGCGCCCAGGACAGTCTGCGCCCAGAGCTGGGCGTTCCAGCCGCTGCCTGCTCTCACCTCTGCTCTTGCCCACCGTGGCCAGGGGGGCTGCCCCTCCTGCCTGGCTTCTTCTGGACCCGCGCATTCCAGGGTGCCTGCCGGCAGCACTAGCGGGTGGCACCCGGAAGCAGAGCCACCCTTATGTCTCAGGGCACTCAGAACCACGGACACCTCCTTCGGTGGCAAAGCAGTGTATTCAGAGGCCAAGCAAGACTTCACCTTGCCCCTCTCTGTTTCTGCCCACAGACCCTAATTATAGGATCAGGGTCCTCACAGGTCATCGTCATCACCTGCATCATCTTAACAACATGCTTCTTAAGTGTTATAGATTCATGGAAATCACTGTTTAAACAACTCTAATTTGTATTCTCTTACTTAACCTTTAAAGGTGGCACACCTGAGCTCTACTTCCTTGGTCAAACCTTCTGCATGGTAACTATCATTTTTATCTTTCTTCTTTCAAATCATCAGGCCATGTTTTTGGTAACTCTGAAAAGCCGTTGCATTAGTCTGATTTTCATTACTGTGATGAAACACTGGAGGCAGGCCGACTTCATAAAGAAAGAATTCATTTAGCTCACAGTTGTGAAGGCTAAAGAGTCTCAGATCAAAGCCCCATTGGTTCAGCCTGTGGTGAGAGCCCGCAGAAGGGAGAGAGCACTTCTGGAGACAGGAAGGCAGGGGGCACACCGGGCCCTCCAAGGACTGCCCAGTAGAAGGGCACCAGCCCCCCTTTAGGGGCCCATCACCTCTCACCACGCTAAGGACTAACCCTCCAACACATGAACCCTGCCATGCTCTTTCTGATGTAAGTCTTAATATTTTCATCTGAGCCTCTTCTGAGCTGTGCACGACCTTGCTCACCAAAGAAAAAGATATCGAAGATATTGAAGATTCTGTGATAATCCTGATGGAGCTGTGACTGCTCAAGTTGGTTCCAAAAATGCACCTTGACCACATTTTTAACATTACGTCTTTTCTTCTGTTGACAGCTCAGACAAAAGCTTCAAAAAAGTCATAAGAGATTAAGTTTATCGATTTTTATGTGTTAATCCAATTATTTGCATGTAAGGGGACTAAGTTATCAAAGATCCTGTTGTACAGCTTGGTTTATTGAATTGGTAGCATTTCTGGTATTTTTTCAGAAGTGGAGTTTCAGTGTATAATTTGATATTCTTTAATATCCATCTTTCCCTTATTTAAACACAGGTAGTCTTTCTATGATAACCATTTCCTGCGAGAGTGATGCATGTCACTCGTCCTGATGTTGAAGCATCCTAAGATTCCAACAGACCAAGGAAGACTGTAGTTACCAGTAGCAGGTCTGAGCATGGATTCCTAATGGCTTTCTCTGACAAGCAGGTGAAGATGATTAGTTGCTTAAAGATTGGATTGCAAGTGTTTCCTTGCAAAACTTGTAAGTGTATGAGGTGATGGATATCAACAAAATGGCTTATTTTAATCATTCTGTAATGTAGATCATAACATCACATCGTAGTCCATAATTGTATGCAATTATCATTTATCAATTATAAACAAAGTAAAAATTTTCTAAAAATTGATTTTGCACAAAAGAAATGTTTCCCCAAATGGCGAGAGAGTATCTTGGTATTCTCAGCATGTAGCAGTTACGGGGATTCGGGGTGCGTGGCTTCTCAGGCCCCTCTAGATTCGCCGTCCACCTCCTTCCTTTCCTTCTGTGCCCAGGGAGTGTGGCCCCTGCATCCTGCTACTCTCCTGCTGTTGCCTTCCAGGTATGTGCAGGTTGGGTGACCGTGAGGGGGACCAGAGGACAAGGGTGGGTGAAGTCAGGCTGTCCCTCCCTGGCGCCATTTCTGCTGGGCTCGCCACTCCTGCACCGTCTCTGGGAAGGCCTACTAAGGGCCGGCGCTCCCCTCCACTGCTCGCCACCACCCCATGCCCGGCTTCTGATTAATTCCGACTAACCCTTGCCTTTACCTGTGAAACTGTGCTTGTCGCAAACTGTCCTCAAATCACTTTGAATATGTCCTCTAGTTTTCACCGGAAGCTTTACAACTCTAAGTGTTTGTTGAACTAAATTGTAGCTCTCCTTTGTCCTACTGTAACAACTGTAGAGTTGTTGCATTGCATTCTAAGGAACATATGAGCAATTCTCAATGACACTTGAAAACCTGTGACCTCTCTTAAGAGACTAAGTAGCATGTAGAAATGGGGCTCGGGTTGTGGCTCAGCGGTGGAGCGCTGGACTCACACGTGTGGGGCCCTGGGTTCGATCCTCAGCACCACACAAATAAAATGAGGGTATTGTGACCGCCTACAACTAAAATGTGTGTGTGTGTGTGTGTGTGTGTGTGTGTGTGTGTGTGTATCTATATGTAATAGACTCATGTGCAGAATGTTTATGAAAGTTGGAAATTTTGCTGCCTTCCTGTGTCCGGACAGATGTCACCTGTGAGTGGGACTCAGATGCACAACTTTGGGATGTGGACGTAAGATGAGAGAGTAAAAGACACAAAGGGGAAAAACTACAGGTATTTCCAGTCACACAGAGCTGTTCAAAAGCAGGAAGCTGTCCCATCGGTGATCTCCTTGTTTCTGAATGTAGCCATGCAGAGGCTGGGGAACGTGGAGATCTCATCGTGGGAGATTTGGTTGGACTTTGACTACAGGAATAGTCATAGTTCATATTAAGTAGTCATAGTTCATATTAAAAACAATAAGTTTGAGGTCATGGAATTGAGCTATTCATATATAGAGGGACATGTCATCTATTTTTCTGTGTATCATCTGTCAGTCTCCCCACCCTCCATTCCACTCATCCATTGACCTGTCATCGGTCAGTCTCAATCCATCTGTACATCCATGCCATCCATCTACTGGCCTGTCTTCTGACATCCACCTATCATCATCAGTCTGCCCATCCATCCATTGACCTATGACCTGTCACTGGAGTGTGATGCTTTGGGGATAGGTGGGCCCTATGACAAATTAGAACACATTTCCTTCCTTATAATATCCAAATGTACATATGTAGCAGCACTTTTTCAGCAAATCAATTGCAGGTCAGAAACAACTTCATCCCATCCTCCTCAGGTCGTCTGTTTATGGCCCTATTTCCAGGTCTAGACCCATCCATCCAGTCCCTTCTGGATCCCAGAGTCTTTATCTGTAAATGAGGGGGGTGTGATGGACCTTAAAGTATCCAAGGATTCTTTCTACCTAAAAATATGTGTGTGTGTGTGTGTGTGTGTGTGTGTGTGTGTGTGTGTGTGTAGGGTGAATCCACGTTAGAGTTTGAAATTTCATACATTAATTTGAAATTAAAATGGAGTTCTGTTTGTCTATATCATGGTCTGTTAGCTACACAGGGCGCCGAGTGACCCTTCAGAACATCACATCGTGTCATTGTTTGGAACCTTGCTGTGGCCTCACGTGTCCTTCTGAACGAAGCCAAAGCTTTCCTTGTGACCTACAGAGCCGTGCATGATCTGTCCCCAGTCCCCCCTGACCTCCTGGCCTACTGCTGTCCTCACCCAGTCCTCTCTGGCCACACTGCTTTCTTGTTCTTCATACTTGCCATGTCCAGGTGACCCTTGCCCTCTTGCCTGCGACGCTCTTTCCTAAGACTTCGTTAGACTCACACTAACGTCCTTGTATCTGGGCGTTTCCCGGATAACAAGTAGAGGAAGTAAATGGTAGACACAAATTTTCAGTTTTCTTGGAAATTTCCCCAGAGCCCCAGTCAGTGGCCTCTGCTAACACTCTCTGTTCTGCTTTAGTTGTGAGAGGGGGCATGGTCGTGCTGCGGGGCAGACCTCTCTCCAGGGGCAGCTGGGAGGCGCACGCAGCAGGCAGCGTGTGCTGTGCTGTGCTGGAGGTGCACAGCGAATCCCCGTCTGCTGCTGATGAGGCCTTCCAGTGTGTGCACCAACGCCCTCCTTCTTCCTCGGTGGCATGTGTGAATCCTCTGTGCCATTCTTGAAGTGGTCTGTGAGCCCAAACGTGGTACTGGACGGTGCCCTGGCATCCTGTGTGCTGTGTCCTAGGTGTTCTTGGCCTTACTTGCTGCAGAGGCCATTTTTACATGCGGAGATAATGCAGTGGTCCAGCCTTCCAGTCTGTTACCTCCGGCTTACCTTTCCGTTGTGAGAGGCCTGCAGTTTCCCTGCACTCACCAGAGCACGTGTCAGGGACTTGCAGGTACCCTGAGCAGCCTGCAGGGTGCTGTAGGGTGTTGGCAGGCACACAGTGACACAAGATGGACGTGCCCATAGGCGGGGTCTTCCCGAAGCCTTTCCACTGGCCATACTGCTCCCAGACCATAGTCACCTTGACCACACTGTCTTGATCCCTACACCATCACAGGAAGTCTTCAAGTCCAGAAGTAGCAGTCCTCACATTTGCTCTTCTCCTTCAAGGTTGGGTTGGCTGTTAAATAAATGATGGGATTGATTTACTGATACTTACAAAATAACTTGCTCGACTTTTGATGGACATGTTATAAATGTGTAGTTCAAGTTGGGAATAACTGACTTCCTGACAATACTGAGTCTTCGCATTCATGAACATGGAATATCTCTTAATTCTATAATTTCTTTCATAAGAATTTTATAATTTTATAATTTTCCTCGTATAATCTTATGCATCTTTTGCTAGATTTATACCTAAGCATTTCATTTTGGGGATGCTCATGTAAACAGCATTGAGTTTTTAATTTTGAGTTCCACTTGTTCATATCAACTGTACAGAAAGTGACTGGCTTTTGTGCACGGTCCTGCAACTGTGGTGCTTGTCCATTCTAGGGCCTTTGGCTGATCCTTTGGGATTCTCTGCAGGGGTGACCATGACAACCTCATTTCACTCCACTCAGTATACTTTATGCTTCCTTCTCTTGACTTGTTGAATTAGTGAGGACTTCCAGTACAATCCTGGAAAGGTGTGGTGAAAAGGGATACCTTTCTTTGTTCTGTTTTCTTGTTTTGTAAAGTTTGGTTTTTGGTATTCGGTCAGTGCTGGCCTTGAAGAGTGAGTTGGGAAGCAGTCCCTCCATTCCTGTCTTCTGAAAGAGATTGTAGAGAATTGGTGTGATTTCTAAAATATTTGGTAAAATTCACCAGTGAACCCATTTGGGACTTATGATTTTTATTTTGGATGATGATTATCGATCAAATCTGTCTGGTGTACATATCTAGACTGTCTTTTTCTGCTTGTGCTAGTTTTGTCAGACTGTGTCTTTCAAGGAATTGGCCCATTTTGTCTAGGTTCATGCTGAAGGCCGGCTTCAGCAAAGAGGAGGGGGGTTTTTCTCGATGGTGTGGTGAAAAGAGTCGGCAGACGAAAGAAATCAGCAAGCAGATGTACGAGTCAGGTTGCTGGATCTTCTCTCTTTACTTTCTTTTTTGCAAGCATATAAGCATATTTTTTGGCAGCATACATTAACTTTTTGTGGTTACATCACAGTCATAAGACTCAGGGAAGAGGCAACATCTGACAATTACATTTCAGACATTTTAATCTTTTACCCTACATGTTTCAGGGTCCTGTGCAGATGGGGGTCACATACTGTCTGAACATCTTACAATTTTGCTATACTTATCTGTAACTAGTCTGGGTCAGATTCATTTCTAACGGATTCCCTGAAGCCATTCCTCCGCATACCTATTCAACTGCCTGATAGAAGTTAATTTTTTTCTGCCTGGAATTCAAAGCATTATTGTCTCTCTATAATAGTTTTATTTAGAACCTAGGGGCAGGGAGGGGAGGCATAGCCAAATGTTAGCTCTGAAGGACTTCTACCCTAAGGTATTTGTATGCATCTATTTTAAACTATTCTAAAAGTAAAAGGAATCCTTTTCAATCACAAAAGGACTCTTAAAAGCTTTTTTTTTTTTTTTTTTTTTTTTTTTTTTTTTTTTTTGGTGGAGAATTGGTATGATTTCTTAAATATCCAGTAAGGGAGGTGCTTTTGCCCCTGTACCCCTTATATGATGAGGAACGTTTGCTCAGCTGCATCGATGGAAGATGCCACAGGTTCACAAACGTGAGGGCCAAGAACTGTTTATCTGAGCCACATTTCTTGATTGTGGATTTGATAATTGGTCATTTCAGCTTTTAAAAAATCATCCCTTCCCCCATATGTGTTATTTGTAATTTCTAACGAAATTTCCTTTTAAGTGGAATGAGACACCACAGAGTTCTAAGGTGAACTCTAATTTTCAGATCATGTTGAATGATATAACAGTTTTCCCCAGGGGATCTCCAGTGTACAATGGCGCCTTCCCCCCTTGCTTTATCAATCTGAGACTTGAAAATGCTTTCATGTAGAGCTTTGATTTCCACAGGTGGAGTTCCTTGGTTTGCATACTACTTGAACAATCATATAAGTACAATAAGAAATACAACCAACACAAAAACATGGAGAAAGGAACAAGTGACTTCTGTACGACTAGAACGAGCGTGGCGGAGCTGGCGGAGGTAGACACACCCAGTGTGAGGGAGCGGCCGTGTGCAAGGTGTGTGGAGCTCAGGCTGCTTGTGGGCAATGATCCTGTTGTTCCTTTCTTAAAATAAAGAGAATGATAATGCTTATCTTAAAATTCAACATATACATATGTATGCCTATTTGTACATACGTAACACACAAATGTAATTTTTTTTCTTGAAATCTGGATTCAGGTGATGTAGTTGTTCATTTGGTAATGTTTTAATCGTGATTATTCATATAAGATAGTTGTTTTGACTAATTAGAGATGAAATATTTTTAGCATCTAAAGTTGAGAACATTTCTTTTTGGTTTTTGGCCAAGGATGTAGTCCTACTACTACCACATGCAGTATAAGAATGTGTACTCTCTAGTTAGAGGTAAAGGTCTGTAAATACCAACGAGGTACACACAGTTGGTACTTTTGTCCACTGCCTGTTTTCTCTCTGTAAGTTTTATGTAGTTCTCTGTGTTGCTACTTTGGTTGCAGAATGCTTTTGATTTTGTTGATCTTTGCCTCATATGTTTTTGATGTTCTTAGGTACAAACACAATTATGGTCATTTTTTTTTCGGATAAATGCCATTAAAATGTGACCTCTTCTCTTTGTAATAGCTGTTGTCTTAAAGGCCATTAGTTTAGCGCCTCTTGCTTCCTGGCTCTTGCTGTTTGAAGAGTATATCTTTCTCTATCCCTTTACTTCCAACTTGCCTGTGAACTTATATTTAAAGTCTGCATCTCCTAGATCATGTACAGTTGGGTCTTGCTTTTATAAACATCCTGACAACCTCAGCTTTTCATGGAAAACCTTTCGAAATTATCTTAAAGGAGCCTGAAGTCTTATTCATTTTGAAACAGAAAAATTTGCCTTGCTTTTCTTCAGATTGACTAAATTTTCTGATTGTGTATTTAGGCGCTCACCAACATTTTCCTTTATCATCTTTATTTTACCGGTAAGTCCATTCAGTGAAATTTTGAATTTCAGACAAAGTTTTTAGTTTAAATTTTTCTAATTTAACTTTATCTTTTCACTTATAAAAAATGTGCTTTCCTTTACTTCCTTGAGCTTACTTAAAATAGCTGCCTTCGTTCTGTCCTTATGGAACAGGAACTCACACTTTCTTTTTTTAAAAAATTTATTTATTGATTCTAATTGTTATACATGACAGCAGAATGCATTTCACTTCATAGAACACATGGTTTTTCATGACTCTGGTTGTACACAAAGTAGAGTCACGCCATTCGTGTCTTCATACATGTACTTGGGGGTCATAATGCCAATCTCATTCCACCATCTCTCCTACCCCCACGTCCCCTCCCCTCCCCTCCCACCCCTTTACCCTATCTAGAGTTCATCTAATCCTCTCATGCTCCCCCCAACCCCCATTATGGATCAACATCTTCATATCAGAGAAAACATTTGGCATTTGGATTTTTGGGATTGGCTAACTTCACTTAGCATGATATTCTCCAACTCCATCCATTTACCTGTGAATGCCATGATTTTATTCTCTTTTATTGCTGAGTAATATTCCATTGTGTATATAAACCACAGTTTCTTTATCCATTCATCTACTAAGGGCATCTAGGTTGGTTCCACAATTTAGCTATCGTGAATTGTGCTTCTATAAACATTAATGTGGCTGCATTACTATAGGATGCAGGGTTTAGGTTCTTTGGGTATGAACTGAGGAGTGGGATAGCTGGGTCAAATGGTGGTTCCATTCCCAGTGTTCTAAGGAATCTCCATACTGCTTTCCATATTGGTTGTACCAGTTTGCAGTCCCACCAGCAATGTATGAGTGTGTCTTTTCCCCCACATCCTCACCAACACTTATTGCTGTTTGTGTTTTTGATAGCTGCCATTCTGAATGGAGTAAGATGAAATCTTAGAGTAGTTTTGATTTGCATTTCTCTAATTGCTACAGATGTTGAACATTTTTTCATATATTTGCTGATTGATTGTATATCATCTTCTGAGAAGTGTCTGTTCAGTTCCTTGGCCCATTTATTGATTGGGTTATTTGTTTTATTGGTGTTAAAGATTTTTGAGTTCTTTATATATTCTAGAGATTAGCACTTTATCTGATGTGCATGTGGTAAAAATTTGCTCCCATTCCATAGGCTCTCTATTCACCTCACTGATCATTTCTTTTGCTGAGAAGAAGCTTTTTAGTTTGAATCCATCCCATTTATTGATTCTTGATTTTATTTCTTGCACTATAGGAGTCTTATTAAGGAAGTCAGGTTTCAATCTGACATGTTGGAGATTTTGGCCTACTTTTTCTTCTATTAGGCACAGTGTCTCTGGTTTAATTCCTAGGTCTTTGATCCATGTTGAGCTGAGTTTTGTGCATGGTGAGAGATAGGGGCTTAATTTCATTTTGTTGCATATGGATTTTCAGTTTTCCTAGCACCGTTTGTTGAAGAGGCTATCCTTTCTACAATATATGTTTTTGGCGCCTTTGTCTAATATGAGATAACTGTATTTATATGGGTTTGTCTCTGTGTCCTGTATTCTGTACCATTGGTCTACCAGTCTATTTTGGTGCCAATACCATACTGTTTTTGTTACTATTGCTCTGTAGTGTAGTTTAAGTTCTGGTATAGTGATGCCACTTGCTTCACTCTTCTTGCTAAGAATTGCTTTAGCTATTCTGGGTCTCTTATTTTTCCAGATGAATTTCATGACTGCTTTTTCTATTTCTTTGAGGAATGTCATTGGGATTTTGATTGGAATTGCATTAAACCTGTATAGTGCTTTTGGTAGTATGGTAATTTTGACAATATTAATTCTGTCTATCCAAGAACAAGGGAGATCTTTCCATCTTCTAAGATCTTCTTTAATTTCTTTCTTTGGCGTTCTATAATTTTCATTGTAGAGGTCCTTCACCTCTTTTGTTAAATTGATTCTCAAGTATTTTTTTTTTTGAGGCTATTGTAAATAGGGATAGTTTTCCTAGTTTCTCATTTAGAGGATTTGTCACTGATGTACAGAAATGCCTTTGATTTTTGGGTGTTGATTTCATATCCAGCTACTTTGCTGAATTCATTTATTACTTCTAGAAGTTTTCTGGTGGAATTTTTTGGATCTTTGAGGTATAGAATCATATCGTCGGCAAATAGTGCTAACTTGAGTTCTTCTTTTCCTGTCTGTATCCCTTTAATTTCTTTCGTCTGTCTAATTTCTCTGGCTAGAGTTTCAAGAACTATGTTAAATAGATGTGGTGAAAGAGAGCATCCCTGTCTTGTTCCAGTTTTTAGAGGGAATGCTTTCAAATTTTCTCCATTTAGAATGATGTTGGCCTGGGGCTTAGCATAGATAGCTTTTACAATGTTGAGATATGTTCCTATTATCCCTAGTTTTTCTAGTGTTTTGAACATGAAGGGGTGCTGTGTTTTGTCAAATGCTTTTTCTGCATCTATTGAGATGATCATATGGTTCTTATCTTTAAGTCTATTGATGTGATGAATTACGTTTATTGATTTCCATATGTTGATCCAACCTTGCATCCTTGGGATGAACCCCACTTGATTGTGGTGCACTGTCTTTTTGATATGTTTTTGTATTTGATTTGCCAGAATTTTGTTGAGAATTTTTGCATCTATGTTCATTAGAGATATTGGTCTGAAGTTTTCTTTCTTTGATGTGTCTTTGTCTGGTTTTGGAATCAGGGTAATATTGGCCTCAGAATGAGTTTGGAAGTGTTCCCTCTTTTTCTATTTCATGAAATAATTTGAGGAGTATTGATATTAGTTATTTGAAGGTCTTGTAGAATCCAGCTGTGTATCCCTCCCATCCTGGGCTTTTCTTGGTTGGTAGGATTCTTATGGTGTCTTCTATTTTATTGCTTAAAATTGACCTGTTTAACTTGTGTATATCATCTTGATTTAGTTTGGGCAAATCATATGACTCTAGAAATTTGTTGATGCCTTCGATATTTTCTATTTTATTGGAGTACAAATTTTCAAAATAATTTCTAATTATCTTCTGTATTTTTATAGTGCATGTCATGATATTTTCTTTTTTTTTTTTTTTTTTTTTTTTTTTGGTACTGGGGATTGAACTCAGGGGCACTCAACCACTGGGCCACATCCCCAGCCCCTTTTTTTGTATTTTATTGGAGACAGGGTCTCACTGAGTTGCTAAGTGCCTTGCCATTGCTGAGGCTGGCTTTGAACTCGTGATCCTCCTGCCTCAGCCTCTCAAGTGCTGGGATTACAGGTGTGTGCCACCATGCCCAGCTATGATATTTCCCTTTTTATCACCGATGTTTTTAATTTGAGTTTTCTCTCTCCTTCTCATAATTAGCATGGCTAAGGTTTTATCAATTTTATTTTTTTCCAAAGAATCAATTTTTTTCAATTGTTTCCTTTGTTTCAATTTCATTGATTTCAGTTCTGATTTTAATTTTTTCCTGTCTTCTGCTGCTTTTGGCATTGATTTGTTCTTCTTTTTCTAGGGATTTGAGATGTAATTTTAGGTCATTTATTTGTTGAGTTTTTCTTCTTTTAAGGAATGAACTCCATGCAATGAACTTTGCTTTTAGTACTGCCTTTGTAGTATCCCAGAGATTTTGATATGTTGTATCAGTGTTCTCATTTATTTCTAAGAAATTTTTAATCTCCTCTTTGATGTCTTTTGCAACCCATTGTTCATTCATTAGCATATTATTTAGTCTGCAGGTGTTGGCATAGCTTCTTTTATTTTATCATTGATCTCTAATTTCATTCCATAATGATGTGATAGAATGAAGGGTAATATCTCTACTTTTTTGTATTTGCTAGGAGTTGCTTTGTGGCATAATATATGGTCTATTTTAGAGAAGGATCTATGTGCTGCTGAGAAGAAAGTGTATTCACTCATTGATGGATGAAATATTCTATATGTGTCTGTTAAGTCTAAGTTATTTATTGTATTATTGAGTTCTGTAATTTCTTTGTTCAGCTTTTGTTTGGAAAATCTAGCCAGTGGTGAAAAAGGTGTGTTAAAGTCACCCAAAATTATTTTGTTGTGGTGTATATGACCCTTGAACTTGAGAAGAGTTTGTTTGACGAACATAGATGCACCATTGTTTAGAACATAAATATTTATAATTGTTATATCTTGTGGATGTATTGTTCCCTTAAACAGTATATAATGTCCTTCTTTAGCTCTTTTGATTAACCTTGGCTTGAAGTCTACTTTATTTGTATAAGGATGGAAACCCCTGCTTGTTTCCATGGTCCATGTGAGTGGTATGTTTTTTCCCAATCTTTCACCTTCAGTATTTGGATGTCTTTTCCTGTGAGATGAGTATCTTGAAGGCAGCATATTATTGGTTTTTTTTTTTTAATCCAATCTTCCAGTCTATGTCTTTTGATTAGTAAGTTTAGGCCGTTAATATTCAGGGTTATTACTGAGACATGATTTGCATTCTGGTCATAGTTTTTTGTTTTTTTTTTTTTTTTTTTTTTTTTTTTTTTTTGGTATTTAACTTGAATTGGTTTTGCCTTTGATTAGTATTTCCTTTAGTGTACTACCTCCCTTTGCTGATTTTCATTGTTGTTTTTGTTTCCTCCTCATGGAATATTTTGCTGAGGATGTTCAGTAGTGCAGGCTTTCTAGTTGTAAATTCTTTAACTTTTGTTTATCATGGAAGGTTTTTATTTCACCATCAAATCTAAAGCTTAATTTTGCTGCATAAAAAATCTTGGTTGGCATCCATTTTCTTTCAGAGCTTGGTATATATTGTTTCAGGATCTTCTAGCTTTCAGGGTCTGAGTTGAAAAATCTGTAGAGATCCTAATTGGTTTCCCCCTATATGTAATCTGATTCCTTTCTCTTGTGGTTTTTAAAATTCTCTCCTTATTCTGTATGCTAGGCATTTTCATTATCATGTGCCTTGATTTGGATCTGTTGTGATTTTATACATGTGGTGTCCCATATTCCTCTTGTATTTGATTTTCCAATTCATTCTTTATGTTTGGAAAATTTTCTGATATTATTTCATTTAATAGATTGTTCATTCCTTTGGTTTGGAAATCTGTGCCTTCTTCTATGCCAATAATTCTTGAATTTGGTCTTTTTATATTATCCCATAATTCTTGAATGTTTTTTTCATGGTTTCTTACCATCTTCACTGTGTGGTCAACTTTATTTTTAAGATTATATATTTTGTCTTCATTGTCTGAAGTCCTGTCTTCCAAGTGATCTAATCTGTTGGTGTGCTTTCTATTGAGTTTTTAATTTGTTTTATAGTTTTTTTCATTTCAAGGATTTCTGTTTGTTTATTTTAGAACTTCTATCTCCTTATTGAAGTAATCTTTTGTTTCCAGTATTTGCTTATGTAGCTCTTTATCGAAATGATCTTTTGCTGCCTGTATTTGCTCTCTTATATCATCCTTTAATTCACAGAACATTGTAATTATGTTCATCCTGAACTCCTTCTCTGTCATTTCTTCTGTTCTGCTGGCTATGGATTCTAATAATGTGACATCTTCATTTGTTGGGGGCACTTTTGTCCCTTGCTTATTCATGTTGTTCATGTGTCTTCCCTTCTAGCACTGCAGATCCAAGGCGTTACAGTTTTTACCCTATAGGTTGTAGTGTCCCTGCAGGTTTCCAATACCTCTCGTTTAAGGGGGAGAACAATGTGAACATATCCCAATACAGACAATATAAAACCTAAACCAAAGAGCTGCTATTGAGACATTTATGGTTTTGTCACAATATACAGAAATGGTGAGTTCAATTATTATCTACAATATAAACAGTAGGTTTGCAAAAAGGTCTAAAGTTTCTGATGGTGGACAAAGAACTGGGGGTGAGGTGCAGGATGAGATGTTAAGGAGGTAGGAGATGAGCATATAGAGTTATTAGATCTTAAGTAGTGTGAAATAGGAATCTAAAGAAGTTGGTTATTAGCAGGATAAGAGAGAGAAAGTGATTTGGGGGAGACAAGTAAGTGAAAAGCTATTAGAGTACAAAAAACAAAAAAATGTAAATATTAAGAAAAGTAAAAAGTGTAAATATAGGAGATAAAGGAATAAACAACATCATTGTGATATACTATTCAGACATCCCAGTCCTCAGTAGCCTAATTCATGGATAGTATTTGGTTTCACAAAAGTTGGGGATGTGAGGGTGGAGAAAAAAGAGAGAGAAAGAAAAAAAAATCTCGAAGGAAGATACAAGGATTGTATTTGTTGGGGCCAGGATCTTCCTGCTCCCCTTCTCATCCAACAGGTGGGCTGTCTGTTGTTTGCTGTATCTCCACCCTCAGGATGGTGCAGGTTATTAGGGTGGGAGGGCTGGTCCAAGGATCTCCTTTGGGGCCTGCTTGTGTGATGTGGGCACCTGGTCTTATCTCCTCATATTGCCTGTAGACCTTGCAGTTCCTAGCTTAGTCTCTAAACTCTATCTCATTCACTGCCTCCATTTCTACTTCCCAATCAGGAGCCTCTCTCTCCAGAGGGCTTGTGGGCTATGCTATGAGGGCTGCACACCTGTCAAGTAGAGCTGTTTCATATTGTGCAGTTCAGGACCTGGTTTTGCAAGCTGTGGACAGGCCCCATAGTCACAGGCACTTTGCCTAGTTAGTGACTGCCGGGGATGGGGGGAGTCAGGACTTTTGGTAACTTGGTATTGCTTCTAAGCTCCAGCCAGTGTTCCAAGTGGGGAGTTTCCCCAAGTGAAAATGGTGACGCAGGTGTCCCAAGATGGAGGTGGCTACTTTTATGAGGGGGTGTTGGATAGGGTCGGCCAGGTGGTGGCTTAAGCGGTGTGTTCAGGGATGCTGCTCTGTGGCGTGCAGTATTGTAGCTGGCAGTTGTCTCTGGTCCCAGTGCAGTGTCCTCAGGTGCAGGCTAGTGTGTGTAGGGGAGTGTGGCAGTGGTCGCAGTGCCCCAAGATGGAGACAACGGGAGGAGCCCCAGGTTGGTAGACAGGGGTCCACACGGGAGTGGCGGCTGGGATTCATATGCGGGTGGGTGGCCAGGAGTCCTGCGCGGGTGCTGATGCCGGTGGTCCTAGTTATGCACCTGGAGGACCTGCGTGGACGAGTGGCTGGGAGTCCTGCGCTGACTGAGGCCTGGAGACCTGTGTGGCGCGGCAGCCATGTTTCCTGAGTGGGAGCAGCTGTCGGGGATCCTCTATCACTCGCAGAGGAACAGTACTCCCGCTACTCAATCCCAGGCCCCAGGGCAACGCAGAATGCAGCCTCCCTCTTGCCCGCCATCTTGGATCCCCCAGAACTCACACTTTCATTTAAGGTCGTGTGTGTGTGTGTGTGTGTGTGTGTGTGTGTGTGTGTGTGTAACTGTGTTTTCCTTTGAAAGTGTACACATATGCTATATATAATTTTACTATTATAACCTGTATTGCACATCTTGCTTTATATAAATGGATTCCCATGTAGATAAATGTGCATACACACACACACACACACACACACACACACACATTTACAGTGTATACATTGATAACCTAAATATGATCTACTTTTGGAGTTATCTCAAGATTAAAATGCATTATATTTTCCAATTTCTAACAATTCCAGTGTTCGTATCATTCATGTTGGAATGTTTTGATCATCTTCTCCCTTAAGATGAGCTCACATCTCTCTGGCTGTTCATCTGTCAAATAATTCTGAATTTTATCTTGGACATTTGGTGTACTGCGTTACAGAGACTCTAGATTTCACTGCATCACTCTAAAGAGTTTCGATGTTTCTTTTTAGGATGTGATGAACTCAGTTAGACTCAGGTGGAACTGGACCCCTGCTGTGAGGGTGGTGACGCAGGCTGGTCAGAACTTGGGCCTCAGCAGCAGCTTGCTGCTGGCCTGCACGCGTGCTGCGGAGTCAGCCGGGCTCTCAGGCAGGGGTGAACGCGTGCTTGGGGACTCTCTTTCTCTCTCCTCCTGAGACCCTCCTTACTCTTCCATCGCCTTGGTGACCTGGCCCTCCTGGACCTGGCTCCCCCAGACAGAAAGGCGGGGAGCTGCTCCTGGGCCTTCAGCCCCCGTCCCTGCGGCTGCGGTCATGAACCTGAGTCCACAGGCCACAGCCGTGTGGCAACAGGGAGCTCAGTGCCCAGCCCCTGGTCTGAGTTCGAGTCTACCCTCTGCCTTACTGGAGTTGCCAGCACCCTGGGCCTCGTGACTGTGTGCGGAACAGACGGCTGCAGCGTGTGGAGAGGTGGCCTTGTCCTCGCCCCGACCACCTGGAGTGGGACTGTCCGCAGGTCTGTCACAGCCCTGGTTTAAACAAAGGTTCGGGGTGTAAGGTGAAACAACAACCTCTTTTTAATCTAAATTCTCACTCCAGGACCTGTACCCCCAAATGCTGTACTATTTCCTCCTCCCGCCCCTCCTCTGTCCTCCTCCTCCTTCCCCTTCCCAGTTGAGTTTTACCTCATTTTCTGTTTAGCTTATATCCATATTTTACAGTTTTATTTTGCACTTTTAAAATGGCCTGTTATAGGCTATGATTTCACATAATTAGTGTTCCCTATTAAGCAAACTAGGTGATCTATAAATTTGATATATGACCATCTTTTTCAATTTTTCTATTAATTTGTATTTAGTTCTATTTGAGATGCTCAATATTTTTTCACATTATTTGAAAAATGTCTTTTATATAATGCAAGTTTATCCTAAGAGAATCAATTTCTTTTTCTTTTTATAATTTTACTTTGCAATTAAATTGATCCTCAGTGGCACTCGAGTTCAAAACCTAATTGTATGATCAAACATCATATTACTAGTTAATTCATAACGACATAGAGGGTACATCTTTGGAATGCAATTGACTCTATATTGAGTCTCCAAGTTTTGGGCAATGGCATAAATTAACTGGAATATTCCTGATTTATGTTCTTTTAATTCCAACTGGATTTCTAGCCAGTAAAAGAGTTTTTTGCAGAAATTTCTTAACTGCTACAACCTTATAACTATAATAAGAACCATTTTCTGTTTTCCTTAGTGAAATTCTAGAGAGGTAAAAGCTCATATATTTTTAGGGCTCCCATCATCATGGTATTAATTTTATCCTTCAAGTGATAAAAATGTGCATATGCTCACAGAAAGCACACTTGGGCCACACACCTTATTATTTGGGGAGAGGGTCTAAGTTGCTGACACTAGCCTGAAGCTTTTACCCCTCCTACCTCAGTCTCCCGAGTCTCTGGATTTGCAGGCAAGGGCCGCCACACCCGCACTCTCCTCCGTCTTTCCTGACACCCAGCATCCTTAACATCTCCTCTCCCCTGAAACCCATTCAACACCAGTTAATTTCTGTAACACTCTGTGTCGTCCTTAAAGAAAAGAGGGATGGTGATAAAACCCATGTCCCCGAATGCCCCTTTATGTCCCCAGATCCTGACCAAGTAAAGGGAATCATGAAAGCAGGGCTTGGCCAGAAGAGCCAGCTGCGCCTGTCTTGAAGGGCACTGGCTTCCTCTCGCCTGCGCCCAAGGTCAGGGCAAGTTAGTGTCATCCGGAGACGCTGCCTTCCTGCAGCACGCCAGGTCCGCAGCTCGTGGGTGCTGGTCACCAGTGGGACACAGCTAGCTAAGGTGACGCAGCCCCTGTGCCCTAACCTATGAATCCCCGTCCCTGTGGGCACTGGTGTGGGCCCGAGCACTTGGAGAGGGAGGTGCTCGCCCAGGAGGCTGCCCCCGGACAAAACGTCACCAGGGTACAAGGCGCTGCTTCCCGGGAGGAGCTCTGCAGGGGGCAGGCGCCCTGTCCAGCCGTCCCGGCCTCCACCACGAAGCGCCTCTCAGTGACCCTCCATGTCACGTCCCGTCTCTGCGTGTCTCCCTCGCTCTCTTGGCAGCCTGCCCACGGCCTTAGCGGGGTGGTAGATGGCCGGTCTGCATGAGCGCGAGGGCTGTTAGACGGTCTCCTTCTTCCCCAAGGTTTCACAGCCGCGTGCGTCTTGTCGGGGACAGATGTGTCGCATCACACAGTGTGCACCGTCCTTTAATCTCTGTGCCACGACTGCAGACTGCACTGGCTGCCGGGCCCTGAGCTGTGGCCTGTCCTCTCTTGTTCACAGCCCACGTCGTGGGAGGGGCTGGCGGAGTCCCTGTCCTGGGTTGTGCCTGCGGCTGCTGCGGCTGCTGCCTCCGCCTGCACGCGGAGTTGGTCTGGGCGTACAACTTCCCGCTTGTGTTTTCCTTCCTGGGGAGATGACGTCCTCCACTGTCCCCTGTCATTGCACACTTGTCCTGAGAACTCTAGGACAGGGTTATTTTTCATCCTTACCAATGCCTCGGCCCTCGCCCTGGTGGCCCGAGGACGTCTTTTTCACTAAAGGCCAGTGGTTTGCTCCTGTGGTGACCCTGGCCTTGGACTGCCCAGGTGTGAGTGTCCTCGTGTCTCAGGGAGAGCTGGACAGTGCTCCGTGGGGTCCTGGCGCTCGGCACTGGGCTTCCTTCTTCATGGACCGCCCAGAGCGTCCCTTCTACTTCCCTCTGGTAGCCTCCACCTGTCCAGCTTTCATAGAAGCACTATCACTTATTCAGAATATGCAGCTTTTCTCCCGTCTTCTAAAGTCTCAAGTACAGCACACGGTCATGGGCCCTTGTGTCACTTCTATTGCAGCCATGACTTTGGAGGAAAAGAAGTCCCTGTTTTTAGTTCATTTCTTGGGGCTACTCTCTTTCTTCTTGAATCTTCTGTGTCTCTGATAGATATCTTTTTTTAAATTTAATATTTATTTATTTGCTTTAGTTGTACACAATGCCTTTATCTTTACGTGGTGCTGAGGATCCAACCTGGGCCGCGCATGTGCTAGGCGAGTGCTCTACCGCTGAGCCACAACCCCAGCCCCTGATAGATATCTTTACGTTTGTCTAAGAACTGTGTCTTTTTGGTGGGGGGCTTACTAGGGATCGATCACTGAGCCACATCCCCAGCGCTATTTTGTGTTTTATTTAGAGACAGGGTCTCACTGAGTGGCTTAGCACCACTCCATTGCTGAGGCTGGCTTTGAACCCACAATCCTCCTGTCTCAGCCTCCTGAGTCGCTGAGATTCTAGGTGTGCGTCCCCATGCTCGGCTAGAACTGGGTCGTTTTTATAGCTCATATTTCATAAAATTTCTTGTGGTTTGCTGGAGACCATTAGGTTGTCATGCTCCTTGTGGGTGTGCCCCAACAGTGCTGCCACTGTGGGGACGCCTCTTTCTGTGCCTCCCTTTTAATCTAACTAAGTTGTTCAAAAGGAGTTTTCTTGTCCTTTGAGGAAGGTGGCCAAAGTCTGCACATGGCTTTACGGTGCTGGACTCTTCTTTTGCTTTCATGAAGTGATGACAGACGCGGTGGCCACCTGGGTTGCTTTTCCCTCCCGGCTCCTGTGAAGGACGCGGTCGTTATCATGGGTGTGCAAACATCCCATCCACACCCGGGGTGTGAACCCGCTTTCTGCTCCTGCCACACACCGCCTGAGGTAGTCAGCTTTAAAAGAGCAAAGGTTTATTTTGACTCACAGTTTGGGGGCTTCAGTCCATGGCTGGCGAGCCCTGCAGGACGGTGGCTGCAGGGGCCAAGGGAGGAGGGGACAGAGGTCATTGTTCAGTGGCCAAGGGTCTCAGCTTGCAGGTGAGAGCTGCCCTGTGGGTGGATGGGAGTGGCAGCTGCAAGGTGTGGAGGTGCGTGTGCCCGTGGAGCAACACTGAGGAGTGGTGAGAAGAGTGGCCCGTGCTGTGTGTCCCCAGCTGTGACGCCGAATCACGGAGGGCGTGGCTTGCCTTCTGAGAGGAGGCCCTTCTGCTCCCGTTCCCTTCAATCCGCACCTTTTTTTGGCGCATGTTGTCTTTATCTTGTCCCATCTGGACTCTGCCCGCAGTGTTCCCTCCCGAGGCAGTGCTCCATCCCTTGTGCTGGCCTCCCTGGCCTCCCTGGCCTCCTTCCCCAGCCTTCCCCAGCCTCCCCAGTCCTCCCCGCCTCCCCGGCCACCCCTGCCACCCCCTGCCTCCTGCCTCCTGCCTCTGCCTCTCAGCTGTGGTTCCTCTGTGAGGCCGACAGCAGCAGCGCAGGCCCCAGGGGTGGGTTGCCCTTCTCTGCTCCCCAGCACACAGCCTGACCACAGGGGCCTGCGGCCTTGGAGACTCCGCTCCTGGCTGGGGACTCAGTGCCTTGGGTCGGATTGTCCCACCCGTTGCTGCTTTTCTGCGGTGACTTGAGAGACAGGGTGGTGCCGAAAGGCCGCACAGCCCCGCAGTGGAGGATGAGGTGCGGGGGATACATCTCTAAGCGGGGCCCACCGTGCTGACCCCACTTGCTTCTCTCCTAAAAGGCCACTTGCTGCAGCCTGCCTGCTGAAGTCGGCAGATGTCGCATTCACTACAATGACCTGTCACCTCAGGAGAAAGGCAGGCCTGAAGAGCCAATGAGAAGACCACAGGTCACCCGCAGGGGTGGGGGCTTGGGACCCTACACAGACCAGATCCCGAACTCGGGGAGATAAGGATCATCCCCCAAAATCTGTAAGAAGAGGTTTCAGTGAGAACCAGTCAGCACGGGACAAGGTGACCCAGAGTTGTCATGGCAGTGGGGACTGATGTTATCCTGCAGTCAGTCAAAAGTCAAGAGGTGGGCCTGGGCAGGACTCTCTAGAATCTTCCCGGGAGTCCCAATGAAACTGGAGGCAGGTGGGATGCGCTGTCCCTCTGCTCTCTGAGAGGACCCCGGTCTCCCTGGAGCGTGTCCCCCTCCCTTTGCCCATTCTTTCCAGTGAACTCAAGCCTGCTACGCTGAGAGATGTGTGAGATCTTTCCAGAGTGGCAACAAAAATCAGGGTTTGGAGAAGGTCTCTTCATCTGCCTCGGTTGGAGGCCGGTGGTGTCCTGACCCACCACCATCTTCCCGGAAGCCCTGATTAGGCTTTAGGTTTTTGTCACTCTCTTATTTCCCCATTTCCTTTCTCTTTTTATTCATCATCTTTGTCTTTCTTCTCTCCAATGTTTCTTCTTAAAAGTTAGACACAGTCAGAGAAATAAATCCTAACATAACGAACTGATAAAACAAGAAAGATTTCAAAGGTGTTCTTGTAGGATCTGTCCTAGACTTGTCCGAGCTGCGTACCTTCTATATTCTAGAATAAAACTGTTTTACCTTTAGGACAATGATCTTCAAAGATCAAATATTGGTCCATTTTTCCTGGCCAGGAAAGTTGATTCATGCTGGTCTTTCCTTCATTAGCCTGAGTTAGAGCGGTTTTAAGATTGGTTAACTAGAGATAGTTCATTCAACATCCTGATGGAGATCTTGTTGCATGCTTATTTGACGACAGTAAGCAGCTCTTCTGTGCAGTCAGCGTGTGATTAGAGCTAACAGGATATTTTCTATCACTTACAGTTTCTCCTCTTCCACTGGGTCCCCCTCTTCCTGCTCCTGGCCGCATGTCCCGTCCACCTGCCAACCCACCACGTGACCTGGCACGAGGATTTGCTCATAGTGTGTGCTCAATACATTTTATTGAAATAGAAATTTCTTTGTATTTTCCGGTGCTTCTTCAAACACATGGATGAGGCCCTGGGGTGACACCATGTCAGTCCTCTTAAAGAAGGAATTCTAATGATGACAACCGCACTTAACAAGTAAGGAAGGTTTTTGTCTTTCATTGTTTCTAGCTGGTTCAACTTTATTCACTGTGAAATCAGAATGTAAATTAAAATGTCTGTTCCTCTTTGTTTTAGCTGAGCTAATGGTATTCAAAACCGTCTTGCAGATATTCAGAAATAATAGCACTTTTGTACATCATTTATGGAAGCATTTAATGCAAACTAATCTAGTTATTATCATCAGTAGCTGTAGGCTACAGACTTCTCTGGATCTTTTTTAAAAAAATTCGCAAACTCTGCGCATTAATGGAGAGGGACTCAGAGTACTGTGACAGACACCGAGAGTCAGAGGCTCCTGCACCTTGTCCCAGAGCCTGCGCAGCAAGGTCCGCAGAGTAGATCCCTCAGGCCCGTGCAGAAGAACAGGCCCTGTTTCTAGGAAGGGCGACAAAACGTGGCAGGGGCCTCGTTGCTGCGTGGCCAGGCAGCCCCGGACTGCTACGACCATGCCAAGGGCATCTAGAAGGGTGGAGAGGACAGTCCTGAGCCTGCAGTGCTCTCCACGGCCACTCACACCCAGTCTCTCTCCTGCCTCTCCCACACGTGCTGTCATGCACGCGCGCGCGCTCGCTCTCTCACACATGCTCTTTCCCACACAGACGCTGTCTGTGACACGCTCTCTCTGACACACTCTCTGACACACTCTCTGACACACTCTCTGACACACTCTCTGACACGCTCTCTGACACGCTCTCTCTCATGTACTCTCTTGCACACACACAGGCTGACATGCTCTCCCCACTGCATTTCAAAACACTCCAAACAATGGCTTTAGGGCATTTTGTTCTCAAAGCAACGGACTCGGGAGGGCGTGGGAAGGAAAGCTGAGGGAAGGCAAGGTCGCCCCATCAGCTTCTGCAGGTCTAGACCACAGGGCAACGCTGAACCACCTGACTTGGCTCTGAAAGCCTGGGCCATTTTATATAATTTGTTCTCCCCTCCCTTTGGGGCCGTGATGCAAGTCCTAGGTCTCCCCAGGCCTGTGGGTACCAGGCAGGACAGCGTTTGTGTTGGGGACTTTTCTTGAGACTGAGACGAAGTCACGTGCTCATCACCGGAGCTGTCTCTCTCCTGCACACGCGTCCAGGGTGTCAGGAAGGCGTTTCTCCAGGCGTCACCGTGGAATCAGTACCTCCGTGCTCTCAGAGTGAGCTTCTAGGAGTGGACTTGCCAAGCCTGGGGTGCCTGCTACTGCTCACCAATAGCGCTGTAATAAGCAGAGGCGACGTAAACCGTCTCACCCGAGGGCCTCTTAACCCTGTGCTTTATACACCCTGCCCTTGCTATGAGCGAGCAGGCGCCATCTTCTACTACCCTGCTTGGTGCAGGTCAGAGTTGGTGGCCCCGGCTGTGGCTCTTACGTGAGTGGCTTGTGAGACTTTTTTTCCTGCAAATTGGGTACAACAGTGCCTTGGCCTTTGTGCAGGGACAGGGAAGCGGAGCCCCACGTGCCACCTCAGCACTGCACGGGGCCCTTTCAGCACTGTGCTCTGAGCAAGGAAGGCCCTGCGTGCTGCCCACACGTGGGCGAGGTGAAGCCCAGGCAGCTGGAGGCAGTGGTCAGAGCTACGTCTCTGGCAAGGCTCCAGAGGGGGCCAGGCTTCCCAGTACTTATGGCTTACTTCCATTTGGGCATATGTTAGTCTATGAAGGGAACAAGAAGTCCTGCTAACATAGAGTCATATGTCTTAAAAATAATAATAATAAAAAACAGCCAAAGGCTTTGAGGAGAGCAAGCATTGCGGACTACTCCCGAGTTCCTCAGTCTCTCTGAATCCCTTCCTGAGATGAAGCCCTGCTGCAGACTTGGGTTGGGTCCTCGTGGGTGCGGTGTGGGCCCGGAGCTCCCGGGAGCGTCTGATGGCGTCGTGAGTGGAATAGGCGCTGTCTGTAGGTGGGACAGTCTTTCACCTTGGCCTCCTACTCTCTTTAAACCAGGTGGATGTTGTTGTAATTTAAAATGTACAGGACCATGTCTGACTATTACTGGACTCTGAGTAACTCCTGGTTGTTGCTGCCTGAAGCGATGGCCGCTTGGAGCAACGACGCCCTGGGAATAAGTTCAGAGGCAGACTGGAAACAAACAGGCTCTTTATTCTGCTAGCTTCTCTGTCCGGCTCCAACAACAACTCCAACACGCCATCCACACTCCTCCAACCACACCACAAAATGGCACTGACCCCGTCCGCAATGTCCCGGGCCAAGTCTCGCGAGATCATGGAAGGTGGTAATGCTTTATGTCTCACAGCTAAACGCAATCTTAGCTATCTCCTTAATTAGGGCTCCTACACCTGGTCATCTACTTTCTCCATCAGTAGGTGCTATGAGGTAGGTAAATGTAAAGCTTGGGGCCATTTTGATGCTTTGAAGGTGTCCCCATGCTCTAGAAGGCTTGGAGACTTGGGTCCAGGATGTGAAGCTCTGAGGACTTGCTGGAGTCTGATTGGCTGGTGGTGCTGGTGTCTGATTGGTTGGTGGTGCTGGGGTCTGATTGGTTGGTGGTTCTGGGGTCTGATTGGCTGTGGTGCTGGGGTCTGATTGGTTGGTGGTGCTGGGGTCTGATTGGCTGGTGGTGCTGGGGTCTGATTGGCTTGGGGTCTGATTGGCTGTGGTGCTAGGGTCTGATTGGCTGGTGGTGCTGGGATGCTGGAAGGAAGGAGAAAGGGAGGGACCACCCAGGGTCTCTGATGATGATCAGCAGTGCTAGACCTAGACCCATGTAGGACTTATTTTGTCTGGGTATCAAAAAAGCTTAAGGGTATGCTCTCCATCCAAGTGCTCTTGGCTGAGCTGAAATTTTTGTTGCTGGAAGGAAGTTAACGATGTAGGTCATGGGGAGCTTCCCACAAAACCCCTTTTATTGCTTCCAAGACATGAGAATGTCTTTTGGCCTCTAGCTAAAATTAGAGAATAGTACTATGTCACAGTATCTTTTTAAGAGGTAGTTTTAATATTTGCATGTGACAATTGAGTATGATATTTTCTGGCTGGAATTGAATGATCTCTTTTGTGATTGGTATGCTCTTAGATGCTCTGATTAAATGCATATTTTACAAATCTACACCAGACACTTCAGCTGTTTTGCATCAATTAACTCCATTCAGACAATAACACGATTTCCTCCTTTTAATATGAAAAACATGCATGCTCTCAGGAGCTCTGGAGACGCCTCCAGCTTGGGTGTTTGGCCTTTCCCATCCCCCGCGTGGGGTCCTCAGAAGACACTGACCCAGATGCCAAGGCCACACCATCCTCCAGCTGAGTCACTGTGCTCCTTCCATTCCTGGACAGCGGCGTCCACGCAGTACAGCGCATTAGCTTAGAAACTCGGGAACTTCTTCCTTGCTCTCTACTTCCTGTTCAATAGCACGGGGGCTGTGTCGGGCTCTCTGGCTGTTTGTCCCATCTTCTTTTCTTTTCTGAAGCTGTGGACACATCTCTGTGAGGCCTGCTCTGGGTTCTCCCCCTGGCTGGCTGCTTGGGGGCTGCCCAGCTGCTGGCATCCCTGCAGGAAGCATGTGCTGGTGCCCCACGTGCCAGGGCCAGCAGCTTGCCAGTCCCATCCCATGTGCTGCCGCCTTCCTTCCCAGGAGTCAGATCATAGGCTCGCCTCTGGGGTGCTTCCTGATGCCCAGCCCCTGATGCCCCAGGGCTGCTTCCTGATGCTCAGCACCCGGTGCTCCAGGGCTGCCCTCCACACCAGCCGTCACCTGACCCCTGGGCTTAGCACCCTGAGCCAGGGTTCGCGGGTGGTCCCGCCCAGGGCCCCTGCACCCGTCACTCTGGGCACCTGCAGGCGTTCTGTGGCTCCAGCCGTAGGTCCTTGTTAAGCTAGTCTTCCCCACCGCCCACCCACCCTCCTGCCCTTCCTGGCCACTGTTTGATGAAAAAAAAAAAAAAGGACGACCCTACTCAAAACTGCAACTCCAAATGTTCCAATTGTGTATCCCTTTTTCTACTTTCCTTTAGTACCCCTCTCACACAGGACTTGTCAGATTTAACTTTTGTATTGTTTTTCCTAACCACCCTTTTCTCCAGGGAAAATACAAGTTTGGGGTGGGAGAAAAGGGAACTATACCAGCAACTACCCTTGGCTGGGGTAGAAGGAAAATTGGAGAAAAGAAAGATAAAGATGAATAAAAAGAATCCAGGAAGCTCCTGTCTCTGTTCTTCCTAATTTCATCCAAGTGAATGCAGCAAAGTCTCAGAAGGAAGGCTTCGCTCCGAGCAGAGCAAGGAATTGTCCCTCTGCAATCCCAAGCAGTGTCTTGGAGACGTCTCAGGGAGTCTCTCTGCATGCAGGGACATTTCTTTCACTACTGAAGGGAGACAAGTTCATTTTATTCAGTGACCGCAGGAAGGCGGCATGGACCTGAAGTGGGCCATGAAATGCATGCGTGTGTTCGGGCTCGGATACGCGTGATAGGCGACTACTTAACTTCTAAGTTAAAATAGGCTCCTGGCCCCCGACAGAGCCAACGGTGCAGGGACATGAAGGACAAAATAAACCGAAACCAGCGCAGAGGACTCTCGGGTTCAATGTGACTTGGTTTCTAAAAGACATCGTGCAGAGCATTCTTGCTTTGTTTGCTTGTTTATTTATTATTTATTTTTTGTCACAGAAGCGCAATATGGTGTTAATGGACTTACAAAATAAACTAAGGGGTGACAGCAGAGAGCTGTCACAGACACAGCAGCCTCGTTCCTGTCTCACAGCACCCAGGCAGGCGGTGGACAGCACATTGTTGTTTTTTAGAAGAACTTCTATGAAGACTGGAGGGCTAGATGGAAAGCGTGAGGTGGACATCCGAGAGGCACGGTGGGGACGCAGGGGTCTAGCGAGGGCAGCACGCACGGCGGCCTCCTGGCTCTTAGGGCACAGGTCTTGAGGTGGGAATGTGCTGATGGGATGCGGAAGGTGGGAGAGGGTCCTCTGCCGGGCTGGGAGACAGAGGGTGAGAGCCAGGGAGGGACGGGCTGGCCCTCAGTGACGGTCACCGCCCTGTATACGCTGTGAAGGAGGACAATGTCTGCATTAGAAACTGTGAGACGGTGCTTTGGAAGATTAAAGGAGGTGCTGTGTTCCTGGATTGGAGGACTCCACGCTGCCGCTCCGTGAGGGTCTCTCCTCCTAATCTATGCGTCCAGTGAAGACCCACCGAAATTCCACAAGACAGTTTTAGAACTTGAGAAGCTGAATTAATAATTTAGAGAATGTAAATGACTAAGATAATAAACTAGGGATATTAAAAATCATGTAAGTTAATAAAAAAATTTAAAAGCGGAGGCCTTGACAACGCTAAAAATAGGTAATAAAAATCTAAGGATAGATTTAAAATCTATGATAATTCCAACACACTTTAAAAAGACATAAAAATTTAAAAGATGAAAGAAAATTACACAAAAAGATTAAGAACAAGCATTTTTCAAAACCCAGAAGACTAAATAAAAAATAAAAATAAATGCAATTAAAATTTAGAACACAGGGTAGCTGAGAGGGGAAATACAGAAGAAATAAAAACCAGTGGCAATCCAAGCAGCACGGAGCTCTAACTGGAGTGGGCCAAGTGGACGGCCGTCCCCAGGCCAGAGCCCGGGCCACGTCTCTGCATCCCTGCCCCCTCTTGCACCCCGGCCTGGCCATCCTTTTGCTAGCGGCTTCCATTCTGGCGGGGGCTGGACAGAGAAGGCACCCTGTTCTCAGGCCCAGACAGCTCAACAGCCCAGCTGAAGCTATGTTGCTACAGACACGCGCTATTGGTGACGGAGGGTAGTTTTCTGTGGAAAATGTTTAATTGCCAAAGTACCCTGTCACATAAAGTGTGTGGCCTCTTGTGTCTAGCTTTGTTCATTCAGTGTGTTTTCAAGTTTTATGCACGTTGTGTGATAGCAACTGCTGTTCTTTCCACAGGGCTCAGAAGCATTCGCTTCAACGACGTGCTCTGTGCTTGTTAACCTGCTCCTGATGGTGGACGTGTGGGTTCCTGCTGCTCGGGGCGGTTCTGGACGGTGCGCTGTGCTCCGTGTCTGTGTGGGGACATCTGTGCCCATTCTTTTGGGCATGCGCTGGGAATGGGATTGTTTGGTTGGACGGTAATTCCAGGTTCACTTTTTAAAGTGCTGGGAAACTGTTTTTCAAGGTGGTTCTATTCCTCCGTTACTGGTTTAATTTGTGCTTATTTGCTATTTTCTGCTGTAGCATGCTTTCCCTTTTCTTTTTACAACTTTCATTTAACCTACCTGGGCCTTCATGTTTAAAGTGCTTTATTGAGCACCAATACTAGGGTTCTCCAGAGAAGCAGAGCTAACAGAGATTTTAAATGTGCTGTGTATTACCAGGGATTAGCTCAAACGAGTAGGAGGGAGTAGGGAGGCTGAGAAGCCCCCAGCCCGCCTGCAGCCTGTGGGGGAGAGCCCAGGGCGTGCTCCAGTTCCACAGCCCGCAGGCCCCAGACCCCAGGAGGCCTGAGGCTTCCTTCAAGGCCAAGGCAGGAAACAGACATGGGCCAGGCTGCAGATGCCCGGCAGGCGTGTCCTCCACAGCTGGCTGGGCTGGCCTTTCTGTTCTGTTCCACTGGAGCAAGGGACCCTGCATCAGGGAGGACAATCTGCTCTACTAAGCCAACACCCCAAAACCACCATGGGCTCGCAGCATGGCAGGTGCACAGAAGTGCGGGCTCCTGTGACTTAGTCAGGTAGGCACTCCAAGTTGGCCATCACCTCCCAATTGTGGGGTCTTGAATTCTTGCCTTTTAGTCGCGGGACTCAGTCACTGATGGTTAACTGGCTGTTGCTGCGGTTGCACTGCCTAATGCTCAGCCCTTTGATTTCATTAATCCCCTGGTTTTGGTTCCTCCTTTGCTGCCTTCTTTTGGATTGCTTGAGTGTTTTTCAATAGTTTGTTTTTCTATTGATTTTTAGCTGTATGTTCAGCTGTACGTTTCATGGTCCGTTTTTTCCATTATAAAAAAAAGTTAAGTCCTCACTGGCTGGTTGTGAATTTTTCTCTTTAGCATTATTTGTGGTCATTCAAAACCTGTGCACGAGCTCTACAGGCCACAGAAGAGCTCAGCCTGGGTATAAAAATCGCATAAGTATAAACAATAAATTCACTACATCAACGCGAACAACAGGAGCGCTTCTCACAGCGGCATTCCCGCTTCAGGGCAGGAGATGCTCTTGCCGACCTGGGGCGGCTGGTGCGAAGCGGGCGCAGCCGGGTCCTAGCTGGGCACGGTGTGATCTGCAGGGAGCAGGGGCTCCCGTCTTCCCACCATCAGCTGAAGAAGGACTCAATGGTCAAATCCTGTGAAAACCTCACACGTACCCAGGAATTTGCATACGTACGCTCACACATGCTCATACTTCCTGATATGAGTTGGGAAAAGTAAGAGTGTGTCTCTAATTTATATATCTTTAATTGTTAATAAAGGAATACTGAATTATTTATTTAATCATGAACTGTTTTAACCCACACTCCCTGAGGCTTCATAATAATGGTCCGTGTTTATTGGATGGCAAAGCCTACGGGTTGCACATGAAGCCTAGCACCAAGGCGCCAGCTGTCGTGTGCGGCTTGGGTGCACCCACCTCAGGGGGCATGTGCCGCGTGGCGGGGAGCCAGCTCAGTCACTAAGGTGCTGGTGGTGGCGTGCCAGTCGATCTGAGGCAGGTATACAGCAAGGCCCTGCTCCTTCGGGTGCTCGGTGGCCTGGAGGGGTAGTTTTCTGTCTTTCATACACAGTAGGCATTCTGGAGTTCAGGGAGAAGGTCCTGCCTCTCAGTCTGGCACGGGAGAGAGCAGTTCATTTCTAAGACGACACAGCTGAGAACCTTCTTCAGAACGGCCAGCAGCTGAACAGGAAGAGAGGGGCTGCGGAGGTGGTCTGGCGCCCAGGAGATCAAGCCAGGTCTTCCTTCACCGCATCGCTGGACCACGCCTTCCCTTGTCTCTCCAACTAGAGCTTTTTGCTGCTGTTGTAAGATCTATGTTTACAGAGGAAGTCGAGTTTCTGTAGTGAAGGGAAATGTAAGTTTCAGAATTGGAATACAAAAAAAAAAAAAAATCTGTCTAATTCTAGCTCTGCCTAAAGCATGCAGCTTTGGGTGAGGTGCTTAACTTTTTTGAGATTCACTTTTCCATATGTGGAGGGAGTAATAGTGTGTACTCTCACTGTGAAGATTACGTGATAAAGCATGTGTTTGGATCCATTATAGTGTTTAGGGCATAGGTAGACACTAAATAAACGTGTTAATTTATTTCTCAATAAAACATATAGTTATAAATGTAACAAATGTATAATTAAGAAATATATTCTAATTACATATAAGTAATAAATATATATTTATTATTTTTATAGTCATACTGTAATCTTATATGATGTTATATATTGTTATAATAGTATAATTACACATTATAGTATCATGTTACAGTAATTAGGAAGTACATTTTACTTTATGTACTGTAAGTTATTTTCAATGACGATCATCTATAATTTCTTGGCATTATTCTGTAGGAACGATTTCCGAGTTGGTGGGCCGGATCTCCGTGGTGCCGAGAGACAGGTCCGTGAAGGCTCAAGCGGCCGGGGTCCGACACAGAAGGGAGCGATGGAGTTTCAGACGTGATCAGGGACTTACATAAAGTCCCTGCTGAACTAACGAGAGGCGCTGACAAATCAGCGGGAGAGAAAGCGATGGATGAGTGCAGACGTCTCTCAGGGCGGTTCCAGGCGGGGGCTTGTGGTGGATTCAGGTCTCAGCGCGCTGGGTTCCGAGGTCCCACTGCAGGCTCCTGCCCGTGCTCCCCCCAGCTGCAGCCCCTGGGCCTTCTCTGGGTTCCTCACTCGCGAAGCTGCTTCTGTTGTAAGAATTCATTGAGTCGTCCCTCATCAAGGCGTGAAATGCCTTTTATTTTCATGGAGGGAGGCTTTTCCTCCTGGGGTCTCCGGAGCTGTTCTGGTAGCAGACTCCACCCACGAGCCTCCCTCCGTGTGCCCTGCGAGCGGAGCGGGGCCCACGGGAGGCCACACACGGAGGCCAAGAAAAAGGAAAAAGGCCAGCCCGGCCCGAGAAAGGGCTGAATGCCAGTGGAGATTAGACGAGCTCTCAAGCAGCAACAAGGAGTCTGGAGATTATCACAGACAGCAAAAGCGTTAGACAACTTTCAAATGTAGAACTCAAGTCTCACAATTAACTTAGAAGTATGGTAATTGGTAATTTTATAATTGGTATGATAAGAGGAATAACTTATTAACATGTGGGAAAGAGTCCCAACCTTACAGAAAAGGGAGGCTAATTACAGGAATAATTACGTTCAAGTGACTTTTCCTTCCACTTTTTAATGGATCAGTCTCTCTCTTGAATGATTTCCTGTGTGGTTTGGAGGATAAAATAAATTTCCTGATTTTAAATCTAAAGCATTTACATGGTAGCATTTCTAAGTTCCTGGTCTAATTTTTAAAGACACTGTCCTTTCTTAAGCCTCTGTTCTAGTGTGGCGGTACGTGGCCACCCTGCACAGGGCACGCTGTGGAGGTGATTGATAAATGCCACCAACACGGTTTTAGCACCTGGCACTTGCTGGCAAGAGTCCCTCCCTCCTGCTGAATGACCCTGGGTGTAAGGGCTCTAGTGAGGAGCATTCTCCAGGTCCTCCCCAGAACTCTCCACGGTCAACAGACCATCACTGGACCCTGAGCTGCTTCACCATTCAACGTTAAAACGCACTTAGAGGAATTAACGAGTGCCCTGTATCGGAGATGAACTCTCTCAGAGCTTCCGTTAGGGCACTCGTGGCTGACCCTAAAAACCATGCCCTCCCCCACTCTTCCTGTCCATTTTAAATCATTCTCCCAGGTGTAACCCAGGCGTATGGAATGCTGTGTGGAGGACTCCAGCGGTCACCTGACTGAATGTCTACTGGTGGGACCAACAGTACTTTAGTGCGGCCCGGGATGTTTGACCTGTGACTCTGTTAGTGTCCAGTGATAGACGTCACTCACCGTCTGGCCAGCACTGGGGTAGAGGTGCTGGCAGCCCTCTCCCAGAAGTGTTTATCGAGCTGCTACTGCGTGGCAGACACGAGGCAGGCAGGGGCTGTATGGAGGTGAACGGGCCACCGCGCTTGCCTGTGACTTCCTAGAGACTGCAGTACAGTGGGTGTCACCTGAGGAAGCAGAGCATTGTGGGATGCCAGGGACGAGTGCTGCCTTTTCCTGGGATCTGGAGGGTTTCTAGATGGTGTCCAGGGCCTCTCGGGCGAGGAACCTCGGCGGGTCAGAGAATCGGCTGCGGAACAGCAAGTCCTGCACCCAGAAGCTGCCCACCGACAGTCCAGCCAAGCGCCGTGCAGACGCCTGCCTGTGTCTGCGGCCAGCGGGTCGTGGACAGAGACGCGCGTGCCTGCGAAGACGGGCTCCACCTGGCTCTCCAGCCGTCTCCCCAGTCAAGGTCCACCGCCCTCTGCGCTCCCCTGCCCACCTCTGAAGTGGCCACTGGCCAGCCACCTGCTCGTCCGTCAGTCTGATGGCCACAACCGGCCACCTCTGAGGGCTGGGACAGGCAGCTCTGGCTCCAGGGCGCCTCTCACAGCCCCTCCCGCTGTCTGTGCCGCTCCGCTGGGGCCTCTTCACTCGGTGGAGGCTGTGGGCTCTCTGGGGAATGGGCTCCAACCCTGAAGCCCACCAGGCGAGAGGCAGATCCTCACCTGTTTCTGACCTTCTCCTGGCTTCTTACAGCTTTCGTCACAGTCCCTGATTCTGAATGTCACATATTGTCATTGTATGCTACATGCTTATTTATGTCTGGCTTCTATCACTAAACCTATGTTGATAAAGTTGACCCATACCATTGAGTATAGAGAGTTTATTTTCACTGCTGCGTAGTATTTCACGAGGTGAATAGCCCAATGTTTACTGTCCCATTAGCCATGGAGTGTTTCCAGGTTTAAGAATAGCCAGCTGGGACTGCCCTTGTGCACGTCTGCTGGTCACACTCTGGTGGAACTTCTGTTCCTGGAACGTGGGTGTGCAGCTTGGCCGTTTCTCATGAAGGTCACCCAAATATCAGTTAACCAAATAGTTCTATTTCTAGATCTGTACCCAAGAGAAATGAAAATGTATGCCGCCACCAGACCTGTGTGTCCGCACTGAATTCCAGGGAGATTCTGACACTTCAAAGACATTCTCCCCTGTCCCCAGCTGCTCCGCCTCCCTGTCCTCAGCTGTTTCTCCTTGTTCCCAGCTGCTCCTCCTTGTCCCCAGATGCTCCTCCTTTTCCCCAACTGCTCCTCTTCCATTGTTCCCAGCTGCCCCTACTCCTCTGTCCTCAGCTGCCCCTCTTCCTTGTCCCCAGCTGCTCCTCCTCCTTGTCGCAGCTGCTCCTTTCCTTTCCTTCTGGACAAGGCTGTCCTCCCCCTGCTGCTCTCTGGGACCTGCAGTCCTCCCCCTGCTGTTCTTTGGGACCTGCAGTCCTCCCCCTGCTGCTCTCTGGGACCTGAAGTCCTCCCCCTGCTGCTCTCTGGGACCTGCAGTCCTCCCCTGCTGCTCTCTGGGACCTGCAGTCCCCCCCTGCTGCTCTCTGGGACCTGCAGTCCTCCCCCTGCTGCTCTCTGGGACCTGCAGTCCTCCTCCTGTTGCTCTCTGGGACCTGCAGTCCTCCTCCTGCTGCTCTCTGGGACCTGCAGTCCTCCTCCTGCTGCTCTCTGGGACCTGCAGTCCTCCCCCTGCTGCTCTCTGGGACCTGCAGTCCTCCCCCTGCTGCTCCCTGGGACGTGCAGTCCTCCCCCTGCTGTTCTTTGGGACCTGCAGTCCTCCCCCTGCTGCTCTCTGGGACCTGCAGTCCTCCCCCTGCTGCTCTCTGGGACCTGCAGTCCTCCCCCTGCTGCTCTCTGGGACCTGCAGTCCTCCCCCTGCTGCTCTCTGGGACCTGCAGTCCCCCCCTGCTGCTCTCTGGGACCTGCAGTCCTCCCCCTGCTGCTCTCTGGGACCTGCAGTCCTCCCCCTGCTGCTCTCTGGGACCTGCAGTCCTCCCCCTGCTGCTCTCTGGGACCTGCAGTCCTCCCCCTGCTGCTCTCTGGGACCTGCAGTCCTCCCCCTGCTGCTCTCTGGGACCTGCAGTCCTCCCCCTGCTGCTCTCTGGGACCTGCAGTCCTCCCCCTGCTGCTCTCTGGGACCTGCAGTCCTCCCCCTGCAGCTCTCTGGGACCTGCAGTCCTCCCCCTGCTGTTCTCTGGGACCTGCAGTCCTCCCCCTGCTGCTCTCTGGGACCTGAAGTCCTCCCCCTGCTGTTCTCTGGGACCTGCAGTCCTCCTCCTGCTGCTCTCTGGGACCTGCAGTCCCCCACTGCTGCTCTCTGGGACCTGCAGTCCTCCTCCTGCTGCTCTCTGGGACCTGCAGTCCTCCCCCTGCTGCTCTCTGGGACCTGCAGTCCTCCCCCTGCTGCTCCCTGGGACGTGCAGTCCTCCTCCTGCTGCTGCTCTCTGGGACCTGCAGTCCTCCCCCTGCTGCTCTCTGGGACCTGCAGTCCTCCCCCTGCTGCTCTCTGGGACCTGCAGTCCTCCTCCTGCTGCTCTCTGGGACCTGCAGTCCTCCCCATGCTGCTCTCTGGGACCTACAGTCCTCCTCCTGCTGCTCTCTGGGACCTGCAGTCCTCCTCCTGCTGCTCTCTGGGACCTGCAGTCCTCCCCCTGCTGCTCTCTGGGACCTGCAGTCCTCCCCCTGCTGCTCTCTGGGACCTGCAGTCCTCCCCCTGCTGTTCTTTGGGACCTGAAGTCCTCCCCTGCTGCTCTCTGGGACCTGCAGTCCTCCCCCTGCTGCTCTTTGGGACCTGCAGTCCTCCCCCTGCTGCTCTCTGGGACCTGCAGTCCTCCCCCTGCTGTTCTTTGGGACCTGCAGTCCTCCCCCTGCTGCTCTCTGGGACCTGCAGTCCTCCCCATGCTGCTCTCTGGGACCTGCAGTCCTCCCCCTGCTGCTCTCTGGGACCTGCAGTCCTCCCCCTGCTGCTCTCTGGGGCTGCTCTTTGGGACCTGCAGTCCTCCCCCTGCTGCTCTCTGGGACCTGCCTTCCACATTGCAGTCCTCCCCTGCTGTTCTTTGGGACCTGAAGTCCTCCCCTTGCTACTGCTCTGGGACCGGCAGTCCTGCTGCACTCTGGGAACCTGCAGTCCTCCCCCCTGCTGCTCTCTGGGACCTGCAGTCCTCCCCCTGCTGTTCTTTTGGGACCTGCAGTCCTCCCCCCTGCTGCTCTCTGGGACCTGCAGTCCTCCCCCTGCTGCTCTCTGGGACCTGCAGTCCTCCCCCTGCTGCTCTCTGGGACCTGCAGTCCTCCCCCTGCTGTTCTTTGGGACTGCAGTCCCCCCTGCTGCTCTCTGGGACCTGCAGTCCTCCCCATGCTGCTCTCTGGGACCTGCAGTCCTCCCCCAGCTGCTGCTCTCTGGGACCTGCAGTCCTCCCCCTGCTGCTCTCTGGGACCTGCAGTCCTCCCCCTGCTGCTCTCTGGGACCTGCAGTCCTCCCCTGCTGCTCTCTGGGACCTGCAGTCCTCCCCCTGCTGCTCTCTGGGACCTGCAGTCCTCCCCTGCTGCCTCTGGGACTGCAGTTCCCCCTGTCTGTTCTCTGGGACCTGCAGTCCTCCCCCTGCTGCTCTCTGGGACCTGCAGTCCTCCCCCTGCTGCTCTCTGGGACCTGCAGTCCTCCCCCTGCTGCTCTCTGGGACCTGCAGTCCTCCCCCTGCTGTTCTCTGGGACCTGCAGTCTCCCCCTGCTGCTCTCTGGGACCTGCAGTCCTCCCCCTGCTGCTCTCTGGGACCTGCAGTCCTCCCCCTGCTGCTCTCTGGGACCTGCAGTCCTCCCCCTGCTGCTCTCTGGGACCTGCAGTCCTCTCCCCTGCTGCAGGTCTCTGGGGTACCTGGGAGTCCTCACCCCTGCTGTTCTTTGGGACCTGCAGTCCTCCCCCTGCTGCTCTCTGGGACCTGCAGTCCTCCCCCTGCTGCTCTCTGGGACCTGCAGTCCTCCCCCTGCTGCTCTCTGGGACCTGCAGTCCTCCCCCTGCTGCTCTCTGGGACCTGCAGTCCTTCCCCCTGCTGCTTCTCTGGGACCTGCAGTCCTCCCCTGCTGCTCTCTGGACCTGCAGTCCTCCCCCTGCTGTTCTTTGGGACCTGAAGTCCTCCCCTTGCTGCTCTCTGGACCTGCAGTCCTCCCCCTGCTGCTCTCTGGGACCTGAAGTCCTCCCCCTGCTGCTCTCTGGGACCTGCAGTCCCCCCCTGCTGCTCTCTGGGACCTGCAGTCCTCCCCCTGCTGCTCTCTGGGACCTGCAGTCCTCCCCCTGCTGCTCTCTGGGACCTGCAGTCCCCCCCTGCTGCTCTCTGGGACCTGCAGTCCCCCCCTGCTGTTCTTGGACCTGAAGTCCTCCCCCTGCTGCTCTCTGGACTGCAGTCCTCCCCCTGCTGCTCTCTGGGACCTGCAGTCCCCCCCTGCTGCTCTCTGGGACCTGCAGTCCCCCCCTGCTGTTCTCTGGGACCTGAAGTCCTCCCCCTGCTGCTCTCTGGGACCTGCAGTCCTCCCCCTGCTGCTCTCTGGGACCTGCAGTCCTCCCCCTGCTGCTCTCTGGGACCTGCAGTCCTCCCCCTGCTGCTCTCTGGACCTGCAGTCCTCCCCCTGCTGCTCTCTGGGACCTGCAGTCCTCCCCCTGCTGTTCTCTGGGACGTGCAGTCCTCCCCCTGCTGCTCTCTGGGACCTGCAGTCCTCCCCCTGCTGCTCTCTGGGACGTGCAGTCCTTCCCCTGCTGCTCTCTGGGACCTGCAGTCCTCCCCCTGCTGTTCTCTGGGACCTGCAGTCCTCCTCCTGCTTCTCTCTGGGACCTGCAGTCCTCCCCCTGCTGCTCTCTGGGACCTGCAGTCCTCTCCCTGTTGCTCCCTGGGACGTGCAGTCCTCCCCCTGCTGCTCTCTGGGACCTGTAGTCCTCCCCCTGCTGCTCTCTGGGACCTGCAGTCCTCTCCCTGTTGCTCCCTGGGACGTGCAGTCCCCCCCCTGCTGCTCTCTGGGACCTGCAGTCCGCCCCTGCTGCTCCCTGGGACGTGCAGTCCTCCCCCTGCTGCTCTCTGGGACCTGCAGTCCTCCACCTGCCAGTCCTCCCCCCTGCTGCTCTCTGGGACCTGCAGTCACCACCCCTGCAGCTGCTCCTGGGACCTGCAGTGCCCCCCCCTGCAGCTCTCTGGGACCTGCAGTCCCCCCCCTGGCTGCTTCTCTGGGAGTTGCAGTCCCTCACCCCTGCTGCTCTCTGGGACCTTGCAGTCCCTCCCCTGCTGCTCTCATGGGTACGTGCCAGTCCTCCCATCTGCTGATCTCTGGGACCTGCAGTCCTCCCCTGCTGCTGCTGTCTCTGGGACCTGCAGTCCTCCTCCCTGCTTGCTCATCTGGGACCTGCAGTCCTCCCCCTGCTGCTCTCTGGGACCTGCAGTCCTCCCCCTGCTGCTCTCTGGGACCTGCAGTCCCCCCCCCTGCTGCTCTCTGGGACATTGCCTCTGGGACCTGCAGTCCTCCCCCTGCTGCTCTCTGGGACCTGCAGTCCCCCCCTGCTGCTCCCTGGGACGTGCAGTCCTCCCCCTGCTGCTCTCTGGGACCTGCAGTCCTCCCCCTGCTGCTCTCTGGGACCTGCAGTCCCCCCCCTGCTGCTCTCTGGGACCTGCAGTCCTCCCCCTGCTGCTCTCTGGGACCTGCAGTCCTCCCCCTGCTGCTCTCTGGGACCTGCAGTCCTCCCCCTGCTGCTCTCTGGGACCTGCAGTCCTCCCCCCTGCTGCTCTCTGGGACCTGCAGTCCTCCCCCTGCTGCTCTCTGGGACCTGCAGTCCTCCCCCTGCTGCTCCCTGGGACGTGCAGTCCTCCCCCTGCTGCTCCCTGGGACCTGCAGTCCTCCCCCTGCTGCTCTCTGGGACCTGCAGTCCCCCCCTGCTGCTCTCTGGGACGTGCAGTCCCCCCCTGCTGCTCTCTGGGACGTGCAGTCCCCCCCTGCTGCTCTCTGGGACCTGCAGTCCTCCCCCTGCTGCTCTCTGGGACCTGCAGTCCTCTCCCTGCTGCTCCCCGGGACGTGCAGTCCTCCCCCTGCTGCTCTCTGGGACCTGCAGTCCTCCCCCTGCTGCTCTCTGGGACCTGCAGTCCTCCCCCTGCTGCTCTCTGGGACCTGCAGTCCCCCCCTGCTGCTCTCTGGGACGTGCAGTCCCCCCCTGCTGCTCTCTGGGACCTGCAGTCCCCCCCACTGCTGCTCTCTGGGACGTGCAGTCCTCCCCCTGCTGCTCTCTGGGACCTGCAGTCCCCCCCTGCTGCTCTCTGGGACCTGCAGTCCCCCCCCTGCTGCTCTCTGGGACGTGCAGTCCCCCCCCTGCTGCTCTCTGGGACCTGCAGTCCTCTCCCTGTTGCTCCCTGGGACGTGCAGTCCTCCCCCTGCTGCTCTCTGAGGACCTGCAGTCCTCCCCCTGCTGCTCTCTGGGACCTGCAGTCCTCCCCCTGCTGCTCTCTGGGACCTGCAGTCCTCCCCTGCTGCTCTCTGGGACCTGCAGTCCTCCCCTGCTGCTCTCTGGGACCTGCAGTCCCCCCCTGCTGCTCTCTGGGACCTGCAGTCCTCCCCCTGCTGCTCTCTGGGACCTGCAGTCCCCCCCCTGCAGCTCTCTGGGACCTGCAGTCCCCCCCCTGCAGCTCTCTGGGACCTGCAGTCCCCCCCCTGCTGCTCCCTGGGACGTGCAGTCCCCCCCCTGCTGCTCCCTGGGACGTGCAGTCCTCCCCCTGCTGCTCCCTGGGACCTGCAGTCCCCCCCTTGCTGCTCTCTGGGACGTGCAGTCCCCCCCTGCTGCTCTCTGGACCTGCAGTCCTCCCCCTGCTGCTCTCTGGCCCCCCCTGCTGCTCTCTGGGACCTGCAGTCCCCCCCTGCTGCTCTCTGGGACGTGCAGTCCCCCCCCTGCTGCTCTCTGGGACCTGCAGTCCCCCCCTTGCTGCTCTCTGGGACCTGCAGTCCCCCCCTGCTGCTCTCTGGGACGTGCAGTCCCCCCCCCTGCTGCTCTCTGGGACCTTCAGTCTTCCCTCTGCTGAGATCTGCTGTGGGTTTCTAGCCCTTCCTGTGCTGGGCCTCAGGTTGCTTCTCTGTGGTCTCCTCAGGGTCCCGCCTGTTCTCAAGTCCCTCCCTGGTACTCAGAGGTCCTGGCTCATCCGCTAGGTGGCGGGTGCTGTTGGCCCCTGGTCTCCATCGCCGTGGCTCCCCTTCCCCAGAACACCCTCCTTCCTCACCCGTGTGCTGGCTTCCTCTGGGCCTCCTCCTCTCCAGCGGGCATGGACCCGGGCTCCGACTTTCAGCTCGCACGTGCTCCAGGTTCACTGTGGGCTGGGGACCTCAGACTCCTGGATGCAGGTGGCCCAGGCTCCTCCCGTCCTCTCAGGAGGCCGATGCGTGCTGATGACCTGTCTGTGCATGCAGGTCTTGTAGTTGCATTGGCATACCCCGCGCGGCTGTCCACCGCAGGCCCTGCTGCTGCCCGAGAGTTTGCACCACTGGCCAGTGCTGAAGTCCGGCTTCAGCAAAGACTGGGAGGGGATCTCAATAGGGCTGATGAGGGAGTCTGACAGTGGCGGAGAGACAGCAAACAGACACGAGAGTCAGGCTGCTGAATCTTCTTCTCTTTACTTTCTTTCGTTTTTTTTTTCTTTTTTCTTTTTGGTACTGGGGATTGAACTCAGGAGCATTCAACCACTGGGCCACATCCCCAGCCCTTTTTTTTTTTTTTTTTGTATTTTTTATTAGAGACAGGGTCTCACTGAGTTGCTAAGTGCCTTGCCATTGCTGAGGCTGGCTTTGAACTTGCAATCCTCCTACCTCAGCCTCCCAAGTGCTGGGATTACAGGCGTGTGCCACCACGCCTGGCTACTTTCTTTTTTGCATGTAATATAGCATATTTTTTGGCAGCATACATTACCTTTTGTGATTACATCACAGTCATAAGATCCAGGGAAGCAGCAACATCTGCTGATTACATTCCAGACATTTTAATCTTCTACCCAACATGTTTCAAGGTCCTGTGTACACATTCTCTGAACGCCCTGCATCTCTGCCACATTCTATCCGTAACTAGTCTGGGTCCGAATCATTTCTCATGGTGTCTCTGAAGCCATTCCTCCGCACACCTGTTTATCTGATTGATTGAAGTTATTTTTTTTCTGCCTGGTTTCAAAGCACTATTGTGTTTCTATAATAGTTTTTGTTTTGAACCTAGGGACAGGGAAAGGAGGCACAGCTGTTTTTCAGAAGTCGAGTTAACAGGTGTTGTCTCAGAGCCAAATGTTAGCTCTGAAGGACTTCTACCCTAAGGAACTTGTATATATCTATCTTAAACTACTTCAAAAGTGAAAGGAATCCTTATCAATCACAAAAAGACCTTTAAAGCTTTTTCTTGGTGCATATGATTATAAAGAGAAGAAGTCAAACAGTGGGCATTTACAAAAGCTGTTTCCTACCTAGAAACCTGCTATATTAGTACAACTTTAGAAAATGTTTTTAGGCTTCTAATTCAGATTCCATAAGGTCATAATTTCCAGAATCAGTCTCATTCTAAGTAATTAAAGTAGCGGCCCCTGGTGGCCACATACAGGAGCTGAAGACAGCACACTAAGCACACACACAGACAGGACTAACTCTTCCAGCGCCGTATTTGTGTACCGTCTGTCCTGATGAGGGAGGCACGCTCTGCTTCCATTCCCCTTACCTTTTAACGACGAGGATGCTTTGCTAGACTCTGTGGCCAGGAACATGCCAAGGCCAGCCTCTCCTCGCCCACCTCCCTGCCCCGGAAGCCACTCTGCTCTACCCAGAATGGCATCTCCAAGTGCCACTCCTTGCACGACCCTGTGGCGTTCGGCTTCTGCACGGGCACAGGTGTTTTCTTCTTTCTCGCGAATGCCAGCGCCTTGCTGGCCTTGGGATCGCTTCCCCTGCTGCTACGAGCTGCTGTTTCTCGGTACTGTGGTCTTGAGGTCCCTCTCTGCGCACGCCCGCTCACTTCTGGCTGAGCTGAGCTCAGCCTGCTGGAGACTGTGGACGCTGGCTGGGGTCGAGGCTGATCTCTGCAGTGGGGAAGGACAGGGCAGCGCTGGGTCTGGCTTTCTGAGTGCGGGAGGTTTCCCGCTGCTGGCCTGCCCCGTCCCTCTCACCCAGCCCTAAACACGGGAGGCTTGGTTCTTGGAGATGAGCTTTTTGTCTTGATAAATGGCCAGGAGAGCCCCCGCTCGTATCTGGCCTGTCCCGGGAGCCAGCATGCCTCCCCCTCCAGATCCCGTGCTCAGCGGCGTCTGTGCCCCTGCTCTGTCACGGTCCCCCAGGCCAGCTCGGCACCCCTCTGGCTTTTCCTCTTGCATCCGTCTTGTCCAGAACGTCCCTGGGAGGACCGCGGCGTCCTGCGCGCTGTAGCAGCAGCTTCTGGAGAGCAGGGCTCAGCCTCGCCCGGTGGCCACGCAGCCTTGGGACTCAGCAGCTGCCCCTCAGCGAACCCAGCTGCACCCTCCAGGCCCTGGTCTGTCATTCCAGACCTGTGTGGCCGTCCCAGGCCTTGCTGGTTTCCTGTCCCCTAGAAACGGCTTCTCTAGAGACCACGTATCAGGCCACATGGACACTGGTGAAGGTCTGCAGGGGACAAGAGCTGAGGACTGAGCGTGTCCTGGGGCTCCTCCTTCCTCGGAAGGCCCAGGACGTCCAGCGCTCATTGTCTCCACAGGCCTCTAAGTGCCGTCCTGTCCTCTTGAAATCGAGCGCCTTGCCTCCCACACCAGTGAGACTCCAGAGTCCCACCAGGAGTGCGGTCGGTCCACGGCAAGACATGAGGACCGTCCAGGGACGTGGCGGGGAAGTGACTCGCTGGGCTCCTCGAGGGGGGCTTGAAGCTGCAGGCGCTGGCTGTGAAGAGGCGGTCAGGGGTCAGCGAAGGCCTGTCCGCAGGTGTCAAAATCGGCCCGCGACTGAAGGTGCCAAGGGGAACTGGGAGGCAGGGCTCTGCTGTGACTTCTCCAAGGAAAGGGGAGACAGCGAGGAGTCTGAGGGCGACACGTCCTCTCTGGAGTCACGGAGGGGGTCGAGGTGTGTTGGGAAGAGGGTGTGGGGCAGCTGGCCCCTGGGACCTCCCCTGACCCGTGACTTGCAGAGTTCCCTCTCTGGTTTGTCCTGGGAGCGTCACTGGTCCGTACACACGGCAGCGATCTGCTCACGTTGGCTGGGCGCTGCTTATGCTGAACCCCCAGTTCTTTCTCTGCCCATGTGTTCTGCAGTTCTGTTTCTGTTCGGGACTCAGGTCCTGCCTGGACCCCAGCGGAGAGCAGTATGCTGTGAACAATCTTTCTACCACAGGAACGTGTTTCCAGAGCCAAAGTCCCCTCCGGAGAGCAGTATGCTGTGAACAATCCTCTATCACAGGAACGTGTTTCTAGAGCCAAAGTCCCCTCCGGAGAGCAGTATGCTGTGAACAATCCTCTATCACAGGAACGTGTTTCTAGAGCCAAAGTCCCCTCCGGAGAGCAGCATGCTGTGAACAATCCTCTATCACAGGAACGTGTTTCTAGAGCCAAAGTCCCCTCCGGCACCTACATGCTTATCCAGAGGAGAGGAATGTGCAGGTCTTCTCGCTCACCGAGGTCCCTGACCGCACCTGTGCTGTCCACCGGCTTCTCACGGCTGCTCCGTGCCACACCCAGGCATCCCGGTTTTCAGAGTGACTTAATGCTTGCAAGATGGCTCACTGGATGAATTTAAAACAATGAATGTGTCACTTCGATGTAGATAGAAGAGCTGACATTCTCACTGTATTAATTGGAATCTCATTGTGATGTTTTGTTTACTGTAAACTCATTTACTAAAGATAGAACTATGATGTTAGTGCTAAACAGTGACAAACATGCTTGTATGCTTCTCAAAGTATTTTCTTCATGTGCAGCCTAGGTCTGTCTGACTCCCAAATAAGTAAATATTTTCACCTGCTGCATTTCAAAGATGTCCCACAGGAAGTGTCCAATCAATATCCACACAAATGGCATTTTATTCTAACTTGAAGATGTGGCAGCAGCAGGATACGGTGTCCGGAGAGAGAGTGGCGGAGTGCTGCTCTGTGTTTGCACCTGGGAATGCGCCTCTGCTGGGAGAGGCCTGGGCCTGCCCTGGGGTCTGTCTGCCTGCCTGTTTTCTTTTGCTATGAAACACCTGGGCTGGACCTTGGTGACGAGTGTGGTGACAGATGTGGCAGGCAGGTCACACTCGTGTCCTTAGGGTTGGAGAAGTTGTTAAGAAAAGAGGTTGGTGCAGTTCTGAAGGCTGGCAAGTCAGGAGTGGAGGGGCATCTGCCAGGGCCTCATGCCAATTAAGAAGCGGCAGACTTATTGCATGGCAAGAGCGCACATGAGAACGTGTGCAGAAGCGACCAAGTGTGGGGACACGGCTTGCCGTATAACAACCTCCTCTCCAGGCAGCTGCTCCAGTCCCCAGAACCCCGCCCAGTCCTGCCAGGCAGCATTAGTCCCTTGGAGGCTGGTGCCCCAGTGACCCAGTCTCCTCCCTCTGCCCTGCCTCTGGGTGGCTATATCGCCGCTTGATTCTGTTCCATTGGGGATCAAGACTCCATCATGAACCACGGAGGGACAAACCATATCTGCACCACAGCAGGGTCACATAACCCCTTGCTATAACCAAGAACTCTCAACAGAATTCTTTACAAAGGATCAGAATCAGTGTCAGGGACATGTCGGTCTCACCACCATTCAGGGCTGCTTCTCATATAGTTCACGTGTCTTTGTTGGTGTTAGGGGCACAAGTGCACTGGCTTGAAGCAGCAGCCCTAGTGGTGACATTTTAAATATTTCAGTGATCGCAAAGCACAAGCCACCCTCCTTCTATTGTCACTTACCTGAAATTCTGCGTGGGTTATTTTACTAGTTGAAAACACAGATATTTTAGTTTGAGTGGCTTAGATTCCAACCCAAGCTTGTCTTAGTGTCATTGTCTAACCTGAGGCCAGATTGGTGGTGACTTCTTTAAGCCACAGTTGCTGCTGTGTAAGGTAAGATTAAAATTGGAGTTAAAACGGACTCCAAAAAGTATGTGTCACAGGACACATGTAAGCCCCACAGGCACACCCCGGTGACCTCCGCCACACCCTGCCTGCGTGTGGTCACTGCCCAGCTGAGCCGTGTCAGTGGACTCCTCTGCTGCTTAGCTTACTCCTCTCATAGTCTAGTCATGTTGCTCTCCCCATTTCTTGTATTGTCTCACACATGGGCTCGTGGGGACCCTTCATACCTAAAGTGTGAACCTGCCCAGGCCAGGCAGCCTCCAGTGACCACAGGAGGGCAGGGCCAATTCCAAGAGTGCACGTGAACCAGCAGAAAAGGGTCTCTATCTCTGGAGGGAGCCGTGACCACAGACACCTCCCGGGACGCTCCAGAGACGTGCCCAGGGCTGACGCCTTTTCCACTTTAATGGGATTCTTAATCAGCACCAGCCTTGCGTGGCACAGCCGCCTTCACTTGACGAGTGTTGGGTAGTGTTATGTTTTACACACAGAACCATCTTCAGCCTTGAGATGATCTTGTTTTGAAGTGTGCATTTTGTTCACTTGTTTTTTACATAGAACCAAACTGACTTTAACTGCAGACACTGGTCAAGGACCACACCACCCACCTTCAGCACAGCCCACAAAGCGCACGGAGATTTCAGACGTGCGAGTCATCAGTGTCCTTGCTGCAAGATGAGGAGGGAATTGCAGGGCACAGGCCAGCAGAGTGCTGGCCTTTGGGCTCTTCACGGTACCTGGCCATCACCTTGTCCTTGTGACTTTAAAAACACCACTTTAGCCAGTGTCTGTGCCATTTGAGATAAGCAGATGTATCTTATCTGCAATATGAATTCCAGCTGTGGTGTTTGAACTGCTCTGAGTCCATCAAGATACGCATCCTTTCTGTAACCAGCAACATACAATCATTTGATATCTTGCTACTTTAAGATAAATATTTTAACTAGATATCTAAAAAGAAGTTCACATTTGTGCTGGGATATTGAGTTTTTAAAAATCATGATTCAAGGGAAGGAAGTGAGCTGTTCTCACAGTTGATAAGATAACCCTCACGGCCCTGCTCCACGGGCTCAGCACGCTGGGCAACTTTTCTTCCAGCTTTCAGGATTTTAACGTGGATCTTTGCCAGTTGAAAAGTCTGCTTCTGCTGAAGAACGAGGAGCTTCCTGGGAGACCAGCAGCCCCTCGCTGAGGCAGCTGTGGATGGGGCAGCTTCCTGGTCCTAAGTGACCACACCTGGAGCCCAGCAGGTGCTGCTCAGGGCTCATGGCCCAGAGGCTGGCCGCTCCTTTACTCACCATTGCACAGACTCTGATGGAAGAAGTGACATCATTTGTCCCCAGGGAAGATGAGCAAAGAGTAGTCATGATTTTTTAAACAATTAAAAGGCTTCAAAGAAAGAGACCATCAGAGTCCCACCTGCTACCTGAACAGAGGCGTCCACGCTGCGATCCTGTGAGTGTCTCCTTCTCCCTGGTTTTTCTGGAAGGCTGGCATGAGTTGGCACAGTTGGCCAGGTCAGGACGTGGTCTGCCCGGGGTGTCCTTCCTGGTCCTGTCAGCAGTCCTGACCTGTCCCTGTTGTGCTGCTGCACTTTGCACTCAGCACCGGGTGCTCACTTAGGTGGGCGTCACTTAGGTGGGCGTCACTTAGGTGGGCGTTTTCAGCCGCTAGCGATCAAAACAAAATTTACCTGAAATATAAGAAAATGCTTTTGTCCTAGAAGCATGAGCTTGGTGAGCTCCAGGTGGGTGGACAGCCTGGCTCATTGACACCCTGACCTCTCTGCCTTGTCACTGTCCATGTTGGTGAACTCTCAGACCATTGCAAGGTGACCATACTCCCCAGGTGCCACCCTAGACCAAAAGCTCCCAAGGAGGAGTGGGAAGAGGAACCAGGTCTTTGTGAAGATGTCCATGGTCAGCTGCTGGGACCTGTGTCCTGTCAATCAGAACTTCCACTGAGCTCACCTCTGTCTTCACAGGGGCAGCTGAAGCGCCAACAGCCCCGGGACGTGTAAAACACAGTTTCGTTCAGTGAAAGAACTGACCCCTGTGACACCTGACGTCTGGGAACGTTGGCATCCTCTCTGGGTTAAGAGCACTAGGAGGGCGACATCGGTCTCTCTGAGTTGACCTGACTGAAGAGAAACACAACGCTGGGCCACCCGACATGTCACTAGACCTCAGGGCACAGATTTCTGTTGATGGGCAATAGCTTAATCCCAGCGTCCCTTTCCCTCTGCCAAAGCAAGGGGGACAGAGGACAGATGCCTTAATACCAAGGTCCTGCTGAAAAGTTGAAGGGTTTTCTTTGCATAATAATTTTATCCTATGGCAAACTACATTTTTAGTGAACGACAAGACTGAAAGATTTCATCTCACTCCAGTCAGAATGGCAGCTATCAAAAAAAAAAAAAAAACAAACAACAATAAATACTGGCGAGGATGTGGGGGAAAAGGTACTCTCTTACATTGCTGGTGGAACTGCAAATTGGTGAAGTCAATCTGGAAAGCAGTATGGAGATTCCTTAAAAAACTAGGAATGGAACCACCATTTAACCCAGCTATCCCACTCCTTAGACTATTCCCAAAGGACTTTAAAACAGCTTACTACAGGGACACAGCCACATCAATGTTTATAGCAGCTCAATTCACAATAGCTAGATTGTGGAACCAACCCCGATGCCCATCAGCAGATGAATGGATAGGGAAACTTTGGTATATATACACAATGGAACACTACTCAGCACTAAAGGAGAATAAAATCATGGCATTTGCAGGTAAATGGATGGAGTTAGAGAAAATAATGCTAAGTGAAGTTAGCTAATCCCAAAAAACCAAAGGTTGAGTGATCTCTTTGATATGAAGATACTAATTTATAAAGGCAAGAGAGAGGGGATGAGAAGAATGAAAGAGCTTTAAATAGAAAAAAGAGGGGGGAGGGAGGGGGGCAAGGGGGATAGGAATAATGGCAGACTGAGTTATCCATGATTACCCTAAATACATGTATGAAGACACAATTGTTGTAAAAATACTTTATATTAAACCAGCAACGTGAAAAATTGTGCTTGTTATATGTAATATGAAATGAAATGTACTCTGCAAACGTGTGTAACAAATCAGAATAATAAAAAATTTAAAAAAAGAATTGCCAAATATAAATATATTGCATTAAAATCTTATACATTAATTAAAAAAAAAAAAAAAAGAATCCAGTTCAAGCCCCACTGCTTTGGGCTCCCAGGAGGCTGGCTCATTTGCTAACTTGTGTGGAAGCATGGCTGTTTGGTCTTGGACTTTGGACTGCAGGTGCTGTTCTGCCTCTCCCTGTGTCTGAAAGGAGGAAGCATCTCGCTTCATTCGCCCCTTTGGAGCGGAGCTTGTGGGATAAGTGAATAAATCACCACTGAAACATGATCCCGCGTGGGCATCAGAAGTGCCTCCAGTCTGAAGGATGAAAGCAGTTCTGACAGACAGACACAAGCCTAATGACAGTGCCCTGCTTAGGACAGCTGTGCGATTTCCCAGGCAAGTGCTGTGGTGCACCAGTCAGTAGGTGGACGTGTGACGTTTCTCTACCAGCTGATCATATTTTTGGTCATTTTTCTCACTTTGAATTTAGCAAAGTCTCACAATTAAAGCTAACCTTGTGAATCTTGGATACTCTTCATAAAACGTTGGCTCTTACTAAAAAGTTGTCTTTAAATGCAAGTCCATTATAATGCAGCCAATGGAGGAATGATCTGGAAATTTGCTTTTGGATTGCTGAGTGTAAGCCACCTGGGGCTGCAATCTCACCAACATGATTGCTTTTGCAAAGATGCTCATTTTGGTGGCTTTAAATGCTGGCTTACAGAGGTCCCAACTCACTTCAATTTCATCAGTAAGCACTTTTTCCTACTTTTCCAGGGTGATACAGACCCTTCCAGGATAACCAGGATATGGTCTGTGTGGGTTGCTTCACACTGTGGCTTCAACGTTTGCCCGCCAGCAAGCCCCAGTGTCATGACTGTATGAGTGTCACTGTTGGGCTGTGGCCACTGTGCTCTCCTTTGTGGTGAACATGTAGGTGCAGGCCCTGGGCAGAACTGAGCATCAGGACAGTAGACGTGGTGCGGTTTTGTGCTGGGCCCCTTCATTCATGAAGGGTGCAGGTCACTTCAGGAGGAGCAGGAGTGCGCACTCAGAACTTGGGTAGTGTTTTGAACAAGTACATTGCCTTTGCTCTGAAATTTTACTAGGTCTTCCTAGTTTCTTTGTAGTTACCTTATTTCCCTGCTCTGCTTTTCACCAAAAGGAGCAGCACTGGAAATTCAGAAAGTGTCAAGGGAGTGGAAAAGGCCACTTTCCACACCGAATGGGTGTTAGCTCATTGCTGCTGAATGCTAATGACAGAAGACGTAACCTGCCTGGCTAATGTAAACAGGGAACAGATTGACTCACAGCCTGAAGAATGTTAAGTACTCCAGAACGATTCAGCCTGGGGCCTTGTCATACTCTGACTTAGTCCCCACTCTTAGTGTAGCTCCGCTTTCCTCTCTGGTGGCTGCATTCTCAGTGTTCCTGGGTAGTTAGTGCTCCATCAAAAGCTTGCAGCTCTTCTGCACCTGACTCGAGTCCTGAAGGAATTAAAGTACCTGCTTCTTGCACATCAATCTCAACAGTCTTGCCCTGCCTCCTGTCCTGGGGCTGGACTATGGAACAGCCCAGGGGTGCTAAGCCTCTGAGCTATATTGACTTTCCAGGTCTGAATCACATGTTTTTTTGTTTTTTAAACTTAGGATCAAGAAAACCCACATGACACATTTAACAGAGAGAGGAAAGTTAGGAGGGTTTAGAGCAAGATCAGCAGGTGAGTTCCTCTTGTTTTTTTTCTTCAGCTGAAGTGTCATGCTTTCCTCTCCACTCCCATATGATGTTTTTGGCTGATATAGAATTCTGACTGACAGCTCTGCAGTTTGGGTGCTGGTAACATTGTGCCATTTCCTTCCGGCTTCCATGGTTTTGGATGAGAAATCTGCTGTCTTTCAAATCATCTTATGGATGAGATGCCTTTTCAAGACTTATTTTTTCTTTCTTATCTTTAATCTTCAGGAGCTTGGCTATGATGAGTCTTGACATTGGTTTCTTTGAATTTATCCTTTCTAATATTACCTCAGCTTCTTAAAACTGCAGATTTATATCTGTTGTCCAGTTTGGGTGATTTTTTTACTTGTATTTTCTCTGAATTTCTTAGTGTTCTGCTCTTTTTCCTCTCTTTCTGAAACTCCAACTGTTAGCAGTCTTGTCCTGATCCCACAAGTCTCTGTGGTTCTGTTGATTTTTTCCTGAGACCATTTTTTTTTTTTTTTTTTGTCTTCCGGTAGGTGATTTCTATTTTTGTATCAGGCTTGTTGATCGGTTCTGTCACCTCAAGGCTAAGGCTGAGTCCATGAAGAACATTTTTTTTTTCACTTCATTTATTGCACTTTTTCAGCTCTAAAGTTTACATTTGTTTTCCTTTGCATCTTCTGCCACCTTGCAGATACTTTTTAAATTTTTTTCAGACTATTTTATATCCTTTTCAGTTAATTTCATTGTCTGTGCTATTTCATGCTCTTATTTCTGTTGACTGTCTTTTCTCATTTAGGTTGAGATTTTCCTGGTTCTTCATATGATCATTAATACACATTTCTATTATGAAAATTTGGGGTGTGATGTCATGAGATTCTGGATTTTATTTAAGTCTGTTCTTTAAGATTTCCCATGACAACCCACTGCAAAGGATGGAGGCTGCTACCTCACTGCTCTTGGGTAAGAGTCTGGGAATCGACTCAGCTTTGGTCACACCTGGGTGGGAGGAAATCCTTGCCCCTGGGCAGAGACAGATGTAGAGCTCATCATAGTCTGCTGACACCATTCTGGCTGGTAGGGAGATGGTCTCCAGAAACAGTGTGGTAGGGCTCCACGCAACCGGTGTGGATGGAAGTCTGGCTTCCCACTCACAGTCCTTTTTCAGCACCCTCTCAGGGAGAAGGGACCTCCTTACAGCCAGGTGAGGGAGGAGGCTCCCACTTCCCATGTCCTGTAGTATTGTCTACAAAGGGTAGTTATTGCAGGAGCCCTGTTTGGGGAGATGGCTATGATTGTGGTTGACTTTGGGCCATGGAGTTTTGGACATTGCCGCCTTCTGTAGTCTCACGAGACTTGGCCCGGGATCTCGAGAGACTTGGGCCGAGTGCGGAGCGGGTCGGGGCCATTTTAGTTGTTGGTTGTTTGCTGGTGTGTGGTACGTGTTAGAGCTGTTAGAGCCAGAGAGAAGCTGACAGAATAAAGATCCTGTTTGTTTCCAGTCTGCCTCTAAAACTTATTCCCGCGGCTTTGCTGCTCCAAGCGGCCATTGCTTCAGGCGGCGACAGTTATTATCTAAAAATTTATGGCACACTTTGCTGCACCCATCCATGCCTTTTGGATAGATAAAAGCAGACTTTGCTGGGGTTATAATTATTATTTTATTGTAAGCTGCCTGGTACCGAAACCCGGGAAAAAATCTCGGAGGCAGAGTTAAGCTTTCACTACTTTTGCTTTTTCGTTGCTCTCCTTATTTCTTAGCTTTTCTTCTCTGCCTGCCGAGCCCCGGACGGACCACCATTTGTAAGCTGCCTGGTACCGAAACCCGGGAAAAAATCTCGGAGGCAGAGTTAAGCTTTCACTTTTGGAATAGCTATAGGATTCGGAAGTCCAGGTTGAGTAAGGCCCATGACTTGCATGGTTTTATTAATTTGTCTAAGATCATGTAATAATCGCCATTTTCCTGATTTTTTCTTGACCACAAATATGGGGGAATTCCAGGGAGAGGTGGAAGGTTCTATATGTCCTGCTTCTAATTGTTCCTGAACTAGTAGGTGGGCCGCTTGTAATTTCTCTTTAGATAGGGGCCACTGAGGGACCCACACTGGCTTATCAGAAAGCCATGGTATTTTCAAAATTATTTTCTCAGTGGCCCCGAAGAAAAATGTCTTTTTCCTATATGATAATGATTTCTTTTAGGGTTAAGCTTACCCTGTACTTTTTGATGATTTCTTATAGGGTTAAGATTACTCTGTAGATTTTTACATTTAACACCTGCAGGTTTGGTTGCAAGGTGTACTCCCATTTGTTGTAAAATATCTCTTCCCCATAAAGTAACCGGTAGATTAGGTAAAACATAAGGCTGAAATGTGCCTTTATGTCCTTCATCATCCTCCCATTTTAAAATTACCGCACTTTTTTCTGGGAGGTTATTATATCCCAAGCCTCTTAAACTGGTTGAAGCTTTTTGCAGAGGCCAGTGTTTGGGCCATTGACGTAAATTAATGATGGAAGAATCAGCTCCAGTATCTATAAGACCCTCCATTTCTATTCCTTGGATTCTTATTTTACACATAGGCCTCCTTGTACAGTCCCGAACCCAGCAAACCATGGGTTTCGAATCAGTGGAACAAAATCCTCTATTGTTCCTATTTAGAGGCATATTCATTTTAAATGACTTATGTAAATTTGGAAGGAGGAGCAGCTGAGCAATTCTATCTCCCTGATTAATAGAACTTATACTTTGGGGTGAGCTAAGCATTATTTTTATTTCCCCTTTATAGTCTGAGTTTATTACGCCTGGGGTCACTTGCAAACCTAATAAGCTCTCAGGACTTCGCCCGATAATAAGTCCTACAGTCCCTGAGGGAAGAGGTCCCCTGACTCCTGTGGGAATCAGTTGAACCCCCATTTCAGGTGTTAACACTATTCGGGCGGTGGAACAGAGGTCTAATCCTGCATTTCCTCCTGTTCCTCTGGCGAGGGAGTGGATGGGTAATAGGGATTGTGTCGGGGAAGCATCTGAGTGGATGCTTGAGGATACTCCTCCTCCAATGCCTCGTACATTTGTGGGCCCCGGGGCATTGGGCCCCTTGCCCCGTTTTTTGAATTCCTTAACAAAGGATTTCCATGGATGTCAAATTTTGAATAGCATTTATTGGCCCAATGATTTCCTTTCTTACACCTGGGGCAGCAACCTGGAGCACGGTATGAATTTGGTCTTATTTCTCTTTTAGGATTTTGCCTAGAATAGCCTGATTGATTATGATAATTTTGCCTAGAATATCCTGATTGATTATAATGTTTATGTTGAGCTCTTGTAAAATTTTGAGGGGCAGCATCTCTCACAGCTGCTGCAATCATATTCCCTGTGACAAAGGCATCATTTATATCTTTACATAATTGTATATATATGGAAAGATCCTTTTTATTTTTCCATGGCCTGATGGCTTCCTGGCAATACTTATTAGCATTTTCGTACGCTAATTGGACAACTAATGGCATAACTTGATCAATTTCTCCAAAAACTCTACCTGCAGTTCTCAAAAGTCAATCAGCAAATTCAGCATATGGTTCATTAGGTCCTTGAATTACTTTGGACAAGCTACCTTGTAGATCCCCAGGTCCTTGTACAGTTTTCCATGCCTTTAAGGCAGCTGCGTTTATCTGAGCATATACTCCTGGGGTATAATATTTTTGATCCTGTACGTCTGCGAATTGCCCTTCTCCTGTGAGCATTTCTATATTATGGTCTCCAAACCCTGCATCTGCATTTCTTTTAGCTGTTTCTATACAAAGTTCTTGAAATTGCGATCGCCAAACCAAGTATTGTCCCCCACTTAATGTTGCTTTACATAGACGTTTCCAGTCTGCGGGGGTTAAGCTAAAGGTGTTAAGGGACTCCAGTATACTCAACGTGAAAGGAGCTTGGGGTCCATAAGTCATTACTGCCTCTTTAAGATTTTTTATTGTTTTGAAATCTATTGGCTGGTTGTCCCTCCGTCCATTTTCATATTCAAATACTGGCAGTTCCCAACGTATCTGTGAGTTACCCTCGAGAGCACATAAGCGCTCAGAAAGACTTTTTATTTCTGTTTCTAGGGTATGCAAACGCCTAGTGATACCCTTCATATTTTCTGTAATCGATTTCACCCATGGGGGAGTAGAGGACACAAGTTCCTTCACTTGATGATCCCTTATCTTGGTCTTCCTTAATTTCCTTTTGTTCATTTTCTCAAAATCACCTTTAGTTAATTCCTCCTCACTACTACTACTCTCATTGGTCCTAACTGACTCAGTAACATCCTGAGTCCCAGGTTCAATTGAGACCATGTATCCTTGAAGTATCTCTAATAAATCTTGAACAGCTTTAGCAGCTCGGATCTTTGTCATTTTGGGGACGCTTCTAATACTCTCCTTACTGGTCTTAGTTGACTCAGCGGAATCTACGCTTTCATGATCGCCTTCACTGTTTTCTAAATCCTCCTCACTAACGACAGACTCATCTATATCAAAGAATTCATCAAGAGCCTCGTACACTTGGGTCTTAGATATTTTCGAACCCATTTTAAACCGCTCTGACTAGAGACTCCTGCGAGGTTTCTCAGTTCTTACCTGCCGTGCTGAATTCCCCGTACGGGCCACCAACTGTAGTCGCCGGAAAAGGATTGCAGCCTGGAACGGCAGCGCCGTGGGAAGGAGTCCAGAGACAGGATGGAGACGAAAATATTCTTTAATCTTACAAGAAACTACAATATATCTATACAATAGCGATAACCCTGTCTTTTCTCCCTCTGGTCTCTTCCCATGCGCCCGAGCAGCAATGGCGCTCGCTCGATCTGCTGAGTCACCGTTCAAATCTCTCGAGAGCCTCGACCAAGTCCCGCGAGATCCCGTCAGACTACGGAAAGCGGAAATGCCCAAAAATGTCTATGGCCCAATAGTCAACCGCAATCTTAGCTATCTCCCCAAACAGGGCTCCTGCATTTTAGTATGAGCTCATTGATGTTTCCAGGTGGGCAGAATTTACAGAACCCAGTCTGAAATAATGAGAAGGAAAATCATAGTGAGCCCACTGGGGAGTGTTCCTCAGCCTCAGGTCTCTGCCTGAATGTGTCCTCCTGCTATCAGGGTCTTCCTGTGTTTGTTTTATGCATAATGTGCAGGAGCCCTGTTTGGGGAGATAGCTAAGATTGCGGTTGACTACGGGCCATAGACATTTTTGGGCATTTCTGCCTTCCATAGTCTCACGGGACTTGGCCTGGGATCTCGTGGGACTTGGCCCAGGATCTCGAGAGATTTGAGCCATGACTCAGCAGATCGAGCTAGCGCCATTCCTGCTCGGGCGCATGGGATGAGACCTGAGAGAGAACGGACAGGGTTATCGCTATTGTATAGATATATTGTAGTTTCTTGTAAGAGTAGGTGTCTTGGTTTCTTGTGAGAGTGTGTATGTGGTGTTAGAAATTACAAGAGACAGAGAGAGAAAGATTAAAGAATTTTTTCATCTCCATCCTGTCTCCGGACTCCTTCCCGTGGTGCCGCCGTTCCGGGCTGCAATCCCTTTCTGGCTACAACAATAACGTACAGAAGAATTTGCCTGTCATTAGCAGGAAGAATAGGGAGAAGGGTATTTTATTCCATCGTGTCCCATGTGTGGACATCTCTGTCCAACTTTTTAAAAACCTATTTTCAATATGGTAAGTGGAAATTCAAGTATTTTTGTTACTTTATTTCTTGTACATGTTAGGCAATAAAACTTTCCAATTGTTTTGTAATTGGAGAAGATAGATTTTAGCAGGATGTTCTTGGGCCATATCAAAATGATAAGAGTGGGAATGCTCTCAGCCTCCACTCACTGAGCACTTCATGTTCAACACAACACTTTACCATATGCCGACCAGTTTCTTCACACTGTGGACTTTACTTAACAAACTGATCAAGAAGTTGTCAGTAGTGTTGTTAATTTTTTAGACTTATTGTAAGGGAACAATAGGCATGTACCAAGGAGTCTCTTTCTTTGAGGAATATGTTCTAAGTAAAAGGATTCTGGAAGTGCTTTATGAAGTATTGTGACAATTGCAAATGGGGTCTTGTCCAATGCAAAGATCACATACTTTGTAGCCAGTAAAATTGGACTTAAATTCTGAATAACACTAGATGAATAGAAGTTGATTTAAATCTGTGCTTCTTTACCATTATTTTAAAATTAGATTCTTAATGAAACAATGTAATGTCTATGAAACACCTAACACAGTGCTGGAAAAGTGGAGTTTTTTGATAATGGCATCCATCATTATCAACTATATGTGTGACGAGGATAAAAAGCAATGTCACAGTAGTCTTGTCTCACAGAGGCCCATGATCTAGTTTATAATATTGTCAAAATCAGAGCATCCTGGTACCACCCCGGTGGGACTGGTGAGGCCCACGCAGCCGTTGCTGGTCTAGTCAGTGCTGCTCTGGGGAGGTGGCCTGGCTCTTCAGTCAGCCCACCACACTCTCCTGGTGCGCTGAGGAAGGAAGAGGGTCAGTAAGGAGGATGGACAGGGCAGCACGCACCCTGGGTGCTGCCCGTGCCAACACAAGCCATACTTCTGGACCATCTGTCTAAACTGAAGCTGTAACTGAAATAAGTAGAGCATTTGGGGAAGGATGCAAGTGTGGGGTCTGTGGGAAGGGTGGGTGCTAATATGAAATTTGCAGAATCTGAGGCCTACAGCTACTGGGAATTGGGTTTGTTCACACTCTTTTTTTTGTGTGTGGGGGGGGTACCGGAGATTCAACCCAGGGGCACTGGCCACTGAGCCACATCCCCAGCCCTATTTTGTATTTTATTTAGAGACACTAAGTTGCTCAGCACCTTGTTTTTGAACTCACAATCCTTCTGCCTCAGCTTCCTGAACTGCTGAGATTATAGGCACGCGCCACCACACCCAGCTGTTTATTCTTTTGCTTGATGTAGGAAATAAGAAAAACGCAGTCCTACAGGTTGGATTAGCAAACAAAAGAGGGAGAAAGACCAACGTGGGAGCCTCACCTGTTGGGAGTGGAATCTCCCTCCTTGATCAGAACATGCTAAAAAACTGGTCCCTGTGAATCCTGTATGAACTGGGGAGTCCAGAGAAAGGCCGAGAGGACAGACCCTGGCCCGCAGAGACCCCTGCTCAGTCCTGCCCCTCCCACCTGTGGCCTCCGAATGCTGAGCAGGGGCCTGGTCTTATGAGCTTCAGGTTGCTTCTCTGCAAGTCACGAGGGACAGCGGTCACCTGTGAGATTTCAGTGGGAGCAAATGGGCAGCAGGGAGAAGGCACGTGGGGTGGGTGTGCACCAAGACCCTGACCTTTGAGTGTCCGAGGAGAGAGGCACAGGTAAGAGCCACCCTCCCAGGGCAGGGTGTTTGGGAATGGCTGTCCCCAGGCAGCCGCAGGCGCAGGTCGGTGTGTGCTCACAGCTGCCTGGCGTGGTGTCAGCCGCTCACGGCCTGTTCCTCACCCCAGTGTGTCCCGGCAGGCCCTGCTCTGCAGTTTCCACCACAGGTCACACTGGAGCAGAGGGTCAGGGCGACACGACACACAGTCATCATCTGCCCTGCTGAACCTGATGCCAGGGACAGACTGACAGGGCTGAGGAGGCGCGGGCACCGCGGCCAGAGGACCAGGGCCTGCAGCTCCCCGCTGGTCCCCACGTGAAGGCCGTGAAGGCGCGCTCAGTGCTCAGGAGGCCCCTGCGGCACGGACCTCTCCACAGCAAGACCTGCAGTGTTTGCTCTCTTGAGATGCGAGTGACAGGGTGGATGAGGCGAGCAGTAAGTCACACGCCAAGCGGCCAACTGTCAGTAAAGTAGACGGAGCACCCGTCTGCTGAGACTCGCTCTGCCAGGGATCTAGGGAAGCTTCGTGTTCTCACTGCGCAAAAGAAAATGCTTCTTGAATGACTTAGAAACACAGGGCTCTCACAGGGAGGCTGAAGAGTAAATATCCTGTGATCATTTGGATACATAAGTTTTGCAGTTTTCTAACCTACAAAGCTGAGTTCTTCCACAGAATCAACTTAGCTTATAATTAATGTTGTAAGAAGAGAAAGTAGGCAGGGGAGGAACCCTGTGTTTCCCACAGATCACAAAAGTTCCTACCTCGCTACTGGGTTTCTGGACTCGGTTCTTTCCTTCAAACCTTGCTGAGGAGGTCAAAGTTCATACATGCAGCTGAACTTGAGACCGTCAGTTGTGTTTGCTGTCAGTAAAAGATCAATGTAAGAAAAAACCAAGGAAATCAATCTTCTTCAGTAGAGAATTAAGATAACAAACTCTTAATTGATATCTTATAAATTTCTACCCTTCTGCCTTCTTATTTTGGAGAAATGGAAGTCGTTCTTAAACAGGAAGCTCCCTGATTGCGGGGTTAAGGTGTGGTGGCCTGGGGCCGACTGCTGAGCATCTGGGCTGTATCAACTCCTCTTCTGAACAGGAACTTCAGAAGAGGCCAGCAAAGAAGAAAACTTCCCTGGACTAGGGAAACCTGGGGTCGTCTTTCCCTCTCTCTTTTTGTGCTTAGTTTTCTATTTTAAATTGAGTTTCTGAAAACAAAACAACAACAAACACTTTTGCTGACCCTTCCTGCATCTTCCCATGCGGGACAACCACCAGGACCTGCGAGGGGCGCTGGCTCTGTGATCACTTGCTTCAGTCACTGCTAGAATACAGGAACGTCTGTGGGAGCCACGAGGGAGGAGGAGAGCGCACAACTGACTACCCACGCGAGGGCGCGGGCGCACAGGCAGGGCAGACCTCGCCAATGAGAAGGAGCTGCCAGTCATGCTGAGATGCCCGTTCAGTAATCACAGACTCACCTCTGTGTCTGTGGGCCCTGGTCTGCCTACACCCAGCCCTTCCAGGCTAACAGGGCGCCAGTGGGACACCAGCAGGGATGCCCTGATGGGTAGGAAAGACTGAGCGTCAGCACCACTGCCGGGGGCACTCTGCTTCCCACGGGGCGTCCAGCACGTGAAGACAGAGCACCAGGCAGCCGCGGCGAGGCCAGCCTCTGCTGCCATGGTCCCTCCAGGCAGTGTAGTGAAGACACAGAGCACCAGGCAGCCGCAGTGGGTCACACTTCTTTCTCTGCAAATTGCTCACCATCACCCGACTTCACCTGCAGAGGATTGCCAGGCGTTCCGTTTCCACAGGGTGAACACCACTCGTTTCCGTGACTCGATTACTCACTTCTTCCACATTCTCACGGTGCTCGCCACTTTTGTTTTTGGTCCTCCTAACTGGTTATTGGGTCATATTTGATTTATTCATGCACGAAAACTGTAAGAAGTCATAGAAAAGTATACTTGGATGAACACTGAAAAAACATATTTCTACTCTACTCATTTCTTCAATTAAGAATCTAAAACAAAAACTTAACGGGCAATGTGGCCACCACAAGAGCCCACTGCCCACACAAACTAATGGCCCTCAGAGGTCGTCCCACCCTGCCTCATCCTGCCCTGCCCTGCACTGAGTTGTCTGAAATTCACACCCAGCAGACCCTACTCTGCTCCCCACCCCCACCTCTTTTTTCCTTATCCCTTCTCTGTTTTCTACACTAACCTGTCCTTTGCACGACCTTCTGCAGCCTTTACTGGTTGTGTCACACACTTGAGCATCTGACTGAACTTGACTCTAAGATGTTTCCATCCTGACTTCTCCTGGTTCTGTTCCCTGCAGGGACAGGGGGACGCTGACTTGGCCGAGTTGGCCATGAGAGCCTGGGCCTGGGCCGGGCGGCCGAGAACACACCCAGCTGCCTTGGGGAGGTCGTCCCGCACACGCTGCCCCCGGGAAGGTGTCTCCCCCGTGCGCCCCTCTCCTTGGACGCTCAGGGCGCGGAAGGTCAGGGCTGGGTGCACACCGCCCTGCGTCTCCTCTGTGCTGCGCGTTTGCTCCCACTGAAACCTCGCAGCCGGGTGCTGCCCTCGTGTCTGGCAGAGCAGCCACCTGAAGCTCATGGAGACCAGGCCCCTGCGCAGCATCAGGAGGCCGCAGGCGGGAGCGGCAGGATTGGAGCAGGGTCTCTGTGGGCCGGGGTCTCTCCTCTGCCCTCCCCAGGTGTACTTCCCCCACAGGGCAAAGCTCCTCGGGTAGAAGCAGTTGTGTCCAGGACACTCGCGCAGCGCCAGTCTCGGCAACTCGGGGACGTTTGTGTGCATTTCCCACGAAACAGGTGCGTGCACCTGTGCAAAGCTCACAGGTAGAGTTCATGACTATACTGAGCACCTCTATAATCACATGCATGCTTTCTCCTATGGAGACTAGGAACTCACCCGATACAACCTTCCCTTGCTAAGAATTAGTCTTTCATGCTTCCTTGTTTCTCATTATGATTAACCACTCACGTGAACATCCCTAAAAATATCTTAGAGCTTTCCTCATTTTTGACCTTGATATTAATTGAACCACACTTTGTGTTTTCTTCCTGTCTTACAGTCATTGCTTAACACGTCCGTGGGGTGTTGTTGTTGTAGCTGCTCTCCGCTCACTTTCACCGGCCTAGAGGAGTCCTTATGAAGATACAGCCGATGTGACAGCTGGGCGAGATGGCATTGTTACCTCTGGACGCTTCCATGTCCTTCCTACGAGGTGGGGAATGTCCACGTGCCGTGAGCCTCGGCCTCCCGCTGTGCCCGGTGGCGGAGGTGTGAAGGCAGGCGATCCCGCGTGTCGGGACAGGTCGCGCTGAGCCCGCGTGTGCTCTGCCACATGTCTGTGCGACACTCGCGCAGCGGGACAGCAGGTCACAGGGAGGTGCTGCTCCTTCCTTCTTAGCATCAGGCTGCAGGTGAACAGACCCCCGTGGCTTAGCCAGTGGGCAGCATCTCACCATGGATATGTGAAAATGAGAAGCCCCACACCCTTGTGATCGCGGCCTTGAGGTGCACGCACACTCATTAATGTGTCATAGTCGCAGCTACAGCACAGCTCTAATCATGCTACGATCAACATGTCAGTCAATATGTTCCTTCCAACCTTTGAGCTTGATTCTCTCTTCAGGTGTCTGAAAGGAGCATCAACATGGGGAACTGCAGCTTGAGAAACAGTTGTCACTAAAATCAGTGCATTTTGAAAAGCACTTTGTTCAAATTTAACAGCCAACTTTGATTTCTTCTTCCTCAAGGAACTCCTCCCTGACTACTTCAGTTCCTAGAGCTCATTCCTCTCCTCGGATTGTATCACTTGGAGACTTCTTTCGTCCCAGACTCTGAATCTTATTTTACAATAGCACCTTTCCCAAATTTAATTCTCTCCTTCCCAAACTATTGTCTATCTCTCTATCTGAGAACCCTGGGCACCTTAAAAACGATGTGTTATTGAAATAAAGGACAGATCTGCCCCTGGCGTTTCCCATGCCTTCCACAGGTGTGAGGATCTGGACTCTGCCAAGGTCGTGACCTGGGACATGGGGAAGGACTGCTGCCCAGCTGGTCTGCCCCGTGTGAGCGCCGTGAGAGGGGGGCTGCTGCCCTGTGAAGGGAGCCTCCGCGCGTGCCTCAGAGCTGGCCCGGCAAGGGGGCTCAGTGTTCATGACCCACTCCCTTCCCGGAAACCCCAGCTTACAGGTGTGCAAATGCAGGCAGCAGGGCTCCCAGCCCCCGTTCTCCCACGTGCTGGGGGCGCGTTGTAGGCTACTGAGGGCCAAGACATGCTCAGCACAGGGGGACACAGAGCGAATATCAGACTACAGGGACAGCAGTGAAGGACAGCACGTTGAACCTGCTAGGTAAGTCGGGATTCTGACGCCTGATGCAAACCTCATCATCTCAAGGTAGTGAGCGTGAGTGGGTTTGTCTTGAGGACTGAAGTCACGGAGGCCTCAGATACCAGGTAGACAACAGGCCATGCAAAGCACACGCTGCCAATGAGCTTATTTTCTTCTGATGACGTTTTACTAATGGTGTAAGGGCTACGTGCTCTGTTCAGGTCCTCCTCACTGGGTTGCTCGACTGAGCCAGGGGCGGTGGCACCGTGGCCACCTCCTCCTTGCTTCTCTCTTGTGAGTTTTGTGTTTGTTGCTGCCTGAAGCGGAAGCCGCTTGGAGCAACGACACCGCGGGAGAAAACTCGGAGGCAGGATGAAAATGAAAAAGGTCTTTTCTTCTTCTTCTCTCTCCGGCTCCAGCAATCACTCCAAACGCTCTATCTCCAACCACCACCTTCTTCTTCTTCCCTCACACTCTAACCAACCTCACCCAGTTATATACATATAGCTTTAACAAGGACACGTGCTCACAGCTCGAGCTTACAGGTGCGTCACACAGTGTTCACGAGCATACAGAGATTCTTTGATAAATGAATGACTATCAGGTGTAACTTGAACATCTTTTATGGCTCTCAGCTAACCGCAATCTTAGCTATCTCCTTGATTAGGGCTCCTTCATGTGTTGACTACGTCATGTTTTCCACTTCCTCCTTCTGATCCTTCTGTAGCTTGTCTCCATCATTACTCATCCAAAGACTTTGTAAGGAAAGCTAAGTAATGTGTGCTGGGGACACGGTGGGACCCGCTGTGACCAACGCTCGGAGGTGTGTGTTCACTGGGATGTGTCAATGTCACTTGAAACTTTATGGTAATCCCTCTGATGGATTCTTCTAGATATGCAGAAGAGCTGAGCGTGGAGAAGAGGCGCACGGAGAGGGCCCGCCCCCCTGGAGCACTGCCGGGCTGATGCTCCCCCTGCTGCGGGACTCTGACCTCGAGTTGAGGAGAGAGCCACCACGGATGGTTGCTTCGCTGGAATCTCAGGCCGAAATCATCTTGTAAACCCAAGGCTGCGGGTCTGATTTGAAGAAGGATGTAAAAATGTAGCACTGGGAGGTAATTCTCCATGGGTCTGGTGTTTCTTCTGAGCAGTTCTTAACAGCTTTGTTCTAGAAGAGTCTCATGCCACATAGCCTTAGAGAGACTGAAATAGTGTCCTCCTCCAAAGAGATTTAGGGACATCTCTGCCCAGACACAGCTCAGGGTCATGAAGCGGGGAGTCACCTCCCTACCTCCAGAGAAGTCCTGGTGGCAGAGCGTGTGCTTCTCTCTCAGAGGAGGGACCAGTGGTCAGCAGCCCCTGTGTGGGTCAGTTTCTCTCTCACTGTGTGGCTTCTCACAGAGCCCCTCAGTGGTGACAGTGTCAACGTGGGGCCACCATGCATCTCCCCTGCAGGACTCGGATGGCCAGAGGAACCAGTGCAAGCCTGGAGTGTGTGCGGCCCGTGTGTCTACGTAGACCCTCTGTCCCTGACTGACCACACCCACCCTGGTGCGGCCAGCCACGTGCTTCCCCAGGACCTTCACCACGGGCACAGTCCCGGTTCTTCCTAAAACAAAGAGGTCACAAATATTTGGACAGAAATTCCCGTAACTTCCTTATTTAGCTATGGATTACATTTTTCAGATGCTTATGAAATCAATAAAAGTTTCCTTCGAAGCATACAGTAACAGGGACCCGATGTTTCTGAGACCTCCACAGGAAGTCCCGCGTGCACTGCGACCCACGTTCTGGAAACCCACTGGGGGTATCTGTGAGCTTCTTAGCTAAGGCAAGAGGCCACACGGGTGGGAGGTCTGAGAGGACTCTGATCTGTCAGGCTCGGCTGGAGGGACGGGACGCGCAGCACCGACGTGTCCTCTAGATCTGGGTGATGCCGTCACGGGGTGAGTGGGGAGCTCTCCTGTTGTCGGCTCTCTGTGTTGGCGAGGCAGATCTTCCCCCTTGCCCGCCCTCCCCACCATCTTCCCCACGATTTCTGAGGATCAGCACCCGGGTCCTGACGTGCCAGCTGGAACCACACAGCAGAATTGGGACACTGCAGCCCGGGCAGCTCGGGTCTCCCAGGTGTCCACATGTGCAAAGCCAGCAGCGCCTCGCGTGTCACACTTTTGGAGTTTGGGTGTCTCCTTTTACTCCACTTTAATTTGGAACAAGCTGTGACTTCCGTCCAGCCAGAGCTGGCCTGCGCTGTGCTCACAGGCTCGGACATTCACAGCGGGAGAGCGGGAGGGGCGGGACCCAGCCGGGAGGCCTCCGGAAACGATCCTGTCAAACACAGACGAGGTCACACGCCATGCCCTGGAAACTCTGCTCCCTAGGAAAGCCACCTACGGGCGGCCAGGGCCTCTTCTGCCCGGGAGCACACGTGGTCGCGGCCTGTCGCAGCTTCCTCCCCTGCGTGCACTGACGGTGTCCCGGTGCCTGTGTGGGCGGCTGCATTTAGAGGCACATGATCTCTTTCTCCTGCCAGGTGACATTTGGAGCCCGTGGTGACACTGCCAGCCTGTGCTGTCGCTCTCTCTGTGTCCTGACTCCTGGGGAGAGGCAGCTTGCTGAGCACCAGGCTGTGGGTGTGCCGGGCACCGGGACCGGGAGAGATTCCACAAACCCATGTCCCTGCCTTGGTGCTGCTTCTGGCCTAGACAGACAGGAGGTGTGCCCGCCTGTGCGCACCAGCCCTCAACAGTTGTGGACAAGAGAATTTGGGGTGGACTCTCTGGATCTGCCCACGAAAAGTTTGCTTTTCCTATGGGCACGTGCTACGAGAAGTAGCTACTTGAGATGTGCTTGTGTTCTGGCTTGGGGTACCCTTGGTTAGAACGTGGGCATTATAACATATCCCTCTTATAAAGGTCTATAGAAGAAATTCCCTGTGAAAATCTAGAAAAGTGGCATATTTCTAGAAGGTTCTGAAAACAGTCCATTCTTGTGCTGTCAGTTCTGTGAAGGTCTTGACTGGCTTCCCACTCCACCTCGTTTGGGCAGTAAGCACAGAACCCAGCTCTTGCAGCCCGTTTCTAACTGCTGTGAAGTGGCGTGTGCTGTTAATGTCAACATACAAATGACTGAATTTTGTCACGCCCTCTGTCCTCATTTTTCTAAAACTTTGCTTTCCCTTTCCCTGTCTGCGCGTGCATGTGGCACTTACTAGCTCCGTGCTTGTCCTCTTGTGTCTCTTCCTCTCTTCGCCCAGCACGTTGGGACGTGCTCAGGTAGCTCTTGAGCTCTGACTGTCAGGGCACCCACAGAGCTGGCTGGAGGGACCAATGGAGTGGACAGACCTCCTCTGAGGTTCACAACAAGAGCCCTGAAGGCTGGTCCCGAGGTGTGAGAATATGCGAACGCCCTTCCCTCCCTCCCCTGGCCTTTCCCTCCTTGGCCATCTTAGGTTCCAGGCACGCTCGACATCGTGCCCACTTCTAGACACGACAGGAAGCCGCGGAGCAGGCAGACCACAATGGAGCATCGTGCCCAGACATGACAGGAAGCCGCAGAGCAAGCAGACCACAAAGCACCTTGCACTCGAGTCAGACTAGTCTTCCTTGGGTGCTCTGGCTGGAGACCTCCACCCCGCGGGAGGGTCGGGACCTGTGCTGGGAGCCACCTCTAGATGGCTTTGGTCTGCTCTCTTGTTTTACAATGGACACAAAGCCACATAAATAAAGCCAGTCTTCTGTTAGGAAAGGAGGAGAAAATGGATATTGAGTACAGAAGCAGCCGTGCTTGACACAGGTGTGAATAAATAAGCAATCCTGGTGTACTTGGTGCCATTGCAATATTTCATGATAAAAAATACAGCATTTACACAGCCTGTTAAACCTTTCTAAGTGACTAGGTATCTGTTTCCATAGTTCTGTATTAGTTTGCCACACTTTTCTACTAAGTCACGAGAACTATTTGTCACTTCCTATAACCCCCCAGACTGGAATTTTCATTCAAATGATTAATGATGTGGTTCTTTCTTTTTCTCTTTGTTATTTATATAATTTCTTTAACCTGATTTTCTTCTGATAGCTTCTCCATTGTGAGAGTAGATATTAATTTGACAAAATTTGTTAAGATCTTTTATAAATGCCATAAATCCCATTAGAAAGCCATTATTCAAGATACAAAATAGAATGTGTTTTATGGAGCTTTTAACAGTCTCCAGCCTGAGGTGATGGCTTCTAGATTTTGATCTAAGAAAGGGGGCCATGGTTGCTTTTATCCTAGCTCCCCCAACTTCCGATAACTGCTGAAGCTATTTATTGCCAACTAGAGAAGTATTTATCATGGAAAATGGGGACTAAATGAAAAAAGACTCCCTTTCCTTTGATTTCTTTAGAACCGAAACCTCCGAGGCAGCGCCCCAGGGTGTTTGCACTGTTCTTTCTCTCTTTCCCTCCTACCATGTTCTAGCACTTGCCGCGTGAAGGAGAATCCTGAACACTTCTCTCCATGCGAGTCCTTTCCAGGCTCTTGCCTGTTGCTGCTTCCCCTGGGCCTGGCCTCCTGCTCCTCCCGCCTGGTTTTCTGGGGCGTTTCCTGCATCCTGTTCACCACGGGGGCTCCTCTGAAGCAGGCGGCCGCCTTTGCTCCTCCACACAGGAAGCGTGGCCTCTGAGCTTTACCGGGCTTACCTGCTTAAGGAGAGGAGTGCGTGATTCCTGTCAGGGACACCGAGACTCTTTCAAAGTCTCCAATACAACGACGTTTTGAAAATCCACTACATTTTTTATACCTTGCATCTCTTACTTAAAATTAAAAAAAATCATATCCCTAATTTTCTTCCTACCCCATTTTGTTTTCCCCTTTTCCCTGATGCTGACTCCAAAGATAATCTTTGTCTAAGTAAGTTTTATGTCTTTACTAAAACCATTAGCAGATTACCATGTGGGGCTCAAGGCTTTGTGTCACTTCCAAATTTCATTTCACACATTTCATTTTGACTGTAAATTTCATGCTTAAAAAGAGGACCTTACGTTGATTAACAATATTTTTACTTTGGAATAAATGTGCACATAAAATAATTGAGGCATTTTGATAAATACTACCTATCTCATTAGTTTAGATAGCTCAAACGTGCCATTCACACCCTGAAATTCCCCCTCCTGGGTGCTGGGCACAGGCGTGTGCTCCCTGCTAACTCCCCGCAGCAGAGCAGCCGGGCCCCGCGGTGGGGAAGAGGTGAGCAGGACTCAAGCAAGGCGCTGCTCAGAGAAGCAAACGGGGAGCTGGAAACTGGACCAGCATCAAGGGCTCCTGGTTGCCTGGTGATGTCCTGCACAGTTTGACAGTTGATGCAGCATCTTATTTGCTGATTGGATAGGTAATTTTATTTTTCAAGAGAGTATAGCAGAGCCTGGTGTGGTGGTGCACACCTGTAATCCCAGTGGCTTGGGAGGCTGAGGTAAGAGGATCGCAAGTTCAAAGCCAGCCTCAGTCATGGAGTGGCACTAAGCAACTCATCGAGACCCTGTCTCTAAATAAAATACAATAAATAGGGCCAGGATGTGGCTCAGTGGTCGAGTGCCCCTGAGTTCAATCCCCAGTAGCACCTCCCCCCGAAAAGATTACAATATAAAAATATGTACCTGCTGTACCTTGTAGACTTGTCTTTTGCTACTATTTACATTAATACTCAAGCTTTCTAAAAGAAATATTTAAATGATTGTATTTTGAACACAACCAAAGTTGAAAGGATACAAGCATATAAATTTCTCAGGACTTGGCCGGGCTTGGTGGCGCACGCCTGTAATCCCAGCACTTTGGGAGGCTGAGGCAGGAGGATCGCAAGTTCAAAGCCAGCCTCAGCAACAGCGAGGCACTTAGCAACTCAGTGAGACCCTGTCTCTAAATAAAAAAATACAAAAAGGGCTGGGGATGTGGCCCAGTGGTCGAGTGCCCCTGAGTTCAATCCCTGGTACCACAAAAAAAAAAAAAAAAAAAAAAAAAAAAAAATCTCAGGACTTGATATTTGTGTGGATGAGAAATAGCAAATTTATTAGTGCAATAAGATGGGAGTTAAAATCTGGGGCAAGTTCCCAGACATCTTAGGACCTCAGTTCCTCATTTTAAATAAGGAAAATCATACTGAATGTGTGATGTGTAGGTGTACCGTTACCCTTCATTTGTTAAAATTTTTACTTAAATAATAATCAAATATACACATCCTCAATGCTTCTTTTGTGAGTGAGCTGAACCTTGAAGTGATCTAGGGAACTTTTAAGTTAGCGTGGCTTTGGCTCCCGGTGAGGCTGTGTGGGGGCCTCCGCAGCCCCACAGCCAGCGCCTCTCACCGTCCACACCAGGCGTTCCCGCGGTCACTGCGACACAGTCAGTGAACACGTCCTGACCTTCACGATCCGCTGAGTCTGCGGCGCGTTCGGGCTCCCGAGCTCTGTCCACGACCAGCAGTTCCGTGTTCTGAAGCCCCTCTGCTGTGGCACTGCCCAGGTGGTCCTTGCTTTTGATGACCTCCGGGGATTTGGGGAGCGCTGGGAAGAGCTCTCCCCTGAGTGGACGCTGCCTTGACGGGACATGGCCGAGCGCCCGCCCCCGCCGGCCCGCGCTCTTCTCGCGGCTGAGCTGGAGTCTGGCCCTCGGAGCACGGGCATGGAGGTCAAGTGGCTTCTCACCACGCCATCCCAAGGGCGTGCAGCCACAGGCTCATGGCCGTCTGTGCTGACCTTGACCATCTGGCTGACGCCAGGCAGTCTTTTTTTCCCCCTTAAAAGTAAAAACAAAACAAAAAACTAACCAGCGTTCCTCTTTAACAAGTGACGATTAGTAGCATTTTCAGATAATTTTACTAAAATAATTCATTTTCTCTTTCTTTGGCTTTAACAAAAGGAACAAGGGCATGGTTTCAAGTGTAGCTGTGTCGTGGCTGTTTTCTCAGTGAGATCCGACCAGCGTTTACAGCAGGGAATGGGTCACTGAGCAGGAGTGCCCCGGTCAGCTTCAGTGCAGTCCTGATGGACGCAGTCCTAATGGACAGGTGACCCAGGGACACTTGTTAAGATGTGGTGGGGAGGCGTGTCCCCTCAGTGCCTGCAGCTGCTGCACCCACAGAAGGCATGTGCACCCAGAGCCCAGCGCCACCTGTGTGGCCTGTGAGCAGCAGGCACACCAGCCCCTGTGGCACAGGGCACGGGCAGCAGGGACGGGCCTGTCGGGCTCCCAGGCGCCCTGCTCCCAACACCACTTAGGGAGCTTTTGCTATTTCTTTTTGTAGGTGGCCTTCGTAGTATTTCAAGATCAAGTCACCACGCCGGTCTCTCGGTGCGCCCTTAGACATCATTTCTGCGGCTCTGTTGTGGAGAAAGGAGGTCTCTCCTACCCCAACCCCTCCCTCACTCTCCAAGGCATCTTTACCACCATTTTTGGTTTAATTGATATTCATTATTCAGCTTATTATCTCAAGTAAGAAATAGTCTCTGCTCACAAGTGATGTTCTGTGATTGCTTTTTCTGTGTTATACATTTTCTTTTTTGCTCGTCTGTGAATTAATTGGCCAATTTGTTTTACATACGATTCTGATTTCACTACGATGTTTTAGTTTCGTCTGAAAATGTCTTACTGCTTGTGCTTTTCTCTTTTATTCTTCTAAAACATGTAACTGTCAGAGAAAGGTGGACTGTGTTCAAGGTGCAAGGTGGCCATCTGATGTCCATGCACATTGTGTGAGGACTGTCACCCTCAGGTGACCAGTGCCTCTGTCACCACCCACACTGCACAGTGGGTCTGCAGGTGCTCTTGGTCTGGTCACTGAGAGTGTGGACCTTTGACCAGTGTCACAGGGTCCCCAGCCCTGGCAAGACCTTTCACCCCGCCTCGAGCCCTCACCGGGGTGAGAGTTCTGCACCCTTCGCGTTGAGCCCCGGGTGCCTGCTCTCTTTTAATGATAGTCAAGTAATTCTTCATGTCTACCCGACTTCAGGCTTGTCCTCGTTTATTTTATCATGATTATTTGATGAACATGACTACTCGGAGCTCAGGGACTGCCTTCTGCTGCCGGGGCACGTGCACAAGGCACGCACCCTATGGTGGCAGCGGTCATTTGCTGAGTAATGGGCAGTGACAATGTGCTGTTCACTAACAGCACACTCAGATGACAGCCAGACTGGTAGGAGGTGACTGCCAGTGGAAGGCCGTGTCCTTTGCCTGTGTCACGGGGTGTTCACTTTGCACAGGGGCTGCACGTGTTCCTCTAAAGTTTTCCTCCTGACTTTGGGGTCTGTCACAAGTTTGATAAATATATAGATATATAAACTTTTGTTGGAAAGCCATCACTTACTGTCATGAACTGGATATTTGCCAGTTAGTTTCACATATCCACGCAAACATACTTTCTACTACAACTAGCCAGGGTTCACGTAAATCCTATTCCTATTTTCGATTTCCAAAAGCATAAGACTTAAGATTTGCTGCTCTCACACATAAGTAGACGCAGCGGGGAGTTGGTACTTCATGGTAACAACGTTGCTCCTTCCTCAGAACTCTCTATAATTTTTTTTTTTTTTTTTTTTGTGGTACCGGGGATTGAACTCAGGGGCACTCGACCACTGGGCCACATCCCTAGCCCCTTTTTCTGTATTTTATTAGAGGACAGAGGGGGTTACCCCCCCCCCCGTCATTCTCATTTAAGTTGATAATGTGCCCCCCCCCTTTGTGGGGGACGAGGCTGGCTTTTTCTTTGCTTTTTTTGTACAGGGTCTCATTAAGTTGCTAAGTGCCTCGCCATTGCTGAGGCTGGCTTTGAACTCGCGATCCTCCTACCTCAGCCTCCCAAAGTGCTGGGATTGCAGGCATGTGCCACCACACCCGGCTGGAGCTCTTTATAATTTTATGACACACTGAGTTACCAAAACGTATCCTGACTGATGTAAGTCGACTGAGGACTGCATTAGATCATCTTTTAACTTTAGGAAAGCAAAGAAGGAAACCTGAGTGTGTTTACTGAGATGAGGCATCACCCACTTGTAGGCGCTTTTTAAAAAAACTTTGTTATTTATTTATTTGTTTTGTTTTAATTAGTTACACATGACAGTAGAATGCATTTATGCACTTTGATATATCATACAGAGATGCGATATGATTTCTCATTTTTCTGAGTGTACATGTTGCTGAATCATATTGGTCATGCAGTCACCGTGATGGCTTTCCAACCAAAGTTTATATATTTATATATTTATCAAACTTGTGACAGACCCCAAAGTCAGGGGGAGGGCTACAAGGAGAACTTTAGAGGAACACGTGCAGCCCCGTGCAAAGTGAACACCCGTGACACAGGCAAAAGACACGACCTTCCATATGCATATGGTATATATGCACACAGTGATAATGTCTGTTTCATTCCACCATCTTTCCCATCCCCACATCCCCTCCCTACCCTCCCATCCCATCCCTCTACCTAATCTAAGGTAACACTATTCTTCCCTAGTGCCCCTGCCTTATTGAGAAGTAGCGTCCACATATTGGAGAAAACATTTGGCCTTTGGTTTTGTGGGATTGGCTTATTTCACTTAGCATGATATTCTCCAACTCCAACCATTTACTGGCAAATACCATAATTTCACTCTTCTTTAAAGCTGATTAATATTCCATTGAGTATATATACCACATTTACTTTATCCATTCATCTATTAAGGGACACCTAGGTTGGTTCCATAGTCTAGCTATTGTGAATTGAGCTGTCATAAAACATTGATGTGGCGGCATTACTATAGTATACTGACTTTAAGTCCTTTGGGTATAAACCAAGGAGTGGGATAGCTGGGTCAAATGGTGGTTCCATTCCCAGTTTTCTGAGGAGTCTCCATACTGCTTTCCATAGTAATTGTACTAATTTGCAGCCCCACCAGCAATGTATGAGTGTACCTTTCCCCCCACATCCTCACCAACATTTATTGTTGCCTGTATTCTTAATGATTGCCATTCTGACAGGAGTGAGATGAAATCTTGGAGTAGTTTTGATTTGCATTTCTCTAATTGCTAGAGATGTTGAACACTTTTTCATATTTGTTGATCAATTGTTTTCTTCTGTGAAGTGTCTGTTCAGTTCCTTGGCCCATTTGTTGATTGGGTTATTTGTTTTTTTAGTGTTAAGGTTTTTGAGTTCTTAACTCTAGCCAGAGCAATTAGACACAAGAAAGAAATTAAAGGAATACAAATACGTAAAGAAGAACTCAAACTGTCACTATTTGCTGATAACATGATTCTATATCTAGAAGATCCAAAAATTCCACCAGAAAACTTCTAGAACTAATAAATGAATTCAGCAAAGTAGCAGAATATAAAATCAACACCCATAAATCAAACACATTCTTATACATCAGTGATGAATACACTGAAAGAGAAATTAGGAAAACTACTCCATTCACAGTAGCCTCAAAAACAACAACAACAAACACACACACACACACACAAACAAAACAAAACAAAACCCCTGGGAATTAATCTAACAAAAGGGGTGAAAGACCTTTACAATGAAAACTACAGAACACTAAAGAAAGAAATTGAAGAAAACCTCAGAAGATGGAAAGATCTCCCATGCTCTTGAATAGGCAGAATTAGTATCATCAAAATGGACATACTACCAAAAGCGCTATATAGATTTAATTCCTATTAAAATCCCAATGACATTCTTTATAGAAATAGAAAAAGCAATCATGAAATTTATTTGGAAAAATATGAGACCCAGAATAGCTAAGGCAATCCTTAGCAAGAAAAGTGAAGCAGGAGGCATCACAATACCAGACCTTAAACTATACTACAGAGCTATAGTAACAAAAACGACATGGTATTGGCACCAAAATAGACGTGTAAACCAATGGTACAGAATAGAGAACACAGGCACAAACCCACATAAATATGATTATCTCATATAGACAAGGGTGCCAAAAGCATTCACTGGAGAACGTAGGCGCCCTGTTTGGGGAGATGGCTAAGATTGCAGTTGACTACGGGCTTTGGACATGTTTGGGCATTGGCGCCTTCCGTAGTCTCACGGGACTTGTCCCGGGATCTTGCGAGACTTGGCCGGAGATCTCGAGGGACTTGAGCGAGATTGCTGATGAGGTCTGCGCCCTTTTTGGAGGTTAGAGGAGCGTGGATGGCGTGTCGGGGTGTAGTTAGAGCCAGAGAGAAAAGTTATCAGAATAAAGGGCTGTTTGTTTCCAGTTCGTCTCTAAACTTCTTCCCGCGGCTTCTTTGCTCCAAGCGGCCATCGCTTCAGGCGACTACACTATTCAACAAATGGTGCTGGCATATCTGGAAATCCATATGTAGCCAAATGAAATCAAACCTCTCTCTCTCACCCTGCACAAAACTCAACTCAAAGTGGATCAAAGACTTAGGCACTAGAACAGAGACCCTGCGCCTAATAGAAGAAAAAGTAGGCCCAAATCTGCACCATGTCGGTCTAGGATCTGACTTCCTTAACAAGACTCCTAAAGTGCAAGGAGTAAAATCAAGAATCAATAAATGGGATGGATTCGAATTAGAAAGTTTCTTCTCAGCAAAGGAAACAATAATTTGAGGAGAAAATCTTTACCACATGCACCTCTGATAAAGCATTAAATCGTGGGCTCTTAACCCTTCAGGGTCTGGAGGAAGGCTCTCCACCCAGGGTCTGCTCGGGAGGAATTGTCAGCTGCTAGATTATTAGTTTTTTGGTAGCGGATGCCTTGTTTCATCCAGTGTTCCACAGAGGCCTTGTGGTCATCACGCAGCCCCTGCGGGCCAGGCAGCGATGCCCTCCTGCTGTCTCCTAGCTCTTGTACCTGTGTCCAGCACCATCACCCACAGTCCTCTGGCCTGAGCCTGGCCCGCGATGAGATCCGCACACCTGACCCCAGGGAGCCTGGAAATGGGCCTCCCGTGGGGCATGCTCTCATTGCGACCCAGGACCCAGCTGCGGGGTGAGTGAAGCTAGGCTGGCTGGCAGGGTGTAGGGCCCACTGCCCAGCCAGAGCGCGTGCCCTGGCGGCAGGCTGCGTGAGACCCGCAGGCGGGCAGCCTCCCAGCCCTGCCACCCCAGCCAGCTGGACGCAGACGCGTCATCCCAGACGAGGCACGCCATCCTGACTCTGCTCAGCAGAGCCGTCCAGCTGGTCCATTGACCTATGAGCAGTAATAAGCAGGTGCTCTTTGAAACCACTGAAATTGGGGTGGATTTGTCCAACAGCAAACTGTAACAGTTAAAATGCTGATTTCAATAGATTTTGCCAATATAGCATTTCTGTTATGTTATCTGCTGTTCATAATACTTACTTCAATTAGTTGACTCTGCCTTCTGTATCACCTACTTGGAAAAAAGCCACTTGCCTTCTGTTCCAAGCAGCAAAATAAATTTTATTTTCTGTGAATAAAAGTCCAGTTACCTTTTTCAATTAAGGTCAATATCTTAGCATGTATCATTGAATGTGACTTGTTGATAAACTAAAAACCAACAAAAGTTAAAATATCCCAATTTAATATCATTGGTTTATGTTTTCAATCCCATCTAAATGTAAGGATAAATTTATATGCATTCATTCTTTGCTTTATGTTTAGTCATGCAATCTAAGATGTACGTGCAATTTAAAATCTTAATGAAGTGAGAAAAATAATATGAGCATATGATTTTTTGGTAAATATGGATACATTCACATGTGTTTATGAAATAATGTTGTTCATATTTTAGAAATTATCAAATGACATTAAATTTTCAAAATTTGTAAATTAGTCCACAGATCATGAGACATCATGATCACTTTTCTTCTATGCAAAAGAAAGATTAAGACTACTGAGGGCTTAATTGGTCCATGATCTAGCATGCGATTTTACTTCTAATAGGAGGTAGAAGATATTTAACTTTTTATGAGATAAAATAAGATGAATATTGGCTGTAATTGGAATGAATGTTTCATGATATGATTTTCTAAAGTTGATTTGGACTATTTTTTTGAAGAAGCATATTTATTTTAAAGAAATACAATTTTTATGGATGGAATTTTTTTCTCAGCTATATTTTAAATAATGAGCATTGCTAAACTGCATTGACTAGCTGTTTGCAGGTGATTTTCTATTCTAGGGTTATGTATTGAGCATAGTTAGAACAGTTCTTTAAATTCAAGTATAACGGAAAAAACCAAACTTATATGATAGAGTTGTATAACTTTCTAAATATTCTCAACAGTTTTCTGGAAACTATTTTATATCAGATTCTGTGTTTGAAGTGAATACTAACTACCTCCTCTGACAAAGACTTGTAATAATCTCTTCAAATTCTTGATAGTCATATTGATGTGAAGATTCATTCAAATAGGGTGATTAAAAGAGCAACCAAATATTTATAGCAATTCCAATTTTCTAATAATTGATTTTTATTCACAGATGTAATATTGAATTAAATTTCCTGGTGATATTGCAAATAGATTTTCAATCTAATTAAACATCTTCATGTTGAGAAATTCTAGGTGACGCTGGTGCGTGTTTGAGGGAAGGGTGAGCTGCTTAGGGCGGCAGCCTGGTGCTGAGCGAGGTGCCACCCAGTGGCCTGTGGCTGCAGGGGAGTGGCCGGTGCTGGTGGTGAAGACAGCAAGTCAGGGCCACGTTTCTGGCTGTGGCCCCGGGCCCTGCTGGCCTCCCTCCCCGGCACAGCTGGGCTGCCACACCTGGAGTGGCAGGCTGTCCTCCTTTGGACACCTGGAGTATAAGTGCCCAGGCTGCCGGTCCCCGTGGTCGTGGTGAGCAGCGCTGCCCTCTGCAGCAGCCGGGCGGGGGGTCCTGAGCACCCAGGCTCCTCCCCAGGCTGTAGAGCAGCCTCTGCTCCCACCCCACGGGACCAGCCCGCAGAACCTCCACGTGGCTGGGTCCAGTTAGCTGCGTGGGCTGGTGAGGGTCGTGGGTGCCCCTTGGTACACCTGTACCCACCCTGCACAGCCTGCCTGGCCTGCTGGCTGGGAAGCCCAGGGTTTGAATGCTCCTCCTGTCCCTGCTGCTCACCCTGCAGCTCTGGTGCTGGGTGACTTTGGGAGCTCACTAGGCTTAGTCTTCCCTCCTGTGCTGGTTCCTACCCTCTCCTGCTCTCTGCTGCACTCAGATGGAGATCTTCCTGTACTCTGTGGCTTCTGGTCACCAGAGCATGGCCCACGGAACAGTTACGCCTGCGTCCCCATCTCCACCTTCCCGGCCTGCTGACATCTTTCTGATCTAAAATTAGACTAAACTGTTGCTTGGGTCATCATTCTGCAATTCCGGAAATATTTTGTAGTTCTATAACTCACTGCATGTTGTCTTGTTTAAAGTTTTGCTTTTAATCTCTCTGATTCTCCTGCTAGAGAAGTTGAAGGGATTCTTACTGGCTCCTGGGCCTCTGGATGCCTATCACAGAATGCATGCTCCATAAGCAGCTGCTGGGAATGGACTCGACTGTTATTAAACCACAAGCTGGCAACACTGGCTGCCTGGAGAACATTTGTTTGAAGTTCTACATGTCAATTCAATCTGTTTGAACCCACTGACAATAGACAGAAATGCCTATTGACGCACCTGCACGTTGTATTTATCATCTGCACTCTGTTTTTCTTCAGAAGCATCTATCAAGACTCCAGGTTTGGTCTTGGCAATACATCAGGTACAGGAGGCGTCTTCACAGTCCTTCACCACCTGCTGTGGGGCAGCGTTTGCAGAAAGTCCGTTTTCCTGAAATAGGGAACTCTCTACCAGTAGCTCATTCACATCTACGACACAGGACGCAATTCATCCTAACCAGAGCACGAGGGCTCCTAACATTGCAGGAGCCCTGTTTGGGGAGATGGCTTAAATTGCGGTTGACTATGGGCCATAAGGTTTGGGCATTGTCGCCTTCCGTAGTCTCATGGGACTTGGCCTGGGATCTCGCGGGACTTGGCCCAGGATCTCGAGAGGACTTGGCCGAGATTGCTGATCGGGTCAGCGCCATTTTGGTGGTGTGTGTGGCGTGTGTTAGTCGTTGTTAGAGCCAGAGAGAAAAGTTATCAGAATAAAAAGCTGTTTGTCTCCAGTTTGCCTCTGAACTTCTTCCCGCGGCTTCGTTGCTCCAAGCGGCCATCGCTTCAGGCGGCAACATAACATGACGGTTCTAACACAGGATTGTCAGTCTTAGGAGGTGGCTGACCTTTGTGTGTTCCGTAACCTCTCGAACATCAGGTTTGTTGCAGAGCCTGCTTGTATTCACGGCAAAATCACTGAAGTAGGCAGTATTATCTACATTTACAAATAAGGACAAATGAGCCCTCTTGCCTTAGTTAGAATCACATTTGTCATAGCATAATTGGAAGAATTGAGAAATGGGGGTGGTGAGGATGTTTCATAGGTCACCTACCAGGCCCTGGAAACGCTAGTGCATTTCCCTCTTACAATGCCGGTGCGGTGTAATGAAGAGCTTCTCTCAGGATGCGTGCTGCTCCTTTTGTCTGTGCCCTTTTACATGTCACACAGGATGCCTGGGAAACTTTGAACACACATTTTTCCATTAAAGTAAGCTTGTCAATCTCTGAAAATCATGATCATTATTGTTATTTGTGGAGATAAATTGAGCAGCAAAAATATTAGGGAAGCAGTTTTGAGGTGTGTGTGTCTAAGAAACAGAACAACATGACCTCTGAGTGGCCTCCAGGGTTGGTAAATGTTTTCTCGGGGCTGGGGTTGTAGCTCAGCGATAGAGCACTTGCCTAGCGTGCCTGAGGCACTGGGTTCGTTCCTCAGCACCATAAAAACAAATAAAATAAAGGCATTGTGTCCATCCACAACTAAATATATATAAAATGGTTTCTCTTTGGACCTGGTGGAGAGACTCTGGGACACAAGCCCTGGTGGCTGTAGCAGCCCTGGTGGGTTGGGGTGGAGGCAGCGGGTGGCCCCTGGGGACAGAGTGCATCTGCGCCCAGGGTGGGCCCCTCTGTCAGACGGCAGAGCAGCAGGTCCTGGGAGGTCCCTGCACTTCGTGGAGAGCAGAGACCCTAGAGAGAAGGAGCGTTTGGCAGGCAGGAGAGGACAGTTTGATAAAACGGTGATCCTTGCACATTATATGAGCCGGACCAGGAAACTGCTGCTCCTACACCTTGGGACTGCACAAAATAGCAGATTTTAGTGTGTGTGCGTTCATGTGTGTGTGTGGATTCCAGAATAGTATACACAGGTGATTCTGCTGTGCATGGGAAAAGAACACCATATCACGGGAGATTGTGGGGACACACGGACAAAGTCAGGTTTCCACCACAGTCGGCGTAGTTACAAAGGCACCACCAGCTTCAGTGATGGGTGCTGGCTTGAGTTCTGCAGGTCTTGCCAGCTCAAACTGCTACTCTGAAATCCGCCAGAGGATTACCAACATTTTAACAATGTAGAGTGATTGCTAGTTATCTTTAGTCAACTGTAAATCAGTCTGAGATCTATCGTGAGATAATTTTATGCAAATTGATCTTTAATAAGATACTTCTTTAATTTTATTTGGTATTATACATACCTGTGTGTGCACTTATACATGTGTGTGTTTATATATGTCCACACACACACGTGCATATAGAAAATTTGCCGTATTTTAATAATTGAAAAGTATGTCATCTATCACATCTTTAATTAAAAATCCAATTCTAAAAAAGTTACTGAGATATACTTATTACCCAGTATTTGTTACAAATTTCCTGAATTTTAGACATTAATCAGAAGTATTCAAAAGCTTAAATATTAAATTTGTAGTGGAAATTCATGCTTTACTGTAAGTTGTTTTAGTTGTCTCATTTAGCTTTAATTCTTATACTTTATTCCAATTTTCAAATTGATGCACAGATCATTGATTTTCAACTTTTGACAATTTTGCAGCGTGTCTGCATACAATGGCCATGTGAGTGACAAGGAATTATTGATAGTCAAAAGGTAAAGCAATTCTATCTGGATATCTTAAAAATTAAAAAACTCAGATTAAAAATTGAATACATTATATTTTGTAATATTTCATTTTAAATTGTAATTTTCTTGGAACCCATTTAATTAGCTAGATTTAATCATTTCACCTTGTATTTTGTATTTCAAAGCATCATATTACACGTAATATAAAAAATACAATGTCATTTATCCACTTAAAAAATTAAAAAAAAAAGATTTGATATTTTAGCTGTAACTTTTTCCGGGTTTATCAACAAAATAGTCATCAGAATAGGTTTCTAAACAGATTCCAATGTCACAAAGGCTTTGTTTTTTTATTTTTGAGTTCTCCCCTTTTCTGGCCATTTTTAAAAAAATCTGAAATAGGAAACTCATCTTATACATATCCGTTTGTGAAGACATACATTCTCCCCTTTTCAGATCCCACCCTGACATGGCCTCTGTCCTGCCTTTGTCTGCAGAGGCAGGAGAAAGCCAGGGCCTGGGAGGGCGCCGCGTACCCCTCTGATGGAAGCAGGAATAAATCAGACGGGCAGCAGCCTTCATTATCACGCCGGAGCCCAATGGGCGATGCTGGAGCTGCGCAGGCAAGGATCACTGTCTGTTTCATCTTATCACCGACGTTTTGCTTTTAATAATGTGCTAATGGGAGAAAACACGAATGCCATTTGTGTAATTCTTTGTTCTGGCTGAGGAATAACTGATATTATCTAATGAATATGCAAATAACTCAAGCTCCTTATTAATTGTGTCTGAGCCATCTGTTCTTGAAAAGAGCTCTTGAATATTTGCCACATCAAACTCTACGAATGTGTGCAGAGAACTGCTAAAAAAAACTCAGGGTACTTAATTTATATATTTTAATGAGTCTAGAGTTTTCCTACCATCAGTAAATGAGATAGCATCCCCAAACTGAAATTAGTGGTTCAAATGAAATTATATGAACTTGATATTTAGCAAGAAAAATGAAAGAATAGCAGTGTTTAAATCACCTGACCCATGGATTTTAGAATTCTATATTTTTGAGGAGAAACAAATTTATGTGGTCTAAATCTACCAAATACAGTTCTTAAACAGAATGTATTTTTTTAATGTACAACTGATGGGAACTTAGAGTGTGAAGTATTTTTTCTGCTGGTATCTCACAGATGATAAACAATAGCTTTGAAAATAAGGAAGGATGAGAAAATGGAAATTTTTACTCCAGATATAAAGCTTTCTATATTGAAATTACAAATAATAAGAAGGAATTGCAAATAAGTTTATTTCCATTTTTATCTCACTTCTCTTCAAGTTAAAATTCCTTAGTCCCATTTTTAATGGTGCCTGGTTTGTTTTTCACAGACACTTTCTCACTATCCAATTTGTCAGTATGTAAATCATAATCAAATACAGTAGTTATAGCTTTTGTCTACAGCAGTGAATGAAAAACAAAATAGAAAACTTATCTTATACATATCTGTTTGTAAAGACATACATTCTCCCCTTTTCAGATCATATTCCCTCATAAGCTAAATGTGACTTTATTATATGAATATATCTGACATTCATTTACATTCAAATTTATAGACACTTTGGCAAGTTCCTCCTCAATTCAAAATTCCTTAAATAAAGAAATCATTGGACTTGATTTATGTTTCAAAATAAATTTTATTGATTTGTGTTTCAAAATAAAATTTATGAATTTGAGAAGACTTCTTCCCTGCTGAATATAGCTTCTGCTACGCACTAGATGTAGCCACAAACTAATAGTTTAGAAAGAGAAAATACTTAATGCTCAGCTAAAAGCTACTTCTCTTGGGTATTCCTTCAGGCATACCTAATGAAATCACAAAGTCATGCTGATATATTTATTACCACTGAAAATGTGGTTCTAATAATTGCAAAAATGGTGCACATCTCAGTGTCTCTGATTACCATCTTCTTAGTATTCACGACTCGACCTGGGCACAGTAAGCAGATCACGGCATCTCCTGTGAAACTGCGGAGGAAAGAGGTTGGTGCGCCATCTAACCTGCTCAACCACAGGTTTTATTTCCCGGGTCTGCGGATGTCCCAGACTTCTAGTTCGCAGAATGGCATCCGTGATGCCTGCTGGTAGCCAGAGCAGCCTGGGAGAGACCTGGGGAGGCTTGTGGCCTGTCTGTGTGGCCTCAGTCTCTCAGGCCCAGCAGGAGGTTTTGAAAGTCACGGCAGGTGTGTGTTAGATGACTGCCCAAGTGCTGGAATGCCCACGTCACGGGATCCGTGACAGGGGTGTGTTTTCTCCACAGATGGTAAGTGGTCACTGTTGGCCTGGCTCTGCCCACACACACCTGAGTGTACCAGCTGCCCAGGGCAGGCCTGTAGCTGTCGGGTGCTGCCTGCGCACTGGGCACTCACCGGCCCTGGAGTCACTCACCATGCACAGGGGGCAGCACTCACGTGAGGGCCGGCCCCAGCATGGTGTGTGCGTCCCCAGCCTGCGGCACACCTGAGGCAATCACGGGAAAAACGGACCGTGGAGCCGCTCCCAGCACCACCTGAGCGTCCTCTACTTGCCTACTGCTGTGTGAAGCATTTTGAAATTACTTTTATAAAAGTAAGACGTTGCCCTGGCCTAAGATGTCACTGTGCATCAGGAGAGGGGTAAGATGGCTTTCTTCAGTATATTCTTCATTGTTCAGACGTTTGGGGTGGCTGGTCATGACAATATCGTGGCTCCGCTTATTTTTCTTATACTTTTAAAGTTTCTGTCTTGCTCAGTTAACACAGAGGCAAACACGGCTTTACTATTTTCTTGTTAATGACTCCCCTTGCACCAATCTTTTTAGCTTTTCAATTATATTATGAAATTGGTTTTTTTTTTAAAACTAAAGTTGTTATAGATATTCACTATGTTTTTCTATTATTGGATTTCTCTAAATGGTATTACAAATGTTGGCCATTACATCCTAATAAGTCCCCTACGTGTTCTGTCTTGTTTGTTAATTCCACTCGGTGCCATGGTCTTGTTACCTCGTGCAGTAAGTGCTTCTGCAGTACTTTCCTGACTTACCTCTGCTTCTACCCCACACCTCATGCAGTCTCTCTTAAATAGTGTGCTTTTGCTCCAAACAACTTTATTCCCGGGCATTTCAGTCTTTGAATGTCTTTAGCAGTCCCCATTGCTTCTAGACCTTTCCAGCTCGGAATCTGGCACCGGCCACTCTATGCCTCCCACCTCCTCCAGGCAACAGCAGGACAGCAGTCAGACTTGGCAGCCCTCACGTGCTGCGGTTCATTCCCCACCCTCTGCGTGCCTGCACCCGTGTCAACTCCTCTTTCAAGTTGTCCCTCAGTCTCTGCGGTTCGAGGTCGTCCCAAGATGTCAATATTTTTCCATATCTGGGTTCTTTCAGCTGCCGCGTGCTTGAGTTGCTGTGTCCCTCCTCTAATCCTGGGACAAGCAGATTCAAGAAGAGGGCTTGGCTGCCACCGCTGTCATCAGTGCTCACTGCGCCTCACGTGCTGTCCCACAGGGACCTGTCTCACACTAACCGAAAGGAGGATTCTTGAGTTGAGTTACTTCCACTATTTCTGTAATTAAAACAGGCAAGACGTTGATGGCAGGTTTTCAGTCCTTCAGTCACGACTTCAGTTTCCACCTACGTGGCCTTCCGTTGAGAGCGCACGGGGGACCCTCACCTTCCAGCCAAGCACCAAGGCAAAGCCCACCTTTCGGCTCTAGGAGGGCTCTTCCAGCACAAGGACGTAATGTGACCGACTAAAGTGCCCAGAGCAACCCTCGGGGCACTGTTGACCACTTCTGAAAACATCATTTTGCATTTAATAGTGTCAGAGATTTTCTGAGGGCTTCAGATTCCTGATAGTCCGTCAGTGGCCACCCCACAGTTGGCTTATTGTCCTCATCTTACCGATGAAGACCTCAGGCTGAGAAAGCTTGATTCCAAGGAGCTGTCGAGACCAAAGACAAAATGGTAGAAGTTCATTGTGATCATGCTTTTGCCACTTCTTTGGCTGTGGAAGGCTGTCGGGGGTCCTCCTGACACCAGCTCTGTCTGGAACTGGGTGTGGGCTCTTCAGAGACCCTCATGTGCACCTCCACCTGTGCAGGAGCCCTGTTTGGGGAGATGGCTAAGATTGCGGTTGACTATGGGCCATGGACATGTTTGGGCATTGCCGCCTTCCGTAGTCTCACGGGACTTGGCCTGGGATCTCGCAGGACTTGGCCCAGGATCTCCAGAGACTTGAGCTGAGATTGCAGATTGGGCCTGCGCCATTCCTGCTCGGGCGCGTGAGATGAGACCCGAGATAGAACGGACAGGGTTATCGCTATTGTATAGATATATTGTAGTTTCTTGTAAGAGTAGGTGTCTTGGTTTCTTGTGAGAGTGTGTAATTTCTAACAAGAAATTACAAGAGACAGAGAGAGAAAGATAAAAGAATTTTTTCGTTTCCATCCTGTCTCCGGGCTCCTTCCCGCGGCGCCGCCATTCCGGGCTGCAATCCCTTTCCAGCGGCAACACACCTGCATTTTTCTCTGACTTAGGCAGTGTCCACTCTGGCTGACCCCTTCACGCTCCCCCCAGTTCCTGCCCTGGCAGGGTGGACCTGGTGTCTCTGCACCCTGGTGGTACCTCTCTTGGAATCGATTCTCTCAACGGCACCACAAGCTAGCCCTTGTCTCTGGTGCCCTCTCGGAGTCTGGAAAGAGCATGTTCCCTGCCCTCTGAGAGGCACTTTTCGCGGTCCCTCCTTTTCTCGCCCTGACCTTGACCTTGCGAGGCTGCTCATTTTGGGATTTCTTTGGATGAGGCGTAGACACCGATATCCATGCTCCCAATTGTTAGAGGACAGATGACAAGTTCTGCCCAGCAGTCCCTCCTGTTGTACTGAAGCAGTCCAGGTACCCACACCCAAAAGACCCTTGCCACAATTAAGCTTCTCTTCTTGTCAGAAAGATTTTTACACAGGACATCAGCAAAACCTTCTGCAGAGGGCCTTGTGGTTCGTAGCTTCCTCTGTTTTGTACACGCCAGGTTTACAGTAAAAAAAAAAAAAAAAAAAAAATGCGTAAAACCTCTGTTTAGTCTAAAATAATAAAAAGGAACAAAAATCACTTGTCATGTAACCTTCAAACCCCTCCTCCCACTGAGTATAAAGTTCAAAGAATGTCCACCCTGTGGTCCAGAAAATTTTAGGTGATGACCGCTCTAGACCCTGCAGCTGATAACCTGCTTCCTGAAAACTCCTTGCGTGTCCAGCCTCTTCTGTCCTTGGTCAGCACTCGATGAGATGCTGCGTTTCTGCAGCTCTGCCCAGACGATGCTGCCAGGCAACCTCACTTAACTTCTGTCGGCTTGCCTCTGAAATGGAGATGGTGACAAAATCACCTTCACGGAGTGGTGACGACTGGGTCAATTCATGTAAGACGCAGAGGAGGGACGGCATGGTGGACACTGACGGTGCCCTCATGCTAGCGATGGTGTGTGTCCACCCCGGTGTCTTGAGGAGGCTCCGTCGCCATTGAACCTTGCCCTATCCCCTTCAATGTGGCATCCTTTATTCCTACGAATTCCCTTCAAATAAATTTCTCCAGTGAAAAGTTGGAATTTGTTAATGTACTAAGGATTCTGGAGTGTCATGTTTGCTGGTTCAGCTAGGGTGTGTCTAGCGAATCCTGTAGGCTTATTTATGGTTCCCTTCCTTAAGACCTGGTGTACTTGTGACCCTTTGTAATCAGCTCTGAAGCCCAGGTTGAAATTCCAGGATGCCGGGAAGAACCCCTTCCACGTTGTTTCATAAGGAAAAACAACATTTGCACCGGTGGGGCCGGAGCCGCGGTGACCTGGATGGACGGAGTCTGGCCTCTGCGGAAGCTTCCGGTTGAGCCGTGTGGTGAGGAAGGGCCGCTCTTCTTTCCTGGATTAGGCCCTCCCTGCACGCAGTGTTCCTGCACACGGGGTGAGGCCTGGGGCAGTGAGGCCACGTCTCCAAATGACTGGATATCTAGAGGCTTCCTCTCCTCCTGATGGTGTGGCTCCTTTGTCAGTAGGAAACAGCTCATTGTATCCTAAATAAAATTCGTGGCCCTGAAATTTACTTCGTCTGATATGAATAGTTTTGAAGAGTACTTCAAGGTTTATCTTTTCTCATCCTTTTAACTTTAGTCCATCGTGCCTTTGCATTTACAGGCCCCCCTCTGGGTCTTGGCCTGGACTCCTTGGCCTTGCTTGGCCTGTCTGCCATCTCTGGGTGAAGGCTGCCCTCCGTCGTTCTGTCTGGAATCTCGAAACAGTTGTTCCCTCCATGTCGCCCAGCTTGTTGGTTGTCTCCGGAACCAGGGAAGCTGGTCCTCATTGTCATGTTCTAACCAGGCGTTGAAGTCCGATATCACCAACCACGACCCTCAGCCCTGTTCTTGGATATTTAGCCAAGTGGAATGAAAACCTGTGCCCATGGTAGACGTGCATGCAGATGTTCAGAGAGCTCTAGCCATAGACATCCGAAACGGGAAGTGACCTAAATGTCTTTCAGTTGGGAAATGCGTGAGTAAACGTGGCATACCTGTACAACAGAAAGGTGTTCACCAGTGGAAGTGAGACTATGGATGAACCTCACACACACTACAATAAATTTTAAAAAGTTACTTTAAGAAGAATGCGAAAGTGTACGTGCTGAGTGATTTCATGTTACATCCTGGAAAAGGAAAAACCAGAAAGCCCTTCAGAGACGACCTGGGACTGGAGTCAGGAGAGAGCATCACTGTAGAGGGGCACTGGTAATCAGAGCCTGCACTTGAACTACACCCTAATTACCCCATTCAGTGATTATTTAATTTAATTTAATTTTTTGTTACTAGGAGTTGAATCCCAGGTGCTTTACCACTGAGCCACATCCCCAGCTTTTTTTTAGTTTTTACTTTGAGACAGGGTCTTTCTAAGTTGCTTAGGCCTCACTAAGTTGCCTGGCCTGACCTCCAACTTGATCCTCTTGCCTCAGCCTCCCTAGTCCCAGTACAGGCATGCTCCAACCTGCTCAACCATATTTGATTATTTAGTCATAATTATATGATCATGTTTATTTGTTAAAGCTCACAGACCAAGACACTGAAAATAATATCAGGATTTTTAAAAATGGAAAATTAACACTGCAAATACACACACACACACACACACACACACACACAAAACACACTACAAAACAGAACAACGTGTAAACAAAGTAAAACAAAAATTCCAAGCAAGACAAGTTTAAAAACCCAACCAGCCATTGAATTAAAGGCAAGGCATTAATGAGGGTGCAAAGAAGGAATTGTGACGCAGTTAGAGTTCTGCAACCAGACGTCTCACAAACTCTCCTTCCTGCCTGCAGATAAAAAAAGTACCAGTAAGCTTGCTCATTTATTGGTAAATTGTTTCCAACTTGGATGAGACAGATATTCAATTTAGATTTTAGATGTTCCATAATAATAACGGACGGGCGTGGAGCGCGTCCAGTAGTCAGTCTTCCAGGCCCCGTGCTTTCACTCTGGTCCTCTGTGATCCTCCTAAGATGCAGGGTTATGACCGCAAACCCCTTGCAGATGAAGAGAGGCCCTAACATAGCCACTGCGCTCGTCTCACAGCTGAGTAGAGGAGACTGGAAACTAACCTGTTTATGATAGAAAGAAAAAGTCGTGAGAACCAAACAAGGAAAAAAACATGGTACAGAAAGGAAATGAGACAGATTTCCTCTAAGAATATGAATCACCAGTCTTTAAACATTGCTGAATAGAATTCAGGAGTAATCTGATGGACAGATGCCAAGGCCAAGGGAGATGTACCTGCGGAGGGCCAGGAAGATGACTGTGGAGAAAACGAAGCTAAAAGTTGAAACATGTTGGTAGCAAATCAGGAAGCACTGCTCAGCGCTCAGTGGGCAGAAACGATCACCTTCAATGGCAAAACCATCCATAATTTTAATAAGGAAAGAAGGAATCCTGTCAACACGGAGAAATGCATGTACTTATTGCACCAACCACGCAATTAGGAGAAGCTGAACGCTCGTGCTAACAGGTGGAGGAAGGATTTCCACCGCATTCAGTGTGGGAAAGTTTCCTCACCCCACAGCCCGTGGGGTACTGGACTGTGTGCCTTCGAGGTGACCGGTAAGCACCACCCCGACATCAGGCTGCCGACTGCTGTCGTCTTAGTGAGTGCTGATCGGCAGACGCTGGCACACTTCATCGAAGCTTCAAAAACACCTTTACCTGTGATGCCGTTATTGCACTTCCCAGAAGGCAGTGCATCCTGAGGAAGTCGTCCCACACACAGAAGCAAAGTCGAGCCAGCCTTCAGCACCAGTCTCTCGTCCCTCGGATCCCTGTCACTTTGTAAACTGCATTCAAATGATTTGTTTGAATATTGTCTCCCACTGACAGTGAGCTCAGCAAGGGCAGGTTAATTATCTCCACATGGCCTGTAGGAGCGGTCCCTTGTCACAACTTCTGGCTGAATGGGTTGAGTGAAAACATCAACACTAAACAACACAATGTGATTTTTAATAATGAGACACCAAACACCACCAAATTATTCGAATATTGGCAATGCTGTAAGAAACATGGTACATGAGCTTCTTGAAGTATTGAGTCCATTAAGATTACGTTGAAGGCAAAGTGCAAGTTGGTGAAACATCACAGCCAAGAGGCATCTGACGGGTTTGCAACCGTGGAAACCAGAGACATTAGGCTGAACCAGGAAGGGTGTGGCTGCCTACGGTGTGGGTGGCTTATTTTTCCTAATTCTTTAAGCTTTCCAACTTTCAACTTTAATTAACGTGTTTTCATTGCTTAGGTAGGGGAAGAATAAACATTTTAAAACAAAAATAGCAATTTATGTCTTTTTCGTATTTGTTCTTTACATACTGTGTATGACAAACAGATTAAAGAAATGGTCTCTATAATTAAAACACAACATCGTTAGTAAATGTGAGTATCTAAGACATGGGTAATTTGCTACATTAACTAGGAAAGGGATTTAACATATGGTGTAATTTTGAGCCTACTACAAAAATAAGATATGAAACATTGTGTTAACAGAATAAAGGGGCTGATTATATCCATTTAAGACAAAACAATGGCCACATATGTGCTTATAAAAGGAATAAAAGACATCAAGTGAAGATTCACAAAACAGGTTGATGACATCAGACCTGAGGTCCGTGGCTCTAGGTTTGATTTCCATGCAAACTTGAATTACTAGAGTGAGTCTAGGGTACATGTGCATGATTCATTTATAACTTGTGTTTCAGCTATGTTGCATGCACATTTATGGAACCATTTCCTATAGTTTCTATAAAGTGGATCTCTATTTATAAAATTCTAAATTATGTGTGACTTCCTTAAGAATCTATGATGTGCTCCTCTAGAAAGAATTTTAACTCAACAACATTTTATTTCAAAATCAGTTTTCAAAACAATATTTTTCAGAGAAAAAAGTAGAATTTTCTCCTGCTACCAAATCAAAATACTTTTACAAAGTACTAATTGAAAAAAAAATTCTTTTTTTTTTTTTTTTTTTTTGTACTGGGGATTGAACTCAAGGGCACTTAATCATGGAGCCACATCCCCAGCCCTTTTTGGTATTTTTACAATTTAGAGACAGGGTTTCACTGAGTTGTTTAGGGCCTCTCTAATTTGCTGAGGCTGGCTTTGATATCGTGATCCTCCTGCCTCAGCCTCCTGAGCTGCTGGGATTACAGTTGTGCACCACCGTGCCCGGCACAAATTAGTATTTGATAGATTAGTCAGTCAGTGACAGGTGAAAGCCAAAATAACAGTTTTCTCACTAGATGTTATCTCATAGAGAGCCTCAGCTTCTAGTAGCTTCCTTCTTCCCCGTGGTCTTCTCTGAGCAGTCCAGCTCTGCATGGAAAGGCACATTTTAAGTCGAGGAGCGTGGCAGCTTCAGAGAGCAGGTGTGGCGTGCCCAGGGATCGGAGGCACTGGTGTGCCCGTGCCGTCTTGTGCGTGCCTGTCTCATTGGCCTTCTCCCATGTTGCTGAATGAGGCCTACCAGAAAGTCAAGGTTCTGCCGCATGCTGCCCCTGTCGCTGAGAGCGAGCCGCGTCCCAGGGTGGCGGAGCAGAGAGCGCGGAGCTGTCCCCTGCTGCTTCACTCGGAGAGAAGCCGGGACGCCTCACCTGGTCATCAGTGGAGAAGTTGCTTACTAGGAAATAGGCTGAACCTAAAGAGTGACTGTTGCCGCCTGAAGCGATGGCCGCTTGGAGCAACAAAGCCGCGGGAATAAGTTCAGAGGCGGACTGGAAACGAACAGGCTCTTTATTCTGCTAGCTTCTCTCTCCGGCTCCAACAACACCCCAACACGCAATCCACACTCCTCCAACCCCCACACAAAATGGCACTGATGACGACCCACAATCCCCCGGGCCAAGTCTCGCGAGACCATGGAAGGTGGTAATGCTTATGGCTCACAGCTAACCGCCATCTTAGCTATCTTCTTAATTAGGGCTCCTGCAAGTGACAGTTTGCGCAGGGCGGGAGGCTCTCGCGACCCGTTGTGGTGTTCGCTGAAGACAGTGGATGTTGAGAAGCGCCCACCTCCGTGTGACACAGCCTGGCGGAAGGTCTGTGAAGCCTGGCACCCTGGGCCGGCTCCTCGGAGGACACAGCTGTGGAGCTGCGCACCCTCAGGGAGGGCCCTGGCTCCAGCCCAGCTCTTGCCCTAGCTGTTTTCCATCATGGCCACTTTCTCCTCAACTTACAAGAGAAGGAGCAGATGAGGCGACACCTGTCCATCTGAGAGGGGCCACTCCTGCTGAAGAGCCCAGCAAGGCAGCCCAGGAGACCCACAGGGGTGCGAGGCTCTCACCGGCACACAACCAGCCCAGCCCCACCCCTTGGGCCGTCTGCAAGCTGAGGAGGGAGCGGCGTGCTCTGGGCGTGCTGTTCAGAGACATCAGTGCTCTCAGCAGCGCAGAGCTCGCAGTGTTAGCCGTGTGCTGAGAGCTGCTGTGCACCAAAGGCTCAGGCAAAGTATGGCTGTTCCTAAAAGTGACATCACCCTTGTTTCAGAAGTGAAAGATCAGAAGCTCAAAAAGGCTTACATAACCTGTTCAAGCTTTTATAGCTGTTGAGTCTTGAAAGACAGGCAGCCCCATCCCATGGCTCCCCAGCCTCGGAGCTGTGCAGATAACTACAAAGTCTTTCAGCTTTGCAAATGGAGCAACATGGAAGGCATATATCTTAGGCTGATCTAAATGTGCTTTGAAATGTGCAGAACAGGAAAAAGAGTTACATTTCCCCCAGCTCTTAATAGCAGCAGATTCCCATTATGCCTGTGGCTGTGTTGGTCCTGGCCGGATGGAATAGTCGGGTTTTGTCCGAGCACTCGCTTGGTAGACATCCTGCAGGAGGCAGAGCACACCAAGCCCGCGCACTTTTATGAGCACAAAGGTAGGTCATTAGCTCCTAATGCCTGCTTTAGAACACAGCTCTCCTCCTAATCGCTCAGTAATAGGTGGTTGGTTAGATGAATTATGTATATTTTACAATGTGTAGCCATTAAAAAGCACATTTCATGAGAACATTCAGTAGCATTAAAAATCGCTTAGGATCAATTGCAAGACAGAACACTGAAGCCATTGTATAGAGGGCTTATTTTCTCCTTTTTATTTAAAAATATAAGCAAATATATACATAGAAGAAAGGACAGAAAAGTCATTGGTGACTTTGAGGACAGTAGTATTTATGTGATTTCTAATTTTTTTCCTCGTCTTGCTCCATTTTCTAACACATCTACTAAGAACACATATGTATAATGGGAAAATGATATTGATCATTATTTGTTTTGAGAAAATAACACAGTACATGCTATTAAAAATGAGGAGGAAGATACAAACCAAGGGGAAAGTCCCAGACCGCCTGCCTAGAACATGTCCCGTCTGCACTGTGACGGCCAGCCCCTGAAGCCCTTCCTCGGCTCCTGCACACCATGTTTGTGCATGGGTCATACGGCAGATGCTTTCCTATAAGTCATGTTTTTACTTAATATCAAACTACTGAACTCTGTACTATAATAAAATAATTGTGTCACCAATTTTATTAGACTCTGGGGCATAGTATATGAATAAAACCCTCGTTTCTTATTAGTGGAAATAGAAGTTCTAATTCCTCTTCATTATTTACCATGCTTAGTAAATATCTGCTTACATATCTTAAACGTACTGGACGTTGTACATTGAGAGCTGCAAAGTTGTATGAAAAAGGTCACATGTTGCCGCTTGAAGCGCTTGGAGCAACGGAGCCGCGGGAAGAAGTTCAGAGGCGAACTGGAGACAAACAGCTTTTTATTCTGATAACTTTTCTCTCTGGTTCTAACAACGACTAACACGCATCACACACACCACCAAAATGGCGCTGACCCGATCAGCAATTTTGGCCAAGTCACTCGAGATCCTGGGACAAGTCCCGTGAGACTACGGAAGGCGACAATGCCCAAATCTCCACGGCTCATAGTCAACCGCAATTCAAGCCATCTCCCCAAACAGGGCTCCTGCAGTCACATAAAATGCGTGGGCTCACCTGCCTGCACTTAGAGGAGCACCCGTGTGTGGCCCAGCAACACGCCTGCACCTGACCCAGGCCCAGCGTGGCCCGTGCAGGTGCAGGTGGAGAGCTGCTCTGCGGACTGGAGCCAGGCAGTGCTGACGGGCTGGCTTTCTGTGCAGCCTGCCGCCACTCAGGTCCCCTGGCAGTCACCTGGTTCCAGTACCAGTGCCCCTGATCTCATCTGTTGCCTTTACCTGAGGTTTTTTCACAGGCCCTCCTGCCCAACATCCCCCTATCCTTCGGTGCCCCTGGTCTGGGGGGTGCAGTCCTTATCTGAGGCACCTCTCATCAGTGGGCCCCATGAGGAAATGATTGACATTGCTCCAAGGGTACCAGGAGGCTGCCGGAGCAGCAGCCAGGCCACTGCATACCGCCTGCCTTCCTGTTCAGGGCAGGAAGGCTGCATCCTCTGGACCACAGGAAAGCCATCGAGCCCACTGAGTGCACCGTACATAATGCCTTTGCTTCTCGCTGCCCATTAGAACTGTGGGAAGGTGGAGGTCCGGGCGGGGTAGCGGGCTCTCAGCAGTGGTATCTCATCTGCAGGCTTTCTCGCCCATCGCCGCTGCTATGCGATGATTTTGCCTTCTTGTGACATGTCTTATTTAAAAATGCATGTAAGATTTAGAACTGAAAAGTTTTCCCCGACAGGCTTCCGAGGCATTCCCATGTTTTCCTGCCGTCCAGGGCCTGAGCGCATTTACTTCACACACACACGCCTGAAAACAGAAAACACGGTGGGAGGAAATCGCTCGCTCACTGGCTCTTCTGCGGTTCAGGTGTCTGGTCTTTTGGGTGCCACCAACGTGAACCGGAACCCTAACGTGCATGTCCGTCTTCCCTGACCTGCTCCCTGGAGAACTGCCGCAAGCTCGGGCAGCCAGCTCCCTTCCCATTGCCGGGTCTCCAGGGTCAGAGCGCCCTGGGTTCTGGCAGCTCAGGAGCACAGTCCCAGAGTTCAGGGAGGCGCGAGATCAACGCGGGGGGGGGGGGGGGGGGCGGGAGAGTGGAGGCCGGGAGAAGAGGCCCCACCCAACCTCAATCAGGCAGCTAAAACATCGAGAAGGAGCATCTTAAAAACAATTCGGAGAAATTGAAAGGAGGAAAATGACTCGCACTGCGCTCTCCTCTGAGCGCACTTCTTACCTGTGGACCTGGGAGCCAACCCTCTCAGCTTGGAGCGGGGCGGAGGCCCCAGCAAGCATCTGTCTCCTTTCCTCCCTCGTCTCTGTCCATGCCACTGCCCAGGGCCAGGGGCCATCTGGAGGGGCTCAGGGCTGAGGCTGCACCTGAGCCCCAGGAAGGAGCACTTCATGGGACCCATGACGACGGCTGAGCTGCCCTGGAGAACGCACACCCTCTCGGTGTCTGGCCAAGGCTCAGCCCTCGGGACTGCCAGGGGTGGCCTGCGGTGCTGCAGGTGATCTGCCCCTTTCCTTGAGAGGTGGGCGCGAGGTCTCTGGCCGAGTGAGTGGGAGGGTGGCTTCTCAGGGCCTGGTCCCCGGCCCTTCAGGTTCTGCACGTCCGGGCGGTCAGACGCACATCGACGGGTCTCGGACCATTTCCCCCACGAAGGTTCTCGTTCCCTGCTCACACTCGCTCACTCCCTTTCTACCGCGGCTGCTCCCGAAAGCGGCTGCTCTCAGGGCGGGACTCCAGCAGCCAGGGTTTCCTCCGGGTGCCACGATCGGCTGCTTCATGGCACAGAGAATGACAGCTGCCGACCTTGGAGAGCCTGGCGTTCTGCTGCTGTCGACGGAGGACGTCTTGCTGCCAAGTTTCCACAGGTAGAAAGTTGATCATCCAGGATGGAGCTAAAACTGGGCTCTCGGCTGGCCGGAGCAGCAGGTGTTTCCTAGGGCCCCTCCAGTGGCCCCGCCCCGCCCCGACTCCAGGCGTGCCGGTGTCACCTGCTGTCTCTTTTGTGCCCTGCATCCTGTGGCTGGGGCAGACCCTGGGGCCACGCTCCCGGCTCCAGCTTGAGAGCTCTGGAAGCAGATGACCATCTTAGTGGCTCCTGGGTCTCTGCTGCTCTCCTGCAGAAGCAGAGGACGAACCCGCGTTCCACTGTGGGCAGTCCTTTGCAGGCTCCTCAGGGAGTAGCACGCACACACCAGAACCATGCTGAGAACGTGCCGTGCCTGTGCCTGGGGGTCTCCCGGGGGGACGCTGAGGCCCCGGCCGGCTCTGGGTCCTAGCCATGGCGTAGCAGCCGAGAGCTTAGCACCTGCTGCGGCGTTTTAGGCTCACCAAACTAAAGTCACGTTGAAAATAAAAGAATGAGTCCCCCACGAAGCTGGGCCTTCCCTGCTTAGAAGTCAGGTGATGGAGCTGCGCCTTCTGCAGGCTGAGGACAGGGGCCTCCCAGAGCACGCGCTGAAGCCCGACTCCTCTGTGATGTGGGAGCTGGGGCCTTTGGGAACAGCCAGGTCATGAGGGTGGGCCCCATGCTCTTGTTGGGGCCCTTAGGAGAGCCCCCAGAGCTGCCTCACCCCTGCCCCACCTGAGGACACAGCGAGAGGCACCTGTGGGAAGCAGGCAGGGGCCTCGCAGACCCTGCCTGTGCCTTCACCTTGGACGTCTCTGTCCCCAGCACAGGGAGGGATCCCTGTTGTGGTCTTGGCCACCCGAGAGTGATGATTCTGCTGCAGCAACCCACACTGACGATGCCGGCACCTTGTAGGATGTAGAATTGATGAAAATCAGAACTGGGTCCAAGACAAGGCTTCACACACGCCGTATAGAGCACTGATGTTTCCAAGCCTGTCCGAAGGCCCGTGTTGACATGGGGCGGAGAGCTGCCCACCCCCACAGCCTGCTCCAGGCAAGTGGTCCTCCGCCCCCCTTGGACTTAGACCACAGGAGTGGGGCCCACTGCGCATCTCCATAACACCAGACGTCCCCACATCGAAGGGATCAAGCTCTGAGCAAGAAGTGGCCAGTGTGTGAAAGTGGGTGTCCTGTGGTCTCTGAGGCAAGGGGGCAGTGCAGTGAGACAATGGTCCTTCAATGGGCCCTTCCTCTTCCCCCAGGCCCACCCCAGTCACGGGAATGCTAGGAGCAAGCCTGGGCCAGATGTACAGGTGGAGGTCGTGGGGAAGGAGCTGGGCCAGATGTGCAGGTGCAGGTCCTGGGGAAGGAGCTGGGCCAGATGTGCAGGTGGAGGTCCTGGGGAAGGAGCTGGGCCAGATGTGCAGGTGCAGGTCGTGGGGAAGGAGCTGGGCCAGATGTGCAGGTGCAGGTCGTGGGGAAGGAGCTGGGCCAGATGGTGCAGGTGGAGGTCCTGGGGAAGGAGCTGGGCCAGATGTGCAGGTGGAGGTCCTGGGGAAGGAGCTGGGCCAGATGTGCAGGTGCAGGTCGTGGGGAAGGAGCTGGGCCAGATGTGCAGGTTCAGGTCGGGGAAGGAGCTGGGCCAGATGTGCAGGTGCAGGTCCTGGGGAAGGAGCTGGGCCAGATGTGCAGGTGGAGGTCCTGGGGAAGGAGCTGGGCCAGATGTGCAGGTGGAGGTCCTGGGGAAGGAGCTGGGCCAGATGTGCAGGTGGAGGTCCTGGGGAAGGAGCTGGGCCAGACAGTGCAGGTAGAGGTCCTGGGGGAGAAGCTGGGCCAGATATGCAGGTGGAGGTCGTGGGGAAGGATCTAGGCCAGATGTGCAGGTTCAGGTCGGGGAAGGAGCTGGGCCAGATGTGCAGGTGGAGGTCCTGGGGAAGGAGCTGGGCCAGATGTGCAGGTGGAGGTCCTGGGGAAGGAGCTGGGCCAGATGTGCAGGTGGAGGTCCTGGGGAAGGAGCTGGGCCAGATGTGCAGGTGCAGGTCGTGGGGAAGGAGCTGGGCCAGATGTGCAGGTGGAGGTCCTGGGGAAGGAGCTGGGCCAGATGTGCAGGTGCAGGTCGTGGGGAAGGAGCTGGGCCAGATGTGCAGGTGCAGGTCCTGGGGAAGGAGCTGGCTTCCTCCTGGGCACTGAGGGACCAGGGCACGTCTGCCTTCTGGAGAAAGCGCCTCTCTGGCCAGGACAGTCGCTCCGTGGGTGCTGTCAGAGGAGAAGCCACACAAGCCAACGCTGCCACTGCTTCTGCATGTGAACCCCTGTAAGGGGTGTGGGGGCAGCCCGAAGGCACTGTGGACAGCATGTGCCACTCACCCAGCCAGCCGCCACTGGACAGAACACCCGAGGGAGAGGGCACTGCTGGCTGGGCACCCTGAGGGACGGAGGTTGCTGCTGAGCTCTCCCAGCAGAGACCTGGTAGTGGTATTTTGAAAGGATTCATGCTCTTTCCTGCACTTCCTTTGGCCTGTGTGCGACCTACCCCACCGCCCTGTCAGGACTGGGTCGCGGACTAGGCAGCTCGCGCTGTCCGAGGGGAACAGAAGGGCGTGGTCCGGGGTTTACCACACAAGTGCAACTTTTAGGAGTTCGGTGGTTTGGGGATGCTGGGGGGTCCTCCCTCCAATTACATCTCATTGCTTCTGCTATGAGTAAAACAGAACAAGTCCTAGTGAGAATGATAGGTCTTAATTTGTGTCCAGTGGACCTGGGTGACTTTACATTTTTATCTGAACCAGTGCAAGGGTATAAATCTGCCTGAAACTCTCAGGATGATTCAGCTGCGAACGGTTCCAGGTTCCATGACGTCTGTTTGATGTCACATGGAGAAGAAGGTGGTCACTGATGGTGGCCAAACCAGAGTCCTGACACAGGTCGGGCCGTTTCAGAGGCCTCCCGCTGACGGGAAGACAGCTCTCAGCCCAAGACTGTGTGTACCGCCTCTCACTTGCAGCAGGAAAGGAGGAGAACAAATACATCACAAATTGCTGCAGACAAAGTGGTTTGTTTTTCAGACTAAAGGGAATTGTCAAGACTCAGACATTTAAATTGGCACAGAAAGAAGAACGCAGGGTCCCAGATTGCTGGGAACGACAGCCACTTCACATGGGCTCAGCAGACAATTCTTTTCTTCCATTTGGTAGACGCTTTTGTTTCCGCCTGTCTGGCTTGTGGCTGGAGACTGCCTACTTGTGCAGACGCTCGAGGGCGGGTTTGGTGGGGATTTCATGCACCTGTCGCCTCCCTGTCTGGGTCTCTGAGGCGGGTTTTCCTGCGCACCCCCACCAACAGCCCTTCCTCCTCACCAGCCTCGAGCCCGGGAGACTGTGCCCCCCATTCTTCTGCAAAGGGAAGAATCTTTTCCTTCGTCTTGCAGAAATCACATCCTGAAAGGTGAGGGATTGCAAAGCCACTGTGGTGGCTCTGCAGGAATCTTCTGTGGTGGCCACTATCTGTCCATGTCACAGTTCCGAGAAGCACGGAGGGTGGCCCCCCAGTTTGGAGATTAGTACGTGCTTGCCTTCCTGAACCCACGTTAGCCCACGGAAACAGCCACAAAAGAGAGTGGAGCCCCTTGCGACCTCCAGCTGTGTCCCAGGTGACTTCTGTGCTTCTCATCACAAACAGCTCTGTAAGTTAGTTATCACCACTGCATCGGAGAACAGGAGATGGACTTACCCAGGTCTTTGGTTCAGTGATGGAGAACTGACCAGCACGAAGCCCGTCCAGACCTGTCAGCTTCTTGAGGGCCAGAGTGTACCTTGGTCTCTTCTGTTGGATAACGGCAGGAAGTGGTCAGAACTGTTCACACAGTAGGTTCCAGCTGGGAAGGAAGAAATGAGGACTATTCCACAGAGCAGTCTCTACATCCTCCTGGTCTTTCTGTTTTCAGTGTACAAAGAAATTGTTCAAGTGAAACAAAACACGATTTTAGGCGACTTACATCTGGTTGCCTAAAGTCGACTTAAAATAGAGCACTTTTGGATATGCCAGATAAAATATAACCATAGTCTTACTTTTCTAGGGCACAAAGGGACCCAGAAGCTTTCTTCACAGAATCCTATGGATTACTTTTGCAAGGATAGCCTAGGAATATGTTTTTTTTTTAATATTTTTTGATTATTGTATATTAGTCCGAATGAAATCAAACTTGTAAGTTCCTCTCAGATCCGCCTGGGCCTGTCTTTTCCCACTTGAATTGCCAGATGCTATTGCTTCTGACCACGGTCTTCACTCACTTCATTGAAATTCAGGTAATTTAACGTCATAACCAAGCTGTCTTCATGTTACCTCATCCCCTGAAGCAAGCGGTAGCCCCAACGTCGAAGTGTGCCGAGGCCCACTGCGGGGTGACAGTGCGGATGGCCCAGCACGCTCCTCCGTGCTCAGGGTGTCGCTGAGTGGAGTCAGGCTCGCTTGCTGGAGTACGGGTTCAGAGCTTAGCCCAGCTTAGCCGTACTGTGGGAGGGCAATGATCTGAGGGCGGCCACAGCACCCACTCTCAGGACTGCCACCAGCCAGGTCTCTGGGCCTCGGGGTGCGCACTGCTCTAGTTCTAGGAACACATAATCAGTTCTACTTCTTCAAGCAGATGATAGGATGCTGAAGCCCTGTCATACTGACTTTTCACCGATTTCCGACCATGCATTCACTTCCTCGGTCCAGGAACCACTTAGCTGAGCTTAGATGACAGCAGCAGCAGCAGCAGCTCTGAGTGGCTTTTGCCCAAGCATGCATCCAAAGCAACCTGCTTCCAGAACAGCATCACCGGCTATGTCACTGCCTAAGGGTTTGGCTGTGGTCCTGGCGTCCAGTGCCTGACCGTGTAGTGAAAGGCCCTCCACGCTCCCACGCTGTGTTCTCAGGCCTTCCCTAGCTCCACCTCTAGCACCCCAGGCTCCACCTACTGTTGCAGGACCCTCAAACCCTTCCTGAGCTCATACTCAGGGTCTTGCTAATGCTGCCCTCCTTCCCGAATTCCCTGTTCTAAGGACTCCAGGCTCCCGCTCAGCCTAAGATGCTTTCTTACCTGGCGAAATATGAATCCACCAAGGAAGCGTGGTGGGAAGTTAACATTCACACGTAATTCAAGTTCAACAAAGAATAAGAGAATAAGGGAGAAACAATGGTGAACAGCCATTACATGAGGCTTAAGCTGAAAAAAACCAACACCAAAGCCATGAAGCCCCGTGAAGCAGAATAATGCCCATGAAGCTGTATGAAGAAGATTTAATTTAAGAAATAAAAGCAAATTTTTAGGAGTCAAAAATATTTTCATGACATTAGATACGTAAAAAAGTATTAAGTAGACATTCAATTAAAGATGATTATTTAAACATTAGATTTCATTAAAACTAAAACTTTTTCAGCAGCAGATTATATGAGGAATGAGAAATAATAAGCAGGAAGTAAGATAAATTATATAAATACAAGCCCTCGCCAAAATTATTATCCAAATTATGCAAAAACTTTTAATATTGATCAGGGAGTGAGTCAACCTGGTGATACTTAGGCAAAAAATTTGAACAGGCAAAGTTATATCTCAATGGACAAAAATACATCATTAATCATCAAAGGCAGACAAAATAAAACTTTGAAATACCAAGGTACCCACCAGATGCAAACAACAACAACAACAACAACAACAAAATAAGCCAATCAACCAAACAAGAAAAACCATGATAAATTGTGATACTATTAGAATCCACAGAATTTTATTGAGAATTCATGCATCTATGTTCATCAGGGATATTGGTCTGAAGTTCTTTTCTTTCCTTGATGAGTCTTTGTCTGGCTTTTGTATTAGGGTGATACTAACTTCATAGAATGAGTTTGGAAGGGTTCCCTTCTTTTCTATTTCATGGACTAGTTTGAGGAGTATTGGTATGAATTCTTCTCTGAAGGTGACTTGTAGAACTCGGCCGAGAATCCGTCTGATTCTAACCAATCTGGATAGTAGTAGTATGGAAATTCCTTAAAAAACTTGGAATGGAGCCACCATTTAACCCAGCTATCCCACTCCTTGGTCTATGAATGCCCAAAAGACTTAAAAACCGCATACTACAGGGACACAGCCACATCAATGTTTATAGCAGCACAATTCACAATAGCTAAACTGTGGAACCAACCTAGATGCCCTTCAGTAGATGAATGGGTAAAGAAACTGTGGTATATATACACAATGGAGTATTACTCAGCAATAAAAGAGATTAAAATCATGGCATTTGCAGGTAAAATGTATGGAGGTGGAGAATATGATGCTAAGTGAAGTTAGCCAATCCCCCCAAACCAAAGGCCGACTGTTTTCTCTGATAAATGGATGCTGATCCATAATGGGGGCGGGGCGTGGGGTGAGTGGAGCAACCTTGCATTGGGCAAAGGGAAGGGAGGGGAAGCCAGGGGAGGCTGTAGGAAAGACGGAGGAACGAGATGGACAGCATTACCTTAGGTACCTGTATGATCGCACAAATGGCGTGACCCTACTTTGTGTGCAACCAGAGAAGTGAAGATTGCACTCTGTTTGTGTACAATGAATCGAAGAGCATTTTGTTGTCATGCATAACTGATGAGAACAAATCATTTTAAAAAAGACTATGAAATGAACCACACACACAAGGAGAAAAGTATACCCCCGCACAGTGGGTGGTGGCACATACTGGCACAACCATTTCAGAAAACACGAGGCTGAACCTCTGCCTCCTCCCAAATCCAGCAATTCACTTTAGCACACCCCTAACCATGATGCCTATGTGTACCTTAAAAAAGCAACAAAATATTTGCAGCAGAACAAACAAACAAATTTTGGTATGTATTTGTGAAATTAGAAGGAACAAACTTCTACCACAGGCAGCAATACACAAAAACTTCATGGCAATGAGTGTGGAGGAAAGAATCCAGCTATAGAAAATGGGATGTTCTTTATTCATATGAAATCCGAAAACAAGACAAAGTAATCAGTGGTGATAAAAGTTCAGAAGGGTTGTCACCTTGGGAGAGGGGTTTTCGCTGGGGGACAGCAAGGGACACCCTGGATGATGTGAAAGTCTGCACATGTCTTTCCTTAATGGTTGCTAGGAATTTGAATTTGTAAAGCTATCACCAAGTTGCGTACTTGAGGTGCTTAGTCTCTATGTGCTATCATTCAATACTTTAGAAAACAAGGAAAGGCCATCATGCCGTAGAGCCCGTAGACATAGTAACCCGGCCTTGGCAACTGGTCACTCGGCCAGTGCTTCAGGTCCTCTCAGACTCACGACCAGACATGTCCAGCTGGAGGACACCATGGCCTACGGCAGCCAGGTCCCGCTCAGTGTCCTTTACCCCGAGCCTGAGGGGTTCTCTCTGCGGCCAAGGTTGGCAGGAGACAAGGTTTTCCTACCTTCCTGAATCAGCTTCCTTATGAGCAGGTCGCCTGCAGAAAATGAGGGCAGAAAGAAGTCCGGAGACTTTATGGTCCAGCTACCAGCGGAGGTCAGCGCTGAGCCCAGGTTCCACCGGACCTCCCCTCCCCTACCATTTTAATCACAAATGAGCAAACTAAAGGACAATGTGATGTCCTCTCTCTGTCCTCCCCTGAGCTGATGCTTCCCTGCAGGGCCAGAGGATCACTCCAGCTGCAGACTCCTCTGAAGTACCTCCCCCTGCACACTGGGCCACCTAAGGGCTGGTTTTTTTTTTTTTTTTTTTTTGGTTTGTAGTCACTTTACATGGTGATGTTTTTCTGCTATCATCTAATTTTTTTTTTTTTTTTTTTTTTTTGGTACTGGGGATTGAACTCAGGGACGCTCGACCACTGAGCCACATCCCCAGCCCTTTTTTGTACTTTAGACAGGGTCTCACTGAGTTGCTAAGGGCCTCGCCACTGCTGAGGCTGGCTTTGAACTCGCAATCCTCCTGCCTCAGCCTCCCAAGTGCTGGGATTACAGGCATGCGCCACCGCGCCCGGCTTCTTCTAATCTTTTGTCAGTGAATATTAATTCTCTTTTAAATATGTCTTGAAATATTTGCTGCTTTTTTTTTTAACAACCCAACATATCTGCATCTCTGATGTTGTAAAAATGCTAATAGAATAGAGTACATGGTTGCTCACTTTACCCAGTGAATACCCAGAAATGTGCTCAGGCCTCACTGGAAGATATTTCTGCTTTACAAAATATGAAGACTAAATTGATTTGATATAATTAAGCCATAAAGGAAAAGCTTGTCCTTGGCGTTTAACCCTGGTAGTTATCATCTGCCCTGCGGTGCCCTGCCCTTGGGCCTTAATTAGAACATGAAGAATGTAAAGTGATTATTAGGGTACAGTGTGAACAACTAGAGTTGAACTTGTGCTTTCTAGGGATATACTGTTCTTAGCTTATTGATTTCCTACCAATTAATAGAAGTTTAAGTTATTATTATATCTTTCTCTCAAAACTACTAAAAATATTTTTTAAAAGCACAAATACTTATATGAAATGTTTCATGAAGGCCTTTCAGGTTAAAAATGAAGCAATGGAGTCATGTTTGTTCATTTTAGAATTCTTTCTTAGTTATAAAATAAATACATGTAAAATACAGAAAAATTGTAGAGAAGAGAATGAGAACGAGGTGAGTCCCACAACTGTCAATGTTTTGTTGCTCTCCCTCTACCTGTGAGTGTGTTTATTTAACATACAAGGAATGAAACCTTACAAATATTTTCATCTATATTTTTTACCTGCCTTTGCAGAGAGAATATGTTCTTATACCATTAAAATTATTTGCAAAGTTCCTTTTATGACTTCTAGTCTATACGACATGACAGGTTAACCAATTTCTTATCAAAGAACAGTTAGAACTGCCGTTTTCTCCAGGATGAAGCAGCTGAGAGCTGTGTGCTCCGGGGACCATGTTGGTAGACACTTCCTCCCGGTGGCAGCACCTCGAGGACCGTGCTGTCCCCTCAGAATCTTCTCCCACTCTCCTGGTTCTCCTTGGGGACCCAAGGACATGCCAACTCCTGAGGCCTGTGAAGCCAGCTTTAAAGACAGGTAGTCAGTGTGGCCGGTAAATCGGGTCTGGTGGAGAAATGGAGTCTGATTTGAGTCTGGGAAGCTGGAATCTGCCCCTAGGGGGTTGGAGTGCTCATGTCCAGGGCCTTTGATACCCCCCACCCAAAAGCTAGGCCCCTCCTGAGCAGACAGGCAGCTGCTGCTCCCTCCTGCCCAGCACCCCACGGGGGCCCTTCCAGGCCACCTGCTCACCCCGGCCACTCCACAGACAACCCTGGCCACTGTGCAGGACGAGGGGAAATGAACAAGCTAAGGGAGAAGAGTGGAGCGCAGGGACACGCTGGACGCGGACGGGGGACAGGACCTCCTCGCCCGTGGCCCGGCCCCTCTTCCACCTGGAGAAGTCGCTGACCATCGTTCATGGGCTTCTCGCTCTCGGCTCTGCCCGCCGGGGCGCGCTTCTCTGGTGCCAACACCGGAGGAAGCAGGGCTCCAGGGACCCAGGAACGGCGGCATCATCTGTAGCTCCATTTGCTGAACCGAGGAACCCCAGGTGAGCGAGGCGAGCCCCGGGACACTGGCCAGGTGGTTCACGTTATTAGTGGACAGGTGAGCCCCACACCGGGAGTTGAGGGGTGTGGACAGATTTTCCCAGCTCGCTGCCGGCTGTGGAGGCTGCAGAGATGCTGTGTAAAGCCTGGTACGTTGTGAGTGTCAGGTGTGCGGCCCGGAAGTGAGGAATCTGGATATGCAAGTCTCCAGGTGGGTCTAAGTACTCCACAGGCTATTTGTAGAAAAAAGAGATCACGTGCTTGCCGCCAAGGCGGTCCTCCAGACTGCGTTCCTTCCTGCACTGCTTTGTGCCGTATGAGCGATTGGTAGAAAACACTGGAAAGTGTCACGTGCAGGAAGTGGCACACACGGGGACACCTGTGTCCCAGCCTCACGAGAATGGAGAGCTGAAGTAGTTTGCTGGGACTTGATGGCATCTCTGTGGTCACCCATGCTCCCTCTTGTAGGTGCACAGCCCAGGAACGAGGCAAGGCCCTGGGCTCACCAGGTGACCAATGCTGAACTTCCTGATTTCCACACCGTTCCAACAGTGCAGCTCTGTTTTGGTGTCTGCGGTAGAGGAGGCTTGGCAGGCTGTCGTTAAGGAAGGCTTCTACTGCTCAATTATCTGGGCCGATCGACGTGTTCATCACTGTGCAGGAGAGGTGCCACCCGTGACAGGGCCACCCGGCCCTGCGTCCTGTCACCTGCAACGACTGCAGGTGACACTGGTTCTCGTGAATGAGACTTCATAGTTGGGCCCTTCAGCCTTTTTCAGGCTGGCGGTGAAGACTCCCAAGAGACTCAAGTGGCTTGGGTTTGCTTTCCGCAGTGGCACATGTCTGCACACCTGTGTCGGAGTGACTGTCTTCAAAGGAGGGTGCTGGTCTTCAGCTAATGGCTGAGCCCAGGGCGTTCGCCCTGGACGCGGCCCCTTTGCAGATCCAGGCTGAGGACCAGTGCGGCCACACACTGTTCCAGCCAGGCAAGAGGCCCTGGCGCTCAGCCATCCGCGGCTTGCCCTGGATTCCAGTGGTCTCTCTTTCAGCTCACCCTGGTCCCATGTTCTATTGTCACCTGCCTTCGATTGCTTGAAGATCAAGAAAAATTTTAAAAAACGTGCGTGCACTATGAACTTGCACTTTTTAGATACAAACTCTTAGACACTAGGCTACTAAAAGGGAACCTGTTGTATGTTGAGCACGGGCTCAGGGAGGAGGCGAGGCTGTCCCTGGACACAGTCCCACCCAAGTCTCACAGCTCCGTGGGACAGGCAGAGAGCACGTGGAAAGCCACTGTAGTGGACACGGTCAGGGGCCACATATCCTGCGGGTCGAGTCCGTGGGCCCTCCTGCCTGCAGAGCTTGAACAGAAGCTGGGTGGCGGGAGGCCAGGTCTGACTCCTGTGAGCGTGGCCGCTGCTCCTCTTGGAAACGGGACAGCCGTGAGCAGAACACCATCGTGCCAACGGAGGCTCTCTGTGACACGCTTAATCCTGAGCCTCGCACAGGAGGGCTGAGAGTCGGTGCTGGCCCTGCAGCGTGGCACGCAGAGGACCTCAGCTCAGAGATTAAAAATAAAAATAAAAATTGGGGGGGGGTTCCAGGGATTGGACTCAGGGGCCCTCAACGCTGTCAGCTCAGAGAGTGAAGTCACTCTGTCACAATGAGAACCAAGGCTTCCTGTCCTGGACGGCTTGGTCTCAGCCTTTGTGGTTCTGGAAGATAGACGCTCCCTGACGTCACCGTGCTCTTGTCACCGTCTGCGGTTAAGAGTTGATCTCGTTGGTGGTGTGCGTTGTCACTCCTGTGCACCAGCAGGCGGACACAGTGTCTGGCCATGGTGCACAGTCAACGCTCGTGGGAGGACGGGGGGGGGGGGGGTGTGCGATGAAGGCCCAGCGGGGGACGTGGCGCCTGGCCACAGGGGCCCTTGGAGGGCGCCCTGGACCGCGGGTGAGGCGACCTCTCACCTTGACATTCTTCTGGGTCAAGTGGGTGGGCCTTTGTTCTAGTCAACTCCCTCCTGGGAAAGGAAAACAAACGCAGAGAACTTACGACGTGAATTTCATGAGAACGGATATTGGAAGCATCTGTGGCAGGGGATTTTACAACGTGAAAGCAGTTCCACGCTGCCTTTTGAACTTGCTGGTGGCAAAATGGTAACTAAGCCCTTGTGATCCATCTAGATAGACAGAATGTAGTTTTTAAAAGTTCCCTTTTAGAAGCACCATTTTTTGTGTTTCATTCAGCTTGAGATGAAAATGCATTCTTTGATTTTAGTGTGGAGACATGAATATGCACATGTGCGAATAATCTTTATAATTATATTTTAAAAATCTTTATTTTGTCTATTCAATTTTTCCAAGAGTGAAAGTAGAGTAATTATGTCTGGAATACTGCTAGGTTTCCATGAGCAGTTCCTTGAGTTTATAAAAAAACCAAAACCAACCAGCCAAACAATAAAAAACAAAACAAAAACAAACAAACAAACAAAAAGCAGGAAAATTTCCTTTGTTTCTGAATAAAATGTATTGAAGAGAACATAAATGTTCTAAGAGCGTAGTATTATGCCTTTCACCAATAAAAGTGATTGTTTTAATCATTTATGCTTTTACCCAAAGCCTTACTTTGCTTTTGAATATTTCTACTTTTGCTTTTTGAGAATTTGCATTCGATCAGTATGTCATTTGAGTTGACCATTTTTTAAAATCTTAGTTGGACTTTTTTACCCTATACAATTTTCTCATAGAGTGGAACATTTAAAATAATTACAATAATAGGTGAAGTTGACGTTGACCTTTCTTCCAGAGTTTGTTTTCCTTTCAGCCTAGCGTACTCGTGACTTCCCTCTCACACCTCCACTTTCTGTGCGTTATCCATTGTGTTCTTTTTCTCTGGCTTGGAGCCTTTACGCCCTCTTCTCGTTTGATCTGTCATTGCTGTGGCTTAGATAAGTGTCCTCCACAGGCCCCTGGGTTGAAGGCGTGGTCCCTGTGGTGGCACTGTTGAGGGACATTGGGACCTGTAGGTGGGGTCTTCAAGTCATGTGGCTGTGCCTGGAGGGGGTTGGGGCCTGAGTCTTCCTGCCCTCTTTCTCTTGCTTCCTGGCTCAGGAGGGCAGCGGTTGCTCCGCCATGTAATCCCACCATGATGTGACTTCAGGAGTGGCCTCAGACTGTGAGACCACTCGATTATGAACTGAAGCCTCCCAAATCATAAGACAAAGTGAACCTTTTCTCTTTATCAATTCATTGACTTGGGTATTTTGTTATAGTGATGGAGTGCTGACTAGCACGTGTGCTTTGCTGGTCAGTCTGTGTTGGCTGCAAGTGGCAGAAACACATTGGCATTTGGGCATGAGGAGGACTTTGTTGGCTCAACTAACCATGCTGTGGAAGCACAGTTGCTGCTAGGCCCCAGGAGGCCCATGGTGCAAGTCCTTCTCTCGTCCCACTTCTTGTGTCTATTTCTCTCAGCACGTTGGCTTTATTCACGCAGGCTGGCTTGTCCACATGCAGGGCTGTGCCTCTGAGTCCGAGTACTTCTTTTTCACTTCCCATTCCAGGGGGAAAAGTCAGAGGATGGCATGTTTTGACCCTGTTGGTCACAAATTCGTGAAGCTGGTGCGTGGTGCTCAGGAACTCAGTCCTCCTCTTTGGTAACCGCACGTGCCTTCCGTCTTTCCCCAGCCTTCAGAGAATGTGGCCATTTCATTGAGCTCCGAGTAGCGGCTGTCCTGATCCCTGTAGCAACCTTCTCCGTGATTCTGGTGCTCCTAAGTTTCTGTTTCGTCTGCTTGTTGATTGGACTGTGGTCCAAACTCTCATGAGGAAAATAATCCACTTACTGGGTCCTTTCAAACCTGGGATCATGGTGAACTGTAAGCTACCTGGTACCGAAAACCAAGAGGAAAACTCTCGGAGGCAAAGCTTTTACTACTTTTACTTCTACTTTCTTAGAGCTTAGAGAGGGAAAGAAAGATTTTTAGAGAGAAAGATTAAAGTGAGTTTTTCTTCTTTCTTAGAGTCTTAGAGAGAAAGAAAGATAGAGCTTCTTAGCTTAGAGTCTTAGAGAGAAAGAAAGATAGAGCTTAGCTTAGAGAAAGATTAGAGCTTCTTTCTTCCTTCTTCTTTCTTCTGTCTTCTGTCTTCCTTGGGAGCCTCGGCCTAACTCTGACCAGTCATTACTTCTTCTATCTGGTTTCTCTTCTGTCTTCTATCTGGTTTCTCTTCTGTAACCGCTCTGCCTACGTTCTGGCCGCTCTGATTCTTCTGACCGACCGAGTGACTGCCCGACTGACTGAATTCTCCGTTCTCCTAACTCGGACCGCTTTCACCCGGTTATATACCTTCAGCTTTGCGGGTGCCTACAGGTGCGTCACATACATATCAGGTGGAACTTATGGCTTCCAGCTAGCTGCAACAGCCCTTCCTAATTAGGGCTCCTTCAGTGAACTGTGCCTAAACCCCTTTCCTCAAGTCTTGCACAGTGAAGTCGAATTCCAAAACCATCCCGACTGGTTGTTGTCATTTTCCTTGACTGTTAACCCTCCAATCCCACGCTGCCCTCTGGAGTATGGAGGGTGTTCTGGAAGGGCCGGGACAAACACGCCAGCACAGGCACGTTGCACCCCTGCACCCCACACCGTGCTGATTTTTTTTTCTTTTTTTTCCTGTGGGTGCTGGGGAGTGAACCCAAGGCCACTTCACTGTGCTGAGCTATACTTCAAGTTCTTTTAATTTTTTTTATTTTGAAACAGGGTCTCACTAAGTTGCTTAGGGCCTCTCTAAGATGCTGAGGGTGGCCTTGAACTTGTCACCCTCCTGCCTCAGTGTTGGGTCGACACTAACTGGTGCTTAGGACAACTTCAGGGAGATGAGGACTCCAGGGAGGTGGAGAGGACAGTCCCCTCGTCACGACTCTTAGGAGGGATCAGAGACCTTGGCTGGAAGTAAAGGGAAGTTCTCAAGGCATCTGAAGAGAGCCCCAGCCTGGTGGCGTGCCACCTGCCCCGTGTGACCTCTGCTTGTAGGCACCGTGCGACCTGCGTGGCCGCTGGCCCGTCACCCAGGAGTGAGTCGCGGAGTCCACAGCCTCTCCCCGAGCGCCAGGTCTTCCCTGGGGCGCGGAAGCCGCGTGCTCAGGGCACCCTGCTGCAGGCAGCACTGGGGACAGGCCCGAGCCCTGTGCCTGGCTGCGGTTGTCTCCTGAGCAACGAGAGGCATTCCCTCTGTGTGGAGGCCTTTCACCCTGCAGGGAGTCTCTAGACGCTTGGCACACCCGCAGAATGCTTTGTGTCCTTCGGTCAATGTTCTTGGTTCACGGGAAGGACGCGTAGAGGCCGGAGTCCCCAGTGCACTGCCGCTGCCTGGGGCTGTCGCACAGCTGAGAAGACGATCAGCAAGAGCAGGCGGGCTCTTCCCAGTTGGCTCTTTCTTTTCCTTATTTTCTCTCTCCCCTGCACAGTCTGTGCTCCCCTCTGTTCCCAGCAGCTCCCCAGATGCTCAGAATCAAGGCGTCCTGAGCGGCCCCCATGAGAGGCTCGGGCTCCCCTGAGCGCGGTGGGGGGCCGCGCGAGGTCCAGGGAGGGAGGAGGCCGGCCTCTCTACACCGTCAGCCCGGCTGCTTTCCTAAGGTGACAGAAGCCAGGCAAGGGCCTGGGAGGGAAGGGGACCAGGGAGATACGGACAGTGTCCAGGGCCAGGAAGTGACGATGGCCGGGGGGAAGAAGAAGGGGTGGACAACCGACCACGGGCTGTGAGACCAGCGGAGCCCAGGGCGGCTCTGGAGTTGACCTGAGGAGTTGGAGAACAGAGACGCCACGCAGGGAGTCGCAGGAGCGAGAGGGCGGGTCAGGGTGGCAGGAGGGCCGGCGCTGCTGCTGTTTGTGCCTTTCCTCTTTCTGACTTTCAGCTGAAGCCAGGGAGGCCAGGGAAGGAGGAAGTGAGAAGGCTGAGATAAAGGAGAAGTGGTTGTCGTCAGCTGAAGCCTGGCGGGTCACCTCCAGGGCCTTGTCCCTCGTCTTACAGATCCCACTCTCCGCATGAAGCAGGATGGGGGCGGGTGTCCCCACCCCTCAGTCTCGCGGGGTTTCCAGGGCGGTGGCTTCGCTTCCTCCTTCTCTGGCCTCATCCTGGAGTCATCTGCGCTCACTGTGTGGGACATGGCCCTCGTCCTGCCACACATTAAATTCCTCCAAACGTCCAAACAGCCCTGATTCTCCACATTCTCCTTTTATCAATGAATCTTTCATGAGATTCTTTTCAAATGATCACATTTACATTTTTTATTTTAAAATCTTTTTAAAGAAGAAGACATGGGGTGGCTTTAGAGTTGGTGTGGCCCACAAGCACTCTTGATGGAGAAGGCGGGGCCTGCAGGCCTGCTGGTCAGCGATGCCGCGAGGCCACCGTGGGGGTCTGGGGTGGAGGAGTCGGGTGCGTCCCACACCAAGGCCAAGGCAGCTGGCTGCACCTGGGCACGGGCACCTCATTGCAATGAGCACGCGACGCCCTCGGCCAGCGGGTCTTCTGTTCACTGAGTTCTTCTCCCAGCGAGGCAGCCACTGTCTCCTCCTGCCTTCCCTGAGCACCAAATCAATGATGCTCACAGATCATGATGATCATGATGATCATGATGATCAATGATGCTCTCCAGATCACCCGCGTCTCCATGATGCAGAGGAAACTCCAGAGGTTTCATGGTTTTTCTTTCTAGTCTTTTTCTCTGTGTATTTTCAAAGTTTTATAGTTGAACACAAATTGTCAATTCCACCGGTATTTTACTTAGTATTATAACAACCATTTCCTGCAAACATTACAGAGATGGAGGAATGTGACCCTGCCACATGGGTACGCCATCATGTGAGATCCTTCTTCTTTTAGAGGATATTTTTATTATTCTTTACTCTTTCTCATTTTCAATATGCTGAGATACAAATTTTCCTGATGGGGTTTTATGCTGATTAAAACTGTACAAATGTGTCTACGTCGCGTTTAAGCTGAGACTCCGCAGCGGGGGTCTTTCTGATAGCGCCCTCCTGACCTCAGACCCCCTCGCGGAGCAGCTGCCCTGCCAGTCCCCCTCGGGTCTAGTCACACAGGTGGCGGCCGAAGACACCTCCCCTCTGCTTCTTCCTCGTTCATCTTCTCTGCTGGCCCCGATGGGTCTGGCTTCACGGCCGTCCCTCCCCTGCCCTCAGGGACGGCGACTGTTCCCACCTCAAGAGCGGGAACCTGCTCTCTCCTGGCTTGCACTCTGTTTCATTCTTGCACTGTTTTAGAAGTCGTCCCCTTCTGCCACACTTACAGCTCAGCCACAGTTAGGGTCTCTCGTGGCTTTTCCAAATGTCCGCGGCCACTCTGCCTCTTGTGTGTCCCTCGTGACTTCAAGAGGAAGTTCTGCAGCCTGCCACCTTGACCAGCAGCGAGGACGTCGTAACAAGGACCCTGCTCCCCTTTCCTAGTCGCCCTCGGCCCCAGGAGTAAGAGGGAGGGAAAACAAAACCCAGCGCCCTTCTCGCAGCCTGCAGGCCCCTGAAGGCTGCTGGGGCTCCGGCGTTTTCTGTTCTATCCTCCTGCTTCTGGAGGGACCTGAAGCCTGTGCTCCTGAGGCCGCCTCCTCCGGGGTCTTCGCGACGCCACCAGGCTCTGGGTCAGCACCCAGGACCTCCCGCGCTGCCTGACCGCGGTGCTCAAGTCCTGCTCCGCCGCCAGCAGCCTGCTCTCCTCCTCTTCACCCTGGAGACGTGCCGTGCGGGGGCTTTGCTGTCCCTGCTCTGTCCCCCATCAGAACGTGCGTGCTGAGGAGCAGAGCGACCTGTCCACCCCGACGGGGCGTTGGTAGGCGATTCACCAGAGGGTTTTTAAGAGTCACAGGCGTGCCTCGAGGTCCCTGAGGTCCCTGCTGCTCTCTCAGCCGACGTGGCGCTTCCTAGTCTCAGCGATGACGATGCTTGGAGTCACGGTGTCTTCGTTTAACTAAAGTCGACACGACCACAGGCGCGTGCTGTCGTTCACACAGCCATCCTGCAGTCAGAACGTGGGTGGGTTCCACATTGAACGCCTTTTAGGGTGTCACAAGCACATCAGTGTACACATCGGGGTTTGTTGTTCTCTAAGAAATGCGCTAGAACTGCATCATCATCGTAAAAGTCCATGCACAGCTTAAGATTCATTGCTGTGGACAACTCTGGTTTCCAAGTGATCGCAGCGATGGATACTCCTGCATGCAGATCATGGATGTGCTCCTACCTCCTCCCACTCACCTCTTACACTACCAGCTTCTAAAAGACACATTTTCCGTTTTCGTGGATCACGATTCACCTCTTAGGTTAGTGCTTTCAGTTGATTTTGCAGTGCTGGGGAGACCCAGGGCCTCCTTGCACACGCGGGAAAGTGCTCCACCACTGAGGCACCCCATCTCTTCAGAGGGCTGTTAGACGTTTATTTGTGTATACCACACACACAGAGAACCTCATGACCATGTAAGCACACAACTGATGATCTGTTTCCTCCCTGTGTTACAAACCTGATGAAGAAAAGAAGCCTCCAGGGCCCTGGGGTTCTCTTTTACTTGCTTCATGTTATTTTTCATTATAATTAGCATTTCTCAGATTTCTGGTTTTATAGGTAACTTATGAAGTTTGAGCAAGTATCCACAGACAGTGTGTACTCTTTACGTCTGACTTAATTTGCTTGTCATTGTGTTTATGTGATCCGTGTTCATATGGTCATCTATATCCATTGTTGTATAGTATTCCCTTAGCTACAAAGTGTATATTCATTCTACCATTAATGGAATATTTAATTTACTTTCAGTAATCCTCCTAAATATGTGATCAGACTTAAATGTTGGTAAATATCCATTTACATAGGAATGGAGTGCTGTATCCAAGTATGTGTTTTTTAAATTTTTAACCAGTACTTGAAGTTTTTCAAAATAATTATAATTCAATGCAGTTCAGTTATTGTATTGTACAATTTTTTAGCTTCTGTTTTTTATTATTTTATTGAACGCATAAATGAAAGCTATTTTAACTCAACATCTAGACTCTGGTTTGTTGATGGGTGTTTTTATAGAGCTTTGGATGACTTGGTCCTGTATCATAGGATGGTGACAGTTTTCAGTTGAATCTACTGTTGTGATATCACCTTCTCCTAAATAGGGTTATTTCATCTCTGGCAATGAATTTATGGAGCAGTTGGTGTGTAATCCTCACGCTGCTGCTTGCAGTGGTCTCCGTATAATTCAACACGTGCCACTTCCCTCTTGCACGTCTTCCCATTCTACCTCACACACACGCGTGCCTGGGTGTGGACCGATGTCCTGAGGCGTGACTGAAGCTCCCGCGGCGTCTGTCTCTGTAGCACGAAACAAAGCTGGGGTCAGCAGGCAGGGCTCTCCGTCTGGCTCCATCGGCTTCCTGGCCCCTCCGAGTCTCTCGCTAGACATCCCAGCAGACGGGCTCCCACTTGTCAAAGCTGCTTCACGAACACCCCATTCCTTCTTTGGCTCTTGACTCTTTGCTTTAGTCCATCACTAAATGATTTCCATGACCACTTTCATCCCTGATCATCCGAGTCCCTCAAATCAGGCCCAGATTCATTCCCTCCTCCTCTCGGGGCCAGGAGTGCGGCTCTTTCTCCTGGCGTGAATCCCCGGACGGCGCAGCTCCGCAGCTGTCTACGTGGCTGTGACGTTGCATTAGGCAGTCATCCGAGTGACTTAGAGCCTGAGGAGGAGGAGGTGCGCGGTCCACACGGGAACGCCGTCATTTTGCACCCAGGGCCTGAATGCCCGTGGCTTTTAGTAGGTGCAGGGAGGACCTGAGCCAGTCCCTGCGGGTGGCAAGGGTGTCCTACGTGGTCTGCAGGTGCCAAAGGTCAAGGAACTCCGGACACATCAAGTTGCCTCAGTACGTAGACCCAAATCCATGAACGTCTGGTACTTTAGTGAGTCTGGGGAATAAGGCAGAGGCTCTGCATCTCATTTAACCATGCAGATAAGTTATTGTAAATGTGATTGAAAAGTAAAACCGATGATTTCCCATTGCGATGTCATCCTTTTGTATACAAATGACAGTGCAGGGGGTTACGTACTAATATCATTTCTTCACACAAATCAACCTCAGCTTGGGTGCAAGAAAGTCTGCAGTGACTCCCCTGAGTGTCCAGGACAGGCGAGGCTGGCTGCCCAGCAGGGCTCGTGAGGCGGCAGGCAGTGTCACGGGGATGCGTGGCGCCCTGCGCGGAGCTTGCGGAGACCCCCAGGCAGTCTGCACGCCGGCCCTGCGGCTGAGGCTCATTGAGGGGGAGCACAGCTAGGCAGCTGCTCCCAGGCTCAGCTTACTACTTGTGAAATGGGAATGATAATTTCTACCCTGTGGATCCAAAGAGTGGTGCTGTGGCTTTAAAACCTCCAGTTACATGAAGCTGCTGCTGCGTCCAAGAAGGACTTTCTTTTCTTTACAAATATGCCAATTTGGAAAGTAGAAGTTCTAGGTTCAACATCTGTCACTTAAAGAGACATCGTTATGTCCATGTTTAGAACACATTTAATTGCTATCCGTGACTTAAAAATGAAGCGGAACTACACCTACCATCGCTTTTCACAACGCTAAGTGAACATCAGCTTAGGAAAACGCGGCGGCTTGGGAAGATGCGTGAGCTGCAACAACGAGCCCGCACGTCCTTTTGTAAGGATGTCGGTCATAGGCTCTGTCGTGAAGGTCAGGAGAGGATTCGTACATGGAAAAGACAATGGCACAGTGACAGCAAGGACAGAAGGATCCCCACTGAGGGCTGCTGGCCACTCTGGCAGACCCGCCCACCACCCCTGCCACCGTGGGGAACCAGGCGGGCTCACTTGGTGCTCAGACCCACAGGGTAAGTTGGCAGCACGGGACCTGCTGCTGGGGTTGCTGACTCTAGACTCCAGTGACTGCGGAGCTGCCTGCGGACTCCCCTAGGCTGGATCGCAGCACTGAGGGGGGCCGAAGCCCTCAGCCTCTCCTAGAGTCTTCTTGGTTCTACAGTCAACGCAGTGATTCATCCTCAAAAATGATTTTTTACTTATTGGCATCTATTTCAAATATTTTTTCTGTAACTTATTCACTCTTATTTCAGAGTTGATCCTGTGAAACAGAAACCATTATTAATCAACTAGAATTTACCGAGCAGTTCCAGGGTGCTGGGATTTGTCAAGTGACACATGACATGGCAATGACTCAAAGAAACAAAGCCACAGCTTTAGGTGGTATCGAGGTGACACGTGGGAGAGTGGCGCTCCACTGCCCTTCTGAAGGAAAGCGCTGGGTCCTGGTGACCTCTGTGTGTCCACTGGCTACTTTGTCCCCACCAGAGAGAGCCGGCAGCACCGTGGCTTGGTGTGCCCCGGGAGCAGAGCCTGGCCTGGCCGCCACACATTGGCTCGGGCTCTTCTTTTCTCCTGGTCTCAGTCAGATGTGAGTGCTAGTAGCCATCAGAAGCCAGCCCTCTGTCCACCAGGAGCAGGGAACTCAGCGTCCCAGGGCTGGGGGCTGGCCAGCACTCCATACTGGCCCGCAGCCAAAGGCTGGCCTCCTCGCTCCCATGTCCTCTTCACTGTCCCTCTGAAGGTCACAGTCCGCTTACAAGGAGACCAGGATACAACTCCTCCTCCTTGATTTTCAAGATCACAAAGCTAAATTCAGTTTCCTCAATGAGCAAATCCCATAATTAAAATAAATGCAAACCAGGTAACTTGAGGAGGTTAGCGGCCACCTTGAAAGGTCTAGGCCTGTGCGTTCCTTGGATGCGCTCATGGACCATGTAAGTGGAGTATCTGCCTGGGCACGAGCCCAGCACCGGCTGAGCCCTGCGTGCCCCTGGGTTCTCTTTGCTGTGACGACATACAGTGCCGGTGAGGGCTGGAGTCACGCCTTCAGCCAGATGGTGATCGGAATTCCAGTTTTGCCAAAGAGTGGTCTCCAGCTTTGGGCAAACAGGTTGACCCTGGTTGGGCACTTCTAGAACTGGTGCCAGCAGCAGGATTATTGTGAGGATCAAATGCAATGAAGTGTTTGGAATGTTTAATTTAGCAGCTGGCACACGGCAAGGTGGGGATGACTATTAAATTATTAATTTCACAAGTTCCCGTCAACTCTCCCAACCCATATTTGTCATTTTTGTTTATCCATAAATAACAAATAGGAAGTAGTTACAGTTCCCCATGTTTAAATGGAACACAGCAAATTCATAACCTCATTCACTTTGTTTCGAAGACTTCTTAAAGAAAGACGCCTGTTATTTCCCTCCTACTCTACTGGATGTTAAATGTGTGCCATTCTTAGACACTTCAGTTCAAAATTTCCCTAGTTTATTACCATCCAAAATCAAAGTTCCAGGTTTCTGAATATTAAGAGAAAAACAGCAGAAAGTTTTATCAACTTCAACTTTACAATTTCATTAAATGTGTTTGACATATTGATGAGGTGGGTAATTCACTATAAAATATTAAAATGTTAAATATAATGAGCTGCACAAAACATTGGCTGAATTGGTGGAAGAGTGACTAAGCCAATCATATGCTAGGTTACATGGTAAACTGCACAGTAGCTTTAGATAGTTCAAGTAACACTGATTAGTTTGCTATAATTAATAAGATCCTTTTTGATATCAAAGAATTAAGTAGGGCTGACTGGATTAGCATCTTCAAACTTGTCCATTTAGACAAATTATCACAACAGAGCTGGTTGAGAGACAGGGTTGGAAGTAGGCGTCATCAGGTGGAGAGCAGAACTTCCCTTCTGCTCTTGGGGACTTTGACTCAGAGCAGCACCACGGCTGATTGCTCCCATTCCATCCCAGAGAGTGCTGGCATTTTATAAATGTGGGCGCCAGATGTTTAAAATCGTATTTCACTCAAAACTCTGTAGTGAAGAACCTCTACAGGCAGATGTCCACGTCACAAGAGCCTGACCAGCCATCGGTTGGCTCTACATAGTTCGTTACAAATACTGTGGAATGAGGGAATAAAGCCACTGTAAAATGGAAGTTGGAATGATATAAATCTTGGGATACCATTCTTGACACTGAGGATCATTGTCTGCATGCCACTAACCCCTCTGTTTCACCAAATCCAGTGAAGGAGGTACGCCTCTTGGAAGTGATGGCCTGAGAGCAAAATGAGCCTCGACGTGGGGACAGCGGTGGGTGGCTCCTGGGCCGAGCCAGCTCCCCACCCTTTTGTGGAGGGTTCACCTGGAGCTCCGCCGTGGCTGCTCCCCACTCCAGGCAGAGTTCAGCAAGCCAGTCCCCAGTGCGTGGCCTGCGAAGGCTGAGGTGTGTGCTAGTCGATCCTTCACCCGGGCAGCAGGTGCCCTCCTACCCCAGCCAGCTGGTGTGCCGGCTCCAGCCTGTCCACCACCCAGATGTCCCGGTGTCATTTCAAGCACTGAATTTCAGGCTTCTTGAATCTGTTGTTTCATTTTGTGGCCTAACATGTGCTCTTTCCAGGAGAGTGTCCTGTTTGTTCTTGAGAAGAACGCGTAGTCTTAACTTGGGTGGAAAGTTCTGGAGCCTGGTCAGGTGCTCTGGTCTTCAGTTATGTCTGCAGGTCATATTCATTATTGAAACAGGGGGACTTTGAAGCCCTGAGTGGTCACTGTACTGTTGTCAGTTCTGCCTTCAAATCTGTCAATACGTGCTTAGTGTCCCTGGGTGCTCCGACACCCTGTGTCTCTATATACAGGTTATGTCTCGGGTTGAGTCAATCCCTTTGTCCCTGTGTGAGAGTCTCCGTTGGCTCTGCAGAGAGCTTTGACTTGAATTGTGTCCTGTGACTATGTCCACCCCTCCTTCATGGTCACCACTGCAGGAACTATCTTCCAATTTCCTTTCGCTGTCAGTCTGTTGGTGTCCTTAAATCTAAAGGGAAATCCTCCTAGATAGCACACATCTTGTGTTTTTTACCCATACGGCATTTTACGTCTTTTGACTGGGGAATTTAATTAATCTGTGTCTGAGGCAATAGGGAAGGATTCTCATTTGCAGTTGCTAACTGTGCTCCACAGTCTCTTACATCTTCCGTCCCGATTTTTCTCTCTTGCTGGCTCCTCCTCCTCCTCCTCCTCCTCCTCCTCCTCTTCCCTATATCCACAGGTTCTGATTCTTTCTCTCCTTTGCACAGCTTCTGTAGACAGTTTTCCTGTGACCAACACGGGATGGTCATGGATTCTCTTCAGTTGCCAGGGTTGGTTTGGGTGGAGGACTCATTACACTTGCACTCCCCGTCCCCTGCTGTGTCCCCCCCAGCACACTTTATCAGCTGCAGTCTGCACCCTCCCTGTGGTGCACATGGTCACATAACATGCTCCTGTGTATTTTACTGCCATCGTCTCCTAACGTGTGTGCTAGGATAGGAGGTGATCCCCTAACGTGTGTGCTAGGATAGGAGGTGATCCCCTAACGTGTGTGCTAGGATAGAAGGTGATCCAGCCACCATTGCTACGGGAATGCAGTGTCGTGTAGTTCTGTCTATGTTGTCCTTTATTTTGCTGTCACATGCCATCTAGTGCTCTGTTCTTTCACCTGACGGTCTCCTTTCAACATTTCTCCTACACAGGCCTGGGTGCTGATCACCTCCAGCTTTAGTGGTTTGTAGACCACTAAAGCAGTAGTAGATCATCTTCTTCCCTCCTGATCGTGTTCACAGCTGGCTTTTTTTTTCTTTCTTTCAACATATATCATCCGTTCCCTTCTTGTCTGCAAAATTTCTGCTGGAAAATTTGCTAACCACAGCACAAAAGCTCCCTACATGTGACAATCACCTTTCTCTTGCTATTTCCAAAATTCCGTGTCTTTGAGTTTTGAAATTTGATTATATTATATATATTGGTACATATTTCTAAGTACTTTCTAAGCATACTAAGATAATCTCCATATTCATGGTCTCATAATTTTTTACTTCTAAAATTATTGCCTGTGTCTCATTTGTAGAGCCAGTTAAGAAACCTTTTTTCATAAACTTCAGACCAATAAATATGGCAAAGGAGCAATTTAATTGGTGGACCACTTAGGTTTCCTCATTTTCTTCTTTATTTTTCTGCAGCCACATCTTGGGGGGTTTGAGTGCACAGTTCCAGCCCATGACAATGAAGAAACTCTGCAGCGGAGTGAGTCACGGTGCACCATTGGTTTCCCATGCTTGTAAGGGTCAAGTTTGCACAACACTGTGATCTATTAAGCATGGAGTAACATTATATTTAAAAAGTGTGCATAACTTCATTTAAAAATATTTTGCTGCTCCAAAAAAACAATCCAGACAATCATCTGAGCTGTTCGTGAAGGGTCTTGGTGGATTTGCTGGGCTCTGGTTTGCCACAGTCTTTCCATTTGTAAACATGCGGTGTCCGTGAGTGCAGCACTGCAGGTCCAATTTTATGTGAACGGGCGGAGAGAGGAGGATGGCGTCAGGGCACGGCGTGGAGCTTCCTCATGAAACCTACACGTGGCAGAACACCAGCTGGACCTACATCCGTTATGGTGAGATACCATCAATTACCCCAAAAGACCGCATATGGAGTTCAAGTCCCACAATAAATTTAGTAACAAAACCGCAAATACAGCTCCTAAAAATGATTTTATTATTGCAAATATCACTACTAAAATGATTCTATAAAAATGTAATCTTGATCATTATACTTTATGACATTTTTGAAATATTATAAACATTTTTGTTTCAAGAGAATACAATAATTTTACTAAAGTTCACATACTAGTATACTTTTTAATATACCAATGAACCATTATTCAATTTTTCTATGTTATTATTTATGCAAACATTCCTGTTGTATCTTTTGGACAATTGGCAGTTTTGACTATAATGATCAACTAACTATTTACAACATGTTACTCATCATGTCATATATCTCTAAATCTTTGAGAAACTTCAATGCGTAAGGCCAGCCCAGCGACCTGTCTCTACCCGTCCCCTCTAGACGGCCTGCCACACTTTCGGGTGTTTGCTGTACACTGCCGTGCTGCAGGGATCAGGCTCTGGGGCTTTGGTCTGAGAGACAGAGTCACTGCCCGCCCAGCCGTCGGCACGCAGAGCTGCCTGCAGTCCTCCTGTGCTCCGGGCGGGTGTGGCCCTCCCACGAGGGCCTTTCCCAGTGCCCCCGAGAGCTGGCATGGCTGAGGCTCTCCACCATAGGGCTTCGTGCTCCCGGGGGCAACAGGATGGCGTCCTCTGCCACGTGGCCTCTGAGCAGGCTCCTTTCCTGCAGATGAGGCGCTTGAGAGCCACCTGTGTGGTGGCTGCCGCCCAGTGGCCGCGGGAGTCCCCTGTCTTGCTGAGCAGTAGCCATTGTGGGCAGGACTAGCACTTTGCCCCTGTACTCACAGGCTGAAGGACAATCAGCTTATCTCCACTTCTTGGAGATGAAGAATGAAAATGCTCTGTATATTCACATGTTGATTTTTGTGTGAATGTTTTCTACTGGTCTGTTCATTTATCCGTCTGTCTCTTGGTGCTGTGCATCAAACTGTAGGCCTTGTGCAGGCCAGGCCTGCACTCCACCACTGAGCTATGCCCCAGCCCTCTCTACTAGTCTCTGATTTGTCTGCTATGTCTCTTAATAACATCTTTCATAGGAAAAAATTCAAAGTATTTGGATGTTTTTGTGTTGTAACTAAGGGCCCTATTCAATAACACTAAGATTCTTACTGGTTTTCTTGCATAGTTTTACATTTGTGTTTGTAAGGTTTCACATACAGTGCTTTGGGTCCCAGTTCCTTATTTTGCATGTGAATAGTCAATTGTTTCAGCACTTTAAAAATCTACCCTTTTTGTTTTAAATTGCCTTTCACTTTGTCAAAACATATTAGTATGACTATTTCTGGATTATCAATTTTATTGACTTTTATACTTATTTGGTGTTATCATAAATGATACCCCTTTTTTTCTGATTCCAAATATTCATTACTAGTATTTAGAAGACAATAGAATTTTTTACTTTGACTTTATAATCTTGCTTTACTTGTTATTAGTTCTAGGAATTTTTATAAATTAGTTGGGATTTTCAGTGTAGACAGCCATGTCTTTTACAAATAGGGGTTTATTGGGTAGGAAGCTTTGCCGTGTGGCTAGAATTTCTAGCACAATGTCACAAGGGAGGTAAGGAAAGAGGACATTCCTCTTTGTTTATGATCTTAGGGGAAAGACATCAATTATTTGCATTAAGTGTGATGTTAACTGGAAATTTGTTCTCATGATTTTTATCCTGTTAAGGAAGTTCACTTTCATTTTTTTTCTGTGCTGATTTTTAAAAACTATGAATGGACAGTGCATCTCTTTCAGGTGCTTTTCTCACGTGCTGGGATCACTGTGGCTTTTCCTCTTCAGGCCCCAGCACGTTTGAGGGGCAGAAGGAGCAGCCCTGGAGGTGTTCATGTCTGAATCTGCAGAGCATGAAATCAGATCTCCTCTTTTATTTTTGGTAATTTATGTCTTTTTAATTTTTTCCCTTGATCAATCTTTCTTGAAGGATATAAATTTTCTTTATTTTTAAAAATTAACTCATTTTGAATCATTTCAAAATTTTTTACTTTTTTAAGATTTTATCTGGCTTTTAATCTTTTTATTATTTTTTCCTGTTTACTTTGAGTTCAGTTTACTACTTTCTTTCTGGCTTCTTCAGGTAGAAACATAGTCTTTTATTTGGAAATATTCCTCCTTTATAATGCCAGCTTTTGATGCTATACATTTTCCTCTAAGCACTTTTTTAGATGGATCCCACACAGTTGGATCAGTGTGATTTCATTTACATTCAATTGCTTAATTGACCTCGAGATTTCCTCTTTGTCTTTGGTTTCATGTAGAAATATATTGTGTATTTTTCAAATATTTGAGGATTTTCCAAATGCTTTCTGTTATTGATTGCTAGCTTAATTTCCTTATGTTAGAGCACACATTTTGCAGCATTTCAATTCTTTTAAATTCAATGGGTTTGTTTTATACCCAGAGATTATTTGAGCCTGGTGAAGATTCCATGCACACTGAGAAGGTGCACTCCCCTGCTGTTGGGTGGAGAGTGAAGAAACACCACTGCTCTTGACTTGGTAGAAACTGCATCAAATGATGAGAGGAATGAAGGAATGTTAAATAAACAAAAAAAAAGGGGGGGAGGGGAGGGAAAGGGGAAAGGGGATAGAAACAATGGCAGAAGGAGTTGGACATAAACATACTAAGTGCATGTATAAAAATTCAAGTGGTATGAAAATACTTTGTGTAAAACAATGGCTAAAAGCATGTATGACAAATTAAATTAAATTACATTAAAAAAATCTTCTATGTCCTTGTAACCTAATATGCACTTTAGAGGAAAAAAATAAGTAACATTAGCTATGTAGCTTTTCAGTACTTAGTAATGATAGACTTATTAGTAGACAGTTGAGCAGATCAGAAAAGGAACGTGGTGTGGTTGGGCTGGTAAATCTTTCCTAAATCTAAAGTATTTGTACATTAAATATAAAAATCAACAGAATTAACAGAGGGAAAGTTTAACCAATCCTCATTAATGTACAATGTCTACAATGTACTTTAAATTACTGAATTTTCAGGCGTACAAAATATTTTTATACCTTTAAAAGGTTTTAAAAGTATAGTAAATTTTAATAAATGCATTAGGCAGATTTTTAAGATTTCCCCCCAAGTTCACACCCAACAGTATACAGACCCTGTGTAAACTGTGGAGCTTTCGATATGATGGGAGTCTGCTTCTTCTTCTTTTTTTTTTAATATTTATTTATTTGCTTTAGCTGTACACAGTGGGTTTATTTATATGTGGTGCTGAGGATCGAACCCGGGCCATGCACGTGCTAGGCGAGCGCTCCACCGCTGAGCCACAACCCCAGCCCAAGGGGAGTCTGCTTCTTTAACTCTGTTGTGGCACCTGGGGGGCAATGGTCTTTAAGAAAGGGGCCTGAGCTCAACTCCTGAGCATTTCAGTCAAGGAGGCGGGATCAGAAGCAGAGTCAGAAACACACAATGAATTCAACACAAGGTAAATGCTCTTGCTGGCAGGGAATGTGGAGGGGCCGTGTGGCATGGGGTGGGGGATCCAGGAGCAGAGAGTGGGCTTTGGCTGGCACCTGGCCACAGGGATCTCAGCTCTACAAGTATAATGAAATCTAATTTGGTCAATGTCTTATTGAGCTTGCCTGTGCATTGCATTTTTTTTGGGGGGGGGGGCAATGGTGCTGGTGATTGAACCCAGGGTGCTTAACTACTAAGCAAGACCCCATCCTTCTTTTATATTTTGAGACAGGGTCTCGCTAAGTTGCTGAGGCTGCATTGCTCTGTAGAACCTCCAGAAAGGAACACAGCACAGCTCAAAATCATGATTTCAGCCGGCAGGACCCTGAGCACAGACAGCAGTCACACCATGCTCGAACTTCTGGTCCATCTAAGTCACTAACTTTGTGTAACTGTTTCACGTAGCAGTTGAAAACTAATAGACATTGGCAGAAATGTGCTTACCAAAGGTCACATAGTCCTTTGCAGAGAAAAATTATGAAACCCACTGTGGAAGTAAGAATTGTAACTGAAATTATATAGGTCCAATGATACCAACAATATGCCAATCAAAATATAAATATTATTGTTTAGATTTGAAAATATGATTTTAATAATTACATGGAAGGTTTGACATGAAGGCTAGCCCAGTTGATTGTAGAGTACCAAGAGAAGCCTATTTCTGTTCTTTTGGTGAGAGGATAGATCGGGAACACATTTCTAGCAATTCCAAATCTAGGAATGTAGCGTAGCAATAAAGTATGCAGAACTGCCCCGACACATGTCAACTTATGCAACTTACTTCTTAGAGAGTCTAAGAGATTCACGTACCTACACACACGCGTAGATTGCCTCTTCTTGGTAAACTTATTAAGGACAACAAACAGTGTTGATGTGGAAAGAGATTCCGGGTGCCGTTACTGATCTGGAGTAATGCCACAGTGTGTTGTATGTGGAATGGGGGGGTGAAATGTGGGGTGTACCAGGAACCCGAAGTGCGTCCTCCTCTCTTTTCCCCAGTGAGACGTTCTTCTGGAAGAAGAGACGTGCGTGTGATGGAGAGAAGGTGCTTTGGAGGCACGGAGGCCTCAGGGCACACGTGTGTGCCAGAGCTGGTCCCCAAGAGAGCAGACGTGATTAAATCCCTGGCACTTAGCTCATTAAAATGAGATCGGGCACGTAAAATTATGGGTGGGGTGTCAGCTAAGGAAGATCCAAATTGCTTTGCATAAGAGTGGCACAATATCTGAGAAATGCCTGGGAGGAAGCGGCTGGTGCTGAGGACAGAGACGCAGGTGGCAGCCCTGAGACGGGGCAATACTGTCCTGGAGGTGCGGAGACTCCCGTGCCGCTTGCTCCTGTGCTATGTGCAACGCAGTCTCACTTCTGTCCCCAGTGAAGCCCCAGTGTCTGTGCAGCGCACCACTGACGCGCCACGGGGAAGCGCTCGTGTTGGAGGAGCACGGAACCAGGCCGAGCCGAACTGTATCCAGGACATGGCACACGGTCCACAGGGCCTGTGCCCTGAGAGGAGAGGCGGCCAGCGGTGTGGCCCACCTGTGGAGCTGGAGAGAGAGGGGTGTAGCCGAGCTCTCCCCGAGACAAAAACGGCAACGGTGGCTGGGTTTGCAAGTAATTTCAGTTTCTTCTTTCCACCTTTTATATATAATCTGATGTTTGCTAACAAACACGTGCTTGTGATTAGAATCAATATTATTTCTGCCGGAATCTTCGTGACACCAGTGATCTGCTTTCTACTGACTTAGACCTTGATGGACACCACTGGATGTGGGCAGTATGCCAGGTCTCATGCTCTTCTTTATTTCAACAACTGTTCCTTCCTCAAGTTCTCTCCTGGCCCGGCCAAGAGCTTCTCCCAGCCTCAAGGGCCTCCACGCAGCGCGGGGTGACCTGGAAAAATCTGCTCCCTCCGCACCTCCTCAACGACGCCACTCAGAAACTTGGTCCTGGCTGACCTCAAGCCAGGAAACCAGGCAGAGCCCTCACATGAGACGCCTTCGCTCACCACCTGAGAGGGTCTGGGAGTCAGAGGAGCTGCCTTTGCAGCCTTCCCCATCCTGACTCCTCTGCAGTGTGTGGCTCCCAGGCAGCCGCCTGCTGGTCACCAGTGCCCCGCCCCAGGAACGGCCTGGGAGGAGATGGACTGGACCTCCAAGGAGCTGCCTGGGGTCTCCCTGAGAATTTTGAATAAAGTGTGTCATATGCATATGCACACATTTCAAAAATTCCGTAAATTCTAAATCTCTATTTTGGTGGATATCTAATTTGCTCCCATAGTTTTTTTTTTTTTTTTTTTTTTTTTTTTTTTTTTTTTTTTTTTAAACATTTATTTATGTGCTTTAGTTGTACACAATGAGTTTTATTTTTATGTGGTGCTGACGATTGAACCCGGGCCGTGCACGTGCTAGGTGAGTGCTCTACCGCTGAGCCACAACCCCAGCCCCTCCCGTAGTTTTTTATGATATAGCAGAAAACAGATAATTAGTCACATAGTTCTACCAATGAATGTTAATCTAGAATAATATTTATCCACAGAAAATTCTGGAAGAAATAGATCAAAAAATTAATAATACATCTCTAGGTGATGATAGATGGGCTACCCTCCCCCCCCCAGAGTTTTCCACATCCTGAGAGAAGCAACCTTGTTTCATTCTCCGGGCAGGATGCTTCTTCCCCGGACAGGATGTTTCCTTCCCCGGGCAAGAGCCAATAGGCTTAAAGGTTTGCGCCCTGTTCTATGGGCAAAGAGCCAATGGCATTGGGGTTCCTCTGGTGCACCTCCCACCAGAAATCCCTCTATAGGGCCCTGTTCGAGAGAGTCAGAACACACACACAGAGACACACATCAGCTCATTGCTGCGGAGAGGAGGAAGCCACTGCAACAGCTCCAGACCCACCACCTCCAGCCGACGGCAGCTGCCCCAGCCCACAGTTCCAGACCCACCACCTTCAGCCCAACGGCCACTCCCAGCTGACGGCTCCATCCTCCAGCCAGACAGCAGTTGCTTTAGCTGATAGCTCCAGAGATCCTAGCCGGTGCGACCAAGCACCCACCTTCTGTCCAGAGCCTGCACACTCCCCTCTCCCTGACTCCCCTCTCCCAGCACCTCTTCGACCTTCGACCAGAGCACCTCTTCTCTGGTTTTGCTACCAGCCACAAAGGCTGTTGAATAAATCTCTTGGCTGCATGGCTATCCCCGGTGTGATGTTTTGCCCTTCAGGTGATATGTTTATTTATCTTTTAAAAACATTGTATCCGTTATCTGTGATTGGCACGCATCAAGTCCTAGACAAGCTAGGAGACAGCACATTTAAACTGGAGAATTTCACGTTAAAAATTGCTAGCCTGATATTCCAGAACTGGAATGGTGAATGGGAAACACTGAGGCACCGCAGACCAACACGTGCGAGAAGCTGCTCCCACCCTCAGGGCTTGGAGACTAACAGAAGAGGTCGTGATCATCAAGACAGACGCCTGGGTCCTAACAGTTGCTATTTTAGGAGGAAAGTCTTACCCTATCACCCACTTTCTACGGAACCCTGGGTTCCGCCTGGGCTCTGGAGCCCCACCTCCCAGGTGCAGGAGTGGCCCTGGGCAGCAGTGAAGCCGCCAAGCAGGTCAGGTCGTCACAGGCAGGCGACAGGCAAGAAGGGCGGCGCCGACACAGCACAAGCGGAAGAAACGGGGCGAAGGAGAAAGCAAAGGTCTCCCTTGCACTGTGTACCGCAGGGCATTTTGACAATGTGGATTGACACAAAGTCACCACAAATCGCCTCAGTTTGAGAACCTCTTCCTAGATAAGTATCTTAAAAAGTTATTTTTTGAAATTAGAACTTTCAGGTAGGTTGTCATTCAGCAGCTGCCAGCGCGAGGGTCTTGGTGCCCTTTGTTGGACACCTGCACTTCTTGCCTTTGGGGTGTGGGTGCAGGCGGGAGTCTCCTGCCTCACTGGGGCTATAGACGGTGGGGGTGACGGGCGCATCGCTGGTGGGCCCAGGAGAGCCGCTGCGCAGCTCAGCCCACCTGGTGACCTGTGCCATGGCTAGCCGCAGTTCTCCAGCTGTGCGGGTCCCGATGACACGGTCATGGGGAGCCCCAGGGGGCGTGAGAGGAGCTGCTCTGGGCGCTGAGCCTAGAGGGTGCCCGTGCAGCAGCAGCCGTGCTGCCTGGCCTGCGCCCAGCTGAGGCGGTGAGGACGGAAGTTCCTGGCGTCCACCGTGGTGTGGCAGCTGGAGGGCCAGGAGGACCCGTGCATCCGGGACTGTCCCTGCAGCCCAGGGGGAGCATGCCAGGACCGCCCCACAGGAGGACACTGCTGTGATGAGCGCCCAGAGTGAGCTCAGGAAGGATGTTGTGACACAGTGTCCCAATGCTTCCACGGTGGGCTGAAGACGTGCTCCCCACACAGGCCAGCCCGGGCACAGTCCTTGATGAGGAAGTGGAAGACAGTTTAAGTGCCACTCTCCTGGAAGCACAGCAATGAGCGAAAGCTTTCGTCCCTGTCTGCTCCCACCTTGCGCCACCCCACCCCCATTTCACCTGGGTGCTGGCTGGCCACCCAGCCACAGCCATGGCCATCCCCGGCCCCAGACTAGGTCTGGCCGCTTGGTGAAGTATTGGCTGTGGTTGCAAACGCAACAACGGACAGGACCCTGGAGCCACATCCTGAAGGAAAAGCAGGCGGGCTCCAGGGCCCCGACCTTCCTGCTGGTTTAGACAGTGAAGAAAATAACAGCTTGCAGAAGGTGAGTCATGAAATCCAGGCAGGATCCAAATAAGGCAAAATAAACTTCTACCCCATTCATGTCAGTGTGATTTGAATTGTCTCCTTTTTTAAAACAAGCAGCAGTTCAGACTGTACAGTTTGGATCACTGATGCCAGGCTTCCCTTCGGCTGTGGCCCTCCCCCGCGGTCACCGCAGGTCCCGTGGCTGAGGGCGCTCCTCCTCAGTTCCTGGCCCTTGACCATCAGCACCTGCTCATTTCTGCAGCTCGCTGCCTGTGCTGCCCGGGGCTCTTCCTGCGCTCCTGGGCGCTCCGGTTCCCTTGCTTGGGAGCTGCAGACGGCAGTCACCTCTCAGGATGTCGGAGAACGTCAACAGGGACGTTGTGACGAGCACGGAGCCAGCCCGAAGCGGCTGCGTGGCTGTCACTGGTCGTCACCACTCCTCTCTCATGGGCTCACACACTGACCTCTGACCTGCGCCACCGCACCATGCGGGCGCGGGAGCTGCGTGGGCGCGGCTGCCTGGGGAGACCTGAGCCCCTCCGTGTCCACCTGCACTTCCGCCCTTTCCCTGCGCTGCCGCGGTGTGGGGCTCCGCGGTGTGCAGCTGCCACACCTGCCACACGTCACCCACCTGCGCCCTGGAGCTAGCTGGCCGGGCTCCCGCCTCCTCACACCGGAGCCGGGCGGGACACTGCAGTGACAGACCTGGCCACCAGCTGCTCCTCGGGCGGCTCCCCACCTGCATTCTGCTGGCGCGGCCGCTCTTGTGCCCCTTGGCACCAGGCTCTGCTCTGCCGTGCCCTGGGCCGCTGCTGTCTGCCCTCTCGGGCAGGACAGAAGGGCCGAGGGAAACAGCCAGGAGAGGGCAGAGCAGCCGCCCCCAGCTTGCCTTGCCCCTCAGAACCGCGGCCCGCACGAGGAAAGGCGCTGGATGCCGCGGAGTGGCCAGGTCTCTGGGGGAGCTGGACGTGCGCTCTCTCTCTGTTTCAGGGGCGAGGAGGAATGTGTAGGCGCCACAATGGCGGGGGTAAATGCCACCGTGCCTGGAGCCTAGGGTGGGGGCACCCGGGCGCGGGAAAGAGAGGCGAGGCGGGTTCTCGCTGTCCTGAGCACCTGCCCCCAGGTCCCTGCAGACGCTGCACAGCCTTCGGGGCGGCAGGACGGAGCCTCGTCAGTGGCCTGTGGACAGCAGGTGATTGGTCTCCACTGGGGGCTGGCTGAGCAGGGGCATCAGGCCCAGGTGGGGTGAGGCACACCATGAGCCCTGTTCCCTTGGACCTCTCATCAAACACAACAACGTCCTCACGCTCCCGAGGAGGGTCGGCAGGTCCTGAGCTCCAGGAGCACTGGGGTGTGGGAAGAAGAGCTCCTTCCTCCTGGCCCTCAGAGTCCAGAGACATGGCAGCTGCCCCTGGGGAGCCCAGAGGAACACGCCTCTGCTGCCGGGGCGCAGGCAGGGTGCTCTGGGACCACGTCCTGCACCAATAGGAAGCAAATGTGTGCCACCCGAGGCAGGGCAGGAGGCCCCGTGTGACAGAGACCGGGAGCCACGCACCTGCCCAACACTGCGGATGCGTCAGGAGAGCCAGACCCCACTGCCCCACCCACCCCCGGGTCCTGGCACCAGGAAGCACGCAACAGAAACAGATGCAGGCAAGAGCAAGAACTGAGCGGACACAACAAACAAGTGAACAAAACCCTTTCAGGGAGCAGGGATATGTGAACATGGAAACCTGCGCGTGTGGTGGGAACAGAATCACAGGGAAAGACCAAGTCCCCAGCACTCGTCCAGAAATATGAAACCTGTGAAAAACGGAGGGCAACGTCAGCAATACCAGGCTCAAAGCTTCACCCCGTGGCTAACAGAAGCGAGAACCCCATTTCTAGGTGCCACTCTATTGACTTGAGTCTTTGCTGCTCTGTGCGTGACGTTTAGCAATCTATCAAAAATGACAAGACACAGAACACACATCAAAGGGAAATAAAGGCTCATTGTGAACAGATAAATCAATCTACAGAATCAGATTCTGAGCTGGCCCGGCTGTTCAGACTCTGTGGCAGAGACTGAAAGCTCTGAATGATTAATGAATGTATTATAGGATCAGATACAAAGGTATATCACAAGCGTGAACACACGAGGAATTTCAGAATAGAGAGAGGAACTACACAAAAGTCACAGGAAAACTACACACACACAAAAAAAATTGAACTAGATACAAAGAAGTCCTCCAGCAGACTTCTTATCAGATTGGCCATTACTAAATAGAGAGATTAGTGGGAATCTAGTGCTATATGATTATTCAAGAAAACAAAGTGCAAAATCAAGCAAAACAGCGACGCCAATGGCTATGGGGAAGAATCTGTGCAGTTGGTGATCCGTTGTCTCTCCGTCCAGAGCTCCCTCCAGCCGCTGCTCTGCGAGGGTGGAGCTGGGCCCTGGCCCTGCTCGTCTCTGCCAGTGTTCAGCCTGGTCAGCGCGAGCGGCAGAGCTCTCCTTTCCTGCAGCCGCAGCACACACAGCTCTGCCGGGCTCTGGCCCTGAAGCCCAGGGGTTCCAACGCCCACGCTGCATGGCACACCATGGCTGTGGGTTCCTGCAGCAGCCCGGGTCACCTCAGAGGAAGTCCTAAGAGGCTGAACTGGTCTGCAGAGAGCTTCCCCAGGAACCCGTGACAAAGACAATATAAAAAAAATATTGTATATGTTAAAAATATTTAAAAAAACAGGAAGACTGTTTCCTTGCTCTCCTTTGTCTCCTCTTCTTCTCAAGTCTCAAGAAGAAGAGGAGACAACTGTAAGAGCAAGGAAAAAAGTCTGTGATCACAAAGGTTCTGACACAGTTCCCAGATGTGTATGCTAGAGAAACATTCTTAAGGAAAGGGATGATCATGTAAATTAATGCAGTGGTTTTCCTGTTAGTAGCACCATTGCTTTTCAAATTTCAAAATTATTTTATCTATGCTACAGGGTAAGGCAAATAAGTGAATTCATTAACGATTAGAGAAAACATGATTTTTAGTGTAAAAGTAAATAGACAAGAACGCGTGCCTGGTGTTGGGTTTGAATTGAACAAACCACACCAATTGGGACATTGTTTGTTTGTTCCCGTTAACCACAGCCACAGCCGTAGCCTTGATGGAGAAGTGAACACAGGTTCCCAGGTGTCAGATGCAACGTGCTCCTGCCTGTGCAAAGGACAGAGGGCTTCTTGATCTGGCTCTGGGACAGGGAGTGTATAACTACTCCTGGGAGCCCTGGGGTGTCTGTGCCAGGGAGTCCCGAGCACCCAGGCAGTCAGGACAAAGGGATTCAGTGACTGCTTGAAGAGGCCCTCATGGGCAAATTGAACACCTGAAGTAACAAGTGTAGGATTCAGTTCAGGAACAACACTCAAAAATGAAAAGCCGGAGTTGTGGCTCAGTGGTAGAGTACTTGCTTAGCATGTGTGAGGCACGGGACTCGATTGTTGCCGCCTGAAGCGATGGCCGCTCGGAGCAACAAAGCCGCGGGAAGAAGTTCAGAGGCAAACTGGAAACAAACAGCTTTTTATTCTGATAACTTTTCTCTCTGGCTCTAAAAACGACTAACACGCGCCACACACACCACCAAAATGGTGCTGACCCAATCAGCAATCTCGGCTCAAGTCACTCAAGATCCCGGGACAAGTCCCACGAGATCCCAGGCCAAGTCCCGTGAGACTACGGAAGGCGACAATGCCCAAATCTCCATGGCCCATAGTCAACCACAATTTAAGCCATCTCCCCAAACAGGGCTCCTGCACTCGATCCTTAGCACTGCATAAAAATATATAAATAAAATAAAAAGGCATTGTGTTAATTTACAACTAAAAATTTACTTAAATGAAAGGCAAAACTATCAAAAAGCAAATAAATGTTGCTTTTTCTTTACACCAGAACCAGCTAATACATGAAAAAGACATGTAGATGAGAAATACTTGATTTAGGAAAAAAATCATCATGGAAAACTGCATCAGATAGTTGGGAAAGAGTATTTCCATAGTGTCAAGGTATCAAGTCACAGATTCCTTATGACAGCAAAGAAAGGCGCACACTTAGCAGGGGTTGGGCATCACTGGGGGCATAAGCTGGCATCTAGTCCTCTGGAGAGATGAACAGGAAGGACCCACATCATCTCTGGAGAGTCCTTGCCACAAGTGTTGGCATCTAATCAAATACCCAGGTCAGGGGTTGACAGAGTTTTTCTGTAGAAGCTGAGGGAGTAGACATTTTATCCTCTGTGGACTGTATGGTCTCAGCCACAACTACTCAGATCTGCCCTAAGGCAGAAGTAAACTATAGGTAAATAACAGGTTGATGCAAGGTTTGGTCCTGGACAGTAAACTACTCTCAAAGCCAGCGGTGGACCAGATGTGGCCCATGGCCAGCATGTGGCAAGCCTAGCCTTAACTTCCATTCAGAGAAGTGCAGGAGAGTGAGGAGGAACTCACACCACACTGTGAGGAGACAACCACTGGGATGTAGAGCTCAGGTCATTTTATCAGATCACACAGATAACAGAATGCGGGAGTTCTGTCCAGTAATAAGAGAGACTCAATTGGCACAGCAACTCAACTCAATGCACGAACATTAACGGATTGCAGATAAAAAAGAAAAGGAAGAAGAGGAGACAAAGGAGAGAAAAAAAACCCTGGAGGTGACTAGACATTTCCTTGAGAACTGAAGAAATTCACACATGTTGCATTCTTTGTGAAGCTGTTGCCTTCAGTTATCCTTCTTGGTGCTGGACTTGGAGACCCAGGTCTTCCTGTGAATGTCCTTCTTAGGGGGAACATGGCAAGCTTCTGGGAGTGCATGGTCATGGTGCCTAACACCGGTGACAAGTGGTTGAGGAGGAAATGTACACCAGCCAAAACCATGCACATCAGGCTGAATGCAGACCATTTTTGACATATGCTTAGGTTACGAATATAAAGTGTCCATTTCATTTCTTCTTGTTTTCCACATGTTTAAAATAAAACCTCAGGAACAACACAGGTAAGCAAATAAACCCACTACAAAAACAAAACAAAACAAGAAAACAAAAAAAAACAGGCATAAAGTAAACACAACCCTGTAGTCTGTTGTCCTGAGTTTTCTGTCTTTACCCCAGGAAGTCCCACATATCCTAGGACGCACAGGAGTCAGGCTCGTCTGGGGGTGGGGGTGTCTGGGTGCTTCCCCAGTGCTGAGCACCAAGTCCCTCCGCTGACAAGCTTCTTACAGGCCAAAGAGACACAGAAGCTTACAGATGCCAAGGAGATGCAAAGCCACGTCCCCTCACATGCCACATTAAGGGGAAATGTGCAAATGCTTTATTTGGGAGGGGGAGAGAAGAAGGATTAACTATCTGGGAAGCCAGTCGGAAGTACCAGGCGCAGCAGACAAAGCCTGCGAGAATTAAGCATTTGCCTTTCTTAATCACCAGAGTATGCTGCTGGAAATCTTTGAACCTCAGCCTGGCCCTGCTGTGCTGCGTCCTGAAAGCTCTCTAATTCCCTCCTGACCCATTAAAGGCAGGGGCAGCGTCCCTGCCCCACTAATTTTGTACAGAGAAGCAGAGGATGGATTCTAAAATTTTTTGATTTTTATATTTTTGCTTGTCATTGCCAATCCAGTGTGGAATTTTCGAGACAAGTAAGCAGTATTTTTTGGTAAACAAGTGAAATCTTACAGGAAAAGTCATGCAGAGGGGAAGAAAATGAACGTGGCCTCCTTGCCTGCTCTGGACAAGGGAGTGTTCTGGAACCGGCTTCCTTCTTGCCCTCCGCCCCATCTGGTCCGAGGTGGACCAGGGGTGCCCCCACCCTCTCCCAGGCCCCTCAGTTTGCTGTCTTTCTCTCAGGGTAGGAGCCCAGGTCCTGCTCCCAGAGTCCAGCTCCCGGCCTGGCCTGCTGCCGGCACAGCCCCCTCTGCTGCTCCTGAGCCTGCTGGCGTGTTGGCCCATGCCTGGCAAGCCCCGGGCTGTGGCCAGGCCCGTGGGCAGGAAACCTGGAGCCCGCCTTGCTCCGAACATGCGCAGGGCTGACCTCCAGCTCCCGGCGTTGGGTCTTCTCCAGGAGACCTGGAGGGTGCACCTGGGGAACGGTCAGGGTGAACCCCTGTCCCCAAGTTGTGCAGAGAAAGTTCACTTGCAAATCAGGCGAGGTACCATTAAATAAGGTCAGTTCCTTTTACCACTTACACCCCCAGGTCACACCGGTACTTCTGACAGATGGTTGATTGGTACGCATCTGTGCTCCATCAGCGGGGACAAAATCAAATAAGGAGCTTTCCTGATCTCCTCCCCTGTTCAGAGAAGCACACAGCTGAGCAGGAAGACCCGCTCTTCTCCTTCTTCAGAAAGAAGATGTGTTGACCTTTGAGCTGTGGGAGCTGAATCCTTTGTGAATTAAGATATTCTAACCCACTGTAAGATCACTGCCCATGAGTTGGTTGCTGTTAGGTATTCAATAGTGCAGAACATGACACTCTAGTGTCACTCCAAGAGGACGGCGCTGTCACTCTCTCTTTGTGAGCATATACTAATGTATGTATGTATATGCACATATATAGATATATAATATATACATAAAATTTCTTAATATGTATTTAATATCCAGTAGGTAAACATTTCTCCAGTTATCCGTGTGTTCTGGTTTCCTTGTGTATGCATGATACACATAATAATGATAATGTACTTCTATTATCATTCTATTTCTCATTTTTGCTTCATATATATATTCTAACACTCATAGCTATATAGATGTATAAAATTTACAATATGGAAATCAGAGGTATACATGAACTCCATTAAACAAATTTAGCGGGGAATACAGAGATTTTGAAGCTGAATAGGTTTTCAAACTCAATTATCCCTAACTTGGAGTCCCTGCTGTGACCAACCACACAATTATGAATTTGATTCTATTAGAGTTCAAATTTATATTTTACTGTAACAGCAATTATTTTCTCTTCCCCTTCAGAGATCCGTTGCTAAGGGATCTTCAGAGCAAATATTCCGCTGAGAAGACAAAGGGGTTAATAAGTGTCAGGTTCTTTTGAAAGCCTGCACTTGCTGCCATTCGCCCTCCACGACTGCCTGGTGTCTGACTCCCAGCCCTCATTCATCTCCGTGGCTTATTTTCTTCCTTATTTACTTTGATACGAAATAATGGCATCCTTTGTGCTACTGACGGCACTCATCCATGCATGTCAGATCAAAAGAGAGCCTTTCGTTCTCAGATTTTGCTTTACTTCTGCCACTTGGAATGCATTTCTCTTCCAACTTTCAGCCCAGGTTGTTTCTTGAAAACCGCAACAACAGGACGATGTTCAACTATTTCAGTGGGTGAGAGAAAGATGCTGCCATGCTTCTGTTTTCGTGGAAGTCAAAGCCAGGCAATGTTCATTGCAAATCCTAGCCACGGGCACAAATACAGACAGCACAGTTTCCCCCGAGTAGTCTTTAAATCAAAAATGTACTTACTCAAGCTTCATTTTACTAACAATTTTCTATGAAAGTACATTTTAAAAAGTTAATACCACTATGTTTAGTGTAATGTTAAACTTACCAATAACATAATTTTGATAGGAAGCCAGTGTTTGATGGTTTATTTTTAGTGTACCATAGGAAATAAAAATTACTCAAAAATATGTGACTGTCAGTACAGATACTGGTCAACTTCCGACGAGGTTGCATCCTGATGAGCCCAAGGTGGGCTGACTGCGTCAGAGGGGGAAATGCTTCCTAAGCTTCCGATGCTCCTACCCCACCCACCCTTGTGGCTTAGCAGCTGGCACTGAGCAGTGCCGTGGCTGGGCTGAGGGAGCTGTGGCTCCTGGTACTGCCCTGTGTTGCCAAGAGAGCTGGACCGGCTCTCACTGGCCCAGAAAAGGTTCAGGTGCAAAGTTGCTCATGGGGTTTCCAATGAATCGCTATCATTTTTGCACCATTGTGAAGCAAAACCTCTGGGTCAGGGCTGGTGTTCCCTGTGCTCAGGAGAGCGTGCCACAGTGAGAGAGCCACTGCTTCCTGTGTTGCCTGGTTTCTCACAGAGTGCGGGGGCACCCTGGGCTGTCTGAGCAGCCTCTCCTTGGCCTTGGAGCCAAGCAGATTTTGGTCTGGCATTGCAGTCATTTTGAAGCTTATTACGGAAAGCACGTGGTGACCTCAGTCTTCGCTCTGCTAGAGAGGCTGCTCTGTAGCTCTGGACTTGGCGTTACCCCTGGGGCTTGGACAGCACCCCCCCCCCCCCACACACACACACCTTATTTGGCAAAAGAACATTCCACTGAAATCCTTTGAAGCCCCCTTGTATACATAAAGCAAATGCGGGCTCCTCTCTCTCTCCTTCCAGTGTGGAACCAGGACCCCTAAGGTCACAGAGCATCCCACCCTAGTTTTTCAAAATTATTTCTGTGTCGTGTGATTTTTTTTGTCGTATTTCTCAGCCAACACATTTCAAGCAAGGGAAAGCCAAATTTCACGGCCCATACGGGATGATGGAGAGAAGAGTAAGAATCCAGAATAGTTTTACAAATTGATTTGTAAGCTGTATTTACAGTAGAAACCTTATTTAACTTATATCTGCTCAAATGCATTTATTAGATATTACTTTTATTAGCTGTTTTTAAAGCTTTTTTTTTTTTTTAAAGTTGTGGCTACAACTTTGGCGGTGAGCCAAATAAACCATTTTTCTTTTGTTTTCTTTATCTAAATGACCAGGGAACACATTTGGGAGCTGTTTGGCTAGAACCAGGGCCACCTCCCGAGGTGGCATGGAGAGCGCATGCTCCTGTGCAGCTGGGCGGCCACAGGCGCGCTAGCGGCCTCCGCCCGGCAGAGGTATGTCCAGCATCACGTTCCAGCACTTGACAGTGATTGGCAGCCTGATCTAGCCATGGTGGAGTTATGCAAAATTTATTTGACAGGAATTTTTAAGAATGAGATTTAATGATAGACTTACAATTAATTTAAAAAATATTTTTAGAGAAGTATTCACCTGAGAGATTAAAAATTCATGTAAAGTGTTAAAAAAGGTTAAGACAGCACAGCCCCTTGTATTCAGCTTAGTTTATTTGCTTCTATAAAGAACTGTTGTTGTTGTTGTTTTACCTGAATTCTAATTGTTTGGTTGAAATTACTGGAATTAATTTTCCTCTCTAGTTATTTCCCCAGTAAGTTACAATTGGCAAACAAGAGTTATGTCAGGTGTGATAAACATGAGCCCCTAAAGTCTGGGCCATGTAGTATGGTATCACCTGTTGTCAAAATGCCTGGGTGTAGTTCTGTGGTCTTGAGCAAGGCTTTTTAACTGTGTACATATCAGTCTCTATTACTGGAAAATGAAGATAGTAATAGAATTTCTTACAGTTTCAGAATGGATGAACTCATGCATGACTAGTTTAAGTCAGTGTGGAACCAGGAGAAAAGGCTGATGCCCTCACTCAGAGCATCGCTGGTATTATCAGCAAAGCCCCTTACTCTTTCTCCTCCACGTGAATTATTCAAAGCACTTTCCACATGTTTTTGAATTTTTTTGAAATTTTTCCTGTTATCAATTTCTAGTTTCAGTCCATCATGGTAGGAAAAGATACTTGGTGTGATTTTGACCTTCTTAAATATGTTGAGATTTGTTTTGTGGCCTACACTATGATCTGCCTTGGAGAAAGTCCTTGGTGCACTTAAAGACGTGTCTCCCGTTGTCCCATTGTTCGGAAGCTCGGCCTGTGGCCGTTGACCAGGCACGCAGGCTGAAGGGCAGTGTGTCTGCGGGTTCCCTGCTGAGCTCCTCTCTGGATGCTCCAAGTGCTGTTCTTTCGTTACTTTCCCTTCAGATCTGTTAATAATTACCTTCATAAACCAAGAATTTCAAACAAGGTTAAAATGGAAACAAAGAGTTTCATGTGAGTACAAACAGATCTACCAGTCAGGATGCACGGGATAACCCTCTGGGGTTGGCAACGGAATGGGCGTTCCACTGAGGAGAGGTGGTTTGGAGGTTTGTATAGCAAAAAGGGGAAGAAGGGTGACGGTGCAGCTCAGCATTCTTGGAAAAGCACCCTTGGCACCCTCTGGAGATAAGCAAGGGTTGTGTGAGCCCGTCTTGGGAAACCGACACAAATCAGGGTGGTTACAGAGATGGCAAGTCCATTAAAATACACGTGCCGTTTTGACAATATGAATTCTGCCTATCCAGAAGCACGGGAGGTGTTTCTACCTTCCGAGGTCTTCTTCAATTTCTTTCTTTAGCGTTCTGTAGTTTTCATTGTAGAGGGCTTTCACTTCTTTTGTTAGATTGATTCCTAAGGTTTTTTTTTTTGAGGCTCTTGTGAATGGAGTAGTTTTCCTAATTTCTATTTCAGTACATTCATCACTGATGTATAGGAATGTGTGTGATTTATGTGTGTTGATTTCATATCCTGCTACTTTGCTGAATTCACCTATTACTTCTAGAAGTTTTCTGGTGGAATTTTTTGGATCTTCTAGATATAGAATCATGTCATCTGCAAATAGTGATAGTTTGAGTTCTTCTTTACCTATGCATATCCCTTTAATTTCTTTCTTTTGTCTAATTGCTCTGGCTAGAGTTTCAAGGATGATGTTGAATAGAAGTGGTGAAAGAAGGCATCTTTGTCTTGTTTCAGTTTTTTTAGAGGGAATGCTTTCAATTTTTTCCATTTAGAATGATGTTCACCTTGAATTTAGCATATATAGCTTTTACAATGGTATGGTATGTTCCTACTATCCCTAGTTTTTCTAATGTTTTGAACATGAAGTTGTGCTGTATTTTGTCAAATACTTTTCTGCATCTATTGAGATGATCATATGATTCTTGTTTTTTAAGTCTATTTATATGATGTATTATGTTTATTGATTTCCATATGTTGAACCAACCTTGCATCCCTGGGATGAACCCCACTTGATCATGGTGCCCTATTTTTAAAATATGTTTTTGTAGCGATTGGCCAGAATTTTATTGAAAGTATTTGCATCTGTGTTCACCAGGAACGTTGGTCTGAAGTTTTCTTTCTTTGATGTGTCTTTGTCTAGTTTTGGTATCAGGGTGATATTAGCTTCATAGAACGTGTTTGGGGGTATTCCCTCTCTTTCTATTTCATGGAATACTAAGAGTTATACAGATTTAATACAGTTTCTATTAAAATCCCAAATGACATACCTCAAAGAACTAGAGAAAGCAATCATGGAATTCACTTGGAAAAATAAGAGACCCAGAATAGCCAAACAATCCTTAAGAAGAAGAATAAAGCAGGAGGCATCACAACACCAGACCTTAAACTATACTACAGAGCCATCATAACAAAAACAGCATGGTATTGACACCAACACACACACATAGACCAATGGTACAGAATAGAAGACACAGAGAGAAACCCACATAAATACAGTTATCTCATACTAGAAAAAGGTGCCAAAAACTTTCACTGGAGAAAAGACAGGCTACTCAATAAATGGTGATGAGAAAAATGGAAAGCCACATGTAACAAAATGATATCAAACCCCTATCCCTCACCCTGCATAAAACTGATCTCAGTGGGGACCAAAGACTTATGCACCTAACAGAAGAAAAAATAGGACCAAATCTCCACCATGTTGGCTTATGAGCTGACTTCCTTAACAAGACCCCTACAGTGCAAGAAGTGAAATCGATAATGAGTAAATGGGAAGGATTCAAACTGAAAAGCTTCTTCTCAGCAAAGGAAACAATAATGTGAAGAGAGAGCCTACAGAATGGAAGAAAATTTTACCACATGCACCTCAGATAGAGCATTAATCTCCAGGATATATAAAGAACTCAAAAACTCAACACACACACACCACACACACACACACACACACACACACACAAAAAAAAAAAAAAAAAAAAAAAAAAAAAAAAAAAAAAAAAAAAAAAAAACCCAAAACAAAACCCAATCAATAAATGGGCAAAGGAACTGGACAGACACTTCACAGAAGAAGAAATACAATCAATCAAAAAATATATGAAAAAATATTCAACATCTTTAGCAATTAGAGAAATGCAAATCAAAACTACTCTAACATTTCATATCACCCATCAGAATGGCAATTATCAAAAATACAAGTACCAATAAATGTTGGCAAGAATGTGGGGAAAGAGGTATACTCATACATTTCTGGTGGGACTGCAAATTGGTGCAACCATTATGGAAAGCAGTACGGAGATTCCTCAGAACACCTGGAATGAAATCAGCACTTGAGCCAGCTATCCCACTCCTTGTTTCATACCCAAAGGACTTAAAAATCAGTCTTAAAGAAGAATGAAATGGTGGCATTTGCTGGTAAATTGATGGAGCTGGAGAATATCATGCTAAGCAAAATAAGCCAATCCCCTCAAACCAAAGGCTGAATATTTTCTCTCACATGCAGATGCTAATTCATAATAAGCAGGGTTGCATGCTAGGGAAGAATACAGTTGCTTTAGATAAGGTAGAGGGGAGTGATGGGAGGGGAGGGGGGATGGAAATGGGAAGGACAGTAGAATGAATCAGACATTATTACCCTGTGTTCATATATGACTGCATGACCAGTGTGATTCTACATCATGTACAACCAGAAGAATGAGAAATTATACTCCATTTATGTAAGATGTGTCAAAGTGCGTTCTACTGTCATGTGTAACTAATGAGAACAAATTAAAAAAAAAAAATCTGTGTCAAGGACAGACTGGTCACTCCAGACCAGTGGAGGCCTGAGGGCCTTGGACAAAGTGTGAAAATTGTTTACTTTTCAGTTCTTAACACAGTGTCTGTGTAGCACTTGTGCCTGTAAGCAAATCTGCTAATATTTTGACTTTTTTTAAAATTGCTTTATGTGTTTATTTGCACTTGTGTGCATATGCATGTAAAATTGCTACATTTTTTCTGAAGAATTGACCTTTTTATCATTATATAATAACTTTCTTTATCTCTTTTTACAATTTTTTTGACTTAAGTCTGTTTTTATCTAAGCATAATTAACCCTGGTCTCTTTGGCTTCCATTTGCATGGAATATCTTATTTCATCATTTATTTTCACTCTGTACTAAAAGATGAAGTGGATCTCTTGTAGGCAGTGAAGAGTTGAGTCTTGGCTTTTATTCTTATTGAAGCCATTCACCGACCCTGTGTCTTTTGACTATGGCATTCAGTCCATTTACATCTAAGCTGATTATCAATTTGTAAGCAGTCACTGCTGCTGTTTTCGTGATTCTTTTCTGGTTGTTCTGTAGACTCTTCCTGTCTCCCTCTGTTGCTTTCTTTCTATGCTATTAGCTGTTTTTCTCCAGTAGCACACTTTGATTTCTTACTTTTTATCTTTTGTGTGTCTACTGTAGGGTTTTTTTTTTCTTTTTCTTTTTTTAATGGTTACTATCAAGCTTACCTAAAACTTCTTATAAGAGGCTATTTTTAAGCTAATAAAAGTTAGCTTTGATTTTATGTATGCATATATATTTATTCCACACTTTTTCTCCATCAACTTCCAGGTTTCATTTCATCATTTACATTTGTATACACTATATTCCTTAACAAATTGATTAACTATTATTCTGTTTACATTTTGTCTTTTAAACTTCTTGCTAAAATATATGAGTTACATATCACCATTACAGCAATATTCTGAATCTGACCCTACACTTACTTTGACCAGAGAGCTTTATAATTTTACAGGCTTTTGTTTTACTAAGTAAAGTCGTTTTCTTTCATCTTGAAGAACTCCCTTCCGCATTTCTCATAAGACAGATTTGATGCTGATAAATTCCTTCAGCTTATTTTTCTTGGGAACAAATCTAATTCTTTTTCAGTTTTGAAGGTCACCTTTGCCAGGTAAGGTATTCTTATTTAGTAGTTTTTTGTTTGTTTGTTTGTTTTTAAATTCAGCACTTTGTATTATTTCATCATCTCCTGGCCTGTAAGTTTTCCACTGGGAAATCTTCTGCTAACCTTATTGAAACTCCTTTGTATAGGATTTGCTTTTCTCTTGCTGCTTTCAGGACTCTTTGTCTTTGAATTTTTTTTAGCAGTTGGATTACAATAAGGGTTGGTGTACTCTTGTTTTGATTGAGTCTGTTGGAAATCTTGGCCTTCCTGTACCTGGGGTTTATATTTTTCCCATATTTGGAATGCTTTCTGCTATTATTTCTGTAAATAAGCTTTCTGTTCCCTTGTCTCTCTCTTCTCTAGTTCACACTCTTGGGATTTAAATGTGTGCTCTTTGCATGCTGTCCCTGCACATTTTCTTCCATTGTTTTCATATTTTTTCCTACTCTGACTAAATATTGTCAAATAACCTGCTTTGAGCTTAAAGGTTTTTTTTAATCTGCTTGATCAACTCTGCTGTTGATACATCATATTGTATTTTTATTTCATTCATTGAAATTTTAAACTCTAGAACTTGTATTTTTAAAAATAATTTTAATTATCATATTTCTCCTTTTGATAATTTGTTATTTTCTTAATTTAGTTGAATACTTTCTCTGTATTTTCACTTGAAGTTTGATGAACTTCTTCACCAAACAGTAATTTGAATTCTTTGTCGTGCAGTTTCATCAATCTCTGTTTATTTAGGATTTACTATTGCACTCTGTTTTATTTTCTGGGAGGGATGATGTTTCCCTGATTGCTGTTGCTTCTTGTTGCTGTGCACTGACGTCTCTGCCCTTGAAGAAGTAGCCACATGTGCCAGGGCTTGTCGACCGGCTTTGCTTGGGAAAGCTCATCACCAGCCAGCTCATCCACAGGAGTGAGCAGGCCACGGGGTTTGGTCCACAGAGGGCTTTATGGTGGAACCATTGGTGTGCTGTCTTAGTGTCTGGGCAAGCCGGACAGTCCTGCTGCTTGTGTCTGTAGCATTTCCCTGGACACCATCTCCACGGGAATGAACCCATTGGCTGGACCCATGGAGGCGTCCTGGAGTTGGGCTCCTGTGGAGAGGCTGGGAGCAGCATCCTCTGGAGCTGGCCTACCCTTTGAGCCCACAGGACTGGTCTTGTGCTGCAGTCGGCCTTGACCTTGACACCCATGTCTGCAGAGGCCGTTCACCTATGGCAGTGGGTCTGCCGCTGGGTCCACTGGGGTCTGCCTGGGGCTTGAGTTCATTGGGGCTGTCCCGAGTCTCGTGTCCACAGGGGTTGACCCAAAGCAGGAGTCTGCAAGGGTGGTCCTGGAGCCTTGGTTTGTGGGCAGTCTGACACCCAGGTCTGCGGGGTCCACAGGATCCTGGCACTGCAGGGACTACCTGAGAGGCGGATCAGCCTGGTGCTGGACCAGGAATGAACTGGGGGGCTTGCCTGGTGCCTTGGAGTGTGGCCTGGAGTCTGGGCGGTGGTGGTCAGCTGCAGGCTGGGCATTTGCATGCTATTGTTAGTGTTGTGGTTGTTGCTTATTGAAAGGAAATAGAACACGTGGCATTGTTGCTTCAGCGGGCAGCAACTGGACTCCAGTACATCAAGACTGTGACCACGGTAGCACAGTTCTTGGAGATCCTAGGCAGGCACATCAGTAGGACCTGGACAGGGGATGTCATAGAGAGGGAGATGTGTGCCAGATTGACAGGGGACAGCCTTTCCGTGTTCCAAATAAGAATTTGCAAGATGGAGTTTAATGGTCCATCTGGTCTCATTGTGATACATGCTGCTGAACAGCACCAGCTCATTAAGCTCTGGCTGGCCAGGCTTCCAGACTCCCCACCAAGACTGGCTTTTTAGCAAAAATTAATAACATGTGTTGACATTAACTTGCTGAAATAAAAAAAAAAGTAAATTTGTGTTGGACATTTGTATTTTACGTTCATGGGCGATAAGCTTCTGTTTAAAAGAAAATGAAAAATATTCCTTTTAAAAAACAATGAGGGCTTAGTTACCCATGGACTATGTTTTTAAGGCTGTGAATGCCTCAGTAACCAGCATTTTCCAGATGTCTGCTTTTAATTATTTTTAAGAGGCTGATCATTTCAACTGCTGACTTGGAGTTTCACGGGGAAGGACTTGGTAACCAAAATAATCCTACTTGATTTACTACCTGTAGAGGTTCTTTGCCTTATTCTGAAAGTAAACAAATTAAACTTGGTGTTTGCGTAGCTGCAGAAGACGGAACCACTGAATTCATGGGGTGTTTTCTAAAGGAGTAGCTTTACTTGGAGCAGCTTGAGGAGGCTGGGAAGCTGGATGAGGAGCGCTAGGGAAAGGTCTGGGCCTGGTTCTGTAGGAACCTGGCCTGGGTCTGGGCTCTGCAGCTGAGACGCTCCTGCCGGGACTTGGTTTCTCTCCATGCGCGTGTGATTTGATAGCTCAGAAGGAGAAGAGTTCGGGGTGAAGCCTGCACGTCCCCTGGTGTTTTCCCAGTGACCTGGAGATCCTCTTGAAGCAGGGACAAGGGAAGAGTCTGGCCCCGCTCCTCCCCACGTCCCGCGTCTGGAATGCCGAGCCCAGGCCTTCGGGCAGAACTGGAAGCGGCTTCTGCCGCGGGCACTGGAGAGTGGCGGTGCCCTCTCTGCGTGTCTGCCGAGGGCCTCTGCAGTGTCCTTCCTCTTCGTCCAGCACTGTCCACAGGCTCCACTGACTCTGGGCAGCCCCGGGAACTGGGCAGACCGGAAGGGAGGCAGCTGTCGGGCCTTGGTTCTGGGTCACTGCCTGGTGTGGGGCTGCCACGGGTTCTGAGGGTGGCGGACTGTCTGGCCGTGGGCCTCCGTGGACAGCACGGGATTCAGCTTCTCACAGAGGGGAACACCTTATTCCCGAGCCTTTTTGAGCACAGGTTTTGATTCTGAGAGTGAAACTCTGCGTCAACGTCCACGTTCTGGTGTGGGGGCAGTGACCTGAGGGGAGGGTTGAGGGAAGGCTCTGCTACCGTCATTCCCCCTGGTGTGATGTCATTTTAACTTGATTACGTTGGCAGAAACCCTATTTCCTTCCTTTTTCTTTTCTTTTCTTTTCTTTCTTTCTTTTTTTTTTTTTTTTTTTTGTGGTACTGGGGATTGAATTCAGGGGCACTGGACCACTGGGCCACATCCCCAGCCCTTTTTTGTATTTTATTTAGAGACAGGGTCTCACTGAGTTGCTAAGTGCCTCGCCATTGCTGAGGCTGGCTTTGAACTCGCGATCCTCCTGCCTCAGCCTCCCAAGTGCTGGGATTACAGGCGTGCGCCACGGCGCCGGGCACCTTTTTCTTTCTTTACTGACATAACTTTTAAAAGGCAATGTGCTGAGGTCTCAAGTCCGTATTTTTGCTCGGATTCGAGTTGCTGTGGTTTACTGTGGGTCCTTTGGTTGGATGGGGGCAGGGCGAGCAGTGCTCCTGTCTGCAGACGTGACACTACGCTGCCTGCGAGTCCGGGATCAGAGGAGGCTTGTTGTTGGCTGGCATGGCAGAGGTGGACAGTCCCCCCGCGGCCTCTGCAGGCTGGGCAGCCCGGAGAATGACAGCTGGGGGCCCAAGAAGCAGAAGCCTCAGAACAAGGGGCCAGCGACGCTGCCCAGGCCCGGCTGAAGGCCTGTGGTCTCTCTCAAGCCACTGGAGTGAGGCTGTGTCCACTCCACAACTGAGGACGCGGGGGTCTGACGCCTGGGGTGAAGGTGGCAGCCAAAACCCACCTGTTCACCAGCCAGCTACCCCTCCTGCTCCTGGCTTCGTCCAGCCCCCAGCCTGTTGCATGGTGTTGCCCCGCTCAGGGTGGGTCCCCCCAGGTTCACTGACCCCGCCTTCACAGACATGCCCAGGAGTGGGCTTTGCCAGTTTTCTAGGTGTCTCTGGCCCAGTCAAATTAGTAATCAAATTAGCCATCACTGTAGATTTTGACCTCAAGAAGGTAAAGAACTAGACAGAGGGGTGCAGACAGAGGCCGGAAAAATCAATCTGCGAAGCACAAAGAGCTATAGAAGCGTAGAAAAGAAGTGGTCTGACCATATGGAAAATTGAGGAAGATACTGTGGTCAAGGTGGTCCTTAAAGGGGCTCGAAAGATGGAGAGGATTTCAGGACAAGGGGTAGATTCTTTATGAACAAAATAATCCCATCCAAACTGTATTCAGCTATGATATTCTCCTAGAAAATACAGTATTCCAAGAATCTATAGGGAGAACAACTCTTTGGATGTTTGAATAAATCAGGAATCAGATTAAAGCTTTAAAATTGACAAATGGTTCTAACATATAGCCAGGCAGGCTTCCACAAATATCTGTGGTGAGTCATTTCTGCCCACGAAAAGTCTTTGAAATAAGTCACGTCCCTCATCATGTATACACCTCGGGCTGCTCAGCCGGACCTGACAGCACCAGCCACTGGTGCTGGCCAAGACGCAGAACCGTGCAGAGACCATGAGCAGAGCTGTGAGACACAGCCACACAGCCGCACAGCCGCATAGCCACACAGCCGCAGCCACACAGCCGCTCAGCCACAGCCGCACAGCCACACAGCTGCACAGCCGCATAGCCACACAGCCACAGCCACACAGCCGCTCAGCCACAGCCGCATAGCCACACAGCCGCACAGCCACACAGCCGCACAGCTGCACAGATGCTCAGCCACACCGCCACAGCCACACAGCCGCACAGCCAATGCCACACAGCCGCAGCCACACAGCCTCACAGCCACACAGCCGCTCAGCCACAGCTGCACAGCCGCACAGCCAACGCACACAGCCAGCCACACAGCCTCACAGCCACACAGCCGCTCAGCCACAGCCGCACAGCCGCACAGCCCCGTGTTCTCTTCAACAGTAGGTCTCAGACTCTGGGCTCCCATTCGATTAGAAGAACACCTCCATGGTCTCCCTTCTCCATGCCTGCCGGCGTCTTCTAGAGAGAAGTGGTCCGTCGTGCCGCGGCCGCTGCTGATCTGTGACCTGCGGAAACCATGCAGACTGAGGAGTGCTTGTTGGTCCAGGCCTCGCCCTCTGGCAGGTTTGCTCTGCAGTTATGGAAAACCAAAGCAGAATTTGGTCCCTAGAGGTGGGGTGCACGGAACGGAACCCTCAAGTGTAAAGAAGCTTTGCGGCTGGGCGGGGGCAGCTGGGTGGACTCTGATGAGCGTGTTGGGGCCTGGAGAGAAGGGACAGCAGGAGCAGCTGTCACGCGAGCCTGCTGGCTCCCCAGGAGGCTGCCCGCAGCCTGAGCTCGCTGGGGCTCGGGCTCCTTCTCCTCCGCACGCCCCTCCTCCGCTTTCCTGGACTCTCGGCTGCCTCACCCCGCCCGGAGCCAGCAGGGCGAGCCCACCAGGGTGCTCCCCGGGGTGAGCTTCCTGGACGCGCGGGTGCGTAGCTCCGGGCGGGGATGGAGAGTGGACCTGGAGCTGCATGGGAGTGGCCAGCAGGTCACTTGTTTTGCCCTCCCTTTCCCGGGGTTGGTGAGAGCCGTGGCAGGTGAAGGAGGGCGTCGGGATTCAGCACGAGAAGGACGAGTGCAGGGATGAGGGGTCTGGACTGCACCCTCTCCCCACCCTTCCTTCCTTCATCTGAGAACACAGCCATTTGTTCCAGGTGCAGTCCTGTCTTCTGTCCTGAACATGGAGATGTGAATACGGAGCAGTTCCTGTCCCGTGAAGTGGGAGCCCAGGCGGCTGAGAGCCCAGAGCAGATCAGAGAGGCAGAGGAGGGCAGGCGCCGCAGGAGTGAGGGCACCCGTCTGTCACTGTGGATTTCCATCCTCTCGTCCATCTGTGTGGTCAAATGTGGGCCCACACTTGCTGTGGCTGACACTTGTAACCAGTTGACTTTAAGTAAAAAGGCTAACCATGAAAATCGGAGTGGCCTTTGTTCGGTGAGTAGAAGGCTGTAGGAGGAAAGAACCCCGAAGTCTCCTGTAGAAGCGGAGATGCTACCTCAGAATGGCGCAGGGTGACTCTGAGCCTCTGGCCTGCCGGTCTCTGCAGGTGTCAGACCTAGAGTCGCAACAGTGGCTCTGACTGGCCAGCCCTGCTGATCTGGGGCCCGACAGTCTCCAGAATCGAGTGAGTCCCTTCCTTAAAGCAGATTATGATCCACACCATGGAGGGAATCTGTGCAGTGAACAGAAAGGTGAAGAGATAAGGTGCCTCGACTGAGCTCTGGAGGAGGAGGGATGTAAACAGAAGCCACACCCAGGCCGCGGTGGCGCCAAAGCATCCACCACAAGGTTCTGGAGAAAGCAGGGGCTGTGTTGAGCGGCCCTCGGCGCCGCTCCCTTGAAGCACACAGTTGGGGTCCTGGGAGATATGTTTCCTTTCTTTGTGATTTGCTGAAAATTTATATTTATGCTAAAGCTTGAAATTTTAGATCTGACTTTGCTTTGTGTTTTGTTTGCACAGATGAGAGATCGAGGGTGTGGGGAAGTGCTGACTGGTGACGTCACCTGAGGGGCACTTTGGCATCCTCACTTCGTCCTGAAGTGGACCAGTGTCAGGCTGCATGGCACACAGATGACACCGGCCAGCAAGTGGGGACAGGCCTGCAGTGCCCAGCCCAGATCCTGTCCCAGCACAAAGTGCTCTTCCCCCTGAAGTTCATGTTTTAAAGCATGATGAAGACTTCAAGTATTATTTCAGAGGATATGGAAATGCACAAAAGTAGAAAAGAAGAGACAGCTCTAACGCTGTAGTCAGTCATCGCTGCTACTAGTGTTTTGTGATTTTCTAGCATTGCTTTTTATTGATTTTCACAAAGATCATTCTACGATGGGTTCACTGTCTCCTTCTTCCTAGCACTGTGGCCTTCTCTGCTCATTCACCAATTTGTCCACCCATTTCTACTCTGCCAGGCTCTAAGGTGGGTCTGGGGAGTTCCGCAGAAACACAACTGTAAGAACCACCCATGCCTTACACCCTTCCTTCCTTCCTTCCTTCCTTCCTTCCTTCCTAGCATCATTTTTAGTGCTTGTTTAATAATCAGTTGTGTGTTTTTGTGATAACTCCCTCAATTATTACCCAAGCTCGGGGTATTAGTTGAGATTTCTAAGAAAGTTTTTAGTTGTAGATGGACACGATATCTTTATTTTATTCGTTTTTATGTGGTGCTGAGGATTGAAGCCGGTGTCTCACACATGCTAGGAAGGTGCCGCAGCACGGAGCCCAGCCCAGCCCTAGGCTGAGTGGAGGGGGCAGAGACGTGGGCTGGTCCACCGCAGCGTCTTACCTGCGCTCTCCCAGGTTCACTGAAAGCAAAACCAGCCTCGGGTATGCTATGGGAGAAAGCAGCGAGAAATACCATGAAATGACTGCCTTTAGACCACGCAGCTCCCTGCAGGAGTCGCAGGCTCCCAGGCTGCCCGGCACTGCCAGGAGAGAAGCCTGCCTCTTCCCAGCTGTGGCCCTGGGACCTGGAATCCCAGAACCGGGAAGCCTCCCTGCCTGGGCTTCCTGGTGTGCGCGTGGCATTCTCTGATTCGCCAGCATCTCCCTTAACCGCCCACAGCGCCACGCACGGGGCTTTGGTCACCTGACCGTCGGGAGGGAGGCGTCACCACGTGTGGCTATTGCCCAGCCCTCTGCAGCGAGGCGTCCTTACGCACAGCAAGGACAGCCCGCGGAGGCCCTGGCGGCCTTGGCCCCGCTCCAGCCTGCTAGTGGCTGCCGCTGTCTGATCGCTGAGCATTGTGGCAGTGTAATCAGGTTGACAAAAGTGGACAAGATTTTTGGAGGCAATCAAGCACACTAATTCATTTTAAAATGCTGAACAGGTGCAACTGGGACACATTCAAAGTGGTTATTAGGCAAAAGTCGCTGCGTGGAGGGCGGGCGACGTCTGTGCCTGTGTCAGACACACAGTGGAGGCAGGCCTTGCGTGTCAGTGTGGCAGGGTTTTCCCAAGGGTGGGGCAGCCGAGTGAGCCTCTGCTTCAGGACCTTCCCTGCCCAGGGTGATTAGCACTGGGGGAGCTGCTGAGTCCCACTTCTTTCTTTTTCCTGGGGTGTGGGGGTAGAAGTGGAGTCTGATTTAATTAGGAAAGGCACAGCTCCAGCACCCCTCATCACGTGTTCACTGTAGCAGAACAGGGCCTTCCACGGGGGAGGGGGAGGGGGAGGAGGGGGAGGGGGAGGGGAGGAGGAGGGAGGGGGGAGGAGGAGGGAGGGGGGAGGAGGAGGGAGAAGGGGGAGGAGGCCTTTGTGGTTTACTAAGCATGCCTGCCTCCTGGGCTTTGGATTTCTAGGGTTCCTTTTCTCTTCAAACACTTGCTCTTTCAGGTTGTCACTGTATGTATACCAACTGACCTTCAGAGACAAATGCGCCAAGCCTCCCTGTGTTTTCAAGGGTATATGAAGGACACACAGGTAGACGACATGTCACACCAAATCCATGCTAAGTATTTGGAAGTCTGCGTTGACAAGCAGCACTGAACTCCACCATACACGCGTCTTTTCTTCCTCTGCATTAGGTGTCTCAGACACAGTCTTTAGAAGTAAAATTGCACAGTAGAGAAAAAGCAGAGGCCACGAGTTTTGGAAAGAGATGGTTCCAGACTCAAGTTTCAGCTTTTGCACTCTCAGGAAGCGCCTCGCCTGCCTCCTCTCATTCTGCTGGATGCCATGTGGATCTCGCTGTGTCCCTGCCACTGTGAATGTGGTGGGGAAAGGAGCCAGGGTCCTATGCACACCCAAAGGGGAGCTCTTGGTGAGCAGGGCCCCAGTGATGGCCGTGGATGAGGGAGCTCCCGGGGTGAGGAGTGAGGCCTTCTCTCTGCCTCCCCGGGGCCCGACCAGTGTCAGCACCTTCCAAACACACATTTTCTTTTCCAGAAAGGTATTATTACGACTTTACCTTGTCTTAATCCTAGAAGATTATACATTCTGCAATAGTGTTTTAATCCTCTCCCACCGTACAACACACATATTTTAAATCTAATAATTACTGTATTTTCAAGAAAAACAAACTTTTACTTTTTATTTAAGCATGCCGCGAGTCACTTTTTCAGAATGTTTATTGCATACTGTAGTTTGGAGACTACTGTCCAGGGCGAGTGACCCAGGAAGAGCCAAGGGAAGAGACAGGGCAGGCCCTGCACCCAGACGGATGCTGGACTCTGATTTGCCGCCACACAGGCCGTGTCCTGTGCGCCCTGGCCGCCAACAACCCGGTGCTGTGGGCGGGGGAGGCCGAGAACTCCAGGAGGTGGGAGGTCACTGGGCCCAGAGTGTGCCCCCAGGGCAGGGAGAGACGAAGGCCTGGGGTCAGCGGTGTCTGTGGGTCACCTCGCAGCCGCATCTTCTCTCTTGTAGGGCTCGAGGCCCAACGTCTCCCAGGTTGGTCGGCTAGAAATGAACACAGCACCACAAACGTCACCTCGTGACTCACCCCAAATGGAGCTCCGCACAATCTCCACGTGCAAACTTGAAACAGGAGTGAAGATTAAGGACAAGAGTCGACAAAGCATCGCGTGCACGCTCACGCTCCCAAGTAAAACATGGCTTCGTTGTTCATAAAATGGTGCTTTTTTTTTTTTTAGTTATTTATTTACTTATTCGTAATGCACAAGTATAGCATCTTTTTACATACAACTGCTTGTATACAAAGTATATAAGTACCATTCAGATCTTCAATCATGCATTTAGGATAATGATATCCATCTCATTCAACCACCAATTTTTTTCCTTCCCCCCTCCCTCCCCCCTTGCCCCCTCCCTTCCCCTCCCTTTCCTTTCACCATTCTAGTGTTCCTCTAATCCTCCTATGTACCCCCATCCAACAACACTGTGAACTAACCTCCTTATATCAGAGAAAACATTCAGTATTTGGATTTTTGAGATTGACTGATTTCACTTAGCATTATATTCTCCAACTTCATCCATTTACCTGCAAATGCCATTATTTTATTCTCTCTTATTGCTGAGTAAAATTCCATTGTGTATATATACCACATTTTCTTTATCCACTCATCTACTGGGGGACATCTAGGTTGGTTCCACAACCTACCTATTGTGAATTGTGCTGCTATAAACATTGAAGTGGCTGTGTCACTGTAATATGCTGTTTTTAAGTCCTTTGGGAATAGACCCAGGAGTGGGATGGCTGGGTCATAGGGTGGTTCCATTCCCATAAAATGGTGCTTTTTGAAAATAGCTCTGACCCAGTAATTTATATTTAGGATTTTAAAAAATAAATTTAGTGTTTACAGAGTACTTAGCATGTTCACGTGATTCAAAAGTCACAACCACACACAACTGCTCCACGAGGAGCCTGGTTGCACAGGCAGGCTCATGACCGCTGTGCTCCCCGGCCCCTCTATGAAGGGGCCGACGCTGAGCTCCACGCAACTGCAGGAAACGCAAGTCTCTGATGGAAGGTGCTGAAGGCTGGGGGACACCGGGTGTCCAGGACTTCAGCAGTCCCTGGGCTCCTGGAAGTTACGGGGACTCCCTGGGAGGTAGTGTTCTGTGGTGTCAGGACTCAGACATGGCTGTGATGTTGGTGGTGACACAGGGAACTTGTTTTTGTAGGATTGAATTCAAATATGTACTATGTGACTTGCCTATTCATTTTTGAATGGTTTCTACTGAAGAGCGAAACTAAAACTGAATATATTACATATTTTTCCTACCAGTTCATGCTTCATATGTTGATCTAGTGAGTACTTTAGTAAAATAAGGCCAAGATGAATTTCTCCTGTATTCCTCTAGGAGTTTAATAATTTTTACCTTGAGATTTGGACCTCTGATTCATGGGAAACAGAATTTTCTTGGCATCTCTAGTGTAAATAGATTGATAATACCTATGTCATTCTATTTCTGGGTCTCCCATCTGTTCCGCTGCCCTATACATCTATCTTTTAACCACTAACAGTGTAGTGATTACTGTATAACAAATAACAGCATTAGAATAATACCTCCCACCTTGTTTTTCATTAAAATACTTAAGCCATTCTAATTTCTTCAAATTTCTATCTAATTTTTAGAATCATCCTATAAATTTGTAAAAAATCAATTTGGATCAAATTGATACCTTAGCAATGCTGAATATTCTAATAATATTGTTCAGCAGATTTGCACAAAGGATATTTGCACATATCGTTAAATGTACTCCTAAGCATGGTTTAGTTTTGTTTACTGTGAACAGAATTGTTTTTCAAATTTTTATTTGTAATAGTTTAATTTTTTTAATTAAATTTTTTTACTTGTTTTAATTAGTTATACATGACAGTAGAATGCATTTATGCACTATGATATATCATACATAGATGGCATATAATTTCTCATTTTCAAAGTGTACATGTTGCAGAATCATATTGGTCATGTAGTCACATATACATACAGTAATAATGTCTGTTTCATTTCACTCTCTTTCCCATCCCCACATCTCCTCCCTCTCCTCCCTTCATTTCCCTTTACCTAATCTAATACTATTTTTCCCTAGTCCCCCACCCTGCCTTATTGTGAATTAGCATCCATGCATTAGTGAAAACATTTGGCCTTTGGTTTTGTGGGATTGGCTTATTTTGCTTAGCATGATATTCTCCAACTCCAACCATTTATTGGCAAATGCCCAAATTTCACCCTTTTTTAAAGCTGAGTAATATTCCATTGAGTATATATACCATATTTTCTTTATCCATTCATCTATTGAGGGACACCTAGGTTGGTTCCACAGTTTAGCTATTGTGAATTGAGCTGCTATAAACAATGATGTGGCTGTGTCACTATAGTATGCTGATTTTAAGTCTTTTGGGTATAAACCAAGGAGTGGGATAGCTGGGTCAAATGGTGGTTCCATTCCCAGTTTTCTGAGGAATTTCCATACTGCTTTCCATAGTGGTAGCACCAATTTGCAGTGCCACTAGCAATGTATGAGTGTACCTTTTCCCCCACATCCTTGCCAACATTTATTGATGTCTGTACTCTTGATGATTGCCATTCCGACATTCACTGGGGAAAAGATAGCCTATTCAACAAATGGTTCTGACGAAACCGGAAATACACATGTAGCAAAATGAAATTAAACCTCTATCTCTCACCCTGCACAAAAATCAACTCAAAGTGGATCAAAGATTTAGGCACTAGAACAGAGACCCTGCACCTAATAGAAGAAAAAGCAGTCCCAAATCTGCACCATGTAGGCCTAGGATCTGACTTCCTTAACAAGACTCCTAAAGCACAAGAAGTAAAATCAGGAATCAATAAATGGGATGAATTCAATTAAAAAGCTTCTTTTCAGCAAAGGAAACAATTAATAATGTGAGGAGAGAGCCTACAGATTGGGAGAAAATCTTTACCACATGCACCTCTGATAAAGCATTAATCTCTAGGATATATAAAGAACTCAAATAACTTAACACCAAAAAAAAAAAAAAAAATAACCCAATCAATAAATGGGCTAAGGAACTGAACAGACACTTCACAAAAGAAGAAATACAATTGATCAACAAATATATGAAAAAGTGTTCAACATCTCTAGCAACTAGAGAAATGCAAATCAAAACTACTCTAAGATTTCATCTCACTCCTGTCAGAATAGTTTAATTTTAACCTAAGTCCTTGTCAAATTCATTTATGAGTAGTGTTAGTTGTTTTATAAACACCTGAGAATTCTCTATAAATTATCATATTATTTAAAGAAACGTGATTTAGTTACCTCCTTTCCAATATTTTTGCCTTTTGTATTTTTTCTTGTTTTATTGCAATGGTCAAGATCCCAAGTATAGTTGCCTTGATTCTGTTCTTTTCAGAAAATATTTCAGCATTTTCCCATTAAGTATAACCTTTTAAGTTTATCAAGATTTGTTTTGTGGTCCAATATCAGATACATAAAAGTTAATGTATCATCTGAGTTTGAAAATCATTTGTTATTTTATTGCTTGCTATATGTAAGTTTCTATAAGCATAAACTGTGTCAAGAAACTTGATACTGTTGTTGTTTAGATTATCTGTTAGAACTGATTTTTTTTTTCAATATTTCTTCCATCAATTTCTACAAAAAAAAATTGCTAAAATTTTCTTATTACTCTGACCTTTCATTTTTCTCTAAATTCTGTCAAGTTTCTTTCATATATGTAGAAACTCTTGATTTAAATACACATATGTTTAGATTTCTATGTTTTGGTATTGAATTGGTCCATTAACATTAGAAAATGTCTCTATCTTTTGCTAAGAATTTCATCTTAAAATCTACTTTATTTGATACTAATATATCTATTGTTCTCTTAAGATTACTATTTCCTTAGTGTGTGTGTACACCTATATACATAATACTTATATTTATCTACCATTGAAAGCATACTTTGGATAGGCATCATATGATTGGGAAATGCTTTTTCAAATCAATTCTAACAATGTCATTCTCTACTTTTTAATTGTAGTGTTTAGTCCATTAACATTTAATGTATTTTTGACATGTACAGTTTTAGATTTATTGTTTTATTACTTTTCTGTGTGCTGATCTCTTTTCATTGTTTTTCTTCTTCTTTATTGAATATTTGGGATCATTTTTTACTTGTGTTTAGAGTCCATCATATTTTACCTTTTGTCTTTTTAGATATGCTTTTTTAATATCCTTCATCATTTCCTTCAATGTTTCCAAGAAAAATTTTTAAATAATTCTGACCCAACCAATCTTTTAAAATAGAAATGTCAAAGATGGTAGTGAGTATTCATGGTTGTTTTTGATAAATTTTTATATAATACGAAAAGGCTGAAATATTTCCAAAAGTCGTCAGTCATGAATTCATATTTTCAATCATTTTTTGTCTTAAATAGCTCATTTCACATAAAAGAAATATATGATTAAACTCAGTCATTAAGATATTATTTCACATCAGTAATTATTCCAAAACATTTGTTATGATCATCCCAGGACCTCTGAGAAATCCTCCAAATAACACAATGCAGGAGCCCTGTTTGGGGAGATGGCTTAAATTGTGGTTGACTATGGGCCATGGAGATTTGGCCATTGCCGCCTTCTGTAGTCTCACGGGACTTGGCCCGGGATCTCGAGTGACTTGAGCCGAGATTGCTGATCGGGTCTGCGCCATTTTTTTTGGTGGTGTGTGTGGTGCGTGTTAGTCGTTGTTAGAGCCAGAGAGAAAAGTTATCAGAATAAAAAGCTGTTTGTTTCCAGTTCGCCTCTGAACTTCTTCCCACGGCTTCGTTGCTCCAAGCGGCCATCGCTTCAGGCGGCAACAACACAATGATTTCTAACAATATTCTACATGGAAGCAAGATCAGGAAGAAATCAAACATTAAAATGTGAATGTGCATTTGTGCTTTCTCTGCTGTTCCAGCTTCAGAAGACATTCTGAGGAAGAATGGATCCCTACTTTGTGTTCCTAGTGAAATTCTTGGCTATGCTCCTAGTCTTGTAGGGGATTGAGCAGTCACTTGTGACTTATGGGCAGGGATTTAACAGAACATGTCAACCATTCAATGCTATACAGTAACATCTTTTTGTTAACACGCGGTCCTGGATGTGGACAGCTGAATTAGTGACTGACGCTCATTCACAAATTTAGTCAATATGGAGGTGAAGCAGGTCGATGGGAATGTAAGTGGGACACTGGAGATCACAGATGGCTTTGGTTACAAAGTGGTTGTTTTCTAAACAGCTGAAAATTCCCTGTGTAAATCACCATGTCATTTTCAAGAGATGTGATTCTATTAACTCCTTTCCCATCACTTCAGCTGACGAGTGTTGAGGACAGTTGTCACACAGTGGTAGATCACATGACTTTACGAAACATATATTCTCACATTTAAACAGTGGTATAGCAAGACATCTGGTTAGAGTAAGCAAACTTAGTAAAAGCAATGCTTAGGTCTCAAGCAGTGACATGCAGTTTAGAGAAGCTTGCAAGTCTCAGCACCTTGCTCATCGACATACATGTATTTTTCTTTGTTAGCCTAAGATCAGGCATGGTGATGCTCCTACTAGCAACGCTGATCCCACTTAGAATGTGACACACTCTGTTGAAACCTCTTAGCTAATTTAACTCTTGGGGATATACTAGGAGGTAGTATTCAATCCCAATTTTACAATAAGAAAACAGGAGGTTTAAATGTCCAGGTTTAGTAAACTAAGGACTGGACCGTAAAGGCATGAGGTCCTGTGCCTTTCAGTTATGTGTGATTGTTGGATTTGGAGGCTCTCTGGGCCGCCTCTCATCTGTGGAAACCATGGTATTGTAAGCGCTCTGAGATGCACCTAATTTCATGGTTTGCTTTCCTCTATTTTTATTTATCTACATTTATTTACTCAGTTACTTGCTTATCTCTTTTTGGTTTTGGGTTTTTGGCTTTTCTGCAGGGAAATTAACATGCCAATTCCCCTTGTAATGCTGGACATTTTCAACTTAAGAGCATTCTCTGTTATCAATGGCTTGAGGATTTCTTTTGGACTTTAAGGAAGCACGTGTGTGCAGGGCATGCTGAGGGTCAGCAGGTCTTTTCTGACGCACACCAGCTGGTCAGCACAGTGTGCCTATGAGTGGAGAGCGCTCTGCAGGGCTGCCCAGAGACATGGAATAACATCAGTCAGCCCCAAGCAGAAGCAGGCCTGGGTCCTGGGAGCTGGCCCTCCATGTATGGAGAAAGATGCCCGTGACAGACAGGGTCCTACCTGCAAGAGCCCCATGCAGGCGGGGGACCTCAAACACTGGGCCCTGGGTTTGGACCCTGAGTGGCGCTGGGTCACAGAGAAAAGCATGGCAGGACGTCCTGTCCTGGGCCCCGCTGGTGGGGCTGCGCTTGTCCAGACAGCTCCTCCCTCTCTCCGCCCTCTCTCGGGCATCCTTGGCACATTCTGCCCAGGAATTGCAAGCAAAGGGGGCAGAGCTGGGTCAGCTGGCTGTCTGGATACCTGTGCCCTCTTCATCCAGCTGTAGCGATGAGGTCATTGAGCCTTTGGAAGTCGTCTACACACTGGCTGTGTTCTACAGTCACAACCTGAAGGCAGGACTCTGGTGGCAGGCCTGGGCTCCCATCTGCAGGAGGTCTCCATTCTGAATTCTCAGTGGCCTTCTGTGGTCTTAAGTCACACCCACCCACTAAACAGTTCTGGGCGCAGAGGATGGAATGCTTGGTATTTCTCTTATAAATATGAGGGTTTCACCCCATTTCAGAGACACGTTCTGTTTGGCTTAGATGCATAAACTCCCATGTTCCACATAATGTGCGACTCAGATCACACACACACGCTGGGTCTTTTAGTGTAATTCAGGCAGAAAGGGAGAAGGACAGAGGCCTTTTATGATCTGATCACACTTGTGATAAATGGACGTCAGCCATCATCCTGTGACTTTGCAGACACTGGCTCTTGCCGTTTGATGGTGTATTTCTGTCCAGGCCATCTTCTACCCTGGAGGAGATCCACCTCCTACAGGAGGAAGCAGCAGATGGGCACAGGGAGTGCCATGTGGCAGCAGGGCGGTGTCCCTTGCTCCCTGGAGTGCCCCCTCCTGGTCACAGTGCTTAGCCCATTGGCGAGGCCTGCTGCGGGTCCCTGCTGCGGCTGCATGTCCACTCTGACGCAGAAGCAGCAGCGCCTTTGGAAGAGTGTCACTCTGGAGGGTGTCACCATGCTGAAGTTGCCATGTCCTGGGTGCAGCCTGGAGCCGCGAGGACTGGGCCTGTCTGGGGACCACAGGGCAGCTTGCTCGCCACGAGGCAAGCCGGGGCCAGGAGCACTTGCTGCCCTCTCCGCACCAGCAGCTCCAGCCCTGGTGCGTCCCCGGGCTGCCCTCCTCCGTTCTGCACCCTGGCGGTCGTGCCCCAGAAGAGGAGTCCAGGAACTGCAGCCCACGGAGGGGCCGGCTGCCCGCTCCTAGCCAGATCCCTCCTCCGCCTGCGGTGGAGAAAGGCGGTGGCTGCCCAGGACTGCCAACATGGCGAAAGCAAAACCAGCTGGGGTGAAGCCCAGGCCCTCCTGAACCATGGCGTGATGAGTCTGACCTTCCGGAAGTGCACCAGGGACAGCACCCACCCCTGTGTCCCCCCACCCAACAGGTAAGCACAGGTGCCACAGCAGAGCTGCCCACACGCGGGACCGGGATGCGTGCTCTGGGATCCAACGCGGGAGGAGTCGTCAACACTCGCAGCCTCCTCTCCAGGCCGTGGTTTGGGGACCCTGGGTCTCCCTGCTGCTGAGTGGCCTGTGCCAGCTTCTGGGCTCTCCAAGCCTCACTGCTTCCCTGGTCAGCAAGAGACCTGCGAGTTTCTCCCACAGACCGTCAAGGACCAAAGTCCTGTGTTCAGCTGAGTCTGTCCTAGCTTGGCAGGGACGTGTCCTGACACCACCGGGGCTCTGCTTTGGAGCGTCCCTGCTGACCCTCCTGACCCTGCTGACCCTGCTGACCCTGCTGACCCTGGTGTGTGGGTCCTTATGCTTTGGGGGATGCACCAGGGTTGTTTGCACACGGTGGCCCTCCAGGCTCTGTGGTCACTCAGGCCTGCTGCCTTCCTCCTCCCCCGCAGGCACTGCTGCCCCAGGCAGCAGGGGACAGTTCTGGGGAGCGGAGCTGGTGGTCTAGGGCTGCGTGGTGACAGGGACAGCCCTCCAGGGGGCTCAGAGAGCACTGGCTTTTCACGCTGGGGCTCTCCAAGATCTAAAAGCAGTTTTCAGTTTAGGTTTAATTAAGACTTGGGGGGAGGGGCATGTCAGTTTCTCTTGATTTTGGTGATTTTTTAAATGATTCCTCCTCTGAATGGATTTTTCGCATTTCTAGAGAATGGATTTTTGGCCGCGATTTCGAGGCTGACTTGTTTTCTTTCTGGTTTCAAATGGGAAACGGGAGGCGCAGCAGGCGCGGCTCCGCTGTTTCCTTCTGCCCAGGTCCGCGTGCTGGCCGCTGGCCTCGCTCCAGGGGCCGCCTCAGGCCCTCAGCGCCGGCCCTGGCCAGCTCTCCCAGGCAGCCGGGCCTGCGACGGACCCGTTGCCAAGCAAAGAGCCCGCGCAGGGGCCGAGGAGAAGTAAGCAGGTGCAGCAGCCATGTGGCCCGGCTGTCCTGAGAGGCCAGTCGTGGGCCAGCCTGAGAGGAGCCTGCTGCCGGGTGAGACCTGCCCGTCACATGACTCGGGGCAGGAGGGCAGGATCGCCCTCTCGGCCCCTCAGGACCACTGACCTCCTCGGGGTCCTGTTTAAAAGCCCCTGTACGATCTGGTAGATCTTGTGCGTCCTGCTCACGTGTGTGATGTGACACACTGACTGACATAGCGGTGACCCGTGGATGGGGGGCGAGGGAAGGCGCTGGGCTGAGACGGGCGGAGTCACGCCCTGTGCATGTGCGGCTGTGGCCCAGGGAGGCCGCCACCGTGTGCAGTCACGACTCGATGATGGAAACGTCCCGCGTCTCTGTGTTCTCAGGTTTCTCATCTAAAGTCGGGCAGGTGAGGCTTTCCTGCCTCCAGAGTCATTGTGTGTGTGCAGTAGGGAGAGTTTAAGGAATACGCACAGCTCGGCACCATCAAGCCCTGTCCATCAGAAAGCTGTTCAGCCCATCTTCAAGCCAGGCGATTGCTGCTCCTCGTGGACGTCTTTTCAACAGAGAAGGGGACAATCGCTCCAAGTAAAGCGTTCAATGTTGTTTCAGTGGGTGAGTGTTTTCAGTGTGCACACTCACTCTGTGTTAAAGACATCACATATTTTTAGTGTCTTAATATTTAATTAGATACACGGTTAATGTGGCAGATGACCCCAAGCCTCCTGGCTCCTCATGTAGAAATGTCTCCTTTTAGTGACGAGGTCACACTGGCATCTGTGTGTGCAGCGAGGGGACTGTGTAAAGACGGGAGGTGCTGAGGGAGGGAGAGCAGGAATTTCGAGCTGAAGGGGGTGACATCTGGCTGTCAGCCCCCCAGGAAGCCCGAGCCCTCTGGACATGGGGAGCCCCCTTGGTCAGCAGGCTGCCCGGGCTGGGAGTGGCTTCTCCTCAGTCACGCCTTCAGTTGGAGGCACCTCCTGATGGTCCCTGGGTTCAGCCCTGGGGGAACTTCTGATGGACCCAACAGAGCTAGTAAGTGGATGCTGTTCGAGCCCTAAGCTGGTGATCATTTGTCACTCACAACTGGCATACAGTGCCATGAGGGTCAATTTTCCAGATGTTTGTAAGACCCCATGTCCCTCCTGAACAGGGATAGGTCTTCACCGGGGTCTTGAGTCTCGCGCAGTGTGATTTTCTGCTTTGTGAAAGAGTGGACCAGCGAGGCCCCGGGGACTGCACGGAGGCTCGGCGGCCTGCTGCCTCTGGACCTGCCCTTTAACCCCGTGGACGGTGAGCCTTTGGAGAGACGAAGCTGGGGAGAAGGTCCCATCTCCACCGTTGCTTGTGAAGTAGCTCCTGAGTGAAGGAAAGCCGCAAGACGGTCCGACGGCTCGGGGCTTGCCCCATTCTCTGGGTAGCATCGATCTTGTCGTGCACATCACTTTTAATACAAGAAGTTGTGAGATATGAAATGTGGGGGACATCAGCTCTGCCCCTGCTGGTGTGTTTTTTTCTTCTCCATTGCCCACTCCCCTCGGCCCAGTCCTTGCACGCATGCATTCTAATTGTTAGGATAAGCTTTCAGTTCAGCTGTCTTCCTTGACCAGAAGTCATGGCCAAAACACCAGCTGCATCAATATTTTGGCTTGTTTTCTTGATGATTTGCACACCTGTGGGTGTGCATGATGCTTCCGGCTGAGTGGCCTCTCTCGTCTTCTGTTTTATGTGGAAGTGTCCACGTGGGAACCCGCTGAGCAAGGTGGGAGAGGGCATCTCTCTGCCCCACCACAAGCTGGAAGACACAGCCAGAGCCCAACTGGCAGCTGACACACGGCAGAGGCCCGTCCACACGGCTGCAAACGAAGCTTCAGGCTGTGCCTGGACGGGACCTCTGAATTCTCAGAATGGACACTACCGATTCCATGGTGGCCTTCTTGGACACAATGTTGTTGTTATGGTCAGGAAGGATGTTTCCAAGCCAGTGGCCTTCCTGGTGTACACCACCTTGCTCCTTTGACTGATCATATGTCATAAATTGTGTCTATGGTAAAAATAAACTTTATTATGATAGAATTTAGTAAAGGAAGCTGCTTATCTTATTTTTTTAACTGCTGTTATGGTTTGCACATGAGGTGTCCGCCAGAAGGTCCTGTGTTGGATGATACTAGAACATTCAGGGGGGAAATGATTGGGCTATGGTAACCTTAACCCAAGCAGTGTGTAACTCAGGGCAATGGATTAACAGGGAGGGACCTGTGGGCAGGTAGGCTGTGGCCACAGGAGGGGTCACTGGGGCTTGCCTTTGGGGTTTACATTCTGTCCCTGGTGAGTGGACGAGTCTCTCCGGGGCCTGTGGAGAGGCAGGACACCATGGAAGAAGCCCGAGGCCCAGGAGCCCTGAGCTTCTCCTGGCAGCCGGAAGCAGCAGGGAGAGGGACCGGAAGGGGCTGGGCTCCAAAGCCCCTTCACAGGCAGGAGCTCCTCCAAGCAGGTCCCCTCTCCTGAAGGTCCCTCCCTGCCCAGGAGCACTGGCCTTTCCCATGATAGCCTGGCACCCCAGAGGGAGCCACACGCTCCCATGCCCACCTCAGCCTCGCCCTTCCTCCTTTAGCTGTGCCTGAGTCTCAGGCGGCAAAGGCTTGCTGGTAAACCAGAGGGCGGTCACCTTCCTTCTCTGTGCCCACCTTCCTCTCGCGGGGAATTCCTGGTGCCCCTCACGGTGCAGGTCGCCTTCTCTGAGCCAGCAGCCCGCACTCCACAGCTGCACCCAGACACACAGGGACACCGTGGCCTTTCCCGATCTTGGCACAGGAAAATGACTAGCACTTTCCACATCAGGAGCCACATCAGTGCCCACAGCTGCATACCTTGCTTGAATCTATCCAGTAGCCTCTACACATGACTTCTGTGAAATGGGCCCAACAGCCTGGCCTGAAGGAGCCCTCTGGACCTTAGGACCACTTTGAGACCTCTCCTCCTCTGCATTGCACATCTTGATGACATCGCAGGGTCCTGAACACAGCGGGCCCTAAGTTACATTTTCAGAGCTCCTCCACCAGCTTGGTGCCCGAGGGACCCCCTCCTCATTCCTCCTTCACACACCTCGCCTCTCGTGACCACCTCTCACCTGCCCTTGACCACCTCTCACCTGCCCTGTTACTACCCCTCACCTGCCTTGACCACCTCTCACCTGCCTATGACCACCACTCACCTGCCCTGTGACCAACACTCACCTAACTGTGAACACCTCTCACCTGCCTATAACCACCACTCACCTGCCCTGTGACCACTTCTCACCTGCCTGTGACCACCTCTCACCTGCCCTGTGACTACCTCTCACCTGCCTGTGACCACCTCTCACCTGCCTGTGACCACCACTAACCTGCCCTGTGACCACCTCTCACCTGCCTGTGACCACCTCTCACCTGCCTGTGACCACCACTCACCTGCCTGTGACCACCTCTCACTTGCCTATGACCACCACTCACCTGCCTGTGACCACCTCTCATCTGCCTGTGACCACCTCTCACCTGCCTCTGACCACCTCTCATCTGCCTGTGACCACCTCTCATCTGCCTGTGACCACCTCTCACCGGCCTGTGACCACCACTCACCTGCCCTGTGACCACCTCTGACCTGCCTGTGACCACCACTCACCCTCCACCACTCACCTGCCTATGACCATCACTCACCTGCCATGTGACCACCTCTAATCTGCCTGTGACCACCTCTCACCTGCCCGTGTGACCACCTCTCACCTGCCCGTGACCACCTCTCACCTGCCTGTGACGACCTCTCACCTGCCTGTGACCACCACTCACCTGCCCTGTGACCACCTCTCACCTGCCTGTGACCACCTCTCACCTGCCCTGTGACCACCACTCTCACCTGCCTGTGACCACCACTCACCTGCCTGTGACCACCATCTCACCTGCCTGTGACCACCTCTCACCTGCCTGTGACCACCTCTCACCTGCCCTGTGACCACCTCTAACCTGCCTGTGACCACCTCTAACCTGCCCTGTGACCACCTCTCACCTGCCTGTGACCACCTCTCACCTGCCTGTGACCACCACTCACCTGCCTGTGACCACCACTCACTTGCCTGTGACCACCACTCACCTGCCTGTGACCACCTCTCATCTGCCTGTGACCACCTCTCACCTGCCTCTGACCACCTCTCACCTGCCTGTGACCACCACTCACCTGCCTGTGACCACCTCTCACTTGCCTGTGACACCACTCACCCTGCCTGTGACCACCTCTCACCTGCCTGTGACCACCTCTCACCTGCCTGTGACCACCTCTCACCTCCTCCACCTCTCACCTGCCTGTGACCACCTCTCATCTGCCTGTGACCACCTCTCACCTGCCTGTGACCGCCACTCATCTGCCCTGTGACCACCTCTGACCTGCCTGTGACCACCTCCTCACCACCTCTCACCTGCCTATGACCACCACTCACCCTGCCATTGACCACCTCTAATCTGCCTGTGACCACCTCTCACACTGCCTTGTGACCACCTGCCTGTGACCACCTCTGACCTGCCTGTGACCACCTCTCACCTGCCTGTGACCACCACTCACCTGCCTGTGACCACCTCTCATCTGTGACCACCTCTCACTTGCCTATGACCACCACTCACCTGCCTGTGACCACCTCTCATCTGCCTATGACCACCTCTCACCTGCCTCTGACCACCTCTCATCTGCCTGTGACCACCTCTCATCTGCCTGTGACCACCTCTCACCGGCCTGTGACCGCCACTCTCACTGCCCTGTGACCACCTCTGACCTGCCTGTGACCTGCCTGTGACCACCTCTCACCTGCCCATGACCATCACTCACCTGCCATTGACCACCTCTAATCTGCATGTGACCACCTCTCACCTGCCCTGTGACCACCTCTCACCTGCCCGTGACCACCTCTCACCTGCCTGTGACCACCTCTCACCTGCCTGTGACCACCTCTCACCTGCCCTGTGACCACCTCTCACCTGCCTGTGACCACCTCTCACCTGCCCTGCCTGTGACCACCTCTCACCTGCCCTGTGACCACCTCTCACCTGCCTGTGACCACCTCTCACCTGCCTGTGACCACCTCTCATCTGCCTGTGACCACCTCTCACCTGCCTGTGACCACCTCTCACCTGCCCTGTGACCACCTCTAACCTGCCTGTGACCTGCCCTGTGACCACCTCTCACCTGCTGTGTGACCACCTCTCACCTGCCTGTGACCACCTCTCACCTGCCTGTGACCACCTCTCACCTGCCTGTGACCACCTCTCACCTGCCTGTGACCACCTCTCACCTCTCACCTGCCTGTGACCACCTCTCACTCCACACCTGCCTGTGACCACCTCTCCTGTGACCTCTCACCTGCCTGTGACCACCTCTGTGACCACCTGCCTGTGACCACCTCTCACCTGCCCTGTGACCACCTCTCACCTGCCTGCCTGTGACCACCTCTCACCTGCCTGTGACCACCGCCCTGTGACCACCTCTCACCTGCCTGTGACCACCTCTCACCTGCCTGTGACCACCTCCACCTCACCTGCCTCTCACCTGCCTGTGACCACCTCTCACCTGCCTGTGACCACCTCTCACCTGCCTGCCTGACCACCTCTCACCTGCCCTGTGACCACCACTCACCTGCCTGTGACCACCTCTCACTGCCTGTGACCACTCACCTGCTGTGACACCTGCCTGTGACCACCTCTCACCTGCCCCTGTGACCACCTCTCACCTGCCTGTGACCACCTCTCACCTGCCTTGTGACCACCTCTCACCTGCCTGTGACCACCTCTCACCTGCCTGTGACCACCACTCACCTGCCTGTGACCACCTCTCACCTGCACCCTGCCTGTGACCACCTCTCACCTGCCTGTGACCACCTCTCACCTGCCTGTGACCACCTCTCACCTGCCCTGTGACCACCTCTCACCTGCCTGTGACCACCTCTCACCTGCCTGTGACCACCTCTCACCTGCCTGTGACCACCTCACCTGCCTGTGACCACCTCTCACTGCCTGTGACCACCTCTCACCTGCCTGTGACCACCTCTCACCTGCCTGTGTGACCTCACCTGCCTGTGACCACCTCACCTGCCCTGTGACCACCTCACCTGCCTGTGACCACCTCTCACCTGCCCTGTGACCACCTCTCACCTGCCCTGTGACCACCTCTCACCTGCCCTGTGACCACCTCTCACCTGCCTGTGACCACCTCTCACCTGCCTGTGACCACCACTCACCACCTGCCTGTGACCACCTCTCACCTCCTGTGACCACCTGCCTGTGACCACCTCTCACCTGCCTGTGACCACCTCTACCTGCCTGTGACCACCTCTCACCTGCCCTGCCTGTGACCACCTCTCACCTGCCTGTGACCACCTCTCACCTGCCTGTGACCACCTCTCACTGCCTGTGACCACCTCTGCCTGTGACCACCTCTCACCTGCCTGTGACCACCTCACCTGCCTGTGACCACCTCTCACCTGCCTGTGACCACCTCTCACCTGCCTGTGACCACCTCTCACCTGCCCTGTGACCACCTCTCACCTGCCCTGTGACCACCTCTCACCTGCCTGTGACCACCTCTCACCTGCCTGTGACCACCTGCCTGTGACCACCTCTCACCTGCCTGTGACCACCTCTCACCTGCCCTGCCCTGTGACCACCCTGCTGCCACCTACTGTGTGACCACCCACCACTCACCTGCCCTGTGACCACCACTCACCTGCCCACCTGCCTGACCACCTCTCACCTGCCATCTCACCTGCCTGTGACCACCTCTCACCTGCCTGTGACCACCTCTCACCTGCCTGTGACCACCTCACCTGCCTGTGACCACCTCTCACCTCTCACCTGCCTGTGACCACCTGCCTCCACCTGCCTGTGACCACCTCTCACCTGCCTGTGACCACCTCTCACCTGCCTGTGACCACCTCTCACCTGCCTGTGACCACCTCTCACCTGCCTGTGACCACCACTCACCTGCCTGTGACCACCTCTCACCTGCCCTGTGACCACCTCTCACTCCCTGTGACCACTCTCACCTGCCTGTGACCACCTCTCACCTGCCTGTGACCACCTCTCACCTGCCTGTGACCACCTCTCACCTCTCTGCCTGTGACCACCTCTCACCTCACCTGTGACCACCTCTGCCTGTGACCACCTGACCACCTCTCACCTGCCTGTGACCACCTCTCACCTGCCTGCCACCTGCCTGTGACCACCTCTCACTGCCTGTGACCACCTGCCTCCACCACTCACCTGCCCTGTGACCACCTCTCACCTGCCTGCCTGTGACCACCTCTCACCTGCCTGTGACCACCTCTCACCTGCCTGTGACCACCTCTCACCACCTCTGCCTGTGACCACCTCACCTGCCACCACCTCCACCTGTGACCACCTCTCACCTGCCCTGTGACCACCTCTCACCTGCCCTGTGACCACCTCTCACCTGCCTGTGACCACCTCTCACCTGCCTGTGACCACCTCTCTGCCCTGTGACCACCTCTCACCTGCTGCCTGTGTGACCACCTCTCACCTGCCTGTGACCACCTCTCACCTGCCCTGCCATGACCACCTATCACCTGCCCACCTCTCACCTGCCTGTGACCACCTCTCACCTGCCTGTGACCACCTCTCACCTGCCTGTGACCACCTCTCACCTGCCTGTGACCACCTCTCACCTGCCCTGTGACCACCTCTCACCTGCTGTGACCACCTGTGACCACCTCTCACCTGCCTGTGACCACCTCTCACCTGCCTGTGACCACCACCTCACCTGCCCTGTGACCACCTCTCACCTGCCTGCCTGTGACCACCTCTCACCTGCCTGTGACCACCTCTCACCTGCCTGTGACCACCTCTCACCTGCCTGTGACCACCTCTCACCTGCCCTGTGACCACCTCTCACCTGCCTGTGACCACCTCTCACCTGCCTGTGACCACCTCTCACCTGCCTGTGACCACCTCTCACCTGCCTGTGACCACCTCTCACCTGCCTGTGACCACCTCTCACCTGCCTGTGACCACCTCTCACCTGCCCTGTGACCACCTCTCACCTGCCTGTGACCACCTCTCACCTGCCTGTGACCACCTCTCACCTGCCTGTGACCACCTCTCACCTGCCTGTGACCACCTCTCACTGCCTGTGACCACCTCTCACCTGCCTGTGACCACCTCTCACCTGCCTGTGACCACCTCTCACCTGCCTGTGACCACCTCTCACTGCCTTTGACCACCTCTCACCTGCCTGTGACCACCTCTCTCTCACCTGCCCTGTGACCACCTCTCACCTGCCTGTGACCACCTCTCACCTGCCTGTGACCACCACTCACCTGCCTGTGACCACCTCTCACCTGCCTGTGACCACCTCTCACCTGCCCTGTGACCACCTCTCACCCTGCCTGTGACCACCTCTCACCTGCCTGTGACCACCTCTCACCTCTCACCTGCCTGTGACCACCTCTCACCTGCCTGTGACCACCTCTCACCTGCCTGTGACCACCTCTCACCTGCCTGTGACCACCTCTCACCTGCCACCTGTGACCACCACTCACCACCTCTCACCTGTGTGACCACCTCTCACCTGCCTGTGACCACCTCTCACCTGCCTGTGACCACCTCTCACCTGCCTGTGACCACCTCTCACCTGCCCTGTGACCACCTCTCACCTGCCTGTGACCACCTCTCACCTGCCTGTGACCACCTCTCACCTGCCTGTGACCACCTCTCACCTGCCTGTGACCACCTCTCACCTGCCTGTGACCACCTCTCACCACCTCACTGCCTGCCCAGTGACCACCTCTCACCTGTGACCACCACCTCACCTGCCTGTGACCACCTCTCACCTGCTGCCTGTGACCACCTCTCACCTGCCTGTGACCACCTCTCACCTGCCTGTGACCACCTCACCTGCCTGTGACCACCTCTCACCTGCCTGTGACCACCTCTCACCTGACCACCTGCCCTGTGATGACCACCTTCACCTGCCTGTGACCACCTCTCACCTGCCTGTGACCACCTCACCTCACCACCTCTCACCTGCCTGTGACCACCTCTCACCTGCCTGTGACCACCTGCCTGTGACCACCTCTCACCTGCCCTGTGACCACCTCTCACCTGCCTGTGACCACCTCTCACCTGCCTGTGACCACCTCTCACCTGCCTGTGACCACCTCTCACCTGCCTGTGACCACCTCTCACCTGCCCTGTGACCACCTCTCACCTGCCTGTGACCACCCTCTCACCTCCTGTGACCACCTCTCACCTGCCTGTGACCACTATGCCTGTGACCACCTCTCACCTGCCATGTGACCACCTCTCACCTGCCTGTGACCACCTCTCACCTGCCTGTGACCACCTCTCACCTGCCTGTGACCACCTCTCACCTGCCTGTGACCACCACTCACCTGCCTGTGACCACCTCTCACTGCCTGTGACCACCACCTGCCTGTGACCACCTCACCTGCCTGTGACCACCTCTCACCTGCCTGTGACCACCTCTCACCTGCCTGTGACCACCCCTCTCACCTGCCTGTGACCACCTCTCATCTGCCTGTGACCACCTCTCACCTGCCTGTGACCACTCATCACTGCCCTGTGACCACCTCTGACCTGCCTGTGACCACCTCTCACCTGCCCTGACCATCACTCACCTGCCATTGACCACCTCTCACCTGCCTGTGACCACCTCTCACCTGCCCTGTGACCACCTCTCACCTGCCCGTGACCACCTCTCACCTGCCTGTGACCACCTCTCACCTGCCTGTGACCACCTCTCACCTGCCCTGTGACCACCTCTCACCTGCCCTGTGACCACCTCTCACCTGCCTGTGACCACCTCTCACCTGCCCTGTGACCACCACTCACCACCTCTCACCTGCCTGTGACCACCTCTCACCTGCCTGTGACCACCTCTCACCTGCCTGTGACCACCTCTCACCTGCCTGTGACCACCTCTCACCTGCCTGTGACCACCTCTCACCTGCCTGTGACCACCTCACCTGCCTGTGACCACCTCTCACCTGCCTGTGACCACCTCTCACCTGCCTGTGACCACCTCTCACCTGCCTGTGACCACCTCTCACCTGCCTGTGACCACCTCTCACCTGCCTGTGACCACCTCTCACACTGCCTGTGACCACCTCTCACCTGCCTGCTGTGACCACCTCTCACCTGCCTGTGACCACCTCTCACCTGCCTGTGACCACCTCTCACCTGCCTGTGACCACCTCTCACCTGCCTGTGACCACCACTCACCTGCCTGTGACCGCCACTCACCTGCCTGTGACCACCTCTCACCTGCCTGTGACCACCTCTCACCTGCCTGTGACCACCTCTCACCTGCCTGTGACCACCTCTCACTGCCCTGTGACCACCTCTCACCTGCCTGTGACCACCTCTCACCTGCCTGTGACCACCTCTCACCCACCTCTCACCTGCCTGTGACCACCTCTCACCTGCCTGTGACCACCTCTCACCTGCCTGTGCCTGTGACCACCTCTCACCTGCCTCTGACCACCTGCCTGTGACCACCTCTCACCTGCCTGTGACCACCTCTCACCTGCCCTGTGACCACCTCTCACCTGCCTGTGACCACCTCTCACCTGCCTGTGACCACCTCTCACCTGTGACCACCTCTCACCTGCCTGTGACCACCTCTCACCTGCCTGTGACCACCTCTCACCTGCCTGTGACCACCTCTCACCTGCCTGTGACCACCTCTCTCACCTGCCTGTGACCACCTCTCACCTGCCCTGTGACCACCTCTCACCTGCCTGTGCCACCTCTCACCTGCCTGCCCTGTGACCACCTCTCACCTGCCCGTGACCACCTCTCACCTGCCCGTGACCACCTCTCACCTGCCCGTGACCACCTCTCACCTGCCTGTGACCACCACTCACCTGCCCTGTGACCACCTCTCACCTGCCTGTGACCACCTCTCACCTGCCTGTGACCACCTCTCACCTGCCCCTGTGACCACCTCTCACCTGCCTGTGACCACCTCTCACCTGCCCTGTGACCACCTCTCACCTGCCTGTGACCACCTCTCACCTGCCCTGTGACCACCTCTCACCTGCCTGTGACCACCACTCACCTGCCTTGTGACCACCTCTCACCTGCCTGTGACCACCTCTCACCTCCCTGTGACCACCACTCACCTGCCATTGACCACCTCTCATCTGCCTGTGACCACCTCTCACCTGCCTGTGACCACCTCTCACCTGCCTGTGACCACCTCTCACCTGCCTGTGACCGCCACTCACCTGCCTGTGACCGCCACTCACCTGCCCTGTGACCGCCACTCACCTGCCTGTGACCGCCTCTCACCTGCCTGTGACCGCCACTCACCTGCCTGTGTGCCTGTGACCACCTCTCACCTGCCTGTGACCACCTCTCACCTGCCTGTGACCACCTCTCACCTCCCTGTGACCACCACTCACCTGCCATTGACCACCTCTCATCTGCCTGTGACCACCTCTCACCTGCCTGTGACCACCTCTCACCTGCCCTGTGACCACCTCTCACCTGCCTGTGACCACCTCTCACCTGCCTGTGACCACCTCTCACCTGCCCTGTGACCACCTCTCACCTGCCCTGTGACCACCACTCACCTGCCTGTGACCTCTCACCTGCCTGTGACCTCTGCCCTGTGACCACCTCTCACCTGCCTGTGACCTGCCTGTGACCACCTCTCACCTCTCACCTGCCTGTGACCACCTCTCACCTGCCCTGTGACCACCTCTCACCTGCCCTGTGACCACCTCACCTGCCTGTGACCACCTCTCACCTGCCTGTGACCACCTCTCACTACCACCTGCCCTGCCTGACCACCTCTCACCTGTGACACCTGCCCCTCTCACCTGTGACCACCTCTCACCTGCCCGTGACCACCTCTCACCTGCCTGTGACCACCACTCACCGCCTGTGACACCTGCCCTGTGACCACCTCTCACCTGCCTGTGACCACCTCTCACCTGCCTGTGACCACCTCTCACCTGCCTATGACCACCTCTCACCTGCCTGCCACCTCTCACCTGACCACCACTTCTCACCTGCCCTGTGACCCCCTCTCACCTGCCTGTGACCACCTCTCACCTGCCCTGTGACCACCTCTCACCTGCCTGTGACCACCTCTCACCTGCCTGTGACCACCTCTTACCTGCCTGTGACCACCACTCAGTTGCCCTGTGACCACCACTCACCTGCCTGTGACCACCTCTCACCTGCCCTTGACCACCTCTCACCTGCCCTGTGACCACCTCTCACTTGCCCGTGACCACCTCTCACCTGCCCTTGACCACCTCTCACCTGCCCTTGACCACCTCCACCTGCCTGTGACCACCTCTTTTCTGCCCTTGACCACCACTCACCTACCTGTGACCACCTCTCACCTGCCCTGTGACCACCTCTCACCTGCCCTTGACCACCTCTCACCTGCCCTTGACCACCTCTCACCGGCCCTTGACCACCTCTATCCTCTCACTGGACCATCTCCTAGACTGTCTCCCTGTTTCTCTTTTTTTTTAAATTATTATTTATTTACTTATTTACAATGCACTAGTATCTTTTTACATACAAGTGCTTGTATACAAAGTATAAAATTACCATTCAGATCTTTAATCATGCATTTAGGATAATGATATCCATCTCATTCAACCACCAATCCCCCCCCCCTTGCTCCCTCCCTTGCCCTCCCTTTCCGTTGACCATTCTAGTGTTCCTGTAATCTTCCTATGTACCCGCTTCCAACAACACTGTACTAGCCTCCTTATATCAGAGAAAACATTCGGTATTTGGATTTTTGAGATTGACTAATTTCACTTAGCATTATATTCTCCAACTTCATCCATTTACCTGCAATTGCCATTATTTTATTCTCTCTTATTGCTGAGTAAAATTCCATTGTGTATATATAACACATTTTCTTAATCCACTCATCTACTGAGGGACATCTAGGTTGGTTCCACAACCTAGCTATTGTGAATTGTGCTGCTACAAACATTGAGGTAGCTGTGTCACTGTAATATGCTGTTTTTAAGTCTTTTGGGAATAGACCCAGGAGTGCGATAGCTGGGTGATAGGGTGGTTCCATTCCCAGTTTCCCAAGAAATCTCCATACTGCTTTCCATAGTGGCTGCACCATTTTGCAGTCCCACCAGCAATGTATGAGTGTGCCTTTTCCCCCACATCCTCTCCAACATTTATTGTTGTTCAACAAATACATGAAAAACTGCTCGACATCACTGGCAATTAGAGAAATGCAAATCAAAGCCACTCTAGGATCTCATCTTCTCCAGGCAGAGTGGCAGCCGTCCCTGTTTCTCCTTTGCTCTCTTCCTGCAGCACTGACAGTTGGTGTGACAGAGTGACTCCCATGATGCTCCTCTTCTGTCCCCACTGCCCCCAGCTTCCTGTCAGGTTCAGAATTCAGCCCCCGCTCCGCCTCACTGGTCCGGCCTTGGCAGCCTCTCCAAAGCCACACTCAGTGTCCCTCCCCCTCAGCCGAGGCCACATTGCCTTCTTGAAGCTTCCCCATCTGGAGGCTCCTCACGTTCCTCCTCAGGGACAGGACCCCCGGCTCATGCTCCTCCTCCAGGTCCCCTAGGCTGTCCCCTAGGCCCTGGCTGGAGCTCCACCTCCCACCTGCTTCTGCTCTTGGGCCCTCAGGTGAGCCTCTGCCCTCCTGGCTGTCATTGCTCCACATCCCCTGCATCAGGGGTGTCCAGGGGCCCGGGGCGTCAGGTGCATGTCCGTCTGCCTCCCTACCTGGGGCCTGTCTGTCTGTTGAATCCAGGTGCCTGAGGGCCTGCTTAGAGTTCCTCAGGGAATGTTTAGGGTGAAGAAGTAAATAAATCAAGGAATCCCTATAAAAATATGTGAGTGGCATACTGTGGGATGTGGTTCATGATGCACATTGTACATATGCAGGTGCGTGTATGCATTTGCAGATATACCTGGTACACACACACACACACACACACACACACACACATACACGCCTTTTCTTGGACTTCCAGGAACACAGCAGTCTCCCTGAGGAACTCTGATGGGACCTCGGGGGCTGATGCTGGACACACCAGAGCTCATGGTGGGGCAGTGGGGAGAGGACCTGCAGTGACTCACAGCTGAGCAAGTCTCTGAGGGTGCAAGTGAGAACAAAGCATGTTGAGCAATCTGGTGAGATTTGGAAAAACCGGTGGTGGCACGTGCAGCCGGCCTCCTCATGGCCTCCTCATGGAAGAGGGCACGTCGCTGGTTCCAACATGTTTAACGCTAAGCTTTTAAGAACAGCATTCAATGACACTCAGCTTTCAGTAAACATCAGAAACTGAAAATAATCTAAATTCCCACTCATTTGGAAACTCTGTTCTGTGATATCCTGGGTGATGTTGGATGACCAGCTCATTACGAGTTTAAACATGGAAACTCAGGCCTTCCTTTCTTTTCTACTCTTCTAATGGATGCTCTATTTCTCAGGGAGCAAGAGAAATTACAAGAAGTGAAACTGACCTGACCTCACCGTGAGCACTAAACATCTCCCCGTGGTGTTAAGTGGATGCTAAATATAGAAAGCTAATTATTTCGTGAACTGGCGTCTTTCAGAGATTAAACTGAGTGCATCTTCTGCCCACTAGCTGCTGCCGCAGGAATTCTCCCAGCAACCTGATCTAAAAGTAGCAACTTCCGTGGAGACATTTCCTGTAGCGTTGGTCCCTGAGTATCTTTGGCAGAACTTGAATTGTGTTGCTAATTATTCCAAGTGTCCACTTTCCCTGATGGTGTCGGCCTGATTAATGTGTGGCTCTTCACCGCTGCGTCTTTGAGGGTGTCTTGTCTTTCTGAGCAGGAGAGAGGCCAGTGGGTTCCTGTGGGTGATGCAGGGCTGCGGCGTTGGTCCAGGGAGAGGGAGTCGTGCAACCTTCCTTGGGCCTGAGGGCTGCTGGAGCTGGCTTTCCTCCTGCTCAGGTTTATTTCCTGGCATTGCTGACTGATGTGGGACCCCAAACAGAGTAATTAAAGTGCGTGTGGAATCTCTGTGTGGGAACAGCTCGATTGCTTCTCGAGTGCATGGCTATCAAGAGGGAGAGGCATGTACAAAGGAGGGAATTAATTCACACGCTAATGAATTTTTTAATTAGTATTTAAAAATCCAAACTTCAGCAGCCTATTTCCCTGTAGGGAATGGTATAGAATGATCCAGGTAATTAGGGGAAGTGAAGATATTAAAACAAACTTATGGACACAGTGCAATAGAAGATGTTTGAAGGTCAATGGCAGCAATCAACACAGGATAGGAAGCTATGAGGGGTGAATACTGGGGGACAAATGCTGGTTTTCTTCAAAATGAAGTAGAAGCAATCACTACATTTAAAATAAGGATTTGATGATGAAGATATTTTCCTGAAAGAGTATCAAAATGTTCTTTGAATATAAACTGGCCTTTATTAATATTTTTTAATTTGCTCTGTGTTATGAATCATACTTTCAGTGCATAATTTCCCAATAAAACTGAACAGATATGTTAATGTTTTAAGGATGATTATCTCAGGTTTCTCTGGGTGTGATGGTGTAGTGTACAGAGCAGCACTTTAAAGAAATAGCAGAGCCATGTGTGGCCATTCTTTCATCTTCTACAGCTGAGAATGCAATCACCTGGTGTACCAAAGAGGAGAGAGGGTCTACATAGTGAGCATCATGATAACAACTTTGAATGTTTTCCTGTGGGAGAAAATACCTATTTTGCACACATTCCAGATGCTGTTATGGAGTTGAGAATAAAGCATTCAAGAAATAAATGTTAAATGCAGAAGAGACAGGACAAACATTTTGGAGTCTCACCCCAACTACCATTACTAGGCGACTGGTGCCAAAATGGCCCAGGCTTTGTCGGGATAAGGGTTGTCGTAGTTGGACACCAAGGCCTGAGCACTCAGACAGAAGCTTGGGCCGTTTCTTTTATAACAATGTCACCCTCTTAATGGCTTCTGACCCTGGGTGAAGAGGTGGCTGATCCTCTCCAGCTTGCACCCTCTACTGAGGTTTAGAAGTTATTACAGGATACTCCACAGGCTGTCCTCAACTCAACCTTTAAAAGTACCATTTAAATGAGGCTGTTCTACTGCCAAAAATGAACTTTCGTTAGTCTATGAAATGTCTCGTGGTTTTTCTCCACTCAACAAGTCTTCAGTGAGCTGCCAGCCGTCTGAGTTGCGGATTGGCTCCGACGGCTCGCTTGCTGGTACCGCTGAGGTCCGAGCGTGGTGGAGCATCTGCCTCCCAGCCCTGGCTCCCCTGCAGGGTGCGCCTGGGCCCACGGCTGGGAAAAGCCACCCAGATGCTGGGCTCCCTCTCCTGCCAGAGTGTCGGGGCCTTACACTGTCTGCCAAGGGGATGCAAAAGCTCTGGCTTTCTGGCTGCTTGCCACATTACCTCGCCCTGTTACAGGACGTAGGCTAAGCAGGGGGCGTGGCTGTGAGAACTAAAAACCGCCCATGCTCCTTATGTGTCCCTATGATCTTTCTGCTGATTGGCTGATGTCCACTATAAAGCATGGTGCACCCCTTCAATAAACGACTTCCGGCATTCTACTGACTGGGTTCCACGTCGCGGCTCTGAGTCTTTTGAAGGTGGGGAAGGAGACGTTGGCGGCCTTTACTTTCCCAATCCAGTCTCATCGTTGAGGTAGGCCCCTCTGGCCTCTTTTGCTAATAGAAGAGGCCCATCCCGGGTACGGGGGCTATAGACCTCAACCCCTTATAATAATCCGACAAAGTGGCGCCAAGCGCGGGGCAGAACTTCGACTGATAGGGCTAAGTGTTGGAGCCAGATAGGGCCTCCCAGGTAAAGGCATCCTCTAGAAAATGAGGCAACCATACATCTCTGTCTCTCTTTCTCATCCACTTTCTCTCTCTTTCTTCCTCTCCCTTTTCTGGAACCTCTGCGCGAGTAAACCTGCAATTTTTGTATGTGCCTGGCATGGGAGAAGGGAAAGATGTCCGGGAAAAACGCGCTCACTGAAGGGCGCGCCAGCCTGGGTGCGGAAAAAACTCAGAGCGGGCCCAAACTTAAGAACAAAGAATGGGGGGGGGGGGGGGGGGGGGGGGGGGGGGGGGGGGGGGGGGGGGGGGGGGGGGGGGGGGGGGGGGGGGGGGGGGGGTGGGGGGGGGGGGGGGGGGGTGGGGGGGGGGGGGGACAGCTGCCCTCTGCAGCACCATGTGGGCGGCGATCGTGTGGGGTCGCTGGGGGTGTACAGATAGGTGGGCTGCTGCTGCCGCCACGTGGCCCCAGGCTTTTGTCCCGGGTGCATGGCTGCCGCCATCACCGGGGCTCGCAGTTCCGCTGTTCAGGGAAAATAAAAAGTGTACCTCTGCATGGCCCGGGCCTGTGTCACGGCCCGCCTGGCGTGCGGCTTGCAGCTTGCAGCTTGCATCCAAACCGCTGGGGGCAGGGCCGGGCGCGCACGGGGCCTCGCCAGCTGGGACACAGTGGGGCAGCCCGGTGCGGCGGGGTGCGAGGGGGAGCAAAGGTGAAAGTGCCACTGCCTGCAGTTGGAGGAAAAGGAAATCCAAACCGGGGGCCAAAGGCACACGGGTGCATCCGGTTGTTGCCTGGCAACGGGATGCCAATGGCGCCTAAAATGGCCACCCAAAAGCACTGTCATGGTCACACAGTTGACGTCATCTCCTGCGACTGTGCATGGCAGGACACACCGGTGGCCAGCGCAGCTCGGCAGGACCAGCGCAGCATTCAGGCTGCGGGCCAGCTCCTGCGGGATTCCCCGGGGCAATGGCTGGGGCAGCCCGAGGGACGAGCCAATTCGCTACTGCTGGGCACTGGCTTTCTCCTGCCTGCGAAACGCGGTCCCTCTCGGCAGCTGCGAGCGGCCTGTGTTCTTTGTCTGAGCCCAGAGGCTTCAAAAAGCCTGTGTCTTCTAGATCCCTTCACTGGCTGGCTGCAGCACAAATAGACTTCTGTTCCTTGAGCCAAGACTTATGCGCCAAAACAGCTGAGCCAAGGCAATTTGCTTGAGCCCTAAGCCTGGGCAACCTTGCTCAATCCTCCATCACGAGAGGTCCCCCCACTCCACTCTGGCCACTGTGCCCTGCCTTACAGAGGCAAAGCCCTAGGGACACATGCCAATAGCTCAGCCTTCTGTCAACAAGGTTCAAACTATAACTCCTTTTAAAATCTTAGGAGCTGAACTTAAGTTGGATTCTGTCTGTCCCCTTATAAAAGCTCTTAGGGGAACTAAACTGGCTAAGGCCTTGAAAAAAGTGCCTTAGGCGAAGGCACCTGCTCACAATTGCAGTCCCCCACCCTTCCAGACCTGAGCCAGGACTTACATTGAAATGCAAATGGAATGTCGCTGCCTGAAACGATGGCCGCTTGGAGCAACAACGCCGCGGGAATAAGTTCAGAGGCAGACTGGAAACGAACAGCCTCTTTATTCTGCTAGCTTCTCTCTCCAGCTCCAACAACAACTCCAACACTATCCACACTCCTCCAACCACCATACGATGGCGCCAACCCGCTCTGCAATCTCTTGGGCCAAGTCTCCCAAGACCATAGAAGGTGGTAACGCTTGAACATCTTTATGGCTCACAGCTAACCACAATATTAGCTATCTCCTTAATTAGGGCTCCTACATTTCCCCCCTTTTTGTTTTAAAAGAGGGGATGCTCTAGGACGTCCATGTGCAACCAACATTCTTACCTGTCATCGGATAATCAAGGCTGTGCCCTTGACTCCTGTCTTAGGTTGATATGTCAGCCACATGAGACTGTCCCGTGTGACTGTGCCTTTCTTAGGTTGTCCCCCTCTGGGGATCTTACCCATCATTGGCTACCAGACATCCAATGGAGCCCTTCAGGATCGACTGTGTGTTGACTAACAGCCGTCCAATTGTGAGGAGATACTGCGGCTTTAAGGGGATAAGCCTTCTGCTGACGAGCCAAGTTACATAGCATATCAAATTCTTTAAACAAATCAACTGCCCTAAGTTCCATAAAGTAATGCACTGAGTTCTCTAGACAAATACCCGCAAGGCATTGTCCCGTAAAGTCCCAAACAATGAAAGATCAAAATGTCCACTTGTTATAACACATTGATCTAGGAGGCCCCATGCATGGAGAGCGGAGGCCACACTGCCGGTGAGGTTGTTTAATGCTTGAGCAGCAGGGATGCTTGCAGCGACTTCGATCCTTGCAGCTATAACAGCAGCCGACTTATTATTATTATTATTTTTTATGTCTAGACAATGCTACCGGCAAATCTTCAGGGCCCGCTACCTAGAAACTCAAGCATCAATTATTAAAGGAGGGGCAGTGCTATTCCGGCACTGAGTCAATAGGCAAGTTGTCAAACTAAAAAATATAATTATTAGATTAGAACATTAAAGTTGATTTCTGCTCACACACATTGCTGCTTGAGCTCTCACAAACATAAGCTGGCAAAATATCATATTCAGAACAAAACAAAGAAAGACTGAGGGCATTTACTGCATTAAAGATAGATTAAAGAAAAGCTAAAGGCACTTTGGAAAAATAATTTGTTAGCTGGAACCCTCAAGTCTATGTAACCTTCCATGAAATTATCTATTGAAATAACTCAATCAGCTATAAAACAAATAAAGTTAATTACAAATAATCATTCCTATGTCAAAACACCAAAATAAGCCGGGCACGGTGGCGCACACCTGTAATTCCAGCACTTTGGGAGGCTGAGGCAGGAGGATTGCGAGTTCAAAGCCAACCTCAGCAATGGCGAGGCACTTAGCAACTCAGTGAGACCCTGTCTCTAAATAAAGTACAAAAAAGGTCTGGGGATGTAACCCAGTGGTCGAGTGCCCCTGAGTTCAATCCCCAGTACCACAAAAAAAAAAAAAAAAAAAAAAAAACCACCAAAATATCAGGTTATACAGCATTAGTCATATTCTTCGCTAAAGAGAAATCCCTGGGACACTTATAAATCAAAATTGAAGATACCTTCAATTATTAAATTATTTCCCCAAATTAAATACTCTTAAACTTAAATGAATTAAAGTTATTTGGATCTATATATATAAACATATATATATATATATATATATATATATATATATATATATACATATATATATATATATTTGCCGTTATTTGGATCCATATATATATATGCTTATGGATATTTTATCTATATATATATATATTTTCATAAGCGCTTTGTTATTTGTGATGTCACACTGGACAGACACACAGACCTACAAACATATATTTGTGACTTCTCATTTACATGAAATTTAGACAAATGCACAGACATGAAGATATATATAAAAAGAGAAAAAAAATACAATTGTGTGCACACTAAAGAGAGATCTCCTCATCCTGGCTGGGAGGAATGACACTTAAGTTGTAAAATATTTTGAAGGACTCTTTTAAGAGAATCATTCCATACCTTCATCTTGGTCCTCTTGATTTTGTACCTTTTTTATTAGTCTTGATTCTTCAACAACTTCATTTTGATCCTTTTGATGTGGTACCTGCTTTATTAATCTAGATGATATCCATATTGGAGAGGATTCGTGCTTTGGAAAAACACAAACAGATCCTCTCCCCCAAATTAATACTGGATCTGGACCCTTCCATGTACCTGAAAGAACATCCTTCCAGTAAACCAAAGGTTTATGTTGTTGGTGTGGGTTCCAATGTCTGTCTCCAACAGAATAACCATTAGAGTCTAAATTTAAAAAATTTGAAGTAAACAGGGCAACTGCCAATCTGTCCCTAGGATTTTTCCAATTTCCTTCTTTTTGTTTTAATAACATAATTTTCAGTGTTTGGTTTGCTCTTTCAATAATGCCCTGACCCTGAGGATTGTATGGGATGCCTGTTTTATGGGATATATTGAATTTTGCGCAAAACTGTTTGAAAGATGAGGACATATATGCGGGGCCATTATCTGTTTTAAGCATTTTGGGGATGCCCAATGCAGCAAAAGCTTGCAAACAATGAGATGTAACATCTTTAACTTTTTCTCCAGAATGTAAGGAAGCAAAAATCATGCCTGAGCATGTATCTATGGTCACATGAATAACACACAATTTTCCAAATCTTGGCTCATGAGTAACATCCATCTGCCACAAATGATTGGGCATTAATCCTCTAGGGTTAACACCTTAATGAAGATTGGGTAAATGTGTCATACAAGATTTACAATCCTTTACAATTGTTCTGGCTTGCTCCTTTGTGATTTAAAACCTACGCTGCAAGGTGGTGTTATTGATGTGAAACTGGGAGTGAAATAAAGTAGCTTGCTGGAGCGCTGAAAGTATAAAGATTGTTTGGGTAAGGGCATCGGTCTTTTGATTACCTTCATGGAGGGGACCAGGCAAGTTGGTATGTGCTCTAATATGCCCTACGAATAGAGGTTCTTTTCTTGCCCACAAAAGTTTTTATATTTGATAAAACAATTTAAAGGCTCTAGTATGAGGTGCTATTGGTCCTGCTAGCTCTAATTTTGGGACGGCATGTACAATATAGTGGCTATCTGAAAAAATGTTCAATGACTGCTCTCTAAAATTTTCCACAGCTCTTACCATAGCTTCCAGTTCCACTAGTTGAGCTGATTTGTGTGCAGTTATGTAAGTCATATTTTGTTTTTAGTGACTACTGCAGCAGTACCATTTGAGGACCCATCTGTGAATACATTTAATGCCTTAGGAATAGGTTGATTTTTTATTACCTGTGGAAATACAATAGGATGATTGACAGAAAAAGATAATATAGGAGACTTAGGAAGATGATTATCAAAATTTGCAGAAGTACAGCATCTAGCTATAGCCCAGTCATTATCATTGAAGCATAAATATTCAATCTGTGATGATGAATAGGGAGTAATAATAGTAGCAGGGTGAATGCCAAATATTTTAGTAGAAGTCTTAAGTCCTTGAGGAATAAGTTTAGCCATCATGGAGGTATAAGACTCAATTATACTTTTAGGAGAGACGGGCAAATGTATCCATAATAAAGGCCCTCGTTGCCAAAATACTCCTGTGGGTGTATATTGTGAAGAAATAATAATCAATATCAGCGGTTGAGTTAAATCAAATCTACCACAATGAGCTCGTTCCATGGCTTTTTCTACTAACTTTAAAGCTTTCCTAGCATCAGGAGTCAATGTTTGCAGTGAAGATGGATCAGGGTCTCCGCGAAGGATGTCAAATAAAGGTTTTAGTTGGCCAGTAGTGAGGTTTAGTGTAGGGCGAAGCCAATTAATATCTCCCAGCAATTTTTGAAAGTCATTTAGAGTGGCCAAATGCTCCTTATTAATTAATATTTTTTGAGGCCTAATAAACGTGTCCATAATTTGGAATCCTAGATACAATATTGGAGATCTAATTTGAACCTTTTCCTTAGCAATGTTTAGTCCATATTGTTTCAAGTTTTCTGATATATCACTAAATATGGTGAATAAGACTTCTTGATTAGGATAAATAATCAAAACATCATCCATATAATGGGGGCACACAAGGTCTGGGTATTTATTTTTGATAGGCTGAATAACTTTATCTACATAGATTTGAAACATAGTGGGGCTATTAGCCATTCCCTGCGGCAAAACTTTCTATTGATATATCTGATCAGGGCCATTATTGTTAATAGAAGGACCTGAAAAATCAATCCTGGGGGTATCTAGAGGGTGTAGAGGAATAGAAAAAAAAAAACAATCCTTTATATCAAGAGTAATAAGATTGAAATTTTTTGTAATAGCTACAGGATTAGGAAGTCCAGGTTGAGTAGGGCCCATGATTTGCATGGTTTTATTAATTTCTCCAAGATCATGTAACAATCGCCATTTTCCTGATTTTTTCTTGATCACAAATATGGGGAAATTCCAGGGAGAGGTAGAAGGTTCTATATGTCCTGCTTCTAGTTGTTCCTGAACTAGTAGGTGGGCCGCTTGTAATTTCTCTTTAGATAGGGGCCACTGAGGGACCCATACTGGCTTATCAGAAAGCCATAGTATTTTCAAAATTATTTTCTCAGTGGCCCTGAAAAAAAAAAAATCTTTTTCTTTTATGATACTGATTTCTTTTAGGGTTAAGATTTCCCTGTACCTTTTGATAATGATTTCTTATAGGGTTAAGATTACCCTGTACTTTTTGATAATGATTTCATTTAGGGTTAAGATTACTCTGTAGATTTTCACATTTAACACCTGCAGGCTTGGTTACAAGTTGTACTCCCATTTGTTGCAAAATATCGCTTCCCCATAAAGTAACCGGTAGGTTAGGTAAAACATAAGGCTGAAATGTTCCTTTATGCCCTTCATCATCCTCCCATTTTAAAATTACTGCACTTTTCTCTGGGAGGTTATTATATCCCAAGCCTCTTAAATTGGTTGAAGCTTTTTGCAGAGGCCAGTGATTGGGCCATTGTCATAGATAATGATGGAAGAGTCAGCTCCAGTATCTATCAGTCCCGCCATCTCTATTCCTTGGATTTTTATTTTACACATATGTAGCTGCCTGACGTACAGCCACAATACCGCAGGAGGAGATTCGGTGGCAGGAATCTATTATTCTTAGTCTCTGTTATATCTTCTTTTCAACTGAACGACTGACTGAATGAATGCCGCTTCTGACCGCTTTCACACGGTTATATACCTTTAGCTTTGTGGGTGCGTCATGTGCATTTACAGGTGCGTCACGTGCATACTTAGTGTACGATTATTATCAGGTGGAACTTATGGCTTCCAGCTAACCACAATAGCCATCTCCCTGATTGGGGCTCCTTCACACATTGGCCTCCTTGAACAATCCCAAACCCAGCAAGCCATGGGTCTCGAGTCAGTGGAACAAAATCCTCTATTGTTCCTTTTTTGAGGCATACTCATTTTTAATGAATTATATAAATTTGGAAGGAGAAGCAGCTGAGCAATTCTATCTCCTTGAGTAACAGAACTTATACTTTAGGGTGAGCTAAGCATTATTTTTATTTCCCCTTTGTAGTCTGAGTTTATTACACCTGGGGTCACTTGCAAACCTAATAAGCTTTAAGGACTTTACCCGAGAATAAGTCCTATAGTCCCTGAGGGAAGAGGTCCCCTGACTCCTGTGGGAATCAGTTGAACCCCCATTTCAGGTGTTAACACTATTCGGGCAGTGGAACAGAGTTGTAGTCCTGCATTTCCTCCTGTTCTTCTGGCGAGGGAGTGGATGGGTAGTAGGGATTGTGTTGGGGAAGCATCTGAGTGGATGCTTGAGGATACTCCTCCTTCAATGCCTCGTACATTTGTGGGCCCCGGGGCATTGGGCCCTGTGTCCCGTTTTTTGAATTCCTGGACAAATGATTTCCATAGATGTCAAATTTTGAATGGCATTTATTGGCCCAATGATTTCCCTTTTTACACCTGGGGCAGCGGCCTGGGGCACGGTATGAGCTTTGTCTTATTTCTCTTTGGGGGTTTTGCCTAGAATAGCCTGATTGATTATGATAATTTTGCCTGGAATATCCTGATTTATTATAATGTCTAGGTTGAGCCTTTGTGAAATTTCGAGGGGAAGCACCTCTCATTGCAGCTGCAATCACATTTCCTGTGACAAAGGCGTCATTTATATCTTTACATAGTTGTACATATATGGAAAGATTCTTTTTATTTCTCCATGGCCTGATGGTTTCCTGGCAGTATTTATTAGCATTTTGTATGATAATTGAACAACTAATGGCATAGCTTGATCAACATCTACAAACACTCTACCCTCAGTTCTCAAAAGTCGATCAGCAAAGTCAGCATATGGCTCATTAGGTCCTAGAATCACTTTTGACAAGCTACCTTGTAGATCCCCAGTTCCTTGTAAAGTTTTCCATGTCTTTAAGGCAGCTGTGTGTATCTGAGCATATACACCTGGGTCATAGTATTTTTGAGCCTGTAAGTCTGTGAACTGCCCTACTCCTGTGAGCATTTCTATATTATGGTCTCTAAACCCTACAGTTGCATTTCTTTTAGCCATTTCTATACAAAGGTCTTGAAATTGTGATCGCCAAACCAAGTATTGCCCCCCACTTAATGCTGCTTTAGATAGACTTTTTCAGTCTGAGGGGGTTAAGTTAAAGGTGTTAAGGGACTCCAGCATACTCAACACGAAAGGAGCTTGGTGCCCATACGTCATTACTGTCTCTTTGAGATTTTTTATTTTTTGAAATCTACTGACTGGTGGATCCTCTGTCCATTTTCATTTTCAAATATTGGCAGTTCTCAATGTATCTGTGAGTTACCTTGAGAGTGCATAAGTGCTCAGAAAGACTTTTTATTTCTGTTTCTTGGGTATGCAAACACCTAGTAATACTCTTCATATTTTCTGTAATGGATTCCACGCATGGGGGGTAGAGGACACAAGTGGTTCCTCTACTTGGTGGTCCTTTTTCCTTTTTAATTTCTTTTTGTTCTTTTTGCTGGAGACTGTGCTCCCAGAATCACCTTTTGATTCCTCTTCACTACTAGTTTCATAATTCCTAACCGGCTTAGTGGTGGAGACCGTACTTTTATGGTCTGGCTCCTTCTTACTACTATCACTTTTATTGGTATCCTGAATTTCAGCTTCTAAGGAGAGTACATATTCTTTGGCTAATTTCAATAAGTTTCTAATGTCTTTTGCAGCTTTTACGTTTGAATTTACACCACTACTTTTCTCACTAGTATTAACTGACTCAGAGGCTATGCTTTCTTGATCACTTTCCTCACTATCCACTGAGTCTGTGATATCGAAAAACTCATCCATGGCTTTTATTATCCGACCTTTCATTATTTTCGCTCCCATTTTTAAAATTTTCTTATTTCTTACCTGCTGACCAAATTCCCCGTACGGGCCACCACTTGTCGCTGCCTGAAGTGATTGCCGCTTGGAGCTACGACGCCGCGGGAATAAGTTCAGAGGCAGACTGGAAACGAAATGAACAGGCTCTTTGTTCCGCTAGCTTCTCTTTTCAGCTCCAACATCAACTCCAACACTATCCACACTCCTCCATCCACCACACAATGGCGCCAACACACTCCGCAATCTCTCGGGCCAAGTCTCACGAGACCATAGAAGGTGGTAATGCTTGAACATCTTTATGACTCACAGCCAACCACAATCTTAGCTATCTCCTTAATTAGGGCTCCTACAATGGAGAAGTAAGCCTAAGCTCCAGAGGGGGGGGAAAAAGGGGTTACCTCAGCCAGGACTTACCCGGGACTTACATTGAAATGCAAATGGAGAAGTAAGCTTAAGCCCCAAAGAAGAAAAAAAAAAAGGGTAAAAGGGTAAAATGTCTTTTTACCAGCCTGTCATTTTTCTAAGATTTTTTGAGCTCATAATTCTAATTCTGTGCACCCAGGTGTTGTGTGTACACTTGTGTTCTGTTTATATGTTCATGTGTGTGTAGATTGAGCGCTCATGAAAACTTAAAATATGGATCCAAATATCTTTAACTCATGTGATTTAAAAGTTCTTTAATTCTAAAGCTGGACCTTCGCTCTAGAACTCCACGATAAAATGCCATCCAAGGGGATGCGCACCTTGGAAAATTCCAAGGCCCCAAGATGTGCCTTCTGTCCTTTGGATTACTAGAGAGAACTGCCACATCAAAATAATAATAATAATAATAATAATAATAATAATAATAATAATTCCTAGTTCTTGCTCCCTTTTGTTTTGTCTTGTATTCTATGGTTTTTCTGCCTTTTTATTGTGTGTCTTCTGTGGGGTAAATGTAAGAAAAGTAAATTTATAAGTAACTTTGTTTGTTAGACATTAATTTTCAAGGTTAAAATACTAACTGTTAAATATGCCATCAGATAACTCCTTAAATCCCATTGTGTTTGGTTCTGGGCAGGAGGCTATGCCTCCTAGGTGGAAGGCCACACCTCCCAGGTACTTTGTAAAAAGACTACACTTCCCAGGTGCCTCAGCCTGGCCAGCAAACCTGGCTAGCAGGTGCCCTGGCCATCACCTTCCCTGCCCTCCATGTCATTTTTGCCCCTACCAAGCTTCCAGTGTAACTTCTTGTCCTAACAAATTCTAACACATTGAGTAACATTATTGATTGTTTTCGTAAATTTGTCTTTGTCATCAATGAAACAGATTAAAATTTCAACAGGCCTAATTCTATATGCATGAATGTTATGTTCTCATGAACTGGTTAAGAGATGTGTATGATCTATATAAAGGTTTATAAAAGATTTCTGAATATGCAGAGGCTCAAAAGATTCAGCTGTTTCCATTGGGAGTACTACAAATAACAATATTTTTATTGAGATAAAAGGTTTACCTAAATTCAAATTATTACAAAAATTATTTAAAATTATGAACAAAAAGGGATTATATGAAAGCTCTATAAAGGTTGATTAAATAAGTATATAGAACAATCAGGAAAAGCTATTTAAGGTTTTTTCCTAAGGTCAAATGTTAATGTACTGATATAAACCAAAGCTTAATCTATGATAAGAAGACAAAAATTTCTTAACATTAATTTGCCTATAACATTATATTTGTTAAATTTTGTTTTTTTTTTTTTGAGCAAGTAATCGAAAAGAAATTAAAAATTATACAGCTATAGTTAAACAACAACTATTATTTTAAAATATTATAAGGTTATTTCTTTAAGAGCTATACTTGATTAATATAAAAACATCAATGTAATTATGGTGGAATAATACTCTCAGCTTCTTAAATTCCATTGGATGGCATTATTGGTTGCTTTCATAAAGTGATAAATTAGAAAAGAGATTTTAAGGTTGCATTGTCATGATAGGGGGTTTACTAAATATGTTCATATCTTTCAGGTATATAAGCCTTGAGGTAAAATCTCTAAAAGAACATTATATGACGTTGGTGCTCTCTAAACTAAAATTATATGGTAATCTTAGTCTTATAAAGATAATACATTGGAGACTTAAAGTGTGTTTTTACTCTTATAAATTTTATTTTGTACCTTCCTTGTAAATTGTCTAAAGGTTGCCTATTAATGTTTTGCAAAGATATAGCTTTAATCACACAACCTAGATTAATTTAAGATAATAAGCAATCACCTAAGATGGTACAAACCCCAATTAATAGAAAGGGTAAATGACAATGAGGATATAGACTTTAAAGTTAAAGCCCAATGCTCTCAATTTAAGATTGGTGAGACCAATTTGCTAGATGTTTAAGATCAAGACTTTAAGTTAAATTAAAAGGGTCAAAAAAATCAATATTTGGTTCTTGCCCTCAGAGTCAAGTCTGAATCCAGGAGACAGGGAGCTTCTCTAAAAAGCTTTGCAACTCTGGGCCACATAACTTCCCAATCAGAGAGGTTGTGAGACCTATGGAAAAGAGAAAGCCAAACAGTGACCTAGCTATGAAGAGGAGGGTCCTACAAAAGGGAGACATCCCTGCTGCATCCAAGAGAAGCCACATGGTCAAGCAAGACCTGGATCCATCCACATGGAAGGCACTAGCAAAATGGAAAAGCTGCTCTTGAGTTCCCCCAAGAATTACTCCCATAGGAATTCAGCTGACTCTTAGCAATAGATAAAGGCAAAAGTCAGTTTGACTTGCTTCATTTTAAACACCTAGCAAAAACAGTTAAAACCTAAAATGCAGCCATTCCTGGGCACTAAGAGAATAATTAAATGTAACTTAAGATATACACTTATTATAGCCCCCGAAGTTAGTAAGACTGGAGGCTACAAGAGAGATTCTTAGGCAGGAGTGCCTGATAACTATAAAAAGAAACAGTTTAACATAGTAAATGATTGCCAAGTCAAAGGTTTTTAGTCAGCTTAAGGCCTGCAGATCTTCCTAATCTACAGAGGTAGGGTTAATATTCAGTAGTATGATTATCTAGCCCTAAATAATAGAAATAAAGGGTTCTCTACTAGTAGACACAGAGGTCATACCAATAAAAAGATTTTATAAGATCAGATGACATTAAGTAGCTTGACTACCATATTATCAAGATAGACATCTAATCTATAAAATTAAAAGTTAAATGTTGTGTTTACATTCCTGATAATTGTGCATGTTAAAGATTTATATTCACAAACAAAGGCCATGTCCACTCTTGCCTTATTATTATAGAGATAACTTCTCAGCCCTCACACCTCCTGGTGAAAAATTATTGACTGTTACATGTTCCAGATACTACAACATTTATTCAATACTCAGGGTTTCTGTTTCTTTCATAAAAGCGCTGGTCCCTGATCACTTTATAACCTGTTTTTCCCAGGATTCAATCTGACCTGACTTCTAATAAGGGAACTCTAAACTACTTGCCTCCATCTCATCACCCCTGTTCAGCCCGAAGAAACCAAATTCGGTCATCGTCCCATTCCCTTACAGTAGTAAGGATTTCCTAAAATTAGAAGGGTAAGGAAGCCAAAATCTCATAGATAGTTGGTATCTGTCTTCACTCAATGGCCCATTAAACCCTCTCCACCTGAGGGCTTAAAGGTGTTTTTACCCAGGTTAAAACAAATAATGGAACCTATTTTGTGAGCAAATCATTATAAAAATTTTTCAAAAGATGGCACATTGAACATACCACAGAGATCCCATATAACCCAAAAGGACAAGCCATCATAGAGAGGCACAATAAAACCCTAAAGGACCAATTAATCAAACAAAATAAGGGAAGCAGCCCCCATGATCAGTTAAAAACAGCGATGCTTAAGTTTTTCCAAGCATCAGCCTTTGACTGCCTTTCAGAGACATTGGTCTAACCAGACGCCCTACCTACGTGTCTTTCCAATTGGAGACCCAAGCCCTATTTGGGTACCTGCTAGGGACCTCAAGTACTGCCAGTTAGAACAAAATGACTACCCAAGAGCACATGCTCTTGAGGGGTGATTTTTTTCCCTTTTCCACAGGAATGAAAAAACCATGATGGACCCTCTGTCTCGTTGTGATTGGACTTCTCCTCATCTCTATCCTGATGTTCATCAGGAGCACTGTTGCCTTGGACTCTCCCTTTGTCAGTATTTCAACTCTCTGCGACAAGAGAAGAGGGACTATGCCTATTCCTGATAGAAGAGTGCTATTTCTGTGCCAACTGTCCGGACTTTGTTCTAGACGGCTTCCTTTGGACTGAACTAAATGGGTCGGCTTTAGCTCAAGCGGTTACTTCCTCATGCTGGACTTTGTATCTGTCTAATCCCTACCTTCCCCCTTTTTGTGAAATCCCTGACTGTCATTTTCCTTGTGTTCACTTTTGGGCCCTGTGTACAACTTGGTGGTCTGCCAATAATGCCTTTAGCGATGCTGAGCGAGATCCCTACAGACTTGGCCATGGTCCTTAACAGGATGCGAAGGTCTAAACCAGCCATCCTTGAAAAGCCTTCCCAAAGGCGACTGTCCTGTCCCATGTCCTTCCCCTGGCCACTTGTTGGCCCTGGGTGTGTCCACCTGAAGTGCCAGGGTTGTAGCCAACAGGCACACTCTCAAGTAAGATGGACACCCTATTTTTGAAATCAAAATGGGGGAGCCCCATTTTGAAAAAAAAACAAAATGGGGAAATGTCGGGACCTTACACTGTCTGCCAAGGGGATGCAAAATCTCTGGCTTTCAGGCTACTTGCCACATTACCATGCCCTGTTACAGGACCTAGGCTAAGCAGGGGCGTGGTTGTGAGAACTGAAACCACCCCAAGGATAGGTCAATGACTCTGCCAATGGCATCCGCCCATGCTCCTTATGTGTCCCTATGATCTTTCTGCTGATTGGCTGATGTCCACTATAAAGCATTCTGAACCCTTTCAATAAACGAGTTCCGACATTCTACTGACTGGGCTCCCCGACATGGCTCTGAGTCTTTTGAAGGTGGGGAAGGATGCGTTGGCGGCCTTTACATTCCCAATCCAGTCTCATCGTTGAGGTAGGCCCCTCTGGCCTCTTTTGGTAGACAGAAGAGGTCCATCCCAGGTACGGGGGGGGGTGGCTAGAGACCTCAACCCCTTATAATAATCCGACAACAGAGGAGATTCAGGCTGTGATGTGCTTGCCTCACCCTCCTCTGTGGCTCAGGATCCCACCACACACTGCAGTGCATTTTTAGTATCTGAATTTTATTCAGCTAAACAGAACGGGCTCTCAGATAATAGGAGTTTAACTTGCATGTGCTTTTTCCTACATAAAGTAGCATAAGTACTTATGCACATTGAAATTATTGATTAACTGACATTAATTCAAATTGATTTTTCATTAATGGCCCCCTTGTTTTTTGTTGGGCCTAGGAGAACTGTGCCAAGGATTAGTCTACTGGAAACCTTGTCAAATGTGTCTGGGAAGAGAAGCTGTTTTAAGGAAAGGCATCACTCTCATTCAGTGAAGTTGTAGAATAGGTTCCATTTCACCAGGAAAAACGGACACCCAGGGAGGCAGGGGACAGACTATCTCCTGAGGGATTGACAGGAGCACTTCCTGCATCTGAATGCCATGTAGGACTGTCTTCTAGGAGCTTTTTCTTTTGCCACTGGTCTGTGTTTTCTGTCTGTGAAACAATTTTGCTTTGTGTTAGGCTCTAGACAAGAACACGGGGCTGCCCTGGTTCCTCAGGGAACCAGGAGTCTTCAGAACAAGGACAGGCCATGCTGAGCTGTCTCAGAATTCCAAGGCTCGACATGACAGAGCCTGGTCTCTCAGCCCAGCCCCCTCTTGCCCATGCACCGCGACACAAGTGCACATGCACATCTGCACGCGCGCACACACACACACACACACACCACTTATTCTCCTGTACCCACTCTGCTACCCACTTATGTACCTTCCTCCTGCCATGTTCAGTCAGCTACTCTGAAAGTAGCACCAACATTTGGCCACCACTGTCAGAACCCACAGGACCAGAGAAAGGCCCCCAAGAGGCACAGCTCCTGTCCTCAAAGAACTGATTGGGACAAGGGGCATGCAGCCCTGCCTCACATGTTGCTGCAGAACCCCTGCCTGTGAGCTCAGCACTGCTCCTGGGCTCCTCACTCTCCCTGGGGAGAAAGAACAGTGGGTTCTCAGGAAAACTCGCTGTTTCCACCACAGCCTATTTTCTGCCCCAGAGTACTGGTGAGCACTTTCTCTTCATCCCAAGGGCACGACTCAGGATCCATCTAGATGCTGAATACAATGAGAACACAGAGCACCTGAATGGTGTGCTGCCTTCCCCACCAGGGGCTCAGAGGGCTCCTCGAGCCCAGCAGCTTATAAACAAAATCATCTGCATGGACCAGGCTCTACGGGCAGTGACCAAACAGACTCCTTTCTATGGACCCCGCTCTATGGGCAGTGACCAGACAGACTCCATTCTGCCCCAAGACTCCACATCATATAAGAAACACTTCTCCCATGAAAGCCCCACCTCTGTACCCATCAACAGCTACATAGCATAGCATGTTTGGCAACACAAAATGACAATTCTTATGCAATATTAAAGTGTTCTCTCTTTGGTTCCCATTTTTCTTGGACAGTGTATCTTGTCAGAGTCTGATTGTGTAGACATTAGTAACCATTCTCTAACTTGTACTGAACCAGGGTCATTTTGACCCCCTTCCCTTCTGCTTGCATGCTGTTACGCCAACTTGGAAAGTCCCATGGGAAATACCGATGTACCCATTGCACTGTCTCGCTAACTGCCCAATTCAGCTTCTGCACCTGCTTGCTTGCAGCTATGTCACCCCAGATGTGGTTTTTGCCCTTAAATATCCTAAAATGCTCAGGCTCAGGGTTGTTCCCTGCAGATACAGTTATGGGTCCTGTGGGGAGCAGTCACCAGTCAGCCAGCTAAATAACTCTTCAATTGGGACAAAACCAGGACTTGGTGTGTTTTCTGAGCAACCTGCCCACAACATTTGGAGGCCCCAGCAAGATCTACTTTTCTTGAATTCCATAGCTCGCTCAGGACCGCCAAGTGGGGAGCCGTGGTGGAGAGCTCTCGTAGGGGAAGGCCTCTGAGGGAACTTCCTTAGCCCCGAGGCCATCCCTCCACCACCCCAACCACTTAAAACTGCCAAGAGAAGTCTGGCCTGTGCGGATCCGCTTCTGGAGAGGCTCAAGGGAAAGCTGGACGCAGCATTATTTCCCCAACTCCAGGGCTAGCAAGACGTTGCTTCGTCCTCTGGTCTGAGTCTGGGTTTTACTCAGTCCTCTGGTCTGAGTCTGGGTTTTACTCAGTCCTCTGGTCTGAGTCTAGTTTTTACTCAGTCCTCTGGTCTGAGTCTGGGTTTTACTCAGTCCTCTGGTCTGAGTCTGGGTTTTACTCAGTCCTCTGGTCTGAGTCTGATTTTTACTCAGTCCTCTGGTCTGAGTCTGGGTTTTACTCAGTCCTCCGGTCTGAGTCTGGGTTTTACTCAGTCCTCTGGTCTGAGTCTGGGTTTTACTCAGTCCTCTGGTCTAAGTCTGGTTTTCTGTCAGTTAAATTTGTCTTTGGAGCCTTACCTGTTGTGTTTTATTGTCTGTCTTGTATTTTTGTCTTGTCTTGTTTGTTGCTTGTTATTATTTGCCCCCTTTTATTTTGTGTTAATTCCTATGTCAGTTTATTTCTAATGTTAAAAAATGGTTAAAAAGGTTTTAACTGTACTCACTAAAGCTTGCATTAAAATGTACAAGGCCAGCCGGGCGTGGTGGCACATGCCTGTAATTCCAGCACTTGGGAGGCTGAGGCAGGAGGATCGCGAGTTCAAAGCCAGCCTCAGCAATGGCGAGGCACTTAGCAGCTCAGTGAGACCCTGTCTCTAATAAAATACAAAAAAGGACTGGAGATGTGGCCCGGTGGTCAAGTGCCCCTGAGTTAAATCCCTGGTAACCAAAAAAAAAAAAAAAAAAAAAAAAAAGTACAAGGCCACCAACAGGGCTAAAAAAAAGATGTCAAAAGTAAAAGCTAGAGCTTAAAAAAAAGCATTCTAGAGATTGCCTTCATTGGGGAACTGGGGCAGCTGGCCAACGGGGTAGACAATGTCAGTTCCTATAGAGAGCAGATTAGAACTAAAGTGTTTTATAAAGTTTTCATTTCTACAATTTTATAATGAAAACATAATTTTCTCAAGGAAATTTGGCTTTTGTCTCTCAGTACTTGCAAGCATGAATAACTCCCAACTATTAAAAATGGTCAAAAGATTTTCAATGTCAGGCTAAAATTTGGTGGCTGCTATCCAAGAAACCTGAAAAGCTAGTTTAGAATGGGACCCCAACCTGGGGGGACTCTCCTAAGGAGACCAATGGAGCTTCCTCTTTGGGAATTTCCTTCAGGGAGGAATAAGGCCCTGTGATTTGTCTATGTTTCCTTAACTCTTTTCACCTTTTAGGAGAAGGGCCACTTCAGGATGGAGGCCAGGAAGGCTTTTTAAATTTCTATATTTGTTAAATTCATGATTTTGATCTGACACACCTAGGTTGATGTTTTTCTGATCACAGTGCTTTGTGCCAAGGCCAATTTATAAGGATTAGCTCTCAATCTAATAGGTTTTTTAAAAAATCAAACCTACAAGGCTTTTGTCTGTCTGTTTTGTGTAGGTGCACCAGTGTACTCAGCCCACACGTGTTGCCATGTCTACATATATCTGGTACCAAAATTGACATGCGAGCTCATAAACTAAAATTTTAAAAATGAATCCAAATACCTTTGGTTCATTTAAAGGATTCGATTTAAATTGGGTAAATATATAAAAGTAAAATTGTCTTTAAAGTTATGCACAGTTATATTTCTAGGTGGCCAAACAGTTGTTAATAAAATGTTACTGTCTATAAAGTGTCTAATATCCATTGTCTCTAGGATTTTTCTTCAACAGGAAAAAAACATTACTAATTTTTCAATGCACTTATCTGATATCCCAATTTCTTAAAAATAAATTAGAATAATTACAAAGAATGATTAAAAGTAAATTAGATTTGACGAGTATGGAATTAATCATGGATGTGTTTTTTAGAGACATCTGATTGGTTTAAAAAGTTTAAATGTTAACTTTTAAATCTAATATCAAGTAATTAACTCCTTTAATTCCATAAGGTAGAATACTTAAACATTGTTGGTGTTTCCATAAATTGATATATTATAAAGAAGTTTAAAATTACTTTGTGTCATCACTTAAACAAGGTTACTAAAAGTTAAAAGTCCCAACAGGTATAATTCTATATACAAGGGGTCAAAAGTTATCATCTGCTTTTCAATTAGAGTACTGTAAATAGCATAAAGTATTTCATCTTATTAAAATTGAGTAATTTATCAAAATTCAAAAATTTATAAGGGTTATTTCAAAGTATAAACAGAAGGAAAGAAGGATCAATGGATTAAAAATTATTAAAATGTTCTAAATATAAAAATATATTTAGTAAAAGGAAAAACAATTATTTCTAGATAAAAAAAGTCTTTATGTGGTAAAGTATAATTGTAGTACATCTAAGTAAACAATAAGAGGGTCTAATTAAGTAATATAAAGTTCTACAAATAAAGGACAACTATTAAAAGTTTAATGTATAACTAAATTGGTTATTAGTAACCCAAACAGTTAAAGCTGTTCAAGGTTTTTCCCTAAGGTCAAATATAAATGTACTGATATAAACCAAAGTTTGACCTATATGTTTAAATGACAAAAACTTCTTAAAATATTAATTACATTGTGTCTGTTAAGTTTTATTCTCTAGAACAATTAGTCTTGGAGAAATTAAGGATTGTACATCTGTGGTTAAACAGCAACTGTTATTTTAAAATATTTTATTACAGAGTCTAGATTTTTCTTTATGGGCTAAACATGGTTAATAAAAAGGCATCAGATTTAAAGAAGCATTTTATCAAGCTGGTATTCTCCAAACTAAAGTTGTGTGTGATGGTAATTTAAAGTTATAAGGATAACAGATTTAATGGGGATTTATTTATATTATTTGATGTTTTGTAACCAAAACTTATTTTACCTTTTACACTAGGATACAAAAATTTAAAGGTATTTTTAAAAAATAATGAAAGTTTGATCCATTCAAAGGTTAACATTGTAAAACATTTTGCCACTTTTCCACACAAAAGGAAGGTTAAGAGCTCTCAGCCTTTCCTTGATTCATGTTTTAGATGTAATGTCACATTGTGTTAGCTAACATTCATACCGACTCAGAAAACAATATATGTAAACTTTATAAAGTGATATCTAAAAAGAGAGGCAAAGATCAGCTTCAGAACTAAAACATTTACCTAATATTTGTGAAGAGCCTTCCCTTACCTGATATAAGGCTCTGCCTCCCACCTGACTACATGTCAAAATTACTCCAAAGTGGGGCAGACTTCAGTTCATTTAAAGTTGTATTCAAAGATTGATTTTATTGTAAAATTTATTGTGATCTCAAATGGGGGGTATAATATATAACTTGGTCAAATTCAAGATAGCTACTACACAAACTAAATGTGTTTTTACTCTCATTATTTTCACTTTGTATTTTCCTCATAACTGTTGCCTGTTAATGTTTTGCAGAGGCAGTGCTTCAAGAAAACACAACCTAAATTAATTTGATATATTAAGCCATCATCTATAGACAGATAGTAATTAAAAGGGATTAGATTAACTGTAAAGTTATAAACATTAAAGTTAAAGCTCAATACTCTTAGTGTAAGACTGAGAAGACTGACTTGCTGGATGTTTAAGGCCAAGGCTTAAAGAATAAGGTTAAAGTAAAGGGGCCAAGAAAACCAATATTTGGCTCTTGCCCTCTGAGTCAGCCTGAACCCAGGGAAAAGGGGACGAGCTTTACAACTCTGGGCCACATCACCTCCTGATCAGGGAGATTAATGAGACCACTGGAGAACGGAAAGCCAATCTGTGCGCATGCTGCAAAAGAGGAGGGTCATTGAAAAGGAGAGATATCCCTGATGCTTCCAAGTGTTGCCGCCTGAAGCGCTTGGAGCAACGGAGCCGCGGGAAGAACTTCAGAAGCAAACTGGAGACAAACAGCTTTTTATTCTGATAACTTTTCTCTCTGGTTCTAACAACAACTAACACACGCCAAACACACCACTAAAATGGCGCTGACCCGATCAGCAATTTCGGCCAAGTCACTCGAGATCCCGCAACAAATCCCGTGAGACTACGGGTGGCGACAATGGCCAAATCTCCACGGCTCATAGTCAACTGCAATTCAAGTCAATCCCCAAACAGGGCTCCTGCATCCAAGGGAAGCCACTCGGCCAGCAAGACCTTGACCCCTCCTAGCGCAGATGGCACTAGCAGAGCTAAAAGGCTGCTCACAAGTTTCCCAAGAGTGTCCCCCAAGGGAACTCAGCTGACCCTTAACAATAGAGAGGAGCAAGGTCAGTTTGACCACTTGATCTTAAACTCCTAGCAAAAACAGTTAAAACCAAAACCGTCGTCCTGGTCATTTAAAAAGAAACTATAGTTATTTTAATGTAACGTAAGATGTACAATTGTGTTAGCCCCCTCAAGAATAAGTAAGACTGGAGGCAACAGAAGAGAGATTCTTAGGCAAGCATGCCTGATAACTATCAATAGAAACTGCCAGAGCCAGAAGTGTTTAGTTAGTTTAAGGCCTACAGATCTTCCTAACCTCCTACACAGGTAGACATTATCAACTTTGCTAGTATAATTATCTAGCCCTAAGTAACAAAGATAAAGGGATCTCTACTGAACACAGAGGTCATGCCAATAAAATAGATATTTCACAAAAACCAGATGACATTAAGTAACTTAACTGAATATTGTGTCTACATTCCTGATAACTCTGACAATGTCCAAGATTTATGTTCCCCAAAAGGGGGCCTTTTAAGGCTTTGTTAGGCTTTGTTATGGGGACAATTTCTCAGCTCTTCTACCTCCTGGTAAACAATTATTGATTTCTATCATCTTCATGATATTCATTGACAGGCTCCAGATGCTATAACTGCTATTTTGTATTCTTATTTCTTTTTGTTTCTTAGAAAAACCCACCCCAAGGTGAATTTACAACCTGTTCTTCGTGAACCAGATTTTTACCATGGACCCCCTGACCAAGCGAATTTCTAAAAAGAGACTCCAAACTGCATGCCCCCCTGCATGTCGCCCCCTCTCAGCTTGAAGCAGCAAGAGTGGTCATTGTCCTTCTTCCTTACAGCAGTGGGGGGTCCCTAACATTAGAGGGGGGACTACAGTCAGTGTAGATACAGAATTGGGTTATATCACAAAATGAAGGCCAGTTGGGGTCCTGAAAATGTTGATCATATTTTTTCTTGCTCAGATTATGATTTTAGACCTCATGATATTTGTTTATGGTTTCAATGATAACAACAGACACTTATGATTAATCTGGTTTTAGATTATAAAAAGTGGACTCAAAACATTAGAAAACTTATAAAAATGAGGCTTATGCTTCCATCCCCCAGGTTACATTCCTGTCTTTCTACCCAGGTGTTAAATACACCCCTGGAGTCTTCTAATTTCTGTGTGGCTCCAGAAGGGATTTGGGTTTCCTGCCTATCAGGAGTAACTCCCTGCTTGTCCCTACAGCTTTTTGGCACATCAGGATGGAACAAATTTTGTGTGACTGTTCACATTATTCCCTAGGTGTATTACTCCAGTGGAGAAGCTAAATGAGAACATCTGGGGTTTGTACCCTGTCTTAGGAGAGCATTCCCCATCCTAGTCCCCTTGTTAGTGGGCCTGGGGATTGCAGGATTTCAGCTCCTGGGTCCAGCAGCCCTTTTAACTGGAAATGAAAAATTCAAAACCCCGAGCAAAGCGATAGAGATTTGGATCTGGGGAACGAGAACGATCAGTGAACAGAATTGAGACCTCTCCTGACTCCCTGGCAGAATTGGTATTACAAAACTGGAGAGGTTCAGATCTCCTGCTCTTAAAACAAGGAGGCCTATGGATGGCGTTAGGGGAAACATGTTGCTTCCATGCTAATGACTCAGGAGTGGTAAGAGACTGTCTCTTATCTCTGATTGGAAAGTGATTAAAGGAAAGGGAAGAAGCAAGACAACACGAGGGAAATTGTTATCAGAATTTGCTCTCCTGCTCCGCTTGGCTAACTGCTCTTATATCAGCTGTAGCCAGTCCATTGCTGTTAGTCCCCTTAGGGTTTTTAATTGGACTCTACATTTTCATCATCAACTGTATACCAATGATGATTGATCAATGATTTGTTTAGTTCCATAAAACCAGTGGGGAATGTTATGGACCAGGCTCTGCGGGCAATGACCAAACAGACTCCATTCTGCCCCAAGACTCCACATCATATAAGAAACACTTCTCCCATGAAAGCCCCGCCTCTGTACCCATCAACAGCTGCATAGCATAGCATGTTTGGCAACACAAAATGACAATTCTTATACAATGTAAAAGTGTTCTTTCTCTTTGGTTCCTGTTTTTCTTGGACAGTGTACCTTGTCAGAGTCTGATTGTGTAGACATTAGTAACCATTCTCTAACTTGTACTGAACCAGGGTCATTTTGACCCCCTTCCCTTCTGCTTGCATGCTGTTATGCCAACTTGGAAAGTCCCATGGGAAATACCGATGTACCCATTGCACTGTCTCGCTAACTGCCCAATTCGGCTTCTGCACCTGCTGGCTTGCAGCTATGTCACCCCAGATGTGGTTTTTGCCTTTAAATATCCTACTCAGGCTCGGGCTGTTCCCTGCAGATACAGTTATGGGTCCTGTGGGGAGCAGTCACCCGTCAGCCGGCTAAATAACTCTCAAAGCCTGCTGAGGAGCTGAATACTAGCACTTTCCGGCTCTTTCCAGGCCTCTGAGGGCTGGTGCCCGGAGACTCGGAAGCTCAGCGGGCTCAGCGGTGAGTCAGCGGTTTATGCAGATGTCACAACCGCCGAGTCGGCACCAAGGGTCTCTTCCGATTTCTTCCTTGGCTTGGAGTGCCTGGAAAGGTCTTCTTTCTGGAATGATGCCCAGCTGACATGGCTAGGAAGTCCCTCCAACAAGAGAAGGCAGTCCTCTCTTAGTGCTGGCCATGCAGCTGCAGGCACATCACCCGTCCGCCCGAGGGACCGTGCCTTCGCATGGGCAGGCAGCCCCGGCTCTGTGTCACTGTACTGTCTGAGGCTACAAGGTGGTGACACGCAGGTGCTCAGTGACTTTACTGTGATTGCACAGCTTGGCCCAGGCAAGCAAGAGAAGAATCCAGATCTTTCTCTCTTTCTCTCTCTAAAACTTATTCATGTACCTATCTACACTGTTTTCCACTGGGAAAAAAAAAAACAATTTAAAAGTTTTATTTGAGGATGATAAAAAAATAGGAAGATTGTTGTGTTAGGGTGTTTTTTTTTTTTGTTGTTGTTGTTTGTCTTTCTTTTGCTGCTGTGACTAAAGACCTGGCAAAAATAATTTTGGAGAAGGAAAATTGCATTTGTCGCTCAGGTTTCAGAGGTCTCAGTCCATAGACGGTGGACTCCATTGCTCTGGGCCAAAGGTGAGGCAGAATGTCATGGCAGAAAGGCAGGGCAGAAGAAAGCAGCTCAGGATGTGGCCACCAGGAAGGAGTGGGGGGGAGGGAGAGAGAGGGGGCATTCCCCCCACCACAAAGAGAATGCATACTCCAAAAAACACATCCCCAATGACCCTCCTCCTCCAGCCACACCCTGCCTACCTATAGCAATTGCCCAGTTAATCCAGTCAAGTGGAATGATGCACTGACCAGGCTAAGGCTTTCATAACCTGTTCATTTCACCTTTAAACTTCCTAGCATTGTCTCACACATGAGCTTTTGGGGGACGCCTCATTTCCATAACAATTATTCCCTTAATCACGGCACAATTTCTAAGATAGTGCAGATGGCATGTAAGTCTGCAGCAGCATAGACAGAAGACCGTGCACAACAAATACTGCAAAACTAGTGAAATTCTGCCTGGCTCGCTTCTCATGTTGCTGCTTTAAATGTCTGTCTGCTCTGATGACCCGACTTTCAGACAACAACTTATCTTAGGACCATAGTTTGGTTCATCAATGAGCAGCCTCAGCACCTCTGGCCTACCCACACATCACCTGCTTGTGAAGGAAGAGGGAAGCCTGCCCCCCACCCGCACACCCCGGAGGGAGGGAGAGAGCAGACCGGCGTTCCCCTGAGCGCCTTCCCCTGACCAAGCGTCTTCAGAGGAAGCCGACTCGGTGGGGAGAATCGGACCTCCTGTGGCCTCCTCCCATGGTGCCCTGAATCACGTCCTCCACACAGCACCCCGCACAGCATGTGGCACGGGAGACAAGCCCCAGGCCACGGGAGCTGATTTCAAATACGAAAGGCGCCACACCAGCTGGACGGTCACTCTCTTTCCTGCTGCGTTTCCGAGACTCCAATCCTCTCCGTCTTTCCTTTTTCAATACCTTAGACAATGAACAGGGAAATCTCCTGTCAGAGCGTTTGAGTTGGATGTTTTGTTGCCGCCTGAAGCGATGGCCGCTTGGAGCAACAAAGCCACGGGAATAAGTTCAGAGGCAGACTGGAAACAAACAGGCTCTTTATTCTGCCAGCTTCTCTCTCCGGCTCCAACAACACCCCCACACGCTGTCCACGCTCCACCAACAACCACAAAATGGCCCCGACGACGACCCACAATCCCCCGGGCCAAGTCTGGCAAGATCATGCAAATGGCGCCGACCCGATCCACACTGTCCCGGGCCAACTCTCGCGAGACCATGGAAGGTGGTAATGCTTATGGCTCACAGCTAACCGCAATCTTAGCTATCTCCTTAATTAGGGCTCCTGCATGGTTTATGTCAATGATACTTAATCCAGGTTCTAGAGGAATCAGGCAGAACAGAGAGGAGAAAAGCACACCTCCTGGCACACCCCAAAACTGATTGTGTCTTTGTAGGTGGAGGAGGGACATCACCACGAAGGGCCTGGACCTGACGGCAGGACAGACCTCTGCAGCTGAAGACACTTCCCAGGAATCACAGTAGCACCTTAAGCTATATATCCAATTCCTTTTGGAAAGAAATCTACAGGATGATTTTTGAAAGGTTAATCAGTGAGAAAAAAGTATCTTAAGAATGCTACAAGTACTGAATATTTATCATATGTATATATCACCGTAGATACTGCTAATTATTTCATTTTTAAAGATTATAGTTTGAATCAGCCTGTTGTCCAACATGAAATCATTTTATATGTGACATTCAACCAACGAAAGTCATTCAGACTGAAGAATTCCAACATGAAATCTTTTTATATGTGACATCCAGCCAACGAAAGTCATTCAGACTGAAGAATTCCAACATGAAGTCATTCTATATGTGACATCCAGCCAACGAAAGTCATTCAGACTGAAGAATTCCAACAACATGAAGTCATTCTATATGTGACATCCAGCCAACGAAAGTCATTCAGACTGAAGAATTCCAACATGAAGTCATTCTATATGTGACATCCAGCCAACGAAAGTCATTCAGACTGAAGAATTCCAACATGAAGTCATTCTATATGTGACATCCAGCCAACGAAAGTCATTCAGACTGAAGAATTCCAACATGAAGTCATTCTATATGTGACATCCAGCCAACGAAAGTCATTCAGACTGAAGAATTCCAACATGAAGTCATTCTATATGTGACATCCAGCCAACGAAAGTCATTCAGACTGAAGAATTCCAACATGAAGTCATTCTATATGTGACATCCAGCCAACGAAAGTCATTCAGACTGAAGAATTCCAACATGAAGTCATTCTATATGTGACATCCAGCCAACGAAAGTCATTCAGACTGAAGAATTCCAACATGAAGTCATTCTATATGTGACATCCAGCCAACGAAAGTCATTCAGACTGAAGAATTCCAACATGAAGTCATTCTATATGTGACATCCAGCCAACGAAAGTCATTCAGACTGAAGAATTCCAACATGAAGTCATTCTATATGTGACATCCAGCCAACGAAAGTCATTCAGACTGAAGAATTCCAACATGAAGTCATTCTATATGTGACATCCAGCCAACGAAAGTCATTCAGACTGAAGAATTCCAACATGAAGTCATTCTATATGTGACATCCAGCCAACGAAAGTCATTCAGACTGAAGAATTCCAACATGAAGTCATTCTATATGTGACATCCAGCCAACGAAAGTCATTCAGACTGAAGAATTCCAACATGAAGTCATTCTATATGTGACATCCAGCCAACGAAAGTCATTCAGACTGAAGAATTCCAACATGAAGGCATTCTATATGTGACATCCAGCCAACGAAAGTCATTCAGACTGAAGAATTCCAACATGAAGGCATTCTATATGTGACATCCAGCCAACGAAAGTCATTCAGACTGAAGAATTCCAACATGAAGGCATTCTATATGTGACATCCAGCCAACGAAAAGTCATCAGACTGAAAATTCCAACATGAAGGCATTCTATATGTGACATCCAGCAACGAAAGTCATTCAGACTGAAGAATTCCAACATGAAGTCATTCTATATGTGACATCCAGCCAACGAAAGTCATTCAGACTGAAGAATTCCAACATGAAGTCATTCTATATGTGACATCCAGCCAACGAAAGTCATTCAGACTGAAGAATTCCAACATGAAGTCATTCTATATGTGACATCCAGCCAACGAAAGTCATTCAGACTGAAGAATTCCAACATGAAGGCATTCTATATGTGACATCCAGCCAACGAAAGTCATTCAGACTGAAGAATTCCAACATGAAGGCATTCTATATGTGACATCCAGCCAACGAAAGTCATTCAGACTGAAGAATTCCAACATGAAGTCATTCTATATGTGACATCCAGCCAACGAAAGTCATTCAGACTGAAGAATTCCAACATGAAGTCATTCTATATGTGACATCCAGCCAACGAAAGTCATTCAGACTGAAGAATTCCAACATGAAGTCATTCTATATGTGACATCCAGCCAACGAAAGTCATTCAGACTGAAGAATTCCAACATGAAGTCATTCTATATGTGACATCCAGCCAACGAAAGTCATTCAGACTGAAGAATTCCAACATGAAGTCATTCTATATGTGACATCCAGCCAACGAAAGTCATTCAGACTGAAGAATTCCAACATGAAGTCATTCTATATGTGACATCCAGCCAACGAAAGTCATTCAGACTGAAGAATTCCAACATGAAGTCATTCTATATGTGACATCCAGCCAACGAAAGTCATTCAGACTGAAGAATTCCAACATGAAGTCATTCTATATGTGACATCCAGCCAACGAAAGTCATTCAGACTGAAGAATTCCAACATGAAGTCATTCTATATGTGACATCCAGCCAACGAAAGTCATTCAGACTGAAGAATTCCAACATGAAGTCATTCTATATGTGACATCCAGCCAACGAAAGTCATTCAGACTGAAGAATTCCAACATGAAGTCATTCTATATGTGACATCCAGCCAACGAAAGTCATTCAGACTGAAGAATTCCAACATGAAGTCATTCTATATGTGACATCCAGCCAACGAAAGTCATTCAGACTGAAGAATTCCAACATGAAGTCATTCTATATGTGACATCCAGCCAACGAAAGTCATTCAGACTGAAGAATTCCAACATGAAGTCATTCTATATGTGACATCCAGCCAACGAAAGTCATTCAGACTGAAGAATTCCAACATGAAGTCATTCTATATGTGACATCCAGCCAACGAAAGTCATTCAGACTGAAGAATTCCAACATGAAGTCATTCTATATGTGACATCCAGCCAACGAAAGTCATTCAGACTGAAGAATTCCAACATGAAGTCATTCTATATGTGACATCCAGCCAACGAAAGTCATTCAGACTGAAGAATTCCAACATGAAGTCATTCTATATGTGACATCCAGCCAACGAAAGTCATTCAGACTGAAGAATTCCAACATGAAGTCATTCTATATGTGACATCCAGCCAACGAAAGTCATTCAGACTGAAGAATTCCAACATGAAGTCATTCTATATGTGACATCCAGCCAACGAAAGTCATTCAGACTGAAGAATTCCAACATGAAGTCATTCTATATGTGACATCCAGCCAACGAAAGTCATTCAGACTGAAGAATTCCAACATGAAGTCATTCTATATGTGACATCCAGCCAACGAAAGTCATTCAGACTGAAGAATTCCAACATGAAGTCATTCTATATGTGACATCCAGCCAACGAAAGTCATTCAGACTGAAGAATTCCAACATGAAGTCATTCTATATGTGACATCCAGCCAACGAAAGTCATTCAGACTGAAGAATTCCAACATGAAGTCATTCTATATGTGACATCCAGCCAACGAAAGTCATTCAGACTGAAGAATTCCAACATGAAGTCATTCTATATGTGACATCCAGCCAACGAAAGTCATTCAGACTGAAGAATTCCAACATGAAGTCATTCTATATGTGACATCCAGCCAACGAAAGTCATTCAGACTGAAGAATTCCAACATGAAGTCATTCTATATGTGACATCCAGCCAACGAAAGTCATTCAGACTGAAGAATTCCAACATGAAGTCATTCTATATGTGACATCCAGCCAACGAAAGTCATTCAGACTGAAGAATTCCAACATGAAGTCATTCTATATGTGACATCCAGCCAACGAAAGTCATTCAGACTGAAGAATTCCAACATGAAGTCATTCTATATGTGACATCCAGCCAACGAAAGTCATTCAGACTGAAGAATTCCAACATGAAGTCATTCTATATGTGACATCCAGCCAACGAAAGTCATTCAGACTGAAGAATTCCAACATGAAGTCATTCTATATGTGACATCCAGCCAACGAAAGTCATTCAGACTGAAGAATTCCAACATGAAATCATTCTATATGTGACATCCAACCAACGAAAGTCATTCAGACTGAAGAATTCCGGTCCATCAATGCATTCCAGTGCTTGCTGTCTTTCCAGGAAACAGCTCCATCCCCCGGCAGTGCCTGAGCCGTGCCTCTGAGGCAACCTGCTGTTGCTGCTTCTGGGCGAGGCTGGTTCCCTGGGTCCTCGGCCGCGTTCTGGACTGTCCTGTTCATCGCTCACATTTCCAGGACCGGCCACATCCCAGCAGGAGCATTACCGTGTGATGCTCAATTCATGGTGGTGTCCCCCGCACACGTGACAGTCACCCTTCCCTTTTGTCCTCACCCTGCCATCTCTGCAGGCCACACACGCCTTCCTTTCCACGAGACAGACTGGGCCTTCTGTGCTGGCCCCTGGGAGCCCAGGCTGGCCCTCGGAAGGCCTACCTGTTTCATTTAATTGTTTTGAGATCCGTCTGGACCGGGAAGCCCCGTCGGCTTCGACGCTGGCTGTGCTCTGCTGCCTCGTGCTTTCCACACACCACTTGCTCCTCGGCCTTTGGCCAGCGTTTGCTCTGGAGGTCCTTGATCTGTGGCCTGGGAAACGCCTGAGAGGCCTTGCTCTTCCTCGGAGGAGCCTCCTCCGTGCATCCTGGACTGCTTGGCTCCCGTGGGCCCTTGCTCCCGGGCACCCTGCTGTGCTCTGCCGCTCCTGTGTTCTGTTCCCTCGGGCTGTCTGGGCTGAGCCTGCAGGGGTCAGCTGAATGCTCCTGCAGCTCAGGCCTGCATCCCATCTCCCGGTAGCCGTCTGCTACCTGTGACTTGTTATCTTTGCCTTGTCTCTGAAATTGATCAGTTTTATTTCAGTTAATGTTTTTCACAGGTTTTAAGTAGACACTCAATGTTTGAAAAACTTTCTCCCTGGTCTTTGCAGCGTTCTATGAGTTTGTATTAAGGAAGGATTTTGAATTTTATCAATTATTTTCTGTCTTCTTTAAAATCACTTTTTCCCATTTTTTTTTTTTATCTAATAGAGAAAGTCATGTTGAACTTGCTTTCTTTGGATAGATACCAATGTATCAGCAAGTGTCATCTCTTTCGTGTGCTACGAGGTTTGATTTTCTAATATTTTTGTAGTGGATTTCTGTGACCATGTTCATGAGGGATATAGTGCTGAGTATAGGCTTCTGTCCTGGTAATGACTTTTCTCAGGTTTAGAGAGCCAAGTTGTTCCAGTCTCATAAAAATGAGATAAAAATGCTCCCTCTTTGCTGTTTTAAAGAACGTGTGTGATTGGCATTCAGGAGCGCGGTGGCAGCCCGTTGCCAGCCCCTCTGCGAAGCCGTCTCTGTGGCGAGGCTCTGGGCGTGAGCCGCATGGCTGAGTACACACCGCGTCCTGCATCACCTTGGCGACTTGTTTGTGCTGACATTGTCCATCTGCTGATGAGAAGTGGCCGTGGCCACCCCTTGCTGACACCATGATGTAAGTGGACCCTGAGCAATGCTCCTAACTGGGACATTTTCCTGGGGGACATTGGCAATGTGGGTTTTATGAACGTCACCACTGGGGGTGCCACTGCTGGCACTACGGGGTGGAGGCAGGGGTGCTGGACAAACCCGCCTGCCCGCAACGCCAGGAACAAACTGCTCTGGAATGACGATGCCTGTCTGTCCTCACCCTGGCCTGAGTGTGCCACTCTTTATCATCCTGTCCATTTAAAAAACCTGTTTACAGAACCAATTATCACTTGGATGGCTTTTCTATTTGCTTGTCTGACCCCTGATTCCACTAACGGTGCTTATGTTATTTCTTTTAATTGAATATAATTTAGATTTAATCTGTGCCTTTCACCCCACTCCTTGGAATACACATTTATTTTTATTTTTAATGGACAAAAATGTATATATTTATCATGTACAGCATGTTGTTTTGAAATGTGCATACACTATGGAATGCTTAAGTAAAGCTAATTAACAAGGCACAACCTCACACACTAATCACTTTTGCTGAGAACACTTAAAGTCTACACTTCTAGCAAATTTTCGAGAATGTGGCGGACTGTTATGAGCTACAGTCTCAGTGTCAGTGATTGACCAAGCGCTCCTCAACCCTGCACTGTGGCACCTTGCAAACCCCACTGTGCTCCTTTCATTCTAGCTCATGATGTGGAATTTTAGAAATTCCACCCACGGGAGTGGTCACACTTCATTTGCCTCTTCAAATCAGACAGATTCACTTACATGATGTCATCTGGTTCAAGTGTGTTGCTGCAAAAGGTAGGACATGCTTCTCCGTTGAGGCAAGATAGCAACACAGTGGCCACCTGCCGTGTTTTCCTCACCCACCCATTGCTGATGGGCACTCAGGCTGCCTGTGCACCTGGGCTGCTGTCTGTGGTATGCAGCTGCCTCCCCCGGGGTGGAGTGGGGGCATTGCTGACTCAGGATCGGAGGACACCACTGACTGCAGGCCTCGCTCTTCCCTACAGAGGCCCTCCCTGGCACGCGTCTCATTGTTAAGCTCCACAAGCTGAATTTCCCAGATTCCCAGGTATCAAATTCTCACCCTTCAGTTCCAGATATTTTCTAAATTAAAATTTCTACTTTTAGCATCTTTGAAATATAATTGTACTTTTTGTATAGATTTTTGTTCTATGATTTTTAAATATTTCAGGTTTCCCATTGAATTCTATTCTTATTAATTTTTTCAACGTCATTGTTCAGAGAACATGTTCTGCGTCATCACCCTCTGAAATTTACTGAGACTGGCCTCACGGCCCAACATCCATGCCACCTAGTGACTCTTCCTGTGCACTTGAGAAGAATGTGCACTTTGACAGATGAAATGTTCTATGGATATTAATTTGAGCAATTTGGTTGACAAAGTTTATCAAATTCTCTATAATTTTATTTTTGTGTACTTTTTCTTTCAACTATTGAAAAACAACATTAAAAACTTCAACTATCAATGTGTTTTTTTCCTATAGTTTGGTTAGGTTTTGCTTTTATTAGAAAAATTTTTTGAGGTGTACTCATGTTTAATTCTTATTGACTATTTCTTTTTTTCATTTCTTTCTTTAAATTTATTTTTTATTCTAAGTTGTTATAAATGACAGCAGAATGCATTACATTTCATATTACACATATAGAGCACATTTTTACATATCTCTGGTTGTATGCAAAGTATATTCACACCATTCATGACTTCATACATGCACTTAGGGTAATGATATCCATCTCATTCTACCATCTTTTTTTTTTCTTCACCTTTTTGCCCCCTCCCTTCCCTTCCCTCCCCATTGGCCATTCTAGTGTTCCTCTAATCCTCCTATGCTCCCCATCCCAACCCGACTGTGAATTGGCCTCCTTATATCAGAGAAAACATTTGGCATTTGGCTTTTTGGGATTGGCTAACTTCACTTAGCATTATATTCTCTAACTCCATCCATTTACCTGCAAATGCCATGATTTTATTCTCTCTTATTGCTGAGTAATATTCCATTGTGTGTATATACCACATTTTCTTTATCCATTCATCTACTGAAGGGCATCCAGGTTGGTTCCACAGTTTCATCTCACACCTGTCAGAATGGCAGCTATTAAGAACGCAAACAACAATACATGTTGGAGAGGATGTGGAGAAAAAGGCACACTCATACATTGTTGGTGGGACTGCAAAATGGTGCAGCCAATATGGAAAGCAGTTGGAGATTCCTTGGAAAACTTGGAATGGAACCACCTTATGACCCAGCTATCCCACTCCTTGGTCTTTACCCAAAAGACTTGAAAACAGCATACTACAGGGACACAGCCACATCAATGTTTATAGCAGCACAATTCACAATAGCTAAGCTGTGGAACCAACCTTATCAACTATTTCTAAATTCATTATTTTGTTATTGGGAAGTATCCCTTTTTATTAATTAGTTTCTTATTCTTAAAGTCTATTTTATAACCATACCTGTTTAGTTTCTATGTAATATATTTGTAAAAATTTTTACTTTTATCCTTTGTGGGTTTTTATAAAGACTTTTAAAAATGATTTTCATCTTAACCTTGATACATGCACGTATTTGCATACGTGTTTAATCCATGCTACCCTTCTCTGTACTTTAATCAGCGATAACATAGAGGTATCTCCAATGGTTTTGATGCAATCTTATTATACCAGTCATGAAATTTCAAATCTCTGAAAACATGTCTAATTGAAATTTTTTGATTCTTTAATGAAGATTTGTATATTAACTTTTAACAGAAAATTAAAGACAGACAGACACACACACACACACACACACACACACACACACACCACGGCCACACATCGCTTCAGGTGTGATGCCCTGCATGTGTAGCTTCACAAACCCCCAACTGGTGGTCCAGCCTGGTGGTCAGCATCTTCTGTAGAAATTACAAAATATGTTATATGTCTTCTTTAAAAGAAGTGAACATGGGGAAGATAATTCATAAAATTATGATCTTATTATTTCTTATGGAAATTTAGCCTATGATGAATACATTCCCAGCCGAGCCAAATTCCAAAGCAGGAAAGATGAATTGAAGAAAGGCTATTTTTGCCAGGGGACTTGCCTCAGTGGTATAATTCTCAGCACATTTAGAATCTGGGTGGGTGCGTTCTTCACCTGGTGTGAGGCATTGGTCAGGCACCACAGGTGTTTAATATCTTTGTCTGTGAGCTCACTAAGGATCAGGTAGAGAAAAAAAATGTACGGATCAACTCAGGCACTTACAAAGCCTGTGCCACCTCGTCTTTGGTGGTTGGACCCGGGGGGCCTGTGCATTAAGGCCCTGATCTGTTAATGCCTGACCATCACTCAGAGCACTGCAAGGGGGTGAACCTGCAAGTGCATTGTACACTGGGAAGTTCCTGTGTGCACGGGGGAGGGGAGGCATCGGAACACTGTTGGACGCTGGGCTGAGATGCTGCTCCTCAGGACTCAGGCTTGAGACTCAGCTCGCAGTGCTGGTGGAGAGGCCATGCAGTGCTCATTTGGACATCTCTTCCACGTGGGGCAGCAGGTGCCCAGCCCCCGTGACCTTGTTAACTGAGCTTCTACATGGAGATGGACAAAGAACTCTGTGAAGTCTCTGTGTGGAGTTCTCTGAGGGAGGGGGTTCCATGGACTCCACGGTCACAGCTCAAGCTTTGTAGTCGTGTCAGAGCAACAGGAGGACAGCCAGGTGCCACAGTGGGACAACAGCGAGCTGGGAGCTGGGGTCCTCTACGGCCCCCACGAGGCACCATGGAAGCACCGATGGCCTAACTTTGAACTTACTTTGCATAAGAAAATAATGAATTTGTTGCTTTAAGAAACTTTTTTAATTGGTATATTATAAAGAACAGTGGGCCTCACCAGGCCGTACTTCACAGGACATAATTGGCTCCATCTCATTCCCCAGCATCTTCCTCTTCCTCCCCCCCTCCCCATCTCCTTGCTCCACCGCTCTGCCTTCTGTTACTAGAGAAAACGAGCTTTGCGTTGCAGGCCCCGCTGTTGACATGGGCTTGCTTTCCAGTGCCACCACGTGCTAACTGGCATGGGTGGACAGATGTCCAGCACCTCGGTCCATGCCTTCCCTTGTTGCTGCCTGAAGCGATGGCCGCTTGGAGCAATGATGCCACGGGATTAAGTTCAGAGGCAGACTGGAAATGAACAGGCTCTTTATTCTGCTAGCTTCTCTCTCCGGCTCCAACAACAACTCCTACCCGCAAATCCCACACTCCAACCACCACCAAAAGGCGCCGGCCACTCCGCAATCTCTCCGCGCCAAGTCCCGCGAGATCATGCAAATGGCATTGACCCGATCCGCAATGTCCCAGGCCAAGTCTTGCGAGACCATGGAAGGTGGTAATGCTTGAACATCTTTATGGCTCACAGCTAACCGCAATCTTAGCTATCTCCTTAATTAGGGCTCCTACATTCCCTGGGTTGGTTGAACAGCGAGACTGAGCATTCCACACCTTTGGAATAAGAGGATTCTCTGGAAACCACAGGTCTCCTGCCATATTCTTGTTGCTCTCAGCCCTTTCTGTAAGTCACTTATTTGTTTTGTCTGAGTGAGTGACGAGTGACGTGGGCTTGACAAGCTGCAGTTGAGTGTAGTCAGGAACCCTGTCTTGTAGGGCTGCCGGGAGCAGCAAGGCTAAGACGCTGTCCAGGAGCCTACCACAGCCATGTGCCACATGTCTAGAGGTCTCTCTGACCCTTCATCTTCTGCCCAGGTTCTTCTGCCTAGACTTCACATGCCTGGTAGACTCTGGAAGAGCTTCTCCTGTGTGTTGCGACTACCGGGCATCAGGCCTCCATCTTGTCTTTGATTTCCAAAGCACTGTGGGTTCCTCTTCTCCAGCTGCCATCTGTTGTCAGGTATTTGCACATCTCTCTGAGAAGATTACCAGTCCTTTTAGGATTGGATTAAGAAGCCAATCCAAAGTCGCGCATCTGAGCAGCAGGGGTTTCATTTCCTGTCTGGAGCGTAATGAGCATAAAGAACCCTAGTGATGCAGTATTTCTAAGTGTCAAATATTGATACTGATTAGAATGTTCTTAAATTATTCCCCGAATGACATTCAAGATGTTAGATTCAAAGAAATGAATTGAGGGTAGCTGGCTTCTCCTTCCCCTGCCGGATGTGTGACCTTCCCACTGAAGAACTCAGGGAGGTTCCGGCAGGCAGATCTTGGCTGAGGGCACCAGTGCAGTGGCACACGGCCGGCCGTGGGCTGCGGTGCCAGAAACGCAACTGGAAGGAAGACTTGCACAATTGTATTCAATCTTTTCTGCAAACTCACAAAGTGTCTTAAGCTTGGAAAACAGGTGCGGAAGGGACTGCACGTTGGAGCAAGAAGCCACTGTGTCCGTTTTGAAAAAGCAGCCTTTGGGCCATGCTCAGGCTCCGCCTCTGCCTCGGGTGTCTGCGGTTGACCACAGCCGCCTCATGCCCGAGCGGCCGCGGTGGAGGTCAACCGTGGGGAGTTTCTAACTTGGACCTCAGACTTCCACATGAATGGTTTGGGAAGGGTTTTGTCTCAATGTGGGTGAAATTCTCTCTCTCTCTCCTTCCTTCCTTCTTCCCTCCCTCATTTACCCCACTGATCTCTTCTCCACAGTGTTATTTTTCAAATTATGATTCTAAATCCCTTGTGCCAAACCCTGGAAAAGTACTTGTGATTAATTTCTCAAGTTTCTGGGAATAAATGCCCTGTAGAAATGTTTTGAAATGTTTTAGAAATATTTTCTTGAGAGTTATAGCTCTAGCCTTATGGGACAATATCTAAGCAGTTAGAACTAGCATGTGTCTTTCAACTGGTATTTCTAGATTGATGTGGCATTAAAATTCTGTTGCTATGCAAAAAAATTCTAATTTGGTAAAAAAAAAAATTAGGTGTATGAAAACTGAGAATAAAATTAACCTCTCATGTATCATCTCCTGAGCATGATTTTATGTTTTGTAGTCTTAAAATTTTCCTAATATAGTTCACCTCTACAGCAGTGTTCATCTGCTTGATCTGTCTCCCAGCCTTTCTCTCCAGTCCTCTGAGAGTACATTTGCTTGTGATTTACCACTTGACACTAGAGTAAGCTCAGTCCTTCCCATTTTCTATATAATTTCTAGGTGGTAGGACAGTGGAGGGTTCTGAATTAAGTCCCCTAAAAATGAAGCATGCCCCTCAGCTGGGGCTGTGGCCACGCGGCCCACTCAGGGTTAGTGCTGTGGAGACGTGAGCAGTGCTTCGGCTGCGGCCTGCCGTGGTCCCTGCTCTGAGGCACAGCTGGCCCGGGTCAAGGGGAGTCGGTGCATTTTCATGACTGAGATTTGTGGTCCCCATTTTGCATTCACACTCAGTCAGCTTTCCCCCCACTATCTGCATACCTCGCCCAAATCAAAAACATCTGTACTGGAAAGACACTGTTCAGAGAACGGAAAGAAAGCTTCAGACTCTTAGAAATGTCTGTAAGTCACGTGTCTCTGGCCAAGGACAGTTACCCACCATAAATAGAGAATTTCAAAAACTCAATAAGGAAACAATGTCCGTTGTCAAAAGAGATAAAATGTTTGACTATTCATTTCGCAAAGATTGAATATGGATTGCAAAGAAGCATGTAAAGAGACGTTCAGCATCACTGATCATCAGGAAATCACTAATTAAAAATGGCGTGCTCCCATATATCTATTAGCAAAGCTAAAATTAGAAAAAAAAAATTAAAACCTGGCAATACCAAGTGCTGCCCGCACTGCAGAACACACAAGAACTGCTGTGGCGTGCCGGTCAGACCACAGAAAGACCAAACCCTGAAGAAGGCTGGCGTTCAGTAGGAACTTACCAGGTGTCCTCCGCGTGGGTCGATGTGAAATCTGTGCCGTCTGCTCCTGCTCGCTTAGTACAGATGGACAGCACGCACCCCGTCCAAACTCGGTTACCCTGCCAGGCTTTTTCTTTCCTTTTTTCTTTTGTTGGTAAAATCTCAAAGGTGAAAACACCTCAAATGTCCATCAAAAGGTGAACAGATAAAGCAAATTGTGGAAGATGCTTACAGTGGGTCACGGCTCGGTAATAGGAAGAGATGAGCTGGCATGCCTGCGACAAATGAGCCAGTCTTGAAGTAACCGTGCTGGTGCGGGAAGTTGAGCAAGGACGGAGTGCGCACTACAGGACCCCGTTGATGGACGTTTCTCACACACAGGACACAGCGAGACAGACAGCTTCCCACGTAGTGTTCACGATATGGAACCCGAGGCCTGTGACGGCTGCAGACACGCACGCGCGTACCCCTAGACTCGCTTCTGTCATGTACATCCATAAAAATGCCAAATAAACTGTCAGCCGCGTGTGATCACGTCACGTTAAGACAACAGACGTGAGTTGAAAGGGCTCCTTCCAGGAACACGAGGATGATCGTGTACTAGCCGATCCACTAGTCTGTACCATGTTCATAGACACCTTATCGAGAAATACCGATACACCGGCAGAACCCTGTCAGACCCCTCACCAAGGCCACGGTCACCCGACGACACTTCCCATGCGCAGCCTGAGCTCAGTCTTTTCTGTGAAGCCGCCCACTGAAGCCGCTGCCCTCTTCTCTGGGAAGCTGTCGTTCTCCGTCTGGGTCTTTGCTCACTCCTGCGTCCCCCGTCCACTTCCCGCCTCCTGGCGGCTCCCACTGGCCGGTCCCCGACCGGCTTCCGCCCCTGAGCCGCTCTGCGCTTCTCCTTAGTCCACACCAGGACGACGGAGCCAGACCTCGGTGTGGGACAGGCCTGGCTGTGGTGATGGGGCCCGAGCGGCAGGCTGCTGGGAGTGTGCCAGGCACTCTGGGGTGCGCGAGTCATGATGGTGAAAGCAGCTGGGGCTGGGCCAGAGCAGAAAGAAAGAGACCCCAATGAGTGCTATTTGGCAGCTGTCCTGGTCCTCCTTTTCTGTCCCCTTCATTCTGGGATCTGCCACCTGCAAGTGGTGGCAGCCCGCAGGGTGTGCTTTCTCCTGGCCTGTCTTGCACAGCTGTTCTGGAGTCCACAGACACGGGCCCCTGACTCCGGAGATCCAACGAGTCAGCTTTCCCGCCCTCCCCAAAACCCAGCGGCAAAGGCAATGGTGAAGAACCCCACGGGAACTTTATCCGTGCAGGCGTGCGTAGAAGAGGCAGGACCCACGGCCTTGGCCCTGTCCTTGTAACATGACTATGGTGCCGTATTTGCTGGCTCTTTCTATGATGCCCATCTTCATCAAGACAAATAACCCCACATCGGGGAAGAAAAAGGTTTTCAGATTCGTAGAGAGAAAGCAGGTCAGCAGGTTAAAGCGGGCCAGGCCAGGCCAGGCCAGGCCAGGTGAATCCTGGAGAAGAATGTGAGCTCAGGAGACCCATCAGGCAGGAGGGAAGGTCAGCCTGTGCTACCGCAGGAGATCACACCAGGTGCGCTAGCAGATGAAAATAAAAAGCAGCAGGATGAAGCCTTAGAACGCGAGTACTGCCTTCCCTCTGCCCGGTTAGAGGCAGGGCCAGTGCTCCGGGAGCCCCTGTGTGGAGGGATTCAGGAGGGCTTCTGCACAGACCAGGGAGGAAAGCTCAGGTCTCATCAGCTGTGCAGAGCAGTGGAGGCAGCACGGGGGTAGGGAGCCAGGAATGGACCAGATATCACTGCCCCATGTGCACGCATGACAAACGGCCGGTGTGATTCTACATCATGCACAAGCAGAAAATCAGATATCACTGCCCCATGTGCACGTATGACACACGGCCGGTGTGATTCTACATCATGCACAAGCAGAAGAATGAGAACTTGTACTCCTTTTTCTGTATGAAGTATCAAAGTGCATTCTACTGTCATGTACAACTAATTAGAACAATTAAAAAAAAAGTAGTGATGATTTTTCTTTTGGCTTTCTTCTGATCACATCATTGTTTTGATTTTTGAGTTTTATAACAACACATATCATCTATGTTGCTTAGTAATATGGTAGGTTGTGACAAGTCTTTAGTTAGAAAGACTCTTGTATTCAATGCAACAAAATGAAATTAAAACCTTTATCTCTCACCATGCACAAAACAATTCAAAGTGGATCAAGGACCTAGGAATTAGACCAGAGACAATACACCTAATAGAAGAAAAAGTAAGCTCCAATTTCCAACATGTTGGATTAGGCCCCAAGTTCCTTAATAAGAATCCTGTAGCACAAGAATTACTACCAAGAATTAATGAATGGGATAGATTTAAACTAAAAAGCTTCTTTTCAGCAAAAGAAACAATCAGTGAGGTGAATAGACAGCCAACTAATTGGGAACAAATATTTAATACATGTACATCAGATAGAGCACTAATCTCTAGAATATATAAAGAACTCAAAAAACTTTACACTAAAAAAACAAATAACCCAATCAATAAATGGGCTAAGGAATTGAGAAGACACCTCTCAGAAGAAGATACACGATTAATCAACAAATACATGAAAAAAGGTTCAACATCGCTGGCAATTAGAGAAATGCAAATCAAAACTACTCTAAGATTTCACTTCACTCCAGTCAGAATGGCAGCCATCAAGAACACAAGCAACAATAAATGTTGGAGAGGATGTGGGGAAAAAGGCACACTCATACATTGCTGGTGGGACTGCAAAATGGTGAAACCAGTATGGAAAGCAGTATGGAGATTTCTTGGAAAACTGGGAATGGAACCATCCTATGACCCAGCCATCCCACTCCTGGGTCTATTCCCAAAGGACTTAAAAACAGCATATTACAGTGACACAGCTATCTCAATGTTTGTAGCTGCGCAATTCACAATAGCTAGGTTGTGGAACCAACCTAGATGTCCCTCAGTAAATGAGTGGATTAAGAAAATGTGGTATATACGCACAATGGAATTTTACTCAGCAATAAAAGAAAACAAATTAATGGCATTTGCAGGTAAATGGATGAAGTTGGAAGACATAATGCTAAGTGAAGTTAGTCAGTCTCAAAAATCCAAGTACCAAATGTTCTCTCTTATATAAGGAGGCTATTTCAAAGTATTGTTGGATGGGGGTACATAGGAGGATTAGAGGAACACTAGAATGGTCAAGGGAAGGGAGGGTAAGGGAGGGAGCAAGAGGGGAGGGAGGGGGAGAAAAGAAAAAAAAAAGGTGGTTGAATGAGACGGATATCATTTTCCTTAATGCATGATTGAAGACCTGAATTGTACGAATATACTTTGTATACAAACAGTTGTATGTAAAAAGATACTAAATATATGCACTATGAGTTGTACATATTAAAAATTATAAAAATTAAAAAAAGGAAAATGTAAAAAAGCATGGATAATTAAACAGATATTACCTGTTTTTAATAATATCAAATAAAGTTTCTGCTCCCTGGGGGGAAAAAAAAAAAAGAAAGACTTGTATTCAATTTCAGCAGGCTGGTAATATTTGTGGGTCATTGCTATAATAACAAGGGGAAAGATCAGAAACTGTGCAAAACCAAATTATTAAAGAGTAATACAACAAGCAGATGAAATTCATACTGGAAGGAAGAAAAAATGCATGGGGAATTGTGAATTTTTATTTTAGGCATTTCAAAACTCTGGCTTGACTGCTCCTATGCCTGTGAAACCATGCCTGAGTTAACACCTTGGTCACCCCCCCAGTGGCACCTGTGTGCCCGGCAGCGACAAGGGAGGGTTTGTCAGAGTTTCAAGTGCACAACTGGACAATGAATACTCATGCTTATAAAGGATGGGCTTCACGTGGACAGATCTCTAAGGAAACCTTCCTGTGTGTGTGCCTCGTGTGCACACGCGCGTGCCTTTGTTCACGTCTGGTGTGCACCTTCCCCATCTTTAAAATGATCATAGAAGCGGTAGTGGGGCTTGCTCACAACACCTGGGCAGTATTTTGGAACATGCTCTGGTTCACTCAGGGAGGCCTGCAGCTGTGACCACTGTCCTCAGGCAACACGCCAGCATCCCCACTGAGTCGGGTGGATATTGGTCATCTCTCCTGCTCTCTTTCCCAGGAAAAGACCCACAAAGTGCCTGGGTTGGGTCTATAATATAATATATTAACCTTTCATGAAACTAATGATATAATAATAGAAATGCAATCATTTTACATCTTTATTGATCTGGTAAAAACAGGAACATTCAAAGATTCAATTTTCAAGTGAGTGTAATTACCTGCCGGTTACCTGCCAGGTTTTGAACTGACAAGTTTCTCTATTTTAAATCACGGCTCTTTCTCGTCACTTACAGGATCTTGTGTGTCTTCTATTGAACTGGGTTGAGAGTCCTGGATTTCTGGCTCTGTCAACCTTGGGAACAGGTTGCCCCTGTGACCACCTCAACATCGTCTGAGGAGTGCTGGGAGCCACTTAGCCCCACGTGGGGCATGTCACATGTCCTCTGACTCCTCAGTGCATAAACTGGACAGCAAAGCTCAAATTCTACTCGCCTTTGCACCCTCAGTTTTAGCCCTGCCTAGGAGACATGCGGGAAATTCTGGTGAAGCAACAGATGGGAGAACATAGTACAGATCTCTGGAAAACCCCAGCGTACGGGAACGACAGCAGCACAGGGGAGAGGAGCATGGAGCAGGTGGGAGGGAGGAGGGCCGGGGACAGCGGGCGCTGGAGGGGATGGCCCGGAGGATGCTGAAGTGTAGGAGAAACCTAGTGGAAACGCCACCAACATGATGATGCAAACAAACAAGAACTGTCTTGACATTGTTGTCACGAGCCTGGTGCCAGGGGCAGCTCCTCTCGCTGCGCCTTGCTGCGCTAGCTCTGGAGGTTCTCCTGCTCCCTGGGGTGGCAGGTGAGGGGTGTGACCCGGCCCTCTGTCCTTGGTCCTCACTGTGGGGCTACACCGTGGCTCTCAGGATGCCTGAGTGAGTGTGAAACACCCACATGTGCAGGCTTCTCAGAAGACGCCAGTGGTGTAGGAGCCCTGATTAAGGAGATGGCTAAGATTGCGGTTAGCTGTGAGCCGTGGAGATGTTCGAGCATTGCCACCTTCCATGATCTCGCGAGACTTGGCCCAGGAGATTGCAGACGGGATCGGCGCCATTTTGTGGTGTGGTTGGAGGAGCGTGGACGGCGTGTTGGAGTTGTTGTTGGAGCCGGACAGAGAAGCTAGCAGAATAAAGAGCCTGTTTGTTTCCAGTCCGCCTCTGAACTTATTCCTGCGGCGTCGTTGCTCCAAGAGGCCATTGCTTCAGGCAGTGACACAGTGGGAGATGTGTCCCAGGACCTTCAGACCCTCAGCTCCTCAGACCACGGCAGGCGCGTGGACCCCCAAGTCAAGACGTTGGCGATTCTCAATGAGGGCCTGCCCTCGGAACGGACTCTGGCTGGGGTGTCCTCTCTGGGCTTCTCTAAGTGCTGCCTCTGACTCCCACCCAGCAGAGCGGGGCATTTGGTAGGCCACACAGAGGGCTTGAGACTGTGAGGAATGCAGAGGGGAGAGGCTCGACTCTGGCCGAGAGCGTTCTGGGTGGCCTCCCGAGGTCTGCCTGCAGCTTGGGAGGTCTGCAGGGTAGAGGACTGGACTGTCCCCTCGCTGATGGATCCAGGGTAGTGAGACAGGGACGCCCGCACCCAGGCTGTCACAGCAGGGAGTGTGGCAGTGTCTCCCGTGTCCTGGATGAGACGGGGCTGGAAGGGGGTCTCTTCTACAGAGCTGCCCGGCGGCATGAGATTGCAGTGGGAGAAGGCCAGGGCACACGGCCAGGGTACAGCGCCTGAGTTAGAACTCACGGTGTCCCCACATTAAGGGGCTTAATATTGGCAAGGGTCCTGGGGTAGGGGGCCCAGCACAGGCCTCTTGAAGAGACCATAGGAGTAGCCCATCATAGGTGCGACTTGGGTCACTTGTCAGGCCCCCTATGGGTGCAGACAGGAAACTGCCCCCTCCTGTGTCTCCCCTCCCCCTCCTCACCCCACTGTTAGGTGGGGAGGGGGTAAGGAGAGAAGTGAAAAGTGGAGAGCTTTGTGTTATTTCCTCCTTTCCCCACTGCTGTCAGTGTCAGTGAAAGGTGGAAAGGTATCATCAGTGTAAGGTCAAACAGAGAGTTTGGGTCACTTTCCAGGACTGGACATTCAAATTGCTGATGGTGATGTATGATTTTCAAAACCATAAATTCATGACTTTCAGGACTTTCAATATTAGATGAACTCATTGTTTCAGTAAGCTTTTGCATCACTGTGACCAAATTCTCTGATGAAAACAACTTAGAGATGAAACATTTGAGGTTCGTGGCTTCAGAGGCCTCAGGCCACACGTGGCCACCTCCTCCTGCTACCGGCCCACGGTGAGGCAGCACATCCCGGGGAAGGACTGCACGGGGGGAAGCTGCTCAGCTCACGGAGGCTGGAAGCAGGGGGTGGGGTGGGGTCACAGGGAAGATGCATCTTCCCAGAGCATGTCCCCAGTAACCTGCCCCTCCAGCCACACCTCATCTGCATACAGTCACCATCCAGCCTTCAAACTGGAGTGGAGCCTAGAGCTCTCATGACCTCATAATTTACTTCTGAACACTCCCGAGTTTACAGAAGCTTCTGGGGCCACCTTGCATCCCAACCATAGCATTCTGTCCCTGCTCCTCAAAGCTCAGCCCCTCTCACAAAACCAAATGAGTTCATCTCAGTTCCAAGAGTCTCATGGTCTTAAGAGTTCCAGCATTACCCCAGAATCCAGTGCAGGCCCAAAGTCTCTGAGATTAAAGACAAACTTAACTGTGAGCCTCTGTAAAAATAGAAAGCAACTTACACATATCCAACATACAGTGACAGAATGAACATTCCTACCCACAAGGAGGGATAGGAGCCCAGCAAGAAGGCACGGGATTGAAGCAGGAGCAAAACCCACCTGGGCAGACAGGGCCTGTGACTGCCTGTGGCTCCATGCAGAGCATCTCGGGCACCAGACCATGGCCGTGCCCTCCAGAGGGCTGGGGAAGCACTGCCTGTGGCCTTGCTGGTTGCCATGAACATAGCCTCTCTTTTACACTGACCCTGTCTGCAGCCGGTGGCTTTTCTGGGCAAACATTCCATGTCACTAGCATCTCTTAATTCTTGGCTTTCGTCTCACCACCATGACTTCGTGCACTGCCATCTCAGGGGCAGCCTGCAAGGACTCTGACCTTGCTACACTTTGCCTGGCCTCCCAGGCTGCCCTCCTTTGAGACTCAGTGGAAGCCAGTGGAAGTTTCCCTGACCCCTTAACTTGAGCATCTCGCCATCTTGCAGACTAGCACCATGTGAACGGTGCTAAACTCTTCCGCCCGTTCATGCAAATCCTGGGCCTCCTGAGGTCATGGACACAGTGACCTCTGAGGGCCCGCATGACTCAGAGTGACAAAATGACTTGTTAGGTCCGTCCCTCTGTGTGAGTAGCTTGTCCCCAAGATCTCTTCTACGCCCAAAGGTTTTCTCTCAATAAGGTGGAGGGGCTAGGAAAGAATAGAGGTGCCTTGGATTAGGCAGAGGGGAGTGAAGGGAGGGGAGGGGGAAAGAGGGTAGGAAAGAAGGTGGAATAAATCACACTATTATCCCATGTGCATATATGATTACATGACTGGTGTGATTCTACATCATGTACAACCAGAGGAAGGAAAAGTATGCTCCAAGTAAGTATGATGTGTCAAAATGCACTCTACTGTCATGGATAGCAATTAGAACGATTAAAAAATAATGCCTAAACAAATCAAAGGAATTTTCCTTTACACATTCTTGGTCTGTAATGGGTGTGGTCTTGCAGACTCCTGAGATGCCTCAAGCCATCTTTCCACTGCCTCCTACAAATTACTTTGACTCTCTTTAGGGACTATAATCTTTTCAATAAGCACTGCACTTTTCTGTCAAGCTGAAAGTTTTAAAATCATTTAGCTCTGCTCTGTGCTCCCATCTCTAACAGCAAACTTGACTCAATGCTGTCTGCAATATCCATGCCACTGAATGAATGCTGCGCTGCCTTGAAATTTCCTCCACCACATTAATTTTTGTCCATCACTTTTAAATTCAGCCTCACACAAAGTCTCAGGACATTGGCAAAATGTGGCTGGGTTCTTGGACACGATATAACACAAGGGGCCTCTGATCAAATGCGGAGGTCCATGGTGGACTCCGCAAGAGGTGCAGTGTAGCACGATCTATCAGGGGGATGCCAAAGTGGGTTGTCAGCCCGGGGGTACTACGCCAGCGCTCAATGCAGCACAAAGTAAAGGAGTCAGCTGGTGGCAGAAGAAATCAGCACTCATACATGAGTTAGGCTGTGGAATCTTCTGCTTCTGCTGCTGCTTCTGCTGGTTCTGTTTCTGCTGCTTCTTCTGCTAGTTTTTTTTCAGTTTGTACAAGTATATAAGCAACATTTCTTGGCATTACACATTCTTTTACATCACAAAACTTAGGAAAGAGGTTGAATCATTTACTGATTACATATCAGACATACGTATCAAGGCTATGTATAGATAGTTACATGAACTGTACATAACTATCTGCGTATGTTATAACTTTGACCTCACATCTCTAACTTAGTCAATCTTTATGCATACTGTTTAAACTTGCCTGATAAAAGTTAATTTTGTCTGACTGGAATTTCAAGGCACTTATTGATTTTCGTAACAAGAATCAGGGAAAGGCAGCTTTGAAGGACTTTTGTTCTAAAGATTTGTATTACTACATGAAATTATTTTGAAAATAAGAGGGATTTATTTTCAATCATAAAAAGACTCTTAAGGCTACTTAATTAGGAACATGTTATTTTAGTATAGAAAAGGTTTTTTATGTTTTTAGCTCTAGATTCCAGAAAAATTAATTTATAGAATTAGTTTCATTATAAGTAATTGAAATAGTGATACCTGGTGGCCACATGTATGAATAAAGAACAGAACAGCAAGTAAATAGGAGAAGCTACGCAGTCAAAGTTAACTCTTTCAGCACCATGATATCTTTCATGAAAAAAGAGAGGGTTTTATCAGCAGAAAGGTTATAGGGAGCATAGGGAACACGAGCAGATCACATTGGAGGAACAGCCACAGCCAATCCTTGTGGTGGTTTGATTTTTTGTCATATGTCAGGGCAACACCCTGGGCTAGGCCAAATCCACGTATCAGGAAGTCAGAGAGTTGTGTTTTTGACTGACATGTTCTTAATGTCCCCAACATTTTCCCCCCTTTTTGTTTTTATGGATGGGAGCCCACCTTACTTGAGGGTGTACCTGTCTTAGGTTGCCCCCCTCTGGGGGTCTTACCCGTCATTGACCACCAACTTAGCACTTCAGGTGGACTTACCCAAGGCCAGCAAGCCACGGCCGAGGGGAGACGTGGGACAGAACAGTCGCCTTTGGGAAGGCTTCCCAGGGATGATCTAGACTTCCACATCCTGTCAAGGGCCGTGGCCTAGTTCATAGGGCTCCCAATCAGCATTGCTGAGGGCAGCATGTTGTTGGCGGACCACCATAAGTGGTACCGATTTGGCCCTATCCTTAAGGAAGATGCCATTAAGATGCCACAATCAAATTTCCAAAAGATCTCCTCATCTCTCTGAATCCTCATGAGCACAGTCCACATTCCTACTGATATTCTGGATCTCCGAGCTCCCACCAGTATCACCCATTAAGCTCCACTTACAACATTCTAAAGCATTTCTAAACTTTAAAATATCCCTCCTGTAAACCATTTTCAAAGACTTCTGAATCACCCGGTCAACTTCGTCCCAGCGATGACCTCACTTCTTTATGCCAATTGTTGTTTCAGTAAGCTTTTGCATTGCTGAGGTCACAGTCCCTGACAAGAACTACTCAGAGGAGAAAGATATATTGGGGCTCACCGTTTCAGAGGCCTGACCCCATTGATCTGGGCTCAAGATGAGTCAGCGCATCACGAGGAACAAGTCCTGTGGAAGACAGCTGCTTGGGTCCTGGCCAGATCAGGAAGCAGAGAGAAAGAGAGGGAAGGGGCCACAGGGAAGATGCTCCTTTCCAGGGGACACCCCCATGACCTACCTACTAGTGACATACCCCTCCTGCTGACAGTTACAATCCAGTCATTAAATCAGGAGGGACTGCTCAGTCATACTTCTCTAACCTGGTCTAACATCATGTGACCTCTGAATATTCATTCCTGCGTTAGCACGGGCTTTTTGGGGACCACCCCACACCCACACCACAGCACTCATGGCAAAGATTTCAGTAAGTTCATTTATTAGTGAAGAAGAAAACATGATGTTTATGTCGATTCAAAAAGCCCTTTAGAAATTAAAAATATGAAGGAAATTTGATTAAAACATGTTGGGATATGTTTGGATAGATGTGAATCTTATTAACGTCCTACAACATTAAATCTGGGGCTTAACCTTATGTCTGGGGCTTATTTGACCCACATATCAGAAATTATTTGTATCTCTCTTAAATAAACACCTACATGTTATCTGTGCACCTCCAGAATAATATATAACAACATATTTAAAAATACAAGTCTAGCATAACACTGAAAGACTGCGATCTTTTTTTAATATTTATTTTTTAGTTGCAGTTGAATATAATACCTTTATATTTTTTCATTTATTTTTATGTGGTGCTGAGGATTGAACCGAAGGCCATGCACATTCTAGGCGAGTGCTCTACCGCTGAGCCACAACCCCAGCCCCAAGGCTGATTTTCTTGCCTATTTCCAAATTTCAGACGGCTTCTCTGACCGTGAACTGAGCAGGTGTGAGGCCCCTGCTGTAAGAACCGTCTTGCTCTCTGTGAAGGGGAAGATCTCATCCGTGGAGCCAGCCTGAGCTGGGCACCCAGGCTGGGGGTGCATCCCTCGCCCAGAAGGATGGCAGAAGCCCACAGGGAGAAGTGTCTTGCTGACGTGGTGAGCACCGCGTCCCCTGTTTGCTCACACGTCTCCCTCATCTCTGCCCAGGCGGTGACATCCTGTTTGGTAGACATGCCAGAGTCTGTTCACATTCCTGGTCACACATCTCCAGGGTGAAACCACCGCCCACTTCAGAGTTGCCTGAGTGGCTTGTGCAAACGTGGGTTATTGGTCCCCCTTAAAGACTCCAGACCAAAGTGTGGAGCCCCTCGTGCTGCGGGAGTTTAGATGATCTTGTGTGTGCTGTGGTGTTGGAGAAGCACGTGTCACAGGCTTCTCTTCTGCCGTTGGTCCTTTCGGTGGCTGGTCTGCTGGGTACATCATGTTCTGGTGTGACTCTGGCTGTTTCATAATTGTCATGTTCTTATCAGCATTACAACACAGTCAATTTTTAGATGAGTGTGAGAAGCCAAAGACGTTCCTAGACAACAGAACAGATGAGGTAATGTGGCAGTCACAGCACGGAGGCATGGCCTGGACTTTCTTTCTCCTGTGATAATAATCATCCTGACATTTGCAAACATGAGACTGATTTTAAAAGTCTCACATTATGTGAGGTCCACTTGTGGCTTTGTGGTCCCACTGTGGAGATGTTTTACTTGGTGAGCTGGTGGCTGTAATTGTAGGTAGTGATGATAAAGTGACACATCTTACAAGAGCATGGCTGATGGTTTGTAACAGAGACCTTCAGAAATCGTGCATGTGGTGTGGTGTTCACACAACTCCTGCTGGATGCTTTCAAGAGCCCTCAGATTCTCATTCTGTGTCTTTATTTTATTTTGTGGCAGTTGAGCTCATTGACAGCTGAGCTCATTGGTGACAGGCATTTGTAAGAACAGGAGAGTTGCTGTTGGAGTCAGGGCTGCTGACGGAGGCTGCAGGTGACCGTGCCAGGAGGAAGGAAGAGTCACGTCCCCCAAACAGGAAGGACAGGGAGGACCTCGGCCTCGGGAGCTCAGGCTGACCACATAGCCGTGCTGCCTTCTGCAGACGCTTCCCAAGCCCTGCGCCGTGACCATTCTGAATCAAAGTCAAAGAAGGTTGGATCCCTTTTGTTTCATAGGAGATGAAGCAACTTGAAATTCCAGAGGAGGGCAGATGGGGGAAGAGAAGGCAGGCCCGGAGGCGGGCGTCTTCTGACAGCAGAGGACTGGCCCCAACAAAACACTGTGCTCTTTGCCAAGGAATTTGAATAGCCGTTTGTCTCCTCTTAGGACTTCTGGGGATTCAACATTTTCTTGTGGAGAGATGATTTAGGGAGGTCTTGAAGTGTCAGGGACTGAAGGAGCGTGCAAGGACCCAGAGTGAAGAAGGGAGACCATCAGAAAGTAGGTTCTCAGGAAATTCTCAGATATGTGGGGATTGCTTGGTTGAAAACACAAACCTGGGAATTCGTGTTATACTTCCCCCATTTTGAGGGTCAGAGTTTACAGTGGAGAAGTAATTATAGTCGTTGTAAGAAAACAGGAATCATGCATTATATAACAGAAAAGTCCAACTGCAAGCATAAACACTCCAACCTTCTATTTCCAAATGTTTTCTGGATGACTACTAAGCCCAAGTACTGAGCACCAGTACCTCCAAAGACCAGGTAACTTGGAGCAAGCAAGTGGGCTCACTCACCTCCAAGCCAGCTCTGAAGGACGAGTCGGCGTTTCCAGCTGGACAATCAGGCTGGAGCAGGGACTGGAGAGCCGGGGAGGTCCCGGCCGAGCACACACAGACACACGGGGGGGAAGGGCCCTGAGGTTCCAGGAGCAGCACTCGGTTCAGCCAAGCTGGGGAGCTACGGGAGCCGGGTCTGAAACCCGCGCACCTGAGCAATCTAGCGCGGTCAAGGTAAGGAGCGTGGACGTTAACCTGGAGGTGCAACGGCTTTCACAAGATCAGAGTGACATTCAGAACAACAAGTTCCTGCAGGCTGTGTGGGAAGGTCGCTCACGCAGACAGAGGACCCAGCCTCTTCCGCAGCCCGGCCGCCCAGGGCAGCTGCTGATGCCCTGGGTCGGGAAGAGTCGCTGGGCCTCAGGCTCCCCTGTCTCTCCTCACGGGTCACTCTCTTCGTGCCCATTACCAGCAGTGATGGTGACGAGATCAGCTGGGACCACGCCCTCTCTCGGGTCCAGGGGCTGTGCTGTTGCAGTTTGAGGCAGGTGGAAAGTGTGGCGATCTGGAATCAAGATCGCGGGCGTCATGTTGACAGAAACGCCCGCTCCTTGCCATGTCTTTGTCACTTCTCATCCAGCTTTTACAGTCACGAGGCCCTTAGGACACACTGTCTCCTGGCTCTCAGGACACGTGTCCTCATCCTCAGGGGAACGCTGACATTTCCTCCTAAGGTAGCTTTTCCTGCCCTCACTGAAGGCAGGGGAATACTGGGAGGCAGGTTAGCAGCCTGGATGGACACGGGGCCTGGAAAGACCTTGAAGAACCAGTCAGGACTGCACAGGGACCTTGTGTCCCGGGGATCACGTTGGGACCCGACACAGGGCCTGCTCAGTGGAAAGAGGACAGCTTCCAAAGGCCAGTCGGTGCTACTGCCCAGAGGACGGGCCTGCTGGCAGGTCACTGAAGTAGGAAGACAGCAGAGATTTCTTTCTTTCTTTCTTTTTTTTTTAATATATATTTTTTTATTTTTTTGCTTTAGTTGTACACAATGCGTTTTATTCAATGCGTTTTATCTGTACGTGGTGCTGAGGATGGAACGGGGTCGCCCACGCGCTAGGCGAGCGCTCTACCGCTGAGCCACAATCCCAGCCCCAGCAGAGATTTCTGTAAAACGCTTAAAATGTGTTAACACTTTAGAAAAGAGCCATACATAAGGAACTAGAGATATTTTCTGCGATTTAATTAGTCTTGTAGGATCTTCTCAGGACCTGGGAGATCCGTTTCTACCACCCATCACCCTGGTACTAGTTGCACAGCTAAACAACCAGGCAGTGAAGGAGAGAGATAACTTTTGAGCACAAAACACTTGGCATAACTTGAAGGGCTACGTTATAAAGAAGCCGATTCTGAGAGTGGAAGGTGGAGGACGTGGGTCCAAGGTCTAAAGGCCCAGGCAGAGGAGCAGACGCCTGTTTCGTCAGCCACTATCCATAGGACAGCATTTCTTTATTAAACAGACAGAAGTTTTGTTAACGGATTATGTAACAAAATATCAATGATTCATGGACGTATTTTTATTCTTCCTTTGCAGATTACATTTTTTTTCTACAGAGATTAATTTGAAAACTCTTTGTTATGGAACATCATGCACAAGTTCATATTCTAACATTTGTTGAGAATGTTATTTTTTATACAGATAATAACATTTTAGCTGTTCCTCACAGTTCCAGGGGGGAAATACTATTTTAAAATCTAGAAAGTGATGTAATGAAGATTCACAAAGCTCAGTTGAAGGGTGAAAAGTTTGCTGCCTTGGGTGCACCTTCAAATATTTAAATTTTTTCCAAGTTTATGTGAGATTGTACATATATTTATATGTGTGTTTATATGCACATGCATTTATGTTTCCATGGCCAATTCCCGAAGGAGCATATTCATTCAAAGTAATTTTGCTGTAGAACACTTAATCACTTAAATTCTGGGACATTCCCCTGCTTACCTTAGGCTAAAACAAAATCTCAAAGGAGCTATAAAAATTGACCTTTAAAGATCAATGGTCAGTACCACTAGGTACTATCTGAAAGTTACTTAATGCAACATGAATAAAACTTACCCAGACCCTAACCAGGATTGATGTGGGAACTTGTAAAATTGGTTCTGATTTTTAAGAGATAATGGTGGAGACATTTTCTCCAATTCTGCCATATTGAAAACGTGGTACTAAGTGTGAGTCCTGCTCAGACAGACGTCTTGCAGTGCCTGGGTGGGTGTGGTGGGTGGGATCCTCCTCAGATCAGATGTGGTGCCACAGGAGCAGGTGCCACGTGGGAGGAGGCCACAGGAACGCTGCAAGCCACCAACCAAGTGGGGTGGGCAGCACAGCCAGTCCGCCCTGGGCCTCCCTGAGCTGAGCGGCTTTTCCCCGTGAGACTTTATTCCTGCTGCTACATGGAAAGGGTGGCAGAACAGAGTGTTGAAGACCCACCACATTTGATGCTTACACAGAATTTTCTTTGTAATGAATGTCAGTGTGATTCAGGTAATTCCCCACCTGGGAGCAGGTCTGTGTAACTTAACTGGGATTGTGGGAAAATGTGAATTGGTATCAGTTTTTTGCATCACTCACAATGCTTCATGCTTGCCCATGAAGAGGAAGGAAAACTTGAAAATGCGACAATAGAAACAAAAATCTCCCTTTCTTTCAGGTATTAACGTAATAAGTCTAGATAATCCTGCAGTGGGCCGTTCAGTACAACACGTATTTCACGCCAACATGACCAGGCCAGCTAGCGATGCTCAGCCCATGAAGGCCGATGCATGTGAAATCTGTAACTTTAGCGGAAGATCCCAAGGCTGGGGGTCTTTCCAGGACTGGCTGTCTTACCTGACTCTCGTACGTTTTGTTTTCATTAATAATACACGCTGGCCTCATCTTTTAAAGTTCAAGGTTATATCGCTATGAACATAACATGCTTATCTTCTGTTAGACCCTCATAAATTTGAGTTGACAGTCTTTATTATAAGATAAACATTTCATTTAATAAGTTTACAAACTCGTGGGCCAGACTTACAGAAACACACCTTTGGTCCTTCAGAGCTTTCAGAGACAACATCTGATTTCACTTCCACCCACTGTTGAGGTTCTGATTACTTTGATATAATAGCTGCGGGACTTTATTTTTTTACTGATCAGACAGATTCCTCACTAATATGTAGCAGAAAAGACACATTAAAATTCTGTTCTATTTGACAGGTCTATAGCTAAAGTCAGTTGGATCCAATTTATTCTCTCGGGTCTGTCATACTGAAAAAATCTTTGATGTTTCTTCATCCATATTTGTTTAGTGAACCTAAATGTTTTGTGCACAATGAAACCCAGAATAATTTAATGAATTTGACCTTAACTTACGTGTTTGTATTTTTTTACACTGAAACAGACTTCAGCTCTCTGTTAATTTAATTCCTTTGTTTGTGATACCAGCTCAGTTTTTTTCAATTGTATAATATAGAAGAACACATCATTGAAGTTAATATCTACATTTTTATTGAAGCAGTTTATATGGAAGTAGTTAGTGTTGTATCAATGATGTATTAGTATAATACCCAGGAACAGTTTTCTATTTTTATTATAGTATAATATTACTAGATATTTTATAAATGTTATATATTATGGTACACACTTATGTCATTATAACAAATTATAGATATTGAAGCCAGAACATAGATTTGAAAATTAAGGACGTGAATTTTGGAACTTCACTTTATTAAATGATCAATAGACTTCAACCAAATAATATATTTTCTGAGGTTGATATTTTAAGTTGGGGCAAATAGTAACTTTCCTAAGACTGCTTTGAAGCTGAAAAGATAAATTTCTTTCTGGAAAAGTTTTGTTAGAAAATAGGTCCTACAGTTTGGATGTAGAATGTCTTCCAAAGGCTCATGAGTTGCCTGCTGGTGTGGTTGGGGCCTGTGGTACGCTTGGGACCGTTCTGGAGGTGGGGCCTGGTGGAGAAGTCAGGTCAAGGGGGTATACCCTTGGAGGGGATGTTGAGACCTGACCCTGGGGCTCTGGGTGAACAGGCGTCCTCCAAGCCTGGAGCCCTGAAGTTCCGTGCTTGTGACAGGTCATAGACCTCAGTATATAAGTAGTTAGTGATGCTAATAAGATTTCAAAAGAACACAGAAATATTTGAAAGATACTTTTTTTTTTTTTTTTTTTAACTAATTCATGTACTAATTTGGTGAGTTTTTGTAAGAACTTGTTCTGGATCTGGGCTACGTAAAATTGAAAGAGCCGTGCAATTCTAACTGGGTGCAGTTGGAGCAGATAGAGCCATATTTCGTGTCATTCTGTCAATTTTTAATCACTTTCAAACTTTCAAAAAAGTTACAAGTACCCCTTTAGGGTTAGTTAAGAAAAAATTGTTGGGATGTTTCCTCACTCCTGGGGACTGGAGTGTGTTTCTTCTACCAAGGAGAGTAAGTTCCCACATCCCCATGACAGTAATCTTGGGATGGAGAAGTCTGCGTCGATACACTGTTGCCAGTCCAGCTCTCCCGGAGCCCACTAGTGTTCCTCACAGAGAGTGGCTGTTTGGAGTGCCCGTTTGGAGTGCCCGTTAACACTAGCAACATGTCTTTTGTTTCCTGCAACCTGAAAAGGTTGCACAGACATCCACAAACTGGACCTTTCTTGGGGCTGCGGGTGGCCGTTCTGCAGACTGGCACTGGGGCTCTCTGCGGTGCAGAAGCCGCGAGCAGTGACCTGGCTGCATCCTGAAGGGCAGCGGGACTTGGGCGGGCCGCCAGCACTTGGTCAGGGTGCGCCTCTCGGGTGGCTCTGTGTACAGCTCAGCTCCCCACGGCTTGATGGACAGGCATTTCGTGGGTCAGTCCTTTGACGGGAGGAGCACCCATCCCCCACGGCACGTCTGCGACTCAGTCACCTGTTCACATCAGCAGGAACTTAGTTTCCCATTTATTCAGGGCGTTGGAAACCATTACTGTCAGTGTTTACTTTGATGCTCAAAGAGCCCCAACGCCCCCTGAGGGAAGCCGGTCATGCTGGCCCCTGTGTCCTTCTGACATGCTCCCATGATCCCTCGAGAGCCTGGCACAGGGTCCCGGACTGGCCCTGTCCCCCTCAGCCCCCACTTCTCGGAGCGGCTCTGAGCTCTTCCAGCAGAGGATGGTTTACAACCGAGCCGGGGCCACGTGCTGCCTGCCTTGGTGCCTCGCCCCCCCAGCCCTCGTCAGTGGAGACAGCTGGACGCACGTGGGACCCACACCCATCTAGTAGGCCTGTGTGGACTACGCAGGTCTGTGCATCTGTCCCCGTGTTAACCCCAGGAGTCCACAGAGGTGCCGCGATCCCAGCCCCGCCTACAGGATCCTGTCCAATGTCCTTCCTCCTCGGTGTCCTTACATCCCCTCCCACCTGCAGGGAGCGAATGCCCACCTGCCGCACACACACTTGGTGTACCTCTTCTTTGCTCCATCCTCCCACAGGTGACTGGCCTCCTGTCATTTTGTCACCCTTCCATGCAAGGACCCTCGCCCTACCTCACGGGGCAGGGGGATGCCCACCCTGGCCAGCGCCCCCTCACCAGCCTGGGCCCTGCCAGCCCCACCTGCGTGTCCTGTGCACTGGGGACGCGCGGCCTCCACTCTCCCTCTACGTCCCCAGCCACCTGCTCATGCTCCCACGGCAGTGCCTGACCCCCATGGTCAAACTGGCCAGAAGGAAGGGGAGGGAGCAGAGGAGGAGAGGGAGTGGCATTTCCCATAGGGTGGTGCAGATCTTAAGAGCCCAGAGACCGTGCGTGCCGTGATTTGAGAGGCCTCGCCCCCGGGTGACACCTGAGCAGGTGCAGCTGTCTTCATGTCCACGTCTCACGCTTTCTTCTGTCTATGATCAAATCTGATAATAGTTATTGGACTGTGCAAGAGAAAGGGAGCTGATCTCCCAAGACCACTGTGTTACTGCGTGTGAGCCTGTGTGTGTGCACTTGTGTACATGTCTGTGTAGAGTGTGTGTGTTAGTGTGTGTGCATGCTGGGTGTATGTGAGCATGCGTGTCTGTGTGTGGGTATGGGTGTGTGTGGGTATGGGTGTGTGTGTAGGTGTGTGTGGTGGGTGAGCATCATGTGTGTGGCATATGTGCACTTGCATAGTGTGCGAGCATGTGTGTCTGTCATTTGCAGTGTGCTTGTGTGACCACGTGTACGTGTTTCTGGCTTGTGTGTGATACATTAGCAAGCCTGTCCATGGCCTCTGGGTTCTATAACTGAGGCCCTGGCCTTCAGTGCTGCTCTGTCTTTGGGAATTTGGGTTATAATCTGGACTTTCAGCAAGAAGCACTGATGGGGTGCTCTCCACCTCTCGGGATTCTCCTCCCTCTCTGCTGGCCCTTCCTGGGGAAAGACCCTTGTGGAGTGGCTGCAGCCTTGCCGCTCCGGGAGGCACATGCAGCTCACTCTGCTGCCTCCTGAGCTTCCCTCCTGCAGGACCCCGAAAACAGGTGGACGGACTTTGCTGTGATGTAGGTACTTCCTGGTGACCCCAGGCTTGGTGGGAGGAGTCTTCACGTGACTGCAGAGCTTGGGAAACGTCTCTAAGCCCCCGTGACCTTGCCCTCCACGTCCCCTCACCCGAGCTGCAGGAGTGCTCAGGAGCCAAGCGCCGGACACTCGGACATGCTCCTCTAGTCTCTGTGAGCACCCCGTTCTTGGCATTTGGGGCATTCTTGGATCAGAGTTCTGGCATTCTACTGACCAGGCTCCCCGACGGGGCTCTGAGTCTTTTGAAGGCGGGGGAGGAGGAGGCAGCGGGGGAGGAGGAGGCGGCGGCGGCGGCCTTTACTTTCCCAATCCAGTCTCATCATTGAGATAGGCCCCTCTGGCCTCTTTTGGTAGACAGAAGAGGTCCATCCCGGGTACGGGGGGGGGGGGGGGATATAGACCTCAACCCCTTATAATAATCCGACAAAGTGGCGCCAAGCACAGGGCAGAACTTCGACTGATTGGGCTTAGCATTCGAGCCAGATAGGGCCTCCCGGGTAAAGGCAATGTACTGAGTACCAAAGAATGATAATAATTTAATGAATCTGATATTAACTTAGTGTTTGTGTGGAAATAGTGCTTAATGCTATAAGTGTCATGAATATGTCCTGCCTTGTCACACACTGTGACATGCACAGTGAGTATCCATGGCAACGCCTGAAAGAGCCCCCGCGTGTGTAACCCTGATAACAGAGTGCATGACCCTGATATGTCACTATGAGTGACGTAAGGGCCTAGCTAGAAATAGTATATAAACCGAGTCCCCAGCTCACTCAAGCGAAGCGCCTTCAAGACGACCAGACCCCGTCACGCTTCCCGTCGGAGTGACCTGCTGATGGTGCCAGCTGCTTGCTGAGTTCCCGGACCAGACTTCATCTGATCCAGCGAGCTGCTAAGAAGACGTCCCTTGGTGAGCCCCCTGGGACTCGGGGAGATAGAGGCTAAGTTAGGACTGTGTGAATCTAGCTTTGAATTTGGTTGTGAATAAACCTTGGCATTGCAAAGACATATCTGCCTCTGTCTACTTAATGTGCTCGGGACAGGCATCCTCTAGAAAATGAGGCAACCATACATCTCTCTCTCTCTCTTTCTCGTCCACTTTCTCTCTCTTTCTTCCTCTCCCTTTTCTGGAACCTCTGCGCGAGTAAACCTGCAGTTTTTGTATGTGCCTGGCGGGGGAGAACGGAAAGATGTCCGGGAAAAACGCGCTCACTGAAGGGCGCGCCAGCCTGGGTGCGGAAAAAACTCAGAGTGGGCCCAAACTTAAGAACAAAGAACAGCTGCCCTCTGCAGCACCATGTGGGCGGCGACCATGTGGGGTCGCTGGGGGTGTACGGACAGGTGGGCTGCTGCCGCCACGTGGCCCCGGGCTTTAGTCCTGGGTGCATTGCCACCATCATCGGGGCTCGCAGTTCCGCCGCTGGGCGAAAAGAAAAAGTGAACCTCTGCATGGCCCGGGCTCGTGTCTCGGCCAGACTGGCCTGCGGCTTGCGGCTTGCAGCTTGCTTCCAAACCGCTGGGGGCGGGGCCAGGCGAGCACGGGGTCTCGCTGGCTGGGACGCCGCAGGGCAGCCCGGCGCAGCGGGGCGTGAGGGTGAGCAAAGGTGAAAGCGCCGACGCCCGCAGTTGGAGGTAAACAAAATCCACACCGGAGTTGCCCGTGGGGCCAAATGCACGCGGGTGCATCCGGTTGTTGCCTGGCAACGGGCTGCCAATGGCGCCTAAAATGGCCGCCCAAAAGCGCTGCCATGGTCGCACCGTTGACGTCATCTCCTGTGACCATGCATGGCAGGACACACCAGGACCAGCACAAGGTTCAAACTATACCTCTTTTTTAAATCTTAGGAGCTGAACTTAAGTTGGATTCTGTCTGTCCCCTTATAAAAGCTCTTAGGGGAACTCAACTGGTTAAGGCCTTGAAAAAAGTGCCTTAGGCGAAGGCACCTGCTCACAATTGCAGTCCCCCACCCTTACAGACCTGAGCCAGGACTTACATTGAAATGCAAATGGAGAAGTAAGCTTAAGCCCCAAAGAAGAAAAAAAAAAAAGGGTAAAATGTCTTTTTACTAGCCTGTCATTTTTCTAAGATTTTTTAGCTCATAATTCTAATTCTGTGCACCCAGGTGTTGTGTGTACACTTGTGTTCTGTTTGTGTGTTCATGTGTGTGTAGGTTGAGCACTCATGAAAATTTAAAATATGGATCCAACTACCTTTAACTCACGAGATTTAAAAGTTCTTTAATTCTAAAGCTGGACCTTCACTCTAGAACTCCAGGATAAAATGCCATCCTGGGGATGCACACCTTGGAAAATTCCAAGGCCCCAGGATGTGCCTTCTGTCCTTTGGATTACTAGAGTGAACTGCCACATCAATAATAATAATAATAATAATAATAATAATAATGATAATTCCTAGTTCTTGCTCCCTTTTGTCTTGTAGTCAATGGTTTTTCTGCCTTTTTATTGTGTGTCTTCTCTGGGGTAAATGTAAGAAAAGTAAATTTATAAGTAACTTTGTTTGTTAGACATTAATTTTCAAGGTTAAAATACTAACTGTTAAATATGCCATCAAACTTTTTGTCCTAACAAATTCTAACACATCGAGTAACATATAAATTGATCTTTGTCATCAATGAAACAGATTAAAATTTCAACAGGTTTAATTCTATATGCATAAATTTTATGTTCTTATGAATGGTTAACAGATGTGTATGATTCTATATAAAGGTTTATAAAAGATTTCTGAATATGCAGAGGCTCAAAGGATTCAGCTGTTTCCGTTGGGAGTACTGCAAGTAACAATATTTTTATTGAGATAAAAGATTTACTACCTAAATTCAAATTATTACAAAAATTATTTAAAACTATGAACAAAAAGGGATTATATGAAAGCTCTATAAAGGTTGATTAAATAAGTATATAGAACAATCAGGAAAAGCTATTTAAGGTTTTTTCCTAAGGTCAAATGTTAATGTACTGATATAAACCAAAGCTTAATCTATGATAAGAAGACAAAAATTTCTTAACATTAATTTACCTATAACATTATATTTGTTAAGTTTTGGGTTTTTTTTTTTTTTTTTGAGCAAGTAATCTAAAAGAAATTAAAAATTATACAGCTATAATTAAATAACAACTATTATTTTAAAATATTATAAGGTTATTTCTTTAAGAGCTAAACTTGATTAATATAAAAACATCAATGTAATTATGGTGGAATAATACTCTCAGCTTCTTAAATTCCATTGGATGACATTATTGGTTGCTTTCATAAAGTGATAAATTAGAAAAGAGATTTTAAGGTTGCTTTGTCAGGATAGGGGGTTTACTAAATGTGTTCATATCTTTCAGGTATATAAGCCTTGAGGTAAAATCTCTAAAAGAACATTATATGAAGTTGGTGCTCTCCAAACTAAAATTATATGGTAATCTTAGGCTTATAAAGATAATACATTGGAGATTTAAAGTGTGTTTTTACTCTTATAAATTTTATTTTGTATCTTCCTTGTAAAGTGTCTAAAGGTTGCCTATTAATGTTTTGCAAAGATATAGCTTTAATCACACAACCTAGATTAATTTAAGATAATAAGCAATCACCTAAGATGGTACAAACCCCAATTAATAGAAAGGGTAAATAACAATGAGGATATAGACATTAAAGTTAAAGCCCAGTGCTCTCAATTTAAGATTGGTGAGACCAATTTGCTAAAAGTTTAAGATAAAGACTTTAATTTAAATTAAAAGGGTCAAAAAAAAAAAAAACAATATTTGGTTCTTGCCCTCAGGGTCAAGTCTGAATCCAGGAGACAGGGAGCTTCTCTAAAAAGCTTTGCAACTCTGGGCCACATAACTTCCCAATCAGAGAGGTTGTGAGACCTATGGAAAAGAGAAAGCCAAACAGTGACCTTGCTATGAAGAGGAGGGTCCTGAAAAAGGGAGACATCCCTGCTGCTTCCAAGAGAAGCCACAAGGTCAAGCAAGACCTGGACCCATCCTTGCAGAAGGCACCGAGTAGAAAAGCTGCTCTCAAGTTTCCCCAAGATTCCCATCAGAAATCAGCTGACTCTTAGCAATAGTTAAAAGCAGAAGTCAGTTTGACAGACTTCATCCTAAACATCTAGTAAACAGTTGAAACAGATACACAACCATTCCTGGGCATTTTTTAGAAGTAAAGGTAACTTCAGATATACACTTGTATAAAAGAAACAGTTTAACATAGTAAATGAATGCCAATTCAAAAGTTTTTAGTCAGCTTAAGGCCTACAGAACTTCCTAACCTACACAGGTAGACTTAATATTCAGTAGTATGATTATCTAGCCCTAAGTAACAGAAATAAAGGGTTCTCTACTAGTAGACACAGAGGTCATACCAATAAAAAGATTTTATAAGATCAGATGACATTAAGTAGCTTGACTACCATATTATCAAGATAGACATCTAATCTACAAAATTAAAAGTTAAATGTTGTGTTTACATTCCTGATAATTGTGCATGTTAAAGATTTATATTCCCAATCAAAGGCCATGTCCACTCCTGCCTTATTATTATAGAGATAACTTCTTAGTCCTCACACCTCCTGGTGAAAATTTATTGACTGTTACATGTTCCAGATACTACAACATTTATTAAATACTCAGGGATTTTGTTTCTTTCATAAAAGCGCTGGTCCCTGATAACTTTATAACCTGTTTTGCCCAGGCTTCAATCTGATCTGACTTCTAATAAGGGAACTCCAAACTACTTGCCCCCATCTCATCGCCCCTGTTCAGCCCAAAGAAGCCAGATTCGGTCATTGTCCCATTCCCTTACAGTAGTAAGGAGTTCCTAAAATTAGTAGGGTAAGGAAGCCAAGATCCCATATAACCCAAAAGGACAAGCCATCATAGAGAGGCCCAATAAAACCCTAAAGGACCAATTAATCAAACAAAATGGGGGAAGCAGCCCCCATGATCAGTTAAAAACAGCGATGCTTAAAATTTTCCAAGCATCAGCCTTTGACTGCCTTTCAGAGACATTGGTCTAACCAGACGCCCTACCTATGTGTCTTTTCAATTGGAGAATCAAGCCCTATTTGGGTACCTGCTAGGGACCTCAAATACTGCCAATTAGACCAAAATGACTACCCAAGAGCACATGCTCTTTAGGGGTGATTTTTTCCCTTTTTCCACAGGAATGAAAACACCATGATGGACCCTCTGTCTCGTTGTGATTGGACTTCTCCTCATCTCTATCCTGATGTTCATCAGGAGCACTGTTGCCTTGGACTCTCCCTTTGTCAGTATTTCAACTGTCTACGACAAGAAAAGAGGGACTTTGCCTATTCCTGGGAGAAAAGTGTTATTGCTGTGCCAACTTTTCAGACTTTGTCCAATACAGCTTCCTTTGGACTGGACTAAATGAGTGCTTCCCCTACCTTCTCCTCTTTGTGAAGCCCCTGTCATTTTTCTTGTGTTCACTTTTGGGCCCTGTGTATTCAACAAACTTGTTCAACTCCTTTATGACTGGACCAAATTGGTACAACTTGGTGGTCTGCCAATAACACGCTGCCTTCAGCGATGCTGAGCGAGAGCCCTACAGACTTGGCCATGGACCTTAACAGGATGCGGAGGTCTAAACCAGCCATCCTTGAAAAGCCTTCCCAAAGGTGACTGTCCTGTCCCATGTGCTTCCCCTGGCCACTTGCTGGCCCTGGGTGTGTCCACCTGAATTGCTAGGGTGGTAGCCAATGATGGGTAAGATTTTTCCAGAGAGAAAAAACAACCTAAGACAGGCACACTCTCGAGTAAGATGGACACCCCAATTTTGAAAACAAAATGGGGGAGCCCCATTTAAAAAAAAAACGGGGAAATGTCAGGACCTTACACTGCTTTCTGGCTGCTTGCCACATTAACACTCCGTGTTACAGGACCTAGGCTAAGCAGGGGGCATGGCTGTGAGAACTGAAACCACCCCAAGGATAGGCCAATGGCATCCACCCATGCTCCTTATGTGTGCCTATGATCTTTCTGTTGATTGGCTGATATCCTATATAAGACCGTCCAACTTCCTCAATAAACCGAGTTCTGGCATTCTACTGACTGAGCTCCCTGATGCTGCTCTGAGTCTTTTGAAGGAGGGGGAGGAGGTGTTGGGCGGCCTTTACTTTCCCAATCCAGTCTCGTTGTTGAGGTAGGCCCTTCTGGCCTCTTTTGGTAGACAGAAGAGGTCCATCCCAGGTACGGGGGGTGGGGGGCTATAGACCTCAACCCCTTATAATAATCCGACATGTGCACTGTGGGTGAGGGGTACGTTTCCAATGTCTATTTCTTTTGTGTGTTTGGACATCATTTCTATTTCATAAATGAGATTCAATACCACGTGGGCTTTAAGTAGTTAGGTACCAAGTGAATATGTGCTACAAGTGATTATTTTAATGACTATAAAATTTCATTATTAAAGTAGCATTACAAGTAGAAGCCATGGACAAAAATTGAAATAGTTACAATCCAGCTAAGAGCAGGAGAGAAGAAAAAGAGGCCTTGGCTCTGTTTCTCACACTCTCTGCTCATGAACCTGGTGCTCACCCTCCCAGTGCCTCCTGCAAGGGGGTGTTGACATATAGAAAAACATTTAAGTAACTTAACTTTTAGCATTTAAGAATGTTAAAATTTTTGTGAATATGATTCCAGTTTGTTTCATATATTTCTGTCCTTTAAAAGAAGGTTGATAGGAGTCAGAATCACCACTTTATTATAAAGGGTCAATTTGTAGGGCCACCTCAGGGGCACCTGAGACAGGGTAGAGGGGTCACCTGTCTACCTCGTTCTCAGACCCTCTACGTTTCTTCTGTGCTGTGCCTTGGGTGTGCCTCGTCCCTTCTGCTGCCTGTCAGTGGGCCGTCTTCTTACTCGCTGTGTCCACTTGCAGCCAGTGGGTGATGGATGGTGCTGACTACCTGCTCCCAGGGCCAGAGGTACACAGCTTTGGGCAATTCGGGCCATTACTGAGACACACACAGGACAGCGTTCAGTGGCGATGTTCACTGAATTCTCCTTAATGCCACAGGATGAAATGCACGCCAGCCACCTGCTTTAGCCACATTTGGGACCTTGGGGCACCCTCGACTCCGCCCCCTTCATGTTCCTGCCTAAGAACGTGAAGTGACTCTCCTGCCACGCCTCTCCCTTCCGTGATGATGACTCACGATTCTGCTGACTGCCTTCCCTAGCGGACAGTGTCCTGTTTAAAGGCGTTTCATGATTTAGCCCCAAACCCCTGCCCCTGGGGGCGGCCTGCCATCCCCTCCTGTGGCTCTCTCAAGCCCAACAGAATGCCTGGTCCTGGGAGCAGGCCACACAAGCTCACAAACACATGAAGTCAGCACAGATACGGCCCAACCTGCATTTGTGGTCATCTGCCTTGACCTCCAAACCCCAGGCTCCTGGGCTCTGGACTCCAGTGACCAGCACGTACCCCCATCCAGCGCCAACTCTGGGCTCCAGTCACCTCGCTCCAGAGCCCTGATCCTGCCTTTTCTGTCATGGGGCTGAGTCATGTTTGAGGCAGAATTTCAGAAGCCAATATACTTTATTTATGTCTTGAGTCTTCCTATCCCTTCCGATGTCCTAAAACATGCTAAACGTCCCCAGAGCGGTCGTCTGCATCTCACCGTGGACGGGACCCTCCTGAGAAGCCTGTCCTCACCTGCGCTCTGCACATCCATGCCTTTCTGTCTTCTCTTGTGCTCAGGATACAGCGTGGATTTGTCAGAGAGTGGTACAGAGGATCTGGAACTTCCCCAGATCTCCAATTCCTGTCCTTTCAGACCCAGCAAGCAGGGGCCCCCACCCCTGACCCACTCGCCTCCTCCTGGTTCCTGGGGTACCACACACTCCAACCTACCAACCACGCCATCACATCTCCCTTTCCCAGCTGCACAAATCCACCCTTCCTCCAAATCAGCCCAAGCGCCCCCCACGTGGGCCTTCACGACTCTCCCCCCGGAGGCGGGGTCACCTGCCTCTCGCCCAGATTGCAGCTTGTCATGCCGGTGTGAAAGTACTTAGCTGACATTTGATTCCATGTCCTTATGTCCTACACAACAGTACATTCTGTCAGAACAGAGATGACTCACTTCTGTGTCTAAGCAGTCAAGTGCCTGAGACAGAGAGGGGTTTGCTCGCGGCAAATTTGTTGTGGTGTCTTTTATCCCTGTATAACCCGTGGCTCATGGAAGAAAACAAAAGGTTTTTCCCATAAATCACCCCTCACTGAACTGTGTTTTCTTGGGAGCTGTGGGTGGCCACGTGGGAGCTGTCCCAGAGGTGCAAGTCCAGCGGCCTGGGAGACCTGACCCCTGACAGCCAAAGGGGAGCCCTGGTCACCCTCAGCCCTCGCCCTGGCGTGCAGGGAGGATGGGCAACACTTGGCTGGTTTCCTTCATGGAGCGGACCCTGAGCCAAAGTCTTACTCCAAACCAAAGCCATGGCTGGGCGTCTGCTCTGCAAGTTACACATTTCCTTTCTCGAGTCTCAGATGGGACCAGTCCCCTGGAACATACCACCTTCTTTCCCCAGTGCCAGCCCAGTGCACGTCTGGTGATGAGAACCTGAGGGCGACTGTGCCCTAGCAACCCTGCCGGGCAGCGGGAGTTTCTCGGCTGAACTCCTCGCCTCTATCTGATTGTCCTCCAGGATAAGCAGATTGACAAGCAAATGGCATTAGCCTGCTCTGCACACAGTCGCCCGTTTCTGTCCTCGAGAGCTGCACAGAGGACACGTGTCTCGGTAGCACAGAAAACACGTGCTCCTGCTGTGAGCCGCGGAGGCAGAGCTGGCGGCTCTGGCTGTTCGCTGGGCAGCAGGTCTGGAGATGCGAGGCCCGGGACACTGTCCTGTAGGACTCGTGGGATCAGACACTGTCCTGGGATGAGAGCAGCCTCCACTTTCAGGGACCAAGGCCACACAGACTTGGAGAAGGCCTGGATCACCCCCTCATTCCTGTCTTTGGGGTGTTTTTCTGCGAGACTAGTAGCTCTCAGTCTCCAGTCCTCCCACAGACTGTTTCTCTTTCCAATGACCCCAGTGAAGTTGCAACTCAGTGGAGTCTCAAATCATACCCGTGGCTGCCATGAAGCCTGGGCACATGGGCTACCCAAGCACGTACTCCAGGGACCTTGTGTCGTCATGGCAACAGTCTGGCCGTGATGCAGCTGCCAGTTACACAGGGCATGCGGTGTCACTTCACAGTGCCACGTGCAAAATCTCATCACAATTCTGAAAATAAGCTGGCCAGGTTCTTGTGGATCCTCTTCCCCATCTTTATTTATTGCAAGGCTGGATATTGAGCCCAGGCCACGTGCTGCTGGCCAGCCTCTGCCCTTGAGCTACATCCCCAGCCCCTCCCGCCCATCCTAAAGGGAAGGCGACCGAGACGTGGACGACATGGGCGAGCACAGCTTCCCAGGGCAGCTGCCCCTCATGTGGCTGAACTTCGCGGGCTGCCCCTCCCGGCCTTGCTGCAGTCTGAGGCCCACGTGTACATGAACAGATTGCCCAGAGCTGACGCCAGTCACCAACAGAATTCGTGTCTGAGAGATGAGAGCGCCGTGAAGGCCCGTCTCAGAACGCTTCCAGCACGGTGCTGGGCTTATGCGACTCTGCACGTCTATGGCTGCGCGTTTAGGCCCCCAGCAGACCCCACCTCACCTGTGATATGCCATTGTGTTGATCTTCTGGGGACTGAAATGAAAGAGTAAAAGGAATCCTATGCGCCTCCTTCTGAGGCAACTTTTGAAAGCACCGTGGAGCACATTTAGGGTGGAAGGCCCACGGGTCGAGGACACTACCTGCCCGTCACCTGAATCGTGGGACCCGTGAGGAACGGAGTCTCGCTCCGTGACCACGTCCCGAGACGAGAGGGAAGACCTGGAGCGAGGCTGTTATCCGGCTCCACCCTGGAGAGGCGCTCGCCCCGCCAGGGCCGGCCTGGGGAGATCCTTTCTTCCCAGTGTAGCTCTGACGTGACGCACCCCACAAGCTCCTGCGCGAAACGGCACGAGGAAGTTTCGAGTTGAGCTGGGTGGGTTAGGAGAGCCTTAACCTGCTCAGCTCCTTAGTTGGCTGTGTGGGTTGACTGGGTGGTAACTGCAGGCAGGTGGGGTCTGGCTGAAGGAGGTGGGTCCCAGGAGGCATCCCCAGGGCATATATTTTGTCCTTTCTGAGCAGAGCTCTCTCCCTCTGCCTCCTGGTGCCACATCCAGAGCAGCCCTCCTCTGCCGTGTGCTCTGTCATGACGTCCTGCCTCACCTCGGGCCCAGAGCATCAGCCATCTGTGCACTGAGACCTCTGAAATCAGGAGCCTCCGAATAAACTTTCCTCCTCGAGTTGTTCTTTTCATGTATTTTGGTCACAGCGGTGACAAAGCTGGCTAACACAGTGGCCTCTGTGCCTTGGTATGACCAGATTTTGACACTTTATGTCTGTGAACTTGGGCAAAGAGGCTGCTGTAACACAGCTCTCTTTCCTGTTCTGTAGGGCAGAGGAGAAAGGTGTCACCTGTGCCCACAGAGGACAGCCCAAACTGCCGTGACCTCCTCTCCACAGGCACCTTCGTGGCCACCAGGAGGTGTGGCCTAAGAGGGGAAGGACACGTGAGGTCAGACAGGTGGCTCTGAGCGGGAGATGGCATCTCCCCAGAAGAAGCGATGGTTCTGGAGCCTGCAGGTGGAGAGGAGGTGCCCCGAGGCCCCCGGCTGGCTGTGTATCACACCTGTGCATCCTGGCCGGCACCCACAGACCTCCACCTCACACCCTGGATGGGCTCATGGGACAGCGAAGGAGCAGAAGAAAAGAGAAAGAACTGCATACTTGGGCACCGGCAGCTTTCCCGTGTTGCGGGGCAGCAGCCCAGGGGCTACAGACAGTAGCTGGCCATGGCGGGCAGCGGGAGGCCACCCAGGGGCAAGCCGGTGCTCCCAGTCTTCTCTGGAATGCGTGCCCTCTGACACGCTCCTGGGCTGTGAAGGCTCACCATGTTATTCATGCTCATGAAGTGAATTGTTGGCGGAAAGGGCGACTTTTGAAAATGGTGATATAGGAGTTTGAAATTAAATGGTGAAAATCACTATCAATAAAATCATCTGAAAATTACATCATGAGACACTTTCCCTGAATGTCATGTTGCTCAGTGAGGAGGTGGTAAAGTGAATAAATTAATTGGCTTTGTCATGATTTTTTGATTACATAATCCAGAGTCACAGTCCCAGACCCACAATTTGGTAGTTGTGAGAACTTGGGCGATTTCCCTATGTGAGTTAGGCAAGGCCTGAATCTCATCATCTGTCAGATGGGACGGTAATAATCCAGGGGTCCTTGTGGGCATCGCTGGGTGTACCGCGTTGGAGTGGGAAGATCTTGCCTGCCACAGCCCGATGGGACAACATACGTTTGATATCAGCAGTATTTTTACTAATATTAGGTTGAGAAACACAAGGTGTGTTGTTGTCTATATCAATCCCACATATTATTACACACAACAAAGTTGCAGAGCTTCATTATAGATGACACATAAAGGGCACTACGGATCATTATCATAATATGGGCTCAATGTTTATTAAACATGAAATCATTCAGACAATGATTTTATGGTCAATTTTGTCACGTGTTTTGGAGGTTTTTTCTATTATTTTGTAGTGTATTCATACTGAATGCTCTTTTCTAAACATTGCAATGCAAGATTAAAAATAGATGTGCAAAGCACTCTGAAATGTTAAAACCTGCTCAGCAGAGAAAGAGCTAGCCACCCAGCCAGTTAACTGGAGATTTAGTGCCCTGTGATCCATGTGGCATCTGTAGCTGGTGCGTCTGTGGCCTGTCCTCCCGGGAGGATTTACAGTACACAGCAGGGCGGTAGCATCTCCACCCTGTTCCAGAGTCAGGGGGATAAAATATACCAGGATCCCAAACAAATAAAGATGCTATGTAATGATTTTCCAGAGAAATCGAATGTCCGGGGACCACTGCTAACTATGTATCTGACTTCTCTAGGTGGCAATTGGAAAGATGGCACATGGGTTTGAAAATCTGACTTCACCATATAACTCAATTCCTATGTGAAAAAGACAGAGTGCAGCTCGGCCTGCCTGCGTCACACACACGGCCACACTCGTGGCTCACCGTGGCTGCCTGCGGGAAGGCGTGGGCTGTGGAAGGCCCTGGCCAGTGGACGGCTCCCGGTGAATAGGAACATCGGACTCCACTTTCATCAGCCACGGGGTTCTGTGGCTTGACTTAATGATTGTGGGGTTTGCATTCTCCCGTTTGTACAGACTCCTCGCTAACCCTCCACAGGCAGGAAGCTCTGCAGTCCTGTTTGCAGGAGCCACATGGTGTTGGCCTGTGTCTGCTTCTGTTTGTATAAAGTTTATAGCCAGATGTGTGTGTTTTTTCCCAATGCATTTTTTCCCAGGATTTTTCTGATTTTCCTGGGATCGCTATCTGTGCTTTCTTAGCTTCCTGTACTTATGTCTCCAACATAAAATTTCCCTCCGTGTATTGGGATTATTTTGTGCATCTTACGGACTGAGAGCAGTTGGGGGCCAATGAGTGTGGCTCGCAGCAAAGTACTTGGTCATGGCAGACAACTGGGGCTGTTTTTCAAATTGAAAAGCATTTTATCTGCCTGAATGCTTCTTGTATTCAACTGTTAAGGTAAAAATTAACATTTGCATCATAAAATATTGTAAAATAATTATAATTTCATTATCTGTCAAAATATACAGAAGAAATACAGACATAGAAATGTTAACAATGGAATTCTAAAAGTTTGAGTGACCATGAGTGGTGTTGAGTCATTATTGTGATTTCTAAGGATAGATATTGATGAATACACAGGATCCCGTTTGTATCAGCCTACAACATTTCATTTGCAAATGACAACCAGCTGTAGATCTTGCAACTCAAAGGGCATCTAAGAATGCTACCTACCCAGTGTTTGCGTACCCCAATGCTATTTTTCTTCTTTGTTTATCATTGAAAATTCTCAAAGTAGAGGTGAGAGACTTTGGTGTCAGGCACATTGACAGTCTGGTGGAGAAGGCCTGTAACTTCATTCTGACCAGCCACATATGGAAAGCTCTCAGCCTGCATTGCCCATGGACAACTCATCACGTCCTGTGTGTCTGCATGGTTCATCCCTTTGGTTGCTAAAGAATATTTCATGGTAAGGACATACCAGAGCATGCTTACTCATTCGCCTACTTCAGGACACCTAGGCTGCTTCTGCTTCAGGGTGGTTACAGAGCCAAGGACACCCCATGCCTACTGTTGTGTGGACGTGGCCCAGGTCGGTGGGAAGTACCCACAGACACCACTGCTTCCTGGATGCAGGGCAGCATTAGGTTTAGGGTACAAAAGCTGACAACTGTCTCCCAGAATTAGTTGACCTATTCACTCCCAACAACAATGAGACAGACAATCTGCTTTGCTCTTCATCTTTCCCTGCCGTGGCTCTGTTGGTATCTTTTCCTTTCCTAACTAAAAACAAATGAACAAACAAGCAAACAAAACCTCACCATGCTAATCTCGGTGTCCTGATTTATTATTGTTTCACTTTGCATTCCCCTAATATAAAATAGAGGTAAACATGGTTTATTATGTTTATTTGAAATCTGTATGCCTTCTTTGTGAAGAATTTGTTCAGATTTTTGGCCATTTTTTTTAAATTGAAATTTTATTCTAAGTTTTTTAGTATTGTTTTGAAAATAATACCTTTATTAATCATGTGTTTTGAAATATTTTCTGCTAGTTTTTCTTCTTTTCATTTTTAAATAGTGTTTTTCCCTGAGTAGAAGATCTTATTTTAATAACATATAGCTCATCACCTTTTCTTCAATGTTCTTTAATTTGGGGATGTTGTAAGTTAAAACCTACTATCACACCCATTTGTACCATATTCTCTCTTGTGTTTTCTAGCTTTCCACTAGCCATGCAATCCTGGTTGGAATTAATGTTGACAGGCGTAAGGTCTGTGTCTCCATTCAGCTCTTCGTTCATGCAGACATCAAAATGCTTCACCACCATGTTTTGAAAAGATGCTCTGGGCTTTTGTCCCAAACCTCTGTGCTGTGACCATGTGGAGCTATGTGTGGGCTCCCCTTTCCACCTGGTGGGTGTACTTGTCCGTTTCTTCCCCAGAGCCCCGTTCTTGGTTACCATGGCAGCACGCGGTCTTGAGTTGGGCAGTCTATCCATGTTGCCCTTCCTCTTCAGCACTGGGGGGGCTGTCCTGGGTCCTCCATACACACTGTCTCGTGTCTACAGGACAGCTTGCCAGCATTTTGATTGTGACTTCACAGAGTCTACAGTTCAACGTGGGAAAACCAAGACTTTGACAATACTGACTCTTCCAATCCATCCATGAACATGGGCTGTCTCTCCATTCAGACCTTCTTTGACTTCTTTTCATTAATGATTTATAATTTATGTATACTGATCCTGTACATACTATGTTAGATTCATGTCCAAGTATTTTATTTTGTGATGTTATTGAAAATGATGTTGATTTTTAAATTTCACATTCAACTTTTTCATTCCTAACATGGGAAAATCAGTGGCTCTTGTATATTGACAAGTGCTAGTGGTGGGACATGATGTCTTCATCTTATTCCTGATCTTAGGAGGATCAGCTCCTGGAACTCTTCCCTCTCAGACCAGGAATATATTCATTAAGAATGATGGGTTTTTTTAGATGTCCTTTATTATTTTCCCTTTTATTCTTAATTTGCCAAGAGTTTTTATAGTAAATTGGTGTTGGGTTTTCTCAAGCATTTTTCCTCATCAATAAAATGATCACATGATTTTTCTTCATTAGCCTATGGCTATGATGGATTACATTGATTGCATTTTTCTTCTTAATGTTGAGCCAATCTTGCATAGCAAAAATATATTTTACTTGGTAGTGATGATTTACAATTATTTTTATACATTATTAAATTTGATTTGATAATATTTTGTTGAGGGGAATTGTATCATATTCATAAAAATTATTGTTCTGTAATTTTCTTTTCTTCTATGTCTTTACCTAGTTTGGGCATTAGCATAATGCTAGCCTCACAGAATGTTTTTTTCTGTGTGTTTTCTCTGCCTTTTTTTTTTTTTTGGAAGAGATTATTGAGTACTCACTAATAGTTAGAAATTTTTTTCCATGATTAGAAAAAAAATAGAATTTTGATGTGATAAACCAGTGGTTCTCAATGCCAGTCCCACACTGAATTACTGTGGGAGCTTAGCACAGTGATGTCCACCACATCTCCAAGAGAACAAATCTCAGATTTTGAAGTGGATGCTGGAAATTAATATATTTTTAAATGGTGTCTCAGGTGATCCAATATGAAGATGGACATGGTTATCTGTTGTTTAATGTTGAAATCATTGTTAAATCTTATTCACAATCACAATTCATTCTGTGATTTAAAAAATCCCCAGTGATCAATGGAGTTAGTCAGCTTTTCATTGCTGTAACCAAAAACACCTGCAAGAATCACTCAGAGGAGAAAACGTTTATTTTTGGTTCACGATTTCAGAGTTCTTTTTCATGGCTGATCAACTCTGTAGCTCTGGTCCTGAGGTGGGGCAGAACACCAGGGTGGCAGGGTGGCAGGCTGCTCTAAGAAGGGGAGAGAGAGGGAGCAGGAGAGAGAGCAGGACTGAGCGAGTGCAGAGCCGGGGAAAAGAGAGAGTCCAGGGTCCAAGAGATCAATACAGTCCAGTGCATCCTTCATTGGTGCTGAATATTCATTTCTAATGTTGAAATTTATTATTATTCTTTAAATCTTATCCACAAACAGCATGCATTCTGTAATTAAAAAAAAAAAAAAAAAAAAACCAATTCCAGTGAGCGATGATCTAATTGTTGCCTGAAAACTGCACCTCAGAACATTGCTGTATGGGGACCACGCTCTGGGAACACAGGCCTTGTGGGGATCGTCAAAGAACCAGACCACAAGGAGAACAGGAGAAAGCGGGAGGGTCAAGACAGGAGGTGGCGCCTCGGCTGTGGGGATCCTCACTGCCACTTCCCATCTATTTCCCTGCCCTGAGCCCTTATCTGGGTCTAAGCAGCGGACTCTGTTCTCTAGGAGGGGATTTCTTTCTGCACTAGAGTCCTCATAGAGGGTGTTCTCATGGGCCTTCATCTCGCAGTCGGAGGGAGGGAGGAGAGGCCTTCTTGGAGGCCTCGTCCTCCCTGGAGCAGTGCGGGAGGCGGAACGGGGTGAGGCCCAGCACCAGAGCCCGGGCACCGAGTCGTGGGGGAGGGTGGCCTGCTTCCCCACGAGCACCTCCGCAGCCGAGCAGGCCTGGAGGAGCCACTGGCTGGCTGTGAGCCCAGGACCCGGCACAGTCACCGAGGCTGTGGGCACCACACAGGGGATCCTGGTCCTCCACTTCTAGTGCGCCTTCTCCTGACACGCCCCTGTGTGTTCCCGGGACAATCTGTAGTGACAGGTGTCCACAGCCCGAGAGGCCCGGCTTGCCAGGCGGGAAGAGCCTTTTCCAGCCTTGCAGGGCTCCTCCAGCGGCACTTGCCAACCAGATGATTGAGCAAATGTCGGCTCTGCCGTGGGTGATGTTAAATTGTATTTAGAAAAATTAATTATAGACGAAAATATTTTAAAGGATATTTAAAGCATATTTTCCTTTTATTTTTTCATAAGATGTAGAAGCTCTTCACAAACATAATGCAGTGGGAGCAATTGCCTCCCAGCAATGCCCCCCTCTACCTGCCCTGTCCGCCACACCCCTGCCCCTGCACATCTGTTCTCCTTACTGCATTCCAGTGTGGATCAGGCTGTAAACTCCTGGTGCTTCATTTCCTGATCTTGACCCTGATCTTCGTCTTAGCCCTGTGAAAGCGTGTTGCTTGATGCAGAGTCGGTCATGACCATCCCTGTATGCACTCTTGCTTTTATTAAGGTAATGAACCCCATGCTCTCCAGTGAGTCTCCCTGGTTCCACGGCTGCACGGAGTCACATGGACTTGGGCCCCATAGCCGAGACCGAGCACTGGACCCTGATCCTTTGCCGTGTCACTCAGAGATCCTGGGAAACAGCGACTCAAACCGCTCAGGGTCAAAAACAAGTCTGTCTTTTCCTTGCATTTTGTTGAATATTTGTTCAAGAAAGAGAGAAAGGAAACTATAATTGGTCCATGCCAGCAAATAAGAGATGCTGCTGACAAGAAATTAATGAAAGTAATTATGGAAACCCATGCCAGGAAAATCCCGTATATATCAGAAAACAGACCCAGAGTGGTTTATCAAAAAGAGCCAGCCAGACAGAGAAGTAGTGGAGTTGCTACGCGCACCTAAAATGAAAGCTTACTTTACTAAGTTTGAGAGATCTTCTATTCTACAGGGTCCCCAGAGGCTCCAGCCTTCTGGCGCACAGTGGTGACAGAGGGCTCGTTAATAGGACACAGAGTCCTGTTCCCTGAGCACTTTGCTGTGGAGCATCTGGCTTCAGGCGGCTGTGATGTCACCACTGCCAGGTCACAGATGGTGTCAAACATGAGTAAGAAACCTTCACCTGTTAGCTTGAAGACTCTAGCTGAACTGTGTCCCTCGAAGGACATAGATGTCCTAAGACCCAGGATGCATACATGGACGTTATTTGGAAAGAGGGTCTTTGCAGAGAAAATTGGTAAACATGAAAGCACCAGGGCTGGTCATGATCCAACCCAGCTAGGTCCTTGTGAGACGGGAGATCTGACCTGGAGCCTTGCACGGGAGAGCACGTGTGAACCTGGGCTGAGATTGGGGCGACCCGTCTCTAAGGAACCAAAACACCGGCACCCTTTCTTGGCACCTTGGAGGAAGCTGAATGGGCTGACTCTTTGATATCTGTCATCAGCCTCCAGAGCAGTGACACAGGCACTCCTGTTGGCTAAGCCACTCAGCCTTGCTAGTTCCTCAGCCTGGAGAGGAGGTGCTCCCCCAGCCTGGGACCCCATGACTCCTGCTGAGGCCACGTGTCAACACATCCAGCGCACCCAGACCCAAGACGTGTTTGCTGTAGGGAACAAGCTCGTTCACTTGGTGAACACCAATATGCAGAATTTATACATACGAACGAGAGGGGTTCATATCCAAGCTATGTACTGACTCCTACAAGCAGACCATCCCATGCAACACTTCCTTAAGTTTGTTTAAAGCAGTGGCCACGTGTGTTCTTGTGCCCATAAAGAACACAAACAGAGCACCAGCTAACCTGCGAGAAGACGTTCAGCGGCGTTCCCATGGGGAGGCTGCGGTGAGCACACCGTGAGATGGCACTCTGAGGCCACCAGAGTCCCTTGCATTAAAAAGACTCAAACATCTAATGGTCCCCAGGTCATGGAGCAAGTAGAGCATCTATATATTGTTGAGAGTATAGTTTGCACAATTGTGTTGGGAAAATGTCTAGCAACTTTTTATTAGACTCACTAGGACCCAGCAATGTCACCCCAGGTATTTTCTCAAAAGTGAAGCATGGGGGCACAAGCTGACTTGTCCAGGAGTGTTCACATGGCTCCATCCACAACAGGGGCCTGAGAGAGCCCAGTGCTGACCCTCTGCAGTGCTGGCCAATACCCTGTGATGTCTTCTTATGGTGACTGCTACTCAGAAACCCAGAGAATGAGTTGCCCAAACAACACAGCTACGTCTCAGAATCCAAGGGCCGAGCAAAAGAAACCAGACGCAGGGAGATCCCTGCTGTAAGGCCTGATTCCATCCGTATGAAGTTCTGAACTTAAAGTCCAAAGCTTAAATGGGTTTGTGACAGACGTCAGGAGGGTGGGGATGGGGTGTGGACTGACTAGGGGCTCATAGCTTGTCCCTCAGGTGACAGCCAAGCTGCACAACTTAACCTCGAGATCTGTGTTGCACTGGTGTGCACATTTGCTAACATTCGTTGAAGGCACACTGAAGGTTTGTTCATCTCACTTTGTACGAACTTCACCTAAACCACGGAAGCAGGACTACTTAACCACAGTTGATTCACAGGCTCTGGAGTGGCGGGGTGACGTGTGCATATATGTGTGGCACGTCTGCAAATGCATCAAAACCAAGAGGGATCAACGGCTCATTGAGGGCCGGACCGTGGATGGAGGGTGGCCAACGCCTGCTGACTGTGGAATTCAGGTGTTTTCCACGTGAATTTTCATGACTGTTCTCCTATTTTTTCCATATGATGGAACATTTTCATAATAAAACGTTTTAAAAATCCAATCTTGATATATTAATGTGCCCTCAAAATTGTTCCCCGATGCCACTCTCCCTGCAGGCAGGAACGGTCACTTGGCTCTACCTGGGCCAGAGAGAAGTAGGCAGAAGCCTCAGGGGTGACTCCAGGATGACTTCAGGGACAGCCTCAGTCCTCCTGTTTCCTGCGTTTCCTTTCCTCCTCCTTCCTTCCCTCCCTCCCCCTTCCTTCCTTCCTTGCTTTTCTCTCTCTCTCTCTCCCCCTTCCTCCCTTCTTTTTTCTCCTTTCCTTTATCAATTAAAAACAACTGGTGGCTCCGTGGGTTAATCCAGGCCCCTGTGCTTGCTGTGAGCTCCACCAGAGCTCCGTCTCCAGCTCTTTTCATTGTTTTTTGAAACGGGGTCTCACTAAATAGCTGAGGCTGACTTCAGACTTGTGATCCTCCTGCTTCAGCCTCCAGTGTAGCTGGGATCACAGGCCCCTCACCTCTTGGTGTCTCCCCTGTGGTCCTCCGTGGCGTCAAGGCGCCACATCGTGAGCAGTGCTGTAGCATGATGCCGTCACGTGCCCAGAAGTCACGCTGGAGGTGGGCATAGCAGGAAGGTAGACAACTCTGCAGAGAAGTGCCCTGGACCTGGGCTGCTGACCTGCCTTCCTCTTGTGAGGACAAGTGAGGGTCTCACTGTCCTCAGTGTGTCTGCACTGAACACAAAGTGGAGACTGGAACGTGAAATCAATTAGCTTAGATTTTGCAGTGGCATAAGGGAGGGGACGGGTAGAGGGGACACAGCCATTGCCACCGCGAAACTTCAGGTCACCTTTGGTACCAGGAAACACTTTGGGAATCTGAGGTCTGTGGTACTGTGGGCACACACAACCAGGTGCCAAGCGGGACTGGAGTGAGGGCTAATGGCAGGAAAATCCAGAGTGCATGGCCTTGCTGTGACTACGTGTCTCCTCAGTAAAGCCCTTGAGAGAGGGTCGAAGGTGGCCTGCAGCGTTGGTCTTCAGGTAGACAGGGAGGAGAGCTTACAGGAGATCCCCCTACCGGAGGCCTGCAGTCTCAGCTGTCTACAACTGATTCTCTGTGTGTTTTGTTTGTTTTAATTCAGTCTCACAAGAGCATCTAAGCGGAGTCACATAAGATGCAGAGAAAGCAGAGACATAATACATAACAGGCACGCGTTCTGCGATGGCTGTGTAATCCAGTTACGGAAACGTAGACCTAACTTTGGCATGACTTTCTCCACTCATTCACAAGAAACATCTGCATTTCTTGGATTTCTCATCTCCCAAGTCCAAACCAGCTGTCAAATCTGGTTAAACTACTACCTAGCATGAGCTATGAAATCTAGGTCTCATGATTCAGAAAGCCAGTCTCTATATTCCACGCTGGAAGCTGCGCAAGCTGCAGCTGTAAAGCAGCCATCGGAGCAGGAGCGAGGCTCGGGCCAGGCCCTGCCGTTCCACACCGAGAGCCTCCTCTTCCTCCCGACGACCCGCGAGTGTCCAGCTGCACAAACTCATCAGCAGGTGACAAGGAGCACTTGGTGCCCAGGCGGTCCTCAGCGCTGCTGGCTCGGGGCCTCGGGAGCGTCTTAAGAAGAGGGCACAGTGGGCACCTGGCTGAGACCTGGGCAGGGCAGGCTGAGCACCCGCGGACACCGACTCTTGTCCCGTTTCAGTTGTCCTTTAGAACCGCCGAGAGAAACCATGTAGACCGATGCTGGGAGGTGCCCGGACGGAGCCCTGTTTCCTTGTCGTGGTCTGCTCCACCCAGGGACCCTTCCCGTTTGCTCTTCACTTTATTTATTTATTTTTTCTGCTTAAAATTTGGCTATGACACTGGCAGGTACAGAAGCAAGTGTGCAGCAACCATTAGCAGAGCAGAGACAAGGGGAGAGTGCAGTCTCCAGTGAGCTTCAGAGCCACTGCGTGTCCCTGCGGTGCCTCGTCTGCTCCTCGCTGCTGCCGGGAACACGAGCGCCCCGACCTGGACCTGCTCGAGTCTCTGGGGTGCGTCGTCCTTTCTGTCCACGGTGGTTCTACAGCAGGTGATGGCCTGTCAGCTGCCCAGGCTCAGAGTGCACCCAGCTCCGGAGCCGCTGTGCAGAAATGCAAGGAGGCTGGGGGCTGACCTTGATGGTTGCGATCACCCTTTTAAAACACGAAGCTTACTCTTATTTCCCTCCAAGAGTATGGAGTATTTTTCCCCTTAAAAATTCAATCTGGAAGTTAATATTTCCACCAGAACATTTTTATGACTCAGATAAGATATATGATAGGAAATAAATGAAGGTTCAAAGAGAGGCAAATAAAAAGATTGTGGACTTTTGGGAGTAGAAAGAAACATTGTCAGGTCGGGGGGACGAGGCTACAGCCCTCTCCCGAGCACGGGCAGCTGGTGGCCTCCCGGCACCGCGGATGGGGGCCGTGGAAGCCGCTCAGATTGGTGGACACTCTCCCCAGTAGGGTCAGTTTCTTCTGCGTCTCAGGAGCACTGTGACTGCAGCCCTCGAGGCTCCCCGGACTTGTGTAGGACTGCTCTCACCCTTGGGAGGAGTACGTGTGGGTTTCTTGCTCTCTGCCTTGGGGACATCTGGCTTGGGAGCAGAGGCACCAGTGACAGCTGTCGCCAGGTGCCAGCCACCTGCCTGCACCCTTCCCGCCTGAGGGCAGCAGATTCCCGTTGGCACATCTTACTGTCAGGCCGTGTGGCTTCTCCGTCCTCTGACACTGGTGTGACATTCTTCATGTCCGGTTCTATCAAAATCACGTCTCCTCTGGTCCTGGTGGACACAGCCTGCCTGGGTCACAGTCCTCCTGCCCCTGTTGGCGTGACCAGTGGAGGCAGCTGGAGGCAGAGACCAGGGGGCAGTTTTGTGGGCAAGCGGACCCCACGAAGGGCCACCTCGTCCAGAGTCACCAGGAGGAAGTCACTGCTGTCCCAGGAGGAGGAGTCAGACTGGAGAGTGGCCAGTCCTTGTCCTCCCATTCGAGGGAACAAGAGCTTCCTTGGATGGACGCAGGACTGTGAGCCTCTCCTGTAAGAACGCAGGCAGCGTCTGAATGTGCCCGCAGTGAAGTCCCCGTAGCACGCGTGTGGTCAGAGAACAAGAGGCCTCCAGGCTGGATCTGGAAGGATGAGGTCACCCTAGCCAAGTGCCTTTAAAAACTAACTTCAATAGAAATGTACTTTATACAAGAGGATTGAAAGTTAGCATCCCACCTTTATGAAAAATAATTCAGTGGCTTTGTTGAACTGTCAAACATCTTTCCAGTTAGAGACCATGGGGTGGGCCTGTTTCAAGTGATTTTTTATTTCCTCCATACTGTTAAAAGGTCAGACTGGAGGGACCCTAACTAAACCTTGCAGCCACCAGCCCCCCTCCCAATGGACAAGCCAGCAGCAAAGGAAACAACAACCCCAAATCTCCACATAGTAGTGTCTACGTTGCTTTGTCTGAATTTGTCCCTTTCTCAGTTTTCTTGCTAACAAGCATTCTGCAGATGTGAGCCAGTTTTGGTCTTACCTCACCTACTTTATTTTGGTTCTGTTTTTGTTGTAAGTCCAACAGGTCGACCCACAACTCTGTGGAAGGAACGCTGTGTAATTGAACTTAGTGTAAGAATTGAGCCCAATTCTTTCCCAACTCTGTTGAAAGGGTCAATAAGGAAGACAGCCACTTCCAAACGAAGGAAGGGGAGTGAGGGCATGATCGGCATCGGAATCCACGTCTGCGGACCCGGGGCCCGAGGGCCTCACACCCGGTCAGTACCTCCTTCCTGTCCAGGAGGGGGCTGGAGGCCAAAGTCCTCACGACCCCCTCCTTCCTCAGGGTTCCCTGTGCCGTGGAGGTAGAAAGGGGACGAGACTCCCCAGGACTCTTGCTGAGGAGTGGCGTCTCAGAGCCAGCCTTGTGTTCTCTCTGGGACAGCCTTGGCTCCGAGCCTCAGCCGCGCAGCCCTCCCTGGATGCCTCTGTAGGTAAAGCGGTCCACGGGAGGTGTGCTGACCTGGGATGAGAGCCCCGCGTATAAAGCGGACATTCTGGTTTCTGTCCTAAACAGACGCGGGCCAGCATTAAAACTCTCTGCGGCCGCTGGCAGTGGCCATCATGAAGACACAGCACCATGGGGGGAGGGCATTTGGGCAGTGCGGGCGGTGCTAGGCCAGGGTGCTGTCTTCCCTTGGGCACTGATGGGAGGGGAGCCTGGGTGAGGAGTGTGGTTGGGACGGAGGTCCGGACGTGGGTGACATGAAACTCTGATGCAGTCCAAACTCAAGTGGCGCCTTGGCCAGCCTCTGCGGGAGGCCATCAGGGTGTGCCCAGGACGAGCCCCTGAGTGTCTGTGGCTCCCTGCGGCCGAGCACATCAGGTGGAGTGGGAGGAGAGTGCCTCCTGCTGGCTGACTGCAGGCTCTGAAAGCTCTGGTCCAACCACCCTGTGGGTGCCTCCGGGCCAGCCTGGCAGAGGGCAGCGGCCCTAGAGGTGGACTCCCGAGTCAGAAAGACTGCCCCCAAAGACACCGTGGAACAATCACACAAAGTCATGTCGTCGCAATGCGGAACACTGTCAGGGCTTTGACCACTACTTGGGTGCGTCTGCCCCGGTCTCTGGAGAACACGGACTCTTCTCCAACAAGACTGAACAGGCAATGAAGACCGAGTAACAGAAGCCACGCCATGAGGCAGGAGAAGGAATGTGGTGCGAAGGTCAGGCTGCAGAAGTCGGTTATGTCCCCTTTTCTACCTACCCACGGGGAGAGTGCAGACACGAGAGTCTTTCACAAGGCAGAAGACGAGGCAAGACAACCCCGTGAGCTGCGTGACACACCACCTGGGCCAGTCTGATTTCCAGACACAGTGACTGTTGATGCTAGTCCTACGATCACTAGTAGTTAAAGTCAACACTAGTACTACCAGTGTCTCTTGAACGTCACGCACACTTGTTCATTCTGCGAGGACAAGAGATGGGGCAAGGCCTGCATGAGGGGTGGAACAGGCCATTCCTCTTCTGAAAAAACTGTGATGTACATACTTCTGGAACTTTCCGTTCAGCATTCTCAGGCTGCGGTTGGCTGTGGGTGACTGAAACCTGGGAAGGTGACATCTCAGATCAGGAGCACTGCTGTGCCAGCACACACACGTGGTCTGCCTGAGGCCTCACGCTCAGACCTTCCACAGGCTTCTATTTCAAAACCCCGAGAAATTGGTATTTAATTGACAGACAAAAACATCGAAGCACAGAGAGGGCAAGTAACCTGCGGAGGTCTGGGGGACTAGAAGACTGGGCTGCTGCTTGGGCAGTTTGGGCCCAGTGTCAGGGTTTGGGTCTTAGTGACCCCCAAGGCCGTGTGCTGGAGGTGTGGCTGGTGCTGCTGTGGGGTGGGGGGCCTCGAGGTGATGGGCGGTGATGCAGGTGTGTCCAGGAGGGGGCCTGCAGGGCTGGGCATGTCCTCCCGCCCTGCTGCTCCATGGGCCCCGGACGGGGAGGCCACAGCTCAGGCGTGCCGTATGCTCCGTGGGCCCCAGCACAGGGAGGCCACAGCTCAGGCGTGCCGCGTGCTCCGTGGGCCCCGGACGGGGAGGCCACAGCTCAGGCCTGCCGTGGTGTGCTCCGTGGGCCCCGGTACGGGAGGTCCACAGCTCAGGCGTGCCCTGTGCTCCGTGGGCCCCGGACGGGGAGGCCACAGCTCAGGCGTGCCGTGTGTGCTCCGTGGGCCCGGTACGGGAAGGTCACAGCTCAGGTGTGCCGTGTGCTCCGTGGGCCCTGGACGGGGAGGCCACAGCTCAGGCGTGCTGTGGTGTGCTCCGTGGGCCCCAGCACGGGGAGGTCACAGCTCAGGCGTGCCGCGTGCTCCGTGGGCCCCAGGACAGGGAGGCCACAGCTCAGGAGTGCCGTGGTGTGCTCCGTGGGCACCGGTACGGGAAGGTCACAGCTCAGGCGTGCCCTGTGCTCCGTGGGCCCCGGACGGGGAGGTCACAGCTCAGGCGTGCCGTGGTGTGCTCCGTGGGCCCTGGACGGGGAGGCCACAGCTCAGGCGTGCCGTGGTGTGCTCCGTGGGCCCCGACACGGGGAGGCCACAGCTCAGGCGTGCCGTGGTGCTCCGTGGGCCCTGACGGGGGAGGCCACAGCTCAGGTGTGCCGTGGTGTGCTCCGTGGGCCCCGGACGGGGAGGTCACAGCTCAGGCGTGCCGTGGTGTGCTCCGTGGGCCCTGGACGGGGAGGCCACAGCTCAGGCGTGCCGTGTGCTCCGTGGGCCCTGACACGGGGAGGCCACAGCTCAGGCGTGCCGTGTGCTCCGTGGGCCCTGGATGGGGAGGCCTCCCCGGACGGGGAGGCCACAGCTCAGGCGTGCCGTGTGCTCCGTGGGCCCTGGATGGGGAGGCCTCCCCGGACGGGGAGGCCACAGCTCAGGCGTGCCGTGTGCTCCGTGGGCCCCGGACGGGGAGGCCACAGCTCAGGCGTGCCGTGTGCTCCGTGGGCCCCGGACGGGGAGGCCACAGCTCAGGCGTGCCGTGTGCTCCGTGGGCCCTGGACGGGGAGGTCACAGCTCAGGTGTGCCGTGTGCTCCATGGGCCCTGGACGGGGAGGCCACAGCTCAGGCCTGCCGTGTGCTCCCACCATGAGGGTCTGTCTCGCCATAGCCCAGAACAACAGGGCCAAGCGACCATGACCTGAAGGCCCTGAAGACTGAGCCTAAGCAAACTCTCCTCCTAGGTTAGCCCAGAGTGAGGGACAGCTGACCAACACCCGGGCCATGTGGCGTTCCTCACACCCCCTGGGGCCGCTCCTCGGTGGCTGCTGGGCCCGTCCTACCTTCAGGGCTCACAGCAAACACCCCGGTACAGGGGAACCCCAACTAGCTGGGACCAGTCTGTCCAGGCGTCTGGCTCGGAGTAGTAGCTAACCGCAGATCCGGGGTGCAGGCCGGCTCCCCCGTTGAGAGAACGGCTGTCAGGAGTGGCCAGCTCCTCCTCAGCTCGTCGCCTTCCAGAGAGAGCACGTGGTGGCTTCGACCTTCCGTCCAACAGGGAGGTCCCGAGGGAGCAGCGAGGGGTGCGTGGTTAGGGGGCGACGGCCAGGCGCAGCTGGGCAGTTCCAGCGAGGGGCGCGGAGGACTCCCTGGGGTGGGGCCGGCACCCGCTTCTGGGGAGGGCAGGAGACGGGCTCACGTTCCACCGGCAGGTGGCCCCCACAGTGCCACGCCCTCTTCCAGCCAGAGGTCAGTAGAACCCACAGAGTTGTGACTTTGTCGTAGCTAAAAAGGTTTTCTTAGTGACCGTCCACCTTCGCTGGCCAGAAGAACACGGGGCTGCGAAGGTGTGGACTCCAGGCCTCGGGGTGAGAGGTCCGCATCTGGGTGACTCTGCTCACGTGGCCTGGGCGCCCGGGCTGCCCTCACCTGCGTGCTGGAATCGCTGTTGTGGGCATCCTGGTCAGCAGTGCAGCCTGATGAGCCTCCGTCCTCACGCTAGCCCCTGGTGACATCAGCTTCAGGAGACGCCTGGGCTCCCACCTTCCCTCTGAGACACCCCTGCTGCTCAGTCCGGCCTGCGTGGAGGAGGAGGAAGTCCTTACAGTTGGTCCAGGGCCCAGGTCAGTGCTGAAGTCCTCTGGTGAGGACGGCCTCAAGCATCTGGGTGGGGCCAAGCACAGTGTCCCCGTGAACACCTTATTCCCAGGCCCCTCGGGAGGGGAGGCGAGCGTGGAATTCTCCTCACCCACACAGGCCCTATCCCTGCACTTGCCTCCTGAAGACACTTCCTGAGGTGAGGTTTTTCAGTGTTAAAAATGTCAGTGAGGACTCACCGACGTGCCCATCTCCAGAAAGACGGAAACTGGGGATGCCTGTCCCCACTGAGGAGCAGGTGGCTGTGCAGTAGAAGCTGACTCCACCCAGGGACACGAGCTGCCCAGCACACTAGCACCGCGTGCCCACAGGCACACACGTGCACCCCGCCACACACGGCCCTGCCCCGCCAGGTCCCCTCTGGTGTGTGTGCCAGCACGCCCTCGGAAGCGGCCATATGTCACCAGGCACGTGCCTCCTTCTATCTCCGTGGAGGTGAGTGGATGTGGTGGGCTCCATTAATCACGACTCAGGCTTTCCCAGTTTAAGCCTCCCATTTCTTACTCTGCAGAAAGAAAAACGCAGCCTTCAAGTACAATGCTTCCTACAATATGACTGATTCTTCTTGAAGAAACACCCTGTCAAAACATGACATGTCAGATTCGACTTCCTTCCTCCAACATAGCCCAATCTGTTTTGATGGAAAAGGCATATATTTTAATTATTTGTTTTTAATCTGACTCCAGACTTGACATATGGCACCTCATTAAGTTCTCTCTACATATTCTGGTAAAAACAAAAACAAGCTGTACAAAGTTATTCAACTTCTGGCATCAAAGTTTTTTTTTTTAAGAACTTCTATTGCTTCTGAAGAGGTTAAATGACCCCCCCCCAAAAAAAAAAAAAAAGTCTTTCTAGTGATCGGAGTGACATGCATTTTGAAAGACTTACCAGGAATCAATCACAGTAGACATTAGCTGCTGGCAAATGTGCTTCTTGTAACTGGTTTGTCCATGAGTGTGCTCCCCCCGCCACTCCCACCAGCTCACATGCATGGAGAAAGCGGAGAGAACACGTGCGTTGATGAGAATTTCCAAACTGTGCAGGAAGGCCCTCTGTGCCTTGCCTTGGCCTCCGAAGTGAAGGGCAGCAGGCCATTTGCTCATTAGCTGCATGCAGGGTGATTTATTAATGGCTGCTCTGATTAGGCAGAAAGAAAGCATTCTGACATATATATTTTTCTCTGCTGTATCAAAGCCAATTTAACAGAACTGCCAGTTAACCAGATTTGTTATTCCCTCTTGCACCTTATCCTAAAAATATTAACAAAACCCTCTCATTCAGAGTTGTATTAAAAATGTTTGAAACCAAAGGTAACACTCAGAGAACACATTGATGCCAATACCGTGTCAATCCAGAAACTGGATTACGATTATGACATTGTGACCAAGAGTGTTCAGAGAGACTTCTGACCATGGACACAGTCCACACTGGCTTTGTATTTTGCACAAACTTTTCAACAAGCTAAGGCACGGTGAGGACTAGGAGGATGAGGTACAGCCCGGCTCTGAAGCAGGTCCTAGAGAGACTTCTGATGACCATGGAGGAAGGCAGAGAGACATCAGGCTGCATCCTCCGAAACCAAGACATGAGGCCACCGGGGATAACAGCTTTGGCACCATCCCCGAGGTCACAGGCTATGGGGCCATTTTCATGACCTGTTAATTTCTGTAAAAACAGCATGAAAACGCTTTTGCTGAGTCACACAGTGAATCATTTTCCGTCAGTTTTCTAGTGAACGAGTGAACATCATATGTGATGAAAACCTCCCATCGGTCACGATGACTAGGAGAGCCTCTGTTGACGTGACACGTGTGAGTGAACCGACTTGGACATTCAGAGCAAAGGTTAGTCCACCGCTGGCCCAGGCGGCGAGTGGCTGGACCTGGAGGAGGCTACTCTGCGTGAAAGCGCGTTCCCGCACAGCCACACACACACCCTGGGACACGGAAAGACGCAGACCCACGAGACCTCCCCGCAGAACGTGAGGCCCAGCATGCTGGGACTGGTGTGTTCTCCAGAACCTCGGCCCTGTCCACGGCAGAGGAGCAGCTCACCAAATACGCCCTGAAGGTCTTCATCGAGTGCAGTTAGTTCCCGCATCCTGGGTGATGGAGGAGGGGACTGGGCAGAGGAGGCTGGGACCCAGCCCTCGACTGGTGAGGGGGTCATTTTTAATGTGTGCCTTTTCTAAAATGAAGTAATAGGAAGGAAGGAACAAGCATCCAGGCATGGCAGGCAGCTGAGACCCTCCCAGGCCGCCTGTCGAGCCCTGACGGGCTGTCTGCCTTGGAAGTCACCTTCTCACAGGGAGATGCCACGCCCAGGCCCACGGAGAGCGCAGGGCGCTGGCTGTTGGCACGCGGGCTGTGAAGCAGAGGGGCAACCCCTCCTGTCCGTTCTTAAAGGAGAAATCCGAGAAGAACATTGAAATAAAACCACAGGGACTGTATTGCCTGTGTGGCAAAAAATCATTCTGAAAACTCTAAGCAAAATAATAGACAAGTCTTGCTGATTATTAGATACCAGGATCAGACACTGTGGGCGTCTTAGATGGTGGCTATGACACCAGAGCATTGGATCTTGGGATCCGTGGCATTGACCTCCAGCAAGGCCAGCGGGAGGCTTCCAGTTCAGAACCAAAGCGACATCACTCAAGATGGGAGATTCCACGTTCCTGTGGTGATGGGCGGTGAGCAGCATGTTCTACCTGACATTTTCTGCGATTTCCTTCTTTTCCTCCTTGGTGACAGTTCTCAGTTTCCTCTCCATGCACAGCAGTTCAGCACGTGTCTGAGGCACACCCAGAACACGCAGGGCTCTGTCCTCAGGGGCTAGGGCCTGACAGACTTGAGGAGATTCTTTTTGAGACCCAAGCTCATTTCAAAATGTATCTGATTTTCCAAAGTGAAGGTGTCGTCCAGGAGCTGGTAAGCCATGTGCCCAGCACCTGAAGCGCAGCTCCGAGGTCGGGGGCAGCGCAGGTGAGGTGCAGGCCCTGCGCTTCCCACGGAGCACAGCTCAGCACGGACAGCAAGACAGCATGCCCGTGTGCCCCTTGTCCCTTCCCCTGCTATGTGACATGATAGTCCAATGGCACTGGAGAGCATGCTCTCTCTTCCTAAGGGGTAGAAGAGCATCTGTAAAACGTGGTACTGTGTTTTAAAGTGGCAAAGATCCAGTTAAGATATGAGGGCTGAGCAGAGGTTGCCTTAAATTCAGGCCAGCGCAGAGTTGGGTGACGGAGGGAAAGAGGGTAGCACCATGATTCAGGGAGCACTGACCTCACAGGGGTTCAGCCTGTGGGGCCGAGCCCACAGTCGGCCTTCTGGAGAGTGCGGGCCCTGGACCAGGTCGTGCCTCTGTTTCCTGAGACCTAAGCTAGGAATAGACGGTGGTCCTCCCTCGGGAAGACCAGGGACTTAGACGCGGTGTGGAGGGCGCGTGAGGGGTGAGGGCTGAGGGCGGGGTGAGGCAGCAGGCACAGCAGGGCACCCTGGGGGAGCAGGGGCAGTGGGGGAGACGCAGGGAGGTTGAGCCCATGGGGGCTGAGGGTGGCCTGCTGGGTACTTCTCTAAGGGCTCCCAGATGCTTTGAATAAGAATCTGCGGATGTAAACCACTAATCTAGGCCACAAAAGAGATCGTGTAGCTTTGTCCAAGAGATCTAAGTGGGGGCTTTGGGGAGAGCCCAGTGTGTGTTGGGGGGGAGGCCTGAACCTGGGGAGAAAAGGAAGAGGCCGTCTGCTGACCTCGGGACCTGGCGGCCCGTGGGAAGCGTGCTGGCAAGGGTGCGCCTTGACAGAGATGGCCCTGGACGTGCCCCTCGGAGCAACACTGCCCCACTTCCCAGTGCACGTTGCCCAGTAGGGACCAGGCACCAGAGCCGAGAGCACCCCCAGCCACCCAGGTGCCCTCGACGCAGCAACAGGGAGCACCTCTCCCTGGACAGCTGCAGAGATGGCCTCCTGCCACACTGGCGAATGTTTTCTTAGAGCTACATTCAAGTTGTTTATTAAAAAATAACAACATCTCTAGCAATTAGAGAAATGTAGATCAAAACCACTGTGATATTTCATCTCACTCCAGTCAGAGTGGCAGCTGTTAAGAACACGATCAACAATAAGTGTTGGCGAGGATGTGGGGAAAAGGCACACTCCTACACTGCTGGTGGGACTGCACGGTGGTGCAGTCAACCTGGAAAGCAGTGTGGAGAATCCTTGGAAAACTTGGAATGGAACCACATTTGACCCAGCTATCCCACTCCTCAGTTATACCCAAAGGACTTAAAAACAGCACATTACAGTGATGCAGCCACATCAATGTTTATAGCAGCACAATTCTCAATAGCTAAATTGTGGAACCAACCTAGATGCCCTTCAGTAGATGAATGGATAAAGAAAATGTGATACGTATACACAATGGAGTATTACTCAACATAAAAGAATAAAATCATGGCATTTGCAAGTAAATGGATGGAGTTAGAGAATATTATGCTAAGTGGAGTTAGCCAATCCCAAAAAACCGAGTGCCAATGTTTTCTCTGATAGGCGGATGCTGATCCATGATGGGGGGGGGGAGCATGGGAGGAATGGAGGAACTCTAGATAGGGCAAAGGGAGGGAGGGGAGGGGAGGGGCAGGGGGTAGGAAAGGCAGTGGAATGAGGTGGACATCATCACCCCAAGTACCAGTTGAAGACACGGATGGTGTGACTCTACTTTGTGAACAACCAGAGACATGAAAGACTGCTCTATGTGTGTGCTATGAGTTGAAGTGCATTCTGCTGTCATATATAACAAATTAGAGTAAATAAATAAAATTTTTAAAAAATGTAAAAAAATAACAATACTGTAAAGCAATGCCATGTGTTTTTACTGAGTGTGCTAGAGAAAATTCCTAATTGCTACTCACACTAAGGGTCATTTCCTAGTAACTTTTCAAAACAAACACACCACATAAGATGGTCTTTGCTCTGCATGGCTAGATTGAAGCTATACAGCTCTGTTTCACCCACCCTTTGCCATCTAGAGCACAGGTACATTCATACCAAGTCACTGAGCTCTTCGACAGTCTAGACTGGATGTTTATTTTTTAGGTAATGAGGAAGATAATATAAACACTATATTTATTACTACAATACAGGTCAAGGAAAAGTTGAGAAAGATGATCCTGGGAGAGTCCTCCAAATCTCTATCCAAAAGCATTTTAGAAATCCCAGAGATGATGTAAAAATAACAATTATTTCATGAAACGCAACTGTAATTTTCCACATGATTTCAGACCTAAGGGCTAAATGCTCATATTTCTCAGCAATAATGCACAGACAATACATTGATTGGTGCCATGTCAACATTGATGGATTGATACTGAGGACAATGCCGTTTGCCCGGGACAAATCTGGAATACGGGGTGAGAAGTGACAGTGAATTCCTTTCATTAGAAATCATGGCCACGGGAGAAAATCAAATTTTATAAAAGAGACCATGAGGTAACGCGTGAACACTAGCCACTTGGCTCACCCGTGAGAACAGAGTTCTGGTACTTAACGTCGTTTCACCCCAAAAGACATCTTAGAAACTCCAAACAAAAGCTAAAATATCACTCAGGACACAACAAATAACAATGGAGGAGTAATATTTTTCAGAGTTGCAGTGCTCTCTGTGAGTGAAATCACAATAGTACTTTAGCAAAGTGATAAACAGTATTAAGAAGTAATTGTCAAGGTCAAAAATGAGATGAGCAGCAGCGGTGACAGGGACCCAGGCCTCCTGTCCAGTCACAGTTCAGAGCCACCGGACGTGGCACTGGTCTCCTCTCGGAGTCCCCATAGCATCTTCAAGGAGCGGCAGTTCCTGTTCAGCTCCGGGAGGGTCTGCGGGCGGCTGCCGCCGTGGGGGCACCAGGGAGGCCGGCGGTGCCCCTCCCGCGCCAGTTCAAGAGCAGTCTAGCGCCAGAGGGCGTGAAGCCCACACGGCACTCAGGTGGCTCCAGAAACTGGAGCACAGACGAGAGCCAGGTGTGTGGGCATAGATGCGTCTTTCCAGGAAGACCCGGGTCTGCGCCTGGCCCACGGACTCCCATGACAAAGGCTGCCAAGGCCTTTCAAGGAGGAGGGCTGCGAGAATTCACCAGGACAGAGTCAGGTGGAAGTGAGGATGTGCACAGTGGAACCAAAGAAGCGTGGTCTGTAAGGACATGCTACCTCTGTGAGACTCATTGCCCACTTTAATGTCATTGAATAATCAAGCTATTAAAGTAAAATAACAAGGGCTGTGGGCTTGAACCATGTCCAATAAAATGTGTGTTAATGGTACAACGGACGGGAGAGGTGAAGATGAAGTGTTGTGATGCATGTGTCGTGGTGTGAAACTGCTCCCAGGGAGATGGTGTTAAAATCAAGATGGTGTCGTAAGCCCTGAATAATCAGTAAGATAACAATAAATAGGTAGGCCAATAAGCCAAAAGTAGAGATAAAACAAAAACATAAAGATTTATCTATTTCTAACTAAGGAACTAGGGAAAATAAAGAACAGATGGCACAAACAGAAGACAACTAACTGGATGTCAAATTAAAATAAAGATATATTAATAATTATGTGCAATATTAATACCTTGAATGATGAAATTAAAGGCTGAGATTCTCAAATTGGATCAAAAAGCAACAATCAAATATGTGCTTTCTACATGTTGAATATAATGACATAAATAAATAGAGGAAAATATCATGAGAAAGAAGGGATAGTAAAGTTAAAAGTGGAAATTAACAAGGAGGAAAACCCAAACACCAGAAGAAAACTCATGAAATCAAAAGCAGCTATCATTAAAATTGATAAATTCTAGCTCATTTCATCAAGGAAAGAAGAGAAAACACATTCAAATATGAGGCATAAAAGATGGTGCATCTGATTCAGATTTTTTAAAATTTAATTAATTAATTTATTTATTATAATTTGTTATTTAGGACAGCAGAATGCATTTCAATTCATAGAGCACAATTTTTCATGTCTGGTTGTACACAAAGTAGAGTCACACCATCTGTGTCTTCATACATGTGCCTAGGGTAATGATGTCCACCTCATTCCCCCGTCTTTCCTACCCCCTCCTCCCTCCCTCCCCCCCCTCCCTATCTAAAGTCCCCCCCATGTCCCCCACCCCCATTATGGATCAGCTTCCTCATATCAGAGAAAGCATTCGGCATTTGTTTTTTGGGGGATTGGCTGACTTCACTTACCAAACAAATGCCATATGATTTTTATTCTCTTTTTAAAGTTTTGTATTTGGTTTAATTAGTTATACATGATAGTAGAATGCATTTTTTGCACTTTGATATATTATACATAGATGGGATATAATTTCTCATTTTTCTGAGTGTACATGTTGCAGAATCATATTGGTCTTGCTGTCACATATATACCTACAGTAATAATGTCTGTTTCATTCCACTCTCTTTCCCATCCCCACATCCCCTCCCTCACCTCCCTTCACTTCCCTCTACCTAAACTAAGGTAATGCTATTCTTCTTTAGTGGTCCCTGCCTTATTGTGAATTAGTATCTGCATATTAGAAAAAACATTCAGCCTTTGTTTTTTTCAGATTGGCTTATTTCAGTTAGCATGATATTCTCCAACTCCATCCATTTACTGGCAAATGCCATAATTTCATTATTCTTTAAACCTGAGTGATATTTCATTCTGTATATATACCACATTGTATTCATCCATCATCTATTTAAGGACACCTTGGTTGGTTCCACAGTTTAGCTATTGTGAATTGAGCTTCTATGAGTATTGATGTAGCTGTGTTAGTATAGTATACTGATTTTAAGTCCTTTGGATATAAACTGAGGAGTGGGATAGCTGGGTTAAATGGGGGTACCATTCCAAGTTTTCCAAGGAATCTCCATATTGCTTTCCAGTAGTCTCTTGGGAAAAGGGTTGGGAACAGGGAGAATATGTCAGGGAACTTCCAGATGTGCCTTATAGAAGCATTTGATTTTCTAAACTATAAACATGTTATTACTTTAATTTAAAAAATCAATCTATAAAGTCCTCAGATAACTCATTTTTTACATGATAGCTACAAATATATTGATGTGTGCATATGCTGTGTGGCTCGGCCTATCTCCTTTAGAGAAGGATATTGGTCTATAAATAATGCCTTTTATTCTAATTATGTTTTCCCTGTTTTGCATATATTTAGCAATTTTGTATTACATCATTGTTTATTTTAGTGCAGCTTTTAATAAACACTTATGTAAAAGGTGAAAATCTATTATAAATCCTCCAAATGCCAAGACTAAAAGGGAATCCTGGACAAATTAGAAGATGTGATCAGTAGAACTCTAGAGCAAGTAAAAGATGTTTATCAACTGAGACTCTAGAAATCATAGCATCAGTCCTTTCAAACGTACGATACATTATGGCAAGTCGATCCCTGGCCTTTCTTAGTGTCCCATGCCAGGGCACACTGTGGTCCCAAACCGTTGCCCGGATTCTATGTGCATAGGCGCTGGTACTGAAGTGGGTTGCACAGGTGGGGAAAAAGAAAACAAAAAGTATACTAAGTTCTTTACCTGAAAAAAAAAAAAAAAAAAAATGGTGCATCTGAACAGATGTAGCCGACATGGAACAGGTAATAGTGGAATGTGATCAACAATTTATTGATATAAATTTGGAATGTCATATGAGTGCTTTGGCCCCAAGAACACAGAAAGAAAAGAATAAGACCAAGGAAAGGGTGTCCAACCATGACACTTCTAGTCCGTATTATCCTGGAAATTTTACCCAGTAGAATAAAATAAGATGTAGAAATTTAAAGCAAACAGATCATAATGATGGATGTCAAACTGCCTGTGTTCAAAAATGGCCTGGTGGTCCAGCTCGGAAATGCTTGGAGGTTATATATTAGAAGCAGCTTAGAGTGTTGAAGGGGGTCACAAGACACAAGGTCAACAAACTGAAAGCCATTCCTTCTATGTCTCTGTGTGGTTGAACTCAAAAAGCCATTGCTGCTTTACAAAAAGCCATTGCTACATAATAAATCATGAAATACTTTGGAGTAAATTAAGCAAGAGGTGTGCAAGCTCTGTGCACTAAATAAACAGTTGTTGAGAGAAATGAAACAAGTCACAAACTGGGAGGAGGTACTTGAAAAACATTGAATCATATAGACATTACTTCCTATTTATAATGTATCAGGCATAAGTAACAAAACCCTTGCAATTTAATAAGAAGACTATGTAATTACAAAGTAGGCAAAGAAGTGCTTTGCAAAGAAGATGTACGAATGGCCAATAACCAGCAAAAATGTGTTCAATATTATTAGTAATTAGGGAAACTCAGCTAAATACACATTAAGGCCATTGCGCACTGACCAGAATGAAAAATAAATAAAGAAAATAAAATGCTTTTTCATGCCAAATGTTGATGAGGGAGTAAAGTCACTAGATTCTCATTCTTAGTTGTATTAAACAAAAGTAAAATCCCTTAGGAAAGTTTTCAGAAGCTAAAATCCACTTAAATTCCAGCAGTTCTACCCCTAAGTATTTACCTGTGAAAAATGAAAATATCTAAGTACATAAATATTTATACATGGATGTTTTTAAAACCCTTGTTCATAAAAAGAAAGCAAGCAAACAAACAAGCAAAAACAAAAACATGTGCACAACTCCAATGTCCATCATGTGGGATGGATAGATGCACTGGGGCATGTTCAGCGTATCGCCCTACTCAGTGATGACAAAATGAGCTCCTTTATACATGTGCCACATGCAGATATGGACATGGACAAGTTTCCAGTATATCAGACAAAGCAAAGCTGGTGTAGAAGAGATGCTAGTGATGCAGGGGCATGATGCTCCAGGGTCCTGAGCCACGCAGGCTTGCCATGGCCCGCGGAGGGTGGGGGGTTGGGACTGACCAGGAAGGGGAGGCCTTGTTGGGTGAGTGGAAGCATGCTGCATTTTGTTCACGGAGGTGGCTGCGTGAACACATGTGCTTGTGCACATGGATGTAGGTGTGTGCTGCATGTCTAGGGCACCTGGCTGATGCCACGTCTTTGGTATTGGGAATACTTCTGCAGTGAGCATGGCGTGCAGGCATCTCTTTGACGTGCTAAATAAGTGTTTAGTTAAGCCTATTCTAAAATGTACTTTTTATATTTTATGTCCATCTTCAAACGATCATCTTTACAAACTTCTTGTGTATAGTTGGGTTTGATGTTTAGGCCGTGAAGCTTGCTCTGCCCCTGGCTGTGAGGAGCCTGAGCCAGGTTCTGGCCACCCGGTGAGATCGACTTGCTGACCCTGGGGCACGCCGTCCCCTGTTGGGGGCCACCCACACAGCAGCGGGACACGGCGGGAGCTGACGGCTGGAACAACAGCACATCAGTGCTCGGGCTCCAGACTGTCGCCGCCTGAAGCGATGGCCGCTTGGAGCAACGAAGCCGTGGGAAGAAGTCCAGAGGCGAACTGGAAACAAACAGCTTTTTATTCTGATAACTTTTCTCTCTGGCTCTAACAACAACTAACACGCGCCACACACACACCACCAAAATATGGCACAGACCTGATCAGCAATCTCGGCTCAAGTCACTCGAGATCCCGGGCCAAGTCCCATGAGACTACAGAAGGCGGCAATGCACAAATCTCCATGGCCCATAGTCAACCGCAATTTAAGCCATCTCCCCACACAGGGCTCCTGCACCAGACACCCTGCCTTCCTGCACCCCGGCCTCCACAAGGACTCCTAGCTGAGGTGCCTCAGGCCGCAGAGAATGGGGCACACTGGAAACCACAGCACATTACTCCCCAGGGGCTGTCCATGAGGCCTGTTGGTCCAGGGCCTGAACCTCTTTCACGTTAACTGCATTATTTCAGGTCTTCTTTATAGAAATGGTCATGTTGTGTTTTTTTTTTTTTTTCCTGATAAATTGATTTATCCTTTGTCTCAGCTTCCAAAAAGCTCGAAACCATATTTATGGACCTCCACCCTAGTGGGGCCAGGTCAAGGACAGTCTCTCTGACCCCCTACCGAGCACAGGCAGCCTAAGGACAGCCCTGCTGACCTCCACTTGAGCGCATGTGGGCCAAGGATAACCCCTAGGGCCTCCGCCCAAGCGCAGGTGGGCCCAGGTCAGCCCAGCTGATTCCAGCAGAGCTCAGGCAGGCCTATGACAGCTTCACTGACCTCTGCTCAGAGGACTGACTCTTCTGACCAGCAGACCACTGTGGGAGCTCAGATTCAACCACTTCAGCCAACGCCAGCCTACTCGGGACCCAGGCCCAGGGTAGGTCCAGAGTCCACTACCCCACCCCCACCTGGGAGCATAAGCCTAACCCACTTCCATTTTGAGACACTGTAGACACAGCATTGCCTTCCCCACGCAGTAGTCCCTACCTTTTGACAACAGACAGGGCCTAAAAGCAGCTGCATCTCAGAGCAGGGGTCCCAAAGACATTATAAGACCCATCCTTGTAGCCCCATCTCTGGAAAACACTGCATTCATCTTGGGGCACCTTCACTGTTATCTCAAGTTACCTCCACTACTGCTGACACCACATTTAGTTGCAGTAGCATACATGGAGGGATTCCTGCAGGTTCTGAAAGCCCAACATTAAGGTGAGGCACAGACAACCTACACGGATATTACAAGAATATAGGGTAGAAATTCTAATATCTTAGATCTACACTGCAAGAAAGGAAGGAAAATAGACAACATGAAAAAGCAAGGGAGGAAAATACCCCAAACAAAGCAGAATATTACAATAACAGAACCCATGCTCAGTGAAGTTGATGAAATGTCAGAGAAGGATTCAGAAGGTTCATAATTAAAATGATCTGTGAATTAAAGAATGACCTAAATGAGAAAATATAGGCAAAAATTGATCACTAATACAAAGATATAAGAGAGAAAATACAGGTAGCAAAAGACTACTTCAAAAAAGAGAAACTCTGAAAAAAAAAAAAAGTCAGAAATCCTTGAAGTGAAGGAAACAATTAACCAAATAAAAAACACATAGAAAACATCACCAACAGATGAGATCAACTGGAAGAAAGAACTTCATATAATGAAGCCAAAGTATATAGTCTTGAAAATAAAGTTGACCACAAAGTGAAGATAGTAAGAAACCATGAACAGAACATCCAAGAATTATGGAACAGCAGCAAAAGACCAAATCTAAGATTAATTGGGATACAGGAAGACACAGAATTTCAAACCAAAGGAATGCATAATCTCTTCAATGAGATAATAACAGAAAATTTCCCAAGCATGAAGCATGAATTGGAAAACCAAATACAAGAGGCTTACAGGACATGAAATGTATAAAATTACAACAGATCTACACCAAGACACCTTATAATGAAAATGCCTAGCATACAGAATAAGGATAGAATCTTAAAGACCACAAGAGAGAGGAATCAGATCACATATAGGGGGAGACCAATTCATATCACGGCAGATTTTTCAACTCAGACACTCAAAGCCAGGAGATCATGGAACAACATATACCAAGCTCTGAAAGAAAGGTGATGCTAACCACGAATCTTATACCCAGCAAAATTAAACCTTATATTTGAGGATGAAATAAAAACCTTCCATGATAAACAAAAGTTAAAAGAATTTACAACTAGCCGGGCGCAGTGGCGCACGCCTGTAATCCCAGCACTTGGGAGGCTGAGACAGGAGGATCCCGAGTTCAAAGCCAGCCTTAGCAATGGCTAGGCACTTAGCAACTCAGTGAGACCCTGTCTCTAAATAAAATACAAAAAAGGGCTGGGGATGTGGCCCAGTGGTCGAGTGCCCCTGAGTTCAATCCCCGGTACCACACACACACACACACACACAAAAACAAAAAAAAAAAAAAAAAAAAAAAAAAATTTACAACTAGAAAACCAGCACTACAGAGCATCCTTGGTAAAATATTCCATAAAGAGGAAATGAAAAATAATGATGAAAATCAGCAGAGGGAGGCATTACACTAAAGGAAAAAACAATCAGAGGAGAAAACATGTTAAGTTAAATACCAAAATAAACAAAAATGTCTGGGAATATAAAGCATGTCTCAATAATAACTCTGAATGTTAATGGCCCAAACTCACCAATCAAAAGACATAGACTAGCAGATTGGATTTAAAAAAAAAAAAATCCAAAAATATGCTGCCTCCAAGAGACTCATCTCATAGGAAAAGACATCCACAGGCTGAAGGTGAAAGGTTGGGAGAAATCCTACCACTCACATGGACTGAGGAAACAAGCAGAAGTTTCCATCCTCATATCAAATAAAGTAGACTTCAAGCTAAAGTCAATCAAAAGGGATAAAGAAGGACACTACATACTGCTCAAGGGAACCATACACCAACAAGACTTAACAATTATAAATATATATGCCCCAAACAATGGAGCAACCATGTTCATTAAACAAACTCTTCTCAAGTTCAAGAGTCAAATCGATCATAACACAATAATTCTGGTGACTTTAACACACCCCTTTCACCACTGGATAGATCTTCCAAACAAAAACTGAACAAAGAAACTGTAGAACGCAAAGCTACAATAAACAACTTAGAATTAATTGACTTATATAGAATATTTCATCCTTCAACTAGTGAATACGCTTTCTTCTCAGCAACACATGGATCCTTCTCTGAAATAGACCATATATTATGCCACAAAACAACTCTTAGCAAATATAAAAAAATAGAGATACTACTCTGCATTCTATCAGACAATAATGGAATAAAATTAGAAATCAATGATAAAAAAGAAATAAAAGCTACTCCAACACCTGGAAACTAAATAACATGCTACTGAATAAACAATGGGTTGCAGAAGACATCAAGGAGGAGATTAAATTATTCTTAGAGGTGAATGAGAACACAGACACAACATATGGAAATCTCTGGGACACTGTGAAGGTAGTTCTAAGAGGAAAGTTCATTGTGTTGCATTCATTCCTCAAAAGAAGAAAAAGTTAACAAATAAATTACTTAACATTACATCTCAAAGCCCTAGAAAAAGAAGAACAATCCAACACTAAAAGCAGTAGAAGACAGGAAATAATTAAAATCAGAACTGAAATCAATGAAATTGAAACAAAAAAAATTGAAAAAATTGACAAAACAAAAAGTTGGTTTTTGGAAAAAATAAATAAAAGTGACAGACCCTTAGCCAGGCTAACAAAGAGAAGGAGAGAGAAAACTCAAATTACTAACACACATGATGAAAAAGGAAATATCACAACAGACACTACAGAAATATAGAAGATAATTTGAAATTATTTTGAAAATTTGTACTCCAATAAAATACAAAATATCGAAGGCATTGACAAATTTCTAGAGTCATATGATTTACCCAAATTGAGTCAGGATGATATACACAAGTTGAACAGACCAATTTCAAGTGATGAAATAGAAGACGCCATCAGAAGCCTACCAACCAAGAAAAGCCCAGGACGGGATGTATACACAGCCGAGTTCTACAAGACCTTTAAAGACGAACTAATACCAATACTCTTCAATTTATTTCAGGAAATATAAAAAGAGGGAGCACTTCCAAACTCATCCTATGAGGCCAACATCACCCTGATCCCAAAACCAGGAAAAGACTCCTGTAGCACAAGAATTAATATCAAGAATCAATATATGAGGTAGATTCAATCTAAAAAGTTGCTTCTCAGCAAAAGAAACAATCAGTGAGGTGAATAGAGAGCCTAGTAATTGGGAACAAATTTTTACCACATGCATGTCAGATAGAGCACTAATTTCTAGAATATATAAAGAACTCAAAAATCTTAACACCAAAAAAAAAAAAAAAAAAAACCCCAATCAATAAATGGACCAAGGAACTGAACAGACACTTCTCAGAAGAAGATAGACAATCAATCAACAAATACATGAAAAAAACGTTCAACATCTCTGGCTATTAGAGAAATGCAAATCAATACCACTCTAAGATTTCATCTCACACCAGTCAGAATGGCAGCTATTAAGAACACAAACAACAATATAGTTGGAGAGGATGTGGGGCACACTCATACACTGCTGGTGGGACTGCAAAATGGTGCAACCACTATGGAAAGCAGTATGGAGAGTCCTTGGAAAACTGGGAATGGAATCACCTTATGACCCAGCTATCCCACTCCAAAGGACTTAAAAACAGCATACTACAGGGACACAGCTACATCAATGTGTATAGTAGCACAATTCACAATAGCTAAACTGTGGAACCAACCTAGACGCCCTTCAGTAGATGAATGGATAAAAAAAAATGTGGTATATATACATAATGGAGTATTACTCAGCAATAAAATAGAATAAAATCATGGCATTCACAGGTAAGTGGATGAAGTTGGAGAATATAATGCTAAGTGAAGTTAGCCAGTCCCCAAAATCCAAATGCCTAATGTTTTCTCTCTGATATAAGGAGGCTGATTCACAGTGGAGTTGGGACAGGGATCATAGGAGGATTAGAAGAACACTAGAATGGCCACTGGGGAGGGAGAGGCAAGTGGGGTAAAAGGGTAAAAAAAATTTTAAAAAGATGGTAGAATGAGATGGACATCATTACCCTAAGTACATGTATGAAGACATAAATGGTGTGAATATACTTTGTATAGGACCAGAGATATGTAAAAAGGTGCTCTATAAGTATAATATGAAATGTAATGCATTCTGCTGTCATTTATAACAACTTAGAAATAAAAAAATTAAAAAAAACATATTTATAATTGCAAAGCATTTCATAATATTTATATTGGATAAGACTTAATATCTGCCTCATGTAATTTTTCTTTCCTTATTTTTTTAATATTTTGCACTTTCTTCTTTTTAACCAATGTTTATCTTGTTTACAATCAATTTGGAGACTAAGGCAGGGTATAGATTGATGATTGACAGGTGGTAGAGAGATAAACCTTTATTTGCAGAAATGGTCAACTGTTTCACCATGGTTATAAAATTCACCAAAAGACCCAAATATATTAATTGACACTGCTTTTTGGTGTCAATATGAAGCCATATTTGCATTGCCTGCTCTTTAAGACACTCTCTTGGTCCATCTATTTAGGATAGGGCATCTCCAACCACAGCTCCAGTGGTCAGGTGGTACAGGGGACCCTTTTGCTGCCCTCTTGCTGGTCGTGAGGAGGTTTGTCCTCTGTCCTTGCTTGCTCTGAGCTGCTGACCCCTCCTGGGAGAAGCTGCACCTGCAGCCCAGGAGCTTCTGATCATGGTGGATGCTGCTCTGGTCTGTGACCATCCAGGAATCATTTCTGCTGTCCAGAAATTGACTTCAGTGTTTGGCATGAGTTTATATGGTTAAATATTTAATACTGGAGTTCAGAAAGATTAAAAATCATGAAATTTGAATTCAAAGTGATTATGTTTGTGCTAGAGCCTTCTTGACATCTAAATGGCTAGAATGGGGGTCACATAATCTACTTAAGAGCTGGTCAGTTGTCTTGACTGCTCTGCAGATACCTGGGGCACATTTATCTTCATTCTGGTGGGTCAGACCCCAGATCCTGGTTGAAGCCCCATTTCACAGGTGCTGTGAAAGCCAGAGGTCTCTCTCCCCAAGAGCTTTTGAGGGCTCACCTCCTATGATGGCTTCTTCCTTTGCACCCCTGCCCCACCTCCCTGGACCCGTGTCTGGCTGCAGGTGCTGCTTCCTCCTTGTCCACCCAGGACAGTGTGAGTGCACAGGCAGCCGGGGTTCCACTTGGACAGTGAGCAACAATTTCCACTGTGCTGCCCAGTGTCGAGGACTGGCTCATGTCCCATTGCAGAAGACAGTCACATATCACCAAATATTAAACTTCCTCTTTTTTCGATTCTCATGTAGAGTTCAGGAGTTTCCACCCATCCGTCACCTTCTCTACACCATCCTACTTCATCTCCTTATATCTTCCCTGTCTCCCAAAGCCCCTCTTTGATCCCTCTTTGCTAAAATAAAAAATTCAAACACATTTTCTTTATTAGTGAAGAAATCCAGCATCTTGCTCCCGCCAATCCTTTGGTCAATTTCTATACATGCGGGGTTTAGTGTTCAGTCCCCAGTTTCACAGCTTTTCACCAGTGTGAGGTGAATCAGTGCCTGTTCTTAAGCCTGTGTGTTTCTGTTGCTTGCACCAGCTGCTTCAAGCTGGCGTCTGCTGCTGAGACTTAAAAATCCTAACACCTATAGGTATGTTCCTAGAGACATTTTGGTACTCAATTACACCTCCTGAAGGATAACTCGAGTATGACTTCTTTGTTTATTTTGGCCTGCTTTGTACTGTTAAATAACTTTGCAGGCAAAAACGTGGAAGCATCTCCATGTATGACACACTGGCTGTTCTGCAAGGCAGGACTTGGTGCTGCTTTGGGCATTTCTGCAGAGCAGTACCATGAGGTCCCTTCTGAGGGGCTCTGCAGGTGCGAAGCCTGGTCTGGCTTTCTCAGAGGTGACGCTGCATAATGCCATGGGACAGGTGAACATGGGGTGCTCCAGGCAGGTAGCATGGCAAGGCCCCGGGAGGGAGGTGCTTGGAATGGCAAGGGGGCTCTTACAGCCACGACAGAAGATGGGAGGGAGAGGACAGTCCAGACAGGAAGCAAGAGCAGACCCTGTGCGGCGTCATGGACCATTGTACGAACGCGGGCTGTACTGTGGGTGGGAGGGCCAGGCAGGGCCTCAGGGACAGGCAGGGCAATCCTAGCAACTGGTGATGCAGGCCCAGGTCAGAGGCATCCCACCTGGAGGTGCCAGGTGTCTGGTGGTGACTGTGGGTGTTCCTGGTTATTAACCTGGGGTGGGTCTAACCTTGCCCATAGACCAACTGGAAACTCAGCATTTTGCTCAGAAAGGGAACAGCATTGAAATATGTGCAATAGCTAAACAGAGCTAATGAACATAGTTGTCACTTCACACACTTACCCTGTGTGCATGACGAGCACACTTAAAATGTGCTTTCTCAGCAAGTTTCAGGAATGTGATGACACACGCATCAACCATAGTCACCATGTTATAAAGTAGCACTCTTGAGCTGACTTCTCCGTCTAACAGATTCTGAACTCTTGGACATTCCTGCACCCCAGCCCTACAGCCATGCTTTTGCTCCCACCTTCATGAGCTCAACATTTTTAGATCCCACACAGAAGTGACCTCATGCAGCATTGGACTTTCTGTACTGGGCTTAGTTCATTCAACACAACGTTGTCTGGTTCACTAATGTCCCAAATGTCAGCATCTCCTTCATTTTAGAGGCTGAGAAGCATTCCTTTACATTTATACATACTATGTTGTACGTGATGGATACGTGATTTTATTTGATAATGAAAATAAGACATACAACTATTAAAAGTAGCTAAAGATATCAAGAAAGTGGAAATGCATCACAATGAGTTGCTATATTTTGTAGTTATCATCATTAGTTTTCATGTTTATATTTGTCTTAATTCCTAGGGGGTAACTTTGCACACAAAATAAATGATACTGAAAAAGGGAAAAAACTCAACTGAGTGAGCAGTTCCTAAATAGGTACTTGCTATCTTTTTTTTACTTCTTCTTCTTCTTCTTCTTCTTCTTCTTCTTTTTTTTTTTTTTTTTTTTTTTTTTTTTTTGTATTTTTAGTAGCACAACTTACTTTAACACAAAACTCTATCCTGTAGTACTATCTAGGAGGTGAGATTAAACTACTTCATACATTTCATAAGCCTATGACCATTATTCATAAATGAGCCTTATTTAAAATTTTGTCATGATTGTATTTTTTGGTTTAGTAAATATGTGTGATAGGTCATTGATGTTACACTTGATTTTTAGTGATTCATTCTATTAAAAACGTTTTATGGTATAAATGTGCATTAATAGAATATTTCCTATAATGCAACCTATAATTGCATTCTAGATTATTTTCACATAATCATGATTTTTAGTAATTCAGCTGAAGAAAGTTTTCTATCCCTTCACCTCTAGGTATAGGTATTTTAAAATCCTCTTATATTTTCTTGTAATCTCATTTTTATGTTGGTATTTTCATGTTTCTTATTAGAACCAATTTTAGTCACCAGGAGACTAAGGCAGAGTTTTAAGTCTGAACCAGTGTTTGTATAATCAAGAAATTCATCTTTTCTAGCTGCCGTTGCTATGCACATTTAGTTTCCTCGGACCACCAAGATATCCTAGTGCCGCACTTTTAATTTGCGCTTTAACATGTGCAGCTTCGGTACCGCTGGGATGACCATGCTGTGTGAGATCTGCATGTCAGTCATTAACTGTTTAGTAAAACAGAATTACAAATGGGATCGTAACGCAGGATTCCTCCTTACTGCATCTTTCCAGCGATAATCCTGCCCAGAGTCTCACATAGCTACTGGACGGAGTCAGTTTTGGTCCCTGGTGCCTGAAGGAGCCAAGAGGTGAGCGTGCGGGGTGGGTGGGGACCAGCAGGCAGCCCCTCTGGGGAGGCCACCCGGGGAGGCCGCCCTACCTCTCTCCAAGCTAGGGGCTCTGATGCCATTTGGGTGACGTGTGCTCAAGATGATGTTCTTTTAAAGGTGCTGCCTTCCCGCCGACTCTGGGGGAGAATGTTCGGACACACTCTTTGTTGACTCCGACCCCATAGGACAGCATGACCCTCGCACTCGCAGGACTTGTCAGCGTCGCTGTGGCCGTGGACGGGCCGCGGTTCAGCGTCCGCGCACTGACCGCGAGGCCGAGCCGGCTGCGGGTCCGAGGCCCGGACTCACCCACGTGCCCTTTGGTGCCTGCCTCAGCAGGTGGGCTAGCGCGACAGACTGGCGCCTGCCCCGGTCCGCACCCTGGGCCCCCACCCCGGAGAGGAGCCCCGGGTCCTCAGGAGCCTTCTGTCCGGCCACGTCCTCTGGGAGCTCGCGGTGACGCGGTGGAGGGCGCTGCCGCACTGGGTCACTGTGGCGAGAGACACCCAGAGCCCCCGGGAGCCCCGAGAGGAGGCCTTCCCGCCACGGGCTGAGAGCGGGCGGCCGTGCAGAGGCCAGCGGAGCCGCCGGGAGGGTGGAAGCGTCCCGGCCAGGCCGCCCGGGAGAGCTGGGCACGGAGCACAAAGCCACCAGACCGCCAGGCCCACTCTGGCCATCGGGCTCTCAGAGCTGCCAGGGCGTCCTCGCTCTGCACAGGGAGTCGGGTTTTACAGCTCAGATGCTGGGCCGAGGGCCGCTCGGCTCTGAAGTGACGTTACCAGGTCCCTTCACGGAAGCCTTAAGGAGATGCAGCTGTCCAGGGCCCCACTGAGAGAAGCAGCAGCGCGCCAGCCTGGGGACAGAGCTGCGGCTCCGCCAGCAGCCAGCCACGGGAGTGCCGAGGGTGGAGAGGGGTAGGCAGCATGTGGCAGATCGGGGGTGACCTAAGAACTCCCTCTGTGGTCGACGCACACTCTGAAGAACAGCACAGACGTTCTTGGGCCACAGAAGAAGGGGTGCAAGCATCTCCTGAGACCCCCCAAACAGACTCCAAAATAGACGAGTAGCGAAATCACATTAATTAGGGGCTTTCGTGGCTCGCCAGCAGTTAGACCAAGAGGCAGGGATCAGAAGCCACCGCTTGCTGCTTGTCACTGCTGTGGGTAGCTGGAGAAGCTGGTCCTTCAGTCCGTGCTGTCTGTGGTGCTGGCTGGGAATGGGACGATCCTAAGAACTAAAGGCAAAGCCTGTCAGAGCAGAGCCTGCAGTTCTGCCCGCACCCTGCCCGGGGAGGGAGAGGGTAGCCATTGGAGGTGCTGGCTGTGAAAGTGATATCAAGAGATTAAAGACAAAGATGAGAATTATATATTCAAAATTATATATTCAAACTTATGTATTCAAAAGCGAGGCCTGCATGGGTGGATATACCTGATGAATCTGATCCTAACAGAGAGGAAAACCGTTGCTTACTTTGTTTATAGTGGTAGAGACCAAAGGGTATCACTGGGGAGCGTCTTCAGGAGAAACAGGAAGAGAGTGGGGGATAGGGTGTTTGGGGCTTGGCAGGTTACGCCCATCTCTGGAAGGCTGTGTTCGAACCTGGGGCTGTGAGCTCAGGCAGGGCGCCAGCATGATCTGGGCTTCCTCAAATCGGGGATCTCAGAGTGGAGAAATAATAGTTTCTCTTAGTAATAAGATGCATGCTCCAAAGGAGAAAAGGAAGATGAGAGTAATTATTCAGAGGCTAAAAATAATAACAATGACAATTTTTGAATGGTTTTGTGAGCCAGGACTTTGAGATTGTTGATTTTGTTCGACAGCACTCTGAGAACATTGGCAGGGGTGACCCTCCAGAGGAGAGATGAGGTGCTGCTAATAGCAACAGCATTAGTAGGTGCCAGGCTGGTGAAAAACAGTAGAAAGCTGCTCCCCAGATTTGTGCAGCGCAGGCAGGTGAGTCCAGGAAGTATGACTTCACGGCCAGCCTGTCTTGCACTTATCCTATGATCCATGTCGCTATTTAGGGAAACTTTATCGTGGGTTGTCTTCTGCAACCTCACTGTTAGTGTGATCTGCAGAATGCATGAGTGGAACGGGTGGAGAGGAAGTAAAACATGCAATTGTAAGGAACAGCGCCTGGAAGAGAGGCGGCTCAGACAAGCCACTCTACCTCAGCTCCCTGCTGCTGTGGAGCCGCCCTCAGAATTACAGGGATGGCTGTAGGCCCTTCACGGGGAGAAGACGCCAGTACACCCGAGAACTAGCACAAGCTCTGTTATGCGAAATGCAAGTCACTGTGAATCTGAGATCGTATGGTTTCACTCACAGGGACACCATAACTTCTCTATTTGGAAGGAAGCTCTCCTCGTTTTCCACACCATCTTTAAAAAAAAAAATGATGCTGTATATTATTATAAAACAATTGCTAAGACTGGCTGGACAGGGACAGTGAAGCCCAGAAAGATAAGCATTTATTTTAATGAGGCCCATTTCTGTTCAGAGTGTGGCCTGCCCTTCTCACCATAGTGAAGAAAGAAAGGAAGGAAGGAAGGAAGGAAGGAAGGAAGGAAGGAAGGAAGGAAGGAAGGAGGAAGGAAGGAAGGGGAAGAGAGGAAGGAAGGAAGGGGAAGAGAGGGAGGAAGGAAGAAAGAAAGAGAGAGAGAAGGAAAGAAAGAAAGGAGGGAGGGAAGGAAGGGAGGAAGGAAGAAAGAAAGAAGAAAGGAAGGAAGGAAAAGAGAAAGAGAAAGGAATGCCATAGCCTCATGTGATATCTAACAAATGAAAGCACCTACTTTCTGTTCATATATATATATATATATACACATATATTCATGTATTTAGTTAGGCATTAGTTCAGAATGATTTATTTTAGTGTTCTCAAACATTAAGTTCTAAAATAACCTTCATAAAAGATTACATAGAAACTTGATTATTTTCCTAGAAAAAACTAAAAAATAATCAATTCAATTTCATATTAATTTTATTTGGGAATTTTTATACTTGCTGAAACTTAACTTTTAAAGTTTTAATAAAAAAAGATTAAATATCTATAGTGATTAAAATAGCCCACAGATCTAAGACAAGTAATTTGATTCCCACAGAATATCAACTAAACAAACCAACTAACAAGCTAACTAGGACTTTTAAGTGTTCGGTCTTTGCCCTAGCCTTGGAAATGCAACCAGGGAGATGGACGGCATAAACAATTAGGTAACCAGAGAAATCTAAAACACACTATTCCAGTGTGTTTGTGCAGTCTTAATGAAACTTGATAGCATTTATTGAGCAGTAGCTAGGTGCTAGTGCCATGGTGACCATTTACGTATTTCACTGCATTAAATCTCTTCATTTTACAGAAAGCAGAGGCAGGCTGGCAAGGGGCACAGCTGAGGGGCACAGCTGAGGGGCAGAGCTGAGGTCCTTCGGGGCACTGTGTTTCCACATGCTGACCCCCACTGCTCTGGTTAGGAGGTGGCGTGTCCCCCAGAGCTCATGTGCTGGAGTCCGAGGGATGGCAGTGGGGCCTTTATCTGGGGACTGCAGTGGGCAGGAGGGCCAGGAGGTTCGGGGGGACCCCTGAGTGAGGTCTTGTGGGAGGGTTCAGGGCAAGCCTGGCCCACCCAGCTCTCTGGCCTCCTGTCCGAGCTGAGAGCAACCCCCCACACTCCTGCGTCCACCTGTGTGGCGCTTCCTCCAGGTCCTTGCCAGGCCCAAGCCAATGGGGACGCTTGGTCCTGGACGTTCACGTTCAGCTTCTAGATCTAGGAACTCTATAAACCTCTTTCCTTCAAAGGTAGCCTGCCTCGTGTCTTGTAGTAATGTCAAATTAGCCAGTATCATCTCTCTTTTTTTGCAAATCCTCATGAATGAAACATTTATCCAGCTAATTTTGAATCATGATCCTTTATAGCAATCAGACAGAATAGATGACATTACAGGTCACACTGTGTCCCAAGAACATTTATTTTGTTAAATTACTAACCCTTAATGCTTTGGAATAAGACCTTGTTTGGAAATAGGTCATGGAAGATGCTTTAGATAAGGTAAGGTCATGCTGCAGAGGGTGAGGCCTGGTCCAAGCAGAGTGACCCCTTATCTGGAAGCTGACACACAGAGGGAGGCCAGCACATCGCCAGAAGTTTGGGAGAGTCACGAAGCAGATTCTCCCCACTGCCCCGTGAAGGAGCCCATCCTGTAAGACCTTGACCTCAGATCCCCAGTCCCCAGGGCCGCAGGATAATGCATTCCTGCTGTTTAAAGTTGGTGATATTTTGTTACCACAGCCCCAGGAAATGAATTTAAAAATCCATGATATTGTATTAGGCAGTGTTCTCTAGAGGAACAGAACACACACACACACACGCATATTATTATAAAATCATAAGAAGGGGATTTATCAGACTGGTTCACAGGATCAGAAGTGGATAGTCCACAGTGGCCGTGTGCAGGCTAGAGAGCTGGAGGGACCGGTAGCTGCTCCATCTAAGGAGATGGACCCTCAGAACAAGAGGGACCAACGATGCAGCCCCAGTCCAGGACCAAAGGCTGGAAACTCCCGGAGGCGTCACTGGTCATAGGCAGCTTTGCAGGAGAGAAGGGGCCACAGCCTGAGCTCCTCAGGTGACGGCAGCAGCAACAGAAGCTCCCGCTCAAGCAGAACCAGCTCACCTCTGCTGATGCTTCTTTGTTCTTCCAGGTTTTTGTTCCATTCAGGCCTCCAAAACTGGACGGTGATGCCCATAGTTAGGGTGGTCTCCCCCTCAGGTTGCTGTCTCACACGTCAATCATTCCTAGACGTTCCCAGAAGCACCCTCGCTGGCCTGTGCATCCTAGTCAACACCGTCCGCAAGAGCAGGCGGAGCAGGCAGAGGCCTTGGCCCTGTAGGGTCCAAGCGCCACAGTACCATGCAAATGAGAAAGAGGCTCCCCTTTCCCTGGAGCTGCTCCCAGGTGCTGCGCAAGGAGCTCCCACGGTGGAAGCCAGTGGCCTGACCTTTATTCCTGGTGACAATAGTCATTCTTGATTCTCGCAGTGTAAGAACAGTGTCCCCAGCTGGGCGCGAGGGCGCCCGCCTGTCATCCCAGCACTTGGGAGGCTGAGGCAGGAGGATCGCGAGTTCAAAGCCAGCCTCAGCAATGGCGAGGCACGTAGCAACTCAGTGAGACCCTGCCTCTAATAAAATACAAAAAAGGGCTGGGGATGTGGCCCAGTGGTCGAGTGCCCCTGAGTTCAGTCCCCAGTACCAAAAAAAAAAGAAAAAAAAAAAAAAAAAAAAAAAGAACAGTGTTCCCTTTTCAAGGGAAGTTCCAGTTGCGGGCATCCTCGCAGTCCCCGGTTGCCCCTCTCTGCAGTGAGTCGGCTCCCCTGGCACGCGGGTTCTTGGCTGATGGGCACCCGGCTTGGACGGCGTGCTCCATCTCACTGCGGAGCTCAGAGTCAGCGAGCCCCCGAGTTTGAAGTTGCCAGTTGGGGAGTGCTGAGTGCTCAGAGAGGGCGATGACTGGAGACTGGCTGCTCCTGGGCAGCAGCTTTCCCAGGTCTCCTCATTACAAAGTATACGAAATAAACAGTGCTTTCAGAACTCCCGACCTCTTGTCACAGGAGACTCAGGCAAAGTCCCTTGCCTTAGGCATCCGTGTGTCCATCCCCTTCTCCCCTTAGAGAATCTACTTATCTTTCTTCCTCCAACTCCACTAATAAAGATCAAGCAGATTGATGATAAAGGTCATTAATGTTGCATTTGGGTTAAATGAAAAATCCTAATGAAAATGATTTGAGAAACCCTAGGTGGCAATCTCTTTTCTAGGCCTATAAAAGGCATTTGTTCCAATGTGTTTTGTGAAATTCATATGTCAGAAAAAAATTAATGGCTGATCAGTGAGTAGAAATGGAGAAAGTGCTGAGATTATTTAATGATGACAACATTAATTACTTTTCTCTTTGAAATCAATATGGAAATTGGAATGTTGATCTAGCTCTTCTGTGAACACTGAAGTGCGGTTATGCCAAAAGAATAGCAATAACGTTCACCCTGCTGCAAGGACTGCAGTGGACAGGCTCAGTGTCGATAGAGACAGCAGCTTCATTCTAGGATGGGCAAAGACATTTTCCAGAAATCATTAGGAGCTGCATAACTGGAAAAGATTAAACTAATGTGAGTATAAATGACTTCTGGGTAATATTGATGAGTGATGTTTAGAGAGAGGGTACATGAACATAGAATGCTATTGAGTTCTTTTTACAAACATGCCACAGTAATAAATGCTATTTCAATATTTGAAGTGTATCCTAAAGGATAGTTTAACATATCCTGAGTGCTTGAAATATGGGCTCCTTTGAAAACTCATTAAGATAATCTCTATCCAAATATAGCAAAAAGCCAATTTCTTTAAAATATTAAGGGGGAGCAAGTCAAGAACAGGAAAGGCGAGGAAGAGTGGGCTTCAGTGCAGGTGGGACCCCGCTCGGAGAAGGCTCCAGGCTCAGGGCTGGGCGGCGGGGGGGCTGGCGCTCATGCTCTATCACATCATCCCAGAGGCAATTAAAAGAACTTTTGTTTCCAGTAATAGATTTTCTAAATGAGAGGCAAAGTTCCTAAGCAATGAAAAATATCTTAAAAACAGGTTATTAATCCTTAAATCTAACACATGTAATTTGTTTCGGTGTATAATAATGGATCTTACCAAGGAAATCTTATAGATATGCTTTGGAAAAAGAAATGCTTCTAAATTTCTAAAAAAGGTTAAGGGAATCAGGCTAGATTTCCTTAAAATCAACCACTGATCCCTAGAGACTGGAGGTCTTTTAAATCACTCCACTGCTCCCTGTGTCACTGCTCCAGTGGAGGGACGCACGCTGGGGTCACTTGGACCGAGCGGATGAGCCAGCAGCGTAGCGCCGGATCCGTTGAAAGTACCTAGAATAAGGAACAGCTTCAAGCTCGAAGCAGACTCGTCTCTAAAGCGGGAAAGGTCCCTAGCAAGTCACCGACACTCAGGATGGCTTACAAAGGTCCCACCTGCTTGGCAAGGTTGGGTTGACTCGCCCACACCTAGACGGCTGCTCCTTCCAACAATTTAATTTCTTGTTATTAAGTTAGCCCCAGTGGACTTGGTGGCTAATTTCAATTTTCATTTAGTCACGGGGAAGGAGAAATGATTCACATCACCCAGATCATGACAGTCCAACATTTGCCGACAAATATCTTTTATACTTAAAGCATTTGAGAAAAGGAAACACTGGATTAACCAGATTAAGAAGAACTTCCCCTCTTAAAAAGATGAAGCAGAAAAGCAGGAGAGCTTCAGCATGCACTGTCTTAAGTCATTCATGCTTGAGTCTTCAGTAATCTCTCATACCAATCAAAAGTGAGGCAAGAACATTTAGATATTGTTTTAAATGAATTATTATTTTAATTATACAAATTTATGGGGTATTGTGTGATAATCTGACATGTATATAGTGTGTAATGATCAAGCCAGTGTAGTTAATGTTTCCAACTCTACAAAAAAATTTTTTTTTAATTTTGATTAACATGTAATCATTGTATATATTTATGGAGAACAGTATGGTATTTCAATATGTGTACATGGTATGATGCGCTGATCAAATTAGGGGAATTATCATTTCTATCTCCTCAGCATTACCTGGCGTTTAGAGCCTGATAAATAAGTTCTGAAACCCCCAGCATGGCGGGGTCACAACAGCCTCTTGTTTATTTTATGAATAGCTGGAAGAGAGGAGCTGAAATGCAGGTACTCTAGCGGCAGGGTCACTAACTATAACTGTGCTGCAGTGTTTGTGCTTTATTTAGCATTTCATCAGGGAATGTCGCGAGCATGGTTGGAGAGCCTGCATCGTTAGCTGGACAGTGGCCAGAGCCTGGGCCAGCGGCTGACAAGAGACCTCAGACCACAGCCTCTGTCTGCGGCAGTCACCCGGAGAGCCAACCCATGAGGTCTGCTGTCCTCAGCCTAGGACTGTCTGTAGCTTCCTCGTTTTTGTCCCTTCTAACTCTGCACCAACCAAAGTCAAATGTGTTCCCGAGCCAGTCACAGATGTCCCTGTCTAGCTAGTCCACCTCCAGCTTCCCATGCCTAGCCCTCTTCCCCTCTCAGTTCCCACCACGAGGCTCTGCCACTGCCCCTGACCCTCTGCCCAATGCCAGTGACGGTGGCTGCTCCTTCGTGCAGCGAGCTCCAGAGCCGGCGGTTCTCTTGGTCTTGGTCTCCGTCCATAGCCGGCGTGGAGAGCGATTCCTGACACGTCTGGGGGGCCTTTCTCTGCTGGTGGTGTGCGCGAGTCCTTCCACACAGATGGCCTGCTGGGAGAGGGCTCGGAATGGGAATGATGGCGCGGGCAGTTACGAGGGAAGCTGGAGATCTCGTAGAACTTTCCATGCCCTGCTTCTCGCCCCTCCCCCACCCAGGCAGTGACTGTTCCTTCTGCAGTCTGTCCTTGTAGGCAAGAAGAGATGCGTCCACTCACCCAAGGCAAGGTCATGGAAGAGACCCCTACGGGACACCACAGACACACAGGGAGAAGCCTAAACCTTTGCTTAATAGAAGTTTTACATAGTGACCCTTCAGAAAGGAAGACTCAAAGGACAGGGCACTGCTTGATTCTGAGCGTGGAGAGGGAGTGGCACGCCTGGGCAGGAGGGCACCAGGAGCAAGGCCTGTGTGCAGGTGCTCCTTGGGTCCCGGGCTCTCTTTCCGTTGGGTTGTAAGGAAGGCCCTCTGTGAGGGGCAGGTTGCGGGGTTCCAGGCCCGTGTCAGCGGACAGCACCAGGGCAGCTCTGGGTTCCGGTCTGCCCCCGGCTCCCTCACACGCCCAGCTGCTGTGTCTGGGGCCGGGTGCTGGACCCGCCTCTCCCACGTCTCTCCCACCTTCCCCAGCAGAGCTCAGGTCAAGGCCTTCACTGTGAGTCCTGGACTACTCGGGTTAGACCCTCCCCTCTGTGGACCTTCCCTGAAGCCCTGACTCCTCCCTGGAATCCACCCTGGTGACCGAACACTCCTAAGATCCCCTTTCCTGAAGGAGAGCACAGCTTCCCTCCACCACAGGTCAGTGACCCACAGCCCCGGCCACTCTGGCCGACCTCTCTGGTGGCAGCGCCTCAGCTGATGGCTCCTCCCCTCACAGGCCACGTCTGCCCTGAGCTCTCAGAGGCTGTCCGGGGCCCACGGGCTCTTCTCCCCTTCTCCTGGCTTGTTTTAGAGTCACCACTTAGCAGACGGTCCTGGGATCCACCGTCTGCCTCCTCCTTTAAAACACAGTCTTCAGAGCCCCCGGGCAACCCTGGGTCACAGTCAGCCAGCCCTCGCCCACCCCTGCAGCCCGCGGTGGTGGGGCAGGCGCCGCCGTGAGGAGTCCAAGTTCTGAGCAGCTCCCAGGAAAGCGGACAGCAAAACACCTGGCTGTTGGATCGGCACAGGAAAGCAGCCCTGGTGACCTGTCCAACACCGCGCAGGGCACCCTCACCGCCACCGTCGCCTGGCTCATCTGTGTTCCGGATTTCCCCGCAATGAGTCATGCCCTGCTCTACAAAATCTCCTCCACGGAACTTTCCATATGGTTATTAAAATCATTATTTGCATGTTGATTTTTTCCATCTACTTAAACTCTATATTTTCAATTAAGTTACTTTATTCTTGAAGCCATCTTTGTTTTATCTCCTACAGTAAATTTTGAAACTGGTACCCATATGCATGGAATTTTATTTACTTTGAAGGAAAATACAAAGATGAGAGGAATAAGGATATTTTGGCAAATACTTTAAAATAAATTTTAAAATCGTCCCTTGACTAATAATCATTTACAAGTGGCTGAAATTTTTTCATCTTCCTGAAAACTGGGTTGTATGTAACCTTACCCATTACCAGAAAGGAGTGGAATGGGCACATTGTGTACTTGGGCAGAAAGTGATTTCAATTATATATATATATATATAATTGAATATATATATATATATAATTGAATATATATATATATTTGAGAATATATATATATATATATATATATATATATATATATATATATATATATATTTGAGAATCAAATATATCTTTCCATGAGGGAGAGACTAATCTTTCAGCTTATCAATGAAGTTCTGTGATTCTGACTTAGGAGTGAAAGGTGAACTAACTGGTGTATTCCTTTTATTCTGAAGAATGACAGCCCTGTTTCATGGGCACATGAAAAGTAGATGCAGTCTGTGTGATTTTTGATGTATCCACCTGATCTACGATAACCACAGCTAACGGTCCTATCTTGTGTTCCAATAAATGGAGCAGGGAATCCTCAGAGAAACTGCTGATTCCAGGAGCAGGAACACGGAAAAATTATATGAGTGTAGAATGTTTTGTGGTATCCGAAAGGAAGAAAATGCATCCTCAGAATGAAGGAGTCGTGTTGATGGCAACAGACTCTGATTAGAAGGTGCTCCTATGGAGAGACCTGAGATCATTTGACTCAGGAAATAGCCATGGTGATATAGATGACAGTCCACAGAATAAAATAAATAACCACGAGTTCATGGTGAAGCAAATAAATATTGTATAAACAAACGTGGGAGAAGGAATAGCTCTTCCTTGCTGTGCAATTCAATTAATTAATGCAGCAGGAACTTTGAAAAAAGAAATCTCCCTCTGTTAACAGTACTAGTAGTTCAATCAAGAATCATTCAAGGAGGCCAAAATTTATAGACAAAGTAGCAGTAGAAGTCAATATGTGTTCTGCACAGGAACTTCCTAAAGAAAACATGGCCAGGCACGGTGGCACATACCTATAATTCAGCGACTTGGGAGGTTGAGGCAGGAGGATGTCAAGTTTGAGGCCAGCATCAGCAATTTAACAAGGCCCTAAGCAATTTAGTGAGCCCCTGTTTCAAAATAAAAAATAAAAAAGGGCTGGGCATGTAGTGCATTTGCAAGGTGCCCCTAGGTTTAATTCCAAGTACCAAAAAAAAGCACAAAACCCAGTAATTTTACAAAGAAAAATCCCGGCAGACACCACTCTAGTGATCAAAGTTAATGTGATCAGCACCAAGGTACCTTGAATCAGAGTTCTGATCCACTGTCCTGGGGAACCCTCAGTGTCCATTTCATGTTGACCTTCCCCAAAATGTGCTGCCTCATGCGCTCACAGGGAAACATCAGGCCAACCCAAATTCAGGAATGTGTCGCGGGATACCTGGTAGCAAGAGACTGGGGCAGGGAGACGACCTGCTGTGGAAGGCGGGACACTAAGGACACCTGATACTAAATGCCAGGTGGGGGCCAGGATTTGATCTTGGACTGAATAAAAGACATCGCTGTGACAACTTAAGAAGTGTGACTAAAATGTGCAGATCCGTTCATGCTAATGCAGCCCTGCTTATTCCTTGCTTTGATTGTTACTCTCTGGTCAAGTATGGTGTTGACGCTGGGAAATGCTTGACACAGGCTGCAAGGCAGATCCCTATGATATTTTGTGACTTTTATGTAAGTCTAAAGCTACTAGAAAACCACACAGCTCAGTGGGAGAGTTCTTGCCTAGGATATGCCAGGCCCTGGGTTCCATCCCTGGCACTGGAAAAAAAAAAAAAAAAGGCAAAATTTAAAAAAAGAATTGATGCTCTGTGGAAAGAGCACCACAAACAAGGAGCTGTGTTGGATGTTTCTACCCGTTTTAACATAGCCGTGAACTTCATTCACTCCCTTTCATAGGTGTCATAGGAGACTTTTTTCATTTTAACCCCTGAACCATGTTCATTGTGCTCTGAGAACATTCAGAATTGCTGGGATCTCCAAATGTCATTTTTTTAATCTGCATTTTTTCCTGTGGCAAGGAACAAATAGACTTCTCATGATTCATTTTTATCTGACATTCCTAGTTAAGAAATAGTAAGACTTGTGTGATATGTTTTCTTCTTTCTCAGTATATGAGGAGGAAAAAAAATCTGTCAGCCACCCTGTGTTCAAAAGTAAGTTCACCTCTGTAGTCAATACACCAGAATAAGAAAATGCCAGAAAACAGTTTTGCTATTTTAATTTCCCAATTATTTTCTGAACTTTATTCTCTTTACAAGGGTTTTCCTCCAAGACTCTTATCACAAATTGATTCATGAAGTCTTTTAACCCCCCCTTTTTTTTTCCAGAATTATACTTGGATTAAGCTCAGATTACACACCATCACTTAAATGGTGGAACTATTGACATAACTATTTATCTGCTTATTTACGGCACATGCATCTTTCATTTCTACATACTAATTCACCAAAGCCATATACAAACTAGTGATAGTCCCCAAACGCGGTGGCTCTGGTGCTCTGTAGAGAGTTGGGATTCAGTTATCTTTCCTCAAGTGATTGAAATAGGAAAAGGAGAACAAAATTATCCTGCACTTCCTTGGCTCTCTTTTAAGATTATGTGCAATTAAGAGATGAAAGACATTCCTCCTCAATTTATGCAAACAGATAAAGGAAGATGAGGAGGAACTGGCACAGTATTTTCCACCCGATTTATTTTTTCACAAATATTTCAGCGTCTGCCAGAACCTGGCACTAAAGCAATGCTTAAAATTCATGAACAATTCTTTCTTTTCTAGCAACTTCCAATCTAGGTGTCCTGATGGTCACAATGTGTCCTGATGGTAACTTGGGTTACATTAACACCCAGTAGTGGGCTTGTTACATTAGTAACACCAGGGCAGGACAATTGAGCACAGGGACCTGGACGCTGGCTCACACCAGCCCTTTGTCACTGTCCCTATTGTACTGCTCAAGTGGCTGAGAACGTCAAGATGTAGGAATCTTGATTTCTGTCAACAGATAGGTACCATTACTTCTCCCTAAAAAAGACAATTAATTCACAGTAAGACGAAGCTTATGCAGTAGAAGTCAAGGCCAGAGACGGAGAGGCCTGGAGGCCTGGAGGCCTGGTCCTGCTCCGTGGAGGCCCGTGCACTGGGGGTTGGGCCTCAGCAGCCTGCAGAGCTCTGGGCAGTCAGGGGGACCTGGTGCTCAGCGCGGCTCCAGTGCCGAGGGCTGGGGGACACTGGGCAGGAGGTCACCAGGCACCCTGCAGTCCAGGGAAGTGGAGGGCTCCTGTCCAGGATCCCCCTGTCATCAGTCCAGGGAAAGCTCTGTGCCAACCAAATTTTAAGCGTGAATTATAACCAAGGGGACGGCGAACAAGGGGCCATGCCCCAGCACTTCTTAAACAAGGAAAGCACTGAGTGTCCCGTAGAAGTCTGCCTTCTTAAAGGAGCTCCAGGGAGGAGAGGGATTGATGTGACTGCCCATCACGACAGTGTGGGGCTTAGACAACTGCAATGGGGAGGTCGTGAGAGACTCCCACCTTGAGGTCCTGCATGTCTGACAGGCTAGTTCCCGTGGTGTCAAAGCCAATAGCCTGCCTAATAGAACAACAGTTAGGTGGCCAATAATTAGACATTTCTAATTATTTTATTGATAGTAATGTTGCCTCCTGAAGCGATGGCCACTTGGAGCAACGAAGCCGTGGGAAGAAGTTCAGAGGTGAACTGGAAACAAACAGGCTTTTATTCTGATAACTTTTCTCTCTGGCTCTAACAACGACTTTAACATGCACCACACACACCACCAAACAACCAACACACCAAATGGCACAGACCCGCTCAGCAATCTCGCTCAAGTCTCTTGAGATCCCTGGCCAAGTCCCGCGAGATCCCGGGCCAAGTCCCGTGTGAGACTACAGAAGGCGGCAATGCCCAAAACATCTCCATGGCCCGTAGTCAACCGCAATCTTAGCCATCTCCCCAAACAGGGTTCCTGCATAGTAATGTAGCAATAACATAATGATTTCAAAATAGTGTGTACTTTATCTGCATAAATATAAATCTCGATGCAGAGGCTCACCTGCTTATCATATTAAAGTGTCTCTACAGCATTAGTGACAGTGACGAGCATTATCTACCTGCGTTTGTTGACTACTATGCGCTGTTCTCAGATCTTTATGTACTTTATTGAATGCTATAAGAGCAAGTACTACCAGCACCCGATGTCATAGGCTATAAAGGACTGGCTGAGGGACCCAAAGCTACACCAGGGCCAGCTCACCCACTGGACAAGTTCTGCACCCCTGGGAGGAGGCCTGGACTCCACAGAGGCCCTGCGGTGCCCACAGCATTGGAGGCTGGAGAACATCACCCATCCCAGCTCAACGGGGCAGGAGTCGCAGGGTGTGGCTACCCCAGGGGTGGCTAGAGTCAGGGACCACAGGTGAAGTCAGAAACCCAGAAATGCACGGCTTGCTCTTGTCTCGTGGCTGCTGGGGGTTCAGTGGCTCCAGCCCTCTCAATTTAGAATAGTCAGCCCTTTATTTATTCTCCACAGCATAGATCATTTGGAGGTGCTAGTGTTTTAACTGCTGTGATTGTTTTAGTAAATGTTTAACAATTAAAGCTCCAAGAGAAAACAGCTTTGTTTGTCTCAGTTGCTAATTGCCGTGGCATGAACATTCTAACCTTAGCCACGTTGACTCTTCCAGCAGGAAATCACTCAATGAGGGATTGGGAAGATATGTGCAGTGGTACAGCGTTACATACCATTTCTACCCTACAGGTAAAAAAAACCTGCAAAAAACCTGAAAAGCGTGGAAAATACTAAAATAATTGGAATTAGCTATGATTTAAATAATCATTATGTTTGTTTTTAATATAGTTTATTTGATAAAGATTATAGAGCTTTATTTTAAATTAGTATTGTGTTCAGCAACTGACTCACAATATTCTAAAACAATCGAGAACTCCCTGCTCTCCTAGCTGGTCAGTTGGGTCCAGCTAGCCACCGCGGCGTGGACGTGAAGCGGCCACTGTGTCTCTAAGTCGGACTTTAAGCAGTTGGGGGCTAAAAAAGCTCTCATCTCGGGGAAGGGACCTTGGGGAGCAGGCTTCTTTCTGTGACAAAGCACACCCAGTGCTAAGCAGCTGTTGGCTGAGGCGTCAAAGCTGGTGCCGAGGGCTGGCAGGGGCTCATCCCAAGGAGGGCGGGCGGGAGCCTGAGGGGCGGGGAGGGGGTCCGCTGCTTCCCCAGCCCTGCTGCTGCTCCTGCTGGGCGTGGCCAGTGGAAACAGCACCCGTGGGGGCTGCAGCTTTTAGTGCCCGGGAACACAAGCGCACCACTGCTGCGGGGAAAGGGACCTCCTCAGTGCTCTTCTCTGCTAACAGGTGTCCCCAGGTAAGCCACTTCCCTGGAGACAGACGAAAGAGATTAATAGGGATCCAGATAGGAAAAGAAGAGCTCAAATTAGCACTACTTGCTGATGACATGATAATATACCTAGAAGGCCCAAAAAACTCTACCAGAAAACTTTTACAACTAGTAAATGAATTTGGCAAAGCAGCAGGATACAAAATCAATACCCATAAGTCAAAGGCATTTTTATACATCAGTGACAAAGCCTCTGAAAGGGAAATGATGAAAACTACCCCATTTACAATAGCATCAATAAAATAAAATAAAATAAAATACCTGGGAATCAACGAAAGAGGTGAAAGAACTCTATAAGGAAAATTATAGAACACTAAAGAATGAAATCATAGAAGAACTCAGAAGATGGAAAGACCTACCTTGCTCTTGGATAGGTAGAGTCAATATTGTCAAAATGTCCATACTACCAAAGGCATTATACAGATTTAATGGATTCCTTTTTATCTTGAAGACCTTCGGCTTTAAGAATAGTGCAGGCAGAGGCGGCGTGACCGAGCCATTCTTCCACCTGGTCATTGGTGTTCATCAGCCGGAACCTTGCGACCAGGTGGAAGACAAAGGTGAGGTTCCCCTGGTGGTCAGGTCCCACACCCCCCAAGTCACCTGGAAAGCCTAAAGGGAAACAGGAAGGCAGCAGCTGCAGGCACGAGACGCTTCCCCCACCTGAACTCAGGAGCTCAGGTTCTTGTCAAGGCCTCCTCGACATGTGCAGAATCCCAGAAGAAGCGTCCACGACACAGACCACGGAGAGACACGCTAACAGCTTTTCTTCCCCAAAGCATCTTTGGAAATAAACATTACTTAAGCACAAGATCTCAGGAATCTACCCTGCTTGTGACTTTGTTCAGATGACAGCATGACATGTGTTGCTCACCAATACTGTGTTTAGGGTTCCATGTTACTATTCCAAACAGATTCATGAGACAGGGGCTTCCACGGAAGAAAGGGGCTTGGCTGCTTTCCATCTCACTCATTTGTAAGATGAGTTATTAATAATAAGTATGTAACATAATGTACAGTTATTTGTACATAATATGGAGTATAAAGAAAATTAAAAGTAGCAAGATTTCCACAGAAAAAGAAATTTAGATACTTTATTTCTATTGACTTTATGTTTTATGAATTTTGTGAGCAGTTTTGAAAACATATATGAGAAAGAAAGAAGAAATTGTACCCAATATAGATGTCCAAATGTAATTTCTGTGTCACTTTTATTTTGTAGTCTTCTGATACTTCTAAGCATCTGGATTTTTTTCAATGTTCAGAGAAAGTAGTAACACATGGGATTAACCCCAACATACAACTTTGGAGCCTATTGTTCTTATTGGATTATATTTTGAGTACTTTTTTGTGTCAATACAATTTGTTCATAATCTACTCTCAATTGCTTTCAGACTACATGCAGAAAACATGTTTGCTTGCTTTTGTCAAATCCCTATTTTGTGAACATTAAGGGTATTTTGTTTTATTTTGCTATTGCAATAAAAATATAAACAGCATTCTTTGATCTAAAATTTTGTCTATCTTCCTGAATATTTGTTAGCATGATTTCTCTGCAATGCAACCACAGAGTCAACCTATGTAAAGGATGACGACACTCACTTCACAAGTACCTTTCCCAAACACAGCTTCCTCGGGTTTGTCTTCGTGCAAGGCGGGTGGCTTCTGTGGACAGTGCAGCCAGAGGACCTGCGCAGCTAGGCGTCTGCTGTAGGTGCGGAACCCACAGCCTGCCCTGTGTCAGAACCTGTCCTCGCAAGGTCTCAGAGGATGGCGCAACTATAAGTTCTGGAAACCACTGCATGATACCACAGCCTTGGCGGCATGATGATGTTTTAAAGATTTTTTTCCTTTTAGTCAGGGGGAAAATAAACAGGACACAGATGATGAAAGCTGATGTCAGACCTGGGAAGGCGGGGGCAGCGTGGAGATGAGTTTCACTCAGAGGGTAGCTTGAGTCAGTCTCCTCAAATAGGAAGGAAGCCTGCGGCAGAGCTGGGGTGAGTGAGCCAGCGGGCAGGGAGGGGCCGGCCACCCCCGCACCTCCTCCAAGCATGGCAGGGCCTGTGTCTCTGTGCTGGACTCCAAGAGCAGCTCTGACTCAGAGTGGCGGGTGCGGGTGGAGTCAGATGAGCCGCTCTCCTACTCGTTCCATTTTAGATTTTGTCAATGACTGTGGGTGGTTCCACAGAGGCGACTTAGCAACCTCTATTTTAGAATGTACATTTGCTCACTCAAGAATCCATGCATGCACGTGACTATGATGTCATCTCGGTTTCTGTTGGAAAAGGACAACCATTTCCTGCCTCTTCCATTGTGTTAGACAATTCCCACTGATTTGCAAACTGTGAAGCTTTGAAGGAGTGCTTTTGCAGATAATATGATACACTAGACCGGCCTTTCTCACGCCGGAAGTGCTGGAGGTGACCAGAGCGTCTGCGTTCTCATGGGATCAATCACGCAAATAGCTGTGATGTAGTTGGTTAAGGCCCAAGACCTGTGCTAAATCTATTTTTTTTTTTTTTTTAATTTACTTAAGTTCCAGAGGAAATATACTGCATTTTCCACAATCTTAGTTTAAATGACCTTTCTTTTGAATTTGTTTTTAGCCTAAGAAGCGTCATCTCAAGTAAGACAGCCTTGTGCTTTTGAGCCAGGTGGACCTGGGGCCATCGTTGGCTGTGCATTTCCCAACCAGGACTTCCGACATGTTAAAATATCACGCACCATTTTGGTTGGTTGACTGATCTCACCTGGGGGTCCCCATAGGTCAGGCTTAGTTGACAGTACCTGCTGCTAGGAATGATAAGGATCAATGTGTACAAAAGGAAGGCACATAGTAGGCATTCTGTTAATGCCAGGGAGCTGCATGAAAAATAATTCTGTTTTAAACCAGCAGCGCAGTTTCTCTTTGTCCAACTTCCTAGCACTATGACGATGGAGAACGGGCGTCCCTGGAGAATGGAATGTGGTATGTCTGCTAGCAAGGTGTCCGGTGGGATGTGGACAACAGGCATTTCCACCTCTGTGCTCCCGTTTGGAGAAGTGTTCCCCAGAGGCCAGGGATAGGTCCGGGCCTGTTGCACTCCTGGGAGTGAGGCCTTCAGGAGGTGGGGCCTGGTGAGGGAGCTCAGGTCTGAGAGCGTGTCCGTTGAGGGCACTGGAGACCCCAGTCTCTGTCACTCTTGGATTCACAGGCACCAGGAGGTGAATAGGCCTCCTCCCCCAGTACTGTCACCATGATGCCATGTGCTGCCACAGGCCAAAAGCAAGAGGGTCAGGGGACATGGACTAAAACCTCTGAAACCGTGAGCCAGAAGGAACCGTTCCTCCCTTAAAATCAAGCTTCTCAGGTATTTTGTCCCTTGACACAAAACTGACCATCACGACTGGTCTTCAGCCTGAGCTCCTACAGGGCAGAGCACAGCCCACAGCTGTTGTGAGCACAGCCCGTCCCTACAACTCCCCCCACGGGCCCACAGGACCGCCACGGCTGCCTTGCGCACAAACCTCCTCCGCGTTCCTGGACATTGACAACGCGTGACCTTGGACACAGCTGTAGGTGCGTCTGAGAGAGGAAGGGGCCCAGGCAGCCTTCATCAGGGGCCGTCCAGTCTGGCTGTGGCCACTCGGGATGGCTGCAGTGTCCTGGCTTGCCGGGGAGAAGACCCAGCTACATTTGCCTGAATCTAAAAGGAGCAGGTCACTTCAGTGGATATCAATCACTTTTCAATTAAATGTTCCTTTGTTTTCTTCTACTGTATTCTTTGAAAATTGTAATTTAAGGTGTTCTCAGATCAGAATGTCCATCACATTCTGTCCATGATTACAGCCTTTTGCAATATAATCTTTTATTCCTTGTGTTGTACTACTGAACAGTGAATGATCAATCACTTGAATGCTTAATGATCAATGATACTTGAGACATGGATTAACAGATGGAATTTATTTTTGGCAAACAGCAAAATTCACATATCTCCAATTTGGGAGAATGATTGTATCAGGCAACTTATGATACCCAATGTGACTATTTTCTGTTTGAATGAATTGTTTTGAAAAGAAAATTCTAAAATAGTCAATGCACTTACATTTGATAATAATTACAGTATAGATAAAAGGGGAAATTTCCCTGTTTATTTTTTTCCATAAATAAGCATTATTTTATCATTACCAATGCCTAAAATTATGACCGAGGTCTGTCATCTTATGCAAAACATGGAAGTGTGGGCTGAATGTTTGCTTAGGCTAAATGGAATTTGGATAGTATTGTAACTTTTAAGTAACTCATAATATGTTCTTAAATTTCTTTTACAAATATAGAACAGAAATTTTTGGTTAATTAAAAGTTTTAAATTGTTGTTCCATCAACGATTTGGATTTTGCTATACAAATTTCAAACCTCTCTTTAGCATTAATTTTCATACACATCAGTTTATCTGTCTGACCCTTGACGTGAATCGCATTTCTCTTCCCATTGGCAAACTCCTGCCGTAGTATAATGTAAAGGTATTTGGCAGTATTAAAATTTGGTCACAAATGAAATCAAGGAACTGTAATTCACTACTTCAAGAATCTGTTTCCACAGCATAGAGAGGCAGGCAGGCGCTGGCTTTTCACTTTTGAAAGCACGCTGAGCCAGGGAGGCCTCAGAAGCTTGCACCCTCGCACTTACACACACCATTCATGTGTACAAAGCAGTCCTCAGGCAACATTCATTGAACTTATTTTTGTGTGTGTGTGTGCTTAACAAGATCCTTTCATAAACTATCAGTGTGTGTCATTCTCCTTCCGGAAACTTCTATTTGGATGTGCGTGCCAGTGATTGGGGGCTGGTTCTTTCCTATTAAAAAGCTATAAATTTAACCCAGACATTTTCAAGTAAATATTTGAAAGAAGGGTTTAAATGTTAAACTAACCCTCTAAATGCTATTCATATCAAGAGCTACAAATCCACCTGCACCACAACCTGAAAATGTTCATTAATGACGTTTGGACAAGTAGAGTAATAGAAATTCTAGTTTTTAACAAATGCGTAGCAGTCATCTATTTAATGCCTACTGTGTGCCAAGTCTTATCTTAAGATATATTTCACATATGCACAGAGTCATTTAGGCAGCCCTAACAGTGCTATGAGACAGGTGTGCTGCAGTGACTGTCCCCATACCATAGACGTGGAAGTCACGGGAGCGCAGCCAAGTGTGACCAACCCCACACCTCGTCAGTGGTGGAAGGGTGGGCTCTGACCACAGACCCTGCACTCTGGACCCCATTAAATGCTTTCTTGGCATCGCAGCTGGCTGGTATTGTGCAACTTAACCAAGCAAGCGCCACCAGGAGTGCTATACTGGCCTCCACTGCATGCGTGTGATAACCCACACCACCAGAGGTTCAGCTGGACTCTCCCTGGCTGCTCCCAGGAGCGGGCCTCGCCCAGCCTGTGTCAGGTCGTGCCTTTTGCTTTAAACCACCTTGCTCCTACCCCAGCTTTTGTGTCTTCATGTCTTAGGGAAGGATGTGTGAAATACGGAGATGAAGAGGTGATAGCAACCGTGGTCACTTTTAAAAAGGCATCTTGGAAACACAGGTCTACTCATTTAATATGGTGGTGGGGTAGACTTCAAATAGTGGAATCAGCCCCAGGACTGGCAGACACTTCAAAGGTGTGCTTCACAGACACCCAGGAACCACGGAGAGGGCCACAGGGGAGGGGACAACTTCAGAGGTGACTTTGGGGATTAATTTCTTTCCACTTGCTTTTCTTCACACTCTGGTGAGCTTGTTAGATTGCCAAAGCAGAGACAATTTTTACAGCATTTTCCAATTTGATCCATATCATCTACTTACAGGTGAAAAAAACGGACGGCCTTAGGTTACTGGGTGTTTTGAGGTAGTCGTCACCCACACAGTGCGCAGCTCCCGGGGACTCATTTTGCATTTTGGGTAGATTTGAAATTCGTGGCCTCTGGCCCCCGTCCAAACCGTGGTGTCTGCTGGGGTGCATTTGCTCGGCCATTTCCAGCGTGCTCTGTCTCACAGGCAGAGCTCTGTGGCAAGGTCAGCAAGGCGCCGCTGCAGGACTGAGTGTGAGCAAGACGCCCGCCTGGAAGAGCCGCGGCCCGCCTGGAAGGAGCCTGAGCCCCCAGCGAGAAGTTGTTTTTAGAGAAACTCCAAATAGTCTCTGCTGGTGGAGTGTGGCTGGTCTCCAGCTTATTTTCATTCAAGGCAGATGTCTACTTCAAAGCCACCTACTCCAGAAGGACTCCATAGCAACTGAATTTGGGTTTTCAAAAAAGTTTGACTTAATACCTAACAGTGTTCATAGGAGTTTGAACTCCAGTGTGTGCGTGTGTGTGTGTGTGTGTGTGTGTGTGTTTTCTGTTTTATTTTGCTATTGCATTTCATACATCCACATGATCTGGCTGTCTGTCTTGTACACACACACACAGAAACACACACACATTTTTTAAAATCAAAACCAACAAGACACAAACCAAGGTTTCTTTCTACCTCGTACTTTTGACAGCACCTTCACTTCTAAGAAATGTGACAATCTTAGGCTCTGGAGGCATGGCAGAGTCCCCTCCACTAACTTAGAGGCTGCAATGGAAGCAGTATCCTAGGGGGAGCTGGTTTCAGGGGGAGCTGGTTTCAGCGAGAGCAAGCTAATAAGAAGGAGCTGTTGACCACTTCCCACAGCAGTAGAAATGCAAGTAATCATGCCTCCAAATAGAGAATGATTGGCGAATGGCATCCTAAGTGCACATTCCCCAGTATCTCCAATATATGCACCTAAAATGTTGCCCAAAGAAGGAAAAGACTTGTGGAATATGAGGTATCAGAAGGAGTTGCTAAGAATGTGGGATCATCCTGAACTGAAGTCTCACTGCCCCTGCACCTGGCCACACACACCCACTGACCAGCAGGCTGGTGACCCCCCAAATCTCAAGTGAAGCAATCTCTGCTCTTCCAACGCCTTTGCTTCTACACTAATTCTTACCTCCTGCAGTTATATTCTCTTTGCATACTTGGTTTCTGGGTCCAGAACTCTGTATGTGAGTACCTTACACATAATAGATATTTAGAGACCCTTTGAGTGATGGGAATGATGATTAAGTGGATAAATGAATAATTACACATTTATGGACTTTAGTAGTCTTAATATCTGCAATTTTTATTGCAGAAATGTTGAAAGGCCAGTAGGGAGTACTGCTTACCCCTCACACTAACATCTTACCTAATGAAGACATCGACCTTGGCACACTAACAGTAACTGGCCTGCAGGTTTAATCAGATTTCCCAGCTTTTTGCCCAAGTATCTTCTTCCTTCTGGAGAGCCAGCCTAGGACCGCATGGGAGTGTGGCGCGCGTCCTCTGGCAGGGGAGGTGCAGTGCGTGGTCTCCTGCCACCTTGCCCGTCTTGTAGAGTAGGGGTCAGGTGCTCGCTAGGCCGCCCATGGAATCAGGCGTGCCCCTGTTTTCTTCCTCATCAGACTGAAGGTCTGGGTTTCTGACAAGATAGCCATGGGTCGCGAGGAGCACCAAGTCAATGTCCTTCATCAACACATCCTAACAGTGGCATCAGACGTTGATGTGACTTATTTCTGGTTCCCGCACTGGAAAGCCACCCCCTCCTTTGCCTGGGCTAGAAGCCAGGAGCTGTCGGGACAGCCCACACCCAGAGGAGGGGTACCAGTACCACTTCGTTCAGGAAGAGCTGTGGAAACCCCTGAGGACTTGTGCCACAACCGCAAAGCAGTTAACATACTTGGGGGAGAAGCTCTGAGACTATGAATGGGGGATTTCTCCTTGAAGGGTTGACCACTGAGTTTTCCCATTCATCAGTAAATCTTGCCTGCAGCGATTGTTACCGCGACGTTTTAAGAGTGACTTTCTATCTTCACAGTGTTGTTGGAAGGGGGTACATAGGATCAGAGGAACACTAGAATGGTCAACGGAAAGGGAGGGAAAGGAGGGAGCAAGGGGGGAGGGGGGAAGGAAAAAAAAAATTGGTGGTTGAATGAGATGGATATCATTATCCTAAATGCATGATTGAAGATCTGAATGGTACTTATATACTTTGTATACAAGCAGTTGTATGTAAAAAGATACTATACTTGTGCATTATGAATAAGTAAATAAATAATTAAAAAAAAGAATTCAAATGGGAATAATGCATATAAAGTACTATTTTGGACAATACCCACCATGCAGAAAGAAGTTCAATAAATGTTCTATTGTAAAAAAATAAATAAATAAATAAAATCACTTGGAAAAATTCAATTCTCTCTTACAACACACTCAAAACAAAACAAAAAATAAATAAATTAAAAAATGATAACAACCAGAAAGAAAAAAAAAAAAAAAAAAGAGTGACTTTCTACTTCCCTTATTACTTCTAGAGTATTAGTTGGGATTCTGTAAAAATAGTGGCCCTTTGTTCTCCATTCATTTGATTATTTATTCAAGCATACATTTCTAGCTTGGATTCTTGGATATTTATTTTGTTTTGTAAGGGGTAAGCAAATACACTATCGTGACTTATTTTTTTGGTCACGTTGTTACCACTCAGCGAGTGGGTGTTTTCCCTAGTTGTCTCCTATGTCACGGTAGCCATCCTCCTCCCCATTTTCTGGCCCTTTCTTACTTTTTGGCCTGACAAATACTGCAGGCTGATCTTGTATTTTCCCTGTCCCAACTCTCAAACCCATCTCTTATGCAAGGAACTCTGGCTGCCTTTCACCACAGAATGCCCTTAGAAACCAACATCTGAGCTTTCGGCGTGCCCGTGGTGGCCAGGTCACCCTTGTCCCTATGCACTCTTGGGACGCAGAGCTAGATGATAACTGTGAGGCCCTGAGCTGTGTGTGCATCTGCACGGAGGCCACCTTCTCCTTCACGTACACTGCAGGTGGTCATGAGCTCACACTGATGCTCTGGTCCTGAGCTGTGTGTGCATCTGCACGGAGGCCACCTTCTCCTTCACGTACACTGCAGGTGGTCATGAGCTCACACTGATGCTCTGGTCCTGAGCTGTGTGTGCATCTGCACGGAGGCCACCTTCTCCTTCACGTACACTGCAGGTGGTCATGAGCTCACACTGATGCTCTGGCCCTGAGCTGTGTGTGCATCTGCACGGAGGCCACCTTCTCCTTCACGTACACTGCAGGTGGTCATGAGCTCACACTGATGCTCTGGTCCTGAGCTGTGTGTGCATCTGCCATGAGCTCACACTGATGCTCTGGTGGTCCCTCCTGACCTTCCTCCTGCCCTGCTTGCTATTTTCCCTCTGGCAGTGGTGATAACCTGGCTGTCATCACCTACAACATACTTAACTATTTTGTAGCCCTATAGAGTTTCAAAATTGTTCATCTGTGCCTATATGAAGGGCAAATTCACCAATGAGGAGACCATGTGTGTCTTGTTTGGTTTTGAATCACAACAAGTTCTCTGAAACATTTTGGATAACTTCTTTTCTCCAAACCCTTCAGTACAGTTATGTAATGTATTTTCAGTATATTACATTAACTATGGCAGGCTGAATTCCATTCTGATTTTCCCCAAATTCTTGATTTATTTTTAAATTTGCATACAGCAAAGTTCTATGTTTTGACAAATTCAGAAACTCAAAAATCCATCATGCTAGTCCCATACGCAATGTTCCATTACCCTTAAATTTCCTCAGTGTTTTCTGTCTATTGTCAGCACCTCTCTTTTCTCCCCACAATAGAGCAATCATTTCCTGTCTTCCCTTTCCCAATACATTATATAAATGTCTGTGTTTTTGCACTCAGCAAAATGCATTTAAGATCTGTATTGTTGCAGGATTTGATAGCTTATTCCTGCTATCTCTGAGTTACCTTCCAGTGCATGGATAAATCAGAGGTTTGCTTTTTCCTTCACTTGTTGATGGATACCTTGATTTACACCAGTTTTAGACAATTATGAATAAAGGAGCTAGACTTGCAGAGGTTTGTGTGAACACAGGGTTTTTGATTCACTGTGCAATGCCGAGTGGGGGTGCACGTCGGGGCAGCTTGTGGTCGCCTGGGCAGCCACTGCTGTCCCCATGGGCTGTGCAGTCTTGCATGGCCACCAGCAGTGGCTGGGTTCGTTCACTCTGCATCTTCCTCAGTATGTGGTATTTTCAAGTTTGGGGAATTTAATGGATTCTAATAAATATGTCTACTAATTATCTCATTTTTGTTTTAATTTGTATTTCCCTAAAGGAAAATGATGTGAAATCTGTTTTTATATGCCTGTTGGTCCTCTACACACCGTCTTTAGTGAAGTCTCTGTTTAGATCTTTCCCCATGGTTTCATAGTTATGTTTTATAGTTGTGTTTTTTACTGTTGACTTTTAAACTTTACTTAACACTCTGATTACCAGTTCTTTATTAGAATTGTCATTTTAAACTATTGTATGCCAGTCTGTGACCTGGCTTATTATTTTCCCTTTGTAGTTCATTTCATGGAGCAAATTTTAAATTTTTGATTAAGTCCTATTTATCACCTTTTAAAAACTTCATGGTCCAAAATTATGGTGTTTTATCTAATAATTAATCATCAAATTCAAAATCATGCTGTTATCCCCTGCATTTCTTTTTTGCAGCTTTATGTTTTATATTTAGGTCTATGCTTGCTTTTTATTTAATTTTTGCATGAGATTTTAAGTATGGGATGAGGGTCTTTGCTTACTGACACCCAACTTTTCTAGCACTTTTTCTGGAAAAGTCTATTCTTCTTCCACCAAACTGCCTCTGTACTTTTGTCGAGAACAAATCAACAAGAACAGTTGGCACTTGTTTGGTCTTATTTTGGGGACCTCTTATGTTTTGCTGACCTGTGCATATGTATTTTTTTACCAGTGCTTCACTGTCTTGATCACTGCAACATTACATACCATGATGACTTGGATGTGAAGTGTACCCTAAAGTCTTGTGTGTTGAAGACTTGGTCCCTCAGGAAGCAATGTTCCAAGGTAAGCCTTCTGGGAAATGATGGAACGTGGGAACTTTTCCTCGTCAGAGGGTTAATCCATTGGTGGATTTCATAGCTGAATGTACTATCAGGAGGGGATGTAAACATAGGAGGTGGGAACTGGTTGAAAGGGGGTGCTTTGGTGTGTGCCTTGGGGGAACCGTGTTTCCTCCCTGGCCTCCTCCTCTCTCTGCTTCCTGGCAGGTGTGAGCTGACCAGCTCTGCTCTTCTGCACACTTGTGCCGTGATATGGTGCCTCACCACGGGCCCAGAGACAGTGGCGCCAGCTGACAGGGACGGGAGCTTCTGGACCATGGGGCACAGTGTATCTCTCCTGCCCTGGGCTGACTTTCCCTAGTATTTGCCCAGCAGCAGGAAGCCGCGTACACGTACATCACACCTTGAAACCCCGTGGGAACTCTTCCATCTCTGACCTTGTTCTAGAGCACTCTTGTCTATTCTACTTCCTTTGGCCTCCCTGCCTTTTTATCACATCTTCTGGAAATTTCACTCAGTATATTGAGCAGAAAGATCAAATTGGGCAGAAATGACATCATAACAATACTGAACATTCCAATTAATGAACATGGTACACCTCTCCCTTCATTGAGGTCTTGACTTCCTTCAGTTGTCATCCACAGCATTCAGCATAGAGATTCCACACGTTATACCATATTTACCCATAAACATTTCAATTATTGCAGTGCTACCATACACTGCATTGTAATTTTTAATTTTCATTTTCAAATAATTTATTGCTGGTATAGTGGAATATAATGGATTCTTTTATCAGGGCATAGTATCTTGATATCTTGGTAAATTCACTCATTCTAGGAACTTTTATATTCTCTTGAAATTTCTATAGAGACATTCATATTGACTGGGAATAGAGACAGGCATCTCTCCTTTTATTACTTTTTTAACATTTTTTTATTATTCTAATTTGTTATACATTTTTGCAGAGTACATTTCATTTCATATTACATATAAACAGCAAAATTTTTCAAATTGCTGGTTTAATATAAAGTATTTTTACAATAATTGTGTCTTCATACATGTATTTAGGGTAATCATGGATAACTCAGTCTGCCATTATTCCTATCCCTTTGCCCCTCCCCACTCTTTGTTCCATTTAAAGCTCTTTTATTCCTCTCATTCCCTCTCTCTTGCCTTTATAAATTATTATCTTCATATCAAAGAGATCACTCGACCTTTGTTTTTTGGGGATTGGCTAACTTCACTTAGCATTATATTCTCCAACTCCATCCATTTACCTGCAAATGCCGTGATTTTATTCTCTTTTAGTGCTGAGTAGTGTTCCATTGTGTATATATACCAAAGTTTCCCTATCCGTTCATCTGTTGATGGGCATCTGGGTTGGTTCCACAATTTAGCTATAGTGAATTGTGCTGCTATAAACATTGATGTGGCTGTGTCCCTGTAGTAAGCTGTTTTTAAATCCTTTGGGAATAGACCAAGGAGTGGAATAGCTGGGTCAAATGGTGGTTCCATTCCCAGTTTTCGAGGAATCTCCATACTACTTTCCAGATTGGCTTCACCAATTTGCAGTTCCACCAGCAATGTAAGAGTGTGCCTTTTCCCCTACATCCTCACCAGCATTTATTGTTGTTTGTTTTTTTGATATTTGCCAATCTGACTGGAGTAAGATGAAATCTTAGAGTTGTTTTGATTTGCATTTCTCTAATCGCTAGAGATGTTGAACATTTTTTTCATATATTTGTTGATTGTTTGTATATCATCTGAGAAGTGTCTGTTTAGCTCCTTGGCCCATTTATTGATTGGGTTATTTGTTTTTTTTTTTTTTTTTTTTTTGGTGTTAAGGCTTTTAAGAACTTTATAAATCTTTGAGGTTAGAGCTCTATCTGATGTGCTTGTGGTAAAGGTTTGCTCCCATTCTGTAGGTCTTCTATTCACCTCACTGATTGTTTCTTTTGCTGAGAAGAAGCGTTTTAGTTTGAATCCATCCCATTTATTGATTCTTGTTTTTAATTCTTGTGCTATAGGGGTCTTATTGAGGAAGTTGGAGCCTAAACCAACATGATGGAAATTTGGGCCTACTTTTTCTTCTATTAGGTGCAAGGTCTCTGGTTTAATTCCTCGGTCCTTGATCCATTTTGAGTTAAGTTTTGCGCATGGTGAGAGAAAGAGATTTAATTTCATTTTATTACATGAGGATTTCCAGTTTTCCCAACACCATTTGTTGAAGAGACGTTCTTTTCTCCAGTGAACATTTTTGGCACCTTTGTCTAATATAAGATAACTGTAGGTGTGTGGGTTTGTCTCTGAGTCTTCTATTCTGTACCATTGGTCAACTGGTCTATTTTGATGCCAATACCATGCTGTTTTTGTTACTATTGCTTTGTAGTACAATTTAAGGTCTGTAATAGTAATGCCACCCACTTCATTCTTCTTGCTAAGAATCGCTTTGGCTATTCTGGGTCTCTTATTTTTCCAGATGAATTTCATGATTGCTTTTTCTATTTCTATGAGGAATGATATTGGGATTTTGATTGGTATTCCATTGAATCTGTATAGTGATTTTGGGAGAATGGTCATTTTGACAATATTAGTTCTACCTATCCACGAATAAGGTAGATCTTTCAATCTTCTAACATCTTCATTAATTTCTTTCTTTAGTGTGCTGTAGTTTACCTTGTAGAGGTCTTTCACTTCTTTTGTTAACTTGATTCCCAAATATTTTATTTTTTTTGAGGCTACAGTAAATGGGGTGGATTTCCTACTTTCTCTTTCTGAGGATTTGTTGCTGATGTACAGAAATGCCTTTGATTTATGGGTATTGATTTTATATACAGCTTCATTGCTGAATTCATTTATTAGATTTAGAAGATTTCTGGTGGAATTTTTTGGATCTTCTATGTGTAGAATCATATCATCTGCAAATAGTGATAATTTGAGTTCTTCTTTTCCTATCCGTATCCCTTTAATTTCTTTCCTCTGTTTAATTGCTCTGGCTAGGGCTTCAAGAACTATGTTAAATAGGAGTGGTGAAAGAGGGCATCCGTCTTGTTCCAGTTTTTAGAGGGAATGCTTTCAATTTTTCTCCATTTAGGATGATGTTGGCCTGGGACTTAGCATAGATGGCCTTTACAATGTTGAGGTATGTTCCTGTTATCCCTATTTTTTTTAGCATTTTGAACATGAAGGAATGTTGTATCTTGTCAAATGCTTTCTCTGTGTCTATTGAAATGATCATATGATTTTTAATTTTGAGCTTTTTGATGTGATGAATTACATTTATTGATTTCCTTATATTGAACCAAACTTGCATCCCTGGAATGAAGCCCACTTGATTGTGATGCACTATCTTCTTGATGTGTTTTTGTATTCGGTTTGCCAGAATTTTATTGAGAATTTTTGCATCTATATTCATTAGAGATATTGGCCTGAAGTTTTCTTTCTTTGATTTGTCTCTGTCTGGTTTTGGAATCAGGGTGATATTGGCCTCGTAGAAAGAGTCTGGGAGTGTTCCCTCTTTTTCTATTTCATGAAATAGTTTGAGAAGTGTTGGTGTTAGTTCTTCTTTAAAGGTCATGTAGAACTTAGCTGTGTATTTATCTCGTCCTGGGCTTTTCTTGGTTGGTAAGGTTTTTATGGCATCCTCTATTTCTTTGCTGGAAATTGACCTATTCAAATTGTGTATATCATCTTGATTTAGTTTGGGCATATCATATGTCTCTAGAAATTTGTTGATGCCTTCATTATTTTCTATTCTATTGGAATATATATTTTCAAAATAATTTCTAATTATCTTCTGTATTTCTGTAGTGTCCATTGTGATATTTCCTTTTTTATTGTAGATATTGGTAATTTGTGTTTTTTCTCTTTTTTTCTTTGTTAGCATAGCTAAAGGTTTATTAATTTTATTTATTTTTTCAAGGAGCCAACTTTCTGTTCTGTTAATTTTTTCAATTTGTTTTTAGTTTCAATTTCATTAACTTCAGCTCTGATTTTAATTATATCCTGTCTTATACTTCTTTTGGGGTTGATTTGTTCTTTTTCTAGGGCTTTGAGATGTAATGCTAGTTCATTTATTTGTTGACTTTTTCTTTTGTGAAGGAATGAGCTCCATGCAATGAACTTTCCTTTTAGTACTGCCTTTAGGTCCCAGAGATTTTGGCATGTTGTATTGTTGTTCTCATTTACCTCTAAGAATTTCTTAATCTCCTTCTTGATGTCTTCTGCAACCCATTGATCATTCAATAGCATATCATTTAGTCTCCAGGTATTAGTGTAGCTTTTCTTTCTTTTTTTTTTTATCATTGATTTCTAATTTCATTCCATTATGGTCTGATAGAATGCAAGGTAGTATCCCTACTTTTTAATATTTGCTTAGAGTTGCTTTATGGCATAATATATGGTCTATTTTTGAGAAGGATCCATGTGCTGCTGAGAAGAAAGTGTATTGGCTCATTGATGGGTGATATACTCTATATATGTCAGTTAAGTCTAAATTATTAATTGTATTATTTAGTGCTATAGTTTCTTTGTTTAACTTTTGTTTGGAAGATCTATCAACTGGTGAAAGAGGTGTGTTAAAGTCACCTAGAATTATTGTGTTGTGGTCTATTTGATTCTTGAACTTGAGAAGAGTTTTGTTGATGAATGTAGATGCTCCATTATTTGGGGCATATATATTTATAACAGTTGTATCTTGTTGATCTATGATTCCCTTAAGCAGTATGAAATGTCCATCTTTATCTCTTTTGACTAACTTTGGCTTGAAGTCTACTTTATTGGATATGAGGATGGAGACCCCTGCTTGCTTACATAGACCATGTGAGTGATGTATTTTATTCCATCCTTTCACCTTTGGTCTATGGGTGTCTTTTCCTATGAGATGTGTCTCTTGAAGGCAACAAATTATTGGGTCTGTTGTTTTAATCCAATCTATTAGCCTATGTCTTTTAATTGGTGAGTTTAGGCCATTAACATTCAGGGTTATTATTGAGACATAATTTGTATTACCAGTCATTGCTATTTTTTTTTTTATTATTTTTGGTATTTAGTTTGACTTGGATTTTCCTTTGGTTGGTTTTCCCCTTTATTTAGTTCTTCCCTTTGTAGATTTTCATTATTGTTTTTCATTTCCTCCTCATGGAATATTTTACTATGAATGTTCTGTAGAGCAGGCTTTCTTGTTGTAAATTCTTTTAGCTTTTGTTTATGATGGAAAGTTTTTATTTCATCCTCAAATCTAAAGCTTAATTTTGCTGGATATAAAATTCTTGGTTGGTATCCCTTATCCTTTAGAGCCTGGTATATGTTGTTCCAGGCTCTCCTGGCTTTGAGCGTCTGGATTGAAAAATCTGCTGAGATGTGAATTGGTTTTTCTTTATAGGTAATCTGACTTTTCTCTCTTGCAGCCTTTAAAATTCTATCTTTATTTTGTATGCTAGGCATTTTCATTACAATGTGCCTTGGTGTGGACCTGTTGTAATTTTGTACATTTGGCTTTCTATAGGCCTCTAGTATTTGATTTTCAAATTCATTCTTCCTGCTTGGGAAATTTTCTTATATTATTTCATTGAAGAGATTGTGCATTCCTTTGGTTTGAATCTCTGCACCTTCCTCTATTCCAGTAAACCTTATATTTGGTCTTTTGATGGTATCCCCTAATTCTTGGATGGTATGTTCATGGTTTCTTACCATCTTCACTGTGAGGTCAACTTGATTTTCAAGATTATATATTTTTCCTCATTGTCTGAGGTCCTATCTTCCAAGTAGTCCAATCTGTTGGTGATGCTTTCTATTGAATTTTTTTTTAAGTGGCTTACTGTTTCTTTCATTTCAAGGATTTCTGTTTGTTTGTTTGTTTGTTTTCTCAAGCTCTCTATCTCTTTCTTGAAGTAATCTTTTGCTACCTGGATTTGTTCTCTTATCTCTTTGTTGGTGTGATCGATGGTTGCCTGTATTTGATCTCTTATCTTTTTGTTGGAGAGATCAATTTTTGCCTATATCTGTTCACTTAGGATGTTTTTAAAATCCCTTATCATTTTAATTATGTATATCCAGAACTCTTTCTCTGACATTTCACCTATTGTGCTTTCTATGGTTTCTATTGTTGTAGTATCTTGGTTTGTTTGGGGCATTTGCCTCCCTTGTTTCCTCATGATGTCTATGTGTTTTCCTCTCTTGCAAGCTAAGCCTGAGGTATTACAACTTCTGCCCTTTTGTCTTATAAGGTCCCTCCAGGTTACCCAGAACCTCACTTTTTAGGGAAATATCAATATTAGATCTTTCAATGTACCAAATGCATGTCCATATATCAGTTAGTTTCTATTTTTATATTTACAGTTTTGTCACTATAAACATAAATGATGAGATTAGTTATCTTATTCCATATAGTCTCTATTTTTGTGTGGTGGTTTACAGTATCTGATGAAAGAAGGGGGGACTTAGAGGTTGGCTTAAACGTTTATGAAGTTAAGATGTGAGAAAATAGAGGTATTAGATTATTTGATTAGTGAGAGTATAATCATTAGAATTTGGCTGTTAGTAGAATAAGCAAGAGATAGACAACCCCATGTAAGATTCCCTGTTAGTTCACAACATCATAACTGGTTGCACCTTTTGGTGCATCTGGTCTCTGGGGACCTTAGTGATGTCTTACCTGGACCTTTTTGTTGTTCCTTGGTAGTAGTGTCGCTAACTCAGTTTTGTGGCAGTGGTAGCCTCAGGCCTATAATTATATTGGTGTTGGGTTGAGTAGCTACGGGATCCCAGTTTGGTGTGTCTCTCTGGGAAGACATGAGTTGCCTCTCAATTTGTGGATGTGGAGCGGGCCTCTCTCTCCAGATCCCCTCCTGGCCACAGTGTGGTGGAGCAGGCAGTCTGGCTTTCTTCTCTCCACTCTCCTCTTCCTGGGTCTCCTCCCAGTTTAGTTGTTTCAGTGGGGGTTGGGCAAGTGGGCAGCAGGCCCCTTCCACAGGGTGGAGCCTGCAGTTCCTGGTCCTGATGATGGCATTAGCCATTGGCCAGGCGAGCTGGTGGCTGAGTCCCTCCTTACGATGGGTGCCTACTGCTTGTTCTGGTCACAGCTGGGCAGGTCGAAGTTCCCCAAAGAATGGACGGGGCCTTTCCTCTGGTCGGGCCCTATCTGCAGCAGGGAGCTGCTATTCTCAGCCCCGGAGGTGATCTGCATCTCTCCTTTAAAATACCTAAGGATTTAATTGTTTTCTTACTTTTTCTCACTGGTTTATATCTCCAGTGTGATGTTGAACAGAAAGAAAGTGTCTGTCTCCTTCCTGCTATTAGGAAGATGGCATTCTACCTCAGTCATGCTGTTCCTCCATGTTTTTATGTGAATGACTATTATTAGGTTAAGAGCTTTCCTTCTTTTTCTACTTGGCTCAGAGATTGTGTTAATCAACTTTTCATAACTGCAACAAAAATACTTGACAGAAAGAACTTAGAGGAGGAAAAATTTTTTTTGGTTCATGTTTACAGAGGACTCAGTCCATGGCTGGCCAGCTCTAAGGCAGAAACATTGTGGTGGAAGGTGACTGCAGAGAAAGTTGCTCTCCTCTTGGCAATCAGAAAGGAGAAATGGAGCAGAGTGGGGAGAGAGCAGGAGAGAGAGAGGGGGAGAGGGAGAGGGCGAGGAGATGGAGAGGGAGAAGGAGAAGATAAACCCAGTGCACACCCCCAGTGACCTACTTCCTCTGAATGGCTCCCAACTTCTAACAGTCCAGTCACATACCAGTGGATCATTCCATAAAATGGACCAATCGGATGTTATAGTCATTGCCCACAGGAATAAACCATTGGCTACAGGCCCCACCTCTGAATTTTTGCACTGGGGACCCTGCTTTCAACACATGACTTTTGGGGGACTATTCCACATTCAAACCATAACAAAGATGTATTTTTTCTCTCCAATTTTTTTTTGTGATAAAATTTTTAAAAATATTTTCCTTTTTGTTTTTGGTACTGGGGATTAAACCACTTGGCCAGATCCCTGACTTTTTTATTTTTTATTTTGAGAGAGGCTTTTGCTAAGTTGCTTAGGTTCTTGCTAAATTGCTGAGGCTGGCTTTGAACTTGCAATTTTCTTGCCTCAGACTTCTGAGCCATGGGGATTACAGGCATGTGCCACTGGCTCAGCCCATTTTGGCCATTTTTAAATGTGCAGTCCAGTGGTATTAAATATATTTAGATGTTGTTCCATCATCACCACTATCCCATGTCCATTAAAAATAAAGCTGCCATACAATTCAAATATTCCATTCTGGGTATATACCAAAAAGAACTGAAAGCAGGGGTCTTGGTTTTTATCTTGTAAAACAGAAACTCTGCACCCATGAAGCAATAGCTCCATACTTTCTGCTACACTCAGCCCCTGGCAAAAATCTTTCTACTTTTATTCTTTATGATTTTGACAACTCAGAATACCTAATATGAATGGCTTGTATGGTATTAGTCTTTTTGTGACTGACTTATTTCACTTATTATAATGCCCTTAGATTTCATCTGTGGTGCATCCTATGTCAGAATTTTCTTCCTTTTTAATACTGAGTAATTTTCTTCCATGTGAATGGACCGCATTTTGCTTATTCATTCATGCATTGGTGGACACTTGGGTTGTTTTATGTCTTAGCTGTTGTGAATAATGGTGCTCTGAAGACCTAGATAAACACTCACTCTTGTTAGGATATTATATCTCTGAGACCTTGCTTTCATTTCTTTTCAGTATATACCCAAAATGGAGTACTTGGACTGTATGGCAGTTTCATTTTTAATTTTTGCCAGGGATTGCCCTTCTATTCCCAACAGTGGATGCCTCAGGTTTACACTCCTGTGGATGAAGTACTTGTTATTTTATCAAGTTTTTGTTTAATTTTTAAAGTAATCATCCTAACGGGTGTGAGGTGGTAACTCATTGTAGCATTCCTATCTATAAGAAATGGCGAACATCTTTTCATGAGTTAATTGTTCTTTGTATACCTGCTTTGGAGAAATAAATATCTCTGTGTACTTTTTATTAGTTCTGAATCAAGAATTTTTTAATCATTGTTGATATTTAAGGATTATCTACATCGTGGATATGAATCCATTACAGATATACGATTTATAATTATTTCCTCCCATTATATAATGTAGTTTTTTGCCATATGGTAACCATGTTTTCTAAAGCAAAATTTATTTTTAAAAATTTATGGTGTTCAACATGTCTGATTTTTCTTTTGTTGCCCATTGTCGCTGCCTACAGTATTGCCGCTTGCAGCAACGATACCACGGGAGAAAACTCGGAGGCAGACTGGAAATGAAAAAAGTTCTTTTATTCTTCTTTCTTCTAACTTCTCTCTCCAGCTTCAACAACCTCTCCAACTCCAACCACTCCAACTCCAACCACCTCTAACTAACCTAACCCGGTTAAATACATTTTGCCTTAACAAGGACAAGTGCTAACAGCTCGAGCTTACAGGTGCGTTGCACAGTGTTCATGGGCATAAAAAGATTCTTAGATAAATGCAGTAATATCAGGTGGAAATACTTGAACACTTTTTAAAAAAAAATATTTATTTATTTGCTTTAGTTGTACACAATGCAATGCATTTATGTTTACGTGGTGCTGAGGATCGAACCCGGGTTGCACACGTGCGAGGCGAGCGCTCTGCCGCTGAGCCACAACCCCAGCCCACTTGAATACTTTTATGGCTCTCAGCTAACCGCCATCTTAGCTATTCTCAATTAGGGCTCTTATAGCCCATGCCTTTGGTGGCATGTCCAGAAAGATTGCCAAGTTCATTGTTAAGAAAGCTTTGCCATGTTGTCTTCTGATAATATCACAGTTTTAATTCTTAAATATAAGTCATTGATTCGTGTTGAGCTGTTTTATATACAATGTTAAGTATGGGTCCAAAGATATTCTTTTGCAAGTCGTCCTAGTTTTCTCGAATCTTTTGTTGAAAAGACTTGCCACTTTTATTAAAAATTATTTCACACATATCTTTTCTATTCTATTGGTCTATCTGTATTTTTGCAAGTATCATTTTTTTTTTTTCTACTCTAACTTTATAACATATTTTGAAATCAGAAATTGTGAGGCATCCAGTTTTGTTCTTCTTTCTCAAGATTGTTTTAGTGTTTTTTTTATCCCCTTCAATGTTCTGGATAAATTTTAGAATAAAATTTTCTATTTTTGCAAAAAAAAAAAAAAAAAGTATCATAGGGATTTTGGTAAGGATGGCATTGAAAAATATATGGATCCTTTACAAGTACTAATATCATAATAATATGAAATTTTCCAATTTATGAACATGGTGTGTGCTTCAGTATATTAACATATTATTTAATTTCTTGTAGATGTGTATTATAATCTTAATTGTACAAGTCTTTTACCTCCTTGTTAAGGCTAATGATTTTATTCTTTTTGATGCTATTGGGAACAGAATTTTTTTTTAAATTTTTTTCAGATTATTAACTGTTAAGAGCACAGAAATTCAAGTGATTTTTGCTTAGGATTTTTGTGTTTTTCTACTTTGCTAAATTAATTTATTAGTTGTAATATTTTGTGGGGTTAATTTTTTAGAGATTCCAATGTGTAACTTGTTTTCTATGCTACCATATACAAACAGGATAATTTAACCTCTTCCTTTTTAATTTGGATGATTTTATTTAGTTCACTTCTTTTTCTTGCCCATAAGCTCTGGATTAAAGACCAGTACTAGGTTGAATGGGAGTGGCAAAAGTGGACATGCTTGCCTTATTCCAGGTTTTAGAGGAAAAACTCCCAGTTTTTCACCATTGAACATAACATTCACTCTGAGTTCTTCATATGTGGTTTTATTGTATTCAGTTAATTTCATTATTTTCCTAGTTTAGTGAGCATTTTAATGTGATAGGGTGTTAAACTTTGTCAAGTACCCTTTCTATATTGGTTGAGATGATTATCTGTTTCACCCTCTTTCATTCTCTTATGCAATTTATTAGATTGATCAATTTTCACATGTTGAACTATCCTTGCATTCCAGAATTAAATCTCGCTGAGCTATGGTTCCTTTCTGAATTTGGTTTGCTAGCATTTTGTTGATAATTTTTACATCAGTGTTCAAAAGGAAAATTTTTCTTGTGGTATCATTTTTTTGGCTTTTGTCAGGAAATTGGTAGCTCTTATAATTATTTCTGAAACATTGTATTTTCTTCAATGTTTTTGGAAATGCTTGAGAAAGATTGGTGCTAGTTCTTTAGGTATTTGTTAGTTGAAAAACAGGAACAAAAGATATATATATTTTTTCATCACAGTCACCATTGAAGATATTTCTATGAGGGAATACTCATTGAAATCTGTTGAACCCACAAATGTTGTGTCTTTCCACTCTTCTCACTAATTTTTCAAATCTTATATCTCATGTAAAAATTATAAAATGATTTAGGTAACATGATGCACTGAAATCAGCTTTGGTGGTAAGTAGGCCTCTATTTGATTCCATTGCATGCATTTCCACAAGCCATTTAAAAACTGTAATACAGATGTCCCTCATAAAAAGCAAAATACTCTCCTAGACCTTCTGAATCTATTGGAATTAAGATACTGAATATAAAATGTGAAGAATACAGTTGTCCCTTAGTACTCCTCAGGGACTTGTTCCAGGACACCGTTAAGTGGTGGAGTGTTCAAAAGTAAACTTTGCACATCCTTCTGCACCCTTCAAGCCGTCCCTAGATGTAAGCTGCCTGTCGTGGCCAGCCACAAACGCCGCGGGAGGAAAACTCTCGGAGGCAGAGTAAAGCTATTACTACTTTTACTTCTACTTTCTTAGAGAGAGCTTAGAGAGAGAAAGAAAGATTTTTCTTCTTAGAGAGAAAGATTATAGATAGCTTTTTCTTCTTAGAGCTTAGAGAGAAAGATAGAGCTTTTTCTTCTTCATCTTCTTAGAGCTTAGAGAGAAAGAGAGAGAGCTTGAAAGAGAGAGATTTCTTCTTTAGAGAGAGAGAGAGGGCTTAGCTTTTAGAGCTTCTTTCTTCTTTGTTCTTTCTTCTTTCTTCCTCGGGAGAGCCTCGGCCTGACTTGACCAGGAATTACTTCTTCTATCTGGTTTATCTCCTATCTGTAACTGCTCTGCCTACGTTCTGGCCGCTCTGATTCTTTTCTTCTTCTCCGACCCGAACTCTTCTTCCGACCGAGCCGAGCGACTGCATGACTGACTGACTGAATGAATTCATTCTTCTCCTCACTCTGACCGCTTTCACCCGGTTATTATACCTTTAGCTTTGCGGGTGCCTCACGTGCATTTACAGGTGCGTCACATACATACTTATTATCAGGTGGAACTTATGGCTTCCAGCTGACCGCAATAGCCATCTCCTAATTGGGGCTCCTTCATATTCCTCCCTTTTAGTTTAAAAGGTGCTTTTTAATTCTATTTTCTATATTTTATTTTCTCTATTTTCTGTATTTTCTTTTATTTTCTTGTCCCTACCTAGCTTTTCACCTTTTGTTTTTAAAAGGGTGGATATTTGAGCCCTTTTTGAGAAAGGTGCTGCGGCTTTAAGGAAGCCTACTGCTGAGGAGCAGCTAACGCACTTAGTTAAGCACAATTGCATAAGCGGCTTTGACTTTTTTTTTTTTTTTTTCTATTTTCTGGTCTCTTCTTTATTTTTATGGCTTTTTGCCAAAGCTCAATGGCTTTTTTCCCTGCATGGTTTTCACCGTGCTTTTTAATTCTCTATTTTCTTTTAAGCTCATGGCTTTTTTTCTTTATGGCTTTTTGCTAAAGCTCAAGGCTTTTTCTCTGCATGGCTTTTACCATGCTATTACTTTCTGGCTTCTTTATTTTTTATGGCTTTTGGCCGGCTACTCACTTCATGGCTTCGGCTTCTCACCGGCTCTCACTGGCTACTCGCTTCAGCTTTTCGCTAATTCTTAACTGGCCTCAACTGAGTACTACTATTTTTGCTGGCCTCAACTGAGTACTATTCTTTTTGCTGGTCTCAACTGAGTACTACTCTTTTTTGCTGGTCTCAACTGAGTCAGAGGCTATGCTTTCTTCTCCTCTCTCCTCACTATCTTAGCTTCTTGTTCTTATATTTTATTTTTTCTTCTCTACCTGCCGAGCCCCGACAGGCCACCATTTGTAAACTACCTGGTACCGAAACCCGGGGAGGAAAACTCAGAGGCAGAGTAAAGCTATTACTACTTTTACTTCTACTTTCTTAGAGAGAGCTTAGAGAGAGAAAGAAAGATTTTTCTTCTTCTTAGAAAGAGCTTAGAGAGAAAGATTAGAGATAGCTCTTTCTTCTTCTTCTTCTTCATCTTTCTTAGAGCTTAGAGAGAAAGAGAGAGAGCTTGAAAGAGAGAGATTTCTTCTTTAGAGAGAGAGAGAGAGCTTAGCTTTTAGAACTTCTTTCTTCTTTCTTCTTCTTTCTTCTTTCTTCCTCGGGAGCCTCGGCCTGACTCTGACCAGCAATTACTTCTTCTATCTGGTTTCTCTTCTGTCTTCTATCTGGTTTCTCTTCTGTAACCGCTCTGCCTACGTTCTGGCCGCTCTGATTCTTCTGACCGACCGAGTGACTGCCCGACTGACTGAATTCTCCATTCTCCTCACTCCAACCGCTTTCACCCGGTTATATACCTTTACCTTTGCGGGTGCCTCACGTGCATTTACAGGTGCGTCACATACATACTTATTATCAGGTGGAACTTATGGCTTCCAGCTGACCGCAATAGCCATCTCCCTAATTGGGGCTCCTTCACCTAGATTATAATAACAATTAATGCAATGTAAATGTTACACACATACTTATTATACTGCATTCTTTAAGGAATAATGGCAGAGCAAGTCTGTGAATGTTTACTACAGACACAGTTTTTCCCCAAACATTTTCAAACCACATATGGTTCAATCCACTCTAGTGGAACATGCAGACATGGAGAGCTGAGAGTTTGTGTGTTCACGTGTTTGCCTATTTAGACTTATTTTTGTTTCCTTTTGTTTCTTTCCCCATTTCTAAAGCACCTCAGGCAGGTGATCCATGCACAGCATCTAAATATACATTAGTTTATCTTCTACCCATCACCACAGGGTCTTATTACTAAATCTGCATTTGGTTACTTTTATTCATAAAACTATTTATTTGCTTTCATTCCCTTGAGGATGAAATCCAAATAACTTAGCATATCATGGAAGACCCATTTCATCAAATCCTTTTGGACTTTCGGTGTTAATGTTGATTGCCTCAAATCACAGTGAGAACAGTGCTGAGCATCGGACTCTATCACTGCGTGCCCTGGGCTTAAAGAGCTGCTGCATCTCTTCAGGCACAGTTTTGCATCTTGTAAAATAGAAACAAAGACAGCTATATCTTCTTGTTTGGATTGTAAGGACAATTAAATGATTAGCATTTAAAAGCTATGAGCTCCTATTGTAGTGGAGTTACTTCATTGGGTTGACTGTATCTTTATGTGTTTGTTCCATGCCTGCACATTTACATGTACCTGTCATTTCACTCTAGTTGTGTTCCCTGCCTGACCTGTCCTTCCTCTACATTTCCAACAACAGAAATGCAGTACTGTCCATCATTTATTAGTATAACAAAGTGACTATCTCTGGTTTTTTTCCTGTCTGTACCTTCCTCCATCTATGGGGAAGGTAGATAGTGAGTATCATCAAGTCCTCAAAATTTTACTCAGGGTATTTTCAAGGTTCATCCATTCCATAGCATATGCCAACATTTTATTTATTTTTATTGTTTAATAATGTATAATATATTTAAAGATAATAATATGTACAATTATATAGAATAATATATATAGCTCATACAATATTTTGTATCTCAGTTCAAATGTTGATGGATATTTAGGCTATTTCAACTTTTAAATTATTGAAAATAGAACAGAATATTGCAGATAGTTCTGACCACTTGAATGTAAATTTTTGCTTGAATACCTATTTTTTGATTCCTTTGTTTATGTGGCTAGAAGTGGATTTGCTTGTGATTATTGTGGTGGCAATATTGAAATCACCCATTATTATTATCATATTGGAACCTATCTTTCCCTTCATGTTAAGTAGTGTTTTCTTTTTTTAATGAAGTTGGGTGCACCAACATTTGGCACATATATTTACAATTGCTATGTCTTTCTGGTGAATTCTTTTCTTTTCCAATGTGTAGGGACCTGTTTTGTCTCTTTTGAATAATTCTGGGTTGAGGTTTTCTTTGTCAGATACGAATGTAGCTATCCCTTCTAGCTTTCAGATTCCATGTGCATGGTGGAATATCAATCACTCTCCTTTCATTTTTTGGTCTGTGTGTGACATTGCCAGTGAAATGTTTCCTACAAGAAACATACAGTTTTTTTTTTTTTTTTTTTTTTTTAAATATCAAGTCCACCACCGGTGCCTTTTTTTTTTTTTTTTTTTGGTACTGGGGATTGAACTCAGGGGCACTCGACCACTGGGTCACATCCCCAGACCTTTTTTGTATTTTACTTAGAGACAGGGTCTCACAGAGTTGCTTAGTGCCTCGCCATTGCTGAGGCTGACTTTGAACTTGCGATCCTCCTGCCTCAGCCTCCCAAAGTGCTGGGATTACAGGCGTGCGCCACCGCGCCCGGCCACCACCGGTGCCTTTTAATTGAAGAATTAGTCCCAATTACCCAGGGTTGTTATAGAAAGATGTGCACTAATTCCTGTCATTTTGTTGTTTCTCTGATATTCGATTCTTTCCTATTTCTCATTTGATTACCTAATCTTCTATGAGAATTGTCCTTTCCTTTGCTCTCTTGGTTATGTTTTTCTTCCTCTTCTGTGTGTAGGATTTCTTTGAGAATATGTGCAATGCTGACTTGGTGATCATGAATTCCTTTAGTTCATGTTAATCTTGATGAAAATAGGGAAACACAAATACAAGTGAAAGTGAGCAAAAATACTAAAATTCCCCCTTGTCAAGTTATTTAAAATGAAAAGGCTTCTTTCAGGAAATCTGCCCGGTACTGGAGGCATGGCAAAGTCCCACTTCACAGAAGTGGATCCTGTGAATGCCTCTGGTCATGGAGGAGGTGAGCAGGAGAGCTGGGCCTGCAAGGAGCTGGGGACCCGTGTGCACTTACTTTTTTCCACGTTTAGGTCAGCACCCTGCTTCAGCCAGCTGTTAGCACTCAGGCTTCAGAGCCCTTTCACAGGGACCCCTCCCTGCCCTCCTCTGGTGTAGGCGAGCGAGTTCTTGTTGGCTCTGTGGTGGACCTGGGCACTAGAAAGACCTCCGAGAGTGCAGAGGGTGTCCCTAGTCTGGTGACTGGATCCCTCCCTGGCACAAGTGGTGTTTCTGTGTGTGCCCGGAGAGTCCTCTGTATGTGGGTAGAAACACCACATGCCCGGCAGTGGGGCGCCAATTCTGAGGGCAGCCTTGGCTGATGGGCGGGCTTGGGAGGTCTTCTGTCGATTCTCTATGTTCTTCAAAGGGCTTGCTGTGACTGTTCTGCCAGGGCCATACTGCGCCACAGAGTCCATGCTGGCTGGACAGCATGACAACGTTTGCTGCAGTCTTTGGGGGAATGGAAAATGCAGGGACTGACATTTCCCAAAGCAGCAAGCTCAGGTGTGACCCCACAAGATGGCTCCCCGCCACAGCACCCTGTTTCCAAGTTGACGAAGTGCAAAGCCCTGCCCAAGCACCAGCCCACTGAGTAGCCGGGCTCGCACTAGCTTCCTGGTCTGTCGCTGCCTGAAGCGGAAGTCGCTTGGAAAAGCGAACGCCACAGGAAAATTTGGAGGCAGGATGAAAATGAAAAAAGGTCTTTTATTCTTCTTCTCTCTCCAGCTCCAACAATCACTCCAAATGCTCTAACTCCAACCACCACCTTCTTCTTCCCCACACACACTAACGAACCTCACCCAGTTATATACATATAGCTTTAACAAGGACACGTGCTTACAGCTCAAGCTTACAGGTGCGTCACGCAGTGTTCACGGGCATACAAAGATTCTTTAAATAATGTATTAATAACAGGTGGAAACTAGAACATCTTTTATGGCTCTCGGCTAACCCCAATCTTTAGCTATCTCCTTGATTATAGGCTCCTTCATTTCCCCCCCTTTTAGGTTTAAAAGAGGGGATGTTCTAGGACGTCCATGTGCAACCGACATTCTTACCCGTCATGGGAGTCTAGGCTGTCCTGACTCCTGGCTTAGGTTGACATGCCGGCCACATTAGACTGTCCCGTGCGACTGTGCCGTGTCTTAGGTTGTCCCCTTCTGGGGATCTTACCCGTCATAGGCTAACCAGCCATCCAATAGAGCCCTTCAGGATCGACTGTGTGTTGACTAACAGCCGTCCAATTTTTAGGAGATGCTGCGGCTTTAAGGCGGTAAGCCTACTGCTGACGAGCCAAGTTTCCATATCGTATCAAGTTCTTTAAGCGAATCAGCTGCCCTTAGTTTCATCAAGTAACGCACTGAGTTCTCTTAGACAAATACCCGCAAGGCATTGTCCCGTAATGTCCCAAAATAATGGAAAATCAAAATGTCCATAAGTTATAACACATAGATTCAGGAGGCCCCATGCATGCAGAGCAGAGGCCACACTGCTGGTTAGGTTGTTGATGCTTGAGCAGCAGGGATGCTTGCAGCGACCGCGGTCCCTGCAGTTGTAGCAGCAGCTGTCTTTTTTATGTCTAGACATTTCCACCGGCAAATCTTCAGGGCCCGCTACCTAAAAACTCAAGCATCCATTATTAAGGGAAAGGCAGTGCTATTCCAGCACTGAGATCAAAAGGTGAGCTGTCAAACTAAAAAAAGAATTATTAGAGTAGAAAATAAAAGTTGATCTCTGCTCACACACATTGCTGCTTAAGCTCCCACAAACATAAGCTGGCAAAATATCACATTCAGAAATAATCAAAGAGAAACTGAGGGTGTTTACTGCATTAAAGATAAAGAAAAGCTAAAGGCATTTTGGACAAATAATTTGTTAGCTGGAATCCTCGAGTCTCTATATACACAGCAATCCTATACCTGTTGAAATAATTCAAATTAATCAGCTATTAAACAAATGAAGTTAATAACAAATAAATGATTCTCTGTCGGAACACCAAAATATCAGGTTATACAACATTAAACATATTCACAGCTGAAGAGAAGTCCCAGAGACAACTATAAATCAAAATTGATTATCATTATAATTGATTATCTAATTAAAATATTCTGAACTTATATAAATATCTATTTATCTATCTATCTATTGATTATCAAATTAGAATATTGTAAGCTTAAATGAATTAACGTTATTTGTTATTTGGATCTATATCTATCTACCTTTTTTTTTTTTAAGCGCTTAATTATTTGTGACGTCACACTAGACAGACGCACATATAAACATATTTGTGACATCACATTAACATGAAATTTAGACAAATGCACAGACATAAAGACATATATAAAAGAGAAAAAAAAAAATTACAATTGTGTATACACTGAAGAGAGATCTTCTTGTCCCGGCCGGGAAGAATGAAATTTAAGTTGTAAATTTAATGGAGGACTCTTTTAAGGGAATCACTCCATACCTTCATTTTGGTCCTCTTGATTTTGTACTTGTTTATTCAATCTAGACTCCTCAATAACTTTGTCTTGATCCTTTTGACTTTGTACCTGCTTTATCAATCTAGATGGTATCCATATTGGAGAGGATTCGTGCTTTGGAAAAACACAAACAGATCCTCTCCCCCAAATTAATACTGGGTCTGGACCCTTCCATGTACCTGAGAGAACATCCTTCCAGTAAACCAAAGGTTTATGTTGTTGGTGTGGGTTCCAGTGTCTATCTCCAGCCGAATGTCCATTAGAATCTAAAGTTAAGAAATTTAGGGTAAACAGGGCAACTGCCAATCTGTCCTTAGGATTTTTCCAGTTTCCATCTTTTTGCTTTAGTAACATATTTTTAAGTGTCCGATTTGCTCTTTCAATTATTCCTTGTCCCTGAGGATTATAAGCGATACCTGTTTTGTGGATAATATTGAACTTTGTACAAAATTGTTTGAAGGATGTGGATGTATATGCAGGGCCATTATCTGTTTTAAGCATTTTGGGGATGCCCAATGCAGCAAAAGCTTGCAGACAATGAGATATAGTATCTTTAACTTTTTCTCCGGAATGTAAAGAAGCAAAAATCATGCCTGAGCATGTATCTATGGTGACATGAATAAATCGTAATTTTCCAAAACTTGGCTCATGTGTGACATCCATCTGCCACAAATGATTGGGCATCAAACCTCGTGGGTTAACCCCATAATGTGGATTGGGCAAAAGTGTTACACAAGATGGACATTCTTTTACAATTCTACGAGCTTGTTCTTTTGTGATTTTAAATTTTTGTCTTAAGGTAGTGCTGTTAACGTGGAACTGGGAATGAAATAAAGTAGCTTGTTGTACTGTAGTAAATATAAATATTGTTTTAGTGAGGGCGTCAGCTTTTTGATTACCTTCATGGAGAGGACCAGGCAGATTAGTGTGAGCTCTTATGTGACCTATAAATAAAGGTTCTTTTTGTTGCCATAGGAGATTTTGGATTTGAGAAAACAATTTAAAAGCTGGAGTATGTGGTGCTATTGGACCTGCTAGCTCCAATTTTGGGACAGCATGTACAATATAATGGCTGTCTGAAAAAATATTCATAGGCTGTTCTTTAAAATTTTCCAGAGCTATTATTATAGCTTCGAGTTCCACTAATTGAGCTGATTTTTGATTAGTGATATGAATCATTTTTTCATTTTGAGTGACTACTGCAGCAGTACCGTTAGAGGATCCATCTGTAAATACATTAAATGCTTTAGGAATGGGTTTGATTTTTTATTACCTGTGGGAATAGGATAGGATGATTGATACAAAAGGACAGTATAGGAGATTTAGGAATATGATTGTCAAAATTTGCAGAAGTAGAGCATTTAGCTATAGCCTAATCGTTATCATTGAAGCACAAATATTCAACCTGTGATGATGAATAAGGAGTAATAATAGTAGCGGGATGAATTCCAAATATTTTAGTAGATGTTTTAAGTCCTTGAAGAATAAGTTTAGCCACCATGGAGGTATAAGACTCAATTGTACTTTTAGGAGAGACAGGCAAATGTATCCATAATATAGGTCCCTGTTGCCAAAATACTCCTGTTGGAGTATATTGTGAAGGAATAATAATCAATATTAGTGGTTGTGCAAAATCAAATCTATCGCAATGGGATCTTTCAATGGCCTGTTCTACTAATTTTAGAGCTCTCCTGGCCTCAGGAGTTAATGTTCGAGGTGAGGATGGGTCAGGGTTCCCACGAAGGATGTCAAATAAGGGTTTTAATTGTCCAGTAGTGAGGCTTAGTGTAGGGCGAAGCCAATTAATGTCACCTAGTAATTTTTGGAAATCATTGAGGGTGGTCAAATGTTCTTTACTTATTAGAATTTTTGGGGGTTTAACAAAAGTATCCATGATTTTAAAGCCTAATTATAGTATAGGTGATCTGCTTTGAACTTTTTCTTCTGCTATATATAATCCATATTTTTTTAGATTTTTTGTTATTTCACTAAATATATTAAATAAGATTTGTTGATTAGGGTGAGCTAATAAAACATCGTCCATGTAGTGTAGACACATGAGGTCTTGATATTTGTTTTTTAATGGGCTGTATAGCTCTGTCCACATATAGTTGGCACAGTATAGGGGCTATTTGCCATTCCCTGCGGCAATACTTTCCATTGATATCTTTTATCAGGGCCATTATTATTAATAGAAGGAATTGAAAAAGCAAACCTGGGGGCATCCAGAGGATGTAGGGGAATGGAAAAGAAACAGTCCTTTATATCAAGGGTTATAAGGTAATAGTTTTTTGGAATAGCTACAGGATTAGGAAGTCCAGGTTGAGTAGGGCCCATAATTTGCATTGCTTTGTTAATTTGTCTTAGATCTTGTAATAGTCTCCATTTTCCTGATTTTTTCTTAATTACAAATATGGGAGAATTCCAGGGAGAGGTGGAAGGCTCTATGTGTCCTGCTTCTAATTGTTCTTTAACTAATTGATGGGCCCCGCTTGCAATTTTTCTTTGGATAGGGGCCACTGAGGGACCCAAACTGGCTTATTAGAGAGCCATGGTATTTTTAAAATTGTTTTCTCAGTGGCCCCTAGAAAAAATGTCCTTTGCCTTTTTTATTATGATTAGGATTTTTATTCTTAACACCTGCAGGCTTGGTCGCTAGGTGTAGCCCCATTTGATGTAAGATATCTCTTCCCCATAGGGTAACTGGCAAGCTGTTTAAAACATAGGGTTTGAATGTTCCTGTATGGCCTTCATTGTCTTGCCAATTTAAGATTACAGCACTTTGTGCTGGGGTATTACTGTATCCCAAGCCTCTTAAACTGGTTGAGGCTTTCTGTAGAGGCCAGTGCTTAGGCCATTGTTGTAGATTTATGATAGAAGAGTCAGCTCCTGTATCAATCAGCCCCTCCATCTCTATACCTTGAATTTTTAATTTGCACATAGGCCTCCGTGAACAGTCCTGGACCCAGAAAGCCATAGGTCCTGAACCAGTGGAGCCGAATGCTCTGCTATTTCTATTTTGTGGCATGCTTTTAAAAGAATTATGGAGACTGGGAATGAGGAGCAGCTGTACGATTCTGTCTCCTTGATTTACGGAGATGATGCCCCTGTGTGTACTTAGCATTATTTTAATCTCTCCATTATAATCTGAATCAATAACCCCTGGTATAACATTAAAGCCTAATAAACTTTTGGAACTACGCCCAAGGATTAGTCCCCACAGTTCCTGAAGGGAGAGGTCCCCTGATTCCCGTAGGAATCAGCTGAACCCCCCCATTTCAGGTGTCAGGACCATCCGGGGGGCAGTAGAACAGAGATCTAATCCTGCACTTCCTCTTGTCCCTCTGATAAGGGAGTTAATGGGTAGGAGGGACTGTGACGAGGAATCATTTGAATCTGAGGGCCTTCCTCCTCTAGTGCCTCGTACATTTGTGGGCCCCGGGGCATTGGGCCCCGTGCCCCGTTTTTTGAAATCCTTGATAAATCATTTCCATATATATCATATCTAGAATGGCATTGATTGGCCCAATGTATACCCTTTTTGCACCTGGGGCATCGGCCTGGAGCACGGTATGAATTTGATTTTATTACCCTTGGGGGATATTGCTTAGCATATCTTGGTTGATTATAATAATTTTGTCTGGAATATCCTGTTCTAGGTTGAATCCTTTGGGAATTTTGAGGGGAGGAATTTTTCATCACTGCAGCAATTACGTTGCCTGTGATAACAGCCTCGTTAATGTCTTTGCACAGTCTGATATAAATTGATAAGTCTTTTTTACTTCTCCACGGCCTTATTGCATCCTGGCAATATTTATTAGCATTCTCGTATGCTAATTGGATAACTAGGGGCATAGCTTGCTCGACTTCTCCAAAAACTCTAGATGTTGTTTTTAAGAGTCTATCTACAAAATCAGCGTAAGGTTCGTTAGGCCCTTGTATAACTTTTGATAGGCTGCCTTGCAGATCCCCTGTGCCTGAGATTGTCTTCCAGGCTTTCACAGCTGCAGTGTGTATCTGGGCATACACACCTGGATTCTGTCGCTGCCTGAAGCGGAAGTCGCTTGGAGCAGCGAACGCCACAGGAAAATTTGGAGGCAGGATGAAAATGAAAAAAGGTCTTTTATTCTTCTTCTTTCTCCAGCTCCAACAATCACTCCAAATGCTCTAACTCCAACCACCACCTTCTTCTTCCCCACACACACTAACGAACCTCACCCAGTTATATACATATAGCTTTAACAAGGACACGTGCTTACAGCTCAAGCTTACAGGTGCGTCACGCAGTGTTCACGGGCATACAAAGATTCTTTGAATAATGTATTAATATCAGGTGGAAACTAGAACATCTTTTATGGCTCTCAGCTAACCCCAATCTTTAGCTATCTCCTTGATTATAGGCTCCTTCATTTCCCCCTTTTAATTTTAAAAGAGGGGATGTTCTAGGACGTCCATGTGCAACCGACATTCTTACCCGTCATGGGAGTCTAGGCTGTCCTGACTCCTGGCTTAGGTTGACATGCCGGCCACATTAGACTGTCCCGTGTGACTGTGCCGTGTCTTAGGTTGTCCCCTTCTGGGGATCTTACCCGTCATAGGCTAACCAGCCATCCAATAGAGCCCTTCAGGATCGACTGTGTGTTGACTAACAGCCGTCCAATTCTTAGGAGATGCTGTGGCTTTAAGGCGGTAAGCCTACTGCTGACGAGCCAAGTTTCCATAGCGTATCAAGTTCTTTAAGCCAATCAGCTGCCCTTAGTTTCATCAAGTAACGCACTGAGTTCTCTTAGACAAATACCCGCAAGGCATTGTCCCGTAATGTCCCAAAATAATGGAAAATCAAAATGTCCATAAGTTATAACACATAGATTCAGGAGGCCCCATGCATGCAGAGCAGAGGCCACACTGCTGGTTAGGTTGTTGATGCTTGAGCAGCAGGGATGCTTGCAGCGACCACGGTCCCTGCAGTTGTAGCAGCAGCTGTCTTTTTTATGTCTAGACATTTCCACCGGCAAATCTTCAGGGCCCGCTACCTAAAAACTCAAGCATCCATTATTAAGGGAAAGGCAGTGCTATTCCAGCACTGAGATCAAAAGGTGAGCTGTCAAACTAAAAAAAGAATTATTAGAGTAGAAAATAAAAGTTGATCTCTGCTCACACACATTGCTGCTTAAGCTCCCACAAACATAAGCTGGCAAAATATCACATTCAGAAATAATCAAAGAGAAACTGAGGGTGTTTACTGCATTAAAGATAAAGAAAAGCTAAAGGCACTTTGGAAAAATAATTTGTTAGCTGGAATCCTCGAGTCTCTATATATACAGCAATCCTATACCCGTTGAAATAATTCAAATTAATCAGCTATTAAACAAATGAAGTTAATAACAAATAAATGATCCTCTGTCGGAACACCAAAATATCAGGTTATACAACATTAAACATATTCACAGCTGAAGAGAAGTCCCGGAGACAACTATAAATCAAAATTGATTATCATTATAATTGATTATCTAATTAAAATATTCTGAACTTATATAAATATCTATTTATCTATCTATCTATTGATTATCAAATTAGAATATTCTAAGCTTAAATGAATTAACGTTATTTGTTATTTGGATCTATATCTATCTACCTTTTTTTTTTTAAGCGCTTAATTATTTGTGATGTCACACTAGACAGACGCACATATAAACATATTTGTGACATCACATTAACATGAAATTTAGACAAATGCACAGACATAAAGACATATATAAAAGAGAAAAAAAAAATTACAATTGTGTATACACTGAAGAGAGATCTTCTTGTCCCGGCCGGGAAGAATGAAATTTAAGTTGTAAATTTAATGGAGGACTCTTTTAAGGGAATCACTCCATACCTTCATTTTGGTCCTCTTGATTTTGTACTTGTTTATTCAATCTAGACTCCTCAATAACTTTGTCTTGATCCTTTTGACTTTGTACCTGCTTTATCAATCTAGATGGTATCCATATTGGAGAGGATTCGTGCTTTGGAAAAACACAAACAGATCCTCTCCCCCAAATTAATACTGGGTCTGGACCCTTCCATGTACCTGAGAGAACATCCTTCCAGTAAACCAAAGGTTTATGTTGTTGGTGTGGGTTCCAGTGTCTATCTCCAGCCAAATGTCCATTAGAATCTAAAGTTAAGAAATTTAGGGTAAACAGGGCAACTGCCAATCTGTCCTTAGGATTTTTCCAGTTTCCATCTTTTTGCTTTAGTAACATATTTTTAAGTGTCCGATTTGCTCTTTCAATTATTCCTTGTCCCTGAGGATTATAAGCGATACCTGTTTTGTGGATAATATTGAACTTTGTACAAAATTGTTTGAAGGATGTGGGTGTATATGCAGGGCCATTATCTGTTTTAAGCATTTTGGGGATGCCCAATGCAGCAAAAGCTTGCAGACAATGAGATATAGTATCTTTAACTTTTTCTCCGGAATGTAAAGAAGCAAAAATCATGCCTGAGCATGTATCTATGGTGACATGAATAAATCGTAATTTTCCAAAACTTGGCTCATGTGTGACATCCATCTGCCACAAATGATTGGGCATCAAACCTCGTGGGTTAACCCCATAATGTGGATTGGGCAAAAGTGTTACACAAGATGGACATTCTTTTACAATTCTACGAGCTTGTTCTTTTGTGATTTTAAATTTTTGTCTTAAGGTAGTGCTGTTAACGTGGAACTGGGAATGAAATAAAGTAGCTTGTTGTACTGTAGTAAATATAAATATTGTTTTAGTGAGGGCGTCAGCTTTTTGATTACCTTCATGTAGAGGACCAGGCAGATTAGTGTGAGCTCTTATGTGACCTATAAATAAAGGTTCTTTTCGTTGCCATAGGAGATTTTGGATTTGAGAAAACAATTTAAAAGCTGGAGTATGTGGTGCTATTGGACCTGCTAGCTCCAATTTTGGGACAGCATGTACAATATAATGGCTGTCTGAAAAAATATTCATAGGCTGTTCTTTAAAATTTTCCAGAGCTATTATTATAGCTTCGAGTTCCACTAATTGAGCTGATTTTTGATTAGTGATATGAATCATTTTTTCATTTTGAGTGACTACTGCAGCAGTACCGTTAGAGGATCCATCTGTAAATACATTAAATGCTTTAGGAATGGGTTGATTTTTTATTACCTGTGGGAATATGATAGGATGATTGATACAAAAGGACAGTATAGGAGATTTAGGAATATGATTGTCAAAATTTGCAGAAGTAGAGCATTTAGCTATAGCCCAATCGTTATCATTGAAGCACAAATATTCAACCTGTGATGATGAATAAGGAGTAATAATAGTAGCGGGATGAATTCCAAATATTTTAGTAGATGTTTTAAGTCCTTGAAGAATAAGTTTAGCCACCATGGAGGTATAAGACTCAATTGTACTTTTAGGAGAGACAGGCAAATGTATCCATAATATAGGTCCCTGTTGCCAAAATACTCCTATTGGAGTATATTGTGAAGGAATAATAATCAATATTAGTGGTTGTGCAAAATCAAATCTATCGCAATGGGATCTTTCAATGGCCTGTTCTACTAATTTTAGAGCTCTCCTGGCCTCAGGAGTTAATGTTCGAGGTGAGGATGGGTCAGGGTTCCCATGAAGGATGTCAAATAAGGGTTTTAATTGTCCAGTAGTGAGGCTTAGTGTAGGACGAAGCCAATTAATGTCACCTAGTAATTTTTGGAAATCATTGAGGGTGGTCAAATGTTCTTTACTTATTAGAATTTTTGGGGGTTTAACAAAAGTATCCATGATTTTAAAGCCTAATTATAGTATAGGTGATCTGCTTTGAACTTTTTCTTCTGCTATATATAATCCATATTTTTTTTAGATTTTTTGTTATTTCACTAAATATATTAAATAAGATTTGTTGATTAGGGTGAGCTAATAAAACATCATCCATGTAGTGTAGACACATGAGGTCTTGATATTTGTTTTTAATGGGCTGTATAGCTCTGTCCACATATAGTTGGCACAGTATAGGGCTATTTGCCATTCCCTGCGGCAATACTTTCCATTGATATCTTTTATCAGGGCCATTATTATTAATAGAAGGAATTGAAAAAGCAAACCTGGGGGCATCCAGAGGATGTAGGGGAATGGAAAAGAAACAGTCCTTTATATCAAGGGTTATAAGGTAATAGTTTTTTGGAATAGCTACAGGATTAGGAAGTCCAGGTTGAGTAGGGCCCATAATTTGCATTGTTTTGTTAATTTGTCTTAGATCTTGTAATAGTCTCCATTTTCCTGATTTTTTCTTAATTACAAATATGGGAGAATTCCAGGGAGAGGTGGAAGGCTCTATGTGTCCTGCTTCTAATTGTTCTTTAACTAATTGATGGGCCACTTGCAATTTTTCTTTGGATAGGGGCCACTGAGGGACCAAACTGGCTTATTAGAGAGCCATGGTATTTTTAAAATTGTTTTCTCAGTGGCCCCTAGAAAAAATATCCTTTGCCTTTTTTATTATGATTAGGATTTTTATTCTTAACACCTGCAGGCTTGGTCGCTAGGTGTAGCCCCATTTGATGTAAGATATCTCTTCCCCATAGGGTAACTGGCAAGCTGTTTAAAACATAGGGTTTGAATGTTCCTGTATGGCCTTCATTGTCTTGCCAATTTAAGATTACAGCACTTTGAGCTGGGGTATTACTGTATCCCAAGCCTCTTAAACTGGTTGAGGCTTTCTGTAGAGGCCAGTGCTTAGGCCATTGTTGTAGATTTATGATGGAAGAGTCAGCTCCTGTATCAATCAGCCCCTCCATCTCTATACCTTGAATTTTTAATTTGCACATAGGCCTCCGTGAACAGTCCTGGACCCAGAAAGCCATAGGTCCTGAACCAGTGGAGCCGAATGCTCTGCTATTTCTATTTTGTGGCATGCTTTTAAAAGAATTATGGAGACTGGGAATGAGGAGCAGCTGTGCGATTCTGTCTCCTTGATTTACGGAGATGATGCCCCTGTGTGTACTTAGCATTATTTTAATCTCTCCATTATAATCTGAATCAATAACCCCTGGTATAACATTAAAGCCTAATAAACTTTTGGAACTACGCCCAAGGATTAGTCCCACAGTTCCTGAAGGGAGAGGTCCCCTGATTCCCGTAGGAATCAGCTGAACCCCCATTTCAGGTGTCAGGACCATCCGGGCAGTAGAACAGAGATCTAATCCTGCACTTCCTCTTGTCCCTCTGATAAGGGAGTTAATGGGTAGGAGGGACTGTGGCGAGGAATCATTTGAATCTGAGGGCCTTCCTCCTCTAGTGCCTCCTACATTTGTGGGCCCCGGGCATTGGGCCCCGTGCCCCGTTTTTTGAAATCCTTGATAAATCATTTCCATATATATCATATCTAGAATGGCATTGATTGGCCCAATGTATACCCTTTTTGCACCTGGGGCATCGGCCTGGAGCACAGTATGAATTTGATTTTATTACCCTTGGGGGATATTGCTTAGCATATCTTGGTTGATTATAATAATTTTGTCTGGAATATCCTGTTCTAGGTTGAATCCTTTGGGAATTTTGAGGGGAGGAATTTTTCATCACTGCAGCAATTACGTTGCCTGTGATAACAGCCTCGCTAATGTCTTTGCACAGTCTGATATAAATGGATAAGTCTTTTTTACTTCTCCACGGCCTTATTGCATCCTGGCAATATTTATTAGCATTCTCGTATGCTAATTGGATAACTAGGGGCATAGCTTGCTCGACTTCTCCAAAAACTCTAGATGTTGTTTTTAAGAGCCTATCTACAAAATCAGCGGAAGGTTCATTAGGCCCTTGTATAACTTTTGATAGGCTGCCTTGCAGATCCCCTGTGCCTGAGATTGTCTTCCAGGCTTTCACAGCTGCAGTGTGTATCTGGGCATACACACCTGGATCGTATTGTAGCTGATTTTGTAGTTCGGCGAACTGACCCTCCCCTGTGAGCATATCTATATTGCATTGAGGGAAACCTGCTGCAGCATTTCTCTTTGCTATTTCTGAACAAAGTTCCTGGAATTGAGTTTTCCAGATTAGGTATTGTCCCCCACTTAGTACCGCTCTGCATAGACTTTTCCAATCTGAGGGGGCTAAGGTTAGGGTGTTAAGTGACTCTATCATACTTAATGTGAACGGAGCTTGAGGCCCATAGGTCATTACCGCCTCTTTAAAATTCTTTATTGTTTTAAAAGTCTAGGGACTCGTGATATCTTTGTCCCTGTTCATTTTGAAATACTGGCAGTTCTAGGTGCTCCTGCGGTCTATGTTGTTCGAGAGCGTATAAGCGCTCAGAAAGGCCGCCAATTTCTACCTCAAGGGCACGTACACTCTGATCAATACTCTTTATTGTTTCTGTTAGGGATTCTATCCATGAAGGAGCAGAGGGCACTAGTGGTTCCTCTATTTGACGGTCTTTTCTCTTTTTTAATTTCTTTTTGTTCTTTTTATTGGAGACTGTGCTCTCCGAATCGCTTTTTGATTCCTCTTCACTACTAGCTTCATAATTCCTAACCGGCTCAGTAGAGGAGACCGTACTTTCATGGTTTGGCTCCTTGTTACTATTATTACTTTCACTAGTATCCTGAGTTTCAGTTTCTAAGGAGAGTACATACTCCTCAGCTAATTTTATTAAGCTTCTGATGGCTTTTGCAGATCTTACTTTTGAATTTACATTCCTACTCGCCTTGCTGGTCTCAACTGAATCAGAGGATATGCTTTCTTGTTCACTTTTCTCACTATCTGAGTTCTCAATATCAAAAATTTCATTCATGGCTTTTATAAACCGAGTTTTTGTTATATTTGCTCCCATCTTTTTAAATTTTCTTTTTTCTTACCTTGCCGCCGAATTCCCCGTACAGGCCACCACCTGTCGCTGCCTGAAGCGGAAGTCGCTTGGAGCAGCGAACGCCACAGGAAAATTCGGAGGCAGGATGAAAATGAAAAAAGGTCTTTTATTCTTCTTCTCTCTCCAGCTCCAACAATCACTCCAAATGCTCTAACTCCAACCACCACCTTCTTCTTCCCCACACACACTAACGAACCTCACCCAGTTATATACATTTAGCTTTAACAAGGACACGTGCTTACAGCTCAAGCTTACAGGTGCGTCACGCAGTGTTCACGGGCATACAAAGATTCTTTGAATAATGTATTAATATCAGGTGGAAACTAGAACATCTTTTATGGCTCTCGGCTAACCCCAATCTTTAGCTATCTCCTTGATTATAGGCTCCTTCACTGGTCTGCAGCAGGTGCCCCGCCAGTTTCACCCACCGTGTTTCCCTTTGCCCTCTGTGCCACCCCCTCCCCACAGCCAGGCCCTGGCACTGCTGCTGCAGGCTCAGAGCTGACGCACTTCCTTCCCCTCTGTGTCAATAACCGGAATCCCGGGGTCTCTCCAAGTCTCTGACAGTGTTTGATATTGGATCTCAGTGCATTCCTCCAGTCCCCTGCCTCACGACACAGTTGTTTCTGCAGGTGAGGAGAAGCTGAGAAGAGCTGCTGCTTCTAGTCTGCCCTCTTGATCCCACCACTGTAAAATTTTAGTGAGGTCAAACTTGTCTAAATTCCCTCTTGTTGTGTGTGGGTGTGCTGTCCTATTTGAGAACACGTTATCAACTGCAAGGTCATGAACATTTCTTTTCCTCTAGAAGTTTCATACTTTGGGCAATGATGTTTAGGCTGCAGATCCTTTGAGTTAACGGTGGGCGTGATGTGACACATCCACTTGCTTCAGAGCCACTTGTCCACAAGGCTGTCCCTTCTCCACTGATGTCGTTGGCACTCTGGATAAAGCACAGTTGGCCAGAGGTGACGTACAGGTGTGTCTAAGAATTTGCAATTCTCTTTCATCGACCTACATGATCATCTTTATACCAGTGCCACAGTCTTAATCATGGTGGAGTCATAGAAAATGTGAAGTGGGGAAGTCTGTGTCTTCTGACTTTATTCTTCTTTGCAATCTAAGTTTATTCTTCTTTTTCAATATATTATTTCTTGAAATTCCATAATAATTTTCCATTTCTTTTAAAAAAGTTATAGGAATTTCTATGTGAAACATACTGAATCTGTAGTTTACTTTGTGGTCTATTGTTATCCACGATATTTTCTTCCAGTCCATGAACATGGGATTGCTTTCCATTTACCTAGTATTCTTTACGTACTTTCATCAGTTTTTAGAGTTTGCGGTGTATGAGACTTTACCTCCTGAGTGAATAATTCCCACTGTTATTTGAATATCTAGTTTTGGAAAACTTCTCTATTCTGAATATAACTTCAGCTGCTACAGTGTTAAACATATTATTGTGTCAAACCCTACCTCCTAGTAGCTGTTGCTTTTCAGTTAACACTTATAATTTCTGAGAGAACATATTGATAAGAATGCTTAACTTTAAGGATCCAGAATAGTCTATTTGAAAAACACAAATATTACTCAAAAGAAATCAAAGTGATAACAGGTCAATGTATGATAGCAGCACTTTGTGTATGAATAGTACATCATTAGGGGACACGTTAAGATTTGGATCTATGTGAATGTATGAAGTAAAAATATTTAGTTTTGCCAGAGTGAGGTTATTGAGTCCTCTTTGCTCTATTCCAGTTGTAATGCTCAGTTTTGTTAGGAGTATTACGTTGCAGTACATATTTCATCTCCAGGGAGAACTGTCATGAGGTGAAGGCAGGAAATGAAAGAAAGTCATCAAGTATTGCTGTGTCATGCTCAGTGGCGTAGACACACAAGGTCAGACAGCCTCAGGAGAGTTTCAGTGACTCCAGTCCTGAAACTCCATTCCTTCAGTTGCGTTCTACGACTGAAAGAGAGAAATAAATGAAAGTTTTAACACCATCAATTTTTATTTGATTTTACTGTTTCTGGTGATGTAAGCCAGGAGTTGTGTAAATATAGGCGTATTTTGTCTAACAATTTCATTATTAGAAGTACAGTCAATGTAATTACAGTGTCTTGATTACTTAGAGTTCTACCTTTCTAAAATCATTTTGATACATGGAATCAATAAATACCCATGGTTATTAAGTCTTTAAATTGTCACTACAGACTTAGGAAAGTTCAAAACATAACCCAGGGTGGCTGAGGCATGCGTGTCACATTAGTGATGTGCTAAGGGAGTGGCGGCCCTCGGGAATCCATCATGTCCAAGGTTGTCACTGTCACTGCCTTTTTATGAAAACATGTCGGACCTGCATAGGCCCTTTCAGGATTTTTAAATGACTGGAAAAGAGAAGAAAATGCTGTTGGTCTTGAATCCATAAAGGTGTTATGACTTTCTAAAGCTCTGATTATTGATTAACATTGAAATGAACCCATGGTCTCTTCCGGGGAATGCAGTGCACTGTTAATTATGGAAGGAAGGGACCCTTGGACCACCTCTGGGTCTTGGTATTTTACATGCTTTTGACCATCTGAGTATGGTCACAGTGAAGTTTTCGGCACTTGGTACTGTCCTATATCTGGATGAATTTGTGGGAGACACGTTTGTTATATTTGATGCTGAACTTTGCTTAGTATATCCTATAATAAATATGAGGCCTACTCAAGTTATCTAGTGTGAAGTGTCCTAAATCAATCAGCAGACTGCTCAGGATGAAAAGGTCTGTCTAAAAATAACGTCAGAGAAGCTGTTCCTGCTGGGTGACCCACCCGTCACTCCGCAGCTCACACAGCAGCTGGCTCTGGCGTCACAGGGAGCTGGAGGCTGGCAGTGTTTGCAGATGAAGGGGGGACGCTTGTGTCTTCCTGCTGTGGTCAGGGCAGACCTGCTCTAAGGACCCTGAGCTGCTTGTGCTGGCCTGTGCTACAACTGGGGGGTGGGCCTGGTGGGTGGAAGTCAGGTCAGGGGTGTGCCTCTGAGGGGCCACTGGGGCTGCAGCCCCTTCCTGACTCTCTGCCTCCTTGCCACCAGGAGGTCGACAGGCCTCCTCTGCTCGTACCCACCTTTTTGGTGTGTGGAAAGGGTAGTTATTAAGGTTCCTACCTCAGGTATTTTGTCACAGTGACAGAAAGCTGACACATTACGTTAGTAGAGATTCACAGTTATTGAAGCTCTTACCGGTGAAGCTTTTCCAAGGATTCTGAATTTTCTTGGAAAAACAGGATAACCATGATTTCAACACAAGCCTTGGACACATGTGGATCTTTTTTTCACTTTTCTGCTTCCCACTTGATGTTGACATATTCTAGGGTGGAGCCTGCATTCCTTTCTATTTGCATTCCTGGGATCAGGGAGCACAAACCACAGTGCAGCTACTTGGAGATGTCCCTCCATTAATGAGTGAACCTGAAGCTGCCTGGTGTGTTCCTCCTCGTGTCCCAGTGCAAGCCCAGCCACACAGTCTGCGTCGGCCGCCATCACAGCTAGAACCCACTGCTTCCTGTGTCCTCGACTGCTTTCTCCATCAGTCCAGGCTCGTGGAGGTTTCGAAAAGGAGGGCTGCACCGTGGGCACTGGGAGTGCCCAGTCGCAGAGCTGACTCAGGGGGCAGGAGCTCAGCAAAGGCCAACAGATGAGTGTGTGGTGGACGGCAGTGTCCCTGCCACGCACCAGCACAGGGAGAGGAGGTTTAGACGTTAGCAGTGTGTGTGCATGTGTGTGCGTGTGTGTGTGTGAGTGTGTGTACGTGTGTGTGCATGTGTGTGAGTGTGTGTGCATGTGTGTGTGAGTGTGTGTGCATGTGTGTGCATGTGTGTGAGTGTGTGCATGTGTGTGTGCGTGTGTGTGAGTGTGTGTGCATGTGTGTGTGTGAGTGTGTGTGCATGTGTGTGTGTGTGTGTGTGTGAGAGTGTGTACACGTGCATGCATTGCTAGTGACTGAACCCCGGGTCTGGGGCACAGCCGAGGAGTGCTGTCACCACTGAGCTACACTGCCAACATCTTCATTGTTGTGTGTGTGTGAGAGTGCGTGTGCATGTGTGTGTGAGTGTGTGTGCATGTGTGAGTGTGTGTGAGTGTGTGTGCGTGTGTGTGCATGTGTGTGCATGTGTGTGAGTGTGTGTGCATGTGAGTGTGTGTGTGAGTGTGTGCGTGTGTGTGCGTGTGTGAGTGCGTGCATGTGTGTGCGTGTGTGTGCGCGTGTGTGTGCATGTGTGTGCACGTGTGTGTGCGTGTGTGGGTGTGTGCATGTGTGTGCGTGTGTGAGTGTGTGTGTGTGCATGTGTGTATGTGAGTGTGTGTGCATGTGTGTGTGTGAGTGTGTGTGTGAGTGTGTGTGCCAGCATGTGTCTCTATGAAGGCCTGTTTACAGTTCACACTCCCTGCTCCGAGGGAAACCTTCCCTAGGAGTGTCACAGAACATCTGGTCACTGACTTCCAGGACAGAGTCGCGGGAACGCACCTGCTGCGGGAACCAGAGGTGCTGCCACCAGAGCAGGGTGGAGCTGTGCCCCGCCAGAGGCGCCCAGGGGCAGAGGCACGAGCCAGCCGGGAAGCAGGAGAGGGAGGGAGCAGAGCTCCAGGGAGGAGGCGCTCGGCGGGAGGCAGCGGGAGACCAGAGCCCGCCTCAGGCTGGGGCGTGGGAAGCAGCTCTCCTCGGTCGGTGCTCAGGGCGAGACGGTGGGCGGCAGAGGCACACGCGGGTCTCCGCGGTTCTCCCTGCAGTCTAACGCACCCTGGGACACGCTCTGCAGGGGAGAGCCAGACAGTGGCGTAGGAGCCACAGGGTCCCAGGTCACTGCAGAACAGAGGAGGCCACGGAGGTGCTGGCCGTCTGAGGGATTTGTCCCGTTGCACCTGGGCCCCTGCCACCTCTGTGACCAACAGACAGGCATACCGATGCCCAGAGGACAGCCACAGAAGGGCTCGGGCCACAGCCCTCCGCCAACCCAGCTTTACCAAGCCCCAGGTGGGCAGCTGTCCGGGGGACTGGGGATTTGCTTCTGTCCCACGTGGAGGGATCTGTGGCCCAAGGCAGTTGTCCTTCTGTCTTTGTAGTCTGTGGTTCAGAACCTCTGCAGAGCCGCCCCTGCCCCAGGGAGCCTGAGCACAGTCACGGGACCCTGGGGTGTCAGGAAGGGACACACAGTGGCCCCCGTCCACGATCTCCCCCCCCCCCACAGCATCGGGGAAGAAAGCCAGACTGAACACTCTCTTGCTTGTGTCCTCGAGCAGGTGTGCGAGAGACCCCTGGCGGAGAGGCGTGCTGGGGCGACTATCAGTGCAGCAGTGTCCTGACTTGAAGGTGGGCAGGAGGCCGTGCACACACACAGAGGCCTTCTACCTCTGTACACACGTACAGGTCCACATGCAGAGGCGTGTGATTCTGAAGTTCTTAGTGAAGCCAGCTGGTTTGGGAGTTGATGTTAAAGTCTCAGCCCACCTTTGGCTTAATTAGCCACTTAATGACTTGAGTGGTTTTAGAAGAGGGACAACTTCTGTGAAGCTCAGTTTGATTTGATCTGGAAAAAATGAGGGTGATAAATTCCACTTGTGCAAAATCTTAAAATGCGGACTACATTCTTGTAGCCATGAAGTGAGGAATAGTGATGCGTAAATCACAGTGACATGCTCAGGACATCTGGAGTGCAGCGGCGGCATGTTCTCCCTCTAATCCCTTGAAATTAAAGGCAGCTTCCAAGCCAGGAGTCTGCAACCCTGCCCTGCCTGACTGTCACGGAGCCTATTAGTCTGTCTGGGGACAAGGAGTCCCATTGTCTGGCTGTAAGGGGAGGAGTGTGCAGTCTGGCTAATTTGCATAGACGCCATCGGGAAGCGGCTCTTACATAACCCTCTGGTGAGGACGCTAATTATGCCTGCGCTTTAATGCTGTTGACGCTGCCTGGCGGGACGGTCAGCCCTCCCCTCCAGGAAGAAGGCCGGTTGGTGGCAGCGTGCTGGCGTGCTCACAGCTGGTCCCTGAAAGAGACAACAGAGCTTGTTGGTGTGGGTTCTGGTTCACTTCTTGTCATGGAACATTTTAAACACACATGACACAGAGGACTAGTGGCCCTGTTCAGACCGTCACCGCGGCGCGGCCTGGTGCTCCTCCCCTTCGCCCCGCCCTGTCCCGACTCTTGCTGGCCACTTTATCACTCTGTTCCACCCCTGGACTAAGACATGGTTTGCACTCGCGAGCTTGGCACAGGGAGGGTCAGTCTGGTGGCATTGGTTTGCTTTTGGCTGTAGTCGACAGAGCCGTGCCGCCGTCACCACCGTCTAGTTTGGAACACTTCCAGGTGACACTCTGTGTAAAAGGGATGGTGTGCCACGCAGACTCTTGCTGTGGCTCCCCCTGCTTGGCTTGCTGGCTCTGAGGCGCGTCCTTGCTGCGGCCTGTTGTGAACGTCGGTTTCTTTTTCAGGCCGCAGGAGCGCCTCCACTGCTTCACCACTGAAGCAGAGGCCATCCCTCCAGATGTGCTGTCACGAAGGATGCTACGTGAGCTCCTCCGTGCCAGTCCTGGGGTGGACATGCCCTGTGTTCCTCTTGGCTAGAGAACTAGTAGAACTTAGGGGTCACTGGTAAGTTTGTTTAATTTCAACCTTTTTAAGTGAAACCTGCAAAGCTCTCCAATGTGGCCGCACTGCCTCCCTCTGAGACGGCGTGAGGCTGGGGTCCTCACCTCCTTGCCAGAGCCGTCTCCTCCCCTCCCCCTCCGGGCTACTCCTCTCTCCTCCCTTTTGTCCCTTTGCTTCTTTTCCTGTCTCATCCCCAGGTTGTTTTCTGTCCTGGACCAAATGTCCAGTGAGTGTCCTCTCTGGAGAAGCAGCTAAGACAGATGCTGGACCTGCTGTCTTCACGCCCAACGCTTGAGGTTTGGGGGTGTGAAGCAGGCCCCCCTCATGGTGCCTAAGAATCCAGATGCCACTCGCCTTGCCTGGCCCCCTCCAGCCCTCTGGGCCTCGCCCTGACCTCATGGCCCAGGAATATCTGAAGCTCTTCTCAAACCTCCAAAGTATCCATAGTGTGTCTGGTGTCTTCATTAGTGAGGTGTCTGCTGGCCACGGGTCCAGTTCCTTGGTCCAGGATAGTTTCTCTGCCTGGCAGAGGCCACTAGACCTTAGGAATATGCTGTCTAATCAGGTCTAGTTTGGGATTAGTGGAAGCTTACAAGATCATCATGTGGCATAATTGTTTCAGGAAATATTTCCCAACGTACAATTTGAAATCAAGAACACAAGCTCCTTTGGATAGTTCTTGTGAAGGAATGAAGACTTCGTAAACCAAATATAATGCTTTTATAAATGGGTATAAAATAATTTTATTCAGAGTGAGACTATCAGAGTACATTGTAGGAAATAGATTCCCTGTAAACAAGTAAATAAAAGATAAACAGCAGTGTGAAATCTTGGGCTTTTGTCCTATGGCAAAGGTAAACTTACTCCCCTGTCTCTCTTTTCCTTTCCTCCTAACATCTGTTAATAAATCTGATACACTCTCTGTTCCCTCCTGGGTGGGCAGCGCTCTTCTAGAACACATCCAAACCACTTTTCTTGTGTGTGGAAATACCAAGATCTCAAGTATGATATTTGTATTACTGGACAGAGTTACTCAGCTTTAGAATTGAGACACTTATAAAAAATGGCAATTTACAATAAAAGAAAAATCAGATGAAATCATAATTATAAGTCTAGGGAAAAGAATTAAAAAGGAGCAGGATGTTCAGAGAGCTCTGGGCTGCGCATTCAGGTGTGAGCCATCCCGAGTCTGAGTCTGGCTGAGTAACACATCCAGCTCTGTTGAGGAAGTTGATGCATACCGAATTTTACCTTTACTGCACAACTCATAAACAAACTTGTTGACATGCAAATTATAACTTTTCCTGAAAACTTCTTGCACTAATTATAGCTTGCAGTAGCCTGGGAAGGGCTGAATAATTAATACAGTGCTGGCATGCTTCTTAGTTAACTGAAGTGGTACCAAATTAGGTGTCAAGATCAGGGAAAATGAACTGCTTAAGCCATGTGCAGTCTCTGACCTCTCTTCACCTTGGCAGCGTGTTCTGAGGCACCTTCTGTGCGGGCGAGAGCACAGCATCTTCAGCCCTGGAGGCCTGTGGGACGTGGGGCAGGAGGAACACCTCTGGTGTCTGCACCCACAGAGCGCTCAGGCCCTGCCGCTGGCTCTTCCCCGTCATCAGCTCCTGGCCGCATGGCCTAGTGAGGAGAACTGGACGTGCATTCAGATTTCTATCTGGCTGTGTGGAGTTCTGTGACATCTTGTTTTCTAAACGTGAGTTTGTCTGTCTGCAGGAAAGATAAGCACCATAGAGGTTTAACGTGAGAATCAAATCAAGGACAGCAGCGGGTACTGAAGAAATCCTCTTTCTCTCCATTGTCTTGAGTTCGGGCGACTGCACATCCAGGGGGTGGTAAAATCAAGCACTGGGTGAATGAGGAGCGTGGAGATGGACTGCTGCCACTGTCCCCGAAGGCGACTGGTTGAGAGCTTCGTCAGTTTGACCCCACTGGGAAGTGTGGAAGAGGCAGGGCCTGGTGGGAGGTCCCAGGTCACTAGGGCTGAGTCTCTGGGGTGTTGGGGTCCCGGACCCTTCCCCTTCCTTGCTTTGCCTCCCACTGCCCTGAGCCAAGTGGCTTTTCCTCTCCAGATGCTCCTCATCTGTGCTGTCTCGTCACAGCACAGAAGCAGTGGGCGCAAACAGCCGTGTCAGGAAACCGTGAGCCAAAATAAGCTTTTCCTCTTCATAAGTTGATTATCTCAAGTGTTTTATTACAGTTAGGGAAAGCTGACTAACACAGTCAAAGATTGCGTGAAGAAGAAAAATTGCACATGTAGGAGTCCGTAGCTTTGAATATTGGGTAGTGGTTTGGTGTGCGTGTGTGTGTGTGTGTGTGTGTGTGTGTGTTTCTTGTGTGTTTGTAAGGCATAAAATCAAATTTTCATTGTGGAAAGAATATGCAATTTTCATATATTAGAAGGAACTATTTTATCTTTATAATGATAAAGAATTTTAATCACAAATACTTTAAGGACAACGGTTAAACCTAGTCACTTTCCATCTAGGAACAGAGGATCAAAAGCTGGTAGGGGAAAACCAGGGGCTGTCCTAAGAGCAAACAAGCAACTTAGACAGGCTGCGTGGTCCCAGCAAAGCTGACGCATTCTCCCATCACCAAAGCTTCTGGTGTCTGCATGTGTTGACGTGGGTGATCCGATCCCTTGTGGGAAGGTAGTTCCATCTCTTTCTGATTCTTCTCCAGTAAGTGCTCTTGGAACAAGCACGGGACAATTGATCCATACAGGGAAAAGATGTCCTTGCATCCAGCAGAAATCAGAGATGGGCAAATGAATCTGCTGACGGATTTGAATGGTTGATCGGTGTCCCTGCACCTTGGGTGTGAGTGTAGTCATAGATGTTCTATGGACATCCTGTGCTTTTGAAATACTGATTATAAATAAAAACAGAAGAACTATATGAAAGATAAAATCTGACATAGAAGCCTGGGAACTGGGCCGGGGCTCAGCGGAAGCCCACTCACCTGGCAGATGTGAGGCACTGGGTTTGAATCTCAGCACCACATAGAAATAAATTAAATAAAGATCTACCAACAATTTAAACAAATATTAAAAAAAAAAAAAAAAAAAAAAGGAAATTTGAAGCCTGGATCCAAAGAGAGACAAAGTTTCAGGAATTTTCCAAAATGTCCAGTAAGACTATTTGCGGATGCCATGAGGTCGGACATCGGGTGGCAGGCCTCGGACGCAGGGAGGCGGCTTGGAGACAGGAGAGTGCACGCAGTGCCAGGGAGAGGCAGGGTGAGAGTGGGAGGGCGCTTGCTGGAGGATGCAGGCGGGTCCTCCTGCAGGCGTCCCTGGGCTGGCTCCTTTGGGGCATGGGCGGCAGGTGCCACAGCCATGGTTGTGCCCAGAAGTCACAGCAGCTTCGTGCCTGTTTTCTGCTGCAAAAGTGGCGCCCTGAAGGAGCCCTAATTAGGAAGGGCTGTTGCAGCTAGCTGGAAGCCATAAGTTCCACCTGATATGTATGTGACGCACCTGTAGGCACCCGCAAACCTGAAGGTATATAACCGGGTGAAAGCGGTCCGAGTTAGGAGAACGGAGAATTCAGTCAGCCGGGCAGTCACTCGGTCGGTCAGAAGAATCAGAGCGGCCAGAACGTAGGCAGAGCGGTTACAGAAGAGAAACCAGATAGAAGAAGTAATGACTGGCCAGAGTTAGGCCAAGGCTCCAGAGGACTGGTCAGAGTAAGGCCGAGGCTCCCGAGGAAGACAGAAGACAGAAGACAGAAGAAGGAAGAAAGAAGACTCTAAGCTAAGAAGAAAAATCTTTCTTTCCCTCTCTAAGCTCTAAGAAAGTAGAAGTAAAAGTAGTAAAAGCTTAACTCTGCCCCCGAGAGTTTTTATCCCGGTTTATGGTACCAGGCAGCTTACAGCGCCCACTGTTTCTTGTTTCATCCTTTTAGTCTTTCTGATTGGACTATGAGGAATGTTTGTGCTGCCTGCTCCTCAGAGCAAGTAATTGGGCATTCTAGGAGATTCCTTCCGGGTCATTTCTCTCCTCTTATGAATAGAATTGAGATAATATACAAATAATATATCACGTTAAGTTGTCTGCTAGCTGAAAATGGCTGAGCCCTCCCGTCTCTGCTCTAGCCCACCTGGCCGTGTCCCAAGGCTGTGCTGTGCAGATCCTGCACAGACCTTTTCCATCTCCCCCTCATCATGTGATCATTTTAAAATGGAGTCACATGATAAAACTTTTTGAATCATAATTGATCTTTAACATTTATTTAAATTCAAATTTTTACATTTTGTATAAAGCAAGACCAAATTTAAATTTCAAAATATTGTTTGCAATAAAGTATTTTCCAAATAACTTTGAATGACATTTTATTCTTTATGATGTCCATTTTAAGTGTACACTAAAAAACAAGGTAAGTTGGGATATCTAGGTTTTAAATTATCACTTTAGATTTAGCTGTATACAAATCATGACTACAATTCTAAGGACGCACTCCCGCGTGGGAGCTAGCTCACCTGCATGCGGAGACAAGGTTGGCAGATCTGGCTTTACACCGTTACAAAATCTAAAGCTGCCCTTCACCACTGCAAGCGGCGGTTTCAAATGACTAAACATGGCTGAAATCGCTGAAAAACAGGAGCCATACTGCCCTTACGGAGGCCGCGGACCTGGCCTGCTGCATGGAGCCACCAATGGAATCCTGCCTGAACCAGGTCTCTTTGTGTTTCTGGGGTCAATGCATCTGAGCACAGTGGCATCTGTGCCGGTGCTGAGCAGGAGCAGGGTAGGACCAGGTAGGAGGCGTGCCTCCTGCCACCCAGGGCCCCGCTGAGCGGACCGGACCACGGAGCCAGCTCTGGCGCACACGGCACTGGGACCTGAGCAAGCGCAGGTGCGTCGGTCGCGTGTGGTGCACGCTGGGCCGAGGGTGCTGGGGCAGGAGTGCCTGTGGTTTCGTGGAGAGGGCGGAGCTGCCGCAAGGCCTGGGGTGGCCGGCAGCATCTGGGTGAAGAAGGAGGAGGAAGTAGATACTGGTCTGTACATATCAGTGCATTGCTCCCCCTGGTTTGGAATGGCAATCTAAATGGATTGAATTCCAAACCATGGCACTGAATCGTTATTGAAATTGAAATTTGAAATGTACCAAATATATCAATTATATTATGATTACCACAATCATTTGGGCAAAAGCTCATAGTGGAACCATAAATCTTTCTGGATTCAAGTGATTTTCTTCTGATAAATGTACCAGGAATTCTGTGTCGCTGATGTGCTTACCTACAGAGTTAATTGAAGTGAGAAAAAGTAGGAAGAATAACTTCTTGCATTTTTCATTATGAATGTCATTTCAATAAGTCACTGATGCAGAAGAGGAAACTGTGGCGGAATTACCAGCTGTCAATCACACTCAATCCCTGAGTGCTCAGCATAAGGATCAACGCTCTTGATCTCTCTTAAGGAATGTCTTCCTGGGACAGTCCCCAGGGCCTCTTCTCTTCCTGTGATGTGTGGGTGGGAAGGGTCCCAGCAAGAGGCCGGCAAGGGGCTTCTCATGGCCTTCAGGGTGAGTGTCTTGAGGCCAGTCTCCTCCCGCGGCAGCTCGGCCCACCCCATCCACACTCCCGTGGGACTCGCCTTGTCTTTCAACCTGCTCTCAAAATGAAGGTTCGATTAAAAATAAACCAAGCTGATCACCAATACACTTTAATTCAGTTCTATTTCTCCACTGGAGAACTTCAAAAATACTTCAGAAAACATTCTTTGCAGGCTCCTGGTATTCTAGCTGTGTCTAGGCAGTTTCTATAAAGATAACAGCAGTTGCTCCCCATGAGGAACCCAAAACGTAATCAGAAAATAAAAATACCTTAAATGACCAGCCTTTATTTTGGAGAAGCATTTACATCTGGGGAGCCTCCTCTGTCCTGTGAAAGGCACCTGTCCCCAGTGGGACAGACGTCTGTGGGAGCAGGTCTTGAATTCCCTGCCTGTAGGGACGGAGCTGGGCAGGCTGAGTCTGGAGGGGCCCTGGACAGAGGCGGCAGGGAGTGGCTCTTGCCAGGTGAGGACTGTGGAGGCTGCAGCCGCAGGGAGTACCTGGGGACTCGGAGTGAAGAAGTAAGCCAGGAGGGAGATCACATGCCTACTCAGAGAAGAAGGAGGAAGAAAAGAAAGAAATGGTGTCCCCAACTCTTATTACCAAGCAGGGATAACAGCGTGGGTTATAGTGTAGCAGTCACAAAACATGGACACCAGAGCAACAGTCACCGGAAACATGAAACTGTGGAGCCTCCATGCTAGGATTGCTTATCCCAAGCTGAGCTCCCTAAGTGAGAGCCCGAGAGGGCCGCCCGGCTGGGTGGCGGGGCTCAGTGACACTTATCTCTCTCACTCAGTCTTTTTGCATATTTCTCATAACATGCTTCTACATTATTTAGCAAGTTGCTCTTCTTTAGAGAGAGCATGCTGGGAGGGCCCACGGCCAGCTGCTGAATGCTCCGTGACAATGTGTGAGTGGAACTCTAGCTCATAAATGAGGCTCTCTTGAGTTTTGTGAGGGGTCGGCCCCCACACCTCCAGCCTGGGAGCACTGAGGGTCAGTGCCAAGGACGAGAAGATCACATCACCCTGGGGTCACCATGCAAGACCTGCCAATCACCCACTCTTTCTTTCTTTTTTTTTTTTTTTTTTTTTTTTTGGTACTGGGGATTGAACTCAGGGGCACTCCACCACTGGGCCACATCCCCAGCCCTTTTTTGTATTTTATTAGAGACAGGGTCTCACTGAGTTGCTAAGTGCCTCATAATTGCTGAGGCTGGCTTTGAACTGGCAATCCTCCTGCCTCAGCCTCCCAAGTGCTGGGATTCACCCACTCTTTTTTTAAAAAATATTTATTTATTTGCTTTAGTTGTACACAATGCGTTTTTTTGTTTTTTACGTGGTGCTGAGGATCGAACCCGGGCTGCCCACATGCTAGGCGAGCGCTCTACCGCTGAGCCACAATCCCAGCCCCTCACCCGCTCTTTTAAACGAATCTTTTTCATATAAACCAGCCGTTTGGCAGAGGGAGGGAATCAGCGATGCCTAACATAATCTGTGTTCCTCCAGAAAACACCAGACCTGGGTGATGCCCACGTGAAGAACCCTGGGGTAAAGAGTGAAATGGAAGTGACAGAGAAGGGGACGAAGGAATGCCCTGAAGCCACCACACAGGCACGGAGGCTCCGTGGCCACCAGAAGTCTTCAGCCATTCATGAGAGAAGCTGACAAAACAAAGACAAAAATGTTCTGAGGCTGCTGGAGCTGAGTTTCTGATACTGATTGTCACCAAATCTGGGGAAATGAAGGGAATGCTGCCATTGCCACTTGTCCCAGCCAGCAAGGAAGTGGCAAGCTGAACCCAGGAACATAGACCTGCTCCTGAGAGTTTCTTAAATGTGCCCCTTAGAGAGTATCCTAAAAATTATAGATGTTGTCACTCATGTGTCCCTTGTATCTTGCGTGCAGGAGGAGAGACACAGCTGGGTGATTCAGAGACTCCACCACAACCCAGGACTGGCCTTCCGCAGGCGGGAAGGGCGGGGAAGCACGGCCCGCGGCTCTCCTGGGAACACTCTCGCTCTTGAGTTTTACAGTGGAAGGACAAACAGTGCCTGACCTTCAATGAACACCAACATCTAGAATGTGCCTAAAATGGCTACTTCAAGAAGCCTGCATCTCAGAAAACTTGAAGATTCAAAGATTTTCAAGAAAATGAGAAATGGCTGATCTCCAGGAAGGACGGCGGGGAGGGGAGGGCTGCAACCTGGGAGCCTGGGCTCTGAGAGGGGAGCTGTGCCAGCCTGGGCACCTGCCACTCTGGTGGGGGCTCTTGCAGAGGGAGACTGTAGGCAGACGTCCTGTCAGAGAGGTGGCACTCGTGGGAACTCTGAGAGGCACCTGCTGCTCTGCAGAGCACAGACCTGGCGCTGGGAGCCACCCAGAACGCCCCCCTCCTGCTCTGAAGCTGGAGTCACCCACCTCACTCAGATGGGAGATGAATCAGAAGGAGCCCACCAAGGACCCCACCTCCTTTTACCCGCTTTCCCTCCGTCTCTCTCTCTCCCTTCCTTCCTCTCCTTCCTTCCCTCCCTCCCTCCCTCCTTCCTCTCCCTCCCTCCTTACTTCCTTCCTTTCTCCTACTGAACAACACCCCCAGTCCTTTCAGTTTTGAGACAGGGTCTCACTAAGGCTGACCTTGAAATTGGGGCCCTCTGGCCGAGTACTAAGTGAAGATAAATGTACGAAGTGCACACACAACAGAGGAGAAGGCGACCTGGCACCGGCCATCCCACGCACGTCACTGACATGCCTCTCCTCCTCAGGGCGTCCGTCCTGTGGACGGGTCCTCTTCCCTCCAGCCACACTCCCAGCGCTCCCAGCTTCCTTCTGGGAGCTTCCCCACCCTCTTGGGCCTCCAGGATGGTTGTCAGAGGCTTTGCTGCACTTACCACTGAGTTTTTTCCTCCCTTGTTACAGAAACGCGTCAGTGGCCTGTGCCTGTCAGGGTGGTGGGGACATCCCCGCTCTCCATGCCTCACGCTTCTGGCAGTGGTGGCCAGTGCACCCTGTCCTGAGGGTTCTGCTCTTCCCATCTGGCTTATTTGTATTTTACTCTGATTTAATTTAAACATCTTATATCCAAATTTATAGCTATGTGTAAATACTTTAGCTGTAAGAATATACCAGCAATTGTTTACAAAATGTAGTGTGTGCGTTCATGTATCTGTACACAGAAGACAGGTGCTACAACTCCAATCTACAGGAAGATGCTGCCATATGCGTTTCCCATTGCTGCTGTAACAAATGCCCAAAACTTGATAGTTTAAAGACACAAGTGCATTATGTTATATGTCTGGAGGTCGGAGTCCAAAAGAAGTCTGCGGCGTCTCCATCAGAAATGCCCACTCCTGCCTGTAAGTCCCAGGTCCACAGGGCCCTAGTCCCCTTCCCTGCACAGAGGATGTTTCTAGGGCACTAAATACAGGTAAGCCCTGGAGTCTCCCTCCCTTCCTTCCTTCTTCTCCCCTCCCTTCCTTCCTTCCTTCCTATCTACTACTGAAAATCAGGAATGTGGGGAGAGGTTGGGGTCTCTACCAAGCAGGCTCCAACAAAGGTAAGTTTCAAAAATATGTCCAAAGCAAGGTCCTCGCTTAAGTTTCCTCCCAAATCCAGCCCATCCCCAGACTCCCTAGCAGTCTGTAACTTACAATGAATCAGAAGGGACGTTTTGTCTTGGGCTCTCTGAGGACATCTTCTCAAAGGAAGGCGTCCAATTTCCAAGCTCTTGCGAGCTGAGCATTCCCATGTTAAGACTCATGCTCATGACTAGCAATGGGCTCCGCAGATCACAGATTATATAAAATTTTCTATGATTCAGGCAAATTCAGTTCCTATCAAAATTGCATACAATTATTGAAGAAGAAAGTGCATGGATATATTCTGTCATTTCACTGCGAGGTAAAAGAGATTAAAGGACAACTAGGTAAACAGCTCACCCGTGGTCTACCACACAAAACAACTGAGGCAATATCAACTTAAAATTACAAAAAGTTGTCCTTCAAGTCTCTTGAATATTCTACTTCTCAAGGGTTACATTTAGTTTAAGTATTAACTACAACTACAGGCTTCTGTTGCTTATTGCGTTAGTGTGAATCAAGAGTATGTGTTCCTTCAGCAAACTCTAGTGCAATGGCTTCTTTTTGATATTAATTGACATGTCACACCCAGTCCAAGGTGCTGGCAAGGGGAAAACAGGGAGGCTGGGAGTGTGAAAGAGCTTCTCTCTACAAAGACGATTAGCATATACACGACATCTTGTGTCATATTTTGCTGTCACAAATTTTAATCATTAGAGAATATTTTAAAAATAATACTGGTGATATTTAGCTGAGGAGATAAAAGTTAATTGGGATATAGGAACATCTGTAAAGTGGAATAGAAAAGGTCCATCTATGTTGCCAATGAGAAGTCTGAAGTAAACTTTGCAATTTATTTGAATTTTGGTTTTGCCTAGAAGGTTAGAGAGTATTTTGCAAGAATTATGACAAAGAGAATTCCACTGGGGCAGTAGATTTCAGTCATGTTTGAGTATTAAAATCACATGGGAAAATTGAAAAACACTGAGAGTTGCATCCTACCCTAGACCATCAAATCCCACCCTCTGGGCACAGGCTCTGAGGACAGCAGTACCCAGGGCCGGGATGGGCAGGGCACAGCATCTGCCGAGGGGGTTGAAGCTGCAGTCTCGGTGACACCTCAGCAAAATGAGATGCCAGAGGCCAGGAGCACAGGAGCACCATTACGTGCTGGACAGGTCAAGTGCACCTTCCCAAGCGGAAGATGAGGCAAGGGATCGATGCTTTAGGGAGGAAGAAGGCAATAAGAACTATTCATCTCAAAGATGAATTTTCCTGAAATTGTTTAAATTAACATAAACAAAATATGAATTAGAAGAACTGCGTTGTTGTGCCCGGATGGTGTCTAGGTCACTGAAGGCCAGTGTTCCACAGCTGAGTTTCTGCAGGGTGAAGAGAGGTGCAGGGCTGCCTCAGGTCCCATTGCAGCGTGGGTTAGAGGGACATGTACTTCACAACGTCTATACAGCGTGAAGGCCACACTTGGTCCCCAAATCCTGCATCACGAGCCTTGGCTCAGGTCTGTTTTGAGGGTACAGAGGTGTTCCTGCTGACCATCCCTCCCCCAGGCTCTGGACCGGGGGTCTCGAACCCCCCTGTCTGTCCTGCTGTGCTCTGGGGGCTCACCAGCCGTGAAGGAGGCTCCTGACTCCTCTTTTCCGAGGTCCATCTTATCTGTGTCCCCAGGTCACCATCAACTTTTGCGTGTGTGAGGCTCTTCCTGTGGCCCTCGGGACTCCTGCAGGGACCCCTTTCCCCTTGGATTCCACACGTGGGGGGTTTAGACAAGAACCCTCTGAGAGACCAGGAAGGTGAAAGGTGATTGGAGCAGAGCTAAAACTAGACAAGTAAAGCCACGAATAAGAAATCCAAACAGGAAAGCATCGCCACAGGTTGCCATTAGTTTTTAGCCCACTATTGACAATGACTTCTAGTCACGTAATTTTAATAGAGAAGGACAAAAATGTAAGCTGCCTGTCGTGGCCAGCCACAAACGCCGCGGGAGGAAAACTCTCGGAGGCAGAGTAAAGCTATTACTGCTTTTACTTCTACTTTCTTAGAGAGAGCTTAGAGAGAGAAAGAAAGATTTTTCTTCTTCTTAGAAAGAGCTTAGAGAGAAAGATTAGAGATAGCTTTTTCTTCTTCTTCTTCTTCTTAGAGCTTAGAGAGAAAGATAGAGCTTTTCTTCTTAGAGCTTAGAGAGAAAGAGAGAGAGCTTGAAAGAGAGAGATTTCTTCTTTAGAGAGAGAGAGAGAGCTTAGCTTTTAGAGCTTCTTTCTTCTTTCTTCTTTCTTCCTCGGGAGCCTCGGCCTGACTCTGACCAGGAATTACTTCTTCTATCTGGTTTCTCTTCTGTAACCGCTCTGCCTACATTCTGGCCGCTCTGATTCTTTTCTTCTTCTCCAACCCGAACTCTTCTTCCGACCGAGCGACTGCACGACTGACTGAATGAATTCATTCTTCTCCTGACTCCGAGCGCTTTCACCCGGTTATATACCTTTAGCTTTGCGGGTGCCTCACGTGCATTTACAGGTGCGTCACATACATACTTATTATCAGGTGGAACTTATGGCTTCCAGCTGACCGCAATAGTCATCTCCCTAATTGGGGCTCCTTCACAAAAACACTGGGCTGTGTCCTTATCCATGTAGCCCCACGTGGTGCGCACCCAGGACAGCACTGACTCACTGACTCACATCGGGCATCTGCTGAGACAGAGGGCCCCACACACTGGCTCTCCGTCTGGGGGTCGGGGCCAGCTGTGAGAAGGCTGGCCAGGTGACTGCCACTAGGGTGCTGCAGAGGACGGGTGCTGGCCACAGAGGCCACCCAGCCAGTCCCGGGGCCAGAGAGTCTAGCCGCAGGTCCCTAGGGAGCAGGAGACACAGGACGATGACCCCAGTGGCAGCGTTGATCTGCCCTGGGCCTTCTCCTTTCTCCATGGAAGGCCAGGCACTGAAGCCACAGCAGGAGGGGACTCCGGGGCCAGCTGCCCCAGGAAGCTCACCACAGGGAATGCCGGCCCCCCTCAGAGCCCCCAGTGGTTTTGTGGAAGCATGAATTAAAAACGAATTCATAGGACTGATCACTTATGTGCCAAAAAGGTCCTTGTTTGTGTGTGTGTGTGTGTGTGTGTGTGTGTGTGCGTGTGTATGTGTGCTCAATTTGCACTTAATGCATGTATAGCAAATTCCATTTTGTGAAGAATCAATCCTCAAAACAATGAGGACAGTTTCTCTTCAGGAACGAATTCATAGCATAAAATGAAACGTACTGATATAGATTGCAAGAGTCTAAGAGAATGTGTGAGGCATAAACTATACTCGAGTAAAGAATCACCTTTTATTCTTGAAAAAGAAAACATCTCTGTGGGCTTTTGTATGTGTGTGTGTTTACATTTCTATATAAGAACATTTTAATTTTATTTCCTTTTTAATTCTGTAACTATTTTGTGTGACTTTTCTTTAAATGGGATGTTGGGAATAACTTTCAGCCTCTGATCTGGCTGAAATAACATAAATTGGAATTTAACGTGAGCTTCTAGTTCATTCCATATTGATGGTGCCAGTCATACAGGATGAACTGAAAAAAATAAATAAATAGCAGAGTTGTCTTCAGAGTCATTTTTTGTGCTATTCCAGCCCTGGCCAGATTGGATTCAGGCTCAAATTGTTTCCAGTATTGCCTTCTGAATTGGATTTCAATTTTCTGGTGTGTGCGAATACACCTGTGCTCACAGAATAGCATGCTTTTTCTTTCTTTTTGAAAACTGTCATAATTTAGTGTGTAAAAGGTCTTTTCATGGGCAGTGTTCAGGAGCTCTTATCAATAGACTTGGAAGGAGGTGGCTGCCTTAATGGAACTCTCCAAGGGACACACAATAGGGATGATTTAAAAAAATCTTCCATTACTCTATAGAGATTGCAGGCTTAAATTAAGACTTAAAGTAAAAGTAAAAATGATCAAAGTGCTACAGTTTGAAAGTAAGTATTTCCAGGAACTGAGAACCACCATGGAAGAAGGTTAGTCTCGTGTGTCTAGAAGAACACCACCTCCTAGGAATGGGGCTCAGGGTCCTTGGAGGGTCCCCAAAGCCACAACTTGCTCCAGTCTAGTTCCTTGTTACTTTGTAAAATTCTTCTGAGGGGACTCAAAAATTCTTACAAGGAAAAAGAAAAACTAATAAATTTCATGGTGGAAACAGTTCAAGATAAGACAGGAAAGACGGTTAGATTCCGGAACCTTCGTCCTTTCAGCACCATCACGGAGAGTCACGGCAAAGGAGGCCCCAGCTCCCGCCGAAGCCACGTGTTTACCTATTTCCCCCATTTTTTAGAAGGGGTTAAAAGGAGTGAGGGAAAGATGTAAAATCTGGTGTGGATCCACTTCCAAAGCAGAGAGAAAGGAAGAAAGAAAAATGGAGAAGGAAGGAAGGAAAGAAGGAAGGAAGGAGAGAGAAAGGGAGGGAGGGAGGATGGAAGGAAGGAAAGACAGCAAAACCCACCTCTGAGACCCCTTCCCTAGCATTTGCAAAGAACAACTAACTCTCCGTTGTCCTGCTGGCTCAAGATGTGGACAGGAAGGAGATGCCAGTGTTCTGGTGTCGAGATGCCCGTCAGGTTTGTGGCCTGGCTGTCCCTGTGTCTGGTGCCAGCCTAGCAACCCAGGGTCAGCGACCATGTTTTGAAGTGAGAGGTCAGGGACACATCCAGCTTACAGCGAGAGGCAGGTGATGGGGGCCTGGCTGCTCCTGTGGGTCAGTGCGATGGCCTTGGTGGCTGTTCCCCAGGCTGGCCTCCTCCTACACACAGCCCTCATCTTCCATCTTTAGGACCTTCCCTATGCAGGCACCGACCGTGGAAGGGCAGTTTGTGGGAAGCTCCTGGGTTTTTCACTGTGGTGACAGCACGCGTGGTGTTATGAGTAATTGCATAATTAAATGAAGAGAGAGCAGAGAGATTCATGGGGAGCTGGAGCCCTGCCCTGACCCTATAGTCCAACCCTCAGAGCTTCCTTCTCTAGGGTGGTGTGCAGTTCCAAGAGGACTCCCCTCTAGCGCTGGGGTGTCCCCATCCACAACCCTGCACCTCTACAGAATAGAGCTGGTGCACAGAACACGACCACGGTGGGAATCGTCTCCCTGGACGGGTCAGGGGAGCCTGAGGACTGTGGTATGTTCACGTCCATTCAGTGTCCTTAACTTCGCCAGTGTCCTTAACTTCGCCAGTGTCCTTAACTTCGCCAGCATCCAAGATACCTGCATTCTGCCCAGAAAATGGTGAAACAGGATTATTTTCCAAATAAAACCATAGTTATCCTAGCTATCCAAGATATTTTGTATTAAGACTTAATTTAATTAAGTAAAAAGAAGCAAAGGAATGCAGCAGCAAGGCCAGGGCTGGTGGACAGACGGAGGAGCTGCCCCGTGTCCCTGGAGCGCCCTCCCACCGGCACGCCCCGAGTCAGGGCTCAGCGGCTGAGGTGGACACGGACGTTCAGGAACTCTGTGGAGCACTTTTATTTTGGATCAGGCTAAAACAAAACAAAACAATCACCAACGTGTGTACATCTGAATTAAACTAAATACATCCTTGGGTAGGCTAAGACAATAAAACTAAATCTTGATTATTTGATAAACATTACTGATCTAATAATTTGGAATTTAAAGATGTTTATGTAATAGTTTAATATCGGTCTTTATATGTCTTCTTAAGTACATATTATTTTTTACACTTAAATCACATTTATTTCTTGTTCGTGATTGAAAATTCACTAAACATAAGCAAGCACAACTATAATATCTTTATTTTTCAATGAAGTAACTCAGAATGCACATTTACCCTAAAATGTTATAAGGAACACATCACAGAATGAAGTCACGATCCCGAGGATTTTTTCCAGAATTCAGTGCTCTTCCCAGGAGGCTGCCAGAGGCTTCTCACTCTGCCCTCTGAACACTGGTGACGCTGCTCCGTCAGTGCGTCCGTCTGCCAGGGCTGCCTGTGGGCCGCAGCTTCTCCAAGGCGGGTGCTTTCCCTCCTCTCCTCGCTCCCCAAGCTCAGCACCCCTGGCACCAGACGGTGTGGTTTCTCCCCACACTGCACGCCATCGGTGATTTCACAGCAGCTGCCCCCTGAGTGTTCTTTACTTCCATTCAGTCCTGACACCTCCTCCCTGGAGATAGCGTGGGATCCCACAGGTGGAGGGGTCAGTCCCAGGAGACTGTTCCCACCTCCAACGCCAATGAAAAGCCCCAGCTTGGGCCTGGGCTTCTGACTGACTGGCTGTACATCGGAGATTCCATGACGCCCTGCTCTGGCTTGATTACTTTTCTCAAGCAGATCCCAGAGCTCAGGGGAGGGCTTCACTCTGCAGGAGCCCTAATTAAGGAGATAGCTAAGATTGCAGTTAGCTGTGAGCCATAAGCATTACCACCTTCCATGGTCTCATGAGACTTGGCCCAGGACATTGTGGATTGGGTCGGCACCATTTGCATGGTCTCGTGAGACTTGGCCTGGGGGATTGTGGATTGGGTCGGTGCCATTTTGTGGTGGTTGGAGGAGTGTGGATTGCGTGTTGGGGTGTTGTTGGAGCCAGAGAGAGAAGCTGGCAGAATAAAGAGCCTGTTCGTTTCCAGTCTGCCTCTGAACTTGTTCCCGGGCTTTGCTGCTCCAAGCGGCCATCGCTTCAGGCGGCAACATCACTCCTGTTTCCTCATTCATTAAAAGTGGTGCTACAAAGGATGCGGATGGGCAGCCAGAGGGGAGAGGCGCATGGGACAAGACACGCGGGAAAGAGCACAGGGTGTCCGCACCCTCTCCAGGGGCGCCACCCTCCCACACCTCCTGTGCTCTGGGTACAAGGAGCCCCTGAGCCCAGCCGTTTGGACACTCAGGAGGCTGTGCTACACAGGAGGGACTGAGTAAACTGTCAGCCATGGGCGTTTAGCTCCAGCTCTAGCCACTGTCTCCCCCGCCCATGATGGCTCATCCTTCTAGTACCCAGTGACCAGTCCCCATCCTGAAACTGCCTATGGGCCCCGACCTCCAGTCATCACTTAGCAAATAAAACACACGCATCACTTTGGAGGTCCCAGGAGTTCAGTAGCTCCAAGCCAGGAAACAGGCAGAAAGAAATACACATTGCACAATTTCACAAAGGCAGAACCTGTTTTGTTCACCTCTGCAATCTTGGTTCCTACCAGAACACCCACCACTTATTAAATACTCCTCATTTAGGATTAACCTGGTTGGCCACCCAGAGTGTTCTGTCGTGTTGAATGCCTGGAAACATGTTAATTGATCAGTCAGATGTTTAGTCCTAGGAAACAGTTTCCACCAAGCCTTGGGTAATTAGCTTGGGGAAAGAACTGTATCAACACCTCCTGAGTTCTTCTGTGACAGAACCGGCTTCGAACAATACTCGTAAAAAAGCAAAACTTGTCCTTGGAGTTCCTTATAACATTTTCCATTCTTTTAATCTTTGCAAAATGTACTTCCAAAAGAAGAAGAAGAACAAAATTCTATTTGCAACATAGATTTATGCCTTAGAAAATTTGGCCACGTTCTTCCTCTCTCAGGCAGGTGAATTGTTTGAGCTTTGTAACTAACTATATTACAGCCAGCCATTAGGTTCCTGACAAAATTAAGTAATGGTCTAAATGAGCAGGCAGAAGAATGCTGTTTTTGGAAAGATGCTCTTTGTTTATGAGCTCTGGATCCAAAGAGCATCTACAGGAAATTCACCCCTACCCGTGGCCGTCACACAGCTTGCTCTGGAGCAGCAGTTTTCAGACTGTGGTTGGCAGGTCACTGGACGGCCATGTCCCATTCAGAGTGCCTGAGAAGTCAAAACTATTTCCTAATAATACAAAAATATTGCAGGAGCCCTGTTTGGGGAGATGGCTAAGATTGCAGTTGACTACGGGCCATGGAGATGTTTGGCTGTTGCCGCCTTCCGTAGTCTCACGGGACTTGGCCAGAGATCTCGCGGGACTTGAGCGAGATTGCTGATCGGGTCTGCGCCATTTTGGTGGTGTGTGTGGTGCGTGTTAAAATCGTTGTTAGAGCCAGAGAAAAAAGTTATCAAAATAAAAAAACTGTTTGTTTCCAGTTCACCTCTGAACTTCTTCCCGCGGCTTCGTTGCTCCAAGCGGCCATCGCTTCAGGCGGCGACAAAATATGACTTAGTTTTTCAGTGTGGGGCATTTTTCATGGTGGCACATGAACAGAGCTGGGGAGAACTGCAGGCACCCTAGCACAGAGCAAGCGGGGTACCAAAGCCTACCGCAGTCCTCACGCTGTTCACAGGGCACGGGAAAGCCAGCTTCCCTCCAGAACGTACCTGTGTAAGATACTGGTGGTATTGGATCTTGATCCTTCACTCCTCATCTTTGTTTTATGAGTTGTAATTATCCATGCACACTTCTACAGCACAAGTATGGCATCTCGAGCAGAAGCATTTGTGGAAGTGTTTGAGCTATGCGCTGGACTAATTTCCTCAACATGATAAAGGGCATGTGAGAAAAACCAACAGCTAACCTCATAGTCAATCATGAAGGAAAGACAGCTTTCCACCTACAATAAGGAATTTCTCAAGGATGATGCTTTCATAACTGCTATTCAACACCGTACCAAAAATTCTACCATCACAGTCAGGCAAGGAAAAGGACTAAAAGCCACCCAAATTGAAAAGAGGGGAATACGATGATTTCTAATGACAATGGAGTGCCCAGAACAGCAAATGCCTAGGAATGATTTTACTTACAAAGGTTAAGAACTTGCACAATGAAATGTGCAAAATATTGCTAAGGTAAATAAAAGAAGACTTAAACAAATGAAAAGATATTTTCTGCTTTTGGATTAGAAGAATTAATATTGCTAGATTAGCAATCACTCAAAATGCAATCTAAAGATTATGTATAAGAAGTCAGTCCCAGCGTCATTTTCATAGAAATAAAAATACTAATCCCGAGGTTCACATAAAAATGCTATGACCCTCTTTTTCTCTTTGTTAGCATGGCCAGGGGTCTATCTATCTTATTTTTTTTTTCAAAGAAACAACTTTTTGTTTTTTCAATTGTTTCTTCTGTTTCAATTTAATTGATTTTATCTCTATTTTAATTACTTCTTGTCTTCTACTGCTTTTGGTGTTGATTTGTTCTTCTTTTCCTAGGGCTTTGAGAAATAGTGTTAAGTCATTTTTTTTTTTACTTTTTTTTTTTTTTTTTTGCCTAATGTAAATTGTGCATGTTTTTCTTTTTTCTTTCTTTATTTCTTCTCCCTCTTCTTCTTCTTCTTCTTCTTCTTTTGTTTGTTTTATGTGTGTGTGGTGCTGGGGAGGGAACCCAGGGCCTTGTGCATGCAAGGCAAGCACTCTACCAACTGAGCTATATCTCCAGCCCAATTCGTTGACTTTTTATTCTTTTAATGAATGCGTTCAATGCAATGAACTTTCCTCTTAGTACTGCCTTCATAGTGTCCCAGATATTTTGATATGTTGTACTAGTATTCTCATTTACCTCTAAGAATTTTTTATTTCATCCTTAACTTCTTCTACTCTTCATTCATCATTCAATAGTGTAATATTCAGTCTCCACTTGTTAGAGAAACTTCTCTTTTTTATTTTGTTGTTGATTTATAATTTCATTCCATTGTGATCTGATAGAATGCAGGGTATTATCTATTATCTCTGTTTTTTTTTATTATTACTAAGAGTTGCTTTGTGGCATAAGATATGGCCTATTTTAGAAAAGGATCCTGTGCTGCTGAGAAGAAAGTATATTTGTTTATTGATGGATGGAATATTCTATATGTGTCAGTTAAGTCTAAATTGTTGATTATATTATTTAGTTCTATAATTTCTTTATTTAGTTTTTGTTTGGGAGATCTGTCCAGTAGTGAGGGAAGTGTGTTAGAGTCACCCAGTACTAGTGTGCTGTGGTCTATTGGACTCTTGAAATTGAGAAGGGTTTGTTTGATGTACATAGACGCTCCACTGTTTGAGGCATAAATGTTTATAATTGTGATGTCCTGCTTACGTAAACTTCCCTTAAGAAGTATGAAATGCACTTCTTTGTCTCTTCTGATTAACTTTGGCTTGAAGTCTACTTTATTTATCTAAGACGAGGATGGAAACCCCTGCTTGTTAATGAAATCCATACGAGTGATATGTTTTCCCCATCCTTTCTCCTTCAGCCTGTGTCCTTCATAGATGAATAGATAAAGAAAATATGGTATGTATATTCAAAGGACTATTACTCAGCTTTAAAGAAGAATGAAATTTTGGTATTTGCCAGTAAATAGATGGAGTTGGAGAATATCATGCTAAGCAAAATAAGCCAATCCCAAAAAACCAAAGGCCAAATGTTTTCTCTAATATGCAATGGTAATTCACAATAAGGTGGGGGCACCAGAGAAGAATAGCATTACCTTAGATAGGTAGAGGGTAGTGAAGGGAAGGGTGGGGGATGTGGGGATAGGAAAGATAGTAGAATGAAACAGACATTATTGCCTTATGTATATATGTGACTGCATGACCAATGTGATCCAACAACACGTACACTCAGAAAAATGAGAAATTATATGCCTCTACATATATATTAAAGGGCGTAAATGTTGTCTATTTTCATGTATAACTAATTAAGAGAAAAATAAAAAAATTTTAAAAAGCTATGATCCACAAACACACACAATATCATTGAAATAAGAAAGTTGTACAATGTTGTAAATGTACTACATGCAAATATTTTAAATGAAAATTAATTGTTCTGTCTAAAATGGTTAACTTCATATTAAATGAATTTTACTTCCATTAAAAGAAAGAAAAGTTAGAAACACAATTTGTGTTTAGGATTATTATTCACAGAAATGAAAAATCAGACATCACTACAGTCCCTACAGACATTAAAATGATGATAATTATAATGGCAAAATATATCCATAAATTTGAATATACAAGGTATTGGTAGGAGTTTTGGGAGATGTTGATCACAGGGTACAAAATGTCAATTAGACAGGAAGAAAATGTTTAAGCCATCAATTGCACAGCATGGTGACTATCATTAATGAGCATATGTATTTAAAAATTGTTAAGGGAGTAGATTTTAAGTGTTGGTGCCATTCAAAACAAGTATGTGTGATGATCGATCAACTTGATTTAGCCAAGCCACAATTCATACATATTTCAAAATATTCTGTCATGCACCATAAACATATACAATTTGTGTTTTTTAATTAAAAATAGGAAATAATAAAAATTAAATATTAAATAAAAACATAATAGTAATCACTAGAAAATATTAATAATTCTGTATCTTCTTAAATACACTAATCCCTCATGCAAAGTTCTTTAAAAATATTAAATATAGTTATATTGTTCAATTTTTCTATGTGCAAGCCTGTATTATTTTGAGTTTAAATTCCCAGGGACTTTAAACAACATTAGAAACAGTATCTCTCATGAATATAGGAACAAAAACAAGGAAAATATTCATCCATATGTTGGACTGATATTAAAATATCTATTATAAATAATGTAATTTTGGTTAAACTTTAAAGTTTGATTTAAAATTTAATAATTGAGCAGTGTGATACTTATAATACCATAAAAAATGAGGATGGATAATATGCTGATTTCCATGAAAAAAGTTATCCAGTTACTGATGCAGTTAGGAAAAACAACTTCTTACTGACTGGCATTGGTCAACTGCATGCCGTGCAGCACTTACAGCTGAACTTCAAGGGCTGGGTTTGCCAGTGTCTGCTCTGGAAGGTCTTTAAGGAAGCAGTCTTGCCCTGTGCCACGTGGGCCAGTGGGAGGTCACCCCCACCTCACACTGATTCTTGTTTGCACCATGAATTAAGCTGGTTCACAACTAGACCTTCACACCCTGCCTTGACACAGCAGAGGTCAGCAGGTGTGAATTCCATGCTCGACTCACAGTCAGGGAGTGCACGGGGGCACATTCACCCCTCAACAGTTACCGTCAACGTGCAGAGCTTCCTGTGCACAGGTAAGGAGACTGTGTGTGCGGCTCTCCCCGAGTCAGAGGAGACTAAACAGAAATAGGAGGTCAGGACTGACCACCAGAAGGTGAGAGGTCCTTCGTGGCCAATGGAATAGCTGTCACCCGTGGGAGAGAGTCAGGAGAGGAGCTGAGGACCCACAGCGCCTGGTCCCAGCTCCCAAGCGTGGAGGAGAGGGCTTTCGGGAGCCGTGGAGGTGTGTGAGGTGTGTTTTCTGACGTTTGGTGGAGACAGCAGGAAGATAGCTTAGTGGCCTGATGGCCACATTGAATGATTCCCATTTAACACAGGCCCCTCCCCAGGAACTAGCACAATCCCATGTACACAGAATGTGCTTAATAAAGACTCACATGACCTCGTTACTAAGAGTGACTGCAAAGGAGGCAAATAGCTGTCAGCCAGACCCTCGGCTGTGGGCTGTCAGTCAACCCTGAAGACTGTCTACGACCCACAGTGCGTGTCAGAGGTGCAGGGTGGTGGCTGTGCTGGTGCTGGATGCCCTTGTCCTTGAACTGGACGACACTGTAGAAGTCCCCTGTGACCAAGTGTCAAACACAAAAGCACCCCCTCTCCTTGAGGAGTTTTAAGAGAGAGCTGCTTGGAGAAACGCTCTGATTTCTGAACTCTTTGGCCAGAAGCTGAGGTGGTAAATAAATGTGAGATGTTATTGATGCAACAGGGATCCATGGCCTCTTCCTCCTCGTCCTGACAGACAAACTCATGTACTGAATAGTTCTTCTTCCTTTCAGATGAAACGCCAATTAAAAATAGGCTATCATAATTCTGCCTAAACCAGCCTTCGTTCCTGAGGCACAGAAGACTTGAGTTAGAGCCACTTAACACAAGCCTGGCTGTCGGGCCACTGTTCGCCACCATTCTCTGACTGAGGATGTCTGCACGCTGGCTGCTTGGTCACAGTCACAGTCACCATGGTAACTGGAGGATCACATCTGCGTGTGCCCTGAACACGGGGCAGGTACTGTCCCAGGGCTTGACGACTGCGGCCCGTTCAACAGGTAAGACCCGGCTCACGGAGCCGCTGACTCTCAGCTGTCCACCCTCGGCGCACACACAGGTGGCATGCACACGTGGCTGTACGAGGTCCTGAGCTCTGGCGTGGAAACAAGGGTGAGCCTGGAGGCTGGCGGAGCTCTGGGCAGCGTAGACCGGGAGAGTCACTAACACTAAACTCAACCTTTTTCTTTTCTGCTTTTGTCTCCCTTCATTGGAATTTGGATGTCAGCAGACTGTGGGATTGGACTGTTTCGGTCACCTTGAGGGTCCCAGAGTCGAGAGAGTGTGTGCTCAGTAAATACTGGCTGAAGAACTAAATAAATAAAGGAGCAGATTGATTGATCACTGATGGAAGATTCTTTACAAATGTCTCCTAAAACGTCATACAATTGAAATGTCTAAAGTTATTAAACAAAACAACAAATTGAAATTCTGTTTTGACACACATCCTGTCCCCCAGGCATGCAGCATATATGAGCAGCAAAACAAGACCCCACCCTGTGCATCTGTAGAGGGGCACGCCACCAGCAAACCCCAGATCCACTCCCGGATGGCCCTGGGCCAGCGTGCACCGCTGCGGGACTTCACCATTTAGCAGAAGTAAAAGGAAGTCACTGCTTGGGAATTGCCTCTGGTATTCTGGAGGGGATGAGAGAAGGGGGACAGGTTTGAGACTTCCCTTAGCCTGTCCCAAAAGGCCAGCCTTGTCTCCCAGTGATTCAGAGAGTGAAGGAGTCACCTTTATTGAACACCAAATTCCAAATACAAGCCTTACTATAGGATCAGTACAGGGCAGACTGCCCAGGCCCTGTGTGAAACCAGTCTGCGTCGTGTCACCAGCTGTGTCGTGTTTTGTAGGCAGCGCGGCCTCCCTAAAGCAAAGGGGACAGCGAAACACCTCAACCCTGAACACCTCCTTTCTGTTCCCACACCCTCAAGTCAGGGGACAGTGAAGCAAGCCCGGCTGGAGAAGGACGCGGCTTCCCTAATGCGCTCGGGGACGAGGGCGAGTCCGTGCTGTCTGCAGGACACGACGTCCGTGTGTCCACCAGGACACTTGCTCCTGGAGTGCTGCTCAGACAAGCCAGATGGGCTGGTGACGTCGTTACCCCTCAGCCTGACACGTGAGCCCTCTGTGAGTGGGGACCTGGGGGCGCCGTGGGGAGGATACTGCCGCTCGTCCACCGGCCTCCACTGGACAGGGCGCTGGGAGGGAGTGGGGGCGCTGCCTGTCAGCCAGCCGGTGGCCTCGGGGCTCTTCTTGGAGCCGTGGCTGGCCTCTTGTCAGCTTTCCGATACACCTCGCCTCCCGCGCTGGCTCCAGGCACGTCGCCTGGCTGGTCTGCCCCTGCCCACTGCCCGGGCACAACTGGGCTGTGGATGAGACAAACATCCAAACTAAAAGCAGCAGAGGCCTCTTCAGGGCATGGCGAACGGTGCCCAGGTCCCCCTCACTGTCATCCGTCACTCTGCCTCGCTGAGGCGCTCGCGGAGGTGTGCTCAGCTCCCCCAGGAGAGCAGGCTGCCGGGCGACCACACCCGGGCCCTGCAGGGACGGGCAGTGGCCACACGTGCTGCTGCCAAAGGCCTCTTCAGCAGAGCCTGATCACGATCCGGCGGAGCAGGGCTTCGGAGTCCCTTACTGTAAAGTGTGTAGACCAGGGACAGGCAGAAGTGGACCCGGCATGTCTTTACAAAGCCTGCAGGTGGGTGCGGCTTCTGATCGTCTCCATCAGCTGATACGTGCCGCAGACTGCAGCACGTTTTGGAAAAATCATCACTGACTCTTATCAGTGGCTCAGCTGTTTTCCATCTAAATGAAACTGAACCACTCAGTCTCCCAGCCTGAGCCCGGCAGAGGGAAAGGCTGGGCGAAGGGGGCAGGGGACGAGGTGGAAGGAAGTGAGAAGAGGGCAGGGCGAGCTCTGCAGCGCACGACGTTCAAGGTCCGGGGCTCATCCAGTCTGAGTTAGTCTAGGGGAACAGAGGGCCAGAGAGGGAGGGTCTCCTGATCACGGAGCATTTGGGGAGCTGCATGTTTAGCCTGTTGGAGGAGAGGACTCATTGCTGGGACAGGACCCTGGTGGTGTGGGGGAAGAGAGTCCAGAAGAGCAGGAATTGGTGGGCCTGGACACCTTCTGCCTGTGAGGCTACTTTTGTTGTGAAATGCAGTCTATGAATTCTCCCTTACTGACTTGCTGGCGGTGGGGGACTTCCTAGAAGAGCTGATGTGGCTGAAGACCCCAGCCTGTGGGTCTGGGTGAGGAGGAAACTGTGCTTTGCGCCAGCTGGGAAAGGAGCAGCGAGTGGCCTGCAGGGGGAGCCCTCAGTGGACCCTGTCCGCACAGGGGCATAGGGGTCTGCAAAGGCCAAGTTCCATCCACTGTGCGGGGGCGGAGCCGCGGGCCCGCAGCCTTGGTTTCACATGCAGCGCCATCTTACCTGTTCATCTTGGTGTCTGCTCTCCAACTTCAGTGCGCAACACCTCTGGGACCTGTCGTTCTTTACCAATGCTAATTAAAGGACTTCCACAGTCTTCTACGTTGGTGGATACTGTTTATTTCTCCACACGTGGTACTGCAGGAGATCTTGTAGAGATCAGTGGTGCAGGAGGGAGCTCCGGCTCAGGGAGGGTCTGTGATGGCCTCTGCAGACATCAGCTCTTCCTCTGTTACGCCCAACCCCGAGCGTTAGACATGAGCACGCACGTTCCTGTTAGCCAGCCCACCTTCCCCAGCCTGTCCGTCACGGGATCGCTGGCTAAGGTCAAAGTCACTGTGTGGCTAGGACTGCCTCATTTAGATGAGCCAACACGGATTGAGAGAGTCCCTTCCTCCAAACACTATCGTTTGCCTTACTGTCAACTCAATTCAACCTTGTTTAATAATGCAGTTCCTCTGGGTTTCTGGAAGAGTAAATAGATTGAAAAGAAAGACGATTTCCACCTGACACATTAATAGCAGTCACCTTGATGTTATGACAGCATATTGAGACAAATGGGTGAGATTCTCTTACTAGAATATCAACCATTCCTGGCTCTGATTTCACTGAGCACTCTACAGTGGGAAGAGGGCGGGAAGGCAATCAGACGGGGTTCAAGTCCTGGCTCTAGAATTTTTTCCCTCACATTCTTGCACACACGCCGCATAAGCTCTTGGAGCTTAGCAACATAGAGACCATGGCTGTCGTGAACCAGGAAGAGGGAGACTCTGGTGAACTGCATCGTGACGGCACACAAGCTGTCATGGGAACCATGTCCCACGCTGACAAGGCGGATCATTCTTACTGGTTATAGAAACACTGCCAGGAATTTAGCAACCGAGAAACAGCTCAGTCTTTTTTTTTCCCTGGTATAATTAATATTTCCCTTTGTGAGATACTACTAAAATATTATCAAGGTTGTATCAATTTTATATCAGAAAAATAGTTAATTTTGAACTATGTCTCAAAGAACTGAGTTACCTGCCCTTGTGCCTAGAGAAAATGAACGAATTGGATGTTGGGGCTATTTTTAAGCTGTGTCTGTGTGTGTGTGTGTGTGTGTGTGTGTGTGTGTGTAGATGGATGTCAGATAGGTAGAGTATGGTAGTGGCAGCCACAACAGAAAAAGAATGGGTAGGCATAACAGAGATAGTGGCTGTGTTAGTCATATTCACGTTACTGTAAGAAATGCTTGACACCATCAACTTACAAACAAAAAAGGTTTATTTCAGCTGGCAGTTTTGGAGATTCCAGCTTAGAGTTGATTGTCCCCAGTGCTTCTGGGCCAGTAATGAGGAGGTAGCACCTCACTGTGGGGAAGCAGATAGTGGGACAGAGACAGTCACCTCTTCGGTGGAATGTGGCAGGGGGAGACAGGAAGTGACAGGAGTCCCCCGATCCCTTCAAGGGCACACCCCAATGACTGGAAGACCTTCTTTCAAGACCTCACCTCTTAATATCACCATGGGCTGGGGCAGGCCAAGTGTCTAACCAGCGGGCTTGGGGGACATTTCAGATCTGAAGTATAGCAGTGGGTTTACAGCACAGCTTCTCGGTCCCAAAATGTGGGTTCATGTGAAGAGTGGTGGCATTCTAGGGAGTTCAGGCTAACAGAACGTCAAGAGAATTCTGACATCAGCCTGCAAAAGTTAGACCTTCACCTATAAGAAGCACAGTGGCAAAAGTAGTGGAATTGGGGAATTAGAAGGAACTTAAACAAATTGAAGACTTTCACTTTTATTTTCCTCCTGCAAATAATTTTCTAGATTGCTTCAAAGCCAAGCTCTCCAAAACATGAGTCCAGTTAGGTAACGTTGTGTGCAACCTCTCTTTGCCATCATGTCATTTAAAACAGTCTCTAACCTGATTTTTAGGAGCCTCTAAAAGTGGCTTCAGTGATAGACTTTTCCTTTGTTCAAAACCAACCCGAATCACCACATCCCTGTACCTTCTTTCTTACTTCCCTGAGCGTATGTTCCTTCTCCTTTTTAAAATCCTGAACACTAATTGTTATTATTTATAACTTTATAAAGGAATGACTGAACCCCACAACAGGGAACACAGGACAGCTGCTGCAGACCTTGTTGGAATGGGGACCTTGTAAGATCTTTCTCCCAGCATTTCTTAAGCCCTTGTCCATGGTATGTTTTAACCAGTCTTTCTTGCTGCTTTCTGCTCTCTCTAGGCAGACAAGAAATAGTGTTTCAAGTAGTACCACTTAACATAGACCTTAAAATTTAGTAACACAGGACAAGAGAACCCGTTACCTCTCCCCTACCTCAGGGACCAGAGATCAGATCTCGGGAGAGACATTGGCCCTTCACGTGCTGATGGTGTGCAGGTGGTGAGCAAAGCCACCGCACACAGAATCTCAAAATCTCAACCTAGAGAGCAGTGAGTGTATCAGTCAGGGCTCTCCAGAGGAACAACCCCCAGGGTGTGTGTGTGTGTGTGTGAGCTCATGAGTGCACTGGTGTGTGCACAAGCAAATATGTGTGTGAGAGGGGGGTTAGGGGAGGGAGAGAGATTGACTTTAGGAACTGTCTGTTGTGATCTGGAGACTGGGGAGATCTGCAGATCTGCAAAGCACAATCTCCTTTGTTCAAAATCCACTAATTTTGTGTAAATTTCATTCAATAATACCCTCACAGAAACATTCAGAATAATACTAAAACAAATATATCTAGGCACCATGGCCCTAACAAATTAACACATAAAATTAACCAACAAAAGAGGGATTGTTTCTCACAGAAAATGTAGATTGTGTCTCGAAATGACTGAAAATAATTGTTTCAGCCATCTATGATCCACTACCACAAGACTTCTATGGCCGATATTTACTCTCTCTCTCTCTCTCTCTCTCTCTCTGACACACACACACACACACACACACACACACACACACACACACACACCTGTTCTCTTCTCCAGTCTTTCCTTTAGGATCAGGTGCAGAGACCATATATTTTCCCTGATTCCACATGATGTTAAGGTAGGCAGCATTACAAAACAAGCCCATCTTTTTAGTCATGGAGAATTGTCATCAGCCAAAGGTCACCATGGGCTTTCTGAAGACCTTGAGTTTGAGTCGCTCGCTCAAGCAAAGGAAACTGAGGTAGATTAGAAAGGCCTGATCTTCCCTAAAGGGGTGTTTTTCTGCTTTTTCCATGTTTCTTCTTTTCACAGGTAGATGGTTCCTATTGTTTTGCCGACAGCCGTCACATGCCTCAGCCACCCACGCCTGGCCGCTCGGCTGCGGCTGCGCCACCCTGGAGCACAGCCAGGCCCCACTCCTTGGATGATCTGGTCAGGCTGCCATCGTGACAGCCGTGGCTACTCCAAACACCTTGCAGTCCCTCCAGGAGACTCTTCTCTGAGTATACCACGTGCCCCAGGAACATCCTGGAACTGTCTTCACCTGGTGGCTTTGGACACCCCTCAACTATTCCAGATGACTCTGCCTGGCAGCATTTCGAGAGGGCTCTGCACTTCTGCAGTCACTTCAGCTGTCCCCACTCCTTTCTGCCAGGACCCCTCCCTTAGCCACGACTCAGCAGAGTCTGGTGCACGACAATGCACATGTGTGGCCCACACCTTTGTCTGTACAAAGAGCCCTCCTCTCACCCTTTCTGAATCAGTCTGTTCTTCCCCATATGCTGCAGGGAAAGTCCTAACAGAGCCTCTTTTGGATGGCTTTATTTTGCCTATTCGTTATTTCTATCTCTAGCAGAGCTGACTGAGTCGATGTACTTAGAGATGGTAACACTGAAGGTGGTTGTCACTGAGAATTATCAGCAGCCAGGGATGACAATACCAAGGTCTGGTAGCCCTAAGAGGTAGCAGCCAGAGAACTGCAGAGTGGCCTGGAGCTGCAGGAGGAGCTGTTGTGAGAGCTCCAGCCACAGGAGGAGCTGTTAGCTCTGATGCTCAGAAGAGCAATGGGAAGAGCTGCTACAAGTAGGAGCCAAGAGCTGCTGCCATTCAAATTCAGAGCTGCTAACACTAAGTGAGCTGCACTTTGGCTATTTGTTGTTGTTCTTTTTTTTTTTTTTTTAATTTCCTTATGAGGAATTTTTTTCTTTTTTTTATTCAAAGTTGTATTTATAATAGTAATATGCATTATAATTCATAATAAACATATACAGCATCTTTTTACAAAACACCATTTGTATACAATGCATATTCGTACCATTCAAATCTTCAACCATGCATTTAGGATAATAACATCCATCTTATTCAACAACCTTTTCTTTTTTTCCCCTCCATCCCCCCCTTGCTCCCTTCTTTCCCCTCCCTCCCCTTTGACCTTTCTAGCGTTCCTCTATCCTCCTGTGTACCCCGACCCAACACCACTGTGAATCAGCCTCCTTATATCAGAGAAAACATTCGGTATTTGGATCTTTGAGACTAACTTCACTTAGCATTATATTTGTGTTTTCTCTCCAAGTTGAACAAAAGAACCCTCAGCCAACTAACAAAGTCAATCAGAGAACTTTCCTAAAAGTGATTCCACCAAAAGGAGAAGCTAGGGGAAGTCTTTTCTGCCCATATCTCGTGCTGCTTGGACCACAAATGACCTGCAGGAGCTCCAGATGGCCTGGAAGCTGGAAGGGCAGGTGCTGAGGTTCCGGCATAGAGTCCAACAAGGCTCGCCCAGCTGGAGCCCATCGCTTGCCCCCACCAAATGCCTTTTCTTTCCCAAATCAGTGGTAATTAGTGCTGTGAATGAGTAGGGGTAGGTAAAAATAAGCCTGGAGCCGCAGGGAAAGTCCCTAAGCCTCCCTGGTGGGGCCACTTGCCACAGAAGGCTGGCACCTCCAGGCACGCACCACACACTCCTACAGGGGGAAGGGTGAGCCCCAGGGCAACTGCAAGGGCTGCCGGGGCAAAGCAGACCCGTGGCCACTGCGACCTCCCTTGCCATGTCTGTTGATTGGCCCAGAAGCATTGTTTACACTATTAAAGATATGGATGAGATCCAGAAAACAGGTTTGGCATTAACATTTAGGACATGTGACCTTTTGACATAAAAATGAGAAGAAGCAAGAGGAAGGTAGAGAAAGACCTAGCAGGAATGGCCCACAGGGCCAGCAGCTGGTCCTTGGAAGGCGTGCGCCTGCTCCGTGATGTCACCTCTTGGATTCTATGAGCTCATGAGCTTCTTACCCCTGGAATAAAGTCTTCCTTAATTTAATAACAACCCAAACAATGAAAAGAAAACAAAGGAGCTCAGGTGTTAGTTTTATTAAATAGATGTCTGATCCCAGATATGTAATGGTCAGTGCTGATTTCTCCTATAGAACATCATTGGCATAATGCATCAGGGGTTATCATCAAACAGTGTATGTGGGATCATTCTTTTAACTGTGTACATTTGTGTATACACTCATTACATCCATTCCCCTCGTGGAGCTTCAGACCATAGGATATGATGCTGTTCATTCCTAAAGGTCTCATTTTTCTTCTCAATTATATCAGAAAGAAATCAAATAGATTTACTGCTGAGTCTTCTCTCATGTGTCACTGCCGAGAGTCTGGAGCCAGAAGAACAGCAAGGGCAGGACTTAGTGCCTCCACAGGTGCTCTCCTCACAGGTGTGCGTGCTCCCCACAGGGGATGGGGTTCCGGACTCCCTGGGATAGCAACAGTGCACAAGAGTCGCATCCACCCAAAGTCTCCCTGCAAGTCCAGAGAGTCAAAAATCCTGCAGAGCACAGCTACTGATCACATGCCCTAGTGGACCAGCTAGAAAATAAAGCCAAGCTGAGTGCAGAAGTCTATATTAATAAGTCTGCTCATAATGAAGAAATCTGGTAATACTGGCTCTGGAGCGGCTCACTGAATGTTTATGAAAGTTTCTGAATTCAACCTCTGTGGCATGTGGATCTTGTGACACCAAAGAAGCAGAGTTGACCAGGGTCTAGGGTCACAAAAGACTTTGTCTCAGAAGTTGTGCCTCTCATGAGTATTTGAATCCCCTTTTCAGACACTGACTAAGCCCCTAGTACCTACTAGACAGTGTGCAATCTCAGGTTCCTTGATATTCAAAAGAGCATATCTCCAATGTAGAGCTATTTAGACCCAAATAACTCCAATAAAATCTGTTTACAAGTTGGAAGAGTCTCTCCAACCCCAGAATATTAAGGGAGATTGTTTGATTCTCTTGTGATATACTTATTGTGTATTATACATATTTTAGTTATTATATTATGTATTAATTCTCTGTGATGATGCTAGATTTATATTTCTTAACTTACCACTTTGGACATGTGCTTGCTCAGGGGAGCAGTCAGAATCTGGTGATTTCTGTTTGAGCTAACACTGTGCCAGGAGCTGGGCAGGCAGTGAAGGGCAGGAGCCCTGGTCTCAGGAGACAGGTTTTGACTCTCAGGTCCCCATAAGGCAGTGCTCTAACCAGAGCTCAGGGCTCCTCTGTGCTGGCCTGGAGTTCTAGGCTGCCTTCAGAGCGAGCCGCGAGGGAGGCCTGGAGAGAGGCGAAGCCTGCTCCAGGGAGCCCACAGCGGGGCAGTAAGCTCTGATGGTTGTGCTGGGGAAGAGTTGGCGTCCTCAGTCCCAGACTGCCCATAAACTCCGCTCTCGCCTCTCACTGTCCGATGTCTTGACTCACGCAGGGCAGGAGAGACCCATTCATTACCCAGTGATTTCCAACACTGTTGGCAAGCCCACTGAGAGTTGCCTGGTCAAGGCTTTGATCCGCAAAGACAAAGAATAGAAGTTCTGTGGGATGTGAGGTTGTTGGGTTAGGATCTGCACGGCTGTGTGTGCGCATGCACACCCCTGTGCGGGAAGCCATCTGTGAAATGCATGCGGGCCTCTTGTGGACGTCGCAGCCGGGGAAGGGACAGGTCTGGCACTGGGAACCTCCCGTGGCTCTCCCCCTGAAATAGACCGTCCCGTGCACGTGACCTTCCCCTCGCTCTGCTGGAAAGGCCCTGCGCAGCAGTGCTGGAGATGGCATGAACTGTTAGGCACTGAGCAGCCTACCTGCCCCCACCTTTATCCTATCTTGGTGAAGAGCTTTCTATGGAAAGCCTTTGATGTTTTCTGATATAAATAAAGCGAACGCAGGCTCCTTTCTTTGGTAGAAGCTGCACCCGTCTGGTCAGCTTTGCCCATCCTGCCTCTGTTTTGAAACTACTTTCTGTGTTCTGTGGTCATTTCGCTGTTCTGTTTTTCCTAGCTTTTATTTCTCAGCCAGCCCATTCCACCGGAGGGGAACCCCATTTCCATCGCCCACGTGGGATGTGGATGGTACCTCTGTGTGAGGCTGAGTGGAGAAACATCACCAGCAGATACACCTTGGCGGGAGCTCACCCCTCTTCTAACGGGGCTCACAAGCTGGACGTCCCTAGTCCTTACCTGCTCTTGCACAATCATACACGCCGCCAGTGAGCTTCATCCCAGGAGTGAAAGACGTTTGTCCCCATTTGTTGAGAGGTTCGCCATGACATGGTTCCCTAAGGTCAGTGTATTCATTCAAGGCCCACTTAACAGATAATATAGCAACAACAAAAACAGAGAACATTTATCGGTTTCCTACAGTGTGTTGGACATTGACCTCATTACTTTCCAACTTTCCTTCAATCATGTAGTAAGCTCACTAATACTGCATATTATCACACTCATTTCATAAAGGTGGAAACCCAGGCACAGAGGGTGGAGGGGTATGTGTCTTCCTGGCTCTCTGGCCAAACGCTTCCTCAGGTGCTCATGAGAAGCAGGTTGCAGGCATCCATAGCTCACACTAGGTAACCCAGGCACGTACGAACGCACTCACACGTGACATCACGCAGAGCGTGAACCTCAACTGCACATGTGATTAATTCTCTTCTAAATTCACATGGCTGGAGTGAAAGGCCCGGGGCTTGCCCCCAAATCTTTAAAACCTAGGACCCTTTTGGCATTCATAAATCTATAACTCATAGATTTTGCTGAAAAACAAAATACAGATGCCAACACTGTTGCAATTTTACTTAAGCTTTTTGTTTAACCTCCAAGGAGGGTAATTTATTTCTACCAACATTCTGACTCCTGCTTGCTGCCAAGTTTATTTGATGAAGGTTCAAAGGCATTTTATTAAAAAAGCTTTGTACACCCATGCATGTGCACACACACACACACGAGAGAGAGAGAGAGAGAGAGAGAGAGAGATATTAGTACACATTTCCTAGCTTTATCAGACTGCAAAAGTAGCATCAAAATAGGAGAATGGCGTTTTCTTCTGTTCTCTTACAACACTGATGATTATTTTCGTACATAAATAGAACCCAGTCGGGCTGCCAGCAGATCAAAGGCAGAGCTGCATTAAGGAGCAGTCAGGTTGCTGAGGCTGGCTGGCTTCTGACAGCTCTCGGCTGCTTTGATCAGGCACCTATCAGCACAGACAGGCACCTTCTTTTGCCTTTTGTCTGAGTCAGGAAATGAGAGAGATGATAGCTGCCTTTTGGTCCTAATCCTAACCACTCTGCTTGACGGGAGATGAAAGGTGCACCAATTACCACTGGTAATAGCTGACTGCAGTGTGCATTCATTATCCCAGTTACCATTACAAATTACACGGTGTTCCCGGTTACCTGGGGAAAGAAATGTTTCAAGCGAGCAGACTCTACCAGCAGTATTTGATGAGTCCCGAGAGAAGAGTCCTCTGTCAAAGCATTTTCAACACAGCTTCACTGCAGATGAAATCCAATGACGAGTCCCAGGTCTCTCTGGCACTAGGCTTCCAGGAGGGTCTCGGCTGAGAACTGTGCACGCGGCCTGCAGAGGGAGAGCACAGAGGGGGTGACCGTGAACCCATCATTCACCACCTGCATGCGTGTTCCTCAAGGAATGTCAGGGGCACAGACCACAGCAGCATTCCCAGTCTCCTCTCCTGCTCCCGAAAGAGTGTGTGTGCTCCTGCGTGCACACGCCTGTGTGTGCGCGCGCTGCCGCGTGTGTGTGTGTGTGTGTGCGTGGCTGTGCCCATCTGCACAGAGCTGGCTGGAGGCACTCATACCTGGGGCAGAAAGTGACCAACCAGCTAATTTACATGCTTTTGTTGACTTGGCACCAATGCTGAGAACCAGTTTTGATCAAAAATATTAAAAAGAGGTAAATGGTGATTCAGGAAGTTAATCAAAGTCTTCCAGGTCAACTGAAAAAAAGGGAGGGGGCCACAGTCTTTAGTTCCAGGTTCATCCAACGTCCTCTGCATTATTTCAGGTTTGGCTCTGTTGCTGCCATGCCCTGGTCGGCCTTGATCAGACTGTTGTCCTCAACCTGCCATTCCTATTCTGTCCACAGGCCCAGACCTCTGTCACAGCTGGCAAAGGGTGACTTTACTGTCCTGGTGACAATTGTGTGCTCTCTCTTCCAGTGTCCCTGGTGGCTCCTGCCATGCGCCTGCGTCAGGCTCGGTCCTGGTGTGTGTGATGTGTCATGGAGTTCCTTTGAGTTGTGACCGGTCTTCATCTCTGTGTGCCCAGCTTGCACAGAGTGAATGTGAAACAAGAGAGTTGAACTGAAACCTACGGTTGGGGAGTCATGAGAGTCCTTGAAGGGCTCTGTGGCAAATAGGAATGCATCCTTCTGAATTTCCTGTTCATTTACCTTAGCTTTGATTTCGGGAAATGTGCTTTCTGTGAAGAAGCACTCACCTAATGTTGGGGACTTAAGAACACATCGGCCAAAAGAATAGAAAATTTAACCCTCTGGTTGCCTTCCACCCCTTGATACAGACTTGGCCTAATCAGGAGGCGTTCCCCTGACGTGTCCTGAGAACTGAAACCACCCTAAGGATAGGCTAGGGGCTCCCCCAGTGTGATTTGCCCATGCTCCTTATGTGCCCTATGATTCCTCTGCTGATTGGCCCATGTCCTCTATAAGCGCCGCCCATCTTCCTCAATAACCTGAGCTCGTGCTTTGACCTGATCTCCCTGGAGCGTCCCTGTGTGTCCCCCATCGCGAGGGCCGGCGTGGGCCTCCAGCCGGCTCCTACTGTTCTCCATCACGACTTCGCTGGGGCGTGTTTTTCCCCTAGCCCTCTCTGCGGGCCGGAAGAAGCTAAACACAGGTCGGGAAGAACTAAAAACCTCAGCAACTTAAACAAAACCCCCACAACCTAAAAGAAAATGTAAACTAGTAGCTTTCGATAATTAAAAAGAAATAGCATTCAGTTTCTAAAATTTCTGTGATTTTGCTTCTGGTAATAGTGAAATATTATGTTCCTGGCAAAGATAATGTTATGGACTGGATAGGAGGTGCACCCCACCCCTCAAAGGTCATAAGACAGTGTGGCCGTGTTCAGAGGTGACATGTCTGGGTTATGAGATCTGCAACCTCATTGGTGGATTAATGCTGCTGATTGATTGATAACGTGAGTGGATTACTTGTTGGTAACTGTAGGCCGGTGGGGCATGGCTGGAGGAAGGTGGTCACTGGGAGAATGTCTTTGAGGATCATGTCTCAGACCTTCCCAGATGCTGTGAGCCAAGTGTCCCCTCCACCACGTCCTTCCATCACGATGTTCTACCACACCTCAGAACCAGAGCAATGGAGTTGGCCAACCATGGACTGAGACCTTTGAAAGCAAAAGCTCAAAATAAACGTTTCCTCCTCTAATCAGTTCTTGTCAGTTATCTTTGTCACAGTGATGAGACGATGACTAACACAAATAGTAATTTTAAAGTGGACAAAGTATTAAAGTGCACACATAGATACACACACATCCGTGACTTTTTTGATAACACTGCAGAGTTTCACTAGCAGGCTAAGCTGGAGGAAGACTTCATTGAAACCACTGCACTGGGTGAGATTTGCTGAGGCGAGGAGCAGGGCCTTTGAATGCAGGAGAAGGACATTCAAATCTGACCTGCCCCTCCCCACACACTGGATACGTCAGCAGTGTCACCCAAAGACACAGGCTGAACCTGGGGGGCTTGTTTCAGGGTCCGTCTTCTAGAGTGGGTCAAGGAGTGGCTGGGTGAAGGAGCCCCAATTAGGGAGATGGCTATTGCGGTCAGCTGGAAGCCATAAGTTCCACCTGATAATAAGTATGTATGTGACGCACCTGTAAGTGCACGTGAGGCACCCGCAAAGCAAAAGATATATAACCGGGTGAAAGCGGTCGGAGTCAGGAGAAGAATGAATTCATTCAGTCAGTCATGCAGTCGCTCGGTCGGAAGAAGAGTTCGGGTCGGAGAAGAAGAAAAGAATCAGAGCGGCCAGAACGTAGGCAGAGCGGTTACAGAAGAGAAACCAGATAGAAGAAGTAATTCCTGGTCAGAGTCAGGCCGAGGCTCTCGAGGAAGAAAGAAGAAAGAACAAAGAAGAAAGAAGCTCTAAAAGCTAAGCTCTCTCTCTCTAAAGAAGAAATCTCTCTCTTTTCAAGCTCTCTCTCTTTCTCTCTAAGCTCTAAGAAGAAGAAGAAAAAGCTATCTCTAATCTTTCTCTCTAAGCTCTTTCTAAGAGAAGAAAAATCTTTCTTTCTCTCTCTAAGCTCTCTCTAAGAAAGTAGAAGTAAAAGTAGTAATAGCTTTACTCTGCCTCCAAGTTTTTCTCCCGTGGCGGTGTTGTGGCTGGCCATGACAGGCAGCTTACAGCTGGGTAGTTTGGGGAGACTTGGGGCAAATGGACTGTCCAAACCAACTGGTGTTTCTCTCCAATTAAAGGGGAATCTGATAAAGGTCAGTGGAGGCATTGAGCCAGAATCATCATGCTTCCTCCCAAGGGGAGCCTCCATTCAGGAGGAGATAAGAAAGGCTGATCTCTAAAACTGTTCACAGTATCAATGGAAAATGGAGTTTGAGCCCAAAGCTAGAAGTGTTAGTACAAGACTAATCACAAACTTGACAACAGAATAAGTTGTGGTAAAATTCAATGCAAAATTATTATGCAATAAATAGGGTGGAAAATGACCTGGAAGTCCCATCACAAGGACATGAGAGAGGAAACTTTTTACCAAATATTTCAAGTTGATCTCAATGAATTTAAGAAAATGGTACAATCTGTAAGAATACAATATGGAGGATTTGAAAAACTCTGATGATTAGACTTATAAGTACCTGTGATAGTCCAGCTAATATGGTTTAAAGAAAAATTATAATAACCATCTTGACAATAAATCAACAGAAAGAAATCATGAGTAAATAAGAAAACTATGTGGTCTATGCCTTAATAGAATTAGATGACACAAATAAAAATGTAAGAGGGCCATCAAGAATAAGAATCATGTGAAAAAGTGAAGTAGAAAATAGTCAAGACACATATACACGCATACAGAGAGAGAGAGAGAAGCACCCCCTTATCTGTGTGAAATGTGTTTCAACATTCAGAAAATTCCTGAAACTACAAACAATACTGTACTCTACATCACTGAGGGTGCTTTTTCTCATATGTCTTCCAGTGTCTCCACACAGGAAGCACTAGGGTCAGTCTGTCCGTCCATGTTTTATGCCCCAGTTCCTCCTTTGCATCATTACCCTTGCACATTGGCATCCTTATTAAGCACACCGAAAAATGCCCTGGGATACCACAATAGCATATCTGAGAACCAAGATGGCTACTAAGTGACTAATGGATGGGTAGCATATACAACATGGATACGCTGAGCAAAGGGATGATTCATGTCTTGGATGGGACTGAGATGGATGGTGTGAGATTTTATTGCACTAGTCAGAACTGTGTGTGATTTAAGGCTTAACAAATTTCCCACCTAATATTTTCACATAATAGTTGACCGGAGGTAACTGAAAATGAAAAGCAAAATTGGATACATGGAGACTACTAGTGTATACATGAGTCAGTGAAGGAGAAAACTGGAAGGAATAATTCAAAAAACAATTTAATAATTCAGGAAATACAACAAGTAAACTTTATTGAAATAAAAACCTTCAAATTACAAGATGAAAGGATAACTTTCATCTAAGAAATTCAAATTAAAATAGACAAAGATTTTTCACAATGTATTATGATATTAGAGTTTAGATACACACATTATCACTTCATTTCTTTACTTCACTGATATTTACACTATAGATCTTTTGGAAATCTGAGGCAAAATCACCAAGTCATTTATAAGGGAATATTTGATTGACATTAGAAGTTTTGATGGCAATGATATGTACAAGGAAAAAATAATTGCAATACTTAAAATAAAGAGGGGAAGGAAACATAAACCTAGGATATAACCATCACAAATAAACATTGGAGACAAATTGCAAAACCAAGAAAAGCAATAACTCCAAGACCAGAAAACACTTATCTAAGACAGATAAGTCCAACCATCAAGAGTAAAGGAGTTTAGAGAGTATATCTGCATAGCCCAAAGTATAAATGCTCCATTGATTACCAGGTAAGACTTAACGGGGAGGAAATGTTATTTCTTCAATTTAGTTGCTGCAGGAAAGGGCGAGGAGGAGGTGAGAAGCTGTTACTAGTCAATTTCAAAATTGATAACGGTAGAGCAGGTGACAGCTCCACACAAAGGAAGTCACTGAACGTGTTACCAAAACCATGCGAATGAAGTAAACTGTTAGCAGAAAAATGAAATTAAACATGTCAAACAGCAAAATTTATACATTACGATGATAACATTGTAACAAAAGATTTACAAATGCTTAACAACAACAACAAAAACGAAGGCTAATACAAGCCCCTTAAAAGGGACAAACCCACTACAAAGATGTCAGAGGAGTTCACGTAAAATGCACTGTAATGACATACCAGAAAACACCAAGGAGAGCCGAGGCGTGTGGTCGTGATATCTAGCGTGGTCAGAGGAGGCATTCCAGATGAAAAACCATCAGCAAAGATGCGAAGACCACTCCATCATGCTACTTACAGCCATGCACAGTTGTTCTCTAAACTACTAAAACGACACATTCTATAATGAACGACTTTTACAAAGCTAAAACTGCAATAGATGTAAGGAAAAATAGGACAATATTAGAACAGACTCCAACAAACCTCCACCCATTTCAGACAAAGCAAGGGGATGACAGTTGTTAAAAAAGTAATCAATAAAGTAAATCATATAATCATATTGAAATCCACAACCCAATAATAGAAAACAAATCCTTTCTAAACAAATCTGCATGAGTCAAAAATAAACCTTAGTCCACAAAGAAAATCCTGGTAAATTGCAAATATTCCAGCTCACACAACTAATATTTGTTTTCAATGCAAAACCACTCAAGGTCAACAAGACCAATAACATGAGAAAGAACCCATCACACCACTGGGGCCAGAGGGAGAGAACAGGTCCAAGTCGGGAAATTCATGAATGTGGGGGACTGAAAAAAGGCTATGGCATGGTCTTTGTGAGAGCTCACATTCCCGTGCTGTTGTTCCAAGGCCAGCTCACTCTTCTTCTGAGGCAGCACTTGCTCACCTGTGTGTGCACGCTCTTCACGTTTGGTCACAAGGGCTGAGTGGAGTGATTGATTATGATAGAGAGGGCTGGCACGGAACCTTGACACGTTTGCTAATTTTGCCTTTACAGAAAGCAGTTTGTTGATCTCTCCTCTATCAGATACATCTAATATAATAATATAATAATCAGATGAATATTTATAGAATTAGACACGTATATAAAATTTTTTTAAAATGAGTATATTTGAAATAAGTGAACTGAAAACCTATGCAAAATATTTCTGGAATTCTTTGCATTTCAGAAATAACAAGGATCAGACTTAGCCTACCATCTGACATGACTAAATAGTGAAAAGCTGAAGAATATAGGAATCAAGATTATTCTGACATTAGATAGCAGAGGGTGAAAGGGGATGCATGAGAGGCAGCAGGGGTTGGCACGGTGATCCAGGGTCCGCATGGGGACACGTGGCCAGCTGGGGTCAGTGTGGCCAGCTGAGGGTGGTGTGGGGCTGGCGTGGTGAGCGGGGGACAGCATGGGGGCATGGTGAGGCACACCATCACATCCATCGCTGCCTACAGAGCTCTCGCAGGCCTCCTTGCTGGGAGCTGCTTGACGAGCCAGGAAGGCAGTTCTTGAGGGCTGCCGAGGGTCCCCTTCCCCATCCGCTGAGTCCTGAGAGGAGCAAGTTCCTGTGGAAACTACTACAGCAAGAAGTTTTTTTAAAGGGGGGAGAGGTGGGAATGAAAAGAGGCCTCACAGGAACAGGACTCAGTGAGGACACGGGACGGGTCCAGCAGGCACACTGGAAAGCAAGACACTGGTGGGTGCAAAGAGGCCTCTTGCCTGGCCAGTGACGGACAGTTGCTCTAGGCCGGGCTTGCTGTGGTCCTGACGCAGTCTAATCATAGACAATTTCAGAAGAATAACCCATGTGGATCAGACTGCCCAGCAACTGAGCTTTAGAATGAAGTTCAAAAGTAGCTATTTGGCCCACTACAGGGTAGAAGTCACAGTGCACAGTGTCCAGTCAAAGACACCTGGAGAGGCCAGACAGAAAGGTGCACGCATGGACAAGAGAGAAGCTAGTCAGTGGCAGCTCCCTCAGCAGCGCTTCAGTAGACAAGTGTGGCTAGCAGGTTATCTTGACCGCGTCTCATCTGTTCAAAAGGTAGAGCAAGTATTTATTATGCTAGTCAGAAATGCAGAAGATATATAAGAAGACCCAAATCAAACTTCGGACACAAAGTTCCTGAGGTGAAAGACACTGGATAGATGAATGATAGACTGACGGTACACAGAAAATTAGTGGAACTGGAGCTACAGAAAAGTTGTTCAAAGAGGGAGAAAAGAACAAAAAAGTGCACAAATGACCTGTTGAAAAATATTTTGACATAATATATTTGTGTAAACGAGGTCCTTAAAGAAGAGGAAAAATTGGAGGAAACAGTAGAATATCATCTGAGGAAATAATAGTAAGTGATTTTACCAAGTAGGAGACAAATTATCAACCAACCCACTGTCCCCAAAGCTGGACGAACGCCACAGACAAGTGGTGTAAAGAAAACCACACCAAGACATACTGCAGTCACACTGCTGAAGTCAATGATGACGAAAAATATCATAAAGCCCTGCAGGGAAGGAAGGGCAACGTTGTGTACAAAGCATGAAGAAAGAATGAGAGCAGGCTCTTAACTGGGGGCTGCATGGGAAGGGGTGGTCTGGAGAGGACGGAGCTCTGCTCTAGGAACGTTCTCAGGACACTAGCAGTTAGCATTGCGCTCCATCTGCTAGGGCGTCCCCGCTGAGTGACAGGCACACATGACAGCTCTCCTAGTTTGGACTGGGAATGTCTCCCAGAGGTTCTGTGTGGGATCACGGGCCCTGGGCGGCAAGGTGTAGGGGTGGCTTTTAGGCACTGAGTGTGTCATGAGGGCTCTGACCTCATCAGTGGGTTGATCCTCTGGATTAATCCATCAAATGGATTTCACAGGGATCCACTTCATGAATTCATGCGGACAGATGAATGGACTCCTGAGCGGTAGTAGTTCCCTGGGGGTGTGCCCTGGAAGGGCTCTTTTTCTCCCCAGCTCCTCTCTTCTGCTTCCCTGCTGCTGCAAGCTGAGAAGCCCTCCTCTACCACGACCTCTGCCACGATGTGTCTGCCTTGGAGCCAGCTGACCATGGACAGGATCCTTTGAAATGGACAGCCAGGATGCAGCTCTCCTCCTCCAAGTTGCTAGCCAACAGACTGAAGCAGGACCATGAAAAGTCAGTTAATTCATGCAGAATCGAGAAAGAAGGGGCATGGGTGGAATTTTAGAAAAGAACAGTGAACAAATAAAAATGGTAGATAAGAACACAACCAAATGATCACATTAATCTTAAATGCTCTAAACAACCTATTTAAAGAAAGAGATAAGCAGGTTGAATTTAAAAAAAGAAAAGGAGGCGGGAATCCCCAAAAATGCTGTCGTCAAGAATCACATAGTTATGAAGTCACAAATAGGTGGAAATTAAAGGATGGATGAAAACATGCATGTTCATCTACATTAAAAGAAAACTTGAGTTGCAATAGTAGCCAGAAAAATTTGACTTCAAAGCAAAGAATGTTATTAGGGATGACTATTTTTTAATGACAGTTATTTGATCAAGAGGAAGTAATAGTAATTATCACACATCTAATAACAATTTCAAAATACATATATCAGAAATGGTGAGTAGCAAATAGGTACAATTAGAAATTTTTATAACTTTCCTTTAATGATTAATAGAAAAATTAGATATAAATTAGTCAAGAACATTTACTAGCTGAATAGACCTATCAATCCAATTGACTTGGTAGATTTATAGGTCATTCAAAGCAATGGCCACAGAACACGTAGTCTTTTCAAACAAACCAGGATGATCATATTTCCAGAGCATAATATAATTTTCATAATATAAAAAATACAGAACATGCAAATGTTATTTATTACTGCTTGATTGATTTCCACAATAGAATTAAACATTTATGATAGAAAAACAGTGGTAAATCCCTAAATATTTAGAAGCTAAATAACATTTTATTATCTGTGGGCCCCAAAATGAAATCAGAAAAAGTTAAAAAAAAAATAAAATGTAAACACCTATATCAAAAATCATCATAGGCAGCTAAATCAGTATTTAATTAGAAATTCATCAAACTAAATACCTATATTACAAAAGAAGAAAGAATTCAAATGATTATCAATCTTCAACTTGAATAATTGAAAAAAATAAGAGCAAATTTAACCAAAAAATAAGCACAAGAGGAAGATTTAATAAAGTGCAAAAATTAGTGAAATATAAAAGTAAAAGCAAGAGAAAAAATAATGATACCAAAATTTGTTTCATTGCAAGTTTAATAATGCCAAGAACTTGTATGTAACACTATTAGAAAAAAAAATGAAATACCAAAAATAAGTATAGGAACAAAAGATGTGACACACAAGTTCTACATATGTTAAAAGAATAAATGATTATTGTGGAAAACTTTATGCTAACAAATGCAATAATTTAGATGAAACAAACAAATTTTATGAAAGAAACAAAGTACCAATACTCTTTCCAGAAAAAATAGATCGACTACATGGTTGTACATCTATTTAAAGATCGAAGGTATGATTTAAAATTTTCCTACAGTAACCCTTCAGACATACACTGCCTCTGGTAAATTTTACTAATTTTTAAGAAAAATCATCACAAAATCTATACACACTCTTCCATGAAATTTAACAGGAGAAAATTATTTCAAACTAATTCCTTAAGTTTAACATTATTTTGAATCAAACCAGGTAAAGACATTACAATAGAAAGAAAAATAGGTATAAAGTAATATCTCTCTTGAAAATTGATGGAAATATTTCTAACAAAATTTCTAAGAAAAATTCAACAATATATAAAAAGAATAATAAGGCTGAGGTTGTGGCTCAGCGGTAGAGCGCTCGCCTAGCACGTGCATGGCCTGGGTTCGATCCTCAGCACCATGTAAAAACAAAGGCATTGTGTACAATTAAAAACAAATAAATAAATATTTAACAAAGAATAATAAACTATGATGAAGTTGTGTTTATCCAAGAAATTCAATGTAGATTTGCTTTTGAAATCAAACATAATTTACCAGAATAAAATATTCAAAAAGAAAAACTGTATTTTTTTTTCTGAAGAGATGTAGGAAAAGTTTCTGACAAAATTCAATATCCATTCCTTTAAAAAAAGAAAATATCAGTGAAAGAGCAATAAAGAGTCATCCTCAGCATGATAGAAGCATTTTTACAAAAATCCTGAGGTAACTGCTAATATCACACTTCATGCTCAAAGCAAACATGTTCCCCTAAGGTCAAGAACAGGTGCAATGTCCTGGCGGTTCCTGTGAGTCTGATAAGCCCACAGAACCAAATGGGAGGTATCTAGATCTCAAGGGAAGAAGAAAACCATATCCATTAATGGAAAACAAGACCATTAGGTAAAGTGTCCTAGAAGAGCCAGAGAAATGCTAGAACACAAAGTTGAATTCAAAAAATGATCTTGTAAAGTGCAAGGTCAACATCCAAGAATCCGTCACGGTTATTTGCTATGTATTTTGAGTGGTAGCAACTAATCTGAAATCAAAATAAAAAGTGGGATTCAAAACAGCAACAAAATATTAAATGATCAGGGATAAACGTGACTAAAGATAAGTCCCAGATACTAAAATGTGTAAAACCTTGGTGAGGAAAAGTGAAGACATCCTACAGAAATGAAGGATTTTCCCCCCAGGGATTGACGGAATTGACACAGTTAAAAAGCCAATTGATTGCATATGGATCAGTAGGCTCTATACAGTCATGACCTGTAAGCTGCCTGTCATGGCCAGCCACAAACCGCCGTGGGAGAAAAACTCGGAGGCAGAGTAAAGATACTTCTACTTTTACTTCTACTTTCTTAGAGAGAGCTTAGAGAGAGAAAGAAAGATTTTTCTTCTTCTTAGAAAGAGCTTAGAGAGAAAGATTAGAGAGAGCTTTTTCTTCTTCTTCGAGCTTAGAGAGAAAGATAGAGCTTTTTCTTCTTCTTCTTCTTAGAGCTTAGAGAGAAAGATAGAGAGCTTGAAAGAGAGAGATTTCTTCTTTAGAGAGAGAGAGAGAGCTTAGCTTAGAGAAAGATTCTTAGAGAGAGCTTCTTTCTTCTTTCTTCTTTCTTCGGCAGCCTTGGCCTGACTCTGACCAGCAATTACTTCTTCCATCTGGTTTCTCTTCTGTCTGAACTCTTAACCGCTTTGACTCTTATTTCTTCTTCTGACTACGTTCTGGCCGCTCTGATTCTTTTCTTCTTCTCCGACCCGAACTCTTCTTCTGAGCGACCCAGCGACTGCACGACTGACTGAATGAATTCATTCTTCTCCAGACTCCGACTGCTTTCACCCGGTTATATACCTTTAGCTTTGCGGGTGCCTCACGTGCATTTACAGGTGCGTCACATACATACTTATTATCAGGTGGAACTTATGGCTTCCAGCTGACCGCAATAGCCATCTCCCTAATTGGGGCTCCTTCAATGACCAAAATGACAGCAGGTGTTTAATTATGGAAATTGACTAGCTGATTCCTTAATTTGTATGAAAATGGGTAGGACATAGAATAGCCATTGATCCCCAGTAAAATGGGAACAGGGTTGGAGAACCAAGGCAAGCGGAGTTGAAGATATTTGGAGCCACAGAAGGGAAGACAGTGCGTAATTGACAGATTCATGGAGAGCCAGATCAGCGTGTCAGATTGCAGCGTCTGGAAATAGGCTGGTGGGTGCACAAGAGGACAAGCGGCACGCCTGTCCCCTCAGGTGGGGAGGCAGGTGTGCGGCACTGATGGGGGTTCTTCCCACCCTGCCAGGAGAGGAAGCAAGGGAGAGACACCAAATTGGAGAGAGCAGCACGCCTGTGCTCACAGCAGAGGACTTCTCTGTCCACATGGAAACTGCCATGAAAGCTGACGGAAGCCTAGAGCCAGTGGGCGAGCGTAGCAGGTGAGCAGAGGGCACGGGGATGTAGGTCGGTCATCTTTCCAGAGGTCTGGAAACAACCAACAAATACATACTTAAGTGCAGGAGCCCTGTTTGGGGAGATGGCTAAGATTTGTGGTTGACTACGGGCCATGGAGATGTTTGGGCATTGCCACCTTCCGTAGTCTCATGGGACTTGGCCTGGGATCTCACGGGACTTGGCCCAGGATCTCGAGAGACTTGAGCCGTGACTTGGCAGATCGGGCCAGTGCCATTCCTGCTCTGGCGCGTGAGATGAGACCTGAGAGAGAATGGACGGGGTTATCGCTATTGTGTATATATATTGTAGTTTCTTGTAAGAGTACGTGCCTTGGTTTCTTGTGAGAGTGTGTATGTGGTGTTAGAAATTACAAGAGACAGAGAGAGAAAGATAAAAGAATTTTTTCGTTTCCATCCTGTCTCCGGACTCCTTCCCGCAGCGCCGCCATTCCGGGCTGCAAATCCCTTTCCGGCTGCTACACTTCAGTCTAAAAACTATAGCACCTTTAGGGAGAAATCGGAAAACGAGTACAAGGTTTCAAAAATCTTATCCTATAGCCTATGTTTGTATAATGAAAACCCACAAAATCATAGTGGCCTGAGATTTGTCTAAGATTTCTTGCTACAACACAAAAAGAATCATTATAAAAGATCATCAGATCCTCTTTATCAAAATTAAATTTTTTTTCCAAAAATCACTTTTGGAATGTGTGGAGTTACAGGCTTTGAGATTTGTATGTAGCTGGAACATATAAATTTTACTCCTACAACAGTAATAACTCAACCTCTTTGAAAAAATGAGCAAATTATTTGAAATACACATCACCAAGGAATCCATATACGTGGCAAGTGAGGACTGAGGAGATGCTTAGTTTATTACTTATGGAAGGAAAACAAATTTATCTCCATGAAATCTCACCACACACATATCAGAATGACTAAGCGTAAAACCGGAAGTGTTGGTACATTGTTATTAGATGGCTCAACCTTGGGTGCACTAATTCCTCTTCCAGGACATTATCTTACAAAAACGCTGGAAAGTAACCCTCATGGTCTGACATGAAGAACTAGGGCATGGTCACACCATGACATCCAATGACACGGCTTTCTTGTTCCGTCTGTGTGGAGGCAGCTGTGACATCATGGTCTCAGCAGGTCACTGTAAGTGAAGACATCAGAATGTGGCTTCCTGCACGCTGTCATGTCAACACCACAGGCTATCACAGTGCATTTGGGTGATAATGCAGGATTAGAGATGTCCTGTCCTGTTCTTGTGTCTTCTTGAGTTCCTTCCTACTTTGTGTATTTCCAAAATTTCTAAAGTAATGCATATGCTAATATCAACATTCATTTATTTTAAAATAATGCATACTTATATTTATTTTAACATATTTAAACATGTGTGCATAAATTTAATAATAACCTATGTTTAATAAATACAGGACAACTTGTCTGCAGCATCTGATCCACAGCCAGTCTTGGCAGAGCCCCGACTTTCATTCCCCCCTTTCTCAGCTCTGCATGTACGTGGGCCACCTCACAGACCCCACGCCTGACCGTGTTCCCGCTTGAGGGGAGCAAGCTCACAGGCATGATGGCTCCTGAGGTCTGTCAGTTCTCAGAGGCCTGATACCCCACGATTCAGCAACAGACCATTATTCCATCCTGTCCCTCCAAAAGAATTTAAAATGAGCCAACACTTTGCTACCTTCTGTTGTTGATTGCTATGGTTTTGATGTGAAGTAACTCTCAAAAGCTCAAAGTGTCAACATTGGATCAGGAGAGCTGTGACTTCTCTCACGGGGTGACCCCCTGATGTATCAGTACTTTGAATGGACTACTGGGGGTCAGCCTTGGACAGGTGGGTGTGGTGGGGGAACGCAGGTCACTGGGCGTGCTCCTGGGAACTGCACCTTGTCCCGAGGTTCTCTCTTCTTCTTCCTGGCTGCCACACACTGAGCAGCTTTCACCCCCACGAGGCTCTGCGTCACCTGAGGCCCAGGACAGCGGAGTTGGCCAACCATGAACAGAGATCTCTGAACCATCAGCCAGAATAAATCTTTCCTCCTCTGAGTTCCTCTCCTCAGTACTTTGGTCACAGCAGGAGAAAGCTGACTGACACCTGCATTGTCCTTGTCTGCTTTTGGTCTACGTGGTCCCCACAGGTGCGTCCCTCTGGATTTCCTGACAAGCAGCACGCTGCCCTCCCTCCCCATTCTCAATCCTCTCTCTTTCAGTCACCTCCACAGTCACCCTGCCATCGTGACAATACGCCCGTGTGGCGCAGACTGGTCTTCCACTGGAGGTATTTTTGTTTGATTTCAAGTGTTCAAACTTCTTTGGTCCCAACCAAACAATATAAACCTCAGTCAACTAAAACAATGAGCTGATAATGACTTTTGAGAAAGTATGTCCTTTGTGGAACCAAACTTGTTTACCTTCCTTTTACCATGAATTAATCAAGACAGAACTGTGGCACCAAAGCTGCCAGCAAGTGAATGAGGAATTTTCTGGTGTAGTAGACTTTACACAAGCAGGGACAGAGCAGTGTGGTGACTGTGCAGTTACACACTCACATGCACTCCTCCCTCCTGAGCAAGGGAATCTGGGACAGGGAGGAACCTGAACACACCGCCTTCGTCCATCCCCGGACCCCCCAACAACCAAGCACTCCAGCCTCCCAACCGCCAAGCACTCCACCCCACAACCACCAAGCACCCCAACCACACCACCAAGCACTCCACCCTCTCAACCACCAAGCACTCCAGCCTCCCAACCACCAAGCACTCCACCCAACAATCACCAAGCACCCCATCCCCCACCACCAAGCACTCCAGCCCCTCAACCACCAAGCACTCCAGCCTCCCAATCACCAAGCACTCCACCCAACAACCACCAAGCTCTCCACGCCCCACCACCAAGCTCTCCACCCCCAAACCACCAAGCTCTCCACCCCCCAAACCACCAAGCACTCCACCCCCCAACCACCAAGCTCTCCACCCACCAAACCACCAAGCACTCCACCCCAAACACCAAGCACTCCACCCCCCACCACCAAGCTCTCCACCCCCCAAACCACCAAGCTCTCCACCCCCCACCACCAAGCTCTCCACCCCCCAAACCACCAAGCACTCCACCCCCCAAACCACCAAGCACTCCACCCCCCAACCACCAAGCTCGCCACACCCCACCCCAAGCTCGCCACCCCCCACCACCAAGCTCTCCACCCCAACCCAACCACCAAGCTCTCCACCCCCCACCACCAAGCTCTCCACCCCACAACCACCAAGCTCGCCACCCCCCCCACACCCCAAGCTCGCCACCCCCACCACCAAGCTCTCCACCCCCCACCACCAAGCTCTCCACCCTCCAAAACACCAAGCACTCCACCCCCCACCACCAAGCTCTCCACCACCACCAAGCTCTCCACCCCCCCACCACCAAGCTCTCCACCCCCAACCACCAAGCTCTCCACCCCCCAAACCACCAAGCACTCACCCCACCACCAAGCTCTCCACCCCCCAAACCAAAACACCCAAGCACTCCACCCCCCAACCACACACCAAGCTCTCCCCCCCCTACCACACAAGCTCTCCACCCCCTACCACCAAGCTCTCCACCCCCCCCCCCACCACCACCAAGCTCTCCACCCCCAACCACCAAGCTCTCCACCCCCCAAACCACCAAGCACTCCACCCCCCAACCCACCAAGCACTCCACCCCCCAAACCACCAAGCACTCCACCCCCAAACCACCAAGCACTCCACCCCCCAAACCACCAAGCACTCCACCCCCCAAACCACCAAGCACTCCACCCCCCACTCCAAACCACCAAGCACTCCACCCCCAAACAAACCACCCCCCCAGCCAAGCTCCCACCCCCTACCACCAAGCTCTCCACCCCCCACCACCAAGCTCTCCACCCCCCAACCACCAAGCTCTCCACCCCCCAACCACCAAGCACTCCACCCCCAATCACCAAGCACTCCACCCCCCACCAAACTCTCCACCCCCCACCACCAAGCTCTCCACCCCCCACCACCAAGCTCTCCACACCCCCCAACCACCAAGCTCTCCACCCCCCAAACCACCAAGCTCTCCACCCCCCACCACCAAGCTCTCCACCCCCCACCACCAAGCTCTCCACCCCCCAAACCACCAAGCACTCCACCCCCCAAACCACCAAGCACTCCACCCCCCAACCACCAAGCTCGCCACCCCCCCCCCCCAAGCTCTCCACCCCCCACCACCAAGCTCTCCACCCCCCACCACCAAGCTCTCCACCCACCACCACCAAGCTCTCCACCCCCCAACCACCAAGCTCTCCACCCCCCAACCACCAAGCTCTCTACCCCCAACCACCAAGCTCTCCACCCCCCAAACCACCAAGCACTCCACCCCAAACTACCAAGCTCTCCACCCCCTACCACCAAGCTCTCCAGCCCCCACCACCAAGCTCTCCACCCCCCAACCACCAAGCTCTCCACCCCCCAAACCACCAAGCACTCCACCCCCAATCACCAAGCACTCCACCCCCCACCACCAAGCTCTCCACCCCCCACCACCAAGCTCTCCACCCCCCACCACCAAGCTCTCCACCCCCCACCACCAAGCTCTCCACCCCCCAACCACCAAGCTCTCCCACCCCCAAAACCACCAAGCACTCCACCCCCCACCACCAAGCTCTCCACCCTCCAACCACCAAGCTCTCCACCCCCCACCACCAAGCTCTCCACCACCCACCACCAAGCTCTCCACCCCCCACCACCAAGCTCTCCACCCGCCACCACCAAGCTCTCCACGCCCCACCACCAAGCTCTCCACCCCCCAACCACCAAGCTCTCCACCCCCCAAACCACCAAGCACTCCACCCCCCAACCACCAAGCTCTCCACCCACCAAACCACCAAGCACTCCACCCCCAAACACCAAGCACTCCACCCCCCACCACCAAGCTCTCCACCCCCCACCACCAAGCTCTCCACCCCCCACCACCAAGCTCTCCACCCCCCAAACCACCAAGCACTCCACCCCCCAAACCACCAAGCACTCCACCCCCCAACCACCAAGCTCGCCACACCCCACCCCAAGCTCGCCACCCCCCACCACCAAGCTCTCCACCCCAACCCAACCACCAAGCTCTCCACCCCCCACCACCAAGCTCTCCACCCCCCAACCACCAAGCTCGCCACTCCCCACCCCAAGCTCGCCACCCCCCACCACCAAGCTCTCCACCCCCCACCATCAAGCTCTCCACCCCCAACCACCAAGCTCTCCACCCCCACCACCAAGCTCTCCACCCCTCAACCACCAAGCTCTCCACCCTCCAAAACACCAAGCACTCCACCCCCACCACCAAGCTCTCCACCCCCTACCACCAAGCTCTCCACGCCCCACCACCAAGCTCTCCACCCCCCAACACCAAGCACTCCACCCCCCAAACCACCAAGCACTCCACCCCCAACCACCAAGCACTCCACCCCCCAAACCACCAAGCTCTCCACCCCCCACCACCAAGCTCTCCACCCCCCAAACCACCAAGCACTCCACCCCCCAACCACCAAGCACTCCACCCCCCACCACCAAGCTCTCCACCCCCCACCACCAAGCTCTCCACCCCCCACCACCAAGCTCTCCACCCCCCAAACCACCAAGCTCTCCACCCCCTACCACCAAGCTCTCCACCCCCCACCACCAAGCTCTCCACTGTAAGCTGCCTGGTACCGTAAACCGGGAGGAAAAACTCTCGGAGGCAGAGTTAAGCTTTTACTACTTTTACTTCTACTTTCTTAGAGCTTAGAGAGGGAAAGAAAGATTTTTAGAGAGAAAGATTAAAGCGAGCTTTTCTTCTTAGAGTTAGAGTTAGAAAGATAGAGCTTAGTGCTTAGAGCTTCTTTCTTCTCTCTTCTTTCTTCCTTCTTCTTTCTTCTGTCTTCTGTCTTCCTCAGGAGTCTCGGCCTAACTCTGACCAGTCATTACTTCTTCTATCTGGTTTCTCTTCTGTAACCGCTCTGCCTACGTTCTGGCCGCTCTGATTCTTCTGACCGACCGAGTGACTGCCCGGCTGACTGAATTCTCCGTTCTCCTAACTCGGACCGCTTTCACCCGGTTATATACCTTCAGGTTTGCGGGTGCCTACAGGTGCGTCACATACATATCAGGTGGAACCCATGGCTTCCAGCTAGCTACAACAGCCCTTCCTAATTAGGGCTCCTTCAATCCACCCCCCAACCACCAAGCTCTCCACCCCCCAAACCACCAAGCACTCCACCCCCAATCACCAAGCACTCCACCCCCCACCACCAAGCTCTCCACCCCCCACCACCAAGCTCTCCACCCCCCACCACCAAGCTCTCCACCCCCCAACCACCAAGCTCTCCACCCCCCAAACCACCAAGCACTCCACCCCAACCACCAAGCACTCCACCCCCCAAACCACCAAGCACTCCACCCCCCAACCACCAAGCTCTCCACCCCCAAACCACCAAGCACTCCACCCCCCAACCACCAAGCACTCCACGGCCCACCACCAAGCTCTCCACCCCCCACCACCAAACTCTCCACCCCCCCACCACCAAGCTCTCCACCCCCCAAACCACCAAGCACTCCACCCCCCAAACCACCAAGCACTCCACCCCCCAACCACCAAGCTCGCCACCCCCCCACCCCAAGCTCTCCACCCCCCACCACCAAGCTCTCCACCCCCCACCACCAAGCTCTCCACCCACCACCACCAAGCTCTCCACCCCCCAACCACCAAGCTCTCCACCCCCCAACCACCAAGCTCTCTACCCCCCAACCACCAAGCTCTCCACCCCCCAAACCACCAAGCACTCCACCCCAAACTACCAAGCTCTCCACCCCCTACCACCAAGCTCTCCACCCCCCACCACCAAGCTCTCCACCCCCCAACCACCAAGCTCTCCACCCCCCAAACCACCAAGCACTCCACCCCCAATCACCAAGCACTCCACCCCCCACCACCAAGCTCTCCACCCCCACCACCAAGCTCTCCACCCCCCCCACCACCAAGCTCTCCACCCCCCACCACCAAGCTCTCCACCCCCCACCACCAAGCTCTCCACCCCCCAAACCACCAAGCACTCCACCCCCCAAACCACCAAGCACTCCACCCCCCAACCACCAAGCTCGCCACCCCCCACCCCAAGCTCTCCACCCCCCCACCACCAAGCTCTCCACCCCCCACCACCAAGCTCTCCACCCACCACCACCAAGCTCTCCACCCCCCTAACACCAAGCTCTCCACCCCCCAACCACCAAGCTCTCTACCCCCCAACCACCAAGCTCTCCACCCCCCAAACCACCAAGCACTCCACCCCAAACTACCAAGCTCTCCACCCCCTACCACCAAGCTCTCCACCCCCCACCACCAAGCTCTCCACCCCCCAACCACCAAGCTCTCCACCCCCCAAACCACCAAGCACTCCACCCCCAATCACCAAGCACTCCACCCCCCACCACCAAGCTCTCCACCCCCACCACCACCAAGCAAGCTCTCCACCCCCCACCACCAAGCTCTCCACCCCCCACCACCAAGCTCTCCACCCCCCAACCACCAAGCTCTCCACCCCCCAAACCACCAAGCTCTCCACCCCCCACCACCAAGCTCTCCACTCCAACCCAACCACCAAGCTCTCCACCCCCCACCACCAAGCTCTCCACCCCAACCCAACCACCAAGCTCTCCACCCCAACCCAACCACCAAGCTCTTCACCCCCCAACCACTGAGGAAGAGCAGCCCTATGCTTGCTGAATGCTTTTCACAATGTCTTGCTATGGTAAATGAAGACAGAGAATTAACTAAATAAATGACCTATGATCCCTTAGATGATACTGAATATGGATACAGAATTTCAAAAATAAAGATAATTTTGAATAAACTTTGAGCAGCACTATGAGATGCACATTACATTCTTGTACGTTTTAAAGCCAAGAACCCGAGGCACAAGTGTATTAAGTAATTTTCCAAGATAAGAATCCATCTGGTAAAAGCCGGGCCTCGCCTTCTGTTGCCCAGGGGCTAGTCAGATAAAACTCATAATGTTTGAGACTGCTTCTGGATCTCCATGGTCTACGGCTGCATCCATACCAATGTATTTTCAAGGGTGTCTTGGTCACTGTATGTAGCCGAGAAGTGACATTTCTATAGAGAATACTGCTAAATCTCAGGCTTTTTCACAACGGCTCTGATTGTGCACATTCCTTATGTGACTTCACCTGACTGTAAGCAGCTGTTTTCTGCTCCGCTGGCTGCTTAGAAGGCTAATTAGGGAGAGATTTATTGATGGCATTGAAGCTGTGCTGTGCGGCCCCAGCCAGAGAGGCCTGACGCCTGTCGCGGGAGCTCGCGAGGCTTGCCCTGGAGAGGTGGGAGGAGGGGGCGGGCCTCCGTCTGATGTCACTTGCTGGGCCACCTCACTAGGTACTCCTCTGGATATTAGAGTCTTTGTGGCAAGAGTAGAAAAGGACTGGAATACATAAATTCTATCGTAGTTTTAAATCTGGGTATTATATTTGCTAAGTAAATATAATAAGGTTTTATTTAGGTCAGACTTTTAGATTCCTGATTAACCTAAATTAATAAATTGGCTTGTTTGTTGACTGAATCTAAGAAATGCTATCTTAAATAAGAAAATAAAAACACAACAAAAACACGTACACTTTATTGCCAGCATTTAAAAACTTGTGTACATGAGGGCTACACACTAAAAGACATAAAATTAAAATTACCTTGTCAAGGTTTTAAGGCTGTGTTGTCCCAAAATATTTAGCATAGTTAACAGAAAATATTTTTATTAATTAAAATCTTAGGATTAAAGTTTAAACACTCTCTTCTCTATTTATTCTCTTAAAAGTTATATCAACAAGTTCTTGCATTTAGAAATACCCTGTGGCTTTTAAATACTGATGTGAACATTCACAAAGGCTCGAAGATCAGCGATGGATGAAAGTCCACCCGCCCGTTAGGTAGTGGAGGGCAGCGTGTTGCCGCCTGAAGCGCTTGGAGCAACAGAGCCGCGGGAAAAACTTCAGAAGCAAACTGGAGACAAACAGCTTTTTATTCTGATAACTTTTCTCTCTGGTTCTAACAACGACTAACACACGCCAAACACACCACTAAAATGGCGCTGACCCGATCAGCAATTTCGGCCAAGTCACTCGAGATCCCACAACAAGTCTCGTGAGACTACGGGAGGAGACAATGCCCAAATCTCCACGGCTCATAGTCAACTGCAATTCAAGCCAATCCCCAAACAGGGCTCCTGCAGCAGCGGAGGTGGGGGCTGCCCTCCTGGTCCAGCCACAGCCTGCCCATGAACACTGAGGGCGTCGCAGGGCCTGGCACAGGGCAGCGCTCGGCCTGTGCGGGGTGCAGTGTGCCCTCTGTGCCGAGCACGTGGGGAGCAAACTCGAGCTGCCAGGAGGAGGTGCAGGGATGGGCCAGGTGCCAGCTGCTGCTCCTTCACACACAGAGTCACGTGGGATCCGTGCCACCGCCAGGGAGACGCAGCGCTCGCCCTGGGACGGAAGTCAGGACCAGCAGCTGCGCAACACGCCGGGATCTGCACACCCCGCCAGCCGCGGTGTGTGCTCCTCGGCACGAGCCAGGAGGGCCCAGGCTCAGGACCAGAGCAGCAGCCTGCTCCGCCTCTTCCCCAGGGACCGCACCTCGTGGAGAACGTCCCCCCCCTTCAGACCGGTGTCTGGTTCACTCTGACCCCTGCAAGGCCCTGCTGGTGTCCCAGACCTGCTGGAGATCTCGGTTGGTGGTGGTTGGCTTCCTTCCCGGTCCTTGGATATGTCCCGTGTCACTCGTCGCCCTTCCTGAGCCTCCTGGGAGACCTACCCAGCCGGGTGCCCTCCTTCCCATTACCACGGCTGAACTCGCCCATCCCTGTGGCTTGGGCTCCTCCTGGGCGCGCTCCTGTGCCTAGAAGTTGGCAATGGCCGAGGCTGCCCCGAGGGAACACACCCACGGCTGTAGAGGGAGCGAGTCACAGCGCCACGTCCCCGGGCCCATCGGGATCCTGGCGTGCGCACGCAGGCCCTGCTCCTGCCAGGGCACCTTGGCTCGGAGTGAAGCCTTTGGTAAGGGCGGCGAGATGGGCGCTGGCGGGACTGGCAGGAAGTGTCGACCCTGTGAAGCTCCCGCTGCGTCCAGTTGTTCGAGCTGCGGGTGTGAATGCCTCAGAGCCCAGGCCAGTCCCCAGGCTCAGGGACACAGCAATGACAACGGCTGGCTCTGAGTGCACAGTCACCAAGTGCAGTCCCATGCCCAGGCCTTTGCTTGCCTTGTGCTGAATCTTAGAAAAAACTTTAAAAATAGGTCTCCTTGGAGAAGCTATGTGCAGACTAGTCCCGAGAAAGCAGACTCAAAGTTCACCCTCAGGGCCAGCACCCTCCGGCCTTTCCAGTGAGCTGGGACATCCACAGGCCAGGACACCCAGGAAGCCCAGAGACCCTCAAGCTTCAGGTGCCCAGGTGGCCTCTGCTTGCTGAGTCCAGGGTGTGACGGGTCCCTCTCACTCACCGAGTACTGCTGCTTCCAGTCTCTGCACAGGTGCCAGCTCCCTGATCCTGTGACACCCTTCTGAGTACTGGCATCATGGCTGCACAGAAGTTGAGGTGTGAGAACAGCCCAGACAACTCACAGGAAAGCTGAGGTCCAGCCCCAGCCTGCCTGCCGGACACCTCTGCTCCCCACTAGCGGCGTGTGGCCAGCACTCTTCTCGCCCCAGGGCTCGTGGCTCCAGACCCACCCCGTACTTCCGATCCTGGAAGAGGCCCTCAACTAAACAGCTGGAGCACCTGGAAGGAGCAGGCTGCTCCCCTACTCACTGTGATGGCCATGCTCCAGAGTCCCCCAAATAATAACTCATTATAAAATGGGTCACATCACTCTTGGGCTTGATGGCACCTCCAGCGAGGTAAGTCTGCATTTGTAAAGAAAGGGTGCTTTTTGCAGGTAGATATATGATTGCACATGTACAATACCCATTTTTTTTTTTTTTTTTTTGATACTGAGGATTGAACTCAGGGGCACTCGACCACTGGGCCTCATCCCCAGCCCTTTTTTTTTTTTTTTTTTTTTTTTTTTTGTATTTTATTAGAGACAGGGTCTCACTGAGTTGCTAAGTGCCTCACCATTGCTGAGGCTGGCTTTGAACTTGTGATCCTCCTGCCTCAGCCTCCCAAGTGCTGGGATTACAGGTGTGCGCCACCACGCCCGGCTTACAATACCCATTTTTAAAAAAGGGAAAAACATTCACTCAGTGTTATGGTTTAGATAGTAGGCGTCCCCCAGACACTCATGTGTAACACAATGCAAGAAGTTCAGAGGTAAAATGGTTGAGTTACAAGAGGTTTAACCTAACCAGTGCATTAATCCCCTGATGAGACTTAACTTGAGAGTAACTAGGCAGGCAGTTGTGGCTGGAGAAGGTGGGTCTCTGGGAGCATCCTTTGGGTTTACATTTTGTCCTTGTTGAGCAGAGCGCTATCTCTCTCTCCTTCTCTGCTTCTTGGTGGCCGTGTCTTGACCTGCTTTCCTCTGCTACGTTATTCTACCATGACATTCTGCTTACCTAGAGCCCTGAGGATTGGAGTCGACTGTCTGGACTGAGACCTCTGAAACTCAAACTCCAAATAAACTTTTCCTCCTCTAAAATTGTTCTTGTCAGGTCTTTTGGTCACAGCAACAAAAAAGCTGACTTAAACACTGAGGCATTTAAAAAACTATTTTAGGAAACTAAAAATACCAAAATTATTCATGTCTCCTAATACGTATTTTGATTACAATAATTTACAGGCTTTGAAAGAAAATTTTTCAGAATAATTGGGTCACACTAATGATTAGAAATAGTAATCAGAATTAGGAATAAATCCATGGTAAAACCTTCTCTCTCTGCTCTGATGGAGTGGAGAGAAATTGAGCAGGAGATTCTGCTGCAAACCCACTTCAGGTGCCTTTGTCTTATTTTTCTCTTGGTTTGTCTCCACCACGAGTAGAATTTTGTGTTTGGTGATGATTACACTTCCTTTAATAATGATATATGCAATGTTATATCTAGCTGTTCTCTTTTACAAGGTATGTTTTATAATACACATATATATGGCACATATTAACTGATAATATTATTTCAGTTTTTCTAAAATCAGTGAAGCTTTCCAGGGTCACGTGCACACCGCAGAACAGAACCTCTAGGTGATGTCAGACGGAACTGCGTCTCACGCACCTGACCTTCTAGGCTGTTGAGCGAGGCTCTCTTGTGAGCCAGTTTTTATTTCATACTTTAGTTCCTCCAGATGCGATGGGGTAAGGTCTGGCTCAGAGGGCAGAGGAAGGAATGGATTGAAATGTGGACTTATTTAAAACTACACATTTTCCTTCCCTTTGGATCGCTAGAAGGCCTTATCAGCACTACTTTGTTGACTGGTCCCTCAGAGGTAGCATCTTGTGAAACATCTTTAGACTTGATTTATTGATCGATTCTAGCAATCCTTGTCAAGACTGATCACTGACAGCTATAGCATACAGTCCTCTCTGAATAAAAGATAATCGAGTGGGCACAGAACAGAAAATTTCAAGTAATCACAGCAATCAAACTTCCATCAGGATGTATGACTTTTACTTTATTATCATATCATAATAATGCATTTTGCATAAAATGTTTTTAGAGAAACTGAAATCAAATTGTGGCTGAAGAGCACTACGAGAGTTTTGGAGCAGTCCGATCCATTAGTATGAACAGATCTTTCTCTGCTCTTAGACGAAAGGTAATATTCTGAACCAGGACTTCAGCACCTGCCTCGGGCACCCACTCTGGTCCCTCCTCTTGGCAATCCAATACCCCACTTCTCTGCAATACAGTTTGGGGTTCTCTCTGTATAGTCTATACCTCCCTCAGTGGATTTTGACCTTCTTGAGTTACAAGGTCAACCTCGTGCATGGCCTTTCCTCTCTTTCACAGGAGACAATACACTGTAGGATCCAGCGATTTACTGAATAAATGTCCAACAATGAGAAAACTGTTGGCAAGGTGATACAAAGACAGTATGCTGGGGGTGGGGAGAGGCTGATGGATGGGCCCTAAGTCACAGTTAGGAGTGTGGGACATTCTGGGGTGCCACTTCACTGCCGGGTGGCTGTAGATAACCACAGTTAACTGTGCCTTTCAAAAGCTGGAAAAAAATATATTGAAAGATTTTGCCATAAAGAGATGATGAATGCTCAAAGAGATAAAAATATGCTTAACCTGACTTAAACATCACCACGTCATCTACAAGTATATCGAAACATCACAGGGTACACCATTAGTATGCATAATGTTATGCTTTTACATACCAGTAAATTTAAATGAACAAAATAACATTTATAAGAATTAACCAAAATCTCTTCACCATAGTCCTCTTCTCAGATGAACACTGTTTAGTGGTGACCATTCTTTAGCCAGGCTGCCCAGAGGCTTCGTATAGAAGCCACCTGCAGTGACCCTGAGGTCACCAGTGAGAGGCTTCCGCCCTTGCGGCACTCCCGGGTCAGCACTGTCCTCGGAGGGAGCCCAGGTGGTCTGTGACGTGGGTGGCATCGATCACTTGTAGTGCGTTGGTCCCGTGGCCACCTCTGCAGCATCTTCCCCTGCTTCCTCAATGTTCCTCAGCCCTGCACGTGTTTGCCCGTGCAGGCCCAGGCCGCTTCTCAAGTGGTGAGTCCTTCAGAGCCAGCGTGGATGGAGGCACCCCTGTTACCAGTCACGTCACCCCTGGGACCACGTGGCGCCCGGCCTGGGCTCCAGACAGCACCCCACACTTCAGAACTGGGTGCCGTTCTCTGAGAGGCCATGCTTTCCAGCTGCGGTGCCTTTTCTCGCACAGAGCCTGACGGAGCCGCCTTCTCTCTGAGAAAGTAGCGCAAGGCCTGTTCTCTCTCAGGCCTCAGCCAGGCCCTGCTGGCGAGAACCTTCCCTGTGCCTCTCCACAGTGGCTCCCCTACCAGCAACTCAGCTCCCTCACCCTCCCTCTCCTGCATGGAGTCGCTACCATCCTGTCACACACCCCGTGTGTCGTGATAGTGCCAAACGCCCTGCCCTTGCTCCCTGAGTACCAGGCTGTGCCCAGAAGAGAGGGGCTGTCTTCACGCATTGTGGACGGGGTCAGCAGCACACGGAGCAGGCGCTCAGAGTGCCTTGTGGACGGACGTGCAGTGGGCCGTCCTGTGATTGGGCCTCTCTCCTCCCATGATCCCACGATCTCCCACGCAGCCTTGCGCACACCGCTGCAGTCCTTGAGACAGGGTCAACACGGTGCAGAACCTGTGTCCACTGTCAAGTCTGACATCGTTAAAACGGTCACATCTGATCTTCCTCTACCCCAGCACAGGCCACTGCTCTGCCCTCTGCAGGCTGGAGATGGGCAAAGGCGTCCCACCTGGAGATGCACCTCACCCCCGTGGCAGCCCTGGCGTCGGGGGGATGCGGAGCAGGGATCAGGGAGCATGAGACCTCCTCACGTGCTGACCGAACATCAGAAAGGGAAGAGCCCTGGACGCTGCTCTGGTCCTGTCTCTCCTGGCAGTGTGTTCTGCAGGGCCATGGGAGGCTTCTTGTGGGGAAATTGTCACCCTCAGTTGGCCCCACCCTCGCTGATGATCCTTCTAGAACTGAGGCTGCATCACTGGCGGGCCCTGCTGCTGGCACACACCCCATCCTCTTCAGAGACTGGGGTTGCATTTGTGGGTGTCCCATCTGTTCTCCCCACTAGTCCCCATAGTCCTTCTTGCAAGGCATGAGCAGACATGCAGGTCCCTTCTCTACTCTCCACAGGGTGCTGCGGCCTGCAGGGGAGAGGCACCCTCAGAGGCCCTGGGGGGGTGAGCCGCCAGCCTGCAGCCTGGCTCAGGGGTGTGGACCACACAAAAGGCCCGTCCTCGGGGGACACATGCTCAGCTCTTCCAAGAACTCCTCCAGGGCCCCTCTCCTGTGACTGCCCGTCCTTTGGCCATCAAGAGTGACTCCTTTGGGTTCTCAGTCCTGTGCCTCAGAGAGAAGAAAAGCAGCTCTCACTCCTTCCTAGCAGGGGGAACCTGTCTGCACCAGTGGGGGCCTGGAGACCTCCCGCCCCGGTGGCTCTCCTATAGACTACGGGGGACGCCCACAGGGCACACAGCTCTGCCCCCTGCGGTGACAAGGCAGCCTCATCCTTGGTGGCTCAGTGGTGGCGCGCTTAAGGTTTGGAACACTTGGCACCTTTCTCTCACTTTCTTTGGAAACTTTAGGAACAGCATGTGGACAGCAGAAAGTGCCCCCTTGATGCCCACTGGCGGCTGGGTGCGCGAGGGAGTGACTAACCACACAGCGGAGCTTGCTTGGGGCGGCTTGTCTGCTGCACTTGCCCTTTGCCAAACTAAGCTGAATCTTGCTGAGGCCTGCGGTATCTGCAGATCACGGCTTGACTTAGACCTAGACCCCCACCACGAAGGACCTAATGTTCTGTCCCCAGCCTTTGAAGATAGATCACTTCTATGTATCTCTCCTCTCCCCCAAAGACTGAAACGTTGGGAAAAGTGGGGTCTACATGCTGTTTTTCTCCTTCATATCTTCTTACTGCTGGGAATGCAGCTGAATACGGTTCTACTATAGCATATTTTGAGAATAAATATAGGGATGATAAACATTTATAAGACACTGGACTCCTGTTATTAAGTTTAATATTTTTGGGCTCTCTATAAGGATTCAAAATTTTATCCATTCTTATGTACAACAAAGGAAAAGTAACTTACTCAAATATGACTCTGGAATTAACACTAAGTAATATGGATCCTACTTTAAATTTTTATACTTAAATTTTATACTATGAACTCTGCATTCTAAGCTACCTCAGGAATCTAATCATTAGTAACATAATAGGTAAATTACTTGCCAAAACTATATTACAGTAAACCATGTGAAAATTAAGGTATCACAGTGTCAGCACTGGCTTCGCATTGCAATCATCAGTGCTATCAGACTTCCCAAAGGTGGGCCTCATGTCGTGTCCATTTTGGCAACTCCCATTGGCTAGCATACAGTAAACAATCAATCAATATTGGCAGAACTTAAGAGAACAAAGAAGTAATTTGTGTACCATTATATCCTCCTTTGTAGATTCAAAGAAGTTAGTACAAGAATAAATAAAAGCAATAAAATTCAGCTTCAACTTAGGTTGCTACTTTTCTTTCAATCAGGACCAACATCTGCTTCATTGATGTAGACACTACAGCACGTTCACCGCACTGTGATGGGAAGTCTGGTGACCCAAATGCAGTCATCGACTTCACAGGTTCACAGGGAACGGGAAGAGACAGGCGTGCTCCTAAGAGGGAGGTTTGCACTCAAATGAGCGTAGGCTGGAAAGCACCGGTTCAGCTGCGAGCTTTCCAGTGAGAACCTGACAAGCGATTGCTCTGTCTTGGAGACCGTGGCACCAGCCCAGTGTTGGAATACAACATCCGCCCTGCTCCCCGCAGTGTCCACGCAATGATCTGTACCATGCAATAGCAATATTATAAATGAAACATGGATATTGGCTAATAATACATTTGGATTCAAGGGCAAGAAGATCCAACCCAGTGTGGCTTACATGAAAGTAAATTTATGTCTCTCGCAGAGCCAAAGTTCTGGAAGCTGCCACCTTTCAGTGTTCTTTTAATTTCTATTGTCCTTTCTGTCATGGTTGCAAATGGGGTGGCTGACTCCATGTTAACTAATATCCAAATCAAGAAGAAGGGAGGAGAAATGGGGGTTAGGAGGTGAGGTCCAGGTTTTTTTTTTTTTTTTTTTTAATCAAACTCATAGCTTTGGTGACTCTATCTCCACCATTGTCTCATGTCCTCTATGTGAACGTACTGGAAGTATGAAGGGAGTGTGCACAGAGCTTGTGTAGGCCCTGCCTTTGTGGTTTCAGAAACAGGGGTTTGGGTGTGGCTTCAAGGTCTGTGCTGTACTGGTGTAAGATTCTCACTACTGAGCAACTTTAGGGGTCAGCTTGAGCACGTGTTTCTGTCTGATTGTAAGAAAGAAGGATTACTATAAGTGTTATAATGTTATTTGTTGAACATAACCTTAGTTTTGCAGAATTGCACTTATTCGTGATGTGCTAGAGCATCGCTCCCCAAAATGCTGATGTCCTAAGAAAACACATTTTAACATGCTAATTAGGTGTTCAGGAAATGGATGGTGACCCTGTACCACAGAGGCCCCAGAGCCAGAGAGGAAGTGAGTGGCAACCTCTGCACTGTCGAGGCCGCGAGAGCCCCGAGACGTTCAGACTGACTCTGATGAGATCCTTTGGTCTTCAGGCAATCCTGACGTGAGCCCGGAGCGTTCATTTCTCTGAGACTGCACACCTGACTCCTGGCCAGGAACTCCCCACCTCCACCCTCTTACTCAAAGAAAGTCACTCTTCATCTGAGTCACAACGATATCTTGAGATACCATCGCACTTGTTTTTAATACCGAACACATGGCTTTCTGCAGCATTCGAGTTACCTTCCCTCTTCTCAAGAGGTGGGGATTAGATTTAATTCATAATCAAATCCTCAGAACCATGCGAATTACTTGGCGCACAGAGGCGGCTGTCATTGTTTGAGTGAGTGAAGGGATGAATGGATGATGTCGGAGAGCAACACTGCATGCGCTCGTTGAGAACTTCTGCTGCAAGCTGGTGGAGGAGAGGCGGTCACATCAGCTTCGCGTGAGAGACCTGACCTTACGGGGCTGAGGAGCAGCGTCTGTTGGCAGCTGCCCAGCCCTGTGCAGTTGCTGTTGCGCCGCAGCCCTGCAGAGACTTCCTAGACCCTTCCTGACTAGATCTGCCTGCTGCTCCTTTTGTCTGACTCTCTGGAAAGTCTACATCCACTTAAAACACGCACTTCTCTAACAACTCTCTCACAGATGTAATTTATGGGTGAATGATCCTCGGGATTTAGAACAGGAAGCAGGCAGTCCTTGGGGCAGGATGTGAATGTTTTTCCTCACACAAGCCACACCTGTACACCTTTGGCACATGCCATCCCCAGCGCTCCCTGTCGGAGAAACAGGTGGGTGGATGCATTGGGAGGTCAGTGGCAGTGGGTTCTACAGTGGCCATTAGCTCTGGTCAGTTCATGTCCCCCAGCCTCACCTTCTGGTCCAGTGTCACTGGACCATGACTCCAGTAAGAAAAATCACACTCAGTCACGTCAGGCTGAGACGTTAAGTCCTGACTGTCCCCCTAGAGGGTGTGAGGTGGTCAGAACATAATTAAGATCATTCTCGATCAACTGCTCTGCCTTCAAATTGACCAAGGATGTCATTTTTCCCCATTTCTGTCTTCCTATTTTGTTTTCTCATAAGTGCAACAATGTGACTAATAACAACAGGAGAGTCTGAGTCATCTGTCACCTCAGTCTCTGGGCTGTTGCAAGAAATGAGAATCCGACTTCACTTAAAAGGTAGTAAAAGTGTCTAAACACCCTCAGATCTCTTTTGCAGCTATGCAAATTCAAATCCATTAGTTTGTGTATTGCACTGGCACAGGGCTGGGGGGTAGGAAACCTCGGGGGCCCTGGCTTCCACCTGTGCCCAGGGGATCAGCACCAGCAGTAAATAATGCCGTGGTGCTGACCCGTGGCCGGCAGGCAGCTCCCTTTGCTGGCCATTGGATACTATCTAATTTGCATCTCCAGTCTCCAGCTTCCCTCTGGGCAGCTGTGGCTCCTCATTAGTCCTGGGATGAGCCAGGCAAGTGCTCCCTGACCAAGACCCCACTGCCCAGCTCCTCCGGTGGCAGCCCTCTGTGGCCACCTTTGCCCTGTGCCTCCTCCGAAGCATACCTCCAGGGAAGTCTCTCACACCCTAACACCATCTCCACATCCCTTTTCCATCCAGAAACTGCTTTATAAGCTAATGAGCATGCTGAAAATTGTAAGCAGATTACAATTCTGAATGAAGCAGCACAAAAACCCTTCAGGGTCTCTGGTTGTACTGTGTGCCTAGATAACTTATATTGACCTTTCCCTGTGCCAGGCATCAGACTATCATCCCATTTAACCTTCGCACCAGAAGGAGTCGGGCCTGTACCCCACACCTCTCAGACTCAAGCACCCGTGACTTCAAACAGGTAACCTGATTGCTAGCTAGAAAATGGAAAAGCTGGATTTTATTTCTATCTGTGCCCTGCAGGAGCCCTGTTTGGGGATTGATTTGAATTGCGGTTGACTATGAGCCGTGGAGATTTGGGCTTTGTCGCCTCCCGTAGTCTCACGGGACTTGTTGCGGGATCTCGAGTGACTTGGCCGAAATTGCTGATCTGGTCAGCGCCATTTTTAGTGGTGTGTTTGGCGTGAGTTAGTCGTTGTTAGAACCAGAGAGAAAAGTTATCAGAATAAAAAGCTGTTTGTCTCCAGTTTGCTTCTGAAGTTCTTCCCGCGGCTCCGTGCTCCGAGCGCTTCAGGCGGCGACAGGTGGCGGCCCGTACGGGGAACTTCGGAGCGGACAGGTAAGAACTGAAAGGTCTCTAAAGATGGGTTCGAATATAACTGAATCCCAATTGATAGAGGCTATGCAAAGACTCCTTGATATACCTGATTCTGTTCTCAGTGAGGAGGATATAGACAAAAGTGAAAGTGATCAAAAAAGTGTAGATTCCACTGGGCCAACTAAGACCAGTAAAGAGAGTATTGGAAGAGACCCAAAAATGACAAAAATCCAAGCTATTAAAGCTATTCGGGAGTTATTGGTAAAAGCTGAAGGATACTTGCTCTCACTGGAACCTGGGCCTCAGGATATTGCTGTCAGTGAAATTAGCAGTGGTGAGGAATCTAGTAAAAGTGATCCTGAGAAAATGAGGAAAAAGAAACTAAAAAAGACCAAGAAAAAGGACGGTCAGGCAGAGGAACCACTTGCGTCCTCTACTCCCCCATGGGTGGAATCCATTACAGAAAATATGAAGGGTATTACTAGGCATTTGCATACCCTAGAAACAGAAATAAAAAGTCTTTCTGATCGCTTATGCGCTCTCGAGGACAACTCACAGATGCATTGGGAACCGCCAGCATTTGAAAAGAAAAATGGACAGAGTGTCCATCAGTCAGTAGATTTCAAAACAATAAAAAATCTCAAAGAGGCAGTAATGACTTATGGGCCCCAAGCTCCTTTCACGTTGAGTATGCTGGAGTCCCTTAACACCTTTAGCTGAACCCCCTCAGACTGGAAAAGTCTATGTAAAGCAACATTAAGCGGGGGGCAATTCTTGGTTTGGCGATCGCAATTCCAAGAACTTTGTATAGAAACGGCTAAAAGAAACGCGGCTGCAGGGTTTGAAAACTATAATATAGACATGCTCACAGGAGAAGGGCAATTCGCAGACTTACAGGCTCAAACAGATTATGACCCAGATGTATATACTCAGATAAACACAGCTGCCTTAGAGGCATGGAAAACTGTACAAGGACCTGGGGATCTACAAGGTAGCTTGTCAAAAGTGATTCAAGGACCAAATGAGCCGTATGCTGACTTTGCTGATCGACTTTTGAGAACTGCAGGTAGTGTGTTTGCAGATGTTGACCAAGCTATGCCATTAGTTGTTCAATTAGCTTATGAAAATGCAAATAATTGGTGCCAAGCAGCCATCAGGCCATGGAGAACGAAAAAGGATCTTTCCGTATATATATACAACTATGTAAAGATATAAATGACGCCTTTGTCACAGGAAATGTGATTGCAGCCTCAATGAGAGGTGCTTCCTCTCGAAATTTCACAAAGGCTAAACGTAGATATTATAATCAATCAGGATATTCCAGGCAAAATTATCATAATCAATCAGGCAATTCTAGGCAAAATCCCAAAAGAGAAATAAGACCAAGCTCATACCGTGCCCCAGGCCGCTGCCCCAGGTGTAAAAAGGGAAATCATTGGGCCAATAAATGCCATTCAAAATTTGACATCCATGGAAATCCTTTGTTCAGGAATTCAAAAAACGGGGCACGGGGCCCAGTACCCCGGGGCCCACAAATGTATGGGGCATTGCAGAAGGAGTATCCTCAAGCATCCACTCAGATGCTTCCCCGACATAATCCCTACTACCCATCCACTCCCTCGCCAGAGGAACAAGAGGAAATGCAGGATTAGACCTCTGTTCCACCGCCCGAATAGTGTTAACACCTGAAATGGGGGTTCAACTGATTCCCACAGGAGTCAGGGGACCTCTTCCCTCAGGGACTGTAGGACTTATTATCGGGCGTAGTCCTAAAAGCTTATTAGGTTTGCAAGTGACCCCAGGTGTAATAAACTCAGACTACAAAGGGGAAATAAAAATAATGCTTAGCTCACCCCAAAGTATAACTTCTGTTAATCAAGGAGATAGAATTGCTCAGTTGCTTCTCCTTCCCAATTTACATAATTCATTTAAAATGGGTATGCCTCAAGAAGGGAACAATAGAGGATTTTGTTCCACTGACTCAAGTCCCATGGCTTGCTGGGTTCGAGACTGTTCAAGGAGGCCTATGTGTAAAATAAAAATCCAAGGAATAGAAATGGAGGGATTAATAGATACTGGAGCTGACTCTTCCATTATTAATTTACGCCAATGGCCCAAGCACTGGCCTCTGCAAAAAGCTTCAACCAGTTTAAGAGGCTTGGGATATAATAGCCTCCCAGATAAAAGTGCAGTAATTTTAAAATGGGAGGATGATGAAGGCCATAAAGGAACATTTCAGCCTTATGTTTTACCTAATCTACCGGTTACTTTATGGGGAAGAGATATTTTGCAACAAATGGGAGTACACCTTGCAACCAAGCCTGCAGATGTTAAATGTGAAAACCTACAGGGTAATCTTAACCCTAAAAGAACACATTATCAAAAAGTACAGAGTAATCTTAACCCTAAAAGTAATCATTATCATAAAGGAAAAAGATTTTTTTTTTTTCGGGGCCACTGAGAAAATAATTTTGAAAATACCATGGCTTTCTGATAAGCCAGTGTGGGTCCCTCAGTGGCCCCTATCTAAAGAGAAATTACAAGCGGCCCACCTACTATTTCAGGAACAATTAGAAGCAGGTCATATAGAACCTTCCACCTCTCCCTGGAATTCCCCAATATTTGTGATCAAGAAAAAGTCAGGAAAATGGCGATTGTTACATGATCTTAGACAAATCAATAAAACCATGCAAGTTATGGGCCCTACTCAACCTGGACTTCCTAGTCCCGTAGCTATTCCAAAAAATTTTCCATCTTATTACTCTTGATATAAAAGATTGCTTCTTTTCTATTCCCCTACATCCTCTGGATGCCCCCAGGTTTGCTTTTTCCGTTCCTTCTATGAACAATAATGGCCCTGATCAGAGATATCAATGGAAGGTTTTACCACAGGGAATGGCTAATAGCCCCACCATATGCCAAATATATGTGGACAAGGCTATCCAACCCATTAAAAATAAATATCCAAACCTCATGTGTCTACATTACATGGATGATATTTTATTGGCCCACCCTAATCAAAAAATCTTATTTAATATATTCAGTGATGTGGTAGAAAATTTTAAAAAATATGGATTATATATAGCAGAAGAAAAAGTTCAAACCAGATCTCCCATATTATATTTAGGATTTAAAATCATGGATACTTTTGTTAGACCCCAAAAAATTTTAATAAATAAAGAACATTTGACCACCCTCAATGATTTCCAAAAACTACTGGGAGACATTAATTGGCTTCGCCCTATACTAAATCTCACTACTGGCCAACTAAAACCTTTATTTGACATCCTTCGTGGAGATCCTGATCCATCTTCACCACGAACATTGACTCCTGATGCTAGGAAAGCTTTAAAGTTAGTAGAAAAAGCCATCGAAGGAGCTCATTGTGATAGATTTGATTTAACTCAACCGCTGATGTTGATTATTATTTCTTCACAATATACACCCACAGGAGTATTTTGGCAACAAGGGCCTTTATTATGGATACATTTGCCCGTCTCTCCTAAAAGTATAATTGAATCTTATACCTCCATGGTGGCTAAACTTATTCTTCAAGGACTTAAGACTTCTACTAAAATATTTGGCATTCACCCTGCTACTATTATTACTCCCTATTCATCATCACAGATTGAATACTTATGCTTCAATGATAATGATTGGGCTATAGCTAAATGCTCTACTTCTGCAAATTTTGATAATCATCTTCCTAAGTCCCCTATATTATCTTTTTGTATTAATCATCCTATTATATTTCCACAGGTAATAAAAAATCAACCTATTCCTAAGGCATTTAATGTATTTACAGATGGGTCCTCAAATGGTACTGCTACAGTAGTCACTAAAAAAGAAAATATGACTTACATAACTGCACACAAATCAGCTCAACTAGTGGAATTGGAAGCTGTGGTAAGAGCTCTGGAAAATTTTAGGGACCAGCCCGTAAACATTTTTTCAGATAGCCACTATATTGTACAAGCCGTCCCAAAATTAGAGTTAGCAGGACCAATAGCACCTCATACTCCAGCCTTTAAATTGTTTTATCAAATACAAAAACTTTTGTGGGCAAGAAAAGAACCTCTATTCGTAGGCCATATTAGAGCACATACTAATTTGCCTGGTCCCCTCCATGAAGGTAATCAAAAGGCTGATGAACTTACAAAAACAATATTTATACTTTCAGTGCTGCAACAAGCTACTTTATTCCACTCCCAGTTTCATGTCAACAGCACCACCTTGCAACGTAGGTTTAAAATCACAAAGGAGCAAGCCAGAACAATTGTAAAAGATTGTAAATCTTGTATGACACATTTGCCCAATCCTCATTTCGGAGTTAACCCTAGAGGATTAATGCCCAATCATTTGTGGCAGATGGATGTTACTCATGAGCCAAGTTTTGGAAAATTGCGATTTATTCATGTGACCATAGATACATGCTCAGGCATGATTTTTGATTCCTTACATTCTGGAGAAAAAGTTAAAGATGTTACATCTCATTGTTTGCAAGCTTTTGCTGCATTGGGCATCCCCAAAATGCTTAAAACAGATAATGGCCCCGCATATATGTCCTCATCTTTCAAAGAGTTTTGCGCAAAATTCAATATATCCCATAAAACAGGCATCCCATACAATCCTCAGGGTCAGGGCATTATTGAAAGAGCAAACCAAACACTGAAAATTATGTTATTAAAACAAAAAGAAGGAAATTGGAAAAGTCCTAAGGACAGATTGGCAGTTTCCCTGTTTACCTTAAATTTTTTAACTTTAGACTCTAATGGTTATTCTGCTGGAGACAGACATTGGAATCCACACCAACAACATAAACCTTTGGTTTTTCTGGAAGGATGTTCTTTCAGGTACATGGAAGGGTCCAGATCCAGTATTAATTTGGGGAAGAGGATCTGTTTGTGTTTTTCCAAAAGACGAATCCTCTCCAATATGGATACCATCTAGATTATTAAAACAGGTACCACATCAAAATGATCAAGATGAAGTTATTGAAGAATCAAGATTAATAAAAAAGGTACAAAATCAAGAGGACCAAGATGAAGGTACAGAATGATTCCCTCAAAAGAGTCCTTCAAAATATTTCACAACTTAAGTGTCATTCCTCCCGGCCGGGACAAGGAGATCTCTCTTTAGTGTGCACACAATTGTATTTTTTTTTCCTTTTTATACATGTCTTTATGTCTGTACATTTGTCTACATTTCATGTTAATGTGACGTCACAAATATATGTTTGTATGTTTGTTCGTCTGTCCCGTGTAATGTCACAAAGAACAAAGCGCTTATGAAAAAGAAAATATATATATATATATGGATCCAAATAACTTTAATTCAATTTAGGTTAAGAGTATTCAATTTAGGTAAATAATTTTATAAATGAAGGTACTTTCAATTTTGATTTATAGGTGTCCCTTGGACTTCTCTTTAGCAAACAATATGACTAGTGCTATATAACCTGATATTTTGGTGTTTTGACTTAAGATTGTTTATTTGTTATTAACTTCATTTGTTTAATAGCTCATTAATTTCAATTATCTCAACAGGTAAAAGATTGCTCTGTATACAGAGACTCAAGGGTTCCAGTTAACAAATTATTTCTCTAAAGTGCCTTTACCTTTTCTTTAATCTATCTTTAATGCAGTAATTACCCTCAGTCTTTCTTTGTTTTGTTCTAAATATGATATTTTTCCAACTTATGTTTGTAGAAGCTCAACCAGTGATGTGTGTGAACAAAAATCAACTTTAATTTTCAGCTCAACCAGCGATGTGTGTGAACAAAAATCAACTTTAATTTTCTAATCTAATTATTCTATTTTGTAGTTTGACAACTCGCCTCTTGACTCAGTGCTGCAATAGCACTGCCTTTCCTTTAATAATTGATGCTTGAGTTTCTAGGTAGCGGGCCCTGAAGATTTGCCGGTGGCATTGTCTAAACATAAAAAAGACGTCTGCTGCTACAGCTGCAGGGATCGCGGCCGCCGCAAGCATCCCTGCTGCTCAAACATCAAACAACCTCACCAACAGTGTGGCCTCTGCTCTACATGCATGGGGCCTCCTACATCAACATGTTACAACAAATGGACATTTTGATCTTTCATTGTTTGGGACTTTACGGGACAATGCCTTGCGGGTATTTGTCTAGAGAATTCAGTGTGTTACTTGATGGAACTTAGGGCAGCTGATTTGTTTAAACAATTTGATATGCTATGCAATTTGGCTCATCACCAAAAGGCTTGTCGCCTTAAAGCCGCAACATCTCCTCACAATTGGACGGCTGTTAGTCATCATACACAGTCCATCCTAAAGGGCTCCATTGGATGGCTGGTTAGCCAATGACGGGTAAGATCCCCAGAGGGGGACAACCTAAGACAGGCACAGTCGCATGGGACAGTCTCATGTGGCCGACATATCAACCTAAGACAGGAGTCAAGGGCACAGCCTTGATTATCCGATGACGGGTAAGAATGTTGGTTGCACATAGACGTCCTAGAGCATTACCTCTTTTAAAACAAAAAGGGGGAAATGCAGGAGCCCTGTTTGGGGATTGATTTGAATTGCGGTTGACTATGAGCCGTGGAGATTTGGGCTTTGTCGCCTCCCGTAGTCTCACGGGACTTGTTGCGGGATCTCGAGTGACTTGGCCGAAATTGCTGATCGGGTCAGCGCCATTTTTAGTGGTGTGTTTGGCGTGAGTTAGTCGTTGTTAGAACCAGAGAGAAAAGTTATCAGAATAAAAAGCTGTTTGTCTCCAGTTTGCTTCTGAAGTTTTTCCCGCGGCTCCGTTGCTCCAAGCGCTTCAGGCGGCTACAGTGCCCAAAGCATCTCTGCTCTGAAACAAAATTCTCGATATAGAAAACTATGGAATGTTGGTACTTGACACCTCACATGTCCTGTAACTAAAAGAAAAAAAAATCACTGTAAAAGACCTAAGAAAGAAAATCTAGAGGTGAGTTAGGTAGCAATCCAGCCCTAGATAGCTCACCTCCTAGATTTTTTTTTTTTTTTTGTACCAGGGATCAAACCTAGGGGTACTTAATGACTGAGCAACATTTCCACCCTTTTTTATTTTGTTTTCAGACAGGGTCTTGGTAAATTACTTAGGACCTACGTTGCTGAGGCTGGCTTTGAACTCATGATCCTCCTGCCTCAGCCTCCCAAGCTGCTGGAATTACAGGCTTGTGCCAGACCACCTGGCTTCATCTCCCGGATATTTGTCCCTAAAAAGACCCAACATTTTGTGGGCCAGCTCCATTTATTCCCCACATGCACTTCCAGCTTTCTGTTGGGCTGGGAAGCACCCCGAGGCTTCCTGCCTGGGCCCCAGCGTCCTGTGCTGCTGGCGTGCGCCTCACTGAGCTGAGGCCGCAGAAGCCAGAGGCAGCAGATGCCTCTAGGAGAAGGCCACTTCCCCATATGACCGGGCTTCCTGAGCGTTGTCCCCAGTGCAGCCCGACTCAGGGTCAGCTCTTCCATTAGTGGACCCTGAGGTGGAGCTGGGGTGTGGGCTGGGGAAGGGGAGAGTGGGCGGGGGTGAGAGAAAGGTAGAGGGTCCTTGTCTCTGTTACCCGGCCTGTGTTTTTAACTTGCTTCCCACCACAGGAGTGTTCCTGGGGCTCTGGGTCTGTAAGCTCAGTAGCCTGCACCAATTCCCCCCCCAGTCGGGACTCTTCCCTGTAACAGGATTTTTCGTATACTTCAGGCATGGGCCGCACTTACTGGAAGATCTAAGCACACAGCTTTTTCGACTCCAGGAGAAGCTTTGGAAGTGAAGGTGCCCATCCCACCCCGCGTGGCCTTGGCCGAGGCTGATGCACTTCCAAAGCTTCACCTGCAGACAGGCCACCTGTGCCTCTGCCACTCTTGAACTCCACATGCCACCGTGGTAATCCACACGGCACCGTCCTGCCACTGAACCCAAGGAGCATCCAGAACCTTCCCCAAATGGCGCCTACCTTGGCTGGGCTGAGTCACCCACCACTTCTTTCTCTCTTTAGGTGAGACCCCGGGATTATTTTCACTGCTGTGTAATGCTATTTTATATCTAAATAGAACAATTCAACTATATATTTTAATGTTGATGATATTTTATTTATTTTTATTTATTTTTTTTTTGTGGTACCAGGGATTGAACTCAGGGGCACTCGACCACTGGGCCACATCCCCAGCCCTTTTTTGTATTTTATTAGAGACAGGGTCTCACTGAGTTGCTAAGTGCCTCGCCATTGCTGAGGCTGGCTTTGAACTCGCGATCCTCCTGCCTCAGCCTCCCAAAGTGCTGGGATTACAGGCGTGCGCCACCGCGCCCGGCTGATATTTTATTTTTGCCAATGTGTTCTTATAGTCAAACATGTTGCTGTGAACACTCTATCAGTCGGGACCCAGTGAAGGGGGGACAGGTTCACAGTGAGGAACTGTGAACACGTGATTGAGTCCCAGGGAAGGAGCTGAGCATTGCAACACTAATGAGCAATCAAAGAAGCAGCTGAGAGTGTGGGAGTGGGAAGTGAGGTTCGGCCTCTGCATCTGAGGGAGAGGACCAGGAGGAGCCCTGATGCAGGCGCGCCCCGCCTGCCGGGACTCATCCCGATGGGGACGTGGGCGCCAGCCGGTGCAGACACGTGCTGGAGGGTCCGGTGCAGCTGGCCCACGAGGGTCCCAGGGAAATGGCACTGGCCCCGCCGGGCCCCGCAGGCTGCTGCGCTCAGCGGCACAGGAACGAAGCCCCTTCCTGAGGTTTGGCAGTGAACTTCCAGGCTTCTGCTTCAGATGGCGCCTCCGAACCAGCTGGCCAAGGGCCATCTCCGCTGCCTCCCAGCAAGGTCAGGCGAGGACCCACCGCGGATGCCGATCTCACACCGGGACACAGGTTTTCCAGGGCACGTGCCTGTCTATCAGAGCACGTGTGAGTGTTGCTGTAAAAATGAACTAATGGCTTCCAAGATTATTTACCACTCTACCTTACAGGATGTGAAACCCAACATCACCGCGTTTTAGTTTTCCATACTCGTGGTTAACGAGAAGGCTGAACTTAGTTCCATATTTCTTGGACGTTCCTAGACTCCCTTCTGTTCCTTGACTCCTTCTGTCTTTCCCTCCGTTTTCTAATGTGTGTGCACACGATGCCTTTGTCATCCTTATCAGTTTGCTACATGTTAGGAAAATCAGCCCTTCTCAGTTACACGTTTGGCAAGGGTTTCTGCCAGTAGTCAACCTCTTTATGGTACCTTTTAGTTGAAAGGATTTATCAATTAAGTGTAAACTAAGTTTCCCTCCTGTTTTAGGTAAGATATCTTCATTTGCAACAATGAAAATATGCTACCATATTCCTTCCAACAGTTTCTAAAGTTTCAATTTTGCATTCATTTTTGTAATCCACTTGAGATTAATTTTGAGGAGAAGCTATGATAGCAGCAAGGATGCGTTTTGCTTTTTTTCCTGTAATATGGATACTGTGGCTGGGTACCATCTATTGGAGGGTCCTTCCCAGAACCCTTCCTCCTGGCTTAGCTGCAGTGAGCTGGCTCTACAGTCCCTCGTGTTCTGTGTCAGGGCCGACTGCTCCTGTCTTTTTGTGCTGAGGTGTTCATGTCAATCAATCAGTGCGATCCCATGTCTCCTGAAGCAGCAAGCATCATCGTGGTAGGAGTCTGACAGAAACTTTCAAGAAGCCTGATACAAACAGTTGTGATGTACACATAGCGACAGTATGGAATCACACTCTCCAGACTTTATAAATTTTAAACCCCACCATTCTTTGACTATCTGCAAGGATGAGGTCTCCCGCGTAATGCTGAAGGGATAGGAGAGGACTATTAATGAGCTCATGAATTAATGCTCTGCCAGTAGGTTCAGTCTCCAGGTGTTTGGGGATGAAAAGTTTTCTGTTTCAAATGTTACTTTCTTTCCTAGTTTGCTACAACTGTTTCTTGCAAACCATTACTAAATGCCTTAAGCCATTCCTCAGGAGATGCTGGGATGATCACATACTATTTATCTTTTATGAATTAATTATATACTTATGGTGGGTTACACATATATTTCCAAATGTTCATCTAACCTTGGACTCCAGAAGTAAGCCCGGCCAGAACATAATAAATTTTCTCTGGGTTTTGTCTACTAACATTTTAAAAGGTTTTTAGATATGTCTGTGGTCTTGCTAACCAGTGATTTCTTGCTTCTCATTCCATTGTCTGAACATGACATCAAGGGTCAAATAATTTCACAAAATTAATCAAGCAAGATTCTCTGCTTTCTGTCCTGTGGAAGTATCTAGATAATATATGAGCCTGTGTTTTCTTCTGAGACTTTGGTTTCAATTATTTTGCCTGAATTTAGTTACTGGTTATAAAACTATCTGGAATTTTATTCCATTCTTTACTGACATTTTCATGAAGAAAAAGAAGGAAAAGGAAAAGAAAAACAACCAGAATTGCTAACTGTAAAAAGCACTTGAATTTTCCAGATGCAGAGCTCTGATTCAAAATACATCAAAGCAGAATAATGACCCACAAATGTCCTGCACTAGCACAAAAGATTCCCATCCCAGAAATGGAAATCACACACAGCTCCAACCCAGAGGTCACTGTCTTGATTTTTTTATTTTTAAACCCATCTGTGAGCAAAGTGTGCTGGAGGTACCTCTTGTCTTCTGGACACCTTGAAACTAGGCCAAGGCAGGTATCTCCTGGAGTCCAGTTTCCATGACATTTTTTGATGGCAGCTTTAAGGGTCACCCACTCCTGTGCCTTTGGGTTCCCCATATGAGCAAGCTGGTAAGAAAACCTGGGTGCTCCCCCTTGATGCTGGGGGATTCCAAGGCAGGCAGGCCCCTGCCACACAGGGAAGCCCCATCTGGTGGCTCCCATAGGCTAGAAGCCCCGGTAGGCTCCTTGCTCCGCTTCCTCAGGTGCCTTGAACAGGTCCAGGAGACCTGTAAATAACACACTTTAACACCTCCTCAGCGTGTGCAACACAGTCCGTCTCCCATCTAAACCAAAGCTTAGGGGAGGGTCTTTCCTTTCCCTGCAGGTGTCAATGATGGGGTGTCATTGCCATATCCCATTGGGCTTGTTTAACTTGGAAAGAAATTGTCTAGCTGTGTGGCAAAGTAGCTATGCCAGCGCCATCCCCAGTCGATATAACAGAGCTCCAAATTCTTCTCGCCAGCACTTGTCATTATCTCTCTTTTTTTTTTTAAGATTATAGCTACTCTAATGTGATACAATGGTCACTTTGTGGATTTCATTTGTATTTTCTTCATAGCTAATGACATTGGAATCCTTCCATTGACCATTTGAGATTTAATTATTTAGTGTTTGATAAAATATTCATTTACATCTTTTGCCTGTTTTAAAATTGCACTATTTTTCTCCTTATTAGTGACTTGAAAGAGTTCCTAATGTTTTCTGGATATGAGTCCTTTAGCAGATCTATGATTTTCAAGTATTATCCCTGGTTTTTGCTTGACTTTTTATTTTCTAAGTGGCATCTCTGGAAGTGCAGACATTTGACTTTTTCCAAAGTCTAGCTATCAATGTTTTGCTCTTATCACTTGTGTTTTGGACACCAGCCTGCCAATGCTTTGCCTAACCATAAAAGGTCACCCGTTTCCTCCTTTTAGAAATTTTATAGAATAAGCTCTTCTGCTTAGATATGTGATTTATTTTAAGTCACCTTTTGTAAATTATTTGAGATAAGAGGGTAATTTCACTTGTAAAAAGTTGTGATTAATTGTGATTAATGATGCGTATTAATGGAGCACTGTGTGATAGTCCAGCACAGCACACAGTGTGCACCGATCAATCCAGGGCTGTCAGCATTTCCTCCATTACCATCTCTCCATGTTCGGAGCCCTCCAGCTCCTCTCTTCTAGATCTTCACAACTGTGTCACAGGTCATGGGGACTGCTGTCATCCCACTGTGCTGTGAACACCTGCAGCCCTTCCTTTTGCCTACCCGTGCTTGCTTCCCATTACCAGCCTCCCTCCTCCTGCCCTTCCCCACCCTTCCAGGCCCACAGAGGTCAGTTCACAGCTCCCACCCGTGAGAGTGCGTGTGGCGTTTGCTCATGTCTGGCTTCTCTCACGTCGTGTCCTCCAGTTCCAACCCTGGTGCTGCAAATGACAGGGTCTCACCCTTTCATAGGACTAATAGTACCCCGTGCATGTTCCCTATTTCTTTATCCTTTTCTCTGTTGGTGGGCATCTGGGCTGAGGCCAAGAGTTGGCTGTGAATAGTGCTGTGATGGCTGTGGGTGTGTGCAGCGTCTCTTGGCGTGCTGACTAGAGTCCTCGGGTCCGTGCGGGAGTGGAACAGCTGAGTCACGTGCAAGCTCCAGCTCTGGCTCCTGCGGGGCCTGCCTCCCGCCCTCCAGGATGACTGTACTCATTTGTGTTCCCACCACTCAGGTGTCAGGCTCCTTCCCCGTGCGCTCACCACATTTGCTTCCCCCACCCACCAAGCCCCTTTCTGCTTTTAACAACAGCTGTTCTGACAGGTGATGGCTCCCATTGTAGTTTGCATTTGCATTTCCTGGTGGCTCACGATGCTGAGCATAGTGTTCATGTATTTGCTGCCCTTCCTTCCGAGTTTCTTTCCTTGGAGGTGATGTTCAGACCATCTGCCCCTGGATGCCACCGTCTCAGGACTCTGTTTACTTCAGGCTTCATTCTCCCTCCAGCCCAGTTCCAGGGCCACTCACCCTCAAACTCAGCCATTGGCCACGCTCTTCGTGGAGAAGGTGGTGAAAGCTGAGGACCTCTGTGTGGCCATCTGGCCCTCGAACTTCTGTTTTAACACATTTTTTACTTTGGTAAAAAGCAAAATGTGCCATCTTAAGCATTTTCCAGTGTACCATTCAATAATATTAAGGTTATTCTTGTTTTAATGAAGCATCTCCAGACATTTTCATCTTGCAAAACAGAAACTCTACATGCAGTGAACAACGGTTCCCTTATTTCTAGCTCCAGAACCCTGATAGCCACCCTTTTCCTTTCTGTCTTTATGGATGTGACCATTCTAGGAAAATCCTGAAGTCAGAATCACACAGGATGCAGCTTTCTATGTCTGGCTGTTCTTCAGGGTTCAGCCGTGATGCAGAAAGTGGCAGAATTCCCTTTCTTTTAAGACTCAATGAATGACATTTCATTGTATAAACCATATTTGGCTTAAAGGGTCTAATTTTATGTTTATTCTTTGCATTTGTGAATGTAATTTCCCGCACGATTTGTTGAAAACTCTACTTTCCATTGGGTTGTCTTTGCGCACTGTGGACAGCCCTGAGACTGAGCGAGAAGCTTGTTTCTTGTGCTGTTCTGAAGATCTCCCTGCCTCTCATCTGATGCCGTGCGGGGGAGAAGATTTTATGCTGAATGTCACAATGCGATTCTTTATGTGGCAAGGCAATAGATGGGTTCTTTTATTGCCTATTTGTCCACGAATATCAGAACAAAATCTCAAGGTGCAGGCCACTGGGGACTGGTGGATGCCACAGGAGAAAATCTTGGAGGCTGTGTTCCTGCTCCTGTTCCCCAGGGCTTTTCCTCGAGTGGCACCTGTGTGGCCCCTTCACAGTGATGCTTTGACTGCGTCACTTGTAGGACCAGTTACTCTGCCATTTAATCTTCCAGATATGAGATTTCCAGAACATTTTTTCTTTAATGTCTAGCTCTACAAAATGTACCCAGGTTGCACTGTGAACTAAACATGCATCTTCTCCAAGATGATAAAAATCATTCCATTTCTTGACTAACTCTCCATGTGCATTGGCTTCAACATCTGCTTTTATTATATTAGATTCGCATTTCATCTATTTTCATGATAGCTGTTAGAATTTATTAGGACAAGAAGTTACTCCGGAACGCCATGGTAGAAAGGGATGGTACCACATGGCGTGGTAGGGGACAAAAGGACAAGGGAAAGGGAAGGGAGGACAAGGACAGGAACAAGCACGAACAGAGAGCGATTTCAGTCCGCGGGTGGCTTAAATAGAGTGGGGGGTCAGAGAGCCCCCCTGGAGTGAGTCCTTGCCTTATAGGCTACCAGAGGTCAGGAGGTAGTGGCCAGGGCACCTGCTGGTCAGTTTTTTTTTTTTGGTCACGTTGAGGATCCTGGGAGCCTGAGGATCCTGGGAGTTGTAGTTTTTCACAGGACACCTGAAGAGGTGTGGCCTTCTGCCTGGAGGCGCAGCTTCTGCCTGGACTCCAACATTCCCCCCTTTTTGATTTCTTAGGAAGCGGGGCGTCGTGTTTCAATCTGGCTGCTTCAGAGCTGAAGTGGGGCGATGTGGGGTAGTTTTTAGGGGGGAGATGTGGGCAGGCAGGTCCAGCTGGAGGGTGGAAAAAAAAAAAATTCCAGGAGATAGGCGTGGAAAAGATGAATCTGTCCAGGTATGGGATGGATGAAGTTTCTTTGAAGCCATATGTCGGTGAGGGTGTCAAATCAGGCTTTTGCAGAAAGTCACTGAGGGAGTCAGCCGGAGAGCATGTAGAAATTGTGGGTCTTGTGAGTTTGCAGGTAACACTATTATGGAAGCAACAAAAGGAAAGAAGGTGAGATGGATTATTGTCCATAGGCCTGTGTTCCACCAGGTGGGACTTACGGTGAAGAGGCCAATGGAGAGTGCGAAACACATCACAATGAGCATCAGGTGGCAGCATAAGGGCAGGACTCAGCAGGGCTCTCTGGTTGGAAAGTCATCCGTTGATTTTTTTAACAGTTGATTGTCCCTGAGAAAAACTGGTTAGAGGTTTAAAACAAGAAAAACAGAGAAGATTATTTTGAGTTGGTATTGGGGACACGAGAGAAACGAATTTTTAAGGGATCAGTGGGACTGGAAGAGCAAGTATATTGAGGTAGTTGTTTGTCTTCTTTTTGTGGATCTTCAGTTGGTTGAGCTGCTGGTTTTAGTCTGGAAATATGAATCCAAGAAGTTAAATTTCCTGAGGTTTCACGAAGCTTAGCAGCTGTGGGTGTGCACAGCACAACCTGGAAGGGGCCTGTCCACTTTGGGACAAGGGAGACCGATTTTGTGTCTTGTGGAGGGGAGAAATATACCCAAGAACCGGGTGTTAATGGGAATGAAGCAGTGAGTCTACCTGGGTCAGGTAGAATGAAATCTTGGCATGTCCATATCTGATGTCTGATGAAGGATAAGAGAGGAGAAGAGAGATCTTTGGGTAAGGGTCCCTGAGTTGGGGAAACTCCAGGTGGAAGAACTGGTCGCCCAAACATAACCTCAAAAGGGGATAATAAGGAAGGTTTCTTTGGGAGGACTCGAAGCCTGAAGAGCGCAAGGGGAAGTAATTTGACCCAGTCTAAGCGAAGTTCTAGGGAGAGTTTAATCAGAATATTTTTAAGAGTTCTGTTGGTCCTCTCTACCTTTCCTGAAGACTTGGGGTGATATGATGTGAAAGCGCCAAGGAATGTTGAGAGAAGTAGAAACACTTTGGGTAACAGAAGAGACAAATTCAGGCCCGTTGTCAGACTGGATGGACATGGGCAACCCAAAGCGAGGAAGAATTTCTGAGACTAGAATAGAAGCTACTGTGGAGGCCCTTTTGTTGGAAGTAGGGAAGGCCTCCACCCATCCAGAGAAGGTGTCTACCAAGACCAGGAGATATTTATGTCTCCGGACAGTTGGCATGTTGGTGAAGTCTATCTGCCAATCGGCTCCTGGAAGTTGACCTCGAGCTTGGTGAGAAGGAAATGTTCCTGGTTTAAGGGGGGTATATGGGTTAGTGCGCTGACATGCTGTGCACGTGGAGGTGAGTTGATGGAGAAACTGTGTGTCCTCTGGAGTCAGGGTGAGGAAAGAGGTAGCAAAAGTTTTGAGGGCCTGGGGGTTAGGATGGAATAGAGAATGGAGATAGGAGAGGATTGACTGTACTGAAGGAGACGTGGAGGTTTGAGTAGTGGATTGGACTGGAGCTAGGAGAGAAGGAGAAGATAGTGCTGCTTTCCTTGCTTCCCTATCAGCCTTCGTGTTTCCCTGAACTATGGGAGAGTCTCCACTTTGGTGTGAAGGACAATGGGAAATTCCTATTAATTTGGGCAGAAGAGAGGCTTGTAAAAGTTTTGATATTAATTTAGAATTAGTAACTGTAGACCCTTTTGTGGTCAGGAGCCCTCGTTCCTTCCAAATTGCTGAATGGGAAAGCAAAATATGGTAAACATATTTTGAGTCTGTGTAAAGGGTGAGGTTTTGGTCAGCTGCTAATTCAAAGGCACGACTAACAGCTGTTAGTTCAGCCTGTTGATTCGTAGTGTTGGAAGGGAGGGGGGCTGCCTCAATGACCTCTGATAGGGAGACTACAGCGTAACCGGCAAAACGTTGCCCATCCTTAAAGAAAGAGCTGCCATCTGTGAACCAAATTAGGGAAGAGTCAGGAAGTGGTCCCTCTTGGATGTGTGAGGGGTGAGGGATTAGGGCCTCAAGCATCTCTATACAATCATGCTCTGGGGGTTTTGAGGAGACTGGGAGGAGGGAAGCTGGGTGTAAAGAGGAACAGGGTTGGAAAGAGATTGAAGAGTCGTTTAGAAAGGAAACTAGGAGAGAGAGAACACGACAGGGTGGGAGAGTTTGAAGGCTCTTATAGGTTAGTAAATCTTTTAAATGGTGAGGAGAGGCAATAGTGATATGAGCACCAAAGGTCAGCTTTTTTGATTCCTGTAGGAGTAGGTAAGTAGCAGCCAGAGCCCGTAGACAGGGGGCCCATCCGCGAACAGTGGGGTCAAGTTGTTTAGAGAGATAGGCAACTGGGGCAAAGGTGGGGCCCTTGAATTGTCCTAGAACACCGAGAGCTAAGCCCTTCATTTCATGGACATAAAGGGTGAATGGCTGGAGAAGGTCTGGGAGATGAAGGGCTGGAGCCTGTGATAGTGCCCGCTGTAGATGTTTAAACTCAGCCTGAATGTTTTTGGGGAGGAACTTTTCCTCTATCTCTTTAGCTGCCTCATATAGGGGCTTTGCATAAAGAGAAAAATTGGGTATCCAGGCACGAAAATATCCCGCTAGGCCTAGGAAGGAAAGAATCTCTTCCTTAGTCTTGGGACACGGGAGCTCTTTGATGAGAGCCTTTCTGTCTAAAGTAATGGCCTTTGACTGATGGGAAATCTGAACTCCTAGGTAAATTACCTGGGTCTGAGCAAGTTGCACTTTAGATGGGGAAACACGATACCCACGAGAGGAGAGAAAGTTTAAAAGAGTGAAAGAGTCTTCACGAGCTGTGAAAAAGGAGGGGCTGCAAAGGAGAAGATCATCTACGTACTGTAGGAGAGTGGAGTCAGAGAATTTAAGGTCTTTGAGGTCAGCAGCCAGTGTCTGTCCAAAGATGTGAGGGCTGTCTCGAAAACCTTGAGGAAGGACTGTCCAAGTCAGTTGTTGGGACCGTTGCGTGTCAGGGTCAGTCCAGGTGAAGGCGAAGAGGTCTTGTGACTCCTGGGCTAAAGGGACCGTGAAAAACGCATCTTTAAGGTCAATAACTGAAAAATAGGTAGATGTAGAAGGAATTAGGGAAAGAATAGTATAAGGATTTGGGACCACGGGGTGTATAGGCCTGACAGCCTCGTTGATGAGACGAAGATCTTGGACCAACCGATATGTGCCATTGGGCTTCTGAATTGCCAAAATAGGAGTATTGTAAGGGGAATGGGTGGGTCTGAGGAAACGTTTTCGCAAAAGGTCTGAAATAATGGGTTGGAGACCTCTAAGGCTGGTGGCTGGAAGTGGATATTGGGCTCTGTTAGGGAAACACCGAGGATCTTTAAGGAGTATTTTTATGGGGTCGCACTGAGCAAGGGAGGGAGTCTGAGTATCCCAGACTTTAGGGTCTACCAGGTCAGTAGGGGCAGGGTACTGGGAGGTGTCTGTATCAGCCGAGGGCTGGGGATTTGTATCGGTAGGGGGTTGGGAGGTTTCCTCAGAGGCATTAGTGGCCTCTAACACCGTAAGGAGAAAGACAGAGGTGGAGATGGAGTGAGACGAATTAGGGAGCACGGCTAAACTAGGCAGATTAGAGAATGTAATTGAGGCCTCAAATTTGGCCATTATGTCTCGGCCCAGTAGAGGCACAGGACATTGAGGTATTACTAAGAATTGATGGGTGAATAGGTGGTGATGAAGCCAGCAAGACAGCATAGGAGTCTTGCGGGGGCGAATAGCATTTCCCTCTACCCCGACAATAGGGGATGGTGCTATAGTAGTGGGGCCCCAGAACTCCTTCAAGACTGAGGAAGTGGCTCCTGTGTCCAGCAGGAAGTTTATGGGGCGGCCATCAACAAGGAGGGTAACCCTGGGCTCTTGTATGGCGATGTCAATGGTCGGGAAAGGAGTCCCTGGGCCCTGTCAGTCCTCTGTAGCCAGTGCCAGCAAGTTGGGGTTTGTGTCTGGTCCAGCCCCCCTGCGGGGATTGGGGCAGTCAACACCCCAGTGTCCCATCTCGGAACATTTAGGGCATGGACGTTTAGGGACCCTGGGATTAGGGCAGGCTCTTGCCCAATGTCCTTCCTTCCCGCACCTGTAGCAAGGCCCTGGGGGTTCCCCTTGTATGGACTTATGAGCCCCTGTTCTCGAGGCCTGAGCATCAGAGCTCCGAAGGGCCTGAGCCAGCATTTGAAGGTCATGCTTCTGAAACTTGCGACGTTCCATCTCTTCTTCTCTATTATGAAATGCCTTAAAGGCTGTAGCCAAAATCTCAGTCTGAGGAGTTGCAGGCCCCTGTTCTAGCTTCTTTAACTTAGCCCTTATGTCGGGGTAACTCTGGGATATGAAATAAGTCATAAGGACTTGACGCCCTCCTTGAGATTCTGGATCTAAATTTGTAAAACGTTGGAGGGTTTTCGTGAGCCGATCAAGAAACTCAGAGGGAGTTTCTTCCCTTTTTTGAAAAATTTCCCGTAGCTTATCAAAATTGACAGGTTTTTGAGCTGCTCGCCTAAGGCCCGCAACTATGCACGTGATAAACTGGTCCCTTAAGGTTATGCCCCTTGACGAATTATAGTCCCAATTCGGTTTTCCCTCGGGCACTACTTCGGGACCAATGGGAAAGTCTGGATTAGTTCTATTATTCTCATCTGCATAGCCTCGTGCCTGTTCCCAGACTCGTCTGCGTTCTTCTGGGAGTAAGGTATTTGCTAAAATGACATATGCATCATTAAATGTAAGGTCATATGTTTGAGTGACCCATTGGAATTCCTTTAAGTATGTTGTGGGATCTGTCGTATAAGAACCCAGCCGTTTTTCAACCTGCGATAAGTCTGTCATTGAAAACGGGACATGAACTTTAATTACTCCCTCTGCCCCTGCTACCTCCCGCAAAGGCGCTATGGTCTGTGTCATCTGTTCTGTCTGTTTTTTTGAACGGGTGATACGGGGACTGAAGTTGGGATTAGACGGCGTGATAGCCTGTGGGTTTGGAATTGGCTCTGAAACTGCACTGGGAAAAGTTGCAGGAGCGGCGGAGGAATCAGGAAGTATAGTCGGCGCGGAATTCGCGAGGGGAGGGGGTGAATCCGTCGCAGGGGATGACGTAGGAGGAGGAGACGGAAGAGGAGGGTCTAAAGGCATGGTCGGGGCGGAAGAAGATGGCGGATCTATGAGGGGCGGAGCCGAGGGTGGAGTAGGGTCTCGGATGGAGAGGGTCGGGGCGGAAGAAGATGGTGGATCTATGAGAGGCGGCGCGGAGGGTGTAATGGGGTTTTTAGGTTGGTGGTAAGGAGGCGGCCGAACCTCTAACCCTGGGTCGAAGTCCGGGTCATCTGGGGATGGCTCCTTGGGTCGGCATGGGAGGAGGGCTGAAGCATTGCCGGCGCGAGCATTGAGGGAGGGGTTTCGACTGAGGAGCAGAAACGCGTCAGCGTAAGGTAACTCCTCCCACCGTCTCGATTGCCGGCAGAAATCAAACAGCTGTTGTAAAGCATCTGGGTCCACTGAACCCATGCAAGGCCATCGATCTGTCAAAGGATATTTTGGCCAATCGCGAGTGCATAGTGTAACTAATTTTTGTGGTTTTATTTCAGAACTCAGGCCTAGATTGATCAAATTATCTAGGAGAAGCTGTAGCGGGCAGTCAGTTGGGCGCGAGTGGGATGAAAAGAGCCATGACCAATAGCGACTGACTGCTAAGCTGAAGAGTAAAATTACCATCAGGGTAGAAAATAAAGTAATTAAGTTACACTCAATTGATATAGGCTGTCTTAATTCTTCTAGAAGGGACGAAGGGGTTTCGGTTTCGGTTTGGGGTACTGACGAGAGAAGCGTGCCCATATTGTAAGCCGCGGAGTGGGGGTCTGGCCTGCGCGTGTAGGGACGCTAGGCTAAGAAGATCTGAGGAGGCTAGCATCGGGACCAGGCTGGGAAAGTGTTGTAGCCGCAGCTTTGGCGGCAGAAGTGTGTGTGTGTGTGGGGGGGGTAGGCCGCAGACGTGCAGCCGGGACCTAAACTGACCGGGTAATCGGAAATTTAACTGGAAAGGGAGGTGGAGAGAGCTCTATGAGGTCCACTTTCAACCTTGAAGGTTTAGGTGGGGTGCGATCCTCCCCTCGTGAGCCAGAGGGTGGGGCTGCCGGACGTTCAACGGTCAGCTTCCACCGTGTGTGGCCCCTCGGGTTTAGAGCTCTTAAAATGGAAGGGGCTTACCCATTTGGCGACTTGGCGATGGAAGGTCAACGGCGGTTGGGGGATGGGTGTAAGGGTTGTCCACGGAGGTAGCTTATTGTCCTCTGAATTCTGACGTGCCCCGCGTGGGCGCCAAAATGTTAGAATTTATTAGGACAAGAAGTTACTCCGGAACGCCATGGTAGAAAGGGATGGTACCACATGGCGTGGTAGGGGACAAAAGGACAAGGGAAAGGGAAGGGAGGACAAGGACAGGAACAAGCACGAACAGAGAGCGATTTCAGTCCGCGGGTGGCTTAAATAGAGTGGGGGGTCAGAGAGCCCCCCTGGAGTGAGTCCTTGCCTTATAGGCTACCAGAGGTCAGGAGGTAGTGGCCAGGGCACCTGCTGGTCAGTTTTTTTTTTTGGTCACGTTGAGGATCCTGGGAGCCTGAGGATCCTGGGAGTTGTAGTTTTTCACAGGACACCTGAAGAGGTGTGGCCTTCTGCCTGGAGGCGCAGCTTCTGCCTGGACTCCAACAATAGCTTTGCCCCAAAGGCCTGGAGCTTTGGTTGTGGCAGACCTGTTTCCCTTTCTCAGTCCTACAGCATCTCTGCTCACCAGGTAGAATCTGTCCCTTTGGCTACTTCCAAGAGTTACTTTTTTTAAATTTAGATTTTAGAACAGTTTTCTCTAATTCTTTTTGTATATCAAAAATCTGTATCGCTCTAATAATCGGATTTAATAACAAATGAATAAAACGCCCACAGAATTAACAATGAGTTAATGAGTTAACTTCCTCCCACACAGGTTCACGGTTCCCATTGCTGGTGCCACTCCTAAACCTGGTTCACTGTTCTGTTTATTTTCATTGTAGAATGTACTTGAACTTTCCTTGAGAACTCTCTTCAGGACATTTTGGGCAAAGATACATCAAACTCAGTTGTTTCCTTCTCTCATGTGCCTCATGGACATAGTCCTACTATCTTCCCCCATATTTGGCAATTTTTAAAATTATTACCAGGTTCTTTGTCTTATTCGTACTGTCAGGGAGCTCTGCTCTGCTCACAGCTCTTGTTTTTTTTCTTTTTCCACATTTTTTATTGGTGATCAGAGCCATACATAATGGTGGGATTTGTAGCTAAATATTCATATGTGCACACAATAGAACAATATAATTTGGCCAATGTCACGGTTCTTGTTTTTCACACCGAGGCAGCTTGAGGCAGCCACAGAACTCAGAATAACAGGAGGGAAGACCTTCCCTACTGACGTGGGCTCTGAGTCTTGCAGGCTGAGTGGCCACTGGCTGCCCTGCACAGAGGCAGCAGCTAGCCTTCCCGGCAGACTGAGCAGCGGGGTCAGGCTGAGGAATGCTGAAGGCTCAACACTCAGGATTCCTGGCCTCAGGGCACAGAGGCAAAGAGGGATCAAAGAACAGGTAAAAAAATGTCAGGTCTTGATGGACCTTCAGGTCATGCTAAGAAGTTTAGCTCATCCGAAGTCAGTAAGATTTACTCTCAAGTTTTAAAGAGAAGCATGAACTGATCCTATTTGCATTTAAAAGATCATTTTATCCACAGTATCATGAATACATTAGGAAGACACAGGGCTGAAGACAGGAATGATTCTTGCAGCTGTTACCATAGTTCAGATGTGAAAACTAGTGAGTTTCATATTTTAATTGAATAAAATGATACCAAAATCCTGTACTGGACTCAGGTCCCTGCTACTGTTCTCAAAAGCTTTGATCCCCCTCTGGTGCTGACCAGAGCTCTGGGGAAATGGTTCCAAGCAAATTGCTGCATTCACATGTCTCAAGTGGCGCAGGCCAGCGTTCTGGGAAACAGGAGTCAGACCGGGTGGAACTAACTGTGAGGGCGACATGAAGATTGGACCCTCCAGTGGGAGGGGAAGCCGCAGCAGCCCCGGGGGACACACAAGGACAGCGTCTGAGCACACGGCACGGCTCCTGCAGCGTGCGGTGGGCGCCATCTCCAGTGACAGCCCTTCTGTGAGGGTGACCTGGCAGGTCAGATCCAGGAGAGAGCAGGCAGGAAGCCCTGAGTGTCTGGGAGAGGGTTTGGAGTCCTCAGTCCTCGGAGAAGACAGGCCCTTGGTCCAGATGCCTCCAGTGCAGCCCCACAGGAGCGGAGAGCCCCGAGGCCCGTGAGCGTGGCTTCCGAATGCTCACCTTTCACACCAGCCCCAGTGTTAGAATTTAGGCAAAGTTTCTTACGCAGGGAATGCCATTTTAATAAAAGGGAAGTTTATTAGGGGCCACGCGTGGAAGGGGGAGAAAAAGAGAAAATGGGGAACGGACGGGAACAGGGGCAAGCGCGAACAGAGAGCGATTTCAGTCCGGGGGTGGCTTAAATAGAGTGGGGGGTCAGAGAGCCCCCCTGGAGTGAGTCCTTGCCCTATAGGCTACCAGAGGTCAGGAGGTAGTGGCCAGGGAACCTGCTGGTCACAAAGCACCTGGGGAGGTGTGGCCTTCTTCCTGGAGGCGCAGCTTCTGCCTGGACTCCAACATTCCCCCCTTTTTGATTTCTTAGGAAGCGGGGCGTCGTGTTTCAATCTGACTGCTTCAGAGCTGAAGTGGGGTGACGTGGGGTAGTTTTGAGGGGGGAGATGTGGGCAGGCAGGTCCAGCTGGAGGGTGGAAAAAATTTCCAGGAGATAGGCATGGAAAAGATGAATCTATCCAGGTATGGGATGGATGAAGTTTCTTTGAAGCCATATGTCGGTGAGGGTGTCAAACCAGGCTTCTGCAGAAAGTCACTGAGGAAGTCAGCGGAGAGCATGTAGAAATTGTGGGTCTTGCGAGTTTGCAGGTAACACTATTATGGAAGCAACAAAGGGAAAGAAGGTGAGATGGATTATTTTCCATAGGCCTGTGTTCCACCAGGTGGGACTTACGGTGAAGAGGCCAATGGAGAGTGCGAAGCACATCACAATGAGCATCAGGTGGCAGCATAAGGGCAGGACTCAGCAGGGCTCTCTGGTTGGAAAGTCATCCGTTGGTTTTTTTAACAGTTGATAGTCCCTGAGAAAAAACTGGTTAGAGGTTTAAAACAGGGAAAACAGAGAAGATTATTTTGAGTTGGTATGAGAGAACACAAAAAACATAAGTACTGAATAAATGTTGCAGCATCTGGAACATGTTAATGTATATCATGGAGTTAATTTAAATTTTTAACATGTATAGAGTTATCAGGGATGTAAACACAACACTTCACTTAGGGCTGAAGTTACCTTTGCTTCTAAAATGTTCAGAAATGGTTGTGCATCTGTTTTAACTGTTACTGGATGTCTAGGATGAAATTTGTCAAACCGACTTTTGTTATGACCATTGGTAAGAGTCAGCTGTTTCTGATGGGAATCTTGGGGAAACTTGAGAGCAGATTTTCTGCTTGGTGCCTTCTGTAAGGATGGGTCCAGGTCTTGCTTGACCTTGTGGCTTTCCTCAGAAGCCTTAGGGATGTTTCTCCCTTTTTATGGACCCTCCTTTTAGCAAGAGCACTGATTGGCTTTTCCTCTATCGGTCTCATTTATCTCTCTTATCGGGAGATCATGTGACCCAGAGATGCAAAGCTTTGTAGAGATGTTTCTTCTTCCCTCACAGGCAGACTCTGGGAAAAGAACCAAATACTGGTCTTTTTGGCTCTTTTGATTAATTTAAAGTTTGATCTTAGCCATCCAGTAAGCTAATCTTAAATTAATGTTTATAAACTTACAGTAGCCGGGGTCTGTGGTATCTATCTGTCTTGATGGTTCTTGAAGTTCAGGTGTTTAAGTTTTGAAGTTGATTTCTGTTAACATATTTGAGCTTTTAAGAACACTAGTTGACAAAATATCACATTTTAGAACAAATTAAAGAAAGGTTGAGAGCATTTATCTGGCAAAATATTACAATTAGAATGGACTAAAGAAAGGCTGAAAGCATTTAACTTTTTGTGGGAAAGTAATAACTTGAATTTAGGAAAAATATTTTTATGGGGTCACACTGAGCATGGGAGGGAGTCTGAGTATCTCAGACTTTAGAATCTACCAGGTCAATGGGGGCGAGGTACTGGGAGGTTTCTACATCAGTCGAGGCTGCATCGGTAAGGGGTTGTGAGGTTCCCGCTGTCTTGTTACATGTGTTACCGTGCTGTAGACTGCTGAGACAGTAGGAGTGAAGATTTGGTCTTTAGGAAGCTGTTGCACCAGTCTTCTAGGAATTTCACACATCTGTTTATACCTATTGGAACTTTAATCTGTTTCACTGATGATAAAAACCAACTTATGAAAATAATTAATATCTGATGGCATATATAACAGTGAGTAATTTAACCTTGTAAATTAATTAGCTGTTTAACAAACAAAGTTAGTTCAAATACCAAAATATGAGGCTGAACAGTATTAGTTGAAGTTTGAAGGTATCTTAATTTGAATTGAACATTTTTGACTGAAATGAATTAAAGATATTTGGATCCATTATTTTAATTTTTATGAGCGCTCGGTTTGTTATTTGTGATATCACATTTACATGAAATCTGGACAGACACACGGACATAAAAACATAAAAAAACATAATTGTGCGCACTTTGGGAAGGGAAAAAACATGTAGCTTTTGAGGTTTTTTACCTGAAGAGGCAAAGGTGAGGTTAGCAGGGAGTTTGCTGTATGAAAAGGCCCAATGTATTAGGGCAGGAAGTTGGAGGGAGGGTCGCGTAAGCCAGTGGCTGGTCTATGTGTCGTGTCCCGTGTGAACGGGAAAAAGAGTCTGGACTAGGCACAAGGCCTGAAGAGATTTTAGGGAGAATTGAGGGAGGGAGGGTCGTGTAAGCCACTGGCTGTTAGGAAAGAAGACTTTTAGTCTTTCGGGCTGTGGCGGGGTCTGGCTCACCGGAGCCAGGTAGAATTAAAGGGAGGGCAGGGGCTCTATGTGTCGTGTCCCGTGTGAACGGGAAAGAGTCTGAACTAGGCACAAGGCCTGAGGAGATTTTAGTGAGAACTGAGCAGAAGCTGCCCACGTCCGCAGGCGGCTCTGAAGGCTGGAGGGAGGGTAACGGAAGTGGAAACAGACTTGGGCGGAAGAACATGGCGGATCCGCGAAAGGGGGAGGGAGTTAAGTAGCAGAGCTGGTTGATCGGAACAAGTGACCGGGAGGCTAAGAAGTTGCATGTTGAAACAAAGGAAGAAGTATACTCATGTTGTCGGCCGTGGGGGGGATTTTGGCCTGATCGCGAAGAAACGCTCGGCTAAAATGGATCAGAGGAGGCAGGGTGGACCGGGTTGCCGGGTGAACAGAGGAAGCAAGTAAGGAGCGCGTTGTTGCTATAGCAGCCGCGGGCTGGGAGCACACCACTGCAGCTGCGGCCGCAGGGGGAAGAGAAGAGAGAAGAGGGGGAAAGAGACGAACTTGTATCTGAAAGCTGAGGTTCCCAGAGAAGGGAGAGGAAGAGAAAAAGAGGGAGAGAGAGAGAAAAAAACTTCGCGACTCTTACCCATCCTGAGAACAGCAGCCAGCGGTGTCCGAGAGCAGAGCGTCCGCAGAGAAAGAAAAAAATAGCAATTCCCGAGAAATTTTGCCTTTTGAATAAAGAATTGCCCCACGTTGAAGGCGCCAAAATGTTAGAATTTAGGCAAAGTTTCTTACGCAGGGAATGCCATTTTAATAAAAGGGAAGTTTATTAGGGGCCACGCGTGGAAGGGGGAGAAAAAGAGAAAATGGGGAACGGACGGGAACAGGGGCAAGCGCGAACAGAGAGCGATTTCAGTCCGGGGGTGGCTTAAATAGAGTGGGGGGTCAGAGAGCCCCCCTGGAGTGAGTCCTTGCCCTATAGGCTACCAGAGGTCAGGAGGTAGTGGCCAGGGAACCTGCTGGTCACAAAGCACCTGGGGAGGTGTGGCCTTCTTCCTGGAGGCGCAGCTTCTGCCTGGACTCCAACACCCAGCTTGCTGGGTCTCCTGGTGGGGTGGGGGAAGCTGCTTCCTCTGGCCATCCACTCCTGGCAGGAGCCCTGTTTGGGGAGATGGCTTGAATTGCGGTTGACTATGGGCCATGGAGATTTGGGCATTGTCGCCTTCCGTAGTCTCGCGGGACTTGGCCCGGGATCTCGAGTGACTTGGCCGAGATTGCTGATCGGGTCAGCGCCATTTTGGTGGTGTGTGGCACGTGTTAGTCGTTGTTAGAACCAGAGAGAAAAGTTATCAGAATAAAAAGCTGTTTGTTTCCAGTTTGCCTCTAAACTTCTTCCCGCGGCTCTGTTGCTCCAAGCGGCCATCGCTTCAGGCGGCAACAATTCCGCATAAGCACAGAGGTGTAACAAGGTTGTGAGATGGAATGAGACATGGTGAGAGGAACTTAGCACAGTACGGCCTAGGTTACTGCCAAACCCATGGTCCCTCAGGAGTCAGGAAACATCCCTGGGAAGCTCTAAGTTGGAAGGAGAGTCTAGGTCTGATGGACATTGGGTCTGTCCTGGCTACACTGCACCAGGGCTGACCTGTCCCCACGGCCCCAGGGCTACCAGGATGCACCGCACCAGGGCTGACCTCAGTGCACTGACTACATTCAGGGCTGACCTGTCCCCACTGCACCAGGGCGAACAGGATGCACTGCACCAGGGCTGACCTGGCTGCACTGCACTGACAGTGTCTCTGTTCTCTGATTCTCTCTTTTTTCACTAACTGATGCTGTCACAGAGTAACATTTACCTTGTAAACTTTAAGAAAATCGGGTGATGTATCTGACAGAAGCATATGCTAGGGTGAACCCTGTGCTGCATGTTCAGCCTGAATAAAGCATACTTTTACTTCTCTTTCCTTGGGTTAAATTTATCCTTTAAGTATGAAAATAGCAGACCATTTGGCCCCAAAATTGTGCATCATAAAATTTCTGTTGTAAGCATATTTGGGAAAGTTTGAACCCCAGAGGAGTTGTGGATCATCTCCATTCACTCATGCCACGGAAATACTTATTCACCAATCCATCCCTTCATTTGTCCTTCCAGTCATTCATACATTCACTTTATAACCATCAAATGAGGAAAGATCATGCATAGGACCAAGTAATTCAAAATAACAACTCTCCTTCCTTTGAGAGAAAAGGAGCTGTAAACCCCAAGCCTAAGTCAAGTCTCGCGTGTTCTTTGATGTGTTTCCACAGGCGTCAGTCAAGCCCCGGGGCTGGAGGGTTTTATAAGTGCAGTACAGGTGGCATCGAGAGGCAGCCCTGGCACCAGCTCCAGAGTCTTCCCCAGGAGGAAGTAGGTGCTCCGTGACTGGCCAGCCTTGCTGAAGACCCCCATGGCTCTCAGGAGCAGGGATGCAGGGGTCCATTCCTAAGGAGCCTCGCCAGTCCTACTCAGCAGCGTGAACGCATCCAGGGTTCACCTGAAGACTAACGCTTCAGGTCTGCACTGTGTAACCATCACGACCATACCTGGTGGGAAGGTAAGGGTTGTCATCGCAGTTATGATTGGCATCGAACTCCTCATAAGCGGGACCAAAATCCACAAGTGTCAATAAGCCAGTGACAAGTTCCCAGAAGCTCTCTTCAAGTTAAATGGCTATGATGGCCTCACTAAAGGGTGCATGAGAGAGCAGTACTTTTTATACCATTTTTATAACTAAGAAATGTGCTTCTCTGGGAGAAAAAAGCCTGGCCAAAGCTCATTCCATTCTACTTTCAGAAAGCAGGTCTTAACACATTTTTAGTGGGAAAATACGATGTGTCAAATGTGACCCTGACTCTGAATGATCTTATGATGTCTGTGAGACCAGCTTTCCTTTTACATTCCTGGGGAAGTGAGGCTCCCTCATTTGCCTGACTCGAGAGCTGCAGCGTCGCAGCTGGGGGGCTTGGGGCTGCTTCTGCTTGGCGTGGGGCCCACGGTCCTCAGCTGGGGCTTGGGGCTGCTTCTGCTTGACGTGGGGCCCACGGTCCTCAGCTGGGGCTTGGGGCTGCTTCTGCTTGACGTGGGGCCCACGGTCCTCAGCTGGGGCTTGGGGCTGCTTCTGCTTGACGTGGGGCCCACGGTCCTCAGCTGGGGCTTGGGGCTGCTTCTGCTTGACGTGGGGCCCACGGTCCTCAGCTGCGTGGGGCGCTGTCTCTCACCCTTTCTGCCCACAGTGAGCCAGGGGCCGCTAGACCAGGCTCCCCGCAGAGAGGCCTCCCAGCAGCGTCCTCGAGGGAGTGTGTGTCCTGCACACAGCGCCTGTCCCCTCCCTGACACGGCAGTCCAGCGCTCAGCTCCTAGGCGCCCACCAGTCCGGTCACCTCTCTCTGCCGGAAGGACGGCCTGAGCACTTTCAGTGGGCAGTGACTGGAGGCGATTCCTACAACCACCTCAAACAGAGCTTTCATGAGACAGATCGACTGCCCAACATGCTCTGGAGGTTCGGACATTCTGTTTCTTATGAAGCTAAAATTCTGATAAAAGTGAATAAATTCAGAACTATAAGTGGTACAGAGTACACACTACATGAGCTATATCAACTTTATTAGCTATAAGTGTCTTACCCATGGTGTTACAGCACCTGCGTTACATCACACGTGATCAGCGTCTTCCATCAGTGTTGTCCCGTGCTCTGGTTCTCCTCATTTGCCTGCACATTAGCTGGTGACAGCAGCCTCAGGAAAGCTGTGGATTTGTGATCACTAACGTGGCATGCTGACACAAAGTCCAAGGGCAACGGGGCTGGAAAGATTGCATAGTTAAACCTGTTTACTTGGCAGATAAAGAAATGCAAACTGAGAGTGATTGTTAACGCTGGGCACGGACTGGGGTGAAATTAAGTCTGGCATTTCTGACCCCACTATTCTGCTTGCCCTCTTAAATCATCGTGCCTTTTAATAGTTTGTGTGCTATTTTAGAAGTGACATTAACTATCTTGTTATTCACAAAGCGTGGATAAATACGACATTTGTTTTCCTGCCTGCCACCCTCATCCTTTTGCATCCTCAGTGAATGCACGATTTTCCTAGCCCCAGGTCACCCTATAAATGTGAAAGCGCTCCTGCTCTGAAAGCTGCTGAGCACGCAGTGCAGGACGGGGCGTTGCCTGTTCCTGCTGCTGCCCCGGGGCCAGGCAGCGAGGGTGACATCACGGATAGGCAGGCGCCCGTGAGAACCATGCTGCTAAGTGGCGATTCCAACAGCCCCACTGTGCGCAAGCTCCGAGAGGGTCCCCCAGGAAGCCCAGAGGAAACTGGGAGGCCCGAGCCCCTGCGCTCCATGCCACTGGACAGGGCGGCTGCTGAGCAGTTTCTGACGTGGCTGCTCCGAGCTGCAGTTCTGAAAGGTCTGCAGTCGTGCCGGTGCGTGGCGTGTGCTGTGTGGTCACAGGACCCTGGGATGCCACGGCAGCCGCGGAGGCAGCACCGTGCTGGGGAGGAGGCCGCGCTCCCAGACACTGCGGACCACAGGTCTCTGCCACATTTTGTAAAAACGAAGAAAATGGCCAAGCTGGGAGCTTTACTAAGAGATGTGTTTAAAAAAAAAAAAAAAAAAAGAGAGAGAGAGAGAGAAGAAGGAGAAAAAGAGAGAGAGAGAGAGAGAAAAAAGAAGAAAAGTAGCAGGATAAAGCCTTGGTTGCCCAAACGCTCTGACTTTTCTACTCCCAACCCACCCCCACATCTTCCACCTAGGATGCTAATTGTTGTTCACAGTTATCATCCTCAGGTCTGATTACCTTCATTTTTATATTATCACAAAACATATGAAGGGGAGGCCACTTGAGGTAGGCTGCTAGTGGGTGTATTTTTGAGCATTCCCCGGCAGAAAGAAGCCATGGAGAGTTTGAGGAGAGGGACGTGCAGATCATCCTGGATCAACACACATCACAGTGCACTGAAATGCTACACGGTACCCGTGCAGACGTGCAGTCACTATGCATCAGTTTTTTAAAAAGCCTACCCTGATCATTGAAGTCCACTAGTGGCCTTGGGAGTGAATCCAGCAGCTCTCTAGCAAGTTTCACAAGATGCCTCTGAAGCCTCGGCGTTTGTTCAGTGCTGTCTGAAGAGAAAGTTGGCAGAAGACAGCGCCAAAGTCAGACGGTCGAAAGAACCCGACGCCTCTGGCTTTCCAAAGCCCCTATTTTCCGCACTGCCTTGGCCTGGTGTTTCCCGTAGAGGTGAGAAATCTCGTCCTGCCGGTGTCAGGGCTGTGGCCCCTCACTGTCGTGCCCCCAGGTCTGTGTCCACAGGAGCAGTGTGTACACTGGAAGGACGCCCCTCAGATGAAGAAGATCCTGCAGAGCAGGTGCCCTCCAAGGCTGCTGCCCAGCACTGGTGGGTTTGCTGCACTGGGTCCCGTGAGGGGCGGGGCTTCAGGGCTGACCCTGTCCTGCAGCTCATGCACCTCCTTGGACATGTGTGCGACCCCAGCGGTCCACGAGCAGCGCCTCAGTCTGCCAAGAGCACTCTGCCCCCCAGAGCCGTGGAGGGGCTTAGGTATGGGGCCTGAAGTGGGATTACACAAGGAGGGTGTCCTGCGTCTTGTGCCGAAGGCCCCACTGCACCTTTTTTTTTTTTTTTTCCATTTCTTCTCCAAATTCTTTTTTTTTTTTTTTTTATTTTATTTTTATAATTTTAAATATGTACAACTCATAGTGCATATATTTAGTATCTTTTTACATACAACTGTTTTTATACAAAGTATATTCATACAATTCAGGTCTTCAATCATGAATTAAGGAAAATGATATCCATCTCATTCAACCACCTTTTTTTTTTTCTTTTCTCCCGCTCCCTCCCCTCTTGCTCCCTCCCTTACCCTCCCTTCCCTTGACCATTCTAGTGTTCCTCTAATCCTCCTATGTACCCCCATCCAACAATACTTTGAAATAGCCTCCTTATATAAGAGAGAACATTTGGTACTTGGATTTTTGAGACTGACTAACTTCACTTAGCATTATGTCTTCCAACGTCATCCATTTACCTGCAAATGCCATTAATTTGTTTTCTTTTATTGCTGAGTAAAATTCCATTGTACGTATATACCACATTTTCTTAATCCACTCATTTACTGAGGGACATCTAGGTTGGTTCCACAACCTAGCTATTGTGAATTGCACAGCTACAAACATTGAGATAGCTGTGTCACTGTAATATGCTGTTTTTAAGTCCTTTGGGAATAGACCCAGGAGTGGGATGGCTGGGTCATAGGATGGTTCCATTCCCAGTTTTCCAAGAAATCTCCATACTGCTTTCCATAACGGTTACACCATTTTGCAGTCCTACCAGCAAAGTATGAGTGTGCCTTTTTCCCCACATCCTCTCCAACATTTATTGTTACTTGTGTTCTTGATGGCTGCCATTCTGACTGGAGTGAAGTGAAATCTTAGAGTAGTTTTGATTTGCATTTCTCTAATTGCCAGTGATGTTGAACATTTTTTCATGTATTTGTTGATTACTCGTGTATCTTCTTCTGAGAGGTGTCTTCTCAATTCCTTAGCCCATTTATTGATTGGGTTATTTGTTTTTTTAAGTGTAAAGTTTTTTGAGTTCTTTATATATTCTAGAGATTAGTGCTCTATCTGATGTGCATGTATTAAATATTTGTTCCCAATTAGTTGGCTCTCTATTCACCTCACTGATTGTTTCTTTTGCTGAAAAGAAGCTTTTTAGTTTAAATCTATCCCATTCATTAATTCTTGGTAGTAATTCTTGTGCTACAGGTTTCTTATTAAGGAACTTGGGGCCTAATCCAACATGTTGGAAATTGGAGCTTACTTTTTCTTCTATTAGGTGTATTGTCTCTGGTCTAATTCCTAGGTCCTTGATCCACTTTGAATTGAATTTTGTGCATGGTGAGAGATAAAGGTTTAATTTCATTTTGTTGCATATGGATTTCCAGTTTTCCCAGCACCATTTGTTGAAGAGGCTATCCTTTCTCCACTATACATTTTTGGCACCTTTGTCTAATATAAGATAGCTGTAATTATATGTATTAGTCTCTGTGTCCTCAATTCTGTACCATTGGTCCACCAGTCTGTTTTGGTGCCAATACCATGCTGTATTGTTACTATTGCTCTATAGTGAAATTTAAAGTCCGGTATGGTGATGCCGCCTGCTTCACTTTTCTTGCTCAGGATTGCTTTGGCTATTCTGGGTCTCTTATTTTTTTCCAGATGAATTTCATGACTGCTATTTCTATTTCTTTGAAGAATGACATTGGGATTTTGATTGGAATTGCATTAAATCTGTATAATGCTTTTGGTAGTATGGACATTTTGACAATATTAATTCTACCTATCCAAGAGCAAGGTAGGTCTTTCCATCTTCTGAGGTCTTCTACGATTTCTTTCTTTAGTGTTCTATAGTTTTCGTTATAGAGGTCTTTCACCTCTTTCGTTAGGTTGATTCCCAGGTATTTTATTTTTTTTTGATGCTATTGTAAATGGGGTATTTTTCATCATTTCCCTTTCAGAGTCTTTGTCGCTGATGTACATAAATGCCTTTGACTTATGTGTATTAATTTTGTATCCTGCAACTTTGCCAAATTCGTTTACTAGTTGTAAAAGTTTTCTGGTAGAGTTTTTTGGGTCTTCTAGGTAGATTATCATATCATCAGCAAATAGTGCTAATTTGAGCTCTTCTTTTCCTATCTTGATCCCTTTAATTTATTTTGTCTGTCTAATTGCTCTGGCCAGAGTTTCCAGTACTATGTTAAATAGCAGTGGTGAGAGGGGGCATCCCTGTCTTGTTCCAGTTTTTAGAGGGAATGCTTTCAATTTTTCTCCATTTAAGATAATGTTAGCTCGGGGCCTTGCATAAATAGCTTTTATAATGTTAAGATATGTTCCTGATATTCCTAGTTTTTCCAGTGTTTTGAACATAAAGGGGTGTTGTATTTTGTCAAATGCTTTTTCTGCGTCAATTGAGATGATCATATGATTTTTGTCTTTAAGTCTATTGATGTGATGTATTATGATTATTGATTTCCGAATGTTGAACCAGCCTTGCATCCCTGGGATAAACCCCACTTGATCGTGGTGCACTATCTTTTTGATATGTTTTTGTATCCGATTTGCCGGGATTTTGTTGAGGATTTTTGCATCTGTGTTCATTAAAGATATGGGCCTGAAGTTTTCTTTTTTGGATGTGTCTTTGCCTGGCTTTGGAATTAATGTGATGATGGCCTCATAGAAAGAGTCTGGAAGAGCTCCCTCTTTTTCTATTTCTTGAAATAGTTTGAAGAGCATTGGTATTAGTTCTTCTTTGAAAGTCTTATAGAACTCGGCTGTAAACCCATCAGGTCCTGGACTTTTCCTTGTTGGTAGCTTTTTGATGACATCTTCTATTTCTTCGCTTGTAATTGATCTGTTTAAATTGTGTATAGCCTCCACATCCAATTTAGGCAAATCATATGACTCTAGAAATCTGTCAATGCATTCAGTATTTTCTATTTTATTAGAGTACAAGTTTTCAAAGTAATTTCTAATTATCTTCTGTATATCTGAGGTGTTTGTTGTGATATTCCCTTTTTCATCACGAATGTTAGTAATTTGAGTTTTTTCTCTTCTTCTTTTCGTTAGCATTGCTAAGGGTCTGTCAATTTTGTTTATTTTTTCAAAGAACCAACTTTTAGTCTTGTCAATTCTTTGAATGGTTTCCTTAGTCTCAATTTCATTAATTTCTGCTCTGATTTTAATTATTTCCTATCTTCTACTGCTCTTGGTGTTGGTCTGTTCTTCTTTTTCTAATGCTTTGAGGTGTGATGTTAAATCATTTATTTGTTGGTTTTTTTTTCCTCTTAAGGAATGAACTCAGTGCAATGAATTTTCCTCTTACTACTGCCTTCATAGTGTCCCAGAGATTTCTATATGATGTATCTGTGTTCTCATTTACCTCTAGGAAGTTTTTGATCTCCTCTTTGATGTCTTCTTCAACCCCTTGTTCATTCAGTAGCATGTTGTTTAGCTTCCAGTTGATGGAGTAATTTTTCTTATTCCTTGTTTTGTCATTGATTTCCAATTTCATCCCTTTATGGTCCGATAGCATGCAGGGTAGTATCTCTATTTTTTTATATTTGCTGAGAGTTGCCTTGTGACATAATATATGGTCTATTTTGGAGAAGGAGCCATGTGCTGCTGAAAAAAAATGTGTATTCATTTACTGAGGGATGAAATATTCTATATATGTCCGTTAGGTCTAAATTGTTAATTGTTTTGAGGAGGCTTAAAGTTTCTTTGTTTAGCTTTTGTTTGGATGATCTATCCATTGGTGAGAGAGGTGTGTTGAAATCCCCTAGAATAACTGTGTTGTGGTCTATTTTACTCTTGAACTTAAGAAGCGTTTGTTTGATGAATGTAGGTGCTCCATTATTTGGGGCATACAGATTTATGATTGTTATATCCTGTTGATGGATGGTTCCCTTAAGTAATAAGAAATATCCATCTTTGTCCCTCTTGATTAGTTTTGGTTTGAAGTCTACCTTATTTGATATGAGAATGGAAACCCCTGCTTGCTTCCGCCGGCCATATGAGTGATAAGACTTGTCCCAGCCTTTCACTTTCAGTCTGTTGATGTCTTTTTCTATGAGGTGTGTTTCTTGGAGACAGCAAATTGTTGGGTCATTTCTTTTAATCCATTCTGATAATCTGTGTCTTTTGATTGGCGAGTTTAGGCCATTAACATTCAGGGTTATTGTTGAGATGTGATTTTTATTCCCATCCATTTTTATTTGTTTTATGGTCTTTAGCTTGATTTGGTTTCTCTTCTGGTTGGTATTTCCTTTAGTTTAATATCTCCCTTTGTTGATTTTCATTATCATCTTTCTCTTCTTCTTCATGAAAAATGTTGCCCAGGATGCTCTGAAGTGCTGGCTTTCGAGTTGTGAAATCTTTTAACTTTTGCTTGTTGTGGAAGGTTTTTATTTCATCTTTGAATCTAAAGCTTAATTTTGCTGGGTATAAGATTCTTGGTTGACATCCCTTTTCTTTCAGAGCTTGAAATATGCTATTCCAGGATCTTCTTGCTTTTTAAGGTCTGGGTTGAAAAATCTGAACATAGTCTGATTGGTTTCCCCCTATATGTAATTTGCTTCCTTTCTCTTGTGGCTTTTAGTATTCTCTCCTTGCTCGGTGTATTAGGCATTTTCATTATAATGTGTCTTGGTGTGGATCTGTTGAGATTTTGTTTGTTTGGTGTTCGGTATGCCTCTTGAACTTGGTTTTCCCATTCATTCCTCAAGTTTGGAAAATTTTCTGTAATTATTTCGTTAAATAGATTACTCATTCCTTTGGCTTGAAACTCTGCCCCTTCCTCTATGCCGATCACTCTTAAGTTTTGTCTTTTTATGCTGTCCCATAATTCTTGGATGTTATGTTCTTGATTTCTTTTTTTTTTTTTTTTTTTTTTTTTTTTTGGTTACCAGGGATTGAACTCAGGGGCATTCGACCACTGGGCCACATCCCCAGCCCGTTTTTGTATTTTATTTAGAGACAGGGTCCCACTGAGTTGCTAAGTGCCTCGCCATTGCTGAGGCTGGCTTTGAACTCGCGATCCTCCTGCCTCAGCCTCCCAAAGTGCTGGGATTACAGGCGTGCGCCACCGCGCCCGGCTGTTCTTGATTTCTAACAAGTTTTGCTGTATGGTCTAAATTCTTCTCTAGGACATATATTTTGTCTTCATTGTCTGAGGTTCTTTCTTCCAAGTGGTCTATTCTGTTGGAGATGTTTTCAATTGAGCTTTTATTTTGGTTTATTGCTTCTTTCATTTCTGGAATTTCTGTTTGGATTCTCTTTAGAGCCTCTATTTCCCTATTGAAGTAATCTTTTACTTCCTGTATTTGTTTTTGGAGTTCTTTGTCAAAATGATCTTTTGCCTCCTGTACCTGCTCCCTCATCTCATTTTTGAGTTCATTCTTAAGTTCCATAAACATTTGGCATATGTAATTTCTAAATTCCATCTCTGGCATTTGACCAACTGTGCTTGCCATGACATCTACCGATGAGTATCTTGATTTGTTTGTGTCATTTTCTTTCCTTGTTTTTTCATGTTGCTTGTGTGTCTATTCTTCCTGCACTGTGGGACCTTGACTATTTCGATTTTACCTTAAAGCCTTATGTTGTTCCTGTAGTACAATGCTATCAGATCACCTTATAATTCCTTTACACTTTTAAAACCTAACACTTTCTATTCAGAAAATCCAAGTTTGATCACAATGTACAGATTTTGTTAACCCAGATATTATTTCCAATTTACTCTGTACGCTTCTGATAGGGTTTTATCGCTTCAAGTATTAGATACAGAGGTGTTATGTTTAGGAAGAAGGAAGTGTCTTGAATTGTTCTTTCTTGGAAAGTATGAAAAGAGATATCTATTGAAGTGGTTTAGTGGAAGTGGTTTAGTATCAGTAGACGACGGAAGAAAGAGAATGGAGTTGACAATTAGGTGGAAAGACCGATTTATATATAAAGTATGTTGGAAAAGAAAAAAATTGATAAAAGAGTAGGAATTGGTGTAAGAGAGAGGAGAGAGAGAATCAAGGAAATAGAGAGTAAACTATATATAACACCACTTTGCTACCCAGTTCAATTGCGCCGGTTCTAGAAATCCCAAGTTCTGCGTATAACTTGTTTTTGCCTCTGTTTAGTATGCACTGGCAGGATGTAAACATGAAAGATGAAGGAGGAAGAAAAGATACAAGAGTGAGAAGGAAGAAAAGAAGGAAAGAAAAAAGGAGCGGAAGCAAACAAACACACTAACAATCAATGCGAAAAGAAGAAAAAAAAAAGCAGAACAAAACAAAGCCAAAAAAAGAAAAAGAAAAATAAACAAACAAACAAACAAAAAAAACCTCCCTGCAATCCAACAAAACAATCAAATCAACAAAAACAAAAGGGGAAAAAAAAAAAAAGTCGAACTCCAAGTCTTAGACAAAACGGGCCCTGGGAAGCCCCCCTCTTTTTTTCCTTTCCAGTTCAAACCAATTGTTATGGGATCACTTCTAGACAGTCTGTGATCCTGTTAGTGAAATCAAGGCTGTATCTTAGGCTAGTGGCTGTACGGTTCAGTGAAGGAGTGGCCCAGGGGGTTTGTGTGTGTCAGCAGATGAATGGCACCGGGAAGGGGACCCTCCAGAAGGCACCCCCTCCCCAAGCCCACCCACAGTTGCAGCTTCTTGTGGCCGCTGCGCTGGCCTCAGAAACGCCTTCCCCTGCTGACCACCCGAGCGTCACCCAATTGTGCGTTGTCTTCAGAGAGCTGGAGGGTCCCTGGATGGCTGCAGCCATCGCTCTCCGTCTCCTCCCCTTTGTCTGGGTCAGCCACTGCAGCTTTCAAAGATGGCGGTGCTCTCCTTCCAGTCAACAGCAGCTCCGCAGACTCCCGTATCCTCGCCGATTGATTTCAAAGCCGTTGGGTGGATGTCTCCCTGCCGAAGTGGCACCGGGAAGCCACAACTGTGACTGTGGTGCAGACAGCACTGCTTCGGACTGTGGCCCGTTCCACTCTGCCCCTGCTTGCTGTTCGCTGATCTCTGCGCCACTCTGTCCGGGGCCCTACTACTGAGGGTCGCGTCCGGCGGAGTGTGGATTTGAACTGGTGTTGTCGACCCGCGGTCTCCCGTGGTTCCCCAGCACCAATTCCGCCGGCTGTTATCGTTGGCTGTTATTGCTGGTTTTTATCGCCGGTTTCACGCTGGTGTGCCGTGAGTTTGGCTGAGGTTGCAGTAGTAATGCGGTCTCTCCACACTGACTTTGTTTCGCACGGCCTGTGCACCACCCAGGCGGTTTTGCAGGAGCCTCGCGGCTCCAGCCGCTGCAGACAGCTTGTCTCTTTCTCTCTCTGGTAGTGGTAATCAAACCATCCAGGAGATCGGTATTTTCAGCCTATATATATATGATGAAAGACAACTTATCTGCTTTGTTGGATTCTTTCCACGGAGCTGCCCTGAATTGCGGCTTCCTCTAATCCGCCATCTTGGATCCGCCCCCACTGCACCTTGCTCACCTGTGCTAGCTGGCTAAGCGTCTCATTGATGCCATGGAGGCGTTTGCCCTGGGAGGCAGAAGTTGGTGTGGCATCCATTTCTGTGTCCGCATTCTGTTGAGCAGGTTTTGGTGTGGAAGGTGTGATATTTAAAGGAAAACAAACCCTTTTCTTCTGCTTGTGCAGAACACTCAGCATACCTTTAAGAGTCTAGAGGTCTGTGTGACACAATGGTTAGCTCCTAATAAAGCAAAAACTTTACCAGTGATGATTCTCTAACTATGGGAAACTTGCCTTTTAGCATCAGGGCATTGTCCTTAAGAGCACAGAAGGTGACAGGCGTCTCTTAATGTTAATAATGACACCCTCATGGTCAAGAAGAAAACACCTTTTCCATAAAACGTAACTTGGAATCCTGAAACTTTCATCAGATAACCCAACATATGCTTCCTGGGGAACAGCCACACTCCAAGCTCCAAGCTGTGAAAACCAAGGCATAGAGAGTCTGCGCCTTCGGTGCAGCCGCATTTTAGTAAGTGAAAGTCACAAAACAGTAAGAGCAAATAAAGTGTGCTAGGTCCAGTGATTAAACCATGGAAAGGAGACACCCTCAAATAGATCACTTGTAGGGTCACATGGAATTTACCAACCGTGGGATTGTGCACATGTATGTATTTGTGGGTGGGGGCACTGACAAGTCTCCCCAGAGACAGAGGCTGAGCATGACCTGCACTTCTGGACAGGAGCAGGGAATGGCCTTTTCTTTTGAGAACATCATTTTGGAAACTTTATCAAGCATTACAATAATAACACGCTAGCATGTATCTCCTGCCAAGGTCTGCTCCATGCGTTCACACATATTACAACATTCTACCTGCACAGCTACCTTCAAGTAGCTACTTCTATTATACTCACTTCATAGCTGAGGAGACTGAGGCAGAGGGCTGAGGGATTTTCCCACAATCACATTCCTATTAATGGCCAACCTTCTAGGTCAGGTGAGCTGGCCTCCAGGTCCACACTCCCAACGGCTGGGGCAGGAGGCCGGGTTCCTTCACGGTGGTGTGCACTGATGCAGGTGCAGGTAGGAGGCCTGGATAACCTCTGCCCCGGGAGGAGTGGGCGCCTGCCTTGTCCAGTGACACCGCCCAGCGGAGACGTGTGGCTACTGCTTTGCCTTGCACTGGAGCCAGCCTCACCTCTGTCCTGAACCCTCGACCTGCACGTTCCTGGAGCCTTTCCAGGTGACTTCAGGGCATGGACCCGCCTGGCCTCATCCCCAGGTCTTCCCTTCGGCCACTTGAGCAGTGATGGGCTTCAGCTCCGACGCGGGGACTTGGACTGCGGCCCAGCGGGGACACGCTGCTCCACCTCACCTGTTCCCACTCACTCACAGTCAAGCAGATCTGGGCATCGCGTCCACTCACAGGGTCACGGTGAGGATGGCGTGAGAAGACGCGGGCTGAGGGGCTGAGAACCACCATGGGTCTTGCCATCACTTTTGATAAGTCGTAGCAAACTTTATGAAACTGTTGAAAGAAAAATGTGTATCACTGAAGCCACTAGGTTTGTGGTCATTGTTGTGGTGGGGGTAGGACACTCACACACACCAGGACTGGGAGGGGCCCGCCACACCTCGTCCCTGCCCCTCCTCTAGCTGAGGAACATGAAGAAAGAGTGGGGGTAGGGATCCATCTTTGCTCTCCCCGTAGGCTGCGAGCCCAGAAACCAGCAGGTGGGAAGGCAGCAGGGTCCTGGGGCTGCGGAGGAGGCCCTCAAGGCCCTGCAAGCCTCAGGCTCAGGAATGCGGTTCCTCACCCCCCTTCGCTCCCCTCCTCACGGCCCCTGAAGGCTGCTCTCCAAACTTTTATCTTCTCCCTTCCTAATCCAGCTGTGAAATGCCTCCTCTGTTTATCCCCTCAGGAAGTGACTGGCCATTTATCTAGTCATACTAAGGTTTTGGGGAAGCCGTTGTATCATCTGGAAATCATGCTCCGTGCATCACTCCTGCCGCACTTCAACACTGTTTTCCTGCATTCCAGATCTGAACCTGCGACTCCCAGCTCAAGAGGCCCTTCACACACACCCATTTCCTTGCTTTCCTCCCTCCGACTTATTACTACACAACCCCTTCCTCTTTCCAAACCCAAGATAAACCCCCAACAAGAAGAGTTCCAGCAGCCCCCCTTCCGCTCCTCCTACCAGTGCTCCTGATGGTCTTTGGCCATTGCATGTTTTCTTTCCCTCCATTTTTCCCCAATAGCCTCACCAGTGTCCCCTTGTACCTAGTCTGAAGGACTGCAGTGAACAGCCACCTGCAACAGCCAGTTCATGTGCAAACATGGCCAGGCTCTGCTGCAGGTGAACAGTCGACCACTGAGCTTGGTGGTGCTGCGGAGGGGTTTGCAGAGGGGATTGAGGAGTGTAATGGGTACCTTGAAGCAATCCTGGGAGAGCATCTGGGCATAGGGGCAGCCTGATCCAGCCAGTTGGAAGGCATAAAGAGAAAAGGGGCTGCAGGAGCCCTAATTAAGAAGATAGCTAAGATTGCGGCTAGCTGTGAGCCATAAGCATTACCACCCTCCATGGTCTCTTGAGGCTTGGTCCGGGACATTGTGGATCGTGTCGGCACCATTTTTGCATGGTCTCCGAGACTTGGCGCAGGACAGCGCGGCGGGGTCAACGCCATTTTGTGTGGTGTGTTGGGGGTTGTAGAGTGTGTATGGTGTCGGAGTTGCTGTTGGAGCCAGAGAGAAAACCTAGCAGAATAAAGAGCCTGTTTGTTTCCAGTCCGCCTCTGAACTTATTCCCGTGGCTTCGTTGCTCCAAGCGGCCATCGCTTCAGGCGGCAACAAGGGGTCATTTCGCTGGAGAAGGAGGAATGCTGCCTGTGAACAGCCCCCTCTGCCTGTGGGAGCCCCAGCCTGCCCCTCCGATGACCTCCAGCCCGAGAGGGCATAAGCCAGCACCGTGGATCCATTGCTTACCCCGCCCGCACCCTGCCTCCTGCCTCTCGAGGCTCTGGTTCCCTGCTCGGGCCCTGACTGACACCCCCACCCCCGACCTGTTTCACCACCCCCCTGTCCTCTGCGCTGCTCCAGCCCTGCGGGCACTGCGAATCTGTCTGATCTCAAAGTGACCCTGACATTCACCTCCATAAAAAAGTGCAGTGACTCTGGACATTTTGACATTAGTTCTACCTATCCAAGAACAAGGTGGGTCTTTCCATCTTCTGAGGTCTTCTATAATTTCTTTCTTTAGTGTTCTATAGTTTTCGTTGTAGAGGTCTTTCACCTCTTTCGTTAACTTGATTCCCAGGTATTTTATTTTATTTTTTTGATGCTATTGTAAATGGGGTAGTTTTCATCATTTCCCTTTCAGAGGCTTTGTCGCTGATGTGCAAAAATGCCTTTGACTTATGGGTATTGATTTTGTATCCTGCTACTTTGCCGAATTCATTTACTAGTTGTAAAAGTTTTCTGGTAGAGTGTTTTTGGGTCTTCTAGGTATATTATCATGTCATCAGCAAATAGTGCTAATTTGAGCTCTTCTTTTCCTATCTGGATCCCTTTAATTTCTTTCGTCTGTCAAATTGCTCTGGCCAGAGTTTCCAGTACTATGTTAAATAGCAGTGGTGAGAGGGGGCATCCCTGTCTTGTTCCAGTTTTTAGAGGGAATGCTTTCAATTTTTCTCCATTTAAGATAATGTTAGCTTGGTGCTTTGCATAAATAGCTTTTATGATGTTGAGATATGTTCCTATTATTCCTAGTTTTTCTAGTGTTTTGAACATAAAGGGGTGTTGTTTTTTGTTGAATGCTTTTTCTGCGTCTATTGAGATGATCATATGGTTCTTATCTTTAAGTCTATTGATGTGATGCATTATGTTTATTGATTTCCGAATATTGAACCAACCTTGCATCCCTGGAATAAACCCCACTTGATTGTGGTGCACTATCTTTTTGATATGTTTTTGGATTCGATTTGCCAGAATTTTGTTGAGGATTTTTGCATCTATGTTCATTAAAAATATTGGCCTGATGTTTTCTTTTTTGGCTGTGTCTTTGCCTGGCTTTGGAATTAATGTAATAATGGCCTCATAGAAAGAGTCTGGGAGAGCTCCCTCTTTTTCTATTTCGTTAAATAAGTTGAAGAGCATTGGTATTATTTCTTCTTTGAAGGTCTTGTAGAACTCAGCTGTAAACCCATCAGGACCTGGACTTTTTCTTGATGGTAGCTTTTTGATGGCATCTTCTATTTCCTTGATTGAAATTGATTTGTTTAAATTGTGTATAGCCTCCTGTTCTAGGTTGGGCAATTCATATGACTCTAAAAATCTGTCGATGAATTCAGTATTTTCTATTTTATTAGAGTACAAGTTTTCAAAGCAACTTCTAATTATCTTTTGTATATCTGAGGTGTTTGTTGTGATATTTCCTTTTTCATCATGGATGTTAGTAATTTGAGTTTTTTTTTTCTTCTTCTTTTTGTTAGCATTGCTAAGGGTCTGTCAATTTTATTTATTTTTTCAAAGGACCAACTTTTAGTTTTGTAAATTCTTTGAATTGTTTCTTTAGTCTCAATTTCAGCTCTGATTTTAATTATTTCCTGTCTTCTACAACTCTTAGTGTTGATTTTTTTCTCTTTTCTAGTGCTTTGAGGTGTGATGTTAAGTCATATTTTTTTTTCTTTTAAGGAATGAACTCAGTGCAATGAATTTTCCTCTTACTACTGCCTTCATAGTGTCCCATAGATTTCTATACAATGTATCTGCATTTTCATTTACCTCTAGGAATTTTTTAATCTCCTTGATATCTTCTTCAACCTTTTGTTCATTCAGTAGCATGTTGTTTAGCTTCCAGATGTTAGAATAGTTTTTTTTTGTGTTTGTTTGTTTCTTGTTTTGTCATTGATTTCCAATTTCATCCCATTATGGTCTGATAGAATGCAGGGTAGTATCTCTACTTTTTTATATTTGCTGAGATTTGTCTTGTGGCATAAAGCATTATACAGATTTAATGCAATTCCCATCAAAATCCCAATGACATTCCTCAAAGAAATAGAAAAAGCAGTCATGAAATTCATCTGGAAAAATAAGAGACCCAGAATAGCCAAAACAATCCTTAGCAAGAAAAGTGAAGCAGGTGGCATCACCATACCAGACTTTAAATTATACTACAGAGCAATAGTAACAAAAACAGCATGGTATTCGCAACAAAACAGACTGGTAGACCAATGGTACAGAATTGAGGACACAGAGACTAATACATATAATTTCAGCTATTTTATATTAGACAAAGGCACCAAAAATGTACAGTGGAGAAAGGATAGCATCTTCAACAAATGGTGCTGGGAAAACTGGAAATCCATATGCAACAAAATGAAATTAAACCCTATCTCTCACCATGCACAAAACTCAATTCAAAGTGAATCAAGGACCTAGGAATTAGACCAGAAACAATACGCCTAATAGAAGAAAAAGTAAGCTCCAATTTCCAACATGTTGGATTAGTCCCCAAGTTCCTTAATAAGAATCCTGTAGCGCAAGAATTAATATCAAGAATGAATGAATGGGATAGATTCAAACCAAAAAGCTTCTTCTCAGCAAAAGAAACAATCAGTAAGGTAACTAGAGAGCCAACTATTTGGGAACAAATATTTAATACATGCACATCAGATAGAGCACTAATTTCTAGAATATATAAAGAACTCAAAAAACTTAACTCCAAAAAACAAATAACCCAATCAATAAATGGGCTAAGGAATTGAAAAGACACTTCTCAGAAGAAGATACATGATTAATCAACAAATACATGAAAAAATGCTCAACATCACTGGCAATTAGAGAAATGCAAATCAAAACTACTCTAAGATTTCATTTCACTCCAGTCAGAATGGCAGCTTTTAAGAACACAAACAACAATAAATGTTGGAGAGGATGTGGGGAAAAAGGCACACTCATACATTGCTGGTGGGACTGCAAAATGGTGCAACCGTTATGAAAGGCAGTATGGAGATTTCTTGGAAAACTGGGAATGGAACCACCCTATGACCCAGCCATCCCACTCCTGGATCTATTCCCAAAGGACTTTAAAACAGCATATTACAGTGACACAGCTACCTCAATGTTTATAGCAGCACAATTCACAATAGCTAGATTGTGGAACCAACCTAGATGTCCCTCAGTAGATGAGTGGATAAAGAAAATGTGGTATATATACACAATGGAATTTTACTCAGCAATCAAATAAAATAAAATAATGGCATTCGCAGGTAAATGAATGAAGTTGGAGAACATAATGCTAATTGAAGTTAGTCAATCTAAAATATCCAAATACAGAATGTTCTCTCTGATATAAGGAGGCTGACTCACAGTGGTGTTGGGTCAGGGTACATAGGAGGATTAGAGGAACGATAGAAAGGTCAAAGGGGAGGGAGGGGGAGGAAGGGAGCAAGGGAGGATGGAGGGGAAAAAAGAAAAGGTGGTTAAATAAGATGGATGTCTTTATCCTAAATGCATGATTGAAGATTTGAATGGTACGAATATACATGTATACAAACAGTATTTTGTAAAAAGATGCTCTATATGTTTATTATGAATTATAATGCATACTACTATCATAAATACAACAACTTTGAATAAAAAATAAATTTAAAAAAGTGCAGTGACTCTGTAGGACACGGTGCCATGGTCTTGGCACAGCAGTCAGGACTTCAAACCAGCACAGGTCTGGACTCTTCCTCAGGGTCCTGTCTTGCTACTGCAGTGTGCTCTTCAGCCGCCTGGTGGTGTTCCGGTCCCTCAAGGTAAAACCTGCTCCAGCTCCACAGGGAGCAAGGATGCGGGACCCCTTCCCACCTGGAACACCCCTCCTCTCTCTGCCATGGAAACCTCCACCCCCCCAGCCGCAGGCTACACGCCCCTCTTCAGAATCTCCCTAAGGATGTGCAGTCTTTCCTGCTGGCCTCCAACCTGCATATTTCCTCTTGTGCCAACACTCCCTATGTCTCTTCTGAAAAACAGCATTCAGTGTTTGCTGGTAATAGCTTGGGTCTGAGTTGGGAGAGGTCAGGCTGTGTGTGTTTGTGTTGGAGAAAAATCATTTGTGTGTTTCTCTTTGAAGAATGTGATATTTTATTTATGTTCAATGATGAATGGGTTATTTTATGTATATTTCTACAATACTGCATGCTGCATAATGTGATAACTGTTCTGGATTCCTTATTAGTTTTCTTTCCATTCCTCAGTTTGGTACCATCCAAGAATAGCATTTCTTGATCCTATTTTAAGAACAGACCTCATTTCAGGTAAACTGAAACTGAAGATTGTATTTCCATGTGCACTTTTGACCTGTCGATTAGTGCATACTCTGATTCATGTTTAAAAACATGTTTTTTTATTGCAGTGCTGGGGATTGAATCTAGGGCCTTAGGCATGGGAAGCAAGTGCCCTAACACCACATCCCCCAAATAAAGGTCATACCTTTTTCTAAGTGTACTTGTTCAAGTTCTGGAATATTACTTGGTGAGTCTTGAGTAAAGGTTTGGAGTTGGCGTTGTAGTTGAGAGCAAGGAATATAAATCCAAATTTCTCATTTCACAAATAAGTTGCTTTGGGATAGATTTTTCTTTTGTTGATATAAGCAGTTGCCCAATTTATGGCTGAGCTATGTGTGTGTGTGTGTGTGTGTGTGTATTTGAATAAAGCACACAATGATATCCAAATTAAATAAAATTCAAATCCCTTTATTACATGTTCATCAAATACTGACAAAACTCGCATCCTGTTCATGTTTTGTGTAAACGCCCTAAGGCTCACCCACAGTGGCCTAAGACCCCATCTTTTCCTTCAGCTCCTCACGAGCTCTCTGCAGGCTGTCCCTGGCTGGCCATCTTGACCTGGTGGTGTCCTATGGCAGCCCTGGCTCATGCTGCTGCTAGGCAAAGCGCAGCTGCGAGGAAAGCTTTGTGGTGGAAATCGTTTGGTTCCCATCACCACCAAAATAAGTTCTTTTGTTGCACTACTTTGATTCCTTGGGCCTGAGAACTATATTTGAATTTGATTTATATGTTCATTTGGTTCCAAATTATTATCCATCATGCTCCAAAATAAGAAAAAAAATGTGCCTTTTTTTTTACCATGAGGCCATCTGTGCTAGTCATCTTCACATCCCCTACAACCCCTGACAAGAACAGCTCTGAGGAGGAAACGTTTATCTGGGGCTCACAGCTTCAGGGTTCAGGCAGTGATGGGCTGACTGCACTGCGCTGGGCCTGAGGACGGAGGGTGTGGAGGAGGAGGGCTGCTCCCCAGCAGCCAGGAAGCAGAAGACAAAGGAGAGGGGCTGCAGGGAAGAGGAGCCCTGGGAGGCTGTGACAGTGACCCACCTCCTCTGGCCACACCCCACCGGCCTCACCCCCTACTTAGTTCATTCAGACTAGGATCCACCAATGAAGATGTGGCTCTCATAATTTAACCTCTCACCTCTGAATATTCCTGCATTACTCCAGAAGATTTTGGGGGGACACCTTATATTCACACCACATGACCACCTAAAAATAATTTTATTGTATTTATAGATATTTTCAAAGTATCTTCTCTTTTTAAGCTTATTAAAAATAAGCTTAAATTCATAAACCTTAATGGGATTTTTATAATTTGTCAGAACAATGTTAAACTCCGAGAACTTAAAAAAAAAGAATTAGATAGAATTATGACCTTTTTTGTAACTTCTGATTAAAAATTAAATAAAATATATAGCTATTGCATGTGAATTAAAAATATAAAGAAAATTATACCATATTATTAATTATAGTCATGTTTAATATTTTCTTTTTATTATCTACAATATGTTCATAGAAATCCATACACAAAGAAAAACACCTACACAAATTTGAAGTTGGTCTTCTTACACCTACTATGTTGTCTTATTTTGATAATTTGAAAAAATGACTTTTGTTTTTGGATGTATAACATTCCAGCATAATTTCCAAAACTAGTCCTCCTGTATCAGACATTAAGTTGCCTGAATGTTTGCATTACTCTATGTTTGGTGCACCAAGCATTCATTTTAAATATTTGCTTCTCTGAACATTTCTTTAGCCTGGATTCCTACAAGTAAAATTATTGATGAAAAGTCATGAGCACTTAAAGTGGTTTCATATTATTCTCTGCCAGCAGCTTGTTTGATATATTGCTCTCACTATTTTTTTTTTTAAATTTTTGTCTTGCTTTTGGCATTCATATGTAATTCTTCTTCCTTTTAGGTTTCCTTCATTATTTTATGCTGTTCATTTTATTCTGTGTCTGACCTGATCTGACTGAATTTACAAAGCCTCAGCAAATGCCTTGAGTTTAGACTGAAAGAAGCTACAAGAACTTTAAAATAAAGAAATGATGTTGTTGAGAAATAGTTTTATAAATTCATCATGAAAGTCCAACCATTCACTATTTTTGACATCTAATTTTTATCATCAAACTCAATTATAATATGGTAAATGTGAAGATTATTGTAATGCTAGAATATTAAGACACTTTGAGAGAATTACTGTGTATAGCTGTTAGATGCTGCACTTTTAGTGTTAGGGAGAGACAGTTTCCCTACAGAAATAGTGCCAACTCAAGAGTGTTTTTATGTGGTCTATTTAGACTGAAGCTGGGCAGCCGTAGTGTGTTTTAGCCTTCTTAGAGTTTATCAGTATCAGGCAGCTGTTGCCTGTCTTAAAGACAGTGCCAAGAGAAAATAATGAGATTGTACAGAACTCCAAGAAGCAAAAACTTTCAATGCAGAATCTCAGAGTTAAGAATATGAAGGAGAATGAAAAAGACCAGTCAAAGCTTCAGTAAGTCCTACTGCTTATTTACATAACATTACCCTAAACGCTTTGCATTAAAATTTTCTTTGAACGGTTGCCCTCTCTGGAATATGCCAGAAACCCAGTCTGTGTCTTTCAGGAGCTGGCGCTGCACCGATAATTTCCAAGCACAAGTCTGCAACTGCAGGTCCTCTTTCACTGTGAACTTGCACTTCAGGAGTTTTGTGATTGGCATAAAGGTGGTGCCAAGGAGGGCCGGGCCCACGAAGATGGAGAGGAAGAAGCAGACAAGCCACCTTCGTTTTTGAATAAACACAGCATTCAATTCATGTCTAGGTGAGATGATTTCTCAAAGGTTCACTTCTGCTTTCTGGAGATAAGGAGAGTGCAGCGTCCACCTGTGCCCAGGCGTTCTCCACGCGGCCATCGCGGGCTGTGTTCCTCCACACGACACATTCAAACACGACTCTTGGCAACCGTGAAGCTCGCCTTCTCTGTATCGCCCATGAATAGACAGACACGCCACCACCCCTCTGTTCCCACTGGACGTCACTTGATTTGACCAATCCACTGGTAACAATAGTGTCCATGCTTTAGAGTATGGGAAACCTTGGAAAGGCACTTTTGGCTTCCCAGTGATGTCTTCAGGGAGGAGGAAGAGGGTACCAGAGAGTGAGCAGACAAGTCCACACCTGATGAACACGTGTGCACATATCACAACGAATTCTATTAATTCATACAATTAATATGCTAGTAGTCATAACAAAAATGTTTTCATGCATACAAATGAATTCCATATGTCAGCCTATTCCATAGTAATATTTAAGCTGATATTTCCACCTTAGCTATTATTTAATTAGCCAAACATTGATGGAAAGTCTGTGTGGAGAATATTTTGGAAAAGCATCTTTTTATGGATATACATGGAGTGTTTGCATAAAGTATTTACTGTGTTTAGTGTCACGGTGCTGACTTGGACCATGGAACCTTTGGATTTTAAGACATTTTGAACTATCTTAAAAACTTGTAGATAAAATACTCATTGAAGTAGAATCCATGTCTGAGGTAGTTGATAAGTAGATTTAGTTTTGATGGGAGCTGTGGAGTGGACAGCTGGTCAACAGACCCGGCACTCTAAAGCTCACAGTAGTAACAGGGGCTGGAACCACTACATGTACAAAACAGAAGAACCGACGAACGGGAAGCGACCGGCCTTCCTCAGCACCTAGTCAGTCTGTGGAATTGCTCTCCCTGGGGGGCATCTTCCTCTCCACTTCCTCTAGGACCTCCTTGCCTCTGGGTGGGGCAGGACCATAAAATCTCACTGTGACCTGGAGGTTAAAGATCACAGAAGACAAGACCCCCTCTCGCTATTCCAGCACTTGCTTACTTACTGTTAATTCTACGGTAGTTTTAGAGGCAGTCTCCGGCATAAAACCAAGAACTATGAGATGGAGAAGGAAGGAGGAGTCCGAAGGAAAATAGTCAGGAGTAAAACCAGTGGCTCCACCCCAAACAGCCCGGCTGTCAGAAGAGATGAGGAGGAAGAAGAGATCTGGAAACAGCACGACCGACTCTGCGTAGAGGTGTGATGCCTGAGGGGAACAAAAGCCAACAACGGGTCAGCATCACCTTAGTGGATCCACGGGGAAGGTCGGTCACTTTGAGGAAAAACATTAAAACTGCCTGAACTGAAGGAAGGTGAGAACAATTAAAAATAACAGAACAAAACAAAGTCAAACGCAGCCTCCGCGGCCTGCGAGTCCGAATCTAGCAGTCCAATGTCGGAGTCCCGGAGAGAAGGAAAGAGAAGGTGGGGCAGGAAAATATCTGATGGGATCTTGCCTGGGATTTTCCAAATTCACTTTGAAAACAGCGGCCCATTGCCAGCAAGCTCAGTGCCCAGGCAGCTTCTGCAGCCCACAGGCACGCAGCACCGCGAGGCGGACACGGTGCAGGCGCGTCACAGTCCACTGGTGGGACACAGACAAGAAGACCCCCTGGCTTCTCGTGATGGTGGACCAGGGGCGTGGAGTCACAGCCCTGAAGACTCCAGCGAACAGCGCTGGTGGCTTCCCAGGCGGACCGAAGGGAGACAAGCCAAGCTCGGAAAACCAGCAGCGGGAGGACGGAGGTCGCTGAGCTGGCCCTCCTGGTCCCACCCACACAGCCCTGGGTGCTTGGGTTGCAGAGCCATCAGCAGCAGAGGTGAGGGATCGCAGTTCTAGGTGGGCAGCCATCAGGACATTGAATCATTTCATGCAGAAAGAAAGCTCCAAATAGGATGCGCCCCTGAAATGCTGCCCAGTGGTCAAAGAAGCTGAAGCCAGAATCACAGAGGGGCCGTTAGTATAGACAGGCAATCCCGGTTGGACTGTGAGTTTGGGTGGGGGAAATCAGAGACTGCCCGGAAGGATTAAAATGTTGATGCCATCAGAGCCCCTCCCCCACCCTTATCAAGATAACCTGGCCCTGCTTCAACTTGCTCCCTACAGGGAGCTGCAAGATTTGTTGATGAATGCACCCTGGGCCCCCCTCCAGCCCATCTGCTTCTCACCTGTGGCCATTCCTCCTGAGGGTCTCCGGGGCCTACAGGAGGGAGAAAGATAAGGGGAAGAGGGCAGGAGAACAAAGGAAGTCTAGGACATATGAAAGAGGCCGGACGGACACCTCGCTTCTTGGGATACCAGGATACCAGCTATGGCCCCCTCCCCCTCCCCGGAGAAATCTATGTCACCACTTTTTAAATAAGCCCTGCTTTGTGTGCTTGCCTGGGCGTGCTTCGCTAACATCATGCTTCATGTGAGGGAGCAGGACTCATCACCAATCACTGGCGGTATCAAAGCTATGAAAAGACATTCACAGACTTAAAGGAAATCTATTCAATGAATTGAAAGAAAACATAGCACTAATGAAATCACAGGAGAGAGCAACAGAGAAACGGAAACTTTTTCCTACTTGGGCACCATACCAAAACCAGCTCCATACTAATAGAGTTTAATGAATTTTGCAAAACAGTACAAAAAAATTAGTGTAGTAAAGATAGTCTTTTCAACATATGGTTCTAAATATTCTATAAGTTGATTTACAAATAAATGAATTAACAAAAATCTCCTCAACCTATAATTCATGTCTTGCACAGAGGTCAATTAAATTTAATCAAACACCTAAATATTTAATAAAACTACAGATCTTCTGAATTAGAAGAGGAGGGAGGGTGCAGAGCTTTGGATTGACAGTCAATTTTTGGACAATGCAGCCAAAGGAATAGTCCCCAATGAAAACAATGAATCGGGCAGCATCAAAATTCAAATCCTGAGCTCTGTAAAAATCATTGAGCAAAAGAGGGAAGAGATGGGGAGAGCAGCCATAAAACAGCTGTGGACGAAGCGTGTCTCTCGGGAAAAGCAGACCTCAGCCGTCAGACGGGTGTGGTGGACTGAAGAACACGTGCACACAAACATTCACACGGAAGAGCGTGTGGCCGTTCCTGCAAACATTGACTCTGGGAAACAATTATCAGAAGAAATTCAGATCTGTGAATGTACAGATGTAGGCCTGTAGAGCTGTGATAGTCCCAAGATCTCATTTATCTTTTACCTAAAATCAATGGAGCCATTTACACAGAGTTCAGGCTATCAGGTCCATTTTTAAATTGCATGGAATGAAATGACCTAGAAGAAAAGAAAATTAGTTAACTTTGTGAGCAGTTGCAATGAATGAGACGGTCTCTGAAGCCATAATTTTTCAGTAAGAATTTTGGATGAAAGAAAGGATCACAGCAGCTACTGACTTTTCTTGAATATTTGATATGACATCGCTTCATAGTCTAACCTACTTGTCATACATTATGTTGGCTTTTTAATGGAAAACTTTGTGTTATTGAAGAGCCAGCCAGGAGCATGGGGCACTTGGCGACATTTCTGACGGACTCAGTCCTGAGGCCACAGCTCCTGGAGGAGGATTGAGTGGCGCCCCCTGCCCTCACCCTCACTCTGCAGGCAGGGCCCCTGAGGACCCTTGCTGCGGGAAGTTGTCACAGCCAGTGTTTGTAATTCTGCAGACACAAGCCTTTCCTTCAGTCCTCAGACCTGTCTGTTAGATTCCCCGGCTCCACCACTTCATTGAAGTGGACTCTGGGCTTCTTTCGGGTCTTCTGACTTGGAGAATAAGATGATTGTGCTAATGCTTTATGGGAGGCCAGTAGGACAGCACCGATCGCAGGTCGTGCTGTGAACCCTAACCGGGGTTTATAATATGATCTTCTTTATCTTTCCTATTGCAGAATACGCTTGGAGAGCTGTTCTGTTAGGTTTTGTTGTGAGACCCCCCAGGCCATCAGTAAGGTTCCTTGTGGAAGAAAACTTAATGGGTAAACACACTGCACTAAAAAATGTGGCTTACAACTCTGAATGCCATTAAAACTGCAGAGAAAATCATGAAGAACTAAGAAAGCAAATTAAATGAAAACATTAAGGAAAAAAGAAAAACACTAGAGATCAAAGTGAGAGGAAGAAAATAGCGTTTTCCAATTTACTGTGTCTTTCAAAGACTCAGATTGGCTGTGCTCTATTTAGCTGTGATGGCTCTGGGTGCACTTGAGAAGAGAGGGTCCTGCCCTCCCCCCACACGGCATGTGTCTGTCAGAGTCACAGAGCCTCAGGGTGTCATCTCCGCTGTCACCCTCATAGGGCCTGCTCACAGGAGCCATCTTCTAGTAACCAGGGCTTTAGTTGGCCAATCTCTCCAATGTCACAGTAAGGACAAATGACAGGACAAAATTGGGATTGTGTGTGCAGGAAGATGCATGATTTGTTAGTAAGTTCTCAACGCACCTGTGTGTTTTCACGGCTGTGACCAAAACACTGATTGGAATATCGCAGAGGAGGGAAAGCTGACTCGGGCTCCCGGGCCCAGTCTGTGGCGGGCCAGCTCACTGCTCGGCACCCAAGAGGGGGGTGAGCAGCATGGCAGGAGGACGTGGAGGAGAAACACCCCCCACACTCCGCAGTGAGGAAGCAGAGAGAGAGAGTGGGAAGAGCTGGAAACAGAATGCAAACCCAAAGGCACGCCCCAGGGGTCTCCTTCCTCCAGCCACCCCCACCACCGACAGTCACCCCCAGCACAGTCATCCTTCCAAATTCCTCATCCATCAGGTGAATTAGCCCACCGCTCAGGTGACGTGAATCAGCCCACCGCTCGCTCGGGTGACGGCTCATAATCTGATCATTTCACCCTCTGCACGAACACACTGGCTTTTGGGGACACCTAATATCCAAACCACGACATTGTTCAGTGAGTGATTCTGACGCTGTCATGAAAACATAACTGCGAGAAGACTGGAAAATCTTAGTTCTGAATCTGGAAGAACCTTCCCCCGTTGAAGGAGCCCTAATTAGGAAGGGCTGTTGTAGCTAGCTGGAAGCCATAAATTCCACCTGATATGTATGTGATGCACCTGTAGGCACCCGCAAAGCTGAAGGTATATAACCGGGTGAAAGCGGTCCGAGTTAGGAGAACGAATTCATTCGGTCAGTCGGGCAGTCACTCGGTCGGTCAGAAGAATCAGAGCGGCCAGAACGTAGGCAGAGCGGTTACAGAAGAGAAACCAGATAGAAGACAGAAGAGAAACCAGATAGAAGAAGTAATGACTGGTCAGAGTTAGGCCGAGACTCCTGAGGAAGACAGAAGACAGAAGAAAGAAGAAGGAAGAAAGAAGAGAGAAGAAAGAAGCTCTAATCTTTCTCTAAGCTAAGCTCTAAGCTCTACTCTATCTTTCTTTCTCTCTAAGACTCTAAGCTAAGAAGACAAGAAGAAAAGCTCGCTTTAATCTTTCTCTCTAAAAATCTTTCTTTCCCTCTCTAAGCTCTAAGAAAGTAGAAGTAAAAGTAGTGAAAGCTTCACTCTGCCTCCGAGTTTTCCTCCCGGGTTTCGGTACCAGGCAGCTTACACCCCGTGACTTTACCTCCTGCACTTCATGATGTTTTTCTTTGCCCGTTGTGAAGTTCTTGTGGCAGTATCTGTCCTGTCCTATCTATTTTATGGAGTGCTAAGAGGATAAAATCCATCGGTTTTAAGTAAGTGCGTGTGCCGAGCGTGTCGCTCAATAACGGGTGCTGTGGGATAGGCCTGTCCCTCCTAGTTTATACCTGTGAACAACTAACACGTGTGAAGCCATTAGGCTCACTGTCGGTTTAACAGGAGTGCAGTTTTAGCACAGGTGAGCCTTGCTTTCTTGCGTTGGCAGATGTTGCCCTTCCACCCATCTAGGGCTGTGGCAACCCTGCACGCAGCAACCCGACCGGGGTCACCTCTCTAGCAGCACTTGCTTATTTTATGTCTTTGTGTCACATTCTGGTAGTTTTCCCAACATTTAGAACTTCTCTGTTATTACTCCTGATGCGTGGTGAGAGACCCTTGCTGTTACTACGCGGTCTTTGGGGGCTGTGAGTCCCCCCACCTGAGCCGGCAAGCAGTCAGCCTGCGTCCTGCCTGCCCTTCCCGCCTCTGCTCCTCTCCTGCAGCCCCCTCTTCCCCGAGATGCAATAACACGGAAATCAGGTAAATCAGCTCCTCTGCGGGGCTCCCGAGTGTTCAGGTGCTGGAGAGCTGCCCTCCTCTCACCTGAGATCAAGAGCTAGAGCTGACTGAGATTTCCCAGGAAGGGGTGCTGGGAAGGAGGCAGCGGGAGGGCCTCCGTGAAAGCCAAGCTTGGAGGGCGCGACACTGCGCACCGCTCCAGAGGGCGGACAGGAACCGCCTCGCTGCTGGGCGGGCAGAGGTCCGAGTGACGGGTCCCACCGGGCCGCACTGGCTCAGCGGCAGCCCTGCAGCTGCAGAAGACCCTCGGGAAGCTGGCCGGTTGTCCTGAGGCTCAAGGAGAGATGCCCTCTCTACAGCGTCTGGGTGCAGGGAAGCAGCAGGCAGACTGCAGAGGGCACCTGAAGACCTGGCCCAGGTGCCTGGTGGAGGCGGGCGCAGTGAGCCCCGGACCTGGCTCAGGTGCCTGGTGGAGGCGGGCGCAGGGAGCCCCGGACCTGGCTCGGGTGCCTGGTGGAGGCGAGCGCAGTGAGCCACGGACCTGGCTCGGGTGCCTGGTGGAGGCGGGCGCAGGGAGCCCCGGACCTGGCTCGGGTGCCTGGTGGAGGCGGGCGCAGGGAGCCCCGGACCTGGCTCGGGTGCCTGGTGGAGGCGGGCGCAGGGAGCCCCGGACCTGGCTCGGGTGCCTGGTGGAGGCGGGCGCAGGGAGCCACGGACCTGGCCCGGGTGCCTGGTGGAGGCGGGCGCAGGGAGCCCCGGACCTGGCCCGGGTGCCTGGTGGAGGCGAGCGCAGGGAGCCACGGACCTGGCCCGGGTGCCTGGTGGAGGCGGGCGCAGGGAGCCCCGGACCTGGCTCGGGTGCCTGGTGGAGGCGGGCGCAGGGAGCCACGGACCTGGCCCGGGTGCCTGGTGGAGGCGGGCGCAGGGAGCCCCGGACCTGGCCCGGGTGCCTGGTGGAGGCGAGCGCAGGGAGCCACGGACCTGGCCCGGGTGCCTGGTGGAGGCGGGCGCAGGGAGCCCCGGACCTGGCTCGGGTGCCTGGTGGAGGCGGGCGCAGGGAGCCCCGGACCTGGCCCGGGTGCCTGGTGGAGGCGGGCGCAGGGAGCCCCGGACCTGGCCCGGGTGCCTGGTGGAGGCGGGCGCAGGGATCCCCGGACCTGGCCCGGGTGCCTGGTGGAGGCGGGCGCAGGGAGCCCCGGACCTGGCCCGGGTGCCTGGTGGAGGCGGGCGCAGGGAGCCCCGGACCTGGCCCGGGTGCCTGGTGGAGGCGGGCGCAGGGAGCCCGGACCTGACCCGGGTGCCTGGTGGAGGCGGGCGCAGGGAGCCCGGACCTGGTTCAGGTGCCTGGTGGAGGCGGGCGCAGGGAGCCACAGATGTCCCGTGTGGATGAAATGTCTTTCGGGGCAAGAAGATGCCACCAACACTTCCATAGCTCGGGAGAGGTCTCTGGCTTCAGTTTGCAAGGACAGGCTGACTCCTGCTAGGGGCTGACGCAGCAGGCCTTCCACCCCATGGCCTCTCTTCCCCGTCCAGGTGGTCTGTAGGGTTTCTGCTGTGCTCGCCACCAAACGCCAGTGCCTCTACACAGCCTGGTGCATAGAAGAGGACGGGCAAAAGCACTGGGGCCTCCCTAGCCAGCCTCCATGCTGTCTTCAGGCTCACAGCAGGAAGTCTCAGCAGCCAGCCCCAGCAGGGGGCGTGAGTGGGCGCAGCTCTTCGCGTGATCGGGCAGGTCGCCCCACCTCCTCATCGCCCCTTAGTGTTTCTGTGTTCCATTCCCCCCTCTCCCCACCCCTCCAGATCCCATTTTTCTTACAATAGCTTCATAGTTATACATTCCTAAACTATTTCTGTAGGTGTTACCCTAAAGATTTCAAATGCATTTTCACTTACATTTGAGTCTAAATTAATTCATGGGCCACCACCAAACAAAGCAGGCTTCTGGAAAGATTTAAATTATTTTTGTTTTTTGACTCTGTGGTTTTGTTGTGCTGTGTAGTGATTCAGTTTGTAGTTAACGACTCTCTAGACGTCATCATTATCTCGTATAATCATGTTTGGTTAGAGTCATCCACATTTCTAAACTGTTCTGCTCCTCACTCATTCTTGTGTTTCTTGCTGGATTGGCTTGTATCCAGCCAAAAAAATTCATTTTTACATTTTCTTCAGTAAGGGTCTGATGATCATGGAAAAATCTTATTTTTTGCCTATCCAAGTTATTTTTATTTTGCCTTCATATTTGAAGGATATTTAATTTATGAGACTTTTTATAAAACATCAGCAAAATCTTATTTATAAAAGAGATGAAGATGGTTTCCTATTTGGGCAATGTGTGGTGCGTTGGACCTCAGAGCTCTACGTGAGCGGAAGCCTTGGTGGGTGGGGATCTGTGAGCCGGCTGTGGGGCGTCCTTGCTTTCCTCTTGGTCTTGGAGTTGACCAGATTTGTGATCCTAAAAAAAATATTTTAGCATATCTATGCACCTTACTTTCCTTGTTTCTAAGACAGTAAAACCACCACTTAGACTAAGGAAACCATTCAAAGAATTGACAAAACTAAAAGTTGGTTCTTTGAAAAAATAAACAAAATTGACAGACCCTTAGCAATGCTAACGAAAAGAAGAAGAGAAAAAAACTCAAATTACTAACATTCGTGATGAAAAAGGGAATATCACAACAAACACCTCAGATATACAGAAGATAATTAGAAATTACTTTGAAAACTTATATTATAATAAAACAGAAAATATTGAAGACATCGACAGATTTCTTGAGTCGTATGATTTGCCTAAACAGGAAATGGAGGCTGTACACAATTTAAACAGACCGATTACAAGCGAAGAAATAGAAGATGCCATCAAAAAGCTACCAACAAGGAAAAGTCCAGGACCTGATGGGTTTACAGCCCAGTTCTGTAAGACTTTCAAAGAAGAACTAATACCAATGCTCTTCCAACTAGTTCAAGAAATAGAAAAAGAGGGAGCTCTTCCAGACTCTTTCTATGAGGCCAATATCACATTAATTCCAAAGCCAGGCAAAGACACATCCATAAAAGAAAACTTCAGGCCAATATCTTTAATGAACATAGATGCAAAACTCCTCAACAAAATCCTGGCAAATCGGATACAAAAACATATCAAAAAGATAGTGCACCACGGAGCTTTGTAGGGATAAAATTAGGTAACAGAAGCAAATCTCAAGCTCAATCTCAGCAACATCACCCCATCAGGATGCTTTGGCCACTACAACAGAAACAGATGCTTGGTTACAAATCATAAAATCCAGGACTTCAAACATATTTGGAAACACACAGAATCTAAATAAATAAATAAAAGTAAAAGTGCTGACTAAAAAATAGATATGTAGAAGAAGTAGAAATCTGAGGAGCTGTATCCTTGCTAGGTGGTGGGTCAGGATACTATTCAGAGTGGAGGACTTCTAACCTCTTCCTGTTTCTTCATGACTCGTCCCATTATGCAGAATGTTAAAAGAGGTCATCTGGAGCCGGGATTGGTGGTGCACGCCTGTAATGCCAGCAGCTTAGAAGGCTGAGGCAGGAGGATCGCGAGTTCAAAGCCAGCCTCAGCAAAAGCGAGGTGCTAAGCAGCTCAGTGAGACCCTGTCTCTTAATAAAGTACAAAATAGGGCTGGGGATGTGGCTCCGGGGTTAAGCACCCCTGGGTTCAATCCGTGGCATGCTGGGCATTAGGTCTGTCCTCCTTTCTTGGTCCAGAGAGGGTGCCTGCCTCGAGGGTTCTCTCCGTGGCTGAGCACCAGGAGCGAAGGGTCTTCAGTGAGAAGTCAGGGTTGGATGCGGAAAGGGGGGCTGCTGGTAGGGGTGGAGAGGACAGATGTGGACTGCAGGGGGTGCCCTTCTCCCCTTCCCTGGCCAAACTCCCAGCCCTCACTCGTCCTCTCTGAGGAGGCTCAAGAGGAGCTTCTCCGGCCCGCCTGACCTGCGCAGAACTTCTCGGACTGAATCCCTCAGCCCCGGAGAGCCGCTGAGCAGCGCCTCGGGCTCGGGTCTTCCTCTCGTCACGCTTCACACACTGTCCCTCTGAACAGGGGGTGCTCAGGTTGCCGCCTCTGCCCATCCAGCCTCGCTCGCCTGTTAGGGGCCGGTGTGAGTTAGGAAGATCACGCTGGTTCTTCTTCTTCTTTTTCTTTCTATTTGTTCTTTTCAGGTATACATGACAGGAAAGTGTACTTTGATATATTTTACATACATGGAGTGTAACTTCCCATTCTGTGGTTGTACAGAATGTGGCGTTTCCCTGGTCGTGTGCTCCTACATGGACATAGGAAAGGTGAGGTCCGGTTCATTCCCTGTCTTTCCTGTTCCCATCTCCCCGCTTCCCGTCATTCCTCTTTGTCTGATCCAGTGAACTTCTATTCTACCCTCTCCCTTGCACTTATCGTGTGTTAGCATCCACTTATTATACAGAATATTTGGCCTTTGCTTCTTTGGAATTGACTTATTTCACTTAGCATGATATTCTACAGTTCTATCCATTTAGGGGCAAAAGCTATAATTTCATTTTTCTTATTGGCTGAGCAATATTCCACTGTGTATATGTACCACATTTTCTTTATCCATTTGTCTCCTGGAGGACACCTAGGTTGCTTTCATAGCTTAGCTATTGAGAACTGAGCTGCTATAAACCTTGATGTGGCTGCATTTCTATAGTATGTGATTTTAAGTCCTTTGGGGATATGCTGAGGAGTGGGATAACCAGTTCAAATGGTGGGTCAATTCCAAGTTTTCTGAGGAATCTCCATTCTGCTTTCCATAGCATTTGCACAAACTTGCCGTCCCTGCAACAATGTATGAGTGAACCTTTCCCCCCACATCCTTGCCTACATTTATTGTTACTTGTATTCTTGATAATTGCCATTCTGAATGGAGTGAGATGGAATCTCAGTGTAGTTTTAATTTGCATTTCTCTAATTGCTAGGGAAGTTGAACATTTTTTCACATATTTATTGACCATTCATATTTCTTCTTCTATGAAGTGCCTGTCCAGTTCCTTTGCCCATTTATTGATCAGGTTATTTGTTTCTTCATATGTGTTAAGCTTTTTAATTCTTTCTACATCCTGGAGATTAATGCTGTATCTAAGGTGTAGGTGGCAAAGATTTTCTCCTATTCTACAGGCTCTTTCTTCCTGTTCTTAATTGTTTCCTTTCCAATGACAAAGCTTTCCAGTTTAATACCATGCCATTTAATGATTCTTGATTTCAATTCTTGTGCTTTAGTAGTCTTGTTGATAAGTTTAGTACCTAAGCCAACATGACAGAGAGTTGGGCCTACTTTTTATTTGAGTAGACACAGGGTCTCTGGTCTAATGTTTAGGTCCTTGATGCACTTTGAGTTCAGTTTTGTGTAGAGTAAGAGACAGGGGTTTAATTTCACTTTGCTACGTATGGGTTTCCAGTTTTCCCAGCACCGTGTGTTGAAAAGGCTGTCTTTTCTCCAACGAATGTTTTTGGCACCTTTGCTTAGTATGAGATAACTGTATTTATGTGGGTTTGTCTCTGTGCCTTCTATTCTGTTCCATTCATTGCTCTTCATGTCTATTGAGATAATCATGTGACTCTTGTCTTTAAGTCTACTGATGTGATGAGTTATGCTTATTGATTTCCATATGTTGAATCAACCTTGCATCCCTGGGATGAATCTCACTTGATCATGGTGCACTGCCTTTTTAATATGTTTTTTAATGTGATTTGCAAGTATTTTTAAAGAATTTTTGCATCTATGTTCATCAGGGATATTGGTATGAAATTGTCTTTCTTTGGTATGTCTGTCTGGTTTTGGTAACAGGGTGATACTAGCTTCATAGAAGGAGTTTGGGAGGGTTCCCTCCTTTTCTATTTCATGGAATAATTTGAGGAGAATTGGAGTTAGTTCTCTGAAGGTCTGGTAGAACTCAGCTGAGAATCCATCTGGTCCCTCTCTATTTTTGGTAGGCGCTTGATGGCATCTTCAATTTCATAGTTTGAAATTGATTTATTTAAATTTCCTATGAACTCCTTTTTTTTTTTTTTTTTTTTTTTTTATACCGGGGATTGAACACAGGGGCACTCCACCACTGGGCCAAATCCCCAGCCCATTTTTGTATTTTATTTAGAGACAGGGTCTCACTGAGTTAGTTGCTAAGTGCCTCGCCATTGCTGAGGCTGGCTTTAAACTAGCCATCCTCCTACTTCAGCCTCCCAAGTGCTGGGATTACAGGTGTGCGCCACTGCACCCGGCTTCCTATGAACTTCTTATTCAATTTGGATAGATCATATGTCTCTAGAAGTTTGCCCATGTCTTCAAGATTTTCTATTTTACTAGAGTTTAAATTTTTAAAATCGTTTCTGATTGTCATCTGTATTTCAGTGGTGTCCATTCTGATGTTTCTTTTTCTCATCCCAAATTTTAGTAATTTGAGTTTTGTCTCTTTATCTTCATTAGCTTTGCTAAGGGTTTATCAATTTTATTTATTGCTTCAAAGAATCAATGTTTGTTTCCTTAATTTTAATTTTTTTGTTTCAATTTCATTGATTTTTACTCTGATTCTAGTTATTTCCTGTCTTCTGGTTTTGGTGTTAATTTGTTCTTCTTTTCCTAGGGCTTTGAGATGTAATATTATGTCATTTATTTGGTGACTTCCTATTCTTTAAAAGAATAAGCTCAATGCAATTATTTTTTCTCTTAGAACTGCCTTCATGGTGTCCCAGAGATTGTGATATGTTGTATTGGTATTCTCATTTACCTCTAAGTATTTCTTATTTCATTCCTGATTTCATCTGCTATCCATTGGTCATTCAATAGTGTATTATTTAGTCTCCAGTTGTTAGAGTAGCTTATATTTTTTGCTTTATCATTTATTTCTAATTTCATTCTATTATAATCTGAAAGAATACAAAGTATTATCTCTTTTTTTGTATTTGAATAGCGTTTCTTTGTGGACTTTGGTCTATGTTAGAGAAAGATCCATGTTCTGCTAAGAAGAAGGCGTATTCATCACTGATGGATGAAATATTTTATATGTCTTCTAAATCAAATTATTAATTGTATTTTTTTCAGTTTTGTAGCTTTTTAATTTAGTTTTTGTGTGGAGGATCTATCCAGTGATGAGAGAGGTATGTTAAAGTCACCCAATTTTAATGTGTTGTGGTCTATTTGATTATTGAAACTGAGAATCAAACCCTTGAAACTGAGGGTTTGTTTGACATATAGATGCTCCATTGTTTGGAGCATAAATATTTATGATTGTTATGTCTTGTTGAGGTATCCTTCCCTTAAACAGTAGGAAAAGTCCTACTTTATCCCTTCTGACTAACATTGGCTTGAAGTCCACTTTATCTGATATGAGGATAGAAACCCCTGCTTGTTTACATGCTCTATGTGAGTGATGTTTTTTCCCAACATTTTACCTTCAGCCTGTGGATGTCTTTACCTATCAAGTGAGTCTCTTGAAGATAACATATTGCTGGATCTTATTTTTTCATCCAATCTACCAGTCTGTGTCTTTTGATTGATGAGTTTATGCCATTTACATTCAATGTTATTATTCAGAAATGATTTTTATTTCCTGCCATTTTGATTTATTTCTCCTTTTAAATTTAAATTGGTTTCTCCTTTGATTGACTCTTCTTGTAGTGTGGTTCCTCCCTTTCCTGGCTTTCACTTTTGTTTTTCATTTCTTCCTCATGAAATATCTTACTGAATATGTTTTATAGTGTAGACTTTATGATTGTGAATTCTTATACTTTTGTTTATCATGGAAGGTTTTCATTTCATCATCAATATTGAAGCTTAATTTTGCTGGGTAGAGTATTCTTGACTGGTACCCATTTTATTTTAGACCTCGGTATGTATTATTTGAAGGCACCCTAGCTTGGAGAGTCTGGTTGGAGGAATCAACTGAGATCTAGACTGGTTTCCCCCTAAATATGACCTGATGGTTTTTCTCTGGCAGCCTTTAAAATTCTTTCCTTATTCTGTATGTTAGGCATTTTCATAATAATGTCCCTTGGTGTGGGTTTGTTGCAATTTTGTAAATTTGGGGTTCTATAAAACTTTTGTATTTGATTTTCCATTCTGTTCACTAGGTTTGGGAAATTTTCTGATATTATTTCTTTGAAAAGATTGTGCATTCATTTGGTTTCTATCTCCAAGCCTTCATCTATCCAGATGAATTTTAAATTTGGTCTTTTCATGTTATCCCATAGTTCTTGTAAGTTCTGTTCATGGTCTCTTAATATCTTTTCTCCATTGTTAATTTTATTTTGTCAATATTATGTATTTGGTCTTCATTGCCTGAAACTCTGTCTTCTACAAAACTGCACTAGTCTAATCAGTCTTTGATCTCTAAACTATCTGTACCCAGATGTGCCTGTGGCCTCCTAAAAATGTGAGTTCCTTTAATTCCCTTATCCCTCCACTTTGCTCATGGGGGGAATGCTCTGACTGGTGCCTCCAGCCATGGCAGTGGTCATGGTGCTGAGGATTTCTTCCTTATTTTATTATATCCAATCTCTTGAGTCCCTGATGTTCTTTGAATGTCCAGCATTCAATTCCAGTAAAGTCCCCCCACCTTTTGTTCACCCACCTTGCTGAGAAGCTGCCTGTCTGCTTTCTTGGCTTCACACCATGGACCAGCCAGGAAAGCAATCTTCTCCATTCCACATATTGAAATCCCCCCAGCATCATGGTTCTAACCTGGATTATTTTCAAAAGTTTAGAATTTCTCTGGCTCTTGTCATCATTGAAGATTTGAAGAGGTTTTTGCTCTAGTTAGTGAGAAGTTTGTGAAAACAGAAGAGATGCCTAAGAAATGTCAATCAGTTGTAGAGGCAGAAGAAAATATTTCAAGGTTGAAACGTCAGAAGATTGTTACAGTTTACCTCTGAGGTGTCCCCCAACAGCTTGTGTGTGAGACAATGGAAGAAAGATTCATGGTGAAATTATTGTTTAATGAGGGCCTTGGCCTAACAAGTGCATGAATTCACTGATAGAAAATAACTGGGTGCAGGTAGGGTGTGGCTGGAGGAGTTGGGTGCTGAGAGTGTGTCTTTGGGGTTTGTTTATTTTGTCTATAGTGAGGAGAGTCCTCTATCTGCTTCCTGGTGTCCATGTCTTAAGCTGATTTCCTCCACCACACTCTTCTATCATGGCGTTCTGCCTCACCTCAAACCAATGAAGTTGGTCATCTATGGACTGAGACTTCTGAAAACGTCAGCACCAAATAAAACTTTTTATTCTCTAAAATTGGTCTTGTCAGATGTTTGGTTGTGGGGCATAAAAGTTAATAAAAACAAGACTATCTTAATAGATGAAAGAGCATTCCTCTGGTTGGTTGGTTGGATTTTGGCACCAGGGATTGAACCCAAAGGGCACTTAACTGCTGAGCCACATCCCCAGCCTTTTTTTCTTAATTATTTTTTACTTTTTATTTGAGACAGGGTCTCATTAGGTTGCGTAACCCTTGCTAAGTTGCTGAGGCTTGCTCCAGCCACCGTCTGGCCTCAGACTCCCAAGGCACTGGGATTGCAGGGGGCACCACCGAGTGTGATAGGGAGTCCTCTTGCAGAGAAAGTCAAGAGAAGCTACTTGAGGAAGTCATGCTCAGCAGGGCATTAGAGATGGTGCCTCTGTAGCAGGATCACTAAAACAGCAACACCAGAAACAAGTCTGGAAATGATTTAGTAGGTTCAATGATACCTGATTGTCATTTTTTTTAGGTTAAAAATGATGGTTCAACCCAAATACTAATTTTTGTGGGTTGACCAAAAGACATTCTGAATCTCAGGCTGTGGTATTGGTGAACATACCTAATTTGAAAATGGTCTTTGCAGACCCTAATAGAGTTCCAATGAGGTCCTCCTGGATTAGCCTGTGTCCTTGCCCTGGGGCTCACTGGGCTTATGGGGTCAGAGATCTGAAAGCACAGAACCCAGGGAGAAAAAGGACCACCTGTGGCAGTGACAGAGACGAGAGAGCTGCTGCTGCAAGCCCAGGAATAAGGCGCCAAAGGAGATGAACAGGAATGAGGAAAGCCACAGTTGGCAAAGGGGACACAGATGCTGGAAATGTGGGTGCATTTTTCAGGGTTGATTGCTTCACAGCTCACTCCCTTTGTAAACTGAGTTATATAAAGAAATAGCATTCCTGAAAGGTGGCTCTCAAATCCCTCAAAAGTGACACATTGGTATCTCTTCAGCTATTTCCCTATACAGATGAACATGAAGAAAGTGATGAGAATTTGTAGCAAGAAGTGAGTTTTAAAGGAGAGGTCATTCTCAATACTCTGGACTTTTAAAACATTTTAAATTAGATTTTGATTTAACAGAGGAATGGTAGAACATCTTGTAACAGTTCTTGATGAGCTTTATTGAGACAGTCATAGGCACAGACAAGTTTTTGTATGTAAGCAATATTGCTTTGGTTTTTCAAGTTTTATAAAATTTAACGTATCCATACCTATAATTTCCATAGCTTCACTCCTAATATAAAGGAATAGATTTAACTGGACTCAGTGTTTATCTTCCATCTCTTATTTCTTTATTTCCTATTATAGTTCACCTGGTTACCAGTCATATATTACTGGCAAGGTTTTTCAAGAGGGTTCATGGGCCAATATTCACCAAGATTTTGCATGAAGAATATCTGCCTTTGTAGAATTCTGGGGGTATCTTTTGCCCATCTTCTCACATAGTATGTTGCACACACAATTTCACTGTGGTTTTACATTTTTTTTTAAAGACAATTTTTGGGATCCTGGGAAGATGGCCTACAGGAGGGAGGTGCGCTCTCGACATAGTTACTAAAAGATGCTTAGTGGGAAGTTTGAGTGTGTTACTAGCAATTCTCTTGTAGCTGAAAGGGAGCTGAGACATTTGTGCACCTCTGGATGGTGAAATTACAATGATCTCCAGACCACGATGGGCAGGGGCAGAGTCGGAGCAGTCCACAGTCCGAAGCAGCGCTGTCTGCGCTGCAGGCGCAGCTGACCGATAACATTGCTGCAAGGGGACAATCCACACAGCAGCTTTGAAACCGATCAGCGAGGAAGGGCAGAAAGGAGCCTAGAAGCGCGAGTGGCGTCCACGAAGAGCTCTTTCACACAACTTGCCAAGCCAATCCTGCACACTCTGGAGTGACACAAAGGTCTGTGGAACTGCTGTTGAGCGGGAGGAGAGCACCACCATCTTGAGGAATACAGAGGATGACCCAGACAAAGGGAAAAAGACAGAAAGGAAGAGCAGCTGCAGACATCCAGGGAGCCACCAATGCTCTGAGAACAGTGCACACCTGGGTGAGGCTCGGGCAACCAGCAGGGGAGGGCGTGTCTGAGGCCGGCGCAGCGGCCCCAAGAAGCTACAACTGTGGGTGGGCGTGGGGAAAGGGTGCCTTCTGGAGGGTCCCTCTCCTGGTGCCATTCATCTGCTGACACACAATCCCCCTGAGCCACTCTTCCGCTATGCCATTCTGCCACTGGCCAAAGGTGCAGCCTTGACTCCACTAACAGGATCGCTGACTGTCTGGACGTGATCCGATACAATTGGCTTAAACTGGAAAGGAAAAGAGAAGGGCTTCCCAGGGTCCATATTGTTTGAGACTTGGGTTCGACTTTTTTTGTTAGTTTGCTTGTTTTGTTGGTTTTCTGGTTGTTGTTGTTGTTTTGTTTTGTTTTGTTTTGCTTTGTTTTTTTGCATTGATTGTCAGTGTGTTTGTTTGTTTGCTTCTGCTCGTCTTTCTTTCCTTCTTTTCTTCCTTCTCACTTTTGCATCTTTCCTTCTTCCTTCATCTTTCCTATTTACACTCTGCCAGTGCATTCTTAACAGAGGCAAAAACTAGTTATATGCAGAATTTGGGATTTCTAGAATGGGCGCAATTGAACTGTATAGCAAAGCGATGTTATACATACTTCACTCTCTATTTTCTTGACTCTCTCTCTCCTCTCTCTTATACCAATTCCTACTCTTTTGTCATTTTTTTTCTTTTCCATCTTACTTTATTTCTTCTCTCAACAGCTGTATAAGTTAGGTTTATATATAAATTGGTCTTTCCACCTAATTGTTCACTCCATTCTCTTTCCTTTCTTGTCTACTGATACTAAACAACTTCCACTAAACCACTTCCATAGAACTCTCTTTTCATACTTTCTAAGAAAGAACAATTCAAGACACTCACTTTCTTCTTCCTAAACACAGCACCTCTGTGTCCAACACTTGAAGCTATAAAACCCCATCAGAAGCGTACAGAGTAAATTGGAAACAATATCTGGGTTAACTAAATCTGTACATTGTGATCAAACTTGTATTTTCTGAATAGAAAGTGTTAGATTTTAAAGTGTAAAGGAATTATAAGGGGATCTGATAGCATCATACTACAGGAACAACATAAGGCTTTAAGGTAAATTCGAAATAGTCAAGGTCCCACAGTGCAGGAAGATGACACACAAGCCACATGAAAAAACAAAGGAAGAAAGTGACACAAACAAATCAAGATACCTCATCAGTGGATTCCATGGCAAGCACAGTTGGTGAAATGCCAGAGATGGAATTTAGAAATTACATATTCCAAATGTTTATGGAACTTAAGAATAAATTCAAAAATGAGATGAGGGAGCAAATACAGGTGGCAAAAGATCATTTTGACAAAGAACTCCAAAAACAAATACAGGAAGTAAAAGATTACTTCAATAGGGAAATTGAGGCTCTAAAGAGAAACCAAACAGAAATTCCAGAAATGAAGGAAGCAATAAACCACAATAAAAGTTCAACTGAAAGCATCACCAACAGAGTAGACCACTTGGAAGAAAGAACCTCAGACAATGAAGACAAAATATATATCTTAGAAAAGAATTTAGATTATACAGCAAAACTCATAGGGAATCAAGAACATAACATCCAAGAATTATGGGACAACATAAAAAGACCAAACTTAAGAGTGATTGGCGTAGAGGAAGGGGCAGAGTTTCAAGCCAAAGGAATGATTAATTTATTTAATGAAATAATATCAGAAAATTTTCCAAACTTGAGGAATGAATGGGAAAATCAAGTTCAAGAGGCTTACCGAACACCAAACAAACAAAATTACAACAGATCCACACCAAGACACATTATAATGAAAATGCCTAATATACTGAGCAAGGCGAGAATGCTAAAAGCCACAAGAGAAAGGAAGCAGATTACATATAGGGGAAAACCAATCAGACTATGTTCAGATTTTTCAACCCAGACCTTAAAAGCAAGAAGATCCTGGAATAGCATATTTCAAGCTCTGAAAGAAAAGGGATGTCAACCAAGAATCTTATACCCAGCAAAATTGAGCTTTAGATTCGAAGGTGAAATAAAAATCTTCCACGATAAGCAAAAGTTAAAAGATTTCACAAATTGAAAGCCAGCACTTCTGAACATCCTGGGCAACATTTTTCATGAAGAAGAAGAGAAAAAATAACAACAAAAATCAACAAAGGGGGATATTAAACTAAGGGAAATACCAACCAGAAGAGAAACCAAATCAAGCTAAAGACCATAAAACAAATAAAAATGGATGGGAATAAAAATCACATTTCAATAGTAACCCTGAATGTTAATGGCCTAAACTCGCCAATCAAAAGACACAGATTATCAGAATGGATTAAAAGAAATGACCCAACAATTTTCTGTCTCCAAGAAACACACCTTGTAGAAAAAGACATCAACAGACTGAAAGTGAAAGGCTGGGAAAAGTCTTATCACTCACATGGCCTGCGGAAACAAGCAGGGGTTTCCATTCTCATATCAAATAAGGTAGACTTCAAACCAAAACTAATCAAGAGGGAAAAAGATGGATATTTCTTACTACTCAAGGGAAACATTCATCAACAGGATATAACAATCATAAATCTATATGCCCCAAATAATGGAGCACCTACATTCCTCAAACAAACTCTTCTCAAGTTCAAGAGTAAAATAGACCACAACACAGTGATTCTAGGGGACTTCAACACACCTCTCTCACCAATGGATAGATCATCCAAACAAAAGCTAAACAAAGAAATTTTAAGCCTCCTTAAGACAACTATTAATTTAGACCTAACAGACATATATAGAATAATTCATCCCTCAGTAAACGAATACACTTTTTTCTCAGCAGCACATGGCTTCTTCTCCAAAATTGACCATATATTATGTCACAAGGCAACTCTCAGCAAATATAAAAAAATAGAGATACTACCCTGCATTCTGTCAGACCATAAAGGGATGAAATTGGAAATCAATGACAAAACAAGAAATAAGAAAAACTACTCCAACAACTGGAAGCTAAAAAACATGCTACTGAATGAACAAGGGGTTGAAGAAGACATCAAAAAGGAGAATAAAAAGTTCCTAGAGGTAAATGAGAACACAGATACATCATATAGAAATCTCTGGGACACTATTGAGGGAGTAGTAAGAGGAAAATTCATTGCACTGAGTTCATTCCTTAAGAGAAAAAAAAAAAAAAAAAAAACAAATAAATGACTTAACATCATACCTCAAAGCACTAGAAAAAGAAGAACAGACCCACACCAAGAGCAGTAGAAGACAGGAAATAATTAAAATCAGAGCAGAAATTAATGAAATTGAGACTAAGGAAACCATTCAAAGAATTGACAAAACTAAAAGTTGGTTCTTTGAAAAAATAAACAAAATTGACAGACCCTTAGCGATGCTAACGAAAAGAAGAAGAGAAAAAACTCAAATTACTAACATTCATGATGAAAAAGTGAATATCACAACAAACACCTCAGATATACAGAAGATAATTAGAAATTACTTTGAAAACTTGTATTCTAATAAAACAGAAAATATTGAAAATATTGACAGATTTCTAGAGTCGTATGATTTGCCTAAACTGGAACTGGAGGCTATACACAACTTAAACAGATCGATTACAAGTGAAGAAATAGAAGACGTCATCAAAAAGCTACTAACAGGGCTGGGGTTGTGGCTCAGCGGCAGAGCGCTCGCCTCGCACGTGCGTGGCCCGGGTTCAATCCTCAGCACCACGTAAACATAAATGCATTGCATTGTGTACAACTAAAGTAAATAAATAAATATTAAAAAAAAAGCTACCAACAAAAGTCTAGGACCTGATGGGTTTACAGCCGAGTTCTATAAGACTTTCAAAGAAGAACTAATACCAATGCTCTTCCAACTATTTCAAGAAATAGAAAAAGAGGGAGCTCTTCCAGAATCTTTCTATGAGGCCAATATTATATTAATTCCAAAGCCAGACAAAGACACATCCAAAAAAGAAAACTTCAGGCCCATATCTTTAATGAACATAGATGCAAAAATCCTCAACAAAATCCTGGCAAATCAGATACAAAAACACATCAAAAAGATAGTGCAGCCGGGCGCGGTGGCGCATGCCTGTAATCCCAGCACTTTGGGAGGCTGAGGCAGGAGGATTGCGAGTTCAAAGCCAGCCTCAGCAATGGTGAGGTACTTAGCAACTCAGTGAGACCCTGTCTCCAAATAAAATGCAAAAAAGGGCTGGGGATATGGCCCAGTGGTCGAGTGCCCCTGAGTTCAATCCCTGGTACCACAAAAAAAAAAAAAAAAAAAAAAAGATAGTGCACCACGATCAAGTGGGGTTTATTCCAGGGATGCAAGGCTGGTTCAACATTCAGAAATCAATAAACATAATACATCACATCAATAGACTTAAAGATAAAAAATCATATGATCATCTCAATAGATGCAGAAAAAGCATTTGACAAAATACAACACCCCTTTATGTTCAAAACACTGGAAAAACTAGGAATATGAGGAACATATCTCAACATTATAAAAGCTATTTATGCAAGGCCCCAAGCTAACATTATCTTAAATGGAGAAAAATTGAAAGCATTCCCTCTAAAAACTGGAACAAGACAGGGATGCCCCCTTTCACCACTGCTATTTAGCATAGTACTGGAAACTCTGGCTAGAGCAATTTGACAGACAAAAGAAATTAAAGGGATCCAGATAGGAAAAGAAGAGCTCAAATTAGCACTATTGCTGATGACATGATAATATACCTAGAAGACCCAAAAACACTCTACCAGAAAACTTTTACAACTAGTAAATGAATTTGGCAAAGTAGCAGGACACAAAATCAATACACATAAGTCAAAGGCATTTTTTGTACATCAGTGACAAAGACTTTGAAAGGGAAATGATGAAAACTACCCCATTTACAATAGCATCAAAAAAAAAAAAATACCTGGGAATCAACTTAACGAAAGAGGTGAAAGACCTCTATAACAAAAATTATAGAACACTAAAGAAAGAAATTATAGAAGAACTCAGAAGATGGAAAGACCTACCTTGCTCTTGGATAGGTAGAACTAATATTGTCAAAATGTCCATAATACCAAAAGCACTATACAGATTTAATGCAATTCCAATCAAAATCCTAATGTCATTCTTTAAAGAAATAGAAAATGCAGTCATGAAATTCATCTGGAAAAATAAGAGACCCAGAATAGCCAAAGCAATCCTGAGCAAGAAAAGTGAAGCAGGCGGCATCACCATACCAGACTTTAAATTATACTATAGAGCAATAGTAACAAAAACAGCATGGTATTGGCACCAAAACAGACTGGTGGACCAATGGTACAGAATTGAGGACACTGAGACTAATACATATAATTTCAGCTATCTCATATTAGACAAAGGCGCCAAAAATGTACAGTGGAGAAAGGATAGCCTCTTCAACAAATGGTGCTGGGAAAACTGGAAAACCATATGCAATAAATTGAAATTAAACCCTTATCTCTCACCATGCACAAAACTCAATTCAAAGTGGATCAAGGACCTAGGAATTAGACCAGAGACAATACACCTAATAGAAGAAAAAGTAAGCTCCAATTTCCAACATGTCGGATTAGGCCCCAAGTTCCTTAATAAGAATCCTGTAGCGCCAGAATTACTACCAAGAATTAATGAATGGGATAGATTTAAACTAAAAAGCTTCTTCTCAGCAAAAGAAACAATCCATGAGGTGAATAGAGAGCCAACTGATTGGGAACAAATATTTAATACATGCACATCAGATAGAGCACTAATTTCTTGAATATATAAAGAATTCAAAAAACTTGACACCAAAAAAACAAATAACCCAATCAATAAATGGGCTAAGGAATTGAGAAGACACCTCTCAGAACAAGACACAAGATTAATCAACAGATACATGAAAAAATGCTCAACATCGCTGGCAATTAGAGAAATGCAAATCAAAACTACTCTAAGATTTCATTTCACTCCAGTCAGAATGGCAGCTATCAAGAACACAAGCAACAATAAATGTTGGAGAGGATGTGGGGAAAAAAGGCACACTCATACATTGCTGGTGGGACTGCAAAATGGTGCAACCGCTATGGAAAGCAGTATGGAGATTTCTTGGAAAATTGGGAAGGGAACCACCCTATGACCCAGCCATCCCACTCCTGGGTCTATTCCCAAAGGACTTAAAAACAGCATATTACAGTGACACAGCTATCTCAATGTTTGTAGCTGCGCAATTCACAATAGCTAGATTGTGGAACCAACCTAGATGTCCCTCAGTAAATGAGTGGATTAAGAAAATGTGGTATATATGCACAATGGAATTTTACTCAGCAATAAAAGAAAATAAAATAATGGCATTTGCAGGTAAATGGATGAAGTTGGAAGACATAATGCTAAGTGAAGTTAGTCAGTCTCAAAAAATCCAAGTACCAAATGTTTTCTCTGATATAAGGAGGCTAGTTCACAGTATTGTTGGATGGGGGTACATAGGAGGATTAGAGAAACACTAGAATGGTCAAAGGGAAGGGAGGGGAAGGGAGGGAACAAGGGGTGAGGGAGGGGGAGAAAAGAAAAAAAAAGGTGGTTGAATAAGACGGATATCATTTTCCTAAATGCATGATTGAAGACCTGAATTGTATGAATATACTTTGTATACAAACAGTTGTATGTAAAAAGATGCTATATATGGGCACTATGAATTGTAATTATTATAAATTTAAAAAATAAATTCAAAAAAAATTAAAAAGACAATTTTTGTTATCTCATAATATTTTCTAAGGCTCATGGAATCTGTGTTTTCAAATCTGTTGCTATTTGAAACGCTTTTCCATTTCCTCTATAGTGGAGGACAAGATGAGTGGGCATTATGCTTGAGATTCCATTGTTTTCTTCCTACTCAAGTTTACAAATTTTGTCTTTTTGCCACAAATTCGATAGTAAGGTTCAGCAGCTCACCCGAGGCACAGCACGCCCTAAGGTCTGCATCAGTGTCCTTTCCTGGGAAAGGTTCGGCTCCTACTTCTGTGTTGGGAGGGAATTCTATTTTTAAAGGTTTCTTTTCTCTTTTCCACTTGTTGGGTTCTCAGTTTCTCAGTCTTGGTTTATGTAAAGTCCTCTTGTCCTTCACAGCCTTAATCTTTAATTGCTCTAATCGCTGGGTTCCTTCCTTGAAATCAATCTGATGGTTGCAGTTTAGCATCTATGTCAGTGACTAATTCCAGCCTTATTTAGACTTACAGAAACCCTGGGGGCTGGGTTTGTAGCTCCATGGTAGAGCCCTTGCCCAGCATGCACCGAGGCCTGGGTTTGATCCTCCGCATCACCAAAGAAACGAAGATCCTGTAAAACATCCACCAGTTCTCTTCTGGTTTTGCCTTGCTCCCCTTCTCCCGTCTTTGCTCTTCAGTCGTGACTTTTGCTGTTTGTTTTTGTCGTTTGACTTTTTCCCTGGCAGCACGTTTTGCCAGCCTCGCACGTTACATTCATGGTTTCCTTCAGTTCTTCCCCAGTGAGACTGTCATGGTTTGGCTTTTCAATATTCCCCAGGAAACCTCAAGTGTGAGGTCAAGCAGAGAGTCCAGGAGGGAAATGATCAGAGAGCGACAGCTGGGACCTCTCAGGGGATCAACTGACTTGACTTGAGTGGGCTTTGGGTGGGACTGCAGGCAGGGGCGTGGCTGGGGCACGCAGGCCCTGGGGCCTGCCCTCGGACCCCATCGGACAGGGCCCCTCACCCTCTTTCTGCTTGCTGTTTCTGCGTGCTGGGCGACTTTGCTCCACCAGCCCCCCTTCCACCCTCTGTCACCAGCTGACCGGCTGAAGCTCTTAAACCAGGAGCCAGAGTAAGCTCTCCTTCCTCTAAGTGTCCCCATCAGGCACATTGGCCTCAGCCATGAACAGCTGACTAACAGCTTTGTGTCGCCCTACAGTCTCTCCTGTGCCTGCCCTGCCTCTCCCTGGGTGCATTCTCTGTAGTGAGGTAGGACGGGCATGGCACCTGCACTCGGCCAGGGCCACAGGGCCAGCGTGAGGCTCCACCCCTCTCAGGCCACCGGCTGACACGTGCTGTTCCTGCTTTCTCTGTCATCAGGTTGTTCTCCTTCGGGACACAAGTGAGACAAGGAACAGGGACCGGACCTCAGAGGAGCAACTCTCAGATGCCAAAGCTTCGCCTTTTCCCCACCCCTGAGATTGGAGAAACACATTCTATCAAAACTCGAATCTCACAGTTTTGGTTTTAAGCTATGTCCGTGGGAGAACACCTTCAGAAGTTCGGTTGTTTTCCTTTCCAGCTTGGCTTTCAGGCAGAAATGAGACCTGGGGTGTTTCCTGCACCGTCTAAATTCCAACTTCATCTAAAAGGTGCAATACAGGATGCTTCCTCCCGCCTCCTCCTCTTCTCTTCTCTCTCCTCTTTTCTCTTTCATTTTTTTCTCCTTCTGGTTGTCTTCTGCAGCCCTCCTGCACCACCACCTCCTCCTCCTCCTCCTCCACCACCCTCCTCCTCCCTCCTCCTCCTCCTCCTCCTACACCACCTCTCCTCCTCTCCTCCTCCTCCTCCTCCTGCACCACCTCCTCCTCCTCCTCCTCCACCACCACCTCCTCCTCCTCCTCCTCCTCCTCCTCCTGCCCCACCCTCCATCACCACCTCCTCCTCCTCCTCCTCCTCCTGCACCACCTCCTCCTCCTCCTCCTCCCTCCTCCTCCTGCACCACCTCCTCCTCCTCCTCCTCCTCCTCCTCCTACACCACCACCTCCCACCTCCTCCTCCTCCTGCACCTCCTCCTCCTCCTCCTCCTCCTACACCACCTCCACCCTCCTCCTCCTCCTCCTACACCCCCATCTCCTTCTCCTCCTCCTCCTGCACCACCACCTCCTCCTGTTCCTACACCTCCTCCTCCTCCTCCTCCTGCACTATCTCCTCCCTCCCCCTCCTACACCACCTCCTCCTCCTGTTCCTGCACCTCCTCCTCCTTCTCCTCCTCTTCCTCCTACCCCACCTCCTCCTCCTCTTCCTCTTGCACCTCCTCCTCCTTCACTACCTCCTCCTCTCCTCCCTCTCCTCCTCCTCCTCCTCTCCCTCCTCTCTCTTCATCTTCCTCTCCTCTTCCTCCTCTCCTGTCCTCCTCTCCTCCACTCCTCCTCCTCCTCCTCCTCCTCAGGTCCTACGGCCTGTCTAATTAATCATGTACTCATCCTCACACTGGGAGAAGTCCTGCAGATGGTCAAGTATGTTCTTCTTCTCTTTCTCTCAGGCTGGCTGAGCTCTGTCCATAGCACTTCTTCCCTGTTACCACTTTTCAAGATTGCTGGCTTCTTTCTTCTGGCACTGCCAGTGTGTGGCTGTCCTGTTAGTTTGGTGGCTGTCTGTCATGGGGCCAGGTGTCAGGGCAGGAGTGTTAATGAGGTGAGTTCACCCCACCATATACATCAGGGGTAATGGCGTCATTATGTTCCTCCCAATGTTGTTGTAGACTGGAGACTTCTTTATAAAACCTAGGTTTCGTGAGGAAAATGTGAATTAGGACCCTGGAATCCATTTGTAGCTGGGTGTGCAACCTCAAATTCACCACTCATCTCTCTGGGCTCTGATTCTTCATTTACATAAAGAAGAGGAGGACTCATGTATTCTCTAAGTCCTGTTCTAATGTGAACATTCAATAATGCTGTACTACTGTGAGTCTATATTTATACAACTAAATCTCTGTCACACTGGGTCTGTAAGAATGAGTCCATAAAAATAGCTCTAGTCACAGACACTCCAAAAATGTCCAGGAGAGCTGAGAACTGTTTAGAGAACCCGTCTAATCCTTCCCTAATTAAATGAAGCATTCTGGCCCATGGGACTTAAAAAAGCCTGTTTTTGTTATTTCATTATTTTCTCTCCATTTCGTGCCAGTCACATCTTGATGCTCATGCTGCCTGTCTGCTCCTGGCTGTGGCGATCCAACTACCTGCCACTGCTCTATTTGTGATTCCATAAATCCAGGGCGTGCACTAATCTTCTTCCACATAGCTTTACCTTAGTGTAAGGTAGCATTATTTTGACTCTTAAAAATTTTTTTGGAAACAATATTGATCTAAGCTAGTTAGTATGTGTGAATGATTTAATCTCATACTGTTTGAATCAGATATCTGTTCACACATTCTGGATGTGCCGTGAGGCCTGAGGGGAATGGACTCCTCAGGGCCATTATCTAGAAAATGACCTTGAACTGCAGTAGCAGTTCTGCCTCGGGCTCCAGCCTGGTGGTCACCCTGCAGCTGTGGAACTTGCTGCCTCTATGACCCCCTGAGCCAGTTCCTCAAAATCTTTCCAACCCCCCCCAAACACACACACTCACATGCTGACTGTCTCAGTTCTGCTTCTCTGATGAATTCCAACAAACACGGAATGCCTTAACTATTTTTTAAAAGCACAGAATTAAGGCAAATACAATGTTCTGAATGTGTATAGAGGGACATAAAAGAACATTAAATGAAAAAAAAGTCAGCCAGGAAGCAAGGTGATCTCCTTATCTCTGTTAAGGGGAAAGTGTTTGGAATTAAAACTCATGCTTTTTGCTCCTCACGACTTCCTGTGTTCTGATACCAGTGTTTACTTAGCTGCCTGTTTTGACAGTCCTTCTCCAGTGACATACTACCAACAGCCTTTTTGATTAGACATTCTGATTTAACACCTAGGCTGGTTGATAGATGGGGTACCCCCCCCCCCGAGTTTTCCACATCCTGAGAGAAGCAACCTTGTTTCATTCTCCGGGCAGGATGCTTCTTCCCCAGGCAGGATGTTTCTTCCCCGGACAGGATGTTTCTTTTCCCCCGGGCAAGAGCCAATAGGCTTAAAGGTCGCCCTGTTCTATGGGCAAAGAGCCAATGGCGTTGGGGTTGCTCTGGTGCACCTCCCACCAGAAATCCCTATATAGGGCCCTGTTCAAGAGACTCAGAACACACACACAGATGCACACATCAGCTCGTTGCTGCTGAGAGGAGGAAGCCACTCAGACACATCAGCTTGACCCTGTGGAGAGGAGGAAGCCACTGCAACATCTCCAGACCCATCGCCTCCAGCCAATGGCAGCCGACCCAGCCGGCAGCTCCAGACCCACCACCTTTAGCCGACGGCCACTCCCCGCTGACAGCTCCAGCCTCCAGCCAGACAGCAGCTGCTTCAGCTGATAGCTCCAGAGATCCCAGCCGGTGCGACCAAGTACCCACCTTCTGTCCAGAGCTTGAACACTCCCCTCTCCCTAACTCCCCTCTCCCACCAGAGCTTGCACACTCCCTTCTCCCTGACTCCCCTCTCCCAGCACCTCTTCGACCTTCGACCAGAGCACCTCTTCTCCAGTTTTGCTACCAGCCACAAAGGCTGTTGAATAAATCTCTTGGCTGCACAGCTGTCCCAGGTGTGATTTTTGCCCTTCAGAAAGGAAGCTGCACCTGTGTCCTGCTGACCTACCCCACCTGTTGCCGCCTGAAGCGATGGCCTCTTGGAGCAACAAAGCCACGGGAATAAGTTCAGAGGCAGACTGGTTTTACTACCAGCCACGAAGGCTGTTGAATAAATCTCTTGGCTCCACAGCTGTCCCCGGTGTGATGTTTTGCCCTTCACTGGTTACCAGTGAAAAAGTCTGTTTCTAGTTGTCAATTTTGATACTAGCCCTGCTTTATAATGAAATAAAAAGAAGTTTCACTTTTAAGAGCTGGCTGGCAGGTTGCCAGGGAAGCCATGTTTAACATCTTCTATGCCATATTTTCTTTCCACTGTCTGTCCACACTGCATCCTGCTTGGTCCTCCACCTTCACGTCCTCATGAAGACAAGATTGTCAGAAAACCGTGTTCATAAGTTCTGGCCTTCTGGCTAAAATTCTAAGCCAGTTGTCCAAGTTAGTTTTTGTTTATTTGTTTGTTTGAATTTTTAGAGGCCATATGACCTGAAACCTTATATACTTTTGGCAAAAACAATCACCACCACCACCACCAACAACAACCTCTAAAACAAACTCTCAATACTGACACAAAAAAGAGAAGATCTGGATACCTTCCAGGGTGAGTATGCTAGGGCATCAGCCTGGGCCACCCCTCAAGGCAAGTGCCTGCTTTTGGAGATGATGAGGTTGCATTTACTCATTCTCTGCTTCTCTCCATAATTGTTACAAGACTTCTGTTTCTCACCATAAGACAGATACTATGGAGGTAAAATCATTCCAAGACTATGTAAAAATTAATATAGATATTTTTTATAGATATAAATGGTCTAATGTTACCTAGTTTCCACAAAAATTTTAAAGTTATTGGTCAGATTAAGACAATATCTCAAAAGTTATTATTCTAAGCATATGAAATAAAACAGAATATGTATTTTTGTACAAATTTGGATGGCATAAACATATTAGTATATCTTATACATCTCATGAACATATCAGGCACATATCAGGCCTAGATGGGAGCATGTAGAGTGAGGTTCCAGATCATATCAAAAGGCTGGGTCTACATTTCATACGTACAGTCTACTCTACACTCTACTATTCATTCTAACTCTACTGTAGAAAAGTTAGCCTTTGATGAAAGAGCAATGTGAGTTAGACTCACTTATTCTGACAATCATCACCAATAAATAATACATCACTTTAATCACACAATATGCTTAGCATCAAAGGAGATGCAATAGCATTTCTGAGTATTTTGAAAGAATGTTTTCATGAGGAGATTATGGACTTTTCCATCAGACAAACGAGGACTAGATCGCTGAAACTCCTTGGCCTCAAGCTCATCTGTATGGTCACATTATAAGACTACCAGAAGGATAAGGGAAGCAGCAAACAGGAACTGCCCAGCACTGTGTGATGCGTGTAAGTGTTCATCAATGTGCTATGGTTTGGATATGATGTAAAATGACTAGATTATGAGGTGCGATCTAATCAGTGGATTATTCCACTGAAATCAATCAACTGGATGGTAACTATAGGAAGGTAGGGTATGGTGGGAGTAGGCAGGTCACTGAGGGCATTCATTTGGGGTTTGTATTTTGTCCCTGTGAGCAGAGTGTGTGCATGTGCACTCTCTGTCTGTCTGTCTCTCTTGTTCCACTTCCTGGTTGTTAAGTCTTGAGTTGCTTTCATCCTCCATGCCCTTCCACCATAATATTCTGCCTCACCTTGGGTCCAGAGATATCAAATCAATATATATGGACCAGGACATCTGAAACTGTGAGCTCTGAATAAACTTCCTCTTATATGTGTTCTAATCAGGTCTTTTGGTCACAGCAATGAAAAATATGACTAAAACAGAAATTGGTACCAGGAGTGGGGTCATTGCTGTGACTAACTTTGTCACATGGTTCAAAAGCACTTGGAACGGGTTTGCGGGGAAGAAATTTTGAAAAGTCTAGAGATGTAAGCTGGAAAAGCTTTAGAATATTGTAAGTAGAGCTTAATGGGAAATTCTGGTGGGATTTCAGAAAATTAGAATGCCAATAGGACTGTGAACAGTGAGATTAAGATCCAGAGGTTTCAAAGGAGAGCAGGATTCTATTGGAAATCGGACTAGAAGCCATTCATGATATGTTCTGGCTAAGAAGTTATTTACATTTTTTCCCCATTTCCTGAGACTTTCTGTTAGGCTGAATTTAAAGGTGATGGAATAATTAGTCAGGAAGAGAAATTTTCAAGTCACTACAGCATTCAGAAGGTGGCATGGCTGTTACTGGCAGCTTTTAATTAAGTTTACTGTGATAATAAGGAATATTAAACAAAGGAGAAAGTTTGAAAAAATTGCAGTTTAGCAGAAGAGTGTGAGTAAAACTGGGACTAGGGAAGGTGGGGTTACTAAGGGGATTAAAACAACTAAAGACATGCTAAGTACTTTGCATAGGGACAATAAGAAAGATGTCTTGACAGCATCTCAGCAATTGGCAAGACCACACCTATCTCAGGATAAAGGGTACAAAAGTAAAACTTTTTTTAAGAAGAGACAATGGGGCACCCTGCCTGCACACTGTCTCAGTCACCCAGACGTGCAGACACTGCTGGAGCCACCATCCCAAGAGCCTTGACTGCTTCTCCTCATGATGATAGAAGACCTGGGTGTCAACCACGTGGTGCTGGTTCTGCAGGGATGCAGGATGATGGAGTTAGGGGGTCAGACAGCTTCTCCTGAAATTTCAAATGAAGGTGTGGGAGGCCAGGCAAAGGGCAGCAGAGTTGGAGTCCCTGCAGGCAGCCACAGAGAAGGTGATGCATGAATACGTCAGAAGGTGAAGCTGCAGCAGAGACCCCTGAGATACTAGTGGTGTGGGACATCTGCCAAGGACAACTGCCGAAATCAACAGAAGTAAGCCAAGGGAGGTCACATGTGATCCAGCAAGGCAACAAGATGAAAGTACTGACTAAAACATCCTTTTTTTACTCCTATTCCTTAAGTCCCAGCTTCCTGTTTTTAAATGTGGGTGAAGATATCCACTCACAGGGTTTTATAAGGACTCAACACGGTGCCACTGAGGAGTGTTCAGTGGGGCTTCTGGCCCAGGTGCATGGTCACCATGACTCAGCGCCACCCCTCCCCACCCCAGGACTGCTGGGTAGTGCAAGGCTTAGAGAGCAATTTATTTCTGGACACTCTAGTAATGCTTAAGAGTGTAGAAATGCAATGGTGACCCTCTTCTTGCTACTCTGTGCTGTTTGGGGATAGTAGTAGCTTTTTAAAACTAAGACTTCTGTGCAATAACTTGTGATGGGTGCACCTAACCTCCCCAGGGGCCCAGAGGTCCCAGCACAGAGGCCCTGATTTGAAGGCCTCTGGTTTCTGGATGCCGGTTTCCCACAGGACAGCTGTAAAAGGGGTCCTTGAACCTCACAGTTTGGGTAGTAGGCTTAGAGGCATGAGACTACTGGTGGGACTTGATTTTTCACTCTGGAATTCAGCCCTGGAGCCCCACCAAACTTTTTCCAAAACACATTTTAAAGCACATAATTCCCTGCAAGACATTGCCTTCTATCTACCGCCCTGTGCTGTCTTCTGTTTTATGTACAGAATCCTGGGTGACCCAGCGTGTCCTCGGGAATTCTTCGGCCAGTTATGGAAAGGGTTGGGCTGGGCATGAGTGCGTGCAAGGACACATGAAACAGAGAAGTCTGCATGTGTCTGCAAGCACCTGCCCTGTTCTGTACGTGGAGAGAGAGGAAGAAATAGAGAACAGAGACAGGGTGAGAGGAACTGAGCACAGTAAGGCTCTGAGAAGAGCCCACAAGGAAGAGAGCCAGATCAGCTACAAGGACCTGCACCCACACTCCAAGGACCATCACCACACTCGAGGGAAAGAAGCAAAATTATTACAAAAGAAAAGAGAGAAGAGAGAGTTTGGATCATATCTGCTTGGGTATGGTGGACTTGGGGAATCAGAGGTGGAATGGGTCCAGGGAGGGGCCCATCTGATGGGGAGCAGCTGAATAACTCCATGTGAGGACAGAGGCGACCAGCCTGGCCTGCAGTCAGTTCTCTGCCCTGGAGGCTCTGCATGCACAGATTCAACCAAGTGAAGGCTGAAAGTGCACACAACGCTGCGTCTGTGCTGAGCAAGCACGTACCTCTTCTCTTTGCTCACTCCCCATGCAGTGCAGCATGACAACTATGTGCATTCACACTGCTAGTCTCTGCACAAGGTAAACACACCATCCACAGGTAAGGTGGCGTGTGCAGGGTGTTGTGCTTAGGGTCTAGGCAAACGCACTTCAGATAAGGGACTTTGCTTTTGTGGATTTTTATACTCCAGGAGGGAGGGGTCCTGCCCTATTTCCTGCAGGATGCCAAGGGCAACAATGTTTACTTTTTTCTTTGGACATTTTGGACAACATAAAACCCAAAGTTGGATGGTTTCTCAGCTTGTGGATTCGGGGGTTCTGGTTCCTTTTTAGACACGTTATCCGCTCACACATGGTATCATCGTTTCCAAAGGTCCCTTTATGCAGATCCATGGAGATACTTTGCATTTAATGGCCTGACGTGCACTTTAAAAGAACAGCCCAGAGAATTCACTGAGAGGTTGCAGGATGTGTGAAGAAGAGCAGGAATGAAAAGCTATAAAAATAATATGGCTATTATGTTAAGATCCTAGCTAACTTTTCAGATGAGATTAGAAAATAGATTCTCTTAATTTTATGGCAGTCATTTAATTATGTTACTCCCCAAATGCCTGTATAAGAGAAAAAGGCTTTCAAATTAGATTGTTTTATTATAAAATTCCACAGGATGTATGTTCTGTCACCTCCTATTTTTCTGTAAATAGTCCTTGATGAATAAGCAGAAGGTGGACTGGGTGAGATTACGTAAGACCTGAGCTAAAATTACACCACCCAAGGTGGCTGTCTACGTCTATGGCTTCATTTTTGAGAGGAAAGCAGATTTTTGTGCTAGCTGGAGAAAAAATATCATTCTGAAACTACCGTTGTGGAAAGGGTTTACTCTAAAGCACTGTTCACCCAAGATGCTTGGCTTGATTTCCATGCATGGCTCAAGAGCAAATTCTTTGATGTACAAAATGTTATTTGCTAAAGACCACCAGCCTCACGGCCCGCATCATCTACAAGCAGATCTGTTTCTCCCTTCTTAGCCTAAACGTCTCTGATTCTCCACACTCAGTCCACACCAGATTGTCCCCTTCACACTACGGCGTGTCACCGGCAGATCAGGGGCCGCTGCAGACTCCATGCAAGCGCCTGTCCTCCGCAGAGAGGCCTCACCCCAGGTCTGCGGGCCCAGGAGGCCTGCACACCTGTTCTGTTTTGTTGTGGTCTTGGTTTCTCAGAGCCTATAGAATCTCCCCTTCACAAAGAGGCAGGTGAAGTGTACATTTCTCCTGCATGCCGGACAGGGAGAGGGGGCCTTTGGTTTTGTTCTCTCCATGACAGGGAGAGCAGGCCTTTGGTTTTGTTCTCTCCGTTTCCTCGACACAGATGCTCCTCTGGTTTCTCTGCAGGTCCCTCGATGAGGAATCAGACTCGTTGCCACAGTTTTCTGTGGTCATGCAGCTGTGGGAAGGAGCTGGGGTCTCGTTCACCCTGTCTTGTTGCTTTGACCCTAAAATCCGTTTAGCTCCTGATTATCGACGGCTATGTATGCATCAGGCTAAAGCCCGAAGGTTGTTTGGGACGGGGCGTGAGCACAGCAGGGCTGGCCTGACAGTTATCGCCCTTTTATAGCTGCTGACCCATGCTGCGCCCTGTGTCCCACCTGAAGTTGTCCTTGTCTTATGAGCAGTGGTGTTCCAAGGAGTGCCTGACTACTCCAGTCCAGGGAAACTCAAAGCCATTTCTAGCATTTGCCGATTTCTGTGATGCCCACGCCCCGGCAGTGGCCAGTTTGCTGCTTCCAGACTACAAATGCAGAATGCGGCTGGGCAGCCCCGAGGGCTGTCTCAGGTGGCCCCTGGCACCCAAGCAGCGGAACACTGCCTGAGACCCTCTTCATCAGTCAGTCATTTTACAGATGTAGACGCAGGAGCCCAAAGCAGAGAGCTTCCTGCCCACGGTGACACACAAGAAGTCAGCTTCAGCAGGGGTGGAAACCAGGGTGCATCCTCGATCCCAAAGCACTTAGACAGCTAACGTAGCTTGCATATGAGGTGTGCCTTGAGAGGCTCCCGCGACAATGTGGCAGTATTTAGAGGTGAAATGATTAGATTTTGAGACCTGAAGCCTCATCTGTGGATTAATCCACTGGGTGGATTAGCAACTTGGATGCATTTCTGGGTGGAACCTGTAGGCAGGTGGACCCTGGCTGGGAGAAGTGGGTTTACTGTGGGCACAGCCTTGGGGATGTCAATTTTCCTGGTCGACCTGTCACCTGGCTGCTATGAAGTGCGCAGCTGTCCTCTGCCATGTCTTCGTGATGATCTGTCTCTGCCTGAAGCGATGGCTGCCCGCAGCAACAAAGCCGCAGGAATAAGTTCAGAGGCAGACTGGAATCGAACAGGCTCTTTATTCTGCCAGCTTGTCTCTCCAGCTCCAACAACACCCCAACACGCAATCCACACTCTTCCAACCACACCACAAAATGGCACCGACCCGATCCACAATGTCCCCGGCCAAGTCTCACGAGACCACGGAAGGTGGTAATGCTTATGGCTCACAGCTAACCACAATCTTAGCTACCTCCTTAATTAGGGCTCCTGCAATGATCTGCCTGTCCCCAGGCCACAGCCACGCAGCCAGCCCGCCATGGAGTGGACCTGTGGACCTGTGAGCCCACCTAAACGTCCCCTCTTCTATGTTGTCCTGTCAAGTATCTTGGTCATGGCGATGAAGATCTGACCAACACATGTTTTTGGAGATATTACACTGCTTGTAACTGAAATGAGGATATTATTTAGTCTCCTGATACATATTTTTTATCAGTAGAATCCTGGTTTTTAAAAAAAGAAAAAAAAAGAACCTGAAAGAAGAGGTTTTATCTTTCGGCACTTCCTCTCCCTCGGATGAGCAAGGATATGTTTCTTCTGTCTATGTGTCTGTTGGTCTGTTTTCTGTTTTTCACTGCTTTCCTTTCGAAGGTTGGAGAAGTGCCTTCCCATGACCAGAATCAGCGTGCACTGTGGTGGATGCGGCCGTGCAGACCTCCTTGGAAGCCTGGCTGAAGTCTCCAGGGCGAGAGCCGTCAGGACGGCTGGGAGGCCAGCGGCCGCGCACATGCTCGAGGAAGGGCGTCCTTCCCTCTGCCCCGGACCCCTGTCCAGCGGAGCCCGGGAGGTGTGGGCATGAGGAGCGAGTGGCTCTGCCGCGGGGGCTTATGCCCCCAGCAGCACCCTCCGTGAAGCGCAGGCCTTCAGCCATGCCGTGTGAGCCCCTGCTTGACGACCCCACGATTCCCTGTGTGTGTGTGTGTGTGTGTGTGTGTGTGTGTGCTCCCCTGGTGGGTGGCTAGGGAAACAAGGAAACAGGAAAGTGGTCCAGCTTTATTTAAATCTAAAAAATAGGCATCTTCCAGCTGTTAATTTGATTTTCAAAGGGCTGCTTTTTTCCTAATGTCACTGTGTAGAATATTTTCCTGGTTATTGTTTGAATGTTACTATCTTCAAGGATATGTTGAACCAAAGTGTGCTAAAGCCTTACTTCACATCTGACTGTTCTCTTTGCGAACTCTGTGCCGTGGGGTGGGCAGAGCGTGCGCTTGTGGGCATCCAGGCAGGATCTGCTTCCTTCTGCCCCTCCATGCCTCCAACACGGTTTCCACCTTTGAGATAAGGCTGGTGACACATGCTCTTGAGTCACTTCCACTGGTGAGCACCGGGGACCTCTCCTGGAGGCCAACGCTCTTCTGCTGTTGAAAGAGTCCTCTGCCCTGGCCGTCCCCCTGCAGCAGGATGACCTGAGAGGGCAGAGCAGGTGGTGCATACCGGGGGCTCATTAGCCCAGGACTTATTTGTAAGCAATCTTTTCCAAAGTTTGTTGCTGCCTGAAGTGATTGCCACTTGGAGCAACGACACTGTGGGAGAAAATTCGGACGCAGGATGGAAATGAAAAAGTTCTTTTATTCTTCTCTCTCCGGCTCCCGCAACCTCCAACACCATACACACTCCTACAAACACCAGCACACCACACACACAATGGCTTCGACCCAGTCTGCGTTGTCCTGGACCAAGTCTCGCGAGACCATGCAAATGGCGCCGACCTGATCCACAATGTCCCGGGCAAAGTCTCGCGAGACCATGGAAGGTGGTAATGCTTATTGCTCACAGCTATCCGCAATCTTAGCTATCTCCTAAATTAGGGCTCCTGCAAAAGTTGTTATAGAAGTCATCTGCCCAGAGAGGTGCACCTTTGGTGGGAGCAGAGAGATGAAGGAAGCAGTCGATGTTGTCTTGTGAGTCTTCATAGAAGAAGCTGCCACGCTGCGGGAGGGCTGCCCGGCTGGGAGTGGGTGGCCGGGAGCCTCTGCTCTCTGCTGCTGGGTGCTGTGGCCGAGAAATGACTGCCCTGGGCCTTCCTTCCCACACGTGCTTTTCTCATTCTGTGGTTTGCACATTCCCACAAGAGCAGGAGGGCACAAGCCCCTGCTTGAATAGATTGTATCCCATGAACTATAAGCAAATTGAAGATGCTTCTCAAAAGTTCCCCAACCCAGCGTGCTGAACCCAGGGGGCGCCTGACGGCATCCTCCCTTGCTCCCGCCTGCTGTCTCCGTCTCCATCTCTGTATCTGAAACTGAAGTTCACCCGCAGGGCCCTCTCCAGCCCTTAAACTGCCTGGTTCTGAGAGTGACTCCCTCCCGTGACAGCTGCGGGAGGATCACGTGGCCTCGTAGCCCGGGTAGCTGCTTAAATCTGTAAGGAAGAGCCCTCTGGATGAACAGCCCCGGTCGGAGGGCCCAGGGTTCTTCAGGTACCCAACCGAGCACCGTGCTCCCATCATCCCCCTTAAAGCCACTGAGTTAACACAGGGATCTTACGACAACTGACTTTTATTTGATGAATAAAGAAACTATGACTGAGTCCTCAGTACTGACATACTAGGCAGAAGAAATATATCTTCAGGTTCTCACCATCAATTCCATTACTTACTAGATTTAATGCGATGTAATGAACTCATTCAAGTCACTTTGCATTTGATATGTAAGTGGGCTAATTAAATTTAGATCATATTTTCAATGTAAAACATGGTTAAAGCTTTAATATTGTTGGGGTCTACCAAGAACGTAACAGATCTGCCTTTCAAGAAAGGCACCTCTTAGGCTGGGAACACTGAGTGTCGGTGTGTGGACACACAGGCACATTCCAGAGCATCGGCACGGCGCGTGTCTGCAGCTCAGGAACCCACAGTGGGAGGCGCTGCACAACAAGCTTCTGCAGAGCAGAGCAGACAGTCAGGCGGGGAACCAGGAGACCTGCAGCTCGGGAGGAGATCCTTGCCAGCCGCTCTTCCAATAGGGGCTATCCAGAACGTATAAAGAAATAAAAGACCAAATAACTCAGTCAATAAGTGAACCAAGGATGATCAAAACAGACATTTTTTCAAAAGAAGAAATATGAATGGCTAAAAAATATATGGAAAAAAAATGTTCAACATCTCTAGCAATCAGGGAAATGCAAGTCAAAGTTGCACTGAGATTTCATCTCACTCCAGTTAGAATGGCAGTCATCAAGAATCCAAAGAATAATGGATGCTGGTGAGGATATGGGGGGGGGGACAAGGCCCCTACACACCTTGTGGTAAGAGGCTAAGTAGTACAACCACTGTGGAAAGCAGTACCGAGACTCCCCAAAGACGAGGTACGCAACAGCACGTGACCAGCTATCCCACTCTGCCGTTTATCCTGAAGACCTGAAATCCACGTGCTGCAGGGGTACAGCCTCACCAGTGTCTATAGCAGCGCAGTCCTCGATAGGCACGCATGGACCTGGCCTAGGTGTCCACTGACAGACAGACTGTTGACAGAGTGCAGTCTGTAACATAATGGAGTCTTATTCAGTCATACAAAAGAATGAAATTGTGGCATTTGCTGACAAATGAATGGAACTGGAGAACTAAGAGCATGCCAAGTAAAATACGCCAGACTCAGGGAGTCAAGGAGGGAGTGTGCGCTCTCATGTGGAAGCTGGTGGGGCAGGTGGGAATAAGTAAAAGGGATCTTAGGACAACAGAAGGGAAACCAAGAGAGTCTAGGAAGGGGGTTAAGGGAGGGGTGCATGGGGAAGTGCTGTGGTAGGGATGCCGTGTCCACGTCCCCATGCACACAATAGATCCTGCATGCAGTGTGTGCATGTATGTGTGTGATTATAATGCAAATGCCATAATTTTACTCTTCTTTAAGGCTGAGTAATATTCCATTGAGTATATATACCACATTTTCTTTATCCATTCATCTATTGAGGGACACCTAGGTTGGTTCCATAGTCTAGCTATTGTGACTTGAGCTGCTATGAACATTGATGTGGCTGTGTCACTATAGTATGCTAATTTTAAGTCCTTTGGGTATGAACCAAGAAGTGGGATAGCTGGGTCAAATGGTGGTTCCATTCCCAGCTTTCTGAGGAATCTCCATACTGCTTTCATAGTGGTTGCACCAATTTGCAGTGCCACCAGCAATGTATGAGTGTACTTTTCCCCACATCCTCGCCAACATTTATTGTTGCCTGCACTCTTGATGACTCCCGTTCTGACAGGAGTGAGATGAAATCTTAGAGTAGTTTTAATTTGCATTTCTCTAATTGCTAGAGATGTTGAACACTTTTTCATGTATTTGTTGATCAATTGTATTTCTTCTTCTGTGAAGTGTCTGTTCAGTTCTTTAGCCCATTTATTGATTGGGTTATTTGGGTTTTTTTGGTGTTAAGTTTTTTGAGTTCTCTGTATATCCTAGCAATTAATGCTTTATCAGAAGTGCACGTGGTAAATATTTTCTCCCAATCTTCAGGCTCTCCCACAAAGCATTAATCTCCAACTGAATCTTAAGATGACTCTTTAATAGCCTATCATTTTAATGATCAAAATAATTCAGTTATTTGTAACTGTTTACTTTTAACTTATTTTTTAGTATTAGTAAAATTCCACCCTCCTCAAATCACTTATCAACATCAATGGAAGGAAATGGCCCAAGCGCAGAGCCAGGGCGTTCTTGGAGGCAGGTGTGGATGCGGGGACAGTGCAGGGCCAAGCAGCCATGGGCTGTGTGGGCGGTGCCTGGCCTGGAGACCAGGGGTCTTCTGCTGAGGATGATGGTCCCTCAGTCTCCGCTGGCCTCCTCTCCCCTCTCCTCCCAGCAGGGCGAGGGGTGTGCAGTGCACACAGAGCCAGTCTGCCCCTGCCCTCTCCCTGCGGGGAGGTGGAGCCTTTTCACCCTGACCACCGCAGGCTGGCTGCTCGCGATTGCAAGTGGCCAGGGGTGGCGCGTGGGTCACGCAGTCAGCGCCCAGGGGCAGCGCACAGTGCCGCCCAGACCTCTGCAGCGGCGCTCTGCCTCTCTGACAGCAAGGTGCTCTTTCCTTACCTATGAACCCTGGGGACTGTGGCCCGGATGATGGCGGGTGGGGCAGGAAAGCGGATTTTCCATGGCCAAGGTCGTGGAGAGATGGTTTGGAGTCCTCTGAGACAAGAATGGTGTGGTGAAATCTCCCTTCTCTACTTTGGGAATTAAGGTTAATAATGTCATTGCTTTCTGATTCTATGGCGACTGGATTTTGAACAAAAGAGAAGGGGAGTGGGAGAGGAGAAAATAAAGGCTTATAAAATAGACTTACTCTGTGCATTTTAATAGAATGAAATACAATACCATCTGGGAGTTCTTTAAGACTCAGTCTCTATGTAGTGTGCACATTTTAACTCATAGAACCATTTATACTTTGCATTTAGAATCAACCTAAATGATATGTGAGTTCTACAAATATCAGGACGATTCCAAAGTTAAAATAGTTTTTACTGAAATTAATTTATATTCCTTTCCAAAATTGGTTTCTTCTGTTCTTCAAAACTACAGACGATGGGTTTCAGATGTTGAATCCATCCAGTGTTCTTTTTACAGCGAAGTGGATTTTACTAATTCCATTTTTTTTTTTTTTTTTCTATTTCACGGCTGAAACAGTTTTTTATCCAAGCTCAGGGCATCAGCGTTGTCATAGGGTCCGCTGTCACGCTGTCTGGGGAGGCTCAGGACAGCAGCACCAGGATGTCGTGCCTGGCCTGGGGGCCTTCCTGCTCATGACCCCTGGTGCCATCTTCCTCGGAGGACTGGTGCTTGCCTGGTGGGGCTTCATCTCAGCTCCGTTTCCCCAGGAAGCCACCCCCTCCCAGGTCTTCTCTTCAGCCTTTAGAAGTCGTGTTATTCAGCATTCAGTCACTCGCACGCTCCTGTTCTTAAGTGTCTCCACTGCCTCTTCTGATTCTGTTCAACCAGCTCCAACTAAGAATTAGCTAATTAATGTACTCATGTGTTTTTATGCTAAAAAGTGTTGGTTTATTTCAATGCTAGTAAAATCAACATTGGTTACAGGTTTAGTTTTTAGCTCAGAGACCACAGTTAAGTGTATTTTCCTACATGAGATGTGTTGATTAATATGATGTAAAATTAGCTCCATAGTTTTACAGCCCTGCTAATTGATAAGAAGTCAGAGCTTGGGGCTGTATAGTTAAGTTTTCTGGAAAATTAATGTTGGAACTGGCTTTGTGACTTGATTGGTTGAAAATCTATGAATACACTCATTTAATCCTTTTGAATTTGGGTGTTAAAAAAGGTTGTTAGCTACATCTCTGCAATATCTGTTAGCTACATCTCTGCAATATCGTATCTGCAAGGTAGTGTCCTTTCACGATATTTGAGAAAAAAAATATGTGTGTACAAAGCATGGTAACTCCCAGCTATGTGGGAAAAAAAATTTATTTTCTTGTTCATTTGTGAATTATGCGGGGCATTTTCAATACTTTTGCTTTCCCAGCTGATCTTCTAATTAACTACTGTGCCATAAATATTTGTAACTCCATGGCCACATCAGACTCCGTGGAAGTCTACTCTTAGGATTGACAGTTCCTACCGGCAGCAACAGTAGGCAGTCATTATGCACAGAAAGAATGGTGACAAGAAAAATTATTTAACTTCCATGTGTTACGCTGCACTGTACGGTGGCAGATTCCTTCATAGGGGACACAGTTCTCCAGAGTTACACTCTTTCAAAGGCTAGGGTGAAGTCCGGCTCTCTAAGTGCTATAAATTAATATGAAAAACATTATGAGGCTGTAATCAGGTTAATACAGTGATCTAGTTAGTCCCTCTTTCTCTCCCCTTGGCCCCAACGCCAGAGCATGCATTCTCCAAGTGGCAGGTACCCTCCTGCTCCCCGGTGGCTCTGTGTCTCCCCCACACCTCCTTCTCTCCCCTGACAATGCTCAAACCCTATAGTTAAAATGAGTTTTCCCCCACGGTGTTTCAAAGTACACGGCTCTCCACCTTCAAAGCCCAAGAGGTCCCTTTTCCTGCATTTCTCCTCCTGTACGCTCTCCTCCCATATTTGATGGTTATTAATTATCAGCTTTAGATCTTGCATTGGTTATTTTGTAAACTTAAATAATATCCCAACGCAACAGAAATGAGCGTCCTGTCTTGTTGCAGCCGTCTTCACTGTAGTGTCTTCGTGTTAATCGGGGCCTTCGTGAAACCACCATTTCTTGTGCCATTTCTCGCCATTCCCAAATCCTGCCGGCTTGATCCCTCTTGTTCCATAACATTTCCATTTTATACCAAGGCTAAGCTTTCTGATTTGCCCTCAGGTTAACACTAAAGTTGCAAATCCCACAAACAGCATTTGTCTCACCATAACCAGAGGTATTTTTTTTCTTCAGAGTCAAGAAATGTAGATTGCTCTCTTTCCTGCATTACAGTGGCAAGCACGTGGCACTTGGAGGGGTTTCTGGTGTCCCTGCATCATGCTATCTTGATCAAATGTATTACCTATTCTTTAGTTTGTCAAATCATGAATGTAATGTCACATACCATCTTTCCTTAGGAACAGAAGTACAACCCAAAACTACTTGACAAGTTCCCCCAAAATTGATTCAGGGTATCTGCTCAGAGATTCAGGTGCAAGCATTTTCCTACTTGAGGAACTTCCAAGCTTTAGATTTGGGCCTTGATTTCCTGGTGGGGTTTGCTACTTCCCTGGCATTTCCATTTGCCTTATTTTGGAACTTTCCTCATGAACTCACATTCACGAAGTTTCCCGTCACGGTCACGGTCACTGGTCCTCTCCCCACAGGCACCGTCCTGCCGCAGCCCTGCTGCCATTCCTGACCACACAGCGTCACTGTCCCTGCGTGGGTCTCGGGCCAGGCCTCTCTGCTCCTGTCGCTGGAATGCAGGCACCCGCTCACAGACACACTCCTCACAGGGCTCTGGCTGCGTCCCAAGTCCAGGTTCAGGAGTGGTGCTCCTCGGAACCCGCAGGCTCGCCTCCTGCCGCACAGCCCGCAGCACCAGTGGGGGGGGGGGGACGTGCCTGTGGGGAGAGGTGGCAGTGGTTTCCTGTTGTGTTTCATAAAGGACTTTAAGTGACCTTATCCCTGGCTCTCCCATTCCACGGAAGTGCTTTCACGATGAGTCTTTCTGTTTTTCTTAAACCCCATCATCGGACCGCTGGACCCTGCCACGGGATCACACTCCAGCACCGAGCCTGAGGGACAGTCCAGGGCTGAACCACGTCCGGGTGCGGTGCCCAGTCTGAGGAGGGCAAGCAGAGTGGTGTGGGGGTGAGCCAGGGCAGTGCTGCGCCCTGTGGAGTCCGCAGGGCCGAGACAGCGACCCCCACAGCGGCAGGGCAGGATGGCGAGGTGGTGAGCGAGGGAAGGACAGGCTCCTCCAGGCGGAAGGACAAAAGGTGCCAAAGCCACATCTCATCTTGCAGCTCCAGGCGGAAGGACAAAAGGTGCCAAAGCCACATCTCATCTTGCAGTGGAGTGCTGCGGCCTGCAGTGTCCGTTCTGCCTTGGTTGTTGGGACACGGCCTCCTTACGGAGCACGCATGCTGGCTCTAGGTGTGACGGGCCGAGCCTCTCCACCCTCCCCTCCGCAAGCCTCACAAAACCATCTGAGCACGTCCTCAGCACCACACCCACCAGAAAAGGAGAACTGCTGTTTAACCCACGGGTCTGTGTCGCTAGGTTGAATTTAGTCCGTCTGAGCACTTTCGGCATGGCGCGAAAGGCCAGCTGGCTACGTGTGTCAACTCTGTCCCAGCCTGTGATGGTCAGCAACTGTCACAAGGGCAGGGCTAACAAGTGGCAATAATGTCAGCTCATCTTTATGGTGATTCCAAAATCTCTGATCTCCGCAGCCTCCCTGGCTAAGAGGCAAACATGAATTCTGGATTTGTGGAAGAAATGGAGCCCAGGAGGAATCATAAAATAACACCGAGCGTGGGAAAGCCACCCTGAGACCCCTGCCCTTGGGTCCAAGCTGGCTGCACTGGGCGCTGGTCCTCAGCCACCCTGTGCTGAAGCCTTGCTCCCATGGGCGGGCTGGGCTCCCTGCTGCTGTCTTCTTGCACCTGTAGAAGCTAATTTTTAATTTGCTCATCTCAAAAGTGAACCCTGCTGACTGGCAAGGGTGAAAGTCTAGCTCTAGTAACACACAGCCTTTCAGCCAGTGCTGGGCTCATCACGTCAGCCCCAAACTGGTGGAAAATTCTAGTCATTCCCTACAGTTGTCATGAGATTTTATTTTTTTAAGAAAAAGATCTTGCATTGCACATTAATTTTTTTATTTGTATCAGTATTTTTATGGAATTGCAGCACATCTTTTATAATGAGGAAAAGGTTGCTAATATCTTTAAATCTGGGCATTGGAGGCACATCTGTCACTGGCAAATTGCAATGCTTACCTGCGCCCGTCTTCTCACTAAAATGTCATATAGTGAAGACAAGAAGCAACAAATTTTCACTCAGAAAATAGAGAATAATAAAATTCCTAAGGATCTATGCAAGAATCAGACACAGCTGTATTAATTAAAAGACACACCATGTGTGGTGAAGCCCTCTCGTCTCCGCCTCGGCTCCGAGTGCACGCTGGCTTTCTTCTGATGCATCTCTGGGAAGAAGCAGGGTGAGGGTCTCGCCTCTTCCTTCCATCACTCCCCAGGTGCAGAGAGGCGGAGGCGGAGTGCCGCCTCCTCTCCACTCTCAGGGAGGGCGGTGCGCCTCCTCTCCCATGCGGGCTGGAGCCTGGGCGGCCAGGAGAGTTGTGGTCAGCGCCCACGAGGAGGCCGTTCACTGCAGGCTGCACGTGGGGTGCCCTAGCAGCCGCTCCCCCACCGCGGAGGCGAGACAGGCCGCGCTGGACGGGGGCACCAGGCCTGCAGCACATCTTTGACCTTCTCAGTTATACTTGGTTTCAGATGCTGAAGAAGAAGACAGCAATGGGCGGAAGACAATGCCACTAGAGCGGGGGCACTGGGACACTGCGCTCCCTGCTGTGTGTCCACAGTTGTTCGCACCTGACTACAGACAAACAGAAAATGGCTATTACCAAGGAAATCTGCTGACGGGCATCTTGGTGCAAGCATGCGCACATGCAGACAGAACCAGGGCACCGTAGAGGAGAAGCAGGGAAAGCAGACACGCACTTCGTCTAGCAGCTCGCACTTCGGCGATGCCGGCTCCTCCTGGGCTTTCCTCACGTGAGTGTTCATTAGAGCTTCAGCTGCGGGCGCCCCGAGCAGCCCTGAGCAGCCTCAGCCCCGTGCCCGGCTCCAGTGGTGGCGCGTCCGCCTCCTCACCTTCCTCCCGGGCTCTGCGCGCACCTGTCCCCTCAGCACGCAGCCTGCCCCCTCTCCCCGCGGCCCACTCCAAACGCTCCTGCGCGTCCTCCTCTCTCTTCTGGACACAGCTCCGCTGCCACCGCACCTGCTCCATCTGCAGTGACCATCACCACGGGGACTTGGGCTCCTGGTTTGATTCCGCGGGACTCGGGTGATCTGAGTCCATCAGGAAAGGAAGGACAGTAACACAGCCGGAGCTCCAAGTGTCACACGCAGGGACTTAGGGAGTCACGTTCTGCGAAAGCTGTCAGTTAGATTTCACACTCTGGTCTCAATGAGCTCATAGAGACTTTCAGTTTCTTTTATTTCTATTCTTTCACTTTTATTCTTTAGGAAAAAAAATGTCATTATTTAGTTTTAAAATATTGTAATAGTCATTTTTGGTGTTATTAACAGAAGAAAAGAATGAAATAGGGGCTCAGACTCCCTAAGAATACCTGGAGATTTAAAATCTGTTATCTGTCTATCATCCATCCATCTATCTATCCACCATCTGTCTATCTATCTATCAATTTACTACCTACCTACCTATATATCTGCCATTTATCATCTACTCTTCATTGCTTTCATTTTTCCTTAAGCCTTGATAAAAATAAAGAAGAAACTTGGTCCCAAATACTAGTTTCTATGGGAAGCAGTCTGGAGGGTCTGAGAGATGAATAGGTCCAAAAAGCATAATATAAGAGTGACAAACACAATTCTAAAGTCATAGAGTAAAAATGCATCGCACACGTAGATGGCAAATCAAGCAGAAAAAAAAAGCATGTCTCATTTTCTATTTTAGTTTTAACAAAGCAAAATGGTTATTTTACAATCATCACATTGAAATTTCTGAGAACAGATAGGCTAAAAATGGGTAAAATACTTAATGAGTATTAATAGCATAGTGAATATGAATATTGTAGATGTATAAAAATATATTTTATAAACCACTATTTATCATATTTTCTTTATGGAATAGTTAGTAAGAAAATAAACACAAATGCACATATACAAGTTTTCAAAGATTCACCATAATTACATCTTGTTTTTTAATTTTGAAGTTTCTTAAGTACTGTGATTTAAATAAAATACCATATATTAATGTATCTATCTATCTATCTTGGTTTGGAAGTAAGAGGTCCTTTTAAAACTAGGAAATGAGACAATGCAGTTTCAGAGGTGAAATGATAGGATTGAGAGTTGTGCCCTCACTGAAGATCAATCCATTTGATGGATTAATGATTCAAATGTTTTAATGGGTGGTGGCTGCAGGCAGGTGGGGTGTGGCTGGAGGAGGTGGGTGACTGGGAATTAATCACATCATCCCTGCCCCGGACATGCAAGCTGTCATGAGCTGAGCTGCGTCCCTCTGCCGTGACCTCTGCCATGACCTCTGCCTTCACCTGGGGTCCCAGAGAGATGGAGCTGGCCCATGATGGACCGAACCTCTGAAACTGTGAGGCACAATAAACTTTTCCTCTTCTAAGTCATTCCTGTCAGGTATTTTGGTCACAGTGACAAAAAGATGACTGATACACTCTCTTTAGACCTATCCATCCACACAGTTAATCTATTTATCTATTTATATTTATTGTGACAGCCAATCAAGAAGAGTTTCTAGCTGGGTGTGGTGGCACACCTGTAATCCCACAGGCTTGGGAGGCTGATGCAGGAGGATCACAAGTTCAATAACAGCCTCAGCAACTCAGCAAGGCCCTAAGCAACTTAGTGAGCCCCTGTCTCAAAAATAAACAAATGAAAAGGGCTTGGTATGGCTCAGTGCTTGAGACCCTCTGGATTCAATCCCTGGTACAAAAATAGAAGAAGAGGGGAAAAAAAAGGAAGAGTTTGAGGAAGGAGGAGGAGGAAGGGAGAGGAGGAGCAGTAGACTTTTATAAGGGGCTGGAAGATAGCACAATTTAAATTACACTTTCAAAGTCATATCAGAAATATGATGAGAAGTGACATTTATGGAGAGGAAGGAGATATTTGCAAACCATGCATCTTTATAAGATGTCATTTCCAAACTATGTAAGGAACTCCAACAAGTCAATATCAAGAAAACAAATAATTCAATAAAGAAGGCCTGAACTTAAACAGACATATCTCAAAAGAAGACATACAATGGCCAACAGGTATATGAGAAGCATGGTCAATGCCACTAATCTTAAGGGGAGTTCAAAGTAAACTACAGGTGTATCTCCTCACATCTGAAAGACTGTCATCAAATGACAGATACAGAAGTTGGTGGACATGCATTGGAAGGGAAACCCTTGTAGACTGGGTGGAAAAGCAAATTAGTGTAGGCATCATGGAGCTGTTATGGAAAACAGGAGGTTCCTAAGGGGAAAAAAAAATGAAACCACCCCAACTACCATACGCCCGGCAGTCCTGCTACTTGGCATATATGCAAAGGAAATGAAGAGCCATCTGCACACCCATGCCCATCCAGCATCACTCACCACAGCCAAGACCTGGGATCACCTAAGTGTGCATCACCAAGTGTGGCATCTGCACGGTGGAATACTATCTAGCCTTCAAAAAGAAGGGAATTCTGTCATTTGCTGCAGTGTGCATGCATCTGGAACATTTTTTATGTGAAGCGAAATAAGCCAGGCACAGAAAGACATGTGCTGCGTGTCCTCAGTTACATATGGAATCTGAAAAAGCAAATTCACAGAAGCAGAGGGTAGAATGGTAATTACCAGAGCTGGAGGAGGGACTCCTGGGGAGATGTTGAGGAAATGACATAGAATTTCAGTTTGACAGGAAGAGAAGTTCAAGAGACCATTGCACATCATGTGGTCCTAGTGACCGTGTGTTGTGTTCTTGTAGGAGAGCAGGTGCTCATGTTCTCAGCACAGACAGCAAGTGGATGAAGTAACGTACGTGTTGGTTAGCTTGATCCAACCATCCTACCACGTGTCCGGGTTCTACCACAAACGTGCAATTTGTATTTGTTCATTGATTTTTTAAAATTAAAAAAGAAATATTATGAAATATTTTTTCTTCCTATTTTGTTTCCATCTGTCTGAGCAGGAGTATGTGCAGTCTGGGTTTTGAACTTTGTTCAGATGTTAGCAAATTGGAATTGGGCGATGGAATCAGAATTGAGTAAAGTAGGGTAACAGTCTTATATGATCACTGCCCTGAGACCAGGTTCTTCCCAGAGAAGCAGAACCTTCTTCCAAGTTTATAATCAAAGGAAAAGTAAATATAGAAATGAAACAGACTGAGATCAAAATATTAACTGTATTTTTTAAGTGGAATTGAAAGTTAGGGCTTAAATCTAGGCCATGAGGACTTTCTAATATTTCAGTGCTGCCCTTCCTCTAAAAATATTCCTGTTTCCGCCACCAAAGCACCAGGCCTCCGCCTGCAGGTTGGAGGAGAAGCTGTGGGTGAGGAGGAGACACGGAGCTGGGACCCCTGCACGCGCCCCTCCCTCCCTCCCCCTCACCACTGCCTTGGTCACTCCTCCCTCTGCAGAGCACTGATGAGACAGGCCACGAGGTGCCACTCTGAATGCCTGTGCTTTCTAAATCTCTGCAAGTCTTCAAGTTGTCCCTTTTATTTTATTTATTTTTAATATTTATTTTTTTAGTTGTAGTTGGACACAATGTCTTTATTTTATTTATTTATTTTTACGTGATGTTGAGGATCAAACCCAGGGCCACGCTGCGCTCGTGCTAGGTGAGCGCTCTACACCTGAGCCACAATGCCAGCCCCAAGGTCCCCCTTTTAAGGAGAATGTAGAGTGTCGGGGCTTCCCCGTGACCCTCCATCCCTCTCAGGAGCTCCTGTGGAGCAGACATGGGAGAGCCGTGCCAGGCTCGTAGCCTTCCAGGAGAAGATAAACCTGGCATTTTGGAATGATTGCAGATTCATGGAGGAGTGGGAGAGGCCACACCGAGGAGTCCTCTACACCCTGCCAGGCCCTTACGTCACAACTAAGGAACTGGCACCGGTGGGCACATCACCATGAACTGAAGTCCAGACCTAGGCTCACCCTGTTGTTAATAGAGAGTCATCAGGGCCAGAGCCAGCCTTGGTAGGAGGACAGCCAGTCCCTGGCACAAATCTGACCTCACTTCACTGAAAATGGGTGGCTTCCTCTGGCTTCAGGGCCAGAGAGCTGGAGAGGCCAAGACCCAGGCAGCCTGCTGGGTTTGGAACCCAAAGAAAAGAAGAGCTTCTCTGTTGGCTCTGAGGCCATGCAGGTGACGTCACTGCGACCAGCAGAACCAGTGCTTCTGCTTGGAGAAGCCGCTGGGCACCAGGGCCCGGCCTTTCTCACAGGCCTGCTAAATGGGTTCCCCCTCTAAATGCAAACCGTCGTGTCCCACAGAAGCACCAAGGAACTCAGCGAGTCCCATGGCCCAGGCCCCCAGGGCCTGACCAGGAAGCATGGCAACACGCCAGGGCCCTGTGCTGCCAGCCATCCAAAGCCACAAAGCCACCGCCAACCTTTGAGGGCAATCGCTGTCCTGCTTTTCTTTGTTATTCTACCCCCCCCCCTCAGCCTGTATCTTAAGAACTTTTGGTTCAGTTGGATGGTGTTTTTAAAACTTTATATGAAATAAGTAATCAGTAAGTTCCTTTTTGTGTCTGAGTTCTTTTAACTGACACAGTGTGCCGTCCACAAATAAAAGTCTTGCTCAGGTTGTCACTTTCCCTGCTGTGTCATATCCCATCATGCGGACTATTCGCACTTACTTGTCCACTTAGACTATTTGTTTGCAGTTTACTATCATTGCTAGCAATGCTGTTCTGTATCATGCATTTAGGCATTATCTAGAAGTGAAAATATTGGATCATGAGGAACAGGTGACTGAAATTTCAAATTGTCCCCTGAAGTGATCGTATTTACTTACGGCTCACGGCAGTGTGAAGCCAAGATTGGCACATTTGCTCTGATACATGTTGTGGTCATTTTGATTCATTTTAGCCATTCTGAGTGGTATGTACCCAGAGACCTTTGAGGTAAGATTTAATGTTCTTTCTAAGGATCTCATGAGGACTTGGAAAAATATATCCTGGGCCAAAGTCTGTTTTCTGTCTTCACAGGCAGACAGCCTCAGGGCAGGAGGCTCCTGAGCAAGCTACTTTGGAGGGACGAGGTGGCCTGGCTGGTCTGCAGCAGGTCACAGCAGTGAACTGTGCTCCGCGTAGCCATGGACTGCGGCAGAGACCTTCTCTGTGTCAGCCTGGCCCCAGGATCCAGAGAAGCCCTCGGGGAGCCACGCTAACACACTCTGGAGGGGGAGCGCGAACAGAGAGGTTCAAAAGGTCCTGGGAAGGCTGGGGGTCATGGTGTGGGGACAAACCTTCACAGAGACATGGGACTGCTGGACGTCGGGGCAGGATCAGGGAAAGCAGTTTGCACAGAGCAAGGAAGAAAGGAGTTTCTAGGCAGAGTGGCCAGGGAGGCAGGCCCGGTGTTGGGTGCCACCAGGTAGGCTCAGGGCCTACCTACAGGAGCCAGCAGGAGGGCAAGGTGGATTGGGCACCTCAAATGGGGAGAGAGAGGGACTGGGGATATGGCTCAGTGGGTAGAGTGCTTGCCTCACATGCACAAGGCCCTGGGTTCAATCCTTAGCACCACACACAAAATAATGATAATAATAATAATAATAATAATAATAATAATAATAATAAATGGCAGAGAGGTTCTCAGATGGAACATGTAGATACCCAAAGTAAGCAAAACCTTCCTGTGATCTTTTCAGCATTGGTCAGTTCTAACAAACTATTTGCAATGAGGGAAAACTAACCCATACCTGTGAAGGTCATTTGGAGTCTTACATGGAAATCTTGCTTTTTTAGGTGGTATTTAATTGTCCAAAAAAAAAAAAACCAAAAAAAAACTTAAATGTCCATATTAGTTGCTGTCACAATTATCAGAAAGAATAGAACACTCTGTCTCATCAGATGGAAGAAGATTTAAATCATTAAAACATGAAAAGTGTGTTTTAAGGGTGTGGGACCTACATCGTAGCTGAAAGTTTAATCATTTTGTTTTTGCTATCTCTGCTTTTCTGGCCTATCTGTCTGTTAAGGGTTCATTAATTTTCGATATCAAGTGATGTACTAGAGAGGGTAGAAGAGCATATGTGTAAAATTATTTCCCAGACAAAATCCTGGAAGAGCAGAAGCCAGGATTTATGTGGATAAAACAGCAAAAGAAGGTAAATAACGAAAGGTCCTCTCGTTTTCCCTAAGCATTAATTGATTGGCTCAGAGCACTTACAATTGCAAACTAGTGTGCAGTGATGTGCTGGTTTGTGCACAGCATGTTTTTAAAGTTTGGAACTTTAATCTCATCCTTGGAAAAGCCTTGGGCAAGTCACATAACTACTTTCCATAACTTGCCCCATCTGTACATCAAGAACGATCCTCATAATTCACTGGGATATAATTAAATTCTGGATCTGTACCAATATCTGTAGCAATAGAGACAGTTACAATATAGAATATGAGAATTTAGGGTTTATAGCACCTGCCACTAAAGACGAAATTGTTTGTTTGAGATATATATATATATACATATATATATATATATGTATATATGTACATAGAATGCTATATATATGTACGTATACATGTACATGTGTAAAGAACGGAAAGTTCCTGAGAATCCTGTTCCCCACACGTGCACTGGCTCCCTCTTGTCCATGGCTGCACTCTCTGACATTTTAGTTACACACTGTCAGCCGCAGTCTGAAAACATTAAATGTAAAATCCCAACAGACAGAAAGCTTTAAATCGTGTGTATTCTGCGTAGCTGCCCTGCTCTCCCCTGCCCAGAAGGTGCACCCTCCGAGTCTCGCGAACACACTGTCTGTGCTGCTCGCTGCCATCAGTCAGTAACCAGTGCTGCTGACTAGTAACCAGTCAGTGCTCCTAAACCACCTGTCTCAGCATGGCACTGCTTGTGTTCAAGTGAACCATGTTTTACTCCATCACGTCTGCAAAGCACAAGAGTACGATGCTGGCGATTTGGATATGCCACAGAGAAGCTGCGAAGTCCTTCCTCTATGTGAAATGGAGAACGTTCTGAATGCAAAGAGAAGAAATATAGGCTGAGGTCACCAAGATTTATAGTGCAATAGAGAGAAAGACCACGTTTTCATAACTTGCATAAAAGTGTATTGTTGTAACTGTTGTATGCTATTAAAATCGTTGTTGATCTCCAACACAGAAGTTATGGACTACGCTTTACCATGGGCGTGTCTATACAGGGAAACAATGTATCCATGGATCCACCTACTGGTGTCCCGGAATGCATTCTCCCCAGCTGAGGGCACACTCCATCCTACAGTCATAACAACAGCGTGTGTAGCATCAGGTCAGTCACAGGGGAACAATTAGCTTGGAATCACAGCTAGATGGATGACCTTGGTTGACAGCTGTTGTGTTGTTGGACTTCACCTGAGTGAATGTCTGTCGCTGCCTGAAGCGATGGCCGCTTGGAGCAACAACGCCGCGGGAATAAGTTCAGAGGCAGACTGGGAACGAACAGGCTCTTTATTCTGCTGGCTTCTCTCTCCGGCTCCAACAACAGCTCCAACACCATCCACACTCCTGCAATCACCACCACAAAATGGCACCGACCCAATCTGCCATGTCCCGGGCCAAGTCTTGCAAGACCATGGAAGGTGGTAATGCTTGAACCTCTTTGTGGCTCACAGCTAACCACAATCTTACCTATCTCCTTAATTAGGGCTCCTACAAATGTCAGTCACTCATCTTGCCTGTGTGGGGTGTCTGTCATGGAGTGTTCTGCCCGGACACTGTGGGAAGCTGGGCAGCGAAGCTGGTGCTGTGGGAGCTTACTGCGCCCTGTGGCATCTTTAGCAATATCCCTGGCCTCCACCTGGACCTGACACCAGTAGCACCGTCACCTCCTCTGCTGCTTTGCTCAGGACCCTCTTAGGGAGGCGTGCCTGGGCAGGCCTGGCAGGCTGTGCTGGCTCACCCGCAGCCCTCAGGGCACACAGCCTTGTCCCAGCCTGCACACGGGCTTTCTGTCCACGCCCTCAGGCCTCGTCCACTCAGAACAGAGGCTGCATCCCTGGACAACCTGAACTCAGCAAATAAACTCCTCATCCTGTTTGCAAATCTAGAGCCTATTTAAAAACCTGGAACAGAATTGTCAATCATTTCCTTTTCAATGAATACACAAGCAAAATCAAATTCAGGGATTTACATTTCTGGTAGCAAAAGATAGGTTTTCTGCCTCTTCGTGCCAACAGCATCGTATATGTATTTACTGACATGTATGGAATTCCAATCATATATGACTTCTTTCTCTGACATGTATGTAATTGCAATCATATATGACTTCTTTCTGGGAGCAATTATAGTGCAACCCATCTTTTTAACATCTCAAGTATTCATCACCCTGCTGGTATGAGTGTTCTGGATGATTTTAGGAAAAGGCTGGAATCACAAGTATAAGCACTGTTGTAACAATTTGTCTGCAGAAACATCTCAGTTAGTCTCTCCAAGCGTGTTCATCAGCTACAGACTAGGAAGCCACGTTGGTGGCACCATGTGAAGTCAGGCTCTGGTCAACCGTCAACTTCCATGTAAAGAATGCTCTTCAAACTGCTGGAGCGACAGAACTGAGTGAGAAAGAAATGCCGGCTCTGAGGAAGGCTCCAGTCTGAAGGAGAAGCTCAGACTGCAGCCCCTGGTGCAAGGTGGGCAGCGGTGCCCGACGTGGTGCCTGTGGCCCCGGGTGCTATGGCGTTGTTAACGACAGGACATCATCGCCGTGCGGCAGAGCGAGCCCACGCTCAGCACGGACAGCACTGAGCCGGAGCTGCTGAGAACCGCTGCAAGGGTAGAGCAGCGTCAATGGCCAGCATCTTCTCGGGTGGCCCAGAAGTGCGAGGGCCGAGAGAGGAACTGTGAAGTGGGGCTGTGCTGAGAGAAGGAGCCGCTGTCTCCGAGAACCCAGCACCGCCGGGCATTTAAATTCACCCTGTGGCTCTGAGTCATTTCCCGACATAGGTCAATCACGCAGGCTGAGTAGTGACGGTGAACACTGATCACCTGGCAGCCCAGCCCCAGCATCCCTGAGCAACAATCTGATAGAGTTTGAAGACAGGAGAAGTCAGGGACTTCATCACCCCATCTCAGGAAGGACCCGGAGACCAGAGGCCGAGAGGAAGGTCAGGAGGCAGTGCCGGGCAGCTCCAGTCACCTCCTCAAGAGAAGGAAACACCACCAGCGAGCCCTCGATTCACCAGAAACCGTGGTCCACTTTCACTGAAAAGGAAAACAAGGCAAGGAGCATTTAGACAAAAATCCACAATAGAACTCACTTTAAACCACCTCTCAGGGCTTACAGATAAGCACAAGTATGGATGCTATTAAAGAGTCCAGCGGAGGTGAGAGAAACCACAAAATAAATGATTATACCACAAAAACTCACTGAGAAGTGAGCCAACAAAGGAATCAGATGGAAAGTACTTGTGTTCAGAGTTACAGATATTTTTAATTAAAAAAAAAAATCTATTGGAAAAACAGTGATATTCTGGAGAGGCTCCAATAATCAGATCAAATAAAAAGGGAGATGAGAGATGTAGTTGATAAAAAGTGGTAGTGATAAAATGGAAGTAAAGGGAAGTGAAAGCAATTTACTACATACGTGTTTAACAATTGTGAAACCAATAACATGGAAAATTAATAGAAAAATATATGAAAACAACAAATAGAGAAAATGATTCCTGAAATAATAGACCACTCACATATGAAGATATATATAGATATATATATATGTATCTATATATATATCTATATATATGTGCAATCTCAGAAAATTTTTAAAAATAATAATCAATATTAAAGCTTATCTTGGTAAAGTTACTGGTCTTAAAAATAATTCTATTCTAATCAAGGCAAGATTGTCACCAACTCCAAGACAGGAAAATTCATCTGAAATCAGTGTGACAGCAACTTTTATTAATAAAAGAAATCAGAGTTTTATGTAAAACCCTCAGGATAAGTTGATATTAAATGCACTTTCAAGCTATTATTCAAATGAAAAAAAAAAGATAGTTATCTTAAAATTTACAAGAGCTCAAAGAACCTAACACCTTTTCTTAGAGATATTTTCTTTTTAATATTATTGACAAAGTCTGATATATCAAGTAATAATTGAGTAGCAATCTCAGAAAAGCATCTAGGCATGAGTGTGACTACAAACATGGAAACTGGGGGTAGGAAATGCAGTGACCCTCCTAGCAGACCTGATGTGAATGGCAAATGCCTACTTAACTGACAGGATGCTGACGTGGAGAGAGACTATCATTTTGTGTTTCTCATGAGCAGTGCAAGAGAACAACTGCTCCCCCCTACTGTGCATGTGAAGAGTGTGTGTGTGTGCCTGTGTGTGAGGTTTGTACTTTATTACTCATGAATACATGTTGTATTTTTACTGGTGCTCAGTATGAAATACTTAATATTTTTCTTGAGACTTTCTCTTTTATCCATTGATTTTGTAGAAGGCTTTCATTTAATTTTTTAATATTTGGAGAATTTTTACTATACCATTCTGCTACTGAACGAGTTTAATACAATTATGGCAACAAAACACAGTGTGGCTCAGTGGTAGAGTGCTTGCCTAGCATGTGTGAGGCACTGGGTTCGATTCTCAGCACCACATACAAATAAATGAACAAAATAAATGTTCATTAACATCTAAAATATTAAAAAATTAAAAAAAATACTTCGTATGATTTCAATTCTTTGAAGTTTGTTAATTTGTGTTATGATACAGGTGTGATCTTTTATTGATTACCGGTTCATGTGTTGCACTTGAAAAGTGGTCGGTTGTTTTCTGATTCTCTCCTGTAGAGTGTGCTGCAGATTCCCACTGAACCCACTTGGTCAACACTGGTGTTTAGTCCATCTGTATCATTGAGACTTTATGTCTCCTGAAGTTTCCAAATAAAATTGTGGGCACCTTTGTGTTTTTCATCCATTACTTTGTCCTTTGGCTAACTACCATTCTGTGGTCACGTGCATACAGTCCATAAGTTATTATGTATTCTTGGGGAATTTATTCTTTATCACTGTGTAGTTTACTTGTTTATCTATAGAAATTTTCATTACTTTGGAGTCTAATTTGTCTGATATTGACATAGCCACATTTGAATTTCCTTTGATCTTTTTTTTTTAAAGTATAACTTCATTCTCTGTTTTTTAATCCATCTTATCAATATATTTGAGGTGAGTTTCTTCAGGATAGCAAGTAGATCATAGTTGTTGTGATCATGTGACTTATTTCTGGTGATTATGGATAGTTTTAGATTTATATATATTATATTTCATTTTTACTTCTGTTTTACATTTATCTGGATTTTCCCCATTTGTGTTTTTTGGCTTTTGAACTGCTTTTTCTAGAATTAAATTTACATTCTAATTTCTCTCTCTCTCTCTCTCTCTCTCTCTCTACATATATATATATATATATATATGTGTGTATATATATATATATATATATTTTTTTTTTGCTATCTACTTGTGTGTTTAGTGGTTTGCCTCTGGGTACAATAATGTCTTTTCACAGCCTATGCAGACTCAATGCTACAGGGAAATTGCTTGCCACCATGTAGGTCCCCTTAGCCTATAAACACATATTGAAAGGCGAATAACCACACGAGAGACTGAGATCCAACCAAGAGATTTAGGGGAGGGAGCAGGGCCAGCGGCAGCAGGGTGCACTTTGCAAGCTTCAGCTTACATCTGCTGTTTGGGATATCTGTCTGGGCCATGAGGGTTTGGAGGTTGTGGGATCATAAACAGGATTGCTTTACTGGTCATTTAAATTAGGCGCCAACAGTTTAGGCTGCCCACCCAGCTCCGCCTGGCCTGAGGGGAGTATGGGCAGGAGAAGGGGGCAGTGGGTGTAGCCCCATCCCTGGGCAGGGCCTTCTCCCCGGGAAATGTATTCCATATATATTCGCACGCTGTATATGTGACACTACTTACACTGACAATCGGTTTTTGCTCTCAACCACCAAATATATTTTAAAGAACCAAATTGAATACGGTATTATATTTCTCCAAATATCCATTATTTTAGTTACTGTTCCCTTAGTATTGAGATCCTGACATTAAACTCAAATTGTTTCCCCTGACAGAAAACAGTTTTTAGCAATTTCTTCAGAATCATTTGCTGCCAATGAATTCTTTCAGTTTTTTTTTTTTTTTTTCCTCCTTGAGAGTATCTTTATTCAGTATTTATTCCTGAAACATATTTTAACTAGATATAGAATTTGGGGTGTATCATTCTCTTCCTGTCACACTTTGAATATGTTTTTTCACTTTACTCTGTCCTCCAAAGTTTATAATTTTATAATGAGAAATCCACAATCACAAAAATTATTCTCCCCTGAACACATCAATTTTCTTGTCTTCTTTCATGATATTTACCCTCGAGTAGTTCTCAGTAATTTGATTGTGACCTGTCTTTTCACATGTTTTTCTATTACTTATCAGTTGAATTCGGTAATCATTAAACAACTATATTGTTATACCATTGACCAATTTGGGAGATTTTCAGCCATTATTTCTTCAAAATGTTTTCCACTGCCTTCTTGCCTCCTCTTTCTGCAATTCCAGTGACCTAAACATCATCTCTTTAGTGATTACCCACAGGTTCCTGAAGCTGCTTAATATTTTTGAAATTATTTTCCTTTGATATACCATTATTGTATCAAGTCCACATAGTAAGTTTTTTTCTTTTATTGATTTTATAAATTTCTAAAACTTCTTTTGCATTTTTCTTGATATCTTCTCCATTAACTTTACTTGACAATGTATCCTAAATTAATATTGTTTCAACCATGTCCTTGTTTTCATTTTGAGTCCTTCTACAATAGTTGATTTATGTCCTTGTTTCATAATTCCAACACATTCATCACTCACCATTGGTGATTGTCAACTGATTGCATTTTGCACACACTGAGATGTTGTGATCCTTTGCATGCCAGTGCCTTTAGGTTGTATTCTGTACATTTAGGACTTTCTATCACGATACTACAGGTGTTGTATGGGCCGGCTTTTGATCTAGTGGACGATCAATGGCTTAGTTTCACCCATATGTTCTGGCTCGCTCCTATGGGCTGTGGTTCCAAGTTGAGCTCAGCTTTCAAAGCCTTTTTGGGACAACCCAGCTCTTTCTCATGGTGAGCCACCCAGTGTTGCATCTAGAACCTGCAGAATACCTTTCCTGTAGCTAATCCTCAGAGTCCTGCTCTGTGGACCAGGCCCACAAGTCCTGCAGGAGCTTAGGGATAGGCCCAGTGCCTCCTGAGCAATATTGAGAGTTGTGGCCCTAAGCCCCTCAGCTCCGTAATCTCCCTGTGTCTTAACTTACTGAGGCTCCCTTTCTGCTCCACCATCCTGAAACCAGGGCTCTTGGTACCCTGCTGGGTCATACGTCCCGTGACAGCAATTGATGTGTGTCTCTAAGCAATGGGAGACGAGGGGGACACACCACGCTCTAGTCCCCACACCCTCCAACAGGGGATCCCCTCCCTAGGGCTTCAGAGCCTCATGCACCACAGCACCGTCCCTGCCCAGTGGCCTGCCCCACTGCCCACACCTGCGGTCTCCTCCTGGAGTGCCACTTCTCCATGAGTGCCCACTTCCAGGTCCCTGGAGGTCTTGGTTCCAGGTGGGAAAATCCAAGAAAGAAAGCCAGATGCAAACTCATCCCAAGCTTTTTGGTGCATCGATGCCAGCATTCTTTGCTCCACTTGCTGCTGTTCAATTTGCAGATTCTGCGAGTAAATAATTCAGGGTTTCTTTCCAAGTTCAGAAGTGCTTTCAGTGGGGTGGACCAGGCAGCGTGAACCTCCTGTTTCTTTTCCAGAATCTGAAATGGAAATTACTCCTGAGAAGCACTTTATACTCAGTGAATGCTAAATACACACATCCTCTATCAAACACAAACCTAGCCAGTGAGAGTAATCAGCAATTAGTACACAACATGTTTTAGAAGGCACAAAGTCAGATACATTATTCAGCAAAAAGTTATTCAAGTTGAAATACTATGAGACATAGTAGATCAGGTTTTCCTTATATCTTTAGAAAGGAAAAGCTAAATAGGTCTACATAGTTTTAATTCTTTCAAAAATAGAGCCACAAATAGAGACATTCAAATTAAATTCTTAGTTTTTACTTATCTTGCTTTTAAAATTTTCCACACTATTTGTTCATTTGTTCTGGGGGGAGGGGTGCTGGGGATTGAACTCAGGGGCACTGGCCACTGAGCCACATTCCCAGCCCTATTTTGTATTTTATTTAGAGACAGGGTCTCACTGAGTTGCTTAGTGCCTTGCTTTTGCTGAGGCGGGCTTTGAACTCACAATCTTCCTGCTTTAGCATCCCAAGCTGCTGGGATTACAGGCATTCACTACCGCGTCCAGCATCCACATTATTTGTTCATACTGTTATATTTTATCAATCTGTAGGCATAACCATAAATTATATATATCTTAAAGATTTTGGAACCATGATTGTTTTCTTGCTTTCTACAGAATCTATATTCTTTTAGTCAGAAAATAGGAACTGTGCAGATGTGTATGTGGTTACCTTTTCTTGGCTCCCAGAAAATATAATGTCAAAGTTATCACTAATTTAAAATATATACTATGAACTAAGATTTAATATTTATATGCTCCACTTATATGATGTAATTTGGCATAATTTATATTGTCATATTTTGATATGGATAAATTAAATTCTTTTTAAATATTTCTAAAGCTTTACAGAATATGCACTAGAAGTTATAGACAAAAAAAAATAAAGTTGTTGGTAAGTTTCCATGTTCCCAATCTTACACACATTTGCACAGTGAAGAAACACAATCCATTCAAACTCAGATATCACTATCACCTGTGACTTCTTTTCTCATGAAAATTTAAATTCAATATATTTCATCTGCATTTTTCATATGACATCAGATTTTATCTGTGTGTATTGACATTTAAACATATTACATTTTTATCAGACTATTTCAAAACACAAGCATGGAACTCTTGCAATGCAAACAGTTTTGCAAGGTCTGCATGAGAGTATGTATACAGTTTTGGAAAAGCACAAAATATCCAGAATTCTCCTAATTAGTCCCTCTGAGAATCGTTAGAACGAACAGGAGTATAGAACCTTCCCCTCCCAGGGTGGTTTGGTGGTGTCCTAGTGGAACCCCGAGTCTGCTCTGGCGGTGCCTGAAGCAAGCTCGGAGGAGCCACGGGGTAGTGCTCAACAGGGTGAAGGCGGGGGCTTACATAAATGTGCTGTGGACAGGGAGGGCACCACGGAGGGGGCGCCCCAACTCTATCTGCTTACTCTTGCCCTCTCTGAGCCTCGTTCATTGCATTTCTGTTTAATGGCAATTTGTATCTTTCCCTGAATAGGAACGAGTGTAAAAGTTGAAGTGAAGTGAACTCTCATGCCCACAGAGCACTGCATCTATGCCTTTTATTTTTAAAAGCAAACTCCAGTTTAAGGAGCCTGCAGTGGAAATTTAATGATCCATCCTTCACATTCTTAATCCCTCCAGGCACTCTCTGATGGGGAGCAAAAGCAGTGCATTTGTGAAAACCCGATGTGCTCCCCTAACCTTTCCCTTAGGTGCACGGGCTGTCTGTGAGAAGAGGGGGCCCGAGCTGGGGAGTGGACCATGCTGCAGTGGGGTGGGTGGGAGGGTCTGCCCATGTGGACCTGCCCCATCCGTGCAAGGGTTGCCACGTTGATTAGTGGTTTCCATGACAGCCAGTCATAATTTGGGCCTCCCGCAGCAGGGATTTTAAAGGTGAAATTATTTTTAAAATTACTGAGTTTTCTATTCCACACTCATCTCACATATTGGCTGTTAGGATGTAGAGATTGCTTCCTTATGAAAACACTGCTGCAGATGCTTCCCCCACAGGACGTGTAGCATGTCAAATTCTATGCACACATATTCCTCAGGGATTGCTTTTTCTAATCCACATCTGGACAGAATTGAATTCTAAAATGATAGTTTTGTTGATGATACTTCTTTTTTTTTTCTTTTCTTTTTACAAAGGTACGAAATGCTTTTTATTTACAAAGAGACTGAAATAGACAAAGTCCACTGAAATATTGAAATTCAAGTCTTTTCATCAATTTTGGCATTTTCATACATTCTTGTGACTACTCTGAATCAACCTCCTGTGTGAGATCAAGCCAGCTTGCCCCCAGCTCCTCCCAAGTCTTATGAACTGTAACTGATGTTCCTAATCAGCAATATAACCATGTCATATGTAGAATGTTAGTTGTCACAGAGCCTGACAATGACAAATATTGTAATTTTTTCCTAGATATTTTGTATAACAGAAAGCATGAAGAACATAAAAATCATATTCTGAGAAACTATTTACAAGAAGGCCGAGACTAAATACTGTAACTTACAGGCAGGTTTTACCAGGAATTCTGTGTGGTCTGAATCAAAGTTTTGTTAAACGATAGTCTGTATGTTTCAGGGCCATACTGGAACCTGGGGTGAGCGAGCAGAGCCACCCCAACCTTCAGAGCAGACCCTTCATGAGTACGCACTTGTCTGAGACCTCAGACTTCGGACGAAGGAGACAGACAGCTGGATTTGAAAGTGATCCTCTATGTGCCACTTGGATTTTCTTCAATTGCTAAAATTTGGGTTCATAACTCAGTCCTAGAGCAAGAGATTACATTAAGAGGACATAAAGAGATAAGTTATTCATGAAAAGGGAACAATAAAGAAAACATACTTATATCAGATAAAATAAACTTTAAAAGCAACAAATAAAAAAGGGAAGTCATTTTATAATGAAGAAGGAATTGATTCAGAAAGAGGAAACAAAAATTTTCTATATATACGCATCTAATATCAAAGTACCCATCTATAAAAGGAAATGTTAATTAGTGTAAAGGAAGAGATTGACTCCTGTACAATAATTGTAGAGGACCTAAGCCAGACTTTCATCAATGTGCAGATTACCCATGCAAAAACATCAATAAAATAACTGAATTAATTTTCATTTCTTCTAAAAACTGCATAATATTCATTCTTCTCAGTAGCCCATGGAACATTATTTAGGATAAATCTTATGATAGTCCACAAAACAAAACTCAAAAGATATAAAAAAATTGAAACATATCAAGTATGTTTTCTGATGACAAAATCAGAAATACTTTGGAAACTATTCAAATGCACAGAAATTAAGTACCTTTACTTTGAAGTTGATTAAGAAAGAAATCAGGAAGGAAATGAAAAGATATCTTGAAATAAGGTGAAATGGGAGCACTGCATCCCATAACATGTAGAGACGGAAAAGCGATGACAATAGGTAGCTGATGGCACTGCAGGTTTATGTCCAGAGCAGAAGGTCTCAAATGGGCAACCTGTCACTGCATCTCAGGGAAGGAGGAAAACAAGGAGTTACTGCACCATAGATTGTTGAAGGAAATCCATAATAAGGATCAGAGTAGAATTAAATGAAATAGAGACTAAACAACAATACAAAAAGATTAATAAAATGGAGACCTGCTTCTTCCAAAATATGCAGACTATTGACATATCCTTAGCTTGACTAACTAAGAAAAGTAGGAAGAAGACCCAAACCAATGAAATCAAAGATGAAAAGGGAGACCTCACAATCGTCACCATACAAATATAAAATAAATTATTAGAGAATATTATGAGCAACTGTAAGTGAATAGCTGAGAAGAAATGGAAAATTTTCATAAACCATGGAAAGAACAAATTAAGAAGAAATAGAAACCCTGAACAGAAAAATAATATGTATGACATTGATTCAGTAGCCAAAAGTCTCCCATTCAAGAAAAGTCCAGATGAGAGGGCTTCATTACTGAATTCGATCAAATGTTCAAAGAGCAACTAATACCAGTTCTTCTTAGGTTATTCCAAAAATTTGAGGAGCTGGAAATTCTTCCAAACTCATTCTAGAAGGGAAGTATGACACTGATACCAAATCCAGACAAGGACACAACCACCACCACCATAAACCTACAGCCACTGTCCTTGACAAACACAGAAGCAAACTTGTTCAATAAGGCACTCGGAGACTAGTTGCACAGTGCATTAGGACTATCATTCACCACGATCAGGTGCAGCTCATCCCATGTAGGCAAAGAGGGGCAACATATAAAAATCAATTAAAACATACACCTGGTCAGCAGAAGGAAGGACAAAAACTTGTGATCATCTTAATGGATGCAGGACAGTCATTTGGTAAATGCAATGCTATTCACAAAAGCCTAGAAATGGACACAACCCAGGTGTCCATCGACTGATGGATGCATAAGAAAACTCTGGTACAGATGCACAGTGGAGTGATATTTAGCAATGAAGAACAGCAAAATTCTGTCATTCATGACAACATGGCTGGAATGAGACCATTATTCTATGTGAAATTAGCCTGGCAAAGACAGACAAATATTGCATGATCTCACTCATACATGAAATCTGAAAGTATCGATTTCCAGGAAGTCCAGAGTGAAATGGTAGCTACCAGAGGCTGAGGGAGTAAGGGGAACAGGCAGTAGAGACAATCGATGGGTAATGCATTGCAATTAGGTAAGAGCAAGAAGTTCTGGTGTGCTATTAATGGCAGTGTGCTTATTAATAATGATAATGTACTGTACACTCCAAAAAGCTAGAAGAAATGATTTTGAATATTTTCACCAACAAGAATGATAAATCTTTGAGGAGGTAGATATGCTTTCCATAACTTAACCATTACACAATATGTACATGAACTGAAGCATCACGTCGCACTACATAGATATATGCAATTTGTATGTTTGTATATCAGTTGAAATAAATTTAAATAACAAAAACTAAGAAACAAAAATATGTTCTAAGAAGCATATGAAAATAAAAACAAAAATAGTCGTAGATTAAAAGTCAACAAAAGTAATAAAATAATTCAAAAGAAGACAGAAAAATATTACAAAGAAATGACGGGATGCAACAGGAAACAGTAGGAATGTGCTGGACACGTCAACCGTTATATAAATGGAATGGAGTAAACACCTCAACTACAGTCACAGGTTGTAGGTTGGATAACAAAGTGAGCTTCACTTGTGTGCTACATATGGGAAATGCACCACATTATAAACCACAACTAGTTTTACAGGAACTGGTGGAGGTTGATGTCATAAACCAATAGCACTCAAAAATAAAAATAAAAAATAAAACTAAAAAAGGAAAAATATGTTAATAAAGAATTAATGTTTGACAAAGTAATATTCAGAGTAAAGCATTTATCAGCAGTATAGAATATAATGATAAATACATGAAGCAAAAGCCAATGCAAATACAAGCAGAAATAAATAATACAAACTTATACTTACAGATATAAATATTTACTCTCAACTATAGCTAGAAGAGTTAGTCAGAAAATCCATAAAATTATAGGTGGCCCAAATAACTCTACCAATTTACTTGACAAGATGGTTATAGGATATTGCACTCAAGATAGCAAAATAAACATTATTTCATGTGCACATGGGACATTTAGCAAGCTATACTATTTATGGAGCTGTGAAAAATAAATATATAATTAAATAAAATTTTAAACACTCAGCTTGAAATAATACAATTATTATATAATATATTCTCTGAGACCACTTAATAAAATCAGAAGTCAATAACAAAATGATATATTATTATCCCCCAAATCTGAAAAGTACAAAACTGCTGAATAACTTTCTGGGTTAAGAAAAATAACCAAAGGGATATTAAAAACAATTTTGAATTAGATGAAAGTAAAAACATACCATATCACCATTTTTTATGTTCTGCTTAATCTTTATTTAGAAGGGTATTTATAGCACTAGATTGTTATTTTAAAATAGGAAACATATCAAATCAATGTACTTATCTTCCACCTCAAATAAATAGACAAGAGAGGCAAAGGAGTTTGTGCTAAGCCAAAAGGAAATAGAATTTGGGAAATAAGAGGGATAGCGGCATACATTTTTTTAAAATAACAGAAAATAATTGAAAACTATTTTGCTTTATTGAAAAGATCAATGTAATTAAAAAATCTTTAGCCACAGTGAACAGGAAAAATGAATTAAAACAAATTATCAATATCAGGAATATGAGAGATGACATCAATGCATATTTTATGGACAATTAAAACAGTTAAATGGTAAATAAAGCGATATTTTTAAAAGCATTTTAACTTGGAAACTTCAATAAAATCAACAAATTTCTTTAAAAACAAAAGCTGTTGAAGTTTATTATAAACTATTAAAGAAAATAATACAAGGCCTGATTATTCCATATCCATTAAATTTGTATTTTAAAGCTTTTCTATTTACTTACTCAGGTGACATCAATATTAATTTTATCAGACACTTAAGGAAAAGAAATAATACTGATATACAAATATATATACTGAAAATTGCAGAAGCACCATTATTTTTCAACTCACTTTGAGGTCAGTACTCACTAAAAGCTAAAATAGGCAAAGAGAGACCCAGGGAAGAAAACAACAAAACATGGATGGATCTTCAGTGATAAAACCAAGTGGCATGCATCTCAGGAATGCACAGATGGTTTAACATCCCTAAGCCAATAAATAAAATCCACTGTATTAACAAACTAGAAGAGGAAAATTAGAAAATGCCAATTATCTCGTTAAATGCAAAGGAAATAATTTAGCAGAATTCGATATTCTTTCTGGGATGAACTTCAGATACCAAGTTCCTCAATTAGACAGGGAGAACTTATGAAATTCATTATATGTACAGTTACTTTGGTATTTAATGCTCAAAAATGGAGTACTTTCCCCTTAAGATCAGGAACAAAATAAGAATATTATCTATGCTAACTTACAAAACCCAACTGAAATTTGGATACAGCTAGTGCAATAAGACATGGAAAAAAAAAATATAGATTAAAAGGAAGAAACATGAATTGCCTCAGTTGCCTCAGTTGTTTTTTGTTTGTGAGAGTATATTTCTTTTCCACTTTCGAATGAATAAGTCAATGAATGCTAAAAGGACATCTCCAGATAGAAGTAAAATGATACGTCAGAAATTTGGTTCTACATAAAGAAGTGAGAAGAACCAGAGAGCAAATAAACAAAGTACAAACCAATAAATCATTACATTTTTTCCTGTTCTCAATTGACTGAATGGAAAAAGAAATAACAGCAATGATCTATTGGAATGGCTGGTAAATGGGCATATGGAATGAACAACAATAATGTTATAGGGAGCCGGGGTTGGAACTGAGAATACTGTTTTGTAAATTACCCGAACTATATTGTGAACTTTAAGAAAAACACTAAAATAATTTAAAAAAGAAACATAATTCATATGTTAAAAGATAAAAGAGAGTTAATTCACAGAAAATATTCAATTAAAAGCACAGAAAAGTCAGGGGAAGATTTTTGGAAGTGAAAGAAGAAATTGGAAACAGGTGCAACAAATATAAAGCAGATACAAATGATAAAATTGATTATCATATTATTATGAATGGTCTCTGTACCCTAATTCAAAACAGAGTTTTTCAAAGTATATTAAAATATTAAATCCATCTATATGTTGTATATGAGAAATCTACTTTAATACAGGGAATAGAAATAAAAAGAAAGGAGTAGAAAAAGACATGCCATGCCAATCTAAGTAAAAATGGCTGGAGTAGTCATGTTAATTTCAGCCACAAGAGTCTGCATGATGAGGAAAAGTATCAAACAAAAGATTACGCAAAAATTATAAAAAGAAGAGATGGATATTAAATAATGGCACAATTTTCTAAAAATATGTATCAGTTTTTAGCATGAATGCATCTAACAGCACAATCAAAATATGTAAGACAAAAAGCTACAGTTGCAAGAAGAAATGGACAAATCCACTATTGTAGTTGGAAATTTTAACACCATTTTCCAGTTGTTGATACAGGCAGTAAAAACAGAAAAATCCATAAGGATTTATTTGAATAGCACAGTAATTCAATTTACTTGATTTAATTGAAATCTAGAATACTCAATCCAATAACAGCAAACTATGAATTCTCCTCAAGCTCACACAAAACAATGACCAATAATGAGACTTAAAAAAAAAACTAAATAAATTTGAAAGCACAGAAGTCAAACAAAATAGGAAAGTTTTGGAATCAAGTTGGAAATTGACAACAAAAAGACAGCTAGGAAATCCCAATGTTGGGAGATTAAGCAAAATGCTTCTAATAAAACATGAATCAAGGAAGAAGTGAATTTTCTTAATTGTAACTAAGTAAAAATAAAAATATAACTTAAAACTTTTGAAGATGCAGTGAAGTAGAGCCTAGAGTAAAATTTATAGTATTAAGTGTATGCACAAGGAAAGAAAAATATTACAAAATCAAAAGGTAAGGCATTACCTCCATTTTTTTTTTTTTTTTTTGTATTCACTAAGAGTTGCTTAGTGGCGTAAGATATGGTCTATTTTAGGGAAGGATCAGTGTGCTACTGAGAAAAATGTATTTAGTCATTGATGGATGAAATAGTCTATGTATGTCGGTTAAGTCTACATTTTGAATTGTATTTTTTTAGTTCTAAAACTTCTTTATTTAGATTTGGTTTGAAGGATCTGTCCAGTGGTGAGAGAGGTGTATCAAAGTCACCCAGTATTATTGCTTTGTGGACAATGTAATTCATAAAATCGAGAAGAATTTGTTTGATACACATAGTGCTCCATTGTTTGGGTCACAAATATTTATGATGCTATGTCTTGTTGATGTATAATTCCCTTAAGCAGTATGAAGTGTCCTTTTTTGTCCCTTCTGATTAACTTTGGATTGAAGTCCAATTTATCTGATATGAAGATAGAAACTTCTGCTTATCTACAAGATCCATGTGAAAGATATGTTTTTTTCCTATCCTTTTACTTTCAGTCTGTGGATTTGTTTGCTTATGAGGTGAGTCTCTTGGAGACAGCATATTGTTGGATATTGTTGGTTAATCCAATCTGCCAGGCTATGTCTTTTGATGAGTTTATGCCATTTACATTCAATGTTATTATTGAAAAATGATTTTTATTCCCTGTCTTTTTATTTTTTATTTTTGTCTTTAATTTGAATTGGTATCTCCTTTGATTGACTATTCCTCTAGTGAAGTTCCTCACTTAATTTTGGTGGGTATAGTATTCTTTTCTGGCATCCATTTTCTTTGAGATCTTCATGCACATTATTTCAAGACCTCTGAGCTTTAAGGGTCTGAGTTAAGAAATCAGCAGAGATCTGGATTGGTTTCCCTCTAAATGTAACCGGTCATTTAAAATTCTCACAGTCTTTAAAATTCTATCCTTGTTCTGTACTTTAGGCATTTTATAATAATGTGACTTGGTGTGGGTCTGTTGTAATTTTGTATATTTGGGGTCCTATATGCCTCTTGTATTTGATTTTTCCACTTTGTTCTTTAGGTTTGGGAAATTTTTGATATTATTTCATTTAAAAGATTGTGTATTGCTTTGATTTGTATCTCTGAGAGTTCATCTATACTTATAAGTCTTAAATTTGGTCTTTTCATATTGTCCCATATTTTTTGAAAATTCTATTCAAGGTCTCTTAACATCTCTTCTCCATTATCAATGTTATTTTCAACATTATATATTCTGTTTTCATTGCCTGAAACTCTGTCTTCCAAGTGGTCTAGTCTTTTGGTGATGTTTCCATTGAATTTTTAATTTGATTTGTTGATTCCTTCACTTTCAGGGTTCCTGCTTGATTTTATTTTTGTCAGAATCTCTACCTCTTTTTTGAAGCAAACTTTCAGGTCTTGTATTTTCTCTCTCTGCTTTCACTCCTTACATCATTCTTTGCCTTGCAGATTAGTTTTACTATGTACATTCTAAACTCCTTCTTTGACATTTCTTCCATTGTGTTGATGGATTCTGTTACTGAAGTATCTTGGTTTGCTTGGGGGCAATTTGTTCCCTTGCTTTTACATGGTATATTTTAAAAATATGTCTAACATTTAACAATATGGATCTGAGGTAGTAGAGTTTCTACCCTATGGACTTAGTGAACCTGAAGTTTTCTAGTATCTCACCATTTAGAAGGAGGCAAATAATAACAACAACCAATGTAAATGATATACAACATCATACCAAATAGTTACTTCTATGATGTTTACAATGTTAATTGTCACAATAAATAGAAATAATACAGTCAGTTATTAGCTACAATAAAAACAGTAAGTTTGGAAAAGAGTTTGCATTTTCTGATGGTGGACAGGGAGAGAACGTAAGTGATATAGGATGTTATGATTGTGAAAGAGGAGGAAAGAAGATAGAAGTGAAAAATTAAAGGAAGAGTGAAAGAACAATAGAAGTTGGCTGTTAGCAGAAGAGAGAAAAAGAATCAAGGCAAACAAAAGAGTGAAAGAAAAAAAATATATAAAGTAAAATTTAAAAAAAAAAAAAAAAAGAAAAAGAAAAGAATACAAAACACAATTGAAATATACTAATCAAACATTTTCGTTGTCAAAATACTAATCCATGAAAAATAACTGGCTTCAAAAGTGCTAGAAATCAGAAAAAAAATATGAATACATATAAATGTCCATGAATCATTGAACGCACAATTAAACAGAGAAAAGAAAAAAATATCTTGATAAAAAATTAAATAAATGTTTTCTGTTGGAGTTCTAAAGATTCTCAGCTTCCCTTCTCAGCAGTATTATGTGGGGTCATCTGGAGTTGATGCTTGCTCCACTCGCAGGCTGGATTGCTGGAGTGAGAGAGTAATCCCACAGGGGAAACTCCTACACATGGGATTTAGGCTGAGGTATGTATTTTACTGAATGCCAGTTGGTCTGGAGATTTTAAATTGGCACACCTCAATGGCCCAGCAATTTCCAGTCCACTCTGGAAGACTACACCCCAGGGATCTCCTCTGGGGTCCACTCATGTGGTGGAATAGCTAATTCTTAGTCCACTTAGTCCCCTGTGGACTCCACGTTTTCTTGGTCTCAGGTTCAATCTCGATATTCAATCTCTCCTGCCCCTTCCCTTTCAAATTCCTGGCTAGGTGCATCTCTCCTAGCATATCGTACAAGCAGCTGGGTTGGAAGGGGAGGAGGATGACTTGTGTGGGTTTCCACCACCAGTTATACCTGTGTAAGCCTCTCTCCAAGTTTGATTTTCTCCTGGTCACCAAAGTATACTCTCTGGTGTGCAGTGTGGGTTTGCCAGGCCTGCATTTCAGGCCCAACTCAGGTTTGCCAGAAACCAGCTCCCCCAGCTGCCAGCCCCCATATTGCAGCTGCAAAATTATTCCTTCCTCTGTCCTCCACATGCAGCTGGGAGAGATGTGGCTTCTTTCCCATATAAGGATATTGTGCAGCACACCTTTCAGTTAAGTCATCCAGTGTCTTTGAGCTCTAAACTCTCTGCTTCCAGAAATGCCTTATTCCTCCTAAAACTACAGGTTTCTTTAATTCTTTTATTCCTTCCCCTTTCTCTGGGTGGTCCCTGGACATGACAGTGGTTGTGGCACTGAGGACTTCTTCCTTATTTTATTATATCCAACCTCCTGAGTCCCTGATCTTCTTTGAGTGTCCAGTCTTGAATTCCAGTAAAGCCTCCCCACCTTCTATTTTCATTCACCCTCCTTCCTGAGCAGCTGCCTGTCTGCTTTCTTGGTTTCACGCCATGAAGCAGCCAGAAAAGCATCCTTCTCTATTCCACCATTGTGAAACCACTCCCCAGTACCATATGGTTTTCACATCTTTCTATATGTGCCTCTGTTATGATGTAGAATGGTTTCTCTATTACATAAACTACAGGTCAGATTTCCATTGTGCAATCCCAACTTCCCTATATTCACAAACTAAGTGAAAGATAGAAAGAGGTTCCACAAAGCTTGTAGTCACTCCTTCTGGTTCATCCCCAAACCCCATGGAGCAGGACTGTCACCCACCAAGGAAGTGCTTTTTTTTTTTTTTTTTGCATCTCCTCTCACAACACCAAAAGTTCAAAATACAGATATTGCCTCTGTATGATTTATTTTATCTGTACACTCCTGCTCTATTTCAGTATCAAAATTCTTATGTATATCCTATCAAGAACACAATCACGCCTGAAGCTAGCAATGTGACAGAAGTCTTTGCAGGTAAGTTCTAGGTGGTTACAAATGGCAGCTTCATCACCCTAGATGGTAGCCACCATGGATCGTAACATGCAGGAGAACACAGAAGTTCATTCTACTGACTGGATGATCGTATCCTTTTTCTGTTAAGTGTTTTCACTTCGGAATAGAGCTTTCAAGTTACATAGACATAAATCCAAGAAAAGAACCATATTCCTATCGTGAAGGCCTCCACACTGACTCAGCTATATAATTCACAACACATCAGTTGTCCAAGCACTGCTGGTTAAAAATAAATTATTTTTACATTGTATGTAAACCTGAAAAAGCAAGCCAAAATGAGGGAGGGAGAGAGGATGAGAGAAGATAACGTCTTCCAGATGACAGCTTTCTGGATGGACTCTGAAGCCTGCAGCAAGAGAGAATTTTCATTAACATTCAGATTACATGTCATTTTGATTCACACTCCCTAAGCAAGCTAATTTGGTCTGCAGCCAAACTCCTCGCAGTGTGATGACAACACAACAAGCTCTGCAGCCTCCCTTTCATTGCTAATGACTCCTTGAGTGACAGCCCTGCTCTCAGAGCTCTGTGTGACACCTCACCCTGCTGGGCCTGCACTGTCAGAGCTGCTGCCGTCTGGGTTCCTGCTGAGTGGTCCTGGCAAGGGAAGGCTGACTTCAGACGCACAGGCCACCATCACCCCGACCCGTGTGCACACCTGTGCGAGCGCAGGTGCCTGGCTCACCTCCAGCACCACGTGTCCTCCGTACTGGATCACCAGGAGAGGAGGCACTGCCCTGGGGACTAGATGCCATGCGGAGCCCCTGCCCTTTCCACCCGGGCAGAGCGAGTTAGCCCTTCTCACCAGGGTTCACCTGAGCCGTCAGCTCTTTATTGTGCTACAAACCACTATTTTTTGTTGTTGGAATGTCACCATGACTTTTTTTCTTCAAAACCAAGGCCAAATGTTTTCTCTAATATGTGGATGCTACTTCACAATAAGGCGGGGGGCACTAGGGAAGAATAGCCTTACCTTAGATTAGGTAGAGGGAAGTGAAGGGAGGGGACGGAGAAGCTGTGGGGATGGGAAAGACAGTGGAATAAGACAGACATTATTACTGCATGTATATATGTGACTGCATGACCAGGATGATTCTGCAACCGTACACGCAGAAAAATGAGAACTTATATCCATCCATGCATGATGTATCACGCTGCATAAATGCATTCTACTGTCATGTATAACTAATTAAAACAAATTAAAAAATTTAAAAGAAGTCAATCCTACATCAAATATGTTGTTCTACATATAAATGAATTGTTGTTGCTTTTTTACCATTAAACATTCTGAAGACTTTGTTGTATCCCACTCCTTGGTTTATGCCCAAAGGACTTAAAATCAGCATACTATAGTGACACAGCCACATCAATGTTTATAGCAGCTCAATTCACAATAGCTAGACTATGGAACCAACCTATGTGTCTCTCAACAGATGAATGGATAAAGAAAATGTGGCATATATACTTAATGGAATATTACTCAGCTTTAAAGAAGAGTGAAATTATGGCATTTGCCAGTAAATTGATAGAGTTAAGAGAAAATCATGCAATGTCACCATGATTTTTAATTTTACTTTTTAATTTTAATCTCTCTGATCAAAAAAAATCTCTGCTTAGTATTTTTTCAAAATCAGAATATTTTATTTACACGTGTGTTTTCAGATTCAAGCTAAGCCAACTATACCTCTATCATTCCAAAGTTCCGCTACTTGGCTGACACTTGATCTGTGAGAATACTGACCTCATTTGCTTTCCAGAAAGACTTCTACTGACACTTGTTCTGGGCAGGAGCATGGACTCTGGGTGTGAGAGGCACAGATGGTCTGTTCTAATCACATGTGAAACCATCAGAAAGGAAGGACCCTCAGCCCACGCAGCTGTCCTGGAGCCGTTTGTTGACTGGAAGGACAGACGTTCATGGAGCTGATGACTTGGTCTGAGACCTGCGAGCATCGTGTGCTGGTTCAGGGAGCATGCTGCCTCTTGCTGTCTTCTTCCTGCCCCGAGTCTTCTTCATGCACTTACTGAGGTCTGACCTGCCTTGACAGAACTGACGCTCACAGGGCTTGTTCCCGGGCACCTGTACTCCTGTCCTGAGATGGGCCCCAGTTTGGATTTTTATTCATTGACTCACTTAATAGAAGGCTCCTGGGAATCCATAATGTGGACCGCGCAGGGCTGGGATCCAGAGCTGGGAAGGCAGACTTGGGTGAGTGGAGTGTACCCCTGGTGGTCTAATGAAAGAGGAGGGGTCTGCATTCTGCAGGGGTCAGGGTGGAGGAGGTTCCAAGCTAGACACGGAGGGAAGCTTCGGTCAGAGAGGACCTGCTGACGGCCCCAGCAGAGCCTGCCTCCTCCCAGAAGCATACGTAACTCACCAACAAAGACAGTTACTCTTTAAAAGTAGATCAATAGATGTCATGACCGGGTGTAAGAATTTATATGTGCATGTATGGATAGAAAGCAGAATCCGTTAAGGGGCAATTGTAGGTCTAGCTTCCAGGAAGTCACAAGGATACATTTCATGGAAATATTCTGCATGGCCAGGTGCGGTGGCGCACGCCTGTAGTCTCAGCAACATGGGAAACTGAGGCAGGAGGATCGCAGGTTCAAAGCCAGCCTCAGCAAAAGTGAGGCACTAAGCAACTCAGTGAGTCCCTGTCTCTAAATAAAATACAAAATAGGGATGGAAATGTGGCTCAGTGGTCCAGTGCCTCTGAGTTCAATCTCCAGTACCTTCCAAAAAACCTCAAACAACAGTAAACCCTTCTGCACCTCCTATGGCGATGAAGCAACTAATCTTGTGTCTTCTTCAGCTTTGTGACGCCTACACGGGGCAGGTTGTGGGTGGAGAGAAAATGATAGCTTCCCCAGCATATTATTTTTGTTTTTTTTTTATATAAAATGATGGAAAGACAACTCAATTTAGAATCAATGTAAATCCATGATTTATTAATTGTTTCATTATTAAAACTTTGTATTTGCTTCTATAAAATAACAACAATGATGATACCTGTCTATGGGGAAGTGCTTAGGATTAAATGGTATAATTTGAGAACTCAGTGTAAATTTTAAAGTTTAAACACAAGATAATTTTTGCCTTCAAATTACATAATACTCCTGTTATCACAAAGTTAACAGTGCATTGCAATTAAAATTAAGAACTTTCCCTCAATGTATATTTTATTTAAAATTTCTGAGGATGAGTCTATTTTAATATAATGTGTATAATGTGTTTATTTTTAGTTTTGCAGTAATGGGGATTGAACCCAGGGCCTCGCTATGCGAGGCAAGTGCTCACTATCACTGAGCTACATTCCCAACAGATGTTTTTAAATCAAATATTAAAATATAGGAAGGGCCAGTTGTTACTGTTGGATATGAAGTGCCCCCCCCCCCAAACTCATGTGTGAGGAGACGCAAGAGCATTCAGAGGTGAAATGGTTAGGTTATGAGAACTGCGGCCAGACCTCCACTGAGGTTCTAACTGGGTGGTAAGTGTGGGCGTGGTGGAGTGGCTGGAGGAAGTCGTCACCAGGGTGCCTTTGGGTGTATGTTTTGTCTCTGATGAGCAGAGCTCTCTACTTCCTGCTGCCACGTCCTGAGCTGCTTTCCTCTGCCATGCCCTGCCGCCCTGATGTTCTGCCTCACCTTGGAGCCCAGCGCAAGGGAGTCACCAACCATGGACTGAACCTCAAAGACTGTCCAAAATAATCTTTTCCTCCTCTGATTGTTCTTGGAAGGTCTTTTGGTCACAGTGGCAAAAAGCTGACTCAAACGCCAATGGGTATGGAGAAGCCTGAACGTGATTGGTACTAGAAATGCATTAATACGCTTCAGCTGAAAATAGCCCGGGATAGTAGAGAAAGACCACGACTGTCTGTGCTTTCTAAGTGTGTCAGGAGTTCTCCAGCACTTGTGAACACAGAGATGACTGACATGCACGGGCAGCAAGTTCACTCCTGTTCAGGGCCTCAACAGGTCACGTGGCCTCACTTGGACACGGTGAGCACCTGAAGTTAAAACTCCCCAGAATCAGTACAATGGCTGTTGGACCCCATTGCTTCTGAAGGTTTTGCTAAGACCTTCTGTGGCATCTGCTCATCTTGAGACATAGTCCCCAAACGTAACCAGAGACAGGTGAAGGTTTTCCCCTTCTTTGCATGCTCATTTAAGTTGGTGACCAGGAAACACATCTGGTGTGGACGCAGCCAGAGGCCAGAGGACAACGAGCAAGAGGCTGCAGAAGGAAAGTGCAGGAGGCCATAGCAAGGAGAGCCGCCTGGGTGCAGAGGGCGATGTACTCTCTCCTGGGCCAGAGGGGAAGCTTGTAGGAAGGGTCTTGTTTTTTCTTTTTTCTTTTTCACTGTAAAGAATTAATTTTGAAAATATAGAGTTTTTAAAAACTGAATTAGACTGTCTTTTGTGGCAGTAAATTACATGGTGTCATAATTCTTAGAGGGTAGACCCGTTCTTATAAAGAATGTCTCCGCGGATTTCATATTTCCAGCAGGGACAGGAGTGTACTTCATTCAGTTGGAATTTTACAGTCATCTGAGATGCATTTCAAAGCACATTAATAGGTCCTAAAACTAGAGGTGAGTGTGCTGCTGGTCTGGGTGGGCCTCAGACTGTGGACGGCCCTGAGCCACGCGAGAGAAACTCCTCAGGGACTGCGTGGTGCACCTGGGACTCGGGACACAGATGCCAGCTGAATTCTAGAACTGCTCCCCATGGGCCCACCTGGTGTTTCCCGCATACTGTGCAGATCAATCAAGACGTTGAGCCGAGTTGGAAGTCAGTCTGGAGTCCCCCACCAACCACAGTCCTCGTGCAGGGCACTGGGGTAGATGGATGGAGTCCCAACAGAGACTTGACTCACACCTCGTTAGTTACTGCTCTATGCAAGAAACAAGCATTGGAAAAGCCCTCTGGTCTTTGACTGAAGCAGAGAAGGAGGCTGACGGTTCTGGGCCACCCATTTCCCCAGAAAGGTGATCTTCTGTAGAAGGGGTCAGTGATGTGATCCTGAAATAGTGACAGAAAGGCTGCACTGTTGAAATATTATAAGGGGTTGAGGTCTTTAGCCCCCTGTACCCGGGATGGACTTCCCTTGTCTAGCAAAAGAGGCCAGAGGGGCCTACCTCAACGATGAGACTAGATTGGGAAAGTAAAGGCCACTGATATTCCCCCTCCCTGCCTTTAGAAGGCCCAGGAACATACCTGGAGTCCAGTCAGTAGAATGCCGGAACTCGTTTATTGAAGGGGTGCACAATGCTTTATAGTGGACATCAGCCAATCAGCAGAAAGATCATAGGGACACATAAGGAGCATGGGCAGATGCCATTGGCGGAGCCATTGGCCTATCCCTGGGGTGGTTTCAGTTCTCACAGCCACGCCCCCTGCTTAGCCTAGGTCCTGTAACAGGGCGTGGTCATGTGGCAAGCAGCCAGAAAGCCAGAGCTTCTCCATCCCCTTGGCAGACAGTGTAAGGCCCCGACACTGCACCACACGCTGTCCACTTGCCCCCGCACTGCAAGGCTCAGAGCCAGGGGTGCTCCTACAAGCCCCACCTGCCATCAGGGGGAGCACATTCCTCTTGGTGCAGCGGGGACGACCTGCCCTCACCGGGCTGGAGGAGCTGGGGTCCCCACTTCTCCAACAGTGGCGTGTGTGTTCCCTGCGACTACGCACCCCAGACTGCTCACACCAGCTCTCAGTGTGATCCTCGCCCTCCCGGCACGTTCGTCTCCTGGGGGAGAATTAAGCATTTAGTCTTCTGGGTCCCTATCATAGTTTTGGGAATGTGAATTTGCGTTAAGCTCCTTCTGTGTAAATAGAATTTTGACATAACAGGAGCATCCTGTGGTCTGGCTGGCTGCTGGCACATCATTTCAAGTTCATCTATCCCATACTGTGGCTTAATTTAAAGGCTGGATTACTCGAAAATGCATTTATTAAGTCTGACCTACTTTTTAAATATTTAATATTCCATTTTAGTTTCCCTGCAACAAGAGCAGATTCAAGGTCTCCATGTTCTTGCCAATTTTCAAAGCACTGATATTGATTCGGATAATAAGACTCTGTACAGACTCGCCGTCCCTGCACCACTTTGGAGAGTGGTATTTAAAGCAATTAGAGCTCACAAGACCTTACTGGTACATGGGATCTTAAGAACCAGCCTGCATTTATTCCTTACAAAAATTCTCCTGTTTCCCTTTCTTTTTACATGTGACTGCTGTTGCTAAAACGAAAAAAACAAATAATATGCAGAGACATTCACACCACACACAGATACAGGACAGGAGCTGTAATCTGCTCACAGCTGAGTTAAGGCTTATTCTTTTGATCAAAAGTTATTAAGATTTGGGGAATGATAGGCAAACGGACAAAAGAAAGATTATAAATTACTAAGAGTGTGAAGCAAACCAAGCAGGGACAAAGTGAAAGGTGCTATGTGAAGCACAGTGTGACACTTAAGCCATATGAATACACCACTTGGTTCCTTGAACCAATAAGTGAAGGAAACCTGTACTAAAACGATCCAGTAAAACACAACACACCAGACAGAGGAGAGCTGGCTGAGGTCTCGCGGGAGGTGGTCACTTGCAGCTGGTGGTCCTCTCCTCTGCAGACGCTCAGCCTGGGCCTTGGACACCTGGGAGGTCAAGTTCCCTGGGGGCCTGAGTGAAGCTGAAACGTGACAGTTACTCGGGGCGCAGCTGGGGTTCGCGCTGCTCTCACAGCGAGTTCCTTCCACAGATCCAGTCGGCAGGAATGCTGTGACCTGGGTGTCGGTGCCACACACTTACCAACAGAAACCCTGGGGGGTGGCTTCTTGGGTCGGGAAGGACTTGTTGACATGAGGCTGCTCCACCAGGCAGGGCTGGCCATGGTCCGCTTGGGCGACGGGAAGCAGCAGGAGGCACTTAGACTTGCTGCTATGCCACATAGATTTATTCCTCCAACTAAAACAGAAACAGCTGTCCTCAAGATTGGGGGGGGGGGGGGGGGGGTTGGGGTTGTGGCTCAGCGGCAGAGCGCTCGCCTTGCATGTGCGCGGGCCCGGGTTCGATCCTCAGCACCACGTAAACATAAATGCATTGCATTGTGTACAATTAAAGTAAATAAATAAATATTAAAAAAAAAAAAAGATTGGGAGGGGGCTGTCCTGGTGGAACAGGAGACATGGGTTCCCAGCGACACAGCCAGGGCAGGCGGGTCCTGTAGGGCCAGGCTGTAGAACGGCAGAGGGCTCTGTTTCATCTCCGCAGCACTGGGAATAGCGTCAGCCAGCTGTGTGTGCAAAGAGTGACAGTGACTCTTACCAACACTGTTGTCAGAAAGACGGCCACATTCTCACCTATCTTTACATCCTGAACAGAAAAAGCACGTGGAAATAAAGCACGGCGGCCGTGGAGCTAGAAGCAGGACTGAGACTGGGCCGGGCACTCCCAACAGCACCAGCTGACGGCATGCTGACAGTTCTCATTAAGTCAGACTTCTATTATTGTCACAATGGCATGTGACCAGCGCACCCGTTCTTTTTGTTGTTCTCATTAGCTTTTGTCCAGGGGCTGCATGCCACATGTAACTGCCTGCCCTGGAGCGTGTGCGTGCACGACGCCTGCGCGTTAGTGGATGAGATCTAATTATTTCCCCTCTATTACATTTTGAAAATGTGAACGATTCCTCATTGGACTCTATCAGATTTTCTGTTTATCACATCTTTTGAGAACAGTGGCCTCCTCTTTCTTAAATGTGCTGCACATTTGTACTTCTTATCTAATATGTTGGCTGTGACTTCAAGAATAATGTCGAATTACAGGGTTGATAATGAGTCTGATAATTTTGTGCCTGATTTTAGTAGGAATTCCTCTGGGTCTCACATTAATTAGGACACTTGAAGCCAGTGTGAGATATATTCCATTTATCATAGTAAGATCTCGCTCTTGAATATCATGATTACTGACGTCTCCTCTAATCAAGAAAATATTTTATATTTTAAAATTAATTTTGTTGCCACTCAAAAAGAGTGGAGGAATTTCCTCTTCTATCACTTAGATGGATTCTACCCCCTAATTAGGAACCATGTAATAATATTTTTGAAATATTGGCACATTCCTGTGAACTTGAAGTGTGTGTGAGCGCGCACATGCATATTTGCCTTCGTGGAAGTATAGCTACTATGGTTTCATCAATCTTTGTCTTCGCCTGGTTGCTATAACAACTTCTCATAGACTGTGTGGTTTAAACAACAGAGACTGGCCAGGTGCAGTGGCACACATCTGTAATCCCAGAGAATCAGGAGGCTGAAGCAGGAGGATCTCAAATTCAAGGCCAGCCTCAGCAATTTAGTGAGACCCTAAGCAACTTAGAGAGCCCCTGTCATGAACTAAAAAAAAAAAAAAAAAGAGAGAGTGCTAGGAATGCAGCTCAGTTGTAAAGCGCCTCTGGGTTCAACCCCTAGTACCAAAAATGAAATAAACAGCAGAGATGATTTCTCACACTACTGCAGCTGGGGGGCCAGGACAGGCTGCAGGCAGGTTTGGCACTGGTGAGGGCTCTCTTCCTAGCTTACAGGCAGCTGCCTCCTCACCCGGTCCCCACCTGGCAGATAGAGCAAAGGGACAATTGCTCTTGTGCCTTTGTAAGGGCTCTGATCCCACCCAGAAGAAATAGCCCTCCCAGCCAGCACCACCCGGGGTCCCCGCCTTCAGCACCACGGCCGGGAAGTTGGGTTCTGACTCAGTATCAGCTCAGGCAGCACCCTAGGACTGCGGATCCCTTCTGTTTTGAACCTCAAAACAGTTTAGTTTAGGAAGGATTCCTTAAGAGTGTGTGGTCTGCCCGGCGCGGTGGCACATGCCTGTAATCCCAGCACTTTGGGAGGCTGAGGCAGGAGGATTGTGAGTTCAAAGCCAGCCTCTGCAATGGCGAGGCACTTAGCAACTCAGTGAGACCCTGTCTCTAATAAAATACAAAAAAGGGCTGGGGATGGGGCCCAGTGGTCGAGTGCCCCTGAGTTCAATCCCTGGTACCACAAAAAAAAAAAAAAAAAAAAAAAAAAAAAAAGTGTGTGTGGTCCTCCTAAGACCTGTAGGCCAGACACTTTCTGGAGAATTCTGTTGCTCATTCTACATTTCCCGGGGGGGGGGGGGATACTTTTCAGTATATTTTCAAATTTATTACCATAAAATTTCATATGACATTGAACACTCACAGAACTTAAAAAGCGAATGCCCTCTAGAACTGTGGCGATGGGCTCTCACTTGCCACTGAAGTTGCTCATTTGATTTTTCTCAAATTCTCTAACTTAATGCATCAGACATTTGTCAGTCTTAAACCTTTTTCTGTAGCATGAGCCATTCTACTTGCTAATTACCACGCTTATGTTTAATGCTTCTCCTCACCTGAATCTATTCCTGTGCCTCTGCCAGGACAGGTGTTCCTCTCAAGGCTCAGGTGCTGCCTGGGCACTGGGCAGCTGTGCTGCCCATGAACGGGGTATGTCCAAGACCACAGGAGAACCATCTGCAACAGCAGCTGCAAAATTGGAGTGGCCCTAGGCATCGCAGTTCTGTTTATCCAATGCTTCAGACCCACAGGGGTTGGCAGGAGTGCAGCTCTGAGTGGTCTCTCCTGCAGGAAACGGCCTGCAGTGCCCAGACCCCCCACAGCACTGAACTGAGGACAGAAGGACTGACGGTCCTCGGACCTCAGAGCTTCAGGTGCTCAATGACACACTGGGAGCAGCCAGTGCACGTCGTGGGTAAGTGGGGTTTCTGAACAGCAGGTGTGCATCTGTCCTGGGCAGGCAAGCCAGGCGTTCTTGGTGACCAGGAGCAGCACAGCTCCGAAGCTGATTATTTATTGTGCACTTTTGGTCTGAGGGATTAATTCAGTTTTTAATATCTGTTTGGTTAGACAATTAATATTTTTCACCTATCAGTTCATCTTTTATACAGCGTCTGTTATTTTCTAAATATTCTGTGCTTGTGTTGATTGCCTATTTGAAGCTAGTAATTAGAAAACTAAACTCCGTGTTTATTTTGTTTGTTCACCGTTTGGTTTCTAGCTTCTAGTTCCGAGGCCCTGGCTGACAACACTTGCTCTCAGGTATGTCAAATGTCTCCATTTTCCAATTTGCAGCTTTTGTGAGTCTGCACCAGGGTCCCATGTGCATGCGCGAGTACGCAGGCGCTGGAGGAGCCGTGTCCCACAGACCCCCAGGTTCCCAGGGCTCTTGGTCTGGAGGAAGATAACAGCGCGCGCAGCCGTGGGACTGGGGGAAGAGCCGGACAGAACAGGAACTAGAGTCGGGAGGATCTGTCCTTGCACACCTCGGTTTTGTCATGAACCCACACGTTACTGCACTTAGGAAACCCCGCCTCTGAGGACTGTAGGCGAAGGTGGGCCTCGGCCAGCCCAGGCTCTGCGCAAGGCACGCGGGCGCAGAGCTGTGCCCGGCTTTTCGCGGGACGGCGTTTGTCTCCCTGTTTATCTCCTCCCTCTTCTCCATTGGGGGAGAGGAGGGAGACGCTGGGAAGAGGAACCCGAGCAGCTGAGGCCTGGCCACTGCACTGCGGTCCCTCCCGCAGAGGACCACGGGCCTCTGGAGCCACCTGCCCTCTTCCCCTTTCCCTCCTCGTCCCCTTCCTGTCCCTTCCTCCTTTCTGTGCGCCGCCCGGTTTCAGTTTCTCTCCTTCCGCCTCATGCCTTCGACTCTCCCTGCGCCTCGGTTCACCAGTGCGCGTCCCCTGCTTCCCTGTCGCGATGGGCGCCTTGCCCCTGCCTCTCAAGGGCGCTGAGTCCGTGACTGCCAGGTCCAAGCCCTGTTGGTGGGAGGTCCTCTCTTCCGACGTCCTACGTGATTTTTCATCTGACTGCTCATCGCAGAGTGTCAGAAGTCAGCCTTCATATTTCTGGTCCCATGTCCGGATGCCGCCCCGTCCACTCGGTCCCATCAGAGTTTCTCCGGGTGTCCCCTGCGCGCTGCTGCCCCTCGCCCCCTCCCGCCACTACTTCAGTATAAACCCTTGTTCCCTTCTGGTTATATGCAAACTGTTTTAACTTTTCTCTTTACAAACACTGTTGTCTTCTCCTAATTCTTTCTTTTCATGGAAGCTAGTGGGATTCCATTAAAGAAAAAAGAAGAAGAAAAAAAGTGATCATGCTACATGCTTGCTTAAAACCTTCCCAAAGCTCCTGGGTGCAGGGAGACTGGTCTGCAAAGCCCCAGCTAGCTCTGGTGCCCGTCCTGCCCCCGCTGTGGGCATCCTCTCTGTTGCTCGCTCTTCTCTGGCCACACCACCGTCTCTCTGGGTCCCCGAAGCACCTCTCTTTCTACTTTGTTTACTTATCTCTCAGTTGTGTGGTTATGTAGTAAATGTTGCCACCACAAATGACACCACATTATACTTAACGTCTATGCAATTGCTATCATCTCATGTTTAATTACCTAATACCTGTCTTCCCGTGTAATTGAGATGCTGTAAGAAAACCAAAAATGACCCTACTTACTAACTTTCATATTTCCAACACCTGGTATAATGCCTGACCTATAATAGGTAGGCAAAATCACTTATCTAGCAAATTGAAAATGTAGAGACCACATAGAACCAAATAATGGAACATGTTTGATAAACAACAATTTAAAAATCTTTCTAAGAAAAAGTCAAACCAATAGAAATGGCATGAAGGATTGTGGATATCAAATTTGTCTGAAAATGAATTCTTTATGAAAAGAGGTTTTAACACAGCCCTTAATGGATATCAAGGTGATAAATTCTATTTATCTTTCAGTGTACTGGTTCAACACTATCACCTCCCCAAAGCCTTCCGGAACCCGCTGTAGTCTCCTATCATGAATTCTAATGAAATTTTTCCTGTCTTATCTCCCTTGTTATCCAAGAACTTCACAAGAGCAAAGACCTTCCTTTTGTACTTAACATCCCATTTTGTGCATATTAAGTAATCACTAAAACTCTACTAATAAATAGATATGTTCAGGGTGATTTTTACAGAATACTAAATATCAGAGTGCTAGTGGATGATAGAGACATTGTAATAGATCACAATTACACAAAATGCAAATAAATAAAAAGAGGAACATGATTTTCTCAGAACCTTCTAGCCTCTTCCCACCACTCCCTCTGTCCCTGCTATGTCCTAATTCTAACATCTCCGAGGATCACACCCAACTCCCAGGCAGCTGCTGGAGTAATTCCAGGAATTGCAAACCTTAAGACAGCAATTCATTTTTATGTACTGTAAATTTGGCTTACCATTGGTATAATAATGCATATGATTAATTCTGCCATAAAACGTGTATGAGGAAGCTGATGCTTGCTCCTGTAAGAGGCACAATGCCTAGTTTTCTGAAACCTGTGGAGATTTCAAAGAGGTACACTGAGGTATCATTTGCATGCTATTTACATAAATTTACATACCTACATAATCCTATTAATTTTACATAAGAAGTGCACTTAATGGGAAAGACAATAAGATCTAATCTTATCCTTATAAAAGAATTTCAACTATCTGAAGAAACTGGATAATAGAGTAAATTGGCAAAAAATACAGAATGTAATATAAAATATAAACACAGAATGTAATATTAAAATATTGCTAATAACTCCCCATTGTATAAGGATTTTTATTTACAAAACAGCTCCCTGTGTCTTAACTCATTGGATGCCCACTTGAAATGTTTTAGGTAAGTAGATCAGAGATGACACCAATCTTACAGAAGAAACTGTCCTAGAAGTTAGAGGTCCTATCCAAGGTCAAGGAGTAAGTCGTTGAGGAATCACCACTCCATGTTTGGAGTTGAACCTCCGGAGCTGCAGATCCCTCCACCTGTGTCTAGTGTGCAGCGCGGTGAGACTGGGCGGAAGAGAATGGTCTACCTGCAGGAGAGGGGAAGCTGCCCCAGGCCACCCGCCCTCAGCTCCTGTCCTCATTCCTGCTCCTCTAAACTCTCACTCCCAGCACCCAACACACAGGGAGGAAATGCAAGGCAGCCACTCCCTGGGAACTTCCACCTTGAAAGGAGGGCGCTTACTTTTTAAAGTGGAATGCATCGTGAATTTGCACATTGAACTTGCTGGAGCACCATGTGAATCTTCCTTGTGTCCTTCAGCCTATGTGCGGCTGAAGCAGGCACAGGAGGACTCTTAATCAAACCCCTCTTGAGTCTCAGAGGCATGGGACTGCTATGGTGGCATACTGATAGCACTAGAGCCAGTCCTGCCTCCGATTGTGAAGCAGGAGAAAAGGAAACACAGACACCCAGCTGTGGGCTGCACTTTAAGTCCCTGTGTTGACAGGATGAGATAGGATGGAGAATCAACCCTAGGTCAACAACGGACTCTAATAAGCAATTAAGAACAGCCACAGCACTGTTGTCTATTACTGTAAAGACTACTCACGTCTCTGCACCACCTCCAATCTCTTCTGCAAACCCACGAAGCAGTTGTTTCTCCAGCTTCTCAGGTGAGTGAGCTTAAATAGATGGTGTGCTGTGTCCGTGTGTTGTGAAGGGCGTGGTAAAACAGCCGTGTACTGAATAGTGTTACATTTTCCTGACAAAGTGAAACATAAAGCTATCTATTTTATATCACAGCATGAACTTTCCACACACCTTGCTAAGTGTAAGATATGAATGATACTGTGTCGATGACATTGGTCCCATGGCCCCTGTGTGGCTGAGGCAAGGTGCAGACTGTGGTCTCATAAGTTCCAAAATCATTTTTTTAACTTGATCCTTTAGACTATTGACAAGCAGGAGCCTGCAGAAGTGGGAAGCTGGCCACTGGCATAAGAACACTGCAGTTCTGCGTGCAGCTGACAATGTGAAGGTCAAGGCTAACAGAGGTGCTGGTATGTAGAGCTGGTGGGGGCTCAAGTCCAGTCCCCAGCTCTGGTGTTCAGACACAGTTTGTTTCTGTTTGTTCCCTCTTTCTTCTCAAGCTGACTCTCCATGCGCGTGCTATGGCTGGGTGTGACAGTCCTTCTGTTTGGGCCCCAGTAGATGGCATCAATCACAAGAACAGTCGAGCCGTACGGTAACCTGCTGAAGCAAAATGTGAACAGGCCTCCACCCAGAACCTACGTCTTCCTTTGCACTGACAATAGTCTGTGTTCCCACATCAGCACGGGTGGGACTGGCGGTAGGTCCAGGGTCCTGTGGTGTACGCGTAGTGGAGCCGCTGCAGTCTTCCTCGCAGAGTTGTTGTAAGTAATAATGACATTTATAAGTAAATGGTATGTATAAATGATATGCAAATGATATTGCTATTTTGTTTCAATGGAAACATTTCTAAAGCTGGCATCATCGGTTTGCTGAGCACCTGCGGAGCTCGGAGCTCGGAGAGTTTCAGCTGGTTAAGTTTGAGAGCCGCCGTGGGGCGGTGTTCCAGGAAAGCCAGGGACAACTGCAGCTGTGGCAAGGGAGCTGAACAGTGCTTGCTGCTGGCTGCAGGCGTTTTAACAAACGTCATGCATCCTCAAGATTCCAGTACTTATCTACCTAGCCTTCTTTCCCTTCTTTCCTGTTGTTCAGTGAATATAAAGTTGTCAATTTTGAAAAGTAAGAGTAGTTATTTTACACCAGTGTCATCAACACAGTCTCATTCATATCTTACACCTACTGCATTGTGTGGAAAGTTTCATGCTGCGATATAAAATATATAGCTTTATGTTTCACTTTATCGGAAAAGTGTGACACTATTTCAGTACACAGCTGTTGTACAACACCCTTCATTCATGCCCCTCCGAGTTGCCAGCAGCCAGTCATAGTCCAGCAATCTGCGGGGTGGCGAGAGAATGGTGAGTTGTAGGGTGCAAAATGAAAAGCAGCTCAAACAGCGTGCATCAGCTCAGATCACCTTCCGGATTAGCTTCCTTTGGAAAACCTTTGAAAGCTTCTTTCAGCTGTTTGCTATTTTCCAACAATGAAAATGTACTATTTTGCTTCACTCTTGAGTATCAGTCCTAGATGTTTCATATTGCCTTTTGGTATTAACGATTCTGTTCAACTTCTGCCTAACTCAATACTTTCTTTTTTTTCCTTTATTCACATTAACTTTGTATTGGAACCAGAGTTGCCAATTTTCACAAGTGTAACGTACGTTCTCATGTGATACTGGATCTTGGGGCCTGATTTGAGTAAGAATTGTCCCGCCCTGTTCATCCAGTGCTTGGGGGGTCCATGGAGCAGTGGAAACGGCACCTCTCGACTGTAAGGTGACCTGTCCCCTCCCCCATGGTGGGAGCATCTGCAAGACAGTGGCTTTTCCAGACTGGCAGGGATGGGGCTCTGGCCACGCTGTCCAGCGAGGCCAATGGCCTCGGAAGTCAAGACGTACTTCGTTCTCTACGTACAGGAATGGGAGCCTTTTAAAGATCTTACACAGGGTGGGTAACATTAGTTCATATTTCTTTTCACTTTCTTTTAGTTCTGTATGGAATCACAACTTCCCATGAAATAAAAATATGCACAGGTTTTAAGTGTCTGGCTCAGCCATCTTTGCACACGTGCACACCCATGCCAGCCCCCACCCACATCTAACAGCAGACCATGCCAGAAATCTCAGAAGTTTCTCCAGTCATACGTACCAAAGGCCACCACCCTCTTCACCTCCACCTTCACGAATTCACGTGTGGTTTTTTGGACTCTTGATTAGCACTGTATCTGTGAGATTCATTCATGTTTTCATATGCTTTTATAATGTTTTCTTTTTTTTTTTGTGGTACCAGGGATTGAACTCAGGGGCACTCGACTACTGGGCCACATCCCCAGCCCTTCTTTGTATTTTATTTAGAGACAGGGTCTCACTGAGTTGCTAAGTGCCTCGCCAGTGCTGAGGCTGGCTTTGAACTCGCGATCCTCCTGCCTCAGCCTCCCAAAATGTTTTCTTCTTAATTAATGTGTTTTCGACTTTGTTGTCGTTGTTGTCTACTCCTCTGTGGCGGACGCCCTGCAGGCCGTTGTGCCTGACGCGCGGTCAGTGCGCTGTGGAGGGAGTCTGGCAGTGGCTTGGGCTGGAGGAGAGCTGTTACAAATAGAAATGGACAAAAATCAGATTTTCCTGGGCGGTGCTCGGCCCTGGTGCGCGATGTGAGAGCTACAGTCCGGAGGAGGGAGCGCGGTGCCGCTGGGCGTGCTCCCGGGCAACGGAGGTCCAGGGCTCGGGTTCACAGGTGTGGTGGGGAAGTCCTGCTTGCCGTTTTGGACATGTCCAGTACAGATGCAATGAGGATGTTATGGGGTCAAGACCCAGGCAGGGGACAGCACAGGGAAGAGGCCCACCCTCACCTTGCGCACCACGACGTCTTACTAGTGCACGGTGTCTGCTCGGCCCGAGCTCCCGGGCTGCTCTAGGCTTCCTTCCTCCGCTGAGCTGGCCGAGGGCTCACAGGCCTGTGCATCAAGAGCCGTCCCCGCGGATGGGCCAGTGACGGTGTCCAAGGCCACCTTCCTCCTGTTGGAGGGATCCTCACGGAGGTCCTCCAGTGTGCTGGTCCGCGCCCCTGCCAGGGCCTCGCTCTGAGAGGAGGCTGGGAGGCTGGGAGGCTGAGCAGAAACAAGCACCTGGCTGGGCGCAGCGCTGGCACCCTGGAGAGGCGGGCAGGCTGTGGCCGCGGGCAGCGGCCTTCCCAGCCATGTGCTTGCACTGCAAGGGAGCTCGGGACGAGAGAGAGCGGCAGGGGTACCCGGTAGCCAACCAGCACAAGCCTGCGTTGCAACTTCCATTTTTAATCCTTATTTTCAGAATTAATACAATTAAAACTTTTGAAATAGGAAATATCAATCCGTAAGTCAAACAATATTTTCGTATTTTAGAATATTTCTTTCTATCCTTTGCAGGGAAATCTACATTTTTATGAGCTGTATTCGTACACTCGTTTTCTGCTTCTTCATATGATGTTGAAGCATGAAACCATTCTGTGCTCTCGGAGCATTTCCTTAGTCTCAAGGAGACTGTGAAGGTCCCAGGCTGCTGCCTTGACCAAAGTGTCCTTGGGTCCCCAGAGTCCTCCCCCCGCCCTCCAGGCTGCTCTGGCCACAGGCCCTTTGCTCAGGGTGGTGGCCGTCAGCGGCCCTGCCCAAAAGAGTCTTTCCCAACCCGTCCGCACTCCCCACTCCCCACGCATGGGAGGTCCCTGATCCGATGGAGTCCAAGCCCCTCCTGCCGGCCCTCACCTCCAGCCCTCCGCCCGCCATCTGGCTCCTGTGCCTCTTCCTGCCCTGGTCTCCTCGGACTCTCTGACTCTTCCTCGGCGTCCATCTGTCCGGTCCCTCTAGAGCAGAAGCCAACCTCCTCTGCTCTTCTGCTCAGAACCACACAGCCCCCACCCCATCCGTCCTAGAGGAACACGAGTTCCGTCTCCCAGGACTGTGTGCCCTCCCGCCCTGCGTCCTCCCTCGCTGGGCTTCAGCCTTCTCTGGGCCTTCCAACTCCCTCGCATTCTTCCATCCAAGCCCATGAGCTGTGGCCTCGATGCCTCCAGGCTGATATCCTGGCCCCGGGCGGGTCGCCCAGGACTTCTCCAGATACCTGGGAAGGGTCAGTGCTGGGCACAGCAGGGAGCTCCCTGGACATCAGGACTGCTCTCCCCACAGGTCGGTGTGTTCCAGTCAGCCGGGAAGTGCAGCTTCCCCACCGCTGGCCATGCGTGGACCCTGCCAGCTAATCCCCCAGAGACCCCTCACCTGCCTGGGAGGCCTGCTGGGCTTCTCAGTAGCGAGTCCTCATTCCACTGTCCTGCTGTGTGTCCGGTGCACTTAAGTCTTTCTTGCAAACTAGTCCTCGAGTCCTGAGTGTCCATCTTGTCCCCAGAGCTATCAGCTGCCCGGGGCTGCCTGGTTCTGCTTTGGGGCCAGCCTCATGGGGAGCTTGCGGGGCCCTTGGCTTTGAGGGTGGAGAGACTGGGCTGAGCCCACACTGTGGGAGGCCACCCAGGCCTGGGACTGTGGGTTCTCTGTGCAGCAAGTGCACCAGAGGGAGCAGAGAGGGGGTGCAGCGCCTGTGAGGACTTCCTGGAGCCGTAGGGACGGTTTCTGCATTTGTTCTTAGAGGAACCAAATCATGGCGGCCAACAGAGCAGGTGTCTAGGAGCAGGACCTGGACACGTCCACCTTCTCTCTCTATGTGTTGGGCACATGGGCATCATGGACGGCAAGGGAGACTCAGAAATGCGGCCTGGCCATGTGCCAGGACTAAGAGGAGCTACTCACTTTTGGTGACCGCCTCGCAGTCTTTGCCACAGTCTCAAGTCACAGGACCTGCAGACTGGCTCTTGCTGACACTCCCCAGCCACGATCAAGGGAGGCAAGACACATGCACGTCACTGGGGGTGGCACTGCCAGCTGAGTGACCGTCTCTCCAACGAGCACGTGGGCCTGTTTCGATGGAATCTTGGAGTTGGTGCTTCAGCCTGACACGCAGCAGGCAGCCACAGAGCACCGTGAAGTGAACAGGAGGAAAGGGAGCGGGGGTGTGGTCTCAGCATCTGGACTCCGGACAGAGTAGCAGGGCTGGACGTTCCAGTAGAACCACTGTGAAAGGCGGTGTGTTGGGTGGGGGGCGTGAGGTGTCTGCAGGGTGCTGTGGGATCGGGGCAGACCCAGTTGGTCACGCACCTCTCTCCCTGGCTTTCAAGTGCAGTGGGCTCCGGGTCGTGTTGTCTCCGCCCTCATCCTTTTACTTCAAGGAGAAAGTGGCTCGGGATGACAAAATGTGGATCAGGACGCCCAGTGGTCCCTGAAGCAGCCCTGGCCTCTGGTCTAGACATGTCCAGGCTTATCACTCTTCTGTGGTGACGCACGGTGAGGTCAGGGAACCAGATAAGACAATTGCTTATTGACGATCACTGCAGAGGTCAGGGTGCTGAGCTCGGCGCCTGACTCTGGATGCCCAGCCCCGCCTCCCATGAGGGGCGAGCGCCCCCTAATGGTCCATGGAGGAGTCAAATACTCTTGCTCTGGGTGTAGTTGGAAATTAAAACGTGCCTATTGACATAAAAAGACAGAGCACGATTATAGAATACCTTAAAGGAATATTCAAGTGAAAATTCCATTTTAAATGTTGAACTATATAAATTGATAAAAGGCAACATTCCACATTTATCACACAAAAGGATTTTGCGGTAATTTCATCTTTTTTTGTAACTTTGTACAAATGCACCTTCAATTTGGACTCACTCTTGACATATCAGCCAGTGAACAGATACTAAGTGGAATTGACAGAGTTATTCACAAATTGATTTATTAACAAAAAGATTTTTCACAAAAGCACCAAATACAATTTTTCTGGATATAATTTGAATGGGTGAAAGGAAATGAAAATTAGAACCACGCCTCCAGCAACCAAGACAGCTTCCTGGAACCCCGACCTGGAGCAGAGCATGCACCCCAGCTGGTGTCTGCGAGAGCAGAACCCAAGATGGGGTGACCACAGAGCAAACCCAGAAGGCAACTGTCCAAGCAAACGGCAATTCCTCCACATGATCACAGTGTCTATAACTTTTCTTTACCTCAATGAAGTCTTAAAAAATGGCATTATAAAGCAATTAGCAACCCAGAGTAAGCAATGTACAGAATAAAGTATTCTTTCAGTTTAGATTAAAAGCATATTTGTTACAATAAGAATTAAAATCCCAAATTGACAAATTCTGAGTTTCCCCATGGGGCCTATTGGCAGGCTCTCATTGGTAGCTACCAGGTTTGATTGATGAATGGCTTTCGGGCTACTTTTTCAGGTTGTTTTGTTTCATTACAGATATGCTCCAAGGACTTTTTAAACTTTTTTGAAAAAATAAAAAGCACTATTAACATCTCTGTGTTGTCCCAGTTGTAAGTCAATACTGTGTATTAGCAAGATAAAAAAGAACTTTAATTTCATTATCAATTACAGGAATAATTGATCACCACAATTTACAGGCTGCCATCTACACAACTTTAGATTTAATTATTGATCTCTGCTGTGTCTGCTATGTCTTGAATCTCTGAAAATTTCTCACTCAGTGCTAAGGTCACCTGACTTTATGGGTACAGCCACTGAAAAAGCTGTTTTCCTGTAAGTCTACATTAAAATAGGATTGTTTTATTTGGTGCTTCAAATATTTCCAGAGGATCGTTTATTATTTAGACACTTTCCTTTCAATAACCACATCAGGCAGAGCACAGGATTTTCCCAGCATTCCCCTCTCTGCGTGGTCTTGGACTTCCCAGGCAGCCTCTCCCTTACCCTCTTCTGCTGTTGCAATCAGCTATTTCAAAAACAAATAAATACATAAATAAGTGTTCGTCCTTGCTTATGGAAAAAGCATCACGATGATCTCTGCTGCCTCTTGGATGGCAATGTGCCAAAGAGACAGGTAATCTCAGCAGGAGAAGCTTAATCCTAATTAGAGCAGCATCCCTGGGACAGTGGACCCACTATTGTCACAAGCAGGAAGTGTGCGAGACAGGTGGTTTCAAAGACAGGCCCCAAGGAATGAGCAGAGCCTAATAAAGTCACCAGAGACCAGAGACACGGACTCTGTGCTCTTTCGGCAGCTGACCTTTTCAAGAAAGTGGGTCTCATCTCAGCCATCCCTGTGATAAATGTGAGCCCACGTCACTGCACACAGGGGCTGACTTCCAGTAGACTGTCCCCAGGTCCCCAGGAGGGGAGAACGCTCCAGTGACTGGACGTTGCCGTCGTTATCTCTATGCTAGACTGTTGCAGGGCTTCTGCTGCTGCTTCATTTAGACGCACATCGTCATAACGCCAATCGCCCATCTGAGCGCTGCAGTCCTGCAGCTCAGGTGTCCTTCAGCGCTAATTGAATAAGTCCAAACAGAGCCGAGACCACGTCTGGGCCATCTCCAGGGCGGTTTGCATGTTGAAACTGAAATGGTCTTCACCTGGCAATTTTAACAAAGATCGGAGCATGTGGTCTTAGTTCCCATACAAGAACTTGGGAAACATTTCACTACTAGGACATAGTGGACCGGCTGTTGGTTATGGCCCAACATTGGTGGTGTTCAGACTCACTGAGGTGATGGGGTACAACCCTGAAAACCCCCCTCCCTGCCTGGGTTTCTTCTGAGTTACTTCTGGTCTAGATACGATTTCAAGCTTTTCTTTTCTTTTTTACAATATTAAACAATGCAAAATATGTTTTATGTTTTCTTTTTATTGGTGCATCATAGTTACATGCAGTGGTGGGATTCATTGTTATACGTTTGTACATGCACACAATATTACAGTATGGTCTTGTCAACTCGCCACCACAAAACCACAAATAACCCAACCAATAATTGGGAAAATGAACTCAACAGACACTTTTCAAAAGAAGACATCAGTTCAGTCCCAAACCCAATCACCTACAACGTGAACTTCTTCATGAAGGGCTCCTCAGTGTGGACAGCAGGAAATGCGCTTGCCTGGAGTCTGCCTGTGAGTCTGGGCACCTCAAAGTGAACGCGACATTTTTGAACTCCCAAGGCTTACCTTAAACAGCCACGAGCATTTCAGTACTTATTTTATAACAAATCCATCATTTATTTTTTCTCAGCCAATGTCTTGTGTGATTTTTACTAAAGAAAATTCTTTGTATCTCTTGGTGAACCTAAAGCATCATGGTCTAGTCATCTTCCTGGTCCATCCATGTAGAGGGGAGAGAGAGGGGGGGGGAGAGGGAGAGAGAGAGGGAGAGAGGGAGAGAGGAGATCTAGGCATCAGAGAGAGTGGGAGGGAGACCAAAATTGTGTGTGTAGAGACAAGGACTATGGAGAGGAAGGACAGATGGCTTCCCCCGAGACTATGCCTCTGTCCTTATAATAAAGGGCTATTTTCATTTGGCACAGACTTTAATGAAATTATTATATTTTCCATCCAAACACTCCTGAGCTAAATAGTTCCCATCCACTGTTTCCCTGGTTTCGATGTGTAGTTAATAATAAAATCACCTACGTCACTGAGTGGTGTGGCCTTCTGATGAAATAATGTGAAAGGGCTTATTAAGTACGCACAGAGATGTGTATGTGATCATGAAAATTGAATGTGCTTGTATGAGAAAATATTCTTTCGCATTGGAAATAATCTTGGGACTCTATGTCTCCAGTGTATCTCTTTAAGAAACATGAGACTAATGAAAATTGCATTCCTTGAACATTAACACTTAATGTGCCTCAGTAGCTGGGGAGGGGGGTTCTAACATCTAAATATAGTTTGGTTTGACAGGAAAAGTGTGAAATGAAATATTATGTTATATTATATTATTTCTGGAAAAATAATGTTGTAGGAAATCTATCCATTAAACTTAAGGGTTTTTTTTTTTAAGGAAATGTATAGACATCACATTTAAAATAAAAGTAGAACATTCAGAAATCAATTTTTAGCTTTCTTTATACGCTTAATCTTATAATATGACCAAAAAAAATTTTTAATTGCTGCCAAAACAGTGGAAGATTTCAAAGTAGCACAAAGTTTATTAAAAGGTCTTCTCTGTGTACTGCACCGGGAGAGGTGTTGTAGATGTTATAACAATAATGGTGATGATAGTTTGGCAACATTTTCCTGAGAATTTAAAACCCGCAAGGGAGACACCTTCAGCATTAGCTGCTTCATGGACAGTCGCTGTAGGACCCCAAGAAAGGCCTGGTGCTGCTGCCCCTGCCCAGGCTGAGGGAAGGCTACTGCAGAAAGCACTTGGGAGATGCCAACTTATCTATAGTTCTTGTATCCCAGGTGTATTTTAAGAAGACTGCTCCTCAGCTCTTCTTACAGGACTGAGAAAAGGTCAGGAGAGAAGCACTGTACTCCTAGACATTAGGTCAGATTGTACAGACTGCCTGATGGGAAGGGATATTTTAAATACCAGCTCTTATAAGTGGCCCAGCTGCTATTGCTGATAATGCACCATGACGGAACAAAGCTCGGTAAGAGCCCAAGGGGACCCAGAGGTCTGCTGTGGCCTCACCACCATCCTTAATGCACCCTGCAGTTTTATCCTAAATGTTATTTTACAGAAATAAAGGAGGGATACACCTGAATTTGTGTTAGCTCTTTGATGAATACTAAAAGTTACATAACTAAATCAATAGAATTTTAGTATTTCTACAACATTCTTTGATGCAAATACATCATGGGTATATTTCCATCTTAAAATCATTCATATGCTTTCTTAACTTTTCCCCATTAGTTGTTATAATTTGCCTTTCCAGAATTTCTATGGGGAAATACAGTTTTAACAATATTTGCAACTTGAATCACAAATGCTTTATTTTATTAACATTTTATGTTTATTTTTTATATCTTATTTATTTCTTATTTATAATATTAGTACGTATTACAATTCATAGTGCACATATATAGCATCTTTTTACATACAACTGTTTGTATAGCATCTTTTTACATACAACTGTTTGTATATAAAGTATATTCGTACCATTCAGGTCTTCAATCATGCATTTATTTCTACAGGTAACAAGCAATTGTGATTAGAAATTCATGTTATAAATGTTTGTAGCTTATATAATTTTTGGACACCCTCTACTGGATTTTCCCTAAAATCAAATGTGAATTCATATGTGTCACTACAAGCTTGCTTGAGAGAGGATCCTGCCCCAGAATTTTTCTAAATTGAAGGACCAGCCTGGATGTCTCCTCTGCCTTGACCCTTCTTGACCATTCTTTTCATGCACATTGAGACCTGAATTCATAGCCCGTGATGCTACATGCACTCCAGACCTGGGGCTCAGAGATGCCCGTGGGCCCTAGAGCATTGAGCAGGGTGCTCTCCGTGTCCAGCCCCGCTCTGTGAGTGCCTAAGCCTGCAAGCTCCACTCACCTCGCTGGGTGGGAAGAGACTCTGGCCCGCAGCCTGCTGTGCATTGGGTGGAAACAGTATGTGGGCGAGAGGCCACAGGCTCCCGAGGCTGATGAACTTGGACACAAACCCTACTTGCTAACTTCGGACATTAGATAAATCACATAAACTCTTTGAAATCTAGGTCCTCTGCTGAAAAAAGTGTAAACAACACCTGCCACATATTCATGAGTAAATGACTTAAATGTAATAAAATGCATGTAAAAATAGGTGGTGTCATCTCTCTCCTTGACTTTCACTGAAGGGGGTGTTTGCAGCACTGAATCGTGGTATTTTTATATTTTTGTTTGGTTTCTGTTTTGAGTTGTCAGATGAGTTACTTATCTTTCATTTTTCTTTCTTTTAGGATATAGCATATTGCCTTCTGTCTCTCTTTTCTTCAAGGTGTTTATTGGTTTAATTCACTAGCTCTTCTTTCTGCAGTTGTTATATCACCATTCCAGATATAGTATTTTTCATTCCTAGAATTTTTATTTGGTTCTTTATGTAGTTTAATTTTAAACAAGACTCTTCATGTGCTCATTCACTGTGTTCTCCATCCCATTTAAGTTCTTTATCATATTGTATTTGCTACTCCCATTTCTTTCTCTATTTTCAACATTTTGGTCATTTCAGGATGCTCTTCCTTGACTAATTTTGTACTCTCCAGGCTCATATGTTCCTCCATTTCTACAAATCTATTTTTTTTTATTATGTGGAGAATAATTGTGAAGCGCAATCTCCTAACCCTCTGCAGAGTGTGACTTTTATTCTGGAAGACTGGCGGCTATTCGGGTAGCAGTTAAGGCACTGTCTGGTCACCCTGGACTTGTGGAAGGTTGTCCTCGTGCTTGGCCGCGGTCAGTGCTGGGGAAGCTGGAGGCGCTTGCTAAGCTCTATTCTGGTAGATGTCGGACTCCAGATTCTGCTGCCCACCAGGGGCGGAGGCTGCAGGCACGTCAGTGGGCTTCGCACCTCCCACGGAGGGCTCATCCCTCTGGGCTCTTGGAGTCCCAACCTAGCAAATGCAGCTCGAGGCCAGCCATAAGTTTGGCATGCAGAATTGGGAGCCTCTCTTCTGCAGCTCCCCTGATCACCCCACTGTGACATCCTGCAGCCCTGTGGCTAGCACATCAGACTCAGGTGACTCTGGCTTTCTGCTTGGGTCCCAGACCCTTCCAGGCCTTGACTGGGGGTCCTCTCGGCAGAGAAGCAGCAGAAGCCTGGGTCTCACGCCATCTGTGGAGCCTCATTCTCTCAAAAGCCAACTACTCCAGTGACGTTCAATAAAATATGGTAACGTGGGCTGGGGTTGTGGCTCAGCGGCAGAGCGCTCGCCTCGCACGTGCGCGGCCCAGGTTCGATCCTCAGCACCACATAAACATAAATGCATTGCATTGTGTACAACTAAAGCAAGTAAATAAATATTTTTTAAAAATATGGTAACGTATACTTGGGAGCATATGGTGTGGCCGTGTCCCTCAGTCAGTGTCTGGGCCTGTCTGTGAGCCACCATTTCACAGGAAGTTCTGTGAGGGCCCCTGGGTCTGCTGGACCTTCTGCCACTAAAGCACGTGGAGCCTGGCATCAGTGGCTGAGGCCCCAGCACCGGAGCTTTCCTCTCACGTCCGTCTGGCATGATGCCGTGGTTACGCCAATAGACACCATGTGGGTTAAAGACCAATGCCATAGAGATGACTCACTCGTGATGTGGAGCAGATACAAAACAGTACCTCCAAGCCATGCTCCTGGAAAAAGAAAAAAGAAAGATGTGTACACATATAAATCCAACCATGAGCATTTTAGCACCAGTAGTCAAGTGAGTAGGAGAGGGGAGGAGGAACCACCGTGGAAACGAGAGTGCTGGTGTCACGTCTGAGAAGCTCCTTATCCTCCAAACCAGGCCTTTGTGATGCCAGACGAAAAGAGTGACTAGTACCGTGTGTCTTTAGTTTCTGAAAGAGAATGACTGACCGCCACAACCCTAGCAATGCTGTGGGTGCAGTCTCACACTGACTCCGGTGCCGTCCAGGGGCCAGGTGGGAATGGCATCGTGTGCTGTCCCAGGGCCCAGCCCTGGTCCTCGGCATGTCTGGTGCCAGCTGCAGGTTCACAGACTCTCACGAGCCAGCCACGGGCTGTGTGTGAGCTATGTGCACTTGAGCTAGAGGAGGGGACAGGTCTGGCGTTGACTGGGCTGTGCGACGCAGGTGTGCCTTTCTTCTCACTCTGCCTGTGGTCCCACACAGCACCTGAGATGGGTGTCACTTGCCAAGATGGCAATCAATCTGCTGACCACAAGACATCACCAGCAAGACTCCACCTTTGACACCCGATTCCCTGCCTCATTTGGTGGAACGTTCCATCCCACCTCCTTTGTGTGTGTCCCCCCTACGCAGGCAGAAGGCTGCGTCTGAGGAGCAGCAGCTAGGTGCAGGTAAGTACCTTTTAATCGTTTAACAGGGCAGCCATTGATTTCAACGTCGTTTCTTTTCATGTCAGGCCTGAAGTCTGGGGTCACCCACTCAGTGAGCTCTGGTTCCCTCTGTCTCTCTCTCATTTCAGGAGGACAGAGAATGGTTTAAAGCTATATTTCTGGGTCACATTAATATCATCAATCAAAGCATCCTTGGCAAATTGTGAAACCAAATGCAACTACTACCACCTACGTGGACCTGCCTCCTTAGGCATGAAATGCAGCCATCCCCCCTCTCCCGCTGCAGGAGCCCTGTTTGGGGAGATGGCTTAAATTGCGGTTGACTATGGGCCATGGAGATTTGGGCATTGCCGCCTTCTGTAGTCTCACGGGACTTGGCCCGGGATCTCGAGTGACTTGAGCCGAGATTGCTGATCGGGTCTGTGCCATTTTTTGGTGGTGTGTGTGGTGCGTGTTAGTCGTTGTTAGAGCCAGAGAGAAAAGTTATCAGAATAAAAAGCTGTTTGTTTCCATTTCACCTCTGAACTTCTTCCCGCGGCTTCAGTGCTCCAAGCGGCCATCGCTTCAGGTGGCAACACCCCCCTCCCCCCCACTCCAGGGCTGGCTGCTGGGGCTGGCATGACCGGACCCTCCCTCCCTCCTTCCCAGCAGGGAGGAGCACTTGAGGGTCTGCAGCCACAGGGCCCAAGTGGAAATTCAAAGAACCCAGTGGGAGCCTCATGTGGTGGCCTTCTCTTCAGAGTGGGACGAAGAGCGCTGCATTGAAGCCATCCATCTGTTGATGGGCAAATAGACTCGGCCCCCAGGAACGTGAACGCCACCCACAAGGGTCTCTCGAGTACGATGGTGATTCGTACTTCTGTGTCCCGTGTCATCTTGTGAAGTGTCGAGCAATGGATTGATAATATGTGCAAATCAGAGTGCCAACGTGGGCTGGGGGTATAGCTCTGTTGGTAGAGTGCTCGCCTTGCATGCACAAGGCCCTGGGTTCAATCCCCAGTACAGTGACACCAACGTGTGTGTCACTGTAAAGCTTTATGAAATTGTCGGAGAGGAGACACTCGAAACTGTGAGGTCCGAGTGTGGCACAAGCCAGGGACACTGGTGCATGAAGTAAAGTCTACTCTTGGAGTAGGGGGTATCTTGCAGAATCACTAAAAAAATTAATTATCATTTTAATTGTACATATTTATAGGCTACAGTGTTACAACTTGATACATGTAAAATGTGTAATGATAATAAAGGTAGTTCACATTTCCATCAGTAGGCTTATATTAATTTTTTGGTTATCATGTGATAATTGTACATATTTATGAGGCACCATGTGATATTTCAACATGTGTGCAATATGTACTGATGGTACTGTTTTTAGAATCCTCAAAAATATATACCAAAAAATTGGAAGCCGCCACCTAACCTGTCAGCACGTGGGCTATTTCCTCCACCTGGAGACCCACTCCTGCAACACAGACAGACTCTGTGAGACACAAGAGAGTTATACCTGGAAACAAGACATTGCTACATGGAAATACAACACACAGCTCACGACAAATTCTCCCACACGCATAGATCAGAGGTCACTTTCCATCATCTTGTCTTAAAAATGCAGGACAACTACTCATGACCCAGTATTTGAGAACTTCCAAGAATAAAAGAAGGAAAAAAAGAATAAAATGTTCAGAAAAAGTAATTCAGAGATCAAATTTGTGTTATGGTATAGATGTGAGGTGTCCTTGCCCAAGCTCATGTGTGAGACAACGCGTGTTCACAGGTGAAACGACTGGGTTGTGAGAGCCTTCACCTAACCAGTGCGTTAGTCCCCTGGTAGAGACTGGCTGGCTGGGAGCCGTAGGTAGGTGGGTGTGGCGGCAGAGGCAGGTCACCAGGGTGTGCCCATGGCGTTCACAGATTGTTGTGAGGACAGCTCTCTCTCCCTCTCTCTGCTTCCTGGGGCAGCGTCCCCAGCTGCTTTCCTCTGCCACACACTTCTGCCATGACATTCTGCCTCACCTCAAGTCCTAAGGAACAGAGAAGCATGGAGTTAGCCGTCTTTGGACTGAGAGCGCTGAAACCAGGAGTGCGAACTAAAGTTTTTGTCCTCTAAAATTGTTCTTGTCAGGTCTTTTGGTCACAGCAATGAAAAAGCTAACTAAAACAACTGGTATCATTTTAAATAGAATATTTGGATAGTTTTTCAGAAATAAATCCTGGAAAGCAACAATTCAAAACCAAGACACCTACTGAAAATTAAGTATCTGATCATCAGAATGAGACTATCACAGAAAGTTGGGAAAATAAAAAGGAAAAAAAGTCTCATAGAATAAAAGGAGAAACAACAACAATCAAAAAAGGACAAGAATTAAAACAAAATAGAAGAGGGCCAGAGAATGTCATGGGTTAAACTGGGTTTTCTACAAAGATGTGGAACTTGCAATTCTCCAATCTCAGAATGCGGCCCTGTGTGAAGACAGGGTCCTTGCAGCAATAGTTAGTGCAGAGGAGGACTCGGTGCTTAGATATGCCTGGGGTTCCTGGGAGGAGAGAAGAGGCAGAGAGGGGGTCCACCTTCACCTCCCCCTAAGCTGAGCTCTTCTCATGGTGACCCTCATCCAGCAAGGAGCCAAGCTTGGGAGCTGCAGTCACCCACCTCCAGACATCCTGCAGACGCTGAGTGGTCAGGGCCAGTTCCAGGGAGTGGCCACTCCACAGGGCGCAGGAAACACCAGGTAATAAGGGAAGCAGAGACTGGAGCCAGGGTCTCCACGCCAAGGAAATCTAAGCTAGAGGAGGCTGGAAAGATGTCCCCTAGAGCCAGGGTAGGGAGCACAGCCTTGCTGACACCTGGCTCTCAGATCTCCAGACTTTAGCACTGAGATAACAAGTTTCTGTTGTTTTTTTTAGCCACCCAGATTGTAGTCACTAATTATGGCAGCCCCTAAAACTAACAAAGAGAGGATCAATCAAGATAGCTCTGCATCTGATGTACGCGAGTTACAGAAAAAGAAACATAGAAAATGGAAAAAAAAAAAAAAGGACAGAAATATTCAAGTTGAAAAGCTTCTTCAAATAAAATTGAAATTAAAAAAAATATATATAATGTATATCTTCTTTCAATACATTAAGAATAAAGTTTTTTTTTTTTTTAAGAAAAAATAAATTCCAAAAACGGAAACAAAATCTCACAACCAAAATAGTTCTCTTGGACAGAAATGAAATCCTAAATGTCACTGTACTTAACAGTTTCACAGTGGGTGCTAGGAGTCAATAAAGCACAGTGGTGTGACTATTCTAGAATCTACTCCCAGCCAATTATAAATTAAGTTGGGTGAGAGAATACAAACCCTCTTATAAATGCAAAGAGTAAGAAGACAACGTGTTTCTTCTTAGCTGCGAAAGTAAGAAGCCAGTCGGTGACTGGGGCTGGAGCCTGAGGCGTCCCGGGCCCAGCATGAGGAGGCCCTCCCCATTACAAGCAGGCGGAGCCCAGGGCAGCTCCCGTGTGGCCTGGCGTACTGTGGTAGGAACTGCGCGTGGACTGACTCATCAGTGACTGAATAGACAGAGGCAACCCTGAGCTTCGCCCTTGAGATCTGCAGATCTGAAGAGGCGCACGCAGGCGATGGGGCGACGGGGATCGGGGAGCCTCCCCTGCCCGCCCCTGTGAGAAGACACCAGGTAGTCTGGGAACACCAGTCAACCACCGGCATGATTCACCTGGATCCGCATCCTGGGAAGGCTGGACACCAGTGCTGGAGGCCACCTGGGGCACAGTGTGCAGGACAGCAGAGCCTCCCCAGCAGCGGGTCTCTGAGCAGAGCCGGAGCGGTGCTGCGCCCTGCCCAGCTGGCACAGTGTGACTTCCTGATAGGCCCCCAGTGGGTCTGCCTTGGCTCAGCCAAGGTCACACCCTTCTCAGGACAGGATAGTCACTGTTGGCAGCTGAGGACATGCACTTCCTGGGGCAGCCCCCACATAGTGACCGAAGAGGCCGGGTACCAGGGCCTGGCCTCGGGAGGACTCCCTGAGGGTCAACCAGTGTTAGTAATAAAGAAATAAATACTAGATGTAGGTCGTTGCTATAGCAAGAACCTAAAATGTGTAGTTTTGGTTTAATGGGTAGAAAATAGGCACCGAGGATCTGATTTCAGAGAGATCCTCATATAAAGCAGTAGCAAAATATTTGATAAAACACTGCTTCTGGGCTGGGGTTGTGGCTCAGCGGTAGAGGGCTTGCCTAGCACGTGCGCGGCCCGGGTTCGATCCTCAGCACCACGAAAAAAGAAAAGCATTGTGTACAACTAAAACAAATAAACAAATAAATATTTAAACAAAACAAAACACTGCTTCTACCATTTGGGAGAAGACCGCCTATCCCCTGAGCCTAGTCTTATGTTGAGGCGTTAGAGAAAAATAACATGTGCTTTCTTGGGAATTATTGCTGTGTTCAGCAAAATATTAGATAACAATAAACTCAGGCAAAAAATAAATGGGTTTGCAAGCAAAAATGGAAAGTAAGGAGTGCGTGCTTCTCTCTGTTGACTTTGGAAGGTAGAAGCAATGGCTGAAGAAAAGTTGAGAACAAGAAACGCACAAATGGATATTCAAACTGCACGGGGGCGTGGCCTGCTGGGTCAGGTCTGAGAGTCCCGCTGGACACGGGGTGAGCGGGCAGCGAAGTCCGTCAGGCAAGAATGACGTCTAACAGAGGACTCGTGTCTCTGCTGCCACCAGATGCGGGGAAAGGCCGCATTTGGCACGTGTGCTGGGTTTTGAGAGGACAGGTAGTCGGAGAAAGCAGAGCCAGGCGGGACTGGCACGCACAGAAGCAGGGTTCGCCACCTCAGCCGGCACTGGCACAGCCTGAGCTACAAAACCTGTTCTCGCCCAAGAAGATCGCAACCCTCAAGACCTGTGACATAAAGGACTTACGACTAGTGAGCCGGGGAGCCCTCGGAGGAGGTGCAGAGAAGAGGACATTCTGTTCGGAGAAGAGCTCATGCCTAGTCGCGCTCCCCTCTGTCCAGGGCAGTTGCCACCTGGCACGGAGCAGCCCTGTGCTGCCCGCCATTGCCCGTTCTCAATGGACAGGGCTGCTCTGAGTCCAGCTCTCCCACAGCCCCATGGTGCTCGAGCCTGGGGCAGGTGGCGAGGCCTGGACAAGACACGCAGATGTCCCAGCAGCTCCTGAGCTAGCAGGCTTACACTTGGCGTGGGACAGCTGAATGCAGATTTTATCCTGGCCACTACCTCTTCACTGAGGAACTATCATGATTTTGATGAGGACACTAAAAGAATACGACTTCTGTCAAGACGTCACAGAAGGAAAAATAAACCGTTGGTTCTGGGGGCACCGGAGCCAGCCCTGTCTCTGGAATCGGCCCCTGAGAAATGCAAGCCCCCCATGTGGTGGGGCCACGTGGCGTCCCTGCACACGAGTCCTGGCACAGTGAGGGGCTTCGCTGACCAAGGCTCAGGGGACACATTGGCACTGCTCCCTGTGGCTCTGAGCTCTCCGGGAAGTGCCCGCACCTTGGTCTGAGGAAATCCTTTATCTTGTCTGTCTGTCTCGTGGGCATTCAGCAGGGCTGTGTGCATGGTTTTCTAAGACTCTTCTGGGTAGCTATTAACACTGGCTATTTTTGACATCCATGTTTATATAACAAGAAAGAAACTCACATACAGCAGTGTCCCTACGCGCTGGCCTTGGTCCACTCCTGCTGCTCCGTGGAACACCTGAGTCTGGGGACAGATAAGGAACAGGAGCTGCTGCTCACGGCTCTGCAGGTGGGAGGGACCAGCAGGCCCTGGCCTTGTGAGGGCCTTCTTGCCGCATCCTCACAGGGAAGGAGCCGGAGATAGGAAGGGACCCGCTCCTCTTGCCACCTCCTCACAAAGCCACCAGTCGCTCGTGAGTGGGGGAGGAGCCCTCATGACCCAAATGCCTCCCAGCATCTCCCTAGGGCTGCTGTGTCTGGGACTAAGTTTACAGCCCGAGGACCATGAGACCTGCATTTGTGAGAAATGTGTATCTGATGCTTTCAGTTTTAAATGGCACCTGGGGCAGAAGACACAGATGGATTTAGAGTACCGTGTGCATAGAATTTCAAAATGCACACACTGAGATAAAATAGCACATAAATTGCTTGCTTCCTTCAAAAAAATTTAAAAAAAAAAAACTTTAGCATGCTTATGATGTTAGTACCTAATCTAAGAAACTTTGACCTGATAATTATGTAACTTGAACTTAAGTCTCTCCCAGTCATGAAGTGTACTTTTATCATCCTATGATCAACTACTTGGATGGCAGTTAAACTTAGGCACAAGGTTAAATACTTAGGAAAATAAAATAGTGCTACAGGCAACTGCAGCCTGCTTGTAATTAAACTTTACATTAAATGGCCTTCTTCAGAGTTTCCTCAATTAAAAAACTGCCAGCTAGCAGTTTTTAATGTTAGTATATGTTGTTTCAATCACAATTTTTGTTCATATTTTTTTCAAAACAGAAAACACAAATAAAACCTTTTAAAGATCCTTCTGAGGAATCTTGCAATAGGGTTTTCAGTACACCACAGGGGTCGGGATTTCATGGAAACCTGCTCCTCCGGACGACAATTGGTGCTTCCATGCAAAGTCCTGCTGGGAGCCAGGTGGGGTGCAGTGGACGCCAGCATCACAGCCCGAGGAAGACCTGGTTCTGGTTCTCCTCCTGTGCACGAGGTCACCACATCCTTGCGCAGCACATCTCAAGTGATACTCACCACCCTCCCGGCGGGAAGGAGTGGGAAGGAAACAGACTCAGGAGGCATCTCCCAGGGGAGCTGGTGACAGATCTCCATGTCTTGGGTGTGGACTAAAGAGGGGGACAACAGAAACACAGGAAGGATCTGAAGGTTGGGCTGTGGCTTGGGAACAGGCTAATGGTGAGCTGACAGTCTTCACCTGAGATCTCCTACATAGAACCGGCCGCCACAGGGTCCTCCACTGAACCCTCCTCCTGCCTCCTGGGTCCAGGTGCTCACTTGGATCTTTCTCAGACTGTAAACTTCATTGCAGCTAAAATTGTTTCACATCGCCTATAACCTGTGGGTCGTAGTCTGCAGACCCAGTTGGATCCAACATCTGCCTTAGTGGGACACTTAGCTCACCCCCGGCCACCTGGGGGCTGTGACAGCAGCTGAGACCCAGCATGGCTCTGACCATGTAAAGTGAGCTGACCTCAGTGTGTCCAGCACGGCTCCTCCATCAGGAACCCAGGAAGGCGCGGCCAGGCGTCAGCCTCACGTCCAGAAGTCTGGGGTGAAGCTATGACTTCTGGGTGATTTTGCTGCTCCCGACTCCACTCCTCCTGTGTGTCTAGCCCTACTGCAAGGCTCGGCGGGATGTGCTCACGTGCACACACAGCACTTTCTGAATGTGTGGAGACCTGGCATCGAGCCCCGTGGCTGTCCATGTGGGGATGTCAGTCACACGCATGCTCTGTGTGTGTGTAAGATGCTGAAACCAAGGACTTCATTTGGGCAAAATTAGTGTCAAAAAAGAATTTTGAGCTGGTCTTGGTAGCACACGCCTGTAATCCCAAGTGGCTCCAGAGGCCAAGGCAGGAATATCTCCAGTTCCAAGCCAGCTTCAGCAAAAGCAAGGCACTAAGCAACCCAATGAGACCTACTCTTTAAATAAAATACAAAACAGGGCTGGGGATGTGGCTCAGTGGTCGAGTGCCCCTGAGTTCAATCCCTGGTGCCAAAAAAAAAAAAAAAAAAAAAAAAAAGAATTTTGACTCCTGAGTTACTTTTATTTTATTTAGTTTTTATACTTCTATAGTTCCTGATTCTTGCAGGTTGTGCAGGTTGTCATTGTCAAGCTGCGTGAGAGGTGGCCCAAGGCTGCGCTCCAGACACAAGCCACCACATTGGCCAATTTCTAAAGAGAAGAAAGCAGGAGCAGGAGTCAGAGGGCAGGAGTCTGGACTTACAGTCAGGAAGGGAGCGTGAGGACGACCTGCCACACTTAGTCATTGTCAACTCGCTCGGGCTCGGTGACGCTTGTTGTCTTGATCTCTGCATGTTCCTCTGATTTCACTGTGTCCTTCAAACCTCTCACGGGTTAGAGTGAACGAAGCAGTGTGCATGTTGAAGTTTGCTTTTGCACACTTAGTCCACTGTCACCAAGAGCCCAGGTGGAGAGCCTGGCTCAGCTCCTGTAGTGCGTCAGAACATGGTCAAAGAGGAGGACACACACTCCCTGCCCGGTTCCCAGCCCGTGCCCACACTCCTGCCGCCCCTGCGGGGTCCCTTCAGGGTGCTCACCAGCAAAGGCTGGGGCACAGGGGTGTGTGGGCGCCCCACCATCATCCATCCCCCACCAGCTGTGCTGCTTTGCACAGTAGCTGCCACCGTGACAGGCCACCTGTCTGCCTTAGTCGTCAGGCCCAGTTGCAAGACACAGCCTTCAGAGATCAGCCTTGACTGTGGGCCTCCAGGGAACAGAGGCAATTCCATGACCTTGGAGCCTCATAGGCAGTACAATACAGTGAGTCATCAGCAGGCCTGACATCAGCCCCAGCTACTAACCGTGGATTATACAGTTTAATAATAAAGTGGCATGGTGGAAAGAGAAAGCTCTCTAGAGGGGAGATGTGTGCTTACGCTCCAATTTTAATATTTTATAGGATGTGCTACATTGGAAAAATTAATTGACATCTCTAAAACATACTTTAATTATTTTTTAACCAATGAAATGCTACTAATCCATAACACTGCTCTGGAAAACAATCATAGGGCATATCAAAAATACCTTGCAAAATATAAAACCATATATTATCAAGAAAGATGTAAAACAATTTTATAGTGAAATTACTTATGATTACATTTAAAAATAACACTTAGGGGTACAGGAGCTCGTAGAGCATGCAGGGCAAGCACCACACCGGACCAGAGCACACCTGCCAGGAGCAGCTTTTCAGAAACCTTTCTCTTTCAAAGATAACTTTTCATCAGAGAAATTATTTAGCAGAGATTGGCATTTTTTATTAATATAATTTCAATAGGATATTATTTATTATTTTATACAAAGCATTTATGAAATTATTCCCTAATTAAAGACATTAAACACAGGAACTTATTTAATTCAAAAAAAAAAAAAAAAAAAAAAAAAAAAGAAAGAAAGAAAGAAAGGGGTTCAGGGCTGGGGACGCAGTTTGGTGGTGCAGCGCTTGCCTCGGGCTCCCTCTTCAGCACACCGAGACTGAACAGGACAGACCTCCGCAGTGCTGTTTCTTGGGTGTTTCTCATTCTTTCCTAAATAGATGTTGAGCCAAGAAACGCTCTCACAGTAGACAGCAGAACCGTGTCCCCACAAGTGTGCACGTCCTGCTCTCTGGAGCATGTGAATGTGTAGGTGACATAGCAACTAACGTGGAGACAGGACTAGGCTGGCTCGTCACCGGCCCCACCCAGGGACAGTGCGGCACGAGGAGGCAGAGGAGTGCTGCTGAGGATGCGATGGGAGAAGGACTCAGCTCACCGTGTTTGGCTTTGAAGCAGGAAGGGGCCAGAAGCCAAGAATGCCAGTGGCCTCTAGATCCCGGAAAGTGAGGGAAACAGACCCCCCACGGCGCTCTGAGGACAAGGCACACTGCTTTGGTCCACAGGTGCTCGGAGCAGATTTCTGACCTGCAAAACTGAAGGATGGGCTTTCCTTGATTTTTGCAGTTGCAGTTGGCAATGGATTCCTTGAGTCGCAGGAACACAGCGCTGGGTTTGAGATTGTTTGGGTACCTGAAAATTAGATGCATCTTTAAAATACGGTGCAACAAAAGAAAACGCACCACTTGAAATCAGCTGCACTTGGAAAAAATAATTCAGTGTCCCAGCTAGTGGTAGTTTTTGCTTAAAAATATGTCACAAGAGTGAAAAAAATATTTGCAGTGTATTTAACAGCGTGTGTGCGTGGCACTAGGAGAAGTCCCACAAAAGCCAGTTCTGTAGCAATCTTCCATCTTGGCTTGATGTGGCATAGCCCAATCCTGCTGCCTCTTGTTATACTTCCTTGCATTCTCCTGTCTTTCCAGAGTGGAGATCTCAGAGATCCAGTTCTCCCCTCCCCCCTAGTTGGCGCATTACAGTTACACGTTGAAGTGGAATTCAGTGTGACAGGTTAAGTGTGCACACGAGGCAGTTGGTTAATCTTATTCTTCTGTCCCTCCCCTTTCCCTTGCTTCTCCCCTCCTCCTGGTTCCCCTTCTATTTTCATGAAACGCCCCTCCCATTTTAAAATCATTTCTTCTCTCTAGCTTCTGCATATAAGAGAAAACACATGACCCTTGACTTTCTGAGTCTGGCTTATTTCACTCAGCATGATGCTCTCCAGCTCCATCCATTTACCAGCAAATGACATAATTTCAGGCTGTTTCATGGTTGAGTAAACTCCATTGGGTATATATTTCACATTTTCTTTATCCAATTGTCCTTAGCAATCAGAGAAATGCAAATCAAAATGACACTGAGATTTTGTCTCACTTCAGTTAGAATGGAATTCATCAAAACTATAAGTGATACTAACTGCTGGTGAGGATGTCAGGAAAAGGCACACTCACACATTCTTGGAGGAACTGCCAGCGAGCACACCTACTTTGGAAAACAATATGCAGATGCCTCAAAAGCCTGGGAATGAAGCCACCATAGGAGCCGGCTGACCCACTCCTTCATATCCATCCAAAAGAACTGAAATCAGCCTCCTGTGATGACGTAGGCATCCCTACGGTTAGAGCTGCATGATTCAAGTACCCAAATTATGAAACCGCTAAGGTATCCGTCCCTCAGAGAGTCACTGCTCTCAATCTTGCTTTTCACTCTGTGATCTTCCTTTTTCAAGGAAGAACTTGGACACCCTTCTGTCTTAATGAGATCAGCCACTGATGTCTTTCTCAGGTGGAATTCAACCTTTCATCTGCCTGGGGGCTCTCTCTTTACCCCACTCAGTCCGCCTCTGGTGTCTCTGTAAAAACAACACCACCACGCGCTGAATGAAAACTTCCTCTACCCCTGTCTGCTTACTTCAGAGCAGGAAAGAGCATTGCTTCTCTCCCCAACAGTGCACGATGCACTTCCTCATCTAACGCACCACTAAACTTTGTTCTTGCAAATGCTCCAGTGGCACTCATTTATTTTCTATTCTAGGATTCTACTGGCAGAGCCTTATGTTCGTGGGTCTTCTAATTGGTCTTCCTGCCTTCTGCCGAGTCTCAGCTAATCACTGCTGCCTCCTGTGTCCAGTAAAACAGAAGGGCTTTTCTCTTTGGCCCCAGACTCTTCATACACTGCCCATCATCCCCCAGATAAAAGCAGCTCCTCACAGCAAGATTGTGCACTTTTGCAGTTTAGAGCTATTTGTCTCTAATAATTTTTCTTAGAACTTAATAATAGTTTTTTCTTTATTTTTTCTTTTTCTTTCTTTCTTTCTTTTTTTTTTTTTTTTTTTTTTTTTTTTGGTACTGTAGATTGAATCCAGCAGTGCTTTATCTCTGAGCTATATCCCCAGTATTTTTATTTTGTTTTATTTGAAACATAGTATTGCTAAATTGACTAAGCTGCTGAGGCTGGTTTTGAACTTGTGATTCTCCCACCTCAGCCTCCTAAGTTTCTGGAATTACAGGTGCATGCCATTGCCACACCCCGTGTTAGCAATACTTTTAAAAATGATTGAAAATACCAAAAGGATTTTATTTATGTATTATATCTATACACAACAATAAATCCAAAACAAGAGTTTAAATTTTATTAATTCATGCAATGGTAACAATAATGTACTGATTACATAAAAATGTAGCTATTTTTGTAAAAAAAATAATATTTTGAGAATAAAACAGGAGCAGAAAAATAAAAAGTAAAAAGTAAATACTGAGAAGAGTGACATTGTTTCCCTCCTCAACATCTGGCCTTGAGTGTAGGTAACCACACGCTATCCCAGTGCTTGCTGAGGTGATCCGTTGTCAGGTGTTGATGTGTTTAAAATCTATACAGAAAAGTCAGTGACACACAAACATGTACTTGAAAAAGGGAGGGGATTTTTAATAGACCTTCAGATGTTTATAAACATTTCTCTCAAATGCTAACAGAAATTCACCAAGTGGAAGTTTGTCCACATTTAGTTGTGATGTGAAATGTGAAACCACATTGATAATTTTATGCTGTTACTTTAAATTATCCCTGTCTGTTTTCCGGGGTTCAAAGGGATAATTTATTACCATGATTCTGTAACATGAATTAGTCATTTAAAAAATATAGTTACACATTTACACAGATCTTCCAAATGTTTCATTAACTACATCTTGAAACCCCACTCCTTAGTATCACCATAGAGTGCATAAAAAAAAAATCTTTTAAATATTGGGAAGCTGTTGAGGTCAGAATGGCAAACATAAATTTTCTAAAATACCAAATTTCACTCTGAAAATTTGGATTCTATCATAGGCAAATGATGGTACCAGTTCATTCTTTGTGGTCGTGAGGATGATTGCACTCAGTGTTCAGAAAACATCCATCAAATATCTCAATTTGAGACGAGCAGGTTGTTGGCACTTCTGCAGGGAAATGGTGGAAGCATGCAGTCCCGCGGCCAGCCGAGGTGGTCACAGGGGCTCTGAGCTGGAGCACCAGGCAGGGGAGCACAGCCTCACAAGGACACTTTGCTCAAAGCCTCACATGTGACGCAGTTGGTGGTATCCGATGCTCTCCCAGGACACTACCGCGGGGCCTGGGCTTCCCGTCTGGATGTGCGCTGGGGAGGCATACAGTGGCCATTTGTGTAGCTCGGTGTCAATTCTCGGACTCACTGCGGAGGCACCAGTGCTTTTACTCATCTCAGCTTTTGCACCAGCAGGTCAGATGCCAGCCAGGATCAAACAGGCAAATAGTGTCTTAATGTTATTATGAAAATAATTTTAAACTTACACTCTCTATGAAAGAATTCTAGAGACCTTGAGAGGTTCGTGGATTGCATTTTAAATCCTTTCACGTGACTTTTTAAATTATTTTAGCCACAAGCTTTATAAAATTTCAGATAATAGCTTCACTTCCAGTGGGAGACCCACCTGCTGTCGTCCCAGCCGAGGGCCACAGTCCTGGCACACCAAAGCCCAGACTGTGCTCTGGGGTGGGGGTCTCCTTTCCCTTCCCTATCTTGTGCTGCTGTTTTGCAACCCTCCCTGGCCTTGGCCTCCTCCTGAGCCCTGACGCAGGCTGATGGATTGACACTGTCCCTCTGAGTCTACTGTGATGCACGACTGGCCTTCACCTACCCTCTAGAGCGAAGGAACCACATCTAAGTAAATTGGCCTTCCAAAACACAAAGGGTTAATAAATATCTGCTGATCATAATTGACAATCCCCCCTAGAAGGAAACCTTCTCTGGGGTGCTCCATTCTTTTTTTTTTTTTAATATTTATTTGTTTGCTTTAGTTGTACAGGATGCGTTCATCTGTACGTGGTACTGAGGATCGAACCCGGGCCACGCACATGCTAGGCGAGCGCTCTACCGCTGAGCCACAACCCCAGCCCCAGGTGCTCCGTTCTTATGCTGCAGGACCGTCGGGCGAGTGCTGAGCATCCGCCGCCAGCCTCAGGGGCCTTTCCCTGGAGACAGGTTCCCCGTCCAAGGCTGGTTGTTCTTACAAAGAACCCAAGCCAGGGTCATCTCTGCATTCAGAGACAACTGGATGAAGTCACGGAAGTGCTAGAACAAGCCTGATCATGGCCACGGAAGCTTGTCTGAAGGCTAGTGACCCATCTCTCCCCGCGGGGTGCTCCATCCAGAGCTGCTGCTGCCCCCACATGTTGAGGGGTCCCTGCCCCTTCAGGCGATGCCCTGTGTGAGCAAGCACTCTTGCTCCCTTTGAATCTTGGCAAATCCGTGCACACTCGCTAATGACCTCACCCCAAGTCGCCGACTCCCAGTTGCAGGAGCTCCCGCCCATCAGCCTCCACTCACACACTGTCGCTTCTTAGACGGGAGCTGCTGAGGTGGGAACAGGAATTTGCAAAGCCAGGTTAATCGGCTCCATTTCTAAGGATGCAGAACTCGTTCATTTATGTTGAGAAAGGAAGCTTCCTCCTCCACAGCTCTGGGGGCAGGTGTGCTTCTGAGCTTAGGGTGAGCGTACCCCGGGAAGCAGGCCCTCGTCCAGGGCTGGGTCTGGAGCCGTACCACCTGGCACTGAGAAGAGGCAGGAGGGGTGAGGAGCCTGTCTCACCAGCTGCAGCTCGTCAGAAAACAACAGGGAGATGGTGACATCCAGACCAAGAGCCAAGATGCTGGCTCTTGTAAAGTGGTGGCTCTCCCTTCCTTTCCTTCTTCCTCCTGCTGAGCTACAGAACTGAGCACGTGGCAGCAACATGGGAACAGAAGTGTGCCATCCCGACACACAGACAAGGGCTGGAGTGAACAGGCACGTTCTGAGTTGAGTGTTGACTTTTAGAAATTCGGAAACATTTCACAAACAAATTATTGTGCTTTTGGTAAGTAAGCCATATGGAGATGCTTCCCGGAGATGAGACGTTATCTGCAGTAAATTCTTCTTCAAGCAATTTGGACTCTGAAGAATTCTTTGTCCTGTCTTGCATTTTGCTCACCTCCCTGAGGTAGATGTTATTTTCCTGTTAAGTTGATTGTGACTGTCAGGAAAGACCCTGTATCACGCAGGGGTGCTGGTGGTTATCCCGGAGTGGTGGCGCTGTGTGGCAGTCCCAAGAGGTGGCCAGAGACCTGGCGCTCATCTCCTGTGGACTTTGTTCTCCTTGTTTAAGGTTCAGAAGTGGCTCCTACAGGCCTAGCCACTGACCTTAGTTTCTGGCAGGAAGAAGGAAGCCAGGAGCTGTCACTTCCTCAATGGGCCAGTCACTAGAAAGGGCTCTTTCTGGAATGTGCTGTGCTGGCTGTTTCTCCTGCAGTGTTGGGGATCACATGTCAGCACAGAGGCTGAGAAATGGGGGCCTTGCAGCCTGCTTTGCCATCCCCAGTAAAAGCAGGATTCTATTCCTGTGCAAGAGGGTCCAGTGTCACCACTCGACTTGGGCCCTTGGTCTGTCCCGGCATGGGGGCGGGAAGCCAGCTTCCTCTCTCTCGATCCGCCCAGGTGTACCAGAACTTAAACTGAGGATAACGCGACTTCTCAACAATCACAGTTTCCCCTGTGACTGTTTCCATGAAAACCCCTGTTTGAAAAATGTACATTCTAGGAGTTCTATAGGGTCAAGCACAGTTTTCTTTCTCAGTGTTTTCTTGATCACATTTGCCCTGAGGCTTCAGCCTTTTTCTTCCTACAGGAAGATGCTCAACTCTTTCCCAGACAGCTCCTGGCCCCCGCGGTGTGAGCCCCTGCCCCGCCTGTCGCCCTTCCATGTCAGTGGCCTCAACACTCCCCCTCCTCTCAGACTGAAGTGGACCTTGTCAGTGGTGCCCCAGGAGCCCAGGAGCAGCGGACACAAGTCCTCCCTGAAAAGCCGTCCTCAGATTAAGGGTTCTGGTTCTCACACATTGAAATCAACTGGGCATGAGTGACCACGAGGACCATCAAACCCACGAGCCGGCCTGCATGCACATTGGCTGTGTCGGGACCTTATACTGCTTTCTGGCTGCTTGCCACATTACCACACCCTGTTACAGGACCTAGGCTAAGCAGGGGGCGTGGCTGTGAGAACTGAAACCACCCCAAAGATAGGCCAATGTCTCCGCCAATGGCATCTGCCCATGCTCCTTATGTGTCCCTATGATCTTTCTGTTGATTGGCCCATATCCTCTATAAGACCGTCCAACTTCCTCAATAAACCAAGTTCCGGCATTCTACTGACTGGGCTCCCCACGCAGCTCTGAGTCTTTTAAAGGCGGGGGAGGAGGCGTCGGCAGCCTTTACTTTCCCAATCCAGTCTCATCGTTGAGGTAGGCCCCTCTGGCCTCTTTTACAAGGGAGGTCCATCCCGGGTACGGGGGGCTAAAGACCTCAACCCCTCATAATAATCCGATACGGCTGGGACAGCAGGCAGCCCGTGTGGACCCTGTGTGGAAACAGGGAGGAAAGTGCTCCCTAGGGCCGTGCAACACGACATTGTGTGCTGTGAAACAGTGAAATGAAAGAGCAATGGGAAATGACAGAGAAGAAAGGACAGCTTTGAAAAATAACCAAAGAAAGTGTTGATTTACACACTACATATCAGTGTGCATGTACATATGCGTGTATCTGATGTGTACATACCACAAATACACATTGACACAATTAACTGTCAAACAGATGACTACATTACAAAGAAAACCAGATTCACAATCCCATAAAAATCACACAGACCATCATCCAGAGGCATAAGTTAGAAAACATGAAGGCGTCAAGGAGATAAGGAGAAGCTTTACTGAACGTCTAGGGGCCTCCCAGAAGACAGGACTACACAAAGGAGGGAAGGAAATATTTGAACACACAATAACACGAGTTTTTAACGCCTAACGAAATACATGAATCTATAGTTAAGATCCAAAATGAAAAGAAGTAAACGTGAACCACATATAATAAACAAAAAGAAAATCATGCTTAGATCAATGGCAATGAAACTTCAATGTCAGAAAGAAGATTCAAATAGAGAAAATACAGGTTTCTTACAAAATGTTTTCAAGATAATTGAAATGAGAGAAAAAAGATAATTTATCTTTAAAATAATGAAATAAAATTATTGTTGTCAATTATGTATGAAGAAAATTACTTTACATATGAAAAAAAGGCATAAATATTCATAAGTTAAAAGAATTTGCTATCAATACACCATGCCACCAACAATGTTCTGAGTATGTGTGCAGATTTAGAGCTGGCTAAAAAAATAAGCACCATGATACATTCTAAAGCTTTTTCCATTTCTGAGGATGGAGCTTAAGACAAAACTTTGGTATTTGTTCGATTATGCATGCTCAAATTTTAAGAAGGAGGTGTTCTAAATTTTATTAGATAAAGAAAAATGGAAAGATTAAAAAGTTAGACAATAAAAACTAACAAATATATAAGAACTTGAAAGGAAGAAAGAAAAGCGGTTTGCCAACAACTCAGATAGGTATATTATTTTAACAAACGTAATTTGAAATGTAATTTGATTTCAACTTATGGTCAAAATGGAGTAACAGAGAAGAGATTTACTCACTCTCTAAAGCAGCTAAGAAAGCAATTAGACAAAATATATAAAGCTGATTGCCAAGCCATTAGCATTAGTCACTGAAACACAGTGAACCCTAGAAAAATGGGAAGCAAGCATGTTTCACACCAGGATCCCCAGGATATTGCCCCCCAGAATGTTCCAAGTGTGGCGGAGGAGGCATGCCAGGTAGGTGTGGGCAGACAGCCTGGGGGTTCCAGGGAGAGAAGAGGGGTTGGGCTGGGTGGCAGAGCACCCCACAGGAGTGAGCAGTGCTGATGGCGTCCTGAGAGCTCAGCAGTAGGCAGGAGCCCTGCCAGAGCCCTGCGGGGAGGAAGATGCTTACAAGAGTTACCTAAAACATCCCAGGGACAGTGCCTGTAGCTCAGGTGGCGCTGGGAATGGTGCCTGCTTGCCCCAGTCAGAGCAGCGACCTCCCAACTCAGGAGATGCAGATGCAGAAGGATTTGGCTCAGTCACGGGACCAGAGAGATGGCATGTGGCTCTGGTCCCAACCAGCAAGCTGGGACCCTGTAATTCACCCACATTTCAGAATAAAACTCAAGAATATTTATAGAGATTAGAAAATAGCTAGCAGAAAACAGAGTAGACTACATGGAGCACAGCAACAATCAAAGTTCAGAGGCATTTAAAGGAGCAGGAAAATGCAGCACTTCAAGAGGCAAAGCTGAGTCAGCGTAAACTGACCAGAAATGACAGGTTCATCACGGACATGTCCTCAGGTTCAAGAAGCAAGCGGTTGGGTTGGACTTGTGTGGAGGCAGGGAATTCCGGAATTCTAGAGATGAAGATGCCTCTGTCTTGGATGGAAAGTGCAACCAGTGGGAGTGAGGACTCGTTCACTGCAGAGTGTACACTCGTCGATTGAGCAACGTAATAAAGAAACAGTGCAGAAACGAGAGGAAAACACAGGAAGAAAATGGCTGGAAAGTGACCCATGCATCACTGGACTCTGGGAACGTTCAAATGGTCCATGCCATGTAGCTACATTCCTTAAAGGAGAAGAGAGGAGAGAATATCTAAAAAAAATTCAAATCTGATGGCAACTGTAAACTCATGTATAGAAGATGCTCAAGAAACTCCAAGTATAAGAAGAAAACTACACTCAGGCCTGTGATATAATTCTTAGGACAAGAGATAAAGAAAAATAATCCTAAAAATAGTCAAAGAAATAAAATAATTTTTTGTATACAAAAGTAAGTTTAAAATGATGGAAAATTTTTCATTTGCAATAATATAAGCCAGAACACAGTGGACAAAAATTGTCAAGTTACTGAAAGGAAAACAGATTAATCCATGTCAGTCTAAAATCTATACTCAGCAGAAATAACTTTCAAAACTGAAGACCTTTTCACATGTGTGAGAGAAAACCTGTGTGATAAGAAATGACAGCAGAAGTAAAAAGTCAATGATACTGAATGGAAATCTAAACGCCAAGTAAATGCATTATAGATATCCAAATGTTTAAAAGAACAACAAACTCTACTCTGAAATAAACTTTTAACAGAATGAAATGGCAAACTACAGACTGAAAAATCATTGCAAATCATATAACAGGTTTAACAAAAAGGCTTTATCTACATCAAAGACTCTCAAAACTTGATTATAAGAAAACAAGCAAGCCAATGTTTTAATAATAGGAAAATATTAGTTAAGCATATAACTGACCAAAGAAATATACAAATGGAAAATAAGCTCATGAATACTTAGTTGTTCAACACCATAATCTTTAAAATAAAAGCTTAAATCAAAAAATACCAATTTTGTCATAGCAATAATTTGTTAGAGCATAATAATTAGCTTATTAGAATAGCAATGATTGAAAAGATTATAACATGCATGGGCAAAGATGTGACCAAAGTAGAACTGAAACATTAGATGTAGGAAATTTAAAACAGTACAACAGGTTTGGAAAACTTGTGACCCAACCATTGTACCCCTAGACAGTTACCTCGGGGACATTAAAGACTATGGTCATACACGTGTACATGAATGTTCAATACAGCTTGTTTGTAAGGGCTAAAATCTAGAAATAACATAAGTGGCCATCAAAAGGGGAATTGCTGGACATGTTTTTGTAGATCCGTTCAGTGGCATTATACTCAGCAATAAAAGTGAATTAATAGCTACAGAAGCAACATGAATGATCAGCAAATGACTATTAGGCAGAATGAAAGATGCCACCACAAAAGCGTTAATTTCATATTACATTTATGTGATGTTCTACGTGATGCAAACTAATCCACAGAGACACCATGTGTATGGTCCTGGTGGCAAGGAGGGAGGGGAGCCAGGGCCAAGGAATATAGAAGGGAACTAAAAAGGGCAGGGAGTGCATTGTTCTTCCTTCATTTAGGTCGTGGCCTAGTGTGTGGACAAGTGACTCAAAACGTGCAGGACTGTGCAGTTCAGCCGAGCTCGGTGTGTGCAGCCATTGTCTCTGTCCATGTGGGCAATGTCGGGAAATCCAAGGGCGACCAGTGAACAGTGCAGAACTTGTTAGTAGATCAGAAAAAGCGCAATCTTCAAATAAATCAAGGATCTATGGGAAAAGTAGTTCCCTATGTCACCTAAAAATGCAAACATAAATGACACTCTGGGTGGAGGTACAGGCACACGGCAGAAGAGGCCTGAGTACCCAGGAGCAGCTCAGGGGACCAGAGAGAACAGGAAGCGCTGACAGAAAGCCTCAACCCAGTCTCGCCCAGAAAATTGCCGGTTGCTACTTCACTGTCTCGCCAGTCTGCGGACCCTGGATTCAAAACATGCCAGGAGTGTCATGACCCCAGATGTAGGCGAGGTCGGCTCCCTCATAGCCCTGCTGGGTGCGTTTGGAGAAGTCCCGTGGCACACCCGAGGGGCACTTGGCATCCCCTGCACTCTGCCGCAGCACAGCTCCCTGGGGCGCACCTTTGCGCAGCGCGTCCCTGGCCGCAGTCCCCGCCCGCCCTCACAGCGCCCTTCCCATCGGTGGTCACTGCAGCCCCGGGGCCTCTGAGCAGCAGAACACGGAAGGAAGGTTTAAACACAGAGGGCAGTTCTGCAGCAGCCCACCTGAGAGCCTGCAGGCATGGCCCGCACTAGGGCTGGAGCCCCAGAACTGGCAAGCCCCGCCCAGCCGCGCAGTCACACCGGCCTTGTAAACCACGCCCTCGGTGGGCCTGGAGCACGTTTTGAAAAGCTAATGGATACTAAACTCCAAAGTTGAAAGGCCTGCTGCTCCTTCGGGAGGCTGGAGGGTTGGCGGAGGGAGAAAGGGGCCACTCGAGCGGTTTGGCCCCAGGGGTGTCGGTGGCCTGGTGCTCGGGAGGGCTTCTGGTCCCAGTCTAGATGGGGCGTCCCAGCTTCGCGCTTATTATGCATTTTCCTGAGGAACATCAGAGCCTGGCAAGGACTTCAGGGGAGAACTGGAGAAGCCAGGCTGTATGGGAGTTTTCTGCATTTATGGTTTGGGGAAGGGGATGAGAAGTGACACCAACTTGGGGAGAGGGTGATCAGTGTAATGCCCAGAGAAGGACCCCCAAAGACCACCAAGGAATCCAGAGTGTATGCAGAAACAAAGAGCCTTTATTCAGGCTTAAGCTCGGACTCTCAGACCTCACCAACACAGTGGATCTGTACTGAGAGTCCTGAAGCAGGAGGGGCGAGCCTTTTATTGGGGTTGAAGCAAGGAGAGGGAGGGGGATCACATGATTGGCCATCCTTACAGTTAGGGTGTCTTGCCACATGGCAATTGGCCAGGGGAGCCTGCTGCCAAGCATGTTTCAAATTGATTGGGGAATACTAAGGGGGGTTCTCATTGGTGGAGGCTGTCCTCAGAGCAGTGGAATGTGCTGTTACTCAAGCTCCCTGCAGGGGCCTGCTTTTACCTTATGAGGTCTTATTGTGCACAGGCTTGTTTAACATGCCTGGACTTGTTCTCTCCTTGTCCCCCATGACCAGAGACTTGCAACAGCTTGAGGCTGACAAAATGGAGTCTCCTATTATCCTGAAGCAAAGCATTTTATAGAAGCTAAAAGAAGCGGTTAAACTAAAAAGAGATGTGGGGATAAAAAGGGGGGTTCCACAATCAGTGGTTCATCTCCAATGCCAGCTTCTCTGCCGTTCTAGTCACCCCTCGACCTGTTCCCCACAAATGCTCCTCCAAGACAGTTCTGCCAGCAAACTGTGTCCCAGCCACTTAGAACAGCCTTGACACCTGGGCCCCAGACCCCACAGTCCCTAGGACTCATGCTGACATTTGTTACTGTTACAGGATATAAAACAAAATCAGCAACTTGAAAGGTGGGTGGGTGCAGGAACCCTAATTAAGGAGATAGCTAAGATTGCAGTTAGCTGTGAGCCATAAGCATTACCACCTTCCATGGAGGACATTGTCGATCCGGTCGGCGCCATTTGCATGATCTCGCGAGACTTGGCCCGGGGAATTGTGGGTCGTTGTCGGTGCCATTGTGTGGTTGTTGGAGGAGCATGAACGGCATGTCCGGGTGTTGTTGGAGCCAGAGAGAGAAGCTGACAAAATAAAGAGCCTGTTTGTTTCCAGTCTGCCTCTGAACTTATTCCCGTGGCTTTGTTGCTCCAAGAGGCCATCGCTTCAGGCGGCAACAGGTGGGGCAGGTCAGCAGGACACAGGTGCAGCTTCCTTTCTGAAGGGCAAAAATCACACCTGGGACAGCTGTGCAGCCAAGAGATTTATTCAACAGCCTTTGTGGCTGGTAGCAAAACTGGAGAAGAGGTGCTCTGGTCGAAGGTCGAAGAGGTGCTGGGAGAGGGGAGTCAGGGAGAAGGGAGTGTGCAAGCTCTGGTGGGAGAGGGGAGTCAGGGAGAGGGGAGTGTGCAAGCTCTGGACAGAAGGTGGGTGCTTGGTCTCACCAGGCTAGGATCTCTGGAGCTATCATCTAAAGCAGCTGCTGTCTGGCTGGAGGCTGGAGCTGTCAGCTGGGAGCGGCCGTCAGGCTGAAGGTGGTGGGTCTGGAGCTGCTGCGGCTGGGTCGGCTGCCATTGGCTGGAGGGGATGGGTCTGGAGCTGTTGCAATGGCTTCCTCCTCTCCACAGGGTCTAGCTGATGTGTCTGAGTGCCTTCCTCCTCTCAGCAGTGATGAGCTGATGTGTGTGTCCGTGTGTCTATGTGTGTCTCTCGAACAGGGCCCTATATAGGGATTTCTGGTGGGAGGTGCACCAGAGCAACCCCAACGCCATTGGCTCTTTGCCCATAGAACAGGGCGACCTTTAAGCCTATTGGCTCTTCCCCAGGGGAAAAGAAACATCCTGCCCGGGGAAGAAACATCCTGCCCGGAGAATGAAACAAGGTTGCTTCTCTCAGGATGTGGAAAACTCGGGGGGTGGGAGGAGGGTAGCCCATCTATCACTTTCCAATGGAGTTTCTCAGGATACCTGTGCCAGTCAGACTACTCATAGGGACAGCCATCCACCATGAAAGCTCAGCAGGGACTCCGCTTCAGGGCTGTTGTTGGGACTGTCACAGGTCTGGCATACACCATGACCCCCAGGAGGAAAGCAGGAGCCAGCACCAACCTGACTTGCAGGCTGGGCCCAGCGAGCTGCCCTCCCCACTCGGGGGGCTCATTTCAGCCTGGGCCTATGCATAGCAGTCAAATTCACAGACACCAGACAAGTGGCATCTCCTTTCTAAAGGTGAAGGACTCATCCACACTCTTGGGTTCCAGAGTACACTATGCCACCATGAGTGGCACCTCCAGTCCTCCTAGGAGTTCCTCCTTGTTAGATAAAATTTGGGCTGGCAGGCCTTACCCCCAGGTGCCTCTAAATTGGCCATGCCCCAGGTGCCTTCCTGAAAGTGCCCATCTCTCCCGAGAATCCACCTTTGGCAGGCTCCGAGTTCCTGCCCTTAATCCCAAGAATACTGGCCTCTCGCAGGAACTCACCCAGGGGTGGGCTCTCCCTTTTGGAGCCAATCCCGAGCACACAAGTCTCACTTCGGACCCCCGGCAGCCTATGGAGTCAGGCGTCCTTTGGACCACCCAGGTCGCTACTTAAACCCCCACCACCCAGGAACTCGCCCCTTTTGTCCTCTTTCACCCCATCTGCACCCGTCTCCTTCCCGCTGGTTTTCCTTCCCTTCTTTTCACTCCCATTCCCGTCATGTGTCCCTTTGGTCCCCAACAGCCACAGGGGCCGGTTAGTAAACCCCTCTTACTACGCGGTGGTTTCTGGCGTGGGTTTCTTTTGCCCTTCACTCCTAATGACAGGGACACCAGGTCTGTGCTGGGACAGAAGTCCCAGGAGTAGGGAAGATAGACCTTTCCCCAGGAGCTTGCAGTGGACTCTGGAAGACTAGTTAGTGAAATGCCTGCTCAGGAGAAGCAGACACTTCACCAGCATGGCAGGACGTGGGGTGTTCACGGGATCCTCGCTGGCCTCCCTGCCTCTGGGGGTGCCCATCCAGACTGCTGCTCACGCCCTAAGAAAGCCAAGCCAAGCCAAACAGCGATTTACCCCTACGTGCTGTTCATGCCCAGCAGATGGTGAGCACCAGTTTAAGTTAAATATACTGCGGCAGTAGGCACAAACAGGCCCTCGGTGAAAACACTGGCAAGATTCAGATGATTGATTCTTTGAAATACCACATTCCTTGACAGCGAATGGCATGAAATGGTGCATTTTAACCTCTGATAAGAGGGGCTGATTGTCAACAGCAAGGGAAGGATCTGTTCCTCATGCTGCTTCGAGAGCAGTCAGTACTGAAGAATTCCTGCCCACAGGAAGATCAACAGAAGTCATAGCAAAAGGCATATCAAGGTTTCCTTATTTTCAAATAATAGAAGTAATATATCTTCTTTATGGAAGATAAAAACACAAAAACGCACAAAGAAAATATACAAATCACTTATAATCTCGCTCTCTAAAGAAAATGCTGCTTTTATATTTTATTATGCCCCATTTAAACCTCTTTTCGCTTTATGTAATTTATAGGGATGCTCATTCTTTCTTTTCCTACACACACACATACACACCAGGTAGAATTATATGTGCATGTTTCTATATGTATTTAGTGTGGTATTAAAGTGAAGGACAATCTTATTTCTCTCAATGAAAATCCCCTTTCCCTACAGACTGTGGCAGAACCTGGTGGTCATGAGGATGGGGGAGGATGAAGCTCTAGGCTGACTCGGGAGCAGGACACCTGCCTGTATCTTTAACCAGTAATTAAAGGTTTCACTGATTTCATTGAATATAGTCTCTTTCCTAATGTCCTGAAGTCCTTCAGCTAGATAAATGATTTAACCACACCAGCATTGCACCCTTTAAGAGGGCTTAAATGAGTTAGAATGATCAGGTTAGGATGATCTGCAGGCTTCAAGATTAAGGTCTAAGAAAACCTCAGATTCTTCATCCAGTATTGAACTGAAGCATCCTGAGATCCCCGCCTTCTGGGAAGCGGCTTCACCTTGGTAGTGAGCTGGGGTTTAGAGACCGCCAGCTTCTAGTCATCTCCAGGCCTGGTCACTTACTCTGTTTTCCCTTCTTTTATACCTTCCCACGAATTTGGCTACCATTGAAATACATATGATTGTGATCAAACCACTCTGCCATGAAAGTAATTCTGGCCATTTTATCTTACTGTCCACTATGTGCTAAATCTGCCTCTGCTAAAATTGTCTGGGAAGTCCGGAGGCTTTGGAATTTTAATTTTGGATAAGCTGAAGGCGTGATTATCCTTACAGCATCCTGCTGCCCATTGGCTTCAGATATGCTCACTGATGCTGAAGCCGGAAAAGCTCATATGTGATGATCTGGACTATAACAAACACTATGAAAATCACAAAGTAACACAACAAATTTTATGCTTTGTAACAATGTCACACAGAACCAAACTCTGTCACCTTGTGTCCTGAAGTAGCAGAGTATCTTCTTCACAGCTAAGATAAACCAGAGAAGGGCCCGCTGGAGTGAGGAAGCCAGGCCTCCTTCCTTTACCATCAAGCTCCTCCATCCCCAGGGCTGCTCTGTGAACACACTCGCATGCGATCGCATGTCAGTGAAAACATGCACGATTACCTATGGTGTATATACATTATAGATGTGCTTCTATGTAGATCTTGATGTGCAAAGTTAAAATGGTACAGCATTTTATGAATATTGTCTTGGTAATTTTCACAACAAAGCCACACAAAGGGTCACACATTAGCACTCCCATAGTGACATAGCACACATGAAAAAGCACAGGTTTCTCTGGGTAAGTAAACCTGTCATGGGCACAGTCAATTGTCCCCCTCTTGGCCACACAGTGACTATCTCCCAGCACCTGGTGTGGCTGGCTGTCATTTCTCCTTCACTCCCAGGGCTTTCCCTAGGGGCAAAGACAGCTGCTTTTCATGAGGCTGGTCCAGCTGAGGTCAAGTTCATTCATAGGCAGCCTGTGCCAACTGCCATCGTCACCTGAACCTGGCCCTTCCCTCCAGTCAGCCATAAGGCTCCATGTCATGACAAGGACAGTCTCCAGGCTTCAGCGTGCTCTGCTCTGGTGCATGTAGGTCACCTCTCTGTGTCTCCTTCTTCCTTTTACACTCCTCAGATAAAGTTCTTGTTACGTCATGAGGTTCTCCAATTGCACCCATCTGCCAGCAAATCACATAATTTTTTTCTTCTTTGTGGTTGAGTAGACTACACTGAATCTATTCACCACTTTTTCTTTATCCGTTTCTTGACTGGCACCTTGGTTGGTTTCATAACTGATTATTGTAAATTATGCTGCTATAAACATTGGAACGCATGTATCACTATAGGATGCTGATTTTAGTTCTTTTGGATTAATACTAAGGACTGTGATAGTTGGTTCCATTTCTAGTTTTTTGAGGAACTTCAAAACTACTTTCCAAAGTGATTGGACTCATTTACTTCCCACTAATAATGTATAAATATACCTCTTTCCCTGCATCACCACCACAAATTACCCTTATTTATATTCTTGATAAATACCATTCTGACCGTTGAGAAAGCAAATCTCAGTGCAGTTTTGATTTGTATCTCTCTGATTGCTAAGAACGTTGAATGTTTTTTCATATATTTGTTGACCATTTGTATTTTTTCTTTTGAGACATGCCTTTTTAGATCTTTTGTCCACTTATTGAGTAGGTTGTTAGTTTTTTTGGTGTTTTTGAGATAACGGTTTCCTTTGCTGTGCAGCCTCTTTCTAATCTAATGCCATGCCGCTTGTTGACTCTTGGTTTTGTATTTTGAGCTTTCAGAGTCTTCTGAAGGAAGCTGGAACCCAGTCAATTTGTTGGAAGGTAGTGCTTTTGCTTCCTTCTAATGGCTTCTCTCTTTCTGGTCTAATTCCTAGGCCTTGCATCCACTTTGAGTCAATTTTGTGCAGGGTGAAAGGTTGGGATCTGGTTTAATTATTTGACTTGTATATTCAGTTTTCCCAGCACTGTTTGTCAAAGACACCATCTTCCTCCAACTCACGCTTTTAGGATCATCTGTGTTCATGTGGACCGTGTCTGTCTACTCTCTAGTCCGTTGGTCTTCATAGATGGCTGCTCTTTCCCATGACAGAGATGCTCTGTTATGACCTGTCTGCAGTATAACTTGAGATCAGGGGTTGCCTCCGTCCCCCCTCTGGCCCAGGATTGCCTTGGGTATTCTTGACCTTTTACTCTTTCATATAAAATTTAGAACTGTGTTTCTAGTCCTGTGAAGAGTGTCATTGATGTTTTGATAGGGGTTGTACTGAAACTGTAGATTACTTTATATAATATTGCCATTTTGAAGATATTAATTCTATCTATCCAGGGAAACGGTTGGTCTTTTCAGTTTCTAAGGTCTTTAATTATTTTTCTTCAGTGCTTTGTAACTTTCATTAGAGTGGTCTTTCACCTCCTTAATTATATTTATTCCCAAGTATTTTGTTTTATTTTCTGAGGCCATATGGAATGATTTTCTTAATTTATTTTCTCTGAATTCATTATTTGTGTATAGGGAATATTATTGATTGATTTTTCATGTGTTAATCTTGTATCTTGCCACTTTGCTGAATTAGTTTGTCAGATTGAGACATCTTCTAGTGAAGTGTTTAAGATATTTTAAGGATAGAATTATGCCACAATCAAACAGATAGTTTGACTTCTTTTCCTATTTGTATCTGTTCAATTGCCTTCTTTGATCTGATTACTCTGGCTAAAGCATCAAAGACTATATTTAATAGAAGTAGTGATCTTGGCCATGCTTGTCTTGTTATTAATTTTAGAGAAAATGCTTTCAGTTTTTCCCTGTTCAGTATAATGTTGGCTATGGGTTTTTTAATATGTATCTTTTATATTATTCAGATATATTCCTTTCACACCTATTTTCTTCACTGTTTATAATATAAATGGATGCAGGATTTTGTCAAAAGATTTTTCTGCATCTACTGAGATGATCTTGTAATTTTACTCCTTGATGCTATTTACATAATGAATTATATAACTGAGTTATATATATTGAAACCTTCTGAGATGAAACCCATTAGATCATGGTATATAATCCTCTTAATGTGCTTTTGAATACAGTTTACTGGTATTCTATTAGGGATTGTTATATGTATGTTCATCAGGGATAGTGTTTTGTAGTTTGCTTTCTTCAATATCTCTCTTTGATTTTGATGTCAGGGTGATACTGGCTTCAAAGAATGTTTGTGAGTGTCCTCTCCTTTTCTAGGTCATGAAATAATTTGTTAGTTCTTCTTTAAAGGTTCAGCAGAATTCAGATGAGAATTTATGTGATCCTGATCTTTTTGTTGTTGTTAGAAGGTTTTTTAATGATATTTCAGTCTTGTTGTTCAACACCAGTTTATTTAAGCTTTTTATATCCTCTTGGTTCAATCTGGGTAGATCATAAATACCTAGAAAATTGTCACTCATATTCTACATTTTCTAATATATTGGAATATAAGTTTTCAAAATAGTCCCTAATTATTCTCTGGATTTTACCAATTTTTGTTGATTTATGTCCACTCTTTATCATTTGGTTAGTTTGGCTAAGGGCTTATCAATCTTGTTTATCTGTTCAATGAACCACCTCCTGTTGTAGTAATATATTTTAATCTCTATGTCATTAAATTGAGCTCTGATCTTAATTATTTCTTATATTCTACTGGTTTTGAAATTAGTTTGTTCCTGCTTTACAATGGTCTTGAGACCTAGTAAAGCAGGTACTAGCTACTCTATCAGCTTTAGAATGTTTATTGGGATATTCCTAGGTTTTTTCTTTACTTTTATTTTATAATATAGGTAATTAATGCTATAAACTTTCCTGTTAGAACTGCCTTCATAGTGTCTCAGAGATTTTGTTGTGTTGGATCATTGTTCTTAGTTGATTCCAGGAATTTTCAAACTTCTTCTATCATTTCCTATATTCTCCATTTCTCATTTAAAAGAGTATTGTTCAATCTCTATGTGTTTATATGGTTTCTATAGTTTTCTTTCTGTTGATTTCTAACTTCATTCCATTTTGATCTGATAATAAGATGCATGGGATTATATTGTTTTTTATATTTGCTATAACTTATTTTGTGACCTAGAATACAGTCTATTTTTTGAAAGTTTCCATGAAGCTGCTGAGAAGAAAGTAAATTCAGCTGTTTTTGAATGAAGTATACTATAAGTGTTTATTAGGTCTATTTGATTTGTATTAATATTTTTTTTTTTGTCAGAAGTGTTCATTCTTTTTATGTCTAAATGATCTTTCTATTAATGAGAGGAATGTGTTGAAATAAACAAGTATTATTTTATTGCAATATATCTGTGATTTAATTCCAAGAAGTATTTGTTTAATGTTATTAGGTACACCAACATTTAGTGAATAAATATTTACTCTTTTATCTCTTCTTGTTGAATTGTTTCCTTTACCATTATATGATGACCTTCTTTGTCACTTCTGATTGATTTTTGCCTGAAATCTGCTTTGTCAGACATAAGAATAGCTACTCCTGCTTGTGTTTAGACTCCATTTACATAGAATATCTTTTTCTATCCCTTTATTTTCAACCTGTGTGTAGGAGCCCTGTTTGGGGAGATGGCTTGAATTGCGGTTGACTATGGGCCACGGAGATTTGGGCATTGTCGCCTTCCGTAGTCTCACGGGACTTGGCCCGGGATCTCGAGTGACTTGGCCGAGATTGTTGATCGGGTCAGCACCATTTTGGTGGTGTGTGCGGCGCGTGTTAGTCGTTGTTAGAGCAGAGAGAAAAGTTATCAGAATAAAAAGCTGTTTGTCTCCAGTTTGCCTCTAAACTTCTTCCCGCGACTTCGTTGCTCCAAGCGGCCATCGCTTCAGGCAGCAACACCTGTGGATATATTTTCCTATGGGATAAGTCTCTTCCAAATAACATATGGCTGTATTTTTTTAAAAACCCATTTTGTCAATCTATGTTTAATTGGAGAGTCTACACCATATCCAGTGTTATTATAGATAGATGTTTGTTATTTTTTTCAATTTTGATTTTATTTCCTACTTTTAATTTGGCCTTGATTCTTATTTACTAAATTGCTCTTTCAGAGAGCTCTGGGGTTTGTTTTTTTTAATTTTTCTATAGGTAGTATACATTACACATTTTTGTAGTGCTGGCTTAGTGGTCATGGATTCTTTTAGTTTATCTCATTTTGTAAAGTTTTCATTTTTCCTTCAATTCTGGGAAATGGCTTTGCTGATTATAGGAATATTGACTGGTAATTGTTTACTTAAGAGCTTGAAATACCTAATTCCAAATCTTTCTTGATTTTAGCATCTGAGTTGCAAAGTCAGAAGTGAGCCTTATTGGTTTACCTCTGATTATGATCTGATGTTTTTCCCATATGACCTTAAGTTCCTTCTTCATCCTTTGTTTTAGGCATTTTGATTATAATCTATCTTGGAGAGGTTCTTTTTATTTATCTGTTTGGAGTTCTATATGCCTGCTCGATGTGAATGTTCATCTCATTTCTAAGGTTTGGAAATTTTTTTGCCATTATTTCACAGAAAAGTTTCTTAATATCTTAATCCTATATCTCTAGGCTCTTTTCTATCCTGATATCTCTAAATGGTCTTCTCATGTTGTCCCAGAATCTTTAAATGTTCTGATCATGATCCTTTTCTCTTATTTTACATACTGTGGGTTCAAGTTCATATGCCATTTCTGAGGCCTGAATTTTTTTTCTCTACAAAATCACATTGGTTGTAGTACATTTTGTTCAATCACATTTGGTTGTGGAACACTGGTTCAAGTACATATTTTTATTTGATTCACTGTGTCTTTCATTTCCAGGGGTTCTGGCTGATTTCTTTTCAAAATCCCTACCTCTTCATTGAAATGGTCTTTCAGGTTTTGTATTTGTTATCTTAATTAGTTACTTAGGTCTTCTTTAGTGCATTTAACATTTTAGAAATCAATTTTTTTATAATCTTTCTCTGCAATTGCACCCCCTACCATATATGTGGGTTTCATTTTCATGGAATTGTACATTTTGGGGGACAGGGAGACTTCCTTTGCTTGTTTCCTGTTGTTTTCAGACATCTCGGACTTGTAAGTCTGTTGAGATTTATTCCTCTTCCTCCTTTATGAGTGTTCTTTGGTGAGCAGTTACCTTTTTGTAGTAAGTTCTGTGTTGTTGGTATCTTTTAGTGTCAATACTGAGGCTCAGAAATAACCTAAGCATTAATTTCAACTTCTGAAATTTGCTGCCATAGGACTGCTGATCTATTCACCACTGGAGAGCTTCAGCAATACTCTCAGTTCTTCTGCACTGTCACCTTGGGAACTGCCTCTGTTCCTGCTGTGTGAGTGGATGTCCAGGAGTTGGACCTGGAGTCTCCCTCTCGCTGTTCCTAGGTGGGACCTGACCATTGGTTTCGAGTTTTCTCTCCCCTATCCTATGTGTTCAAGTACTGTTGGAGCTTGACTGGAGTGAGATTGTGCACACTGAGAAGTTTGTTGTCACTTGGCTGAGTCATGGGTGGAGCTCATCAGCAGAGCTTCTACCCTGTAAACTTGAAGTGTCTTTATCACTTCCCAGCCCCGCTTAGGAAGGGGAAACAAGCAATAGCAAGAACAGCAGCAACCAACATCCAGTCTTAAATGCCCCATGCCTACTTGTCATCCACAGCACTAACTACCACATGAAGGAATGCCGGAGTCAGCATTTATCATGGACAACAACATGAACGGCCATGAACCAGACCTGGGGTTCAACAGCAGGTGTCAGCTCGTCCATCCCCAGAACTAGTGGAGAGTGGGCGGGGGTCTTATGATCTAGATATTTACCAAATCCTGCAAGATGACAGTTCCTTAAGTGAAGAGAAAGGGAGGTCGGAAGGCAAGAGGAAATTTGAAGTTTTTAAAAAGCGAACAGAGGAGAAGCAGGAGAGGGAGGCAGCCTGTGACTGACTGTTACAGAGAAGAGTGAATAGAAAATAATTAAAAGTAACAAAATGAGGAGAGCGAGGAAGAGGAATAAGGAAGTCTGGCTATTAGAGGGGGAAGAAAGGGAAGGAGAAATGAAAGGTGAAAAACAAAGGTAAAAACAAGCGATCAAACCAAAACAAGTCTACAAAGACCCTGCGCTCCAGTGCCGAAGCTGAATAGCAAGCAAGGGAAAGGAAATGATGAAAACGGAAGAAAGCCGTATATCACGGGGGAAGCCGTATATCATGGGGGGAGCCGTATATCATGGGGCTACATAGACACTGAACTTGTCTGTGTGATTGTGCGCCGTGTGTGTGAGCAACACACACATCAGTCAGTGGAGCAAGACCGCGCATGCTCAGAAGGGGAAGGGAAACAGGAGACCGACTTGCTGAAACACGGCAGTCTGTCCCCCTGAGGTTCGTCCCCTGGAGCTGCAGGGTGGGCGGCCCCTGCCTGTGCCTTTCCTGGGGGCCAAGCTCTCCTGGGGTCGTTGGGGAGGGCTGGGTTGTTACCTGGCCCCGGGGTTTCCCTCCAGCTGCAGGTTGGGGTGGCCTGGAGGGGAGGACATCGTTCTCCCAGCTTCCCCTCTCACCGGATGTGGCGCTCCCAGCTTCCCGTCTCACCCGATGTGGCGCTCCCAGCTTCCCGTCTCACCCGATATGGCCCTCCCAGCTTCCCGTCTCACCGGATGTGGCGCACCTAGCTTCCCGTCTCACCGGATGTGGCGCTCCCAGCTTCCCGTCTCACCGGATGTGGCGCACCCAGCTTCCCGTCTCACCGATGTGGTGCTCCCAGCTTCCCGTCTCACCGGATGTGGCCCTCCCAGCTTCCTGTCTCACCGGATGTGGCCCTCCCAGGTTCCCGTCTCACCGGGATGTGGCGCTCCCAGCTTCCCGTCTCACCGGATGTGGCGCTCCCAGCTTCCCGTCTCACCGGATGTGGCCCTCCCAGCTTCCCGTCTCACCGGACGCGGCAGGACACACTGGGAGTGCGGAGCCGGGCTCTTGTCTCACAGACTAGATCCACGCAGCCCAGAGCCGGGCTGATGGATAGAGATAAACAGGGAAATGTGTAGTCATTTAAGTCAAGCTCGCTGCAAGCCGTGGGTCCAGTGGGCGGATTTGGGGAGGTCTGCTCTATAGACCAACGTTCCTTCTGGAGAGGGCCAGCACAAACCTATTTGATAGAAGCAGTGAGGATTTTTTTTTTTTTAATTATGGGGAATGTTCTATAAAATAGTTATCTAAACTTCTCAGAGTTTTTCTTCAAGATAACTTCTCTCTTATAAGCAATCAGATGGTTAGCTTCGGAAACGCGGCTTATCAAAATATTCCACAGGTATTGAAGCAGCTCTGTGTCTTTCACGTCTGTCAAACAGTGTCATCTGTCTTTGGAGGGACTTAAGCCAGCAACTCATGAATACTTTGGTACCTGCCTTCCTGTTCCAGAACAAAGCGCAAGCCACGTCCCCCTGACTGCTTTTGTCTTCCTTGCATGACGGAAGTATCATGGCTGAGTTAGCACATTTCCCTCCAGGTGAGGCTCCACGTCTGCAGCAGGCCTCAAGCACTCTTGCTCTCAGGGAGAAAAGTGGAAGGGAGCCAGGGACAGGATGGGCAGGGAGGCACAGGGAAGATGGAGGAGGGGAGTCTGGGGCTGGCATTGCTGAAGGACGGGAGCCGGCTCTCTGCACAGGAGCTCAGCTGCTCACAGATTCTGCCCTGACGAGACGTGCAGACGTGGCCAGCCTGGAACATGAAGGGTCCAGAGCATCGCCTGCGATGTAGCCCTGGCCTCGGTGTCTTCATGCAGGCCCATTTCCACCAGCACTCACTGGTGCACATGCTGGCGCAAAGCCCTGTGCTGGGGCAGACCCGCAGCATACCCCTCCACCACAGCGTGCGCAGAGCCCGCGGATGGGCAGTGGGGTGCCGATGGCATGAGATGTCACTCACACGTGCAGTTCAAGGAAGCAGAGCCCACTTCTCATGGGCCTCAGAGAAACCACGCATGACCGCAGACAGCAGAGGCTTAAGAGAGTGGCCAGGTGCAGCCAGGGAGAAGACAGGGCCCTGCAGATGGCCGAGTAGCTTGACGTGGGAGAGAGGATCAGCTGCAGGAACAGGAGCCGTCAGACCCCACGGCTGGGGTTGAACTGAGCATGCATGGTGTTTCCCTGTGTCTAACGCTTAGCGAGCACCAGCTGAATTGCTGTCCTTACCTGTTTCCTCGAGAGGTCAACCAGCCCTGCCCACAGGTATGCCCGCCTCCTGGAAAGGGCTGTGGATGTAAGTGAGGAGACACTTCCCTCGAGCTGCCTGGGACTTCATGTCACTCACCGCAGCCCAGTGAGGCCTGTTCTACCATCCCCCTTCACTCGTGTCTGCAACAGAGACCCCGATTCGTTCAGCAGCATGCTGAGACCACTCTTCACCAAGGCGCTGGGCTGGGACTCCCCCCACCTCCGGGCTCTGGAGTCCACGCTCCTCAGGCACACACAGCCACATGGACGCGCTGTCACTCCAGGGTTCCCTCAGTGTGCCTGCAGGAGAGAGGCAGGGAGGGAGAACTCAGAGAAGCACCCAGATGCCCACAGGCAAAACTGAGACATCAACCGTTTGCAAGAGGGGTGAGCAGGAGCGCAGCCTTCAGAACCCTGCCACCAGGGCCACCCTTGCAGCTGTCTTCACCGCCATGGTTGCTACCCATCCTTGGTCCTGGTCCTGCAGAAGGGCGCCATCTCCCTCTCACGAGCTCCTTTTCAGTGCCCCGCCCACCACAGGTCAGCTCTCTGTCCAAGCCGCCACGTCCTGGTTGCCTTTCCATATGTAGACTGAATCCCATGTGCCCTGTGAGATCCCCCTGAACCTCCAAGGAAAGCCCTTCCTCTGTGCTCCCAGCCGTCCCTGCCCCTCGTAGCTCATCTCTCTTTCCACTGTGTGTTCGCTGCTGGCTGTAAATTCACCTCCAGAGGCTGCTGTTCCTCACCCCGTCAGACGGCGCAGGACATCAGGCAGAGCAGTGCTCAGCACCAGTGGGTCACCTGATAAGAGCCCTCAGTCTCTCCTTGCTGGGGTGGAGTGCCAACCTTAGATCTACACTTGGGTCTCCTTCCTAGAACTTTTAGGTCTAAAATGCTGTCTTCTCTTTCTATGTCAGTTTAGTTTTTGTTCTTGCTTTTGTGTTGTTGGTTTAGTCTTTCGATTCAGTTCAACAGATAGTTGCTAAGTCCTATAACTTTTTATAACTATGGCAGGTTCAAGAATGATATGTAGCTCCTAACCCCGAGAAGTCTGTGACCTGGGGGGAGAAGATACTTGTGAAGAATCACAGCAGAACGCGGCAGATCCAGAGGAAGAGGGCCAGCACTGCTCAGTGCTGAGGGTCCCTGAAGCTCTTCAGACACCTGACACCCCCGCAGCCCTGGGAACAAGGAGCTGCGCGTCTCCCCAGGGAGGGGGGCTGCTGCGGGGTTGCCTCGCCTCCCCAGCACACACACCACGTCCAACGGGGCTGGGGGAGCACCCGAGGAACCCCAGACTCCCCAAACTGTTTCTCCTGCTTTGCACTGTAGGAGCCCTAATTAAGGAGATGGCTAAGATTGCGGTTGGCTGTGAGCCATAAAGCATTACCACCTTCCATGATCTCGCGAGACTTGGCCCGGGACATGGCGGATTGGGTCGGTGCCATTTTTGTGGTGTGGTGGTGGTTGCAGGAGTGTGGATGGTGTTGGAGTTGTTGTTGGAGCCAGAGAGAGAAGCTAGCAGAATAAAGAGCCTGTTTGTTTCCAGTCTGCCTCTGAACTTATTCCCATGGCGTTGTTGCTCCAAGCGGCCATCGCTTCAGGCAGCAACATTGCACTTTAAAAATTATTTTTTATAGTTTTCTTCTTCAGACGTTGGTTACAACCAGCTGGGCTTTCTCTGTGGTCTCTGTTAACATTTAGCTATGCAACTGTGAAAGTAAAGAATGTCTGGATCGATGATTAAGTTAAGAATTCTATAAACATGGCAGATAGTGAAGGTGAAATGATACATATGTTGTAGACATAACGTGTCCATCATGATTTGATGTAAAAGTCTGCACCTGGAATGTGGGTTAGGACTCATGAGGATGTGCCCCTCAGCAGCTCCTGGTGTCAGGACCCCACCCTCACTGTCCCCTCAGGCTGTCCACATGGAAGCTGGCAGGATGCTCTTGGTGCACAGAGGAAATGTGTGGTGGCCAGCAGGGGTGAGACATGCCGATCATCAGGAGACTGGAACTTGACCCACTGGAGACCGGGTCAGGAACCTGCCAGAACATCTGCACGTGTCCCCTCTGACTCAGGGCCGCGCTGGGTCTGGAGATGAGCTTTTCTGCTGCAAGTTGGCAAATGTACTTTCTGTGTGGTCCCCTTGACCTCTCATCCGTGACTTCTCTCTTGCACAACTTCCTTTCTCCTGGGGACAGCACACACTCCAGACCACAAGCCAGCTGCTGCTGCGATGCTGAACCTCTGCTCCGAGCCCCCGACCAGGTCCCTTTGTCGTGGTGCTGCCTGATGACTGGCTTGTCACACCCCTGTGACATCGGCCCTGGAGCTGTGCACACCCCCTTGCATGTCAGAAACAGCACAGCTCAGGCTGCCCATCCTGGAGATTCCAGGCTTTATGCAGAGAAAGACACTCTGACTTGAGTTATCAGAAAAACAGTCTCCAGAGAAAATCAAATGATCTCTACTATTCGGACAGCTCCGTATCCCAGTCCAAATGATGTCAACTTGAGAATAGCTCCTGTGGTTTCTTAACCCTTCAGAACAGCTTCAGAAAAACTCTATTTCCTCTGAAGCAAACCATGTTCGTGTGTTATTACCTTAGATGATATGATCCTCAATATTCAAAATAAGTGGCTGATGATAAAGAACATACAGTCGGGCTGGGGTTGTGGCTCAGCGGTAGAGTGCTCGCCTAGCACATGCACGGCCCAGGTTCGATCCTCAGCACCACATACAAATAAACGCATTGTGTACAACTAAAGCAAATAAATAAATATTAAAAAAAAAAAGAACATACAGTCGATTTTGAGTGCACTGACACTTTGTATAGTGAGATTGATGTGTGTCATTGTTTACGTATTGGAGAAATCGTGGCGTCTCAATGAACCGAATGTCTGTGCTCCCCCAATTCCTATGCTGAAATCCTTCCCCGGGTGGTGATGTTGGGAGACGGGCCTTTGGGGCGACTGGGTCATGAGTGTGCAGACTTCACGTGTGCTCCTGCAGCCTTGTAACTGCGGCCACAGAGAGCCCTCCTGCTCCCTTCTGGCCATGTGAGGATGTAGGGGACATCATCCTTCTGTGACTTCTGTGCCCAGTTGGCACTCACTGGACTCTGACCCTGCTGGCTCCTCAACCTCGATTCCCAGCCTCCAGTGTGGAGAGATGTCCTCTGTGGAGGCTACCCGGGGTCTGGCATTCCGCTATAGCAGCCCAAAGTAAGGTGAGCATCAGGTGATTAAAACTGTTAGGATTATTAGAAAATGTTTTATTCATGCATACCTGTTCTTTGCTGATTGCAGATCTGAGAGCTGCCAGACTGCGACAGTGAAATAGAAGACAACAGTTGCGTAGCACATGAACACGTCTCTACTATCAATCCATTGCTTTTACCAAAACAAAACAAAACAAAACAAAAACTATCTGAGGTCAGTTTGAAAGCCCAGGGAAGATCAGGCCACACAGGGCACTCAGCTAAATCTGCACGTGACATTTGCACATGGTCAATATTTTGATTAGTCAAATCTTTAATTTTGGTCGAATTTTTGAGACTTATTTTTCCATATCTGCCTTTTAAAACAATGTACGATTCACCAGTAAACTCTTGAGGCCTCTTTTTGTAGTTATCTTCCTCTGTCAGCCTCCACAGGTCACGGAGGCCTTGTTCTGGGGAGCGACCACCCTGCACTGGCTTACCTGAGCATGTTCAGGGAAACAGGTGGTGAGCAGATGTCTTAGCATCTGGGGGCGTTCCCCGACGCCCTCACCCTACCCTCCTTCCAGGCATAATCGCACACACCTGTCCCTCCAGCTCCTCTGAGCCATTTTGTGGCCACTGTCATCAAGACAGTCTAAAGAGGCCAATGACAATGACCATGGCTTTCAGAGACAAGGAGCCCCCTCTTGTATTCTTTCTCCTTGGAGTCCTTACAGACATCACAGGGACGGAGCTCTTTCCTCCATGGTGGTGGGGAGCAACCTGGGGTCCTAGGCGCAGCAGGCACATTTCCAGAACTCTGTTCTGGGGCATAATCCCAAGGTCCATGGGGTGGTTGATGTGCACAAAGCTTTGCCAATGTATTAGTGTTTCTAATGCTTCAACAGGAATCAATCTATGGACAACCTTAAGTTCCACAGTTAGAATGGCTTTCAGACTTCATTAGAATAAGTACTGTTGCAAGTTTGATTTGGATTTTCTTTTTTCTTTTTTTGTACTGGGGATTGAACTCAGAGGCACTCAACCACTGGGCCACTGGGCCACATCCCCAGCCCTTTTTTTGTATTTATTAGAGACAGGGTCTCACTGAGTTGCTAAGTACCTCGCCATTGCTGAGGATGGCTTTGAACTCGTAGATCCTCCTGCCTCAGCCTCCCAAGTGCTGGGATTACAGGCATGTGCCACCGTGCCTGGCTTGATTTGGATTTTCATAAGCAGCACTCTATGTCTTTGTCGTACTACTCATTGGTTCCAAAGTCCTGGAAGGAAAAAAAAAATGATGTGCTTTCTGTTTTTTTCTTTTCTTTTTTCTTTTTTTTTTTTTTTTTTTTTTTTTAATGAGTAGAGAGAAAGAAATTTAGAAGTGCAGCTAAGTACTTTGTTAATCAATAACGATTTTGAAGAAGCAAGATTAAAATAGTTTTAGTAATTAGTGACCCATCTCTTGCACACTTCCTCTTGGCTACATGTGAGGAAGCTGCCGCTGCCTCTCACTTTCCTGCTGCAGGAAGAGCCGGTTTGGAGCATGGACCTCAGAGCCCTGTGTAGGGAGGCGACAGGCTCTCTGCTGGGGCACACATGGCCTTCTGTTCTTCTATGCCTTTGATTTTTCAAATTAAATGAACACGTGCTTTTACATATCACATTATTTTAAACAATGAAAATATTGGAATTTGGGGTCATACAGACTAAGAAAGAGATAAACTTTATAGTTTTATTTTCAGAGGATAAAATAAGGGGTCCTGAGTTAGTGCTTGCTGGAAATTGTCAAAATAATAGAAACAAGGAGTGCGTTGATGGACTCCCGCGTGACGGCACTCCACCGAATCCCGGGGCGGTTGACTCCTAACATGACGTACCCTCTTGTCTCATAGCCGTCCCATGTTCATGTGCTGCAAAACCCAGCGTCCTCAGGAGGTTGGCGCCTGCCTTCTCCTGTGGGATCTGCGGCTGTCGGTCCTGCAGCGGAGACTTCCCATGGCAGATGGTCACAGCCCCTGCTCCTGCTCCGCAGCTCCTGCTCTCCTCAGCCATGGGCTCTGCCCAAGCCCCTGCCCTCCCTGTCTACCTGTGTGACTTGGCACAGAGAGGCCACTCAGCATGAGGGGGCTGCTTCTCCATCCTGCAAGCACTCCCATGTGTACGCAAGGTCCAACTCACCTGCTACCTCTAGCAGGAAGCGTCCAAGGTCACGTTCAAACAGCGCCATTCCTTCCCTGCCTTTCCAGGGAGTTTCCCTGGATGGGGAGAAGCCTCGGTCGCCTGCTTCCTCGGGCACGGGTGTTTGGTTGTGCACAGGCACAAGCTCAGGCAAGGCGGCACAGGCCCATCATCGCCTGCACGTGCCTTCCTCAGGACAGTCAGGAGGCCAGCACTGTCTTTTCTCACTGTCTTTTCAGGACAGTCAGGCCGCCTGCTGTTGGGTCCCTGCACCTGAGGAAGTGCGTGCTCCTGAACCCTGGGTGGAGAAGGCAGAGGTGCAGAGCCAGGAGGCCCCAGGTGGGCAGGAGGAGCTGGCTTTCTTCCAGGCTCTGCAGGACATGTGGGAGCAGGCTGTGAGCGGTTCCAGTGTCCATGAGCCTGTCACCTCTGACCCCTCTGCACTGATGAGGTGGCACCTGTACGTAGACAGGCGAAGGGCACATGCTGGCCCTGAGCCCAGGGCCTGTGGAGTCCTTGACAGAACCAAGGCCCGGTGTGCGCCCCGCCCCTGTGCCAGGACGGCAGGTGTGTTTTCTGCTGCTCTTCTTCTATTTCTTCTTTGTCCACTTTCGCTCCTGCTGTCCTTCATGTCTTTTGCTTCTATTCTTGACCCTGAAGCCACCCCCCCGTGACCAGCCTCATATCTGGAAGATTCTGTTCCTTCTCCCACGCCTCCAAGCCTCAACCATCTTCTCACCTGGTTTCCAGGGTCCCATCTGCACTTCAAGGACATAGTGACCTTCATGATCTCACATTCAAAAATTTTGCTCCCTCCCATGTCTTTGTGGCATGACCTGAACATCAGCTCTCTGGATCATCTGGGGACTCTGCATTTTGATGCGGCCCCATGGGCACAGGCTGAGAGACCAACTGAGAAACCCCGTGGGAACTCGGCAGAAATGCGAGGAGGTCTGTCGGTGCCCCTGGAATCCTCTCTACGATCCACAGTTTCTCCCCAGCATCTGCGGAAGGCTCTCCGTGGCCAGTCGGATTCTGTCGGGATTCTTCTAGACCAGGTAGGAAGCTGGTCATAAACCCCTGCTGTCCGTGGAGAGCGGAGCCAGGGCACAGCACCAGGAAGGACAGCTGGCTGCTGCACTGAAGTAGAGAAAGTCGTTGGTCCCCTGGTTTCCTCTTTAGTTGGGTTTAAGGGTGCACTGATGTATAATAACCCTCCCCCGAGGTGTTCAGTCCCTTTTGACAGAAGCCTTGGGGTCTTACTGGAGTCTCCCAGGTAAAAAGGAGATGCCCATAAGTCTAAGGTGACACAGGCTCCCTAGAACCAGAGGGTGAATGTCCATCCCTCCCTGGGCTTCAATTTCCACACCTGGGGAAGGGTAGTTGAATTAACTGATGAATCTCTAAGCTTCCTTGTGGTTGTAAGTTTCCTTGGGGGACAAGTTTTCATGATCTCTTGTCATTCTTGTCATGGTCCTAGGCTTACAGGTGCTGCCTTCAGAGTCGGTCCCAGTGGAAACAGTTAGATAGTCCAGGGTGTGCAGAGACACACATGTACAGATTATGATGTTTCTTGTATGAACATGTTTATCTGATGAGCTGCGTTTGCAGACACTGAGGGCTTTGCGTTGACATGATCTATAGCGGTAGCCTTGCTTTCCCTTGAGTTCAGCTCAACTCTTTGGCACCAGTGTAAGAACTGGCAGTGGTCCTTAGGTCTGTCACACTTACCCCAGCGTTATTTTCTTCACCTTAATTTTCTATTCACTTTACCTCATTTATTTTGGCAAGTACTCAGCTCTCCAAAATTTCTTTTGAAAATATGGGTCATATTCTATATAAATAAGTAACCAATTACTAGACATGTGGAATCCTCAATAAGCAATATAGTTACATATTTAAAAATGAGACTGGACAATGCTTTCTAATGCAATACAGGCTTTCTCTAGGCAATATTCTTTAAAGAAATCTGCAGAGTTATAACAATTTTATCTTTTGCTTATTTATTTATTAGTTGTAGTTGGACACAATACCTTCTTTTATTTATTTATTTTTATGTGGTGCTAAGGATCGAACCCAGGGCCTCACGTGTGCTAGGCAAGCGCTCGACTGCTGAGCCCCAGCCCCAGGCCCTCCTTTGCTGATTTAATGGAAAGTGTACACCGTCGAGCCGCATCAGTGGGCCGTGCTGCAGGATCTCTGAATTAAAGGTGCAAAGAGGAGCTCTCCGTGGTGCTCCCCGTTTTGCAGCTCTGGACCCACGAATCCCAGGGGAGAAGCCCCGTGTTGCTGGAGTCCCCGACCTAACCCCGCTGCAGCAGGTGGCCTTGCTTCCTCTGCCACCGCTCTCTGCAGTGCTCCCCGCCGAGTCCTCTCATCCTGACCTCCCTGAGTGTGAGATGCTGCGCTTCACACTCCAGGGCAGTGCTGAGCTGCCGGTCCTCCCTTCTGAGAGACACCTGCGGACACAAAGCGGACTGGTGGCCCAACGCTCAGATTGCCGGGCTGGGCCAGGGCGTCTCAGGTCATAGGAATGGGAACGGTGTACGGAGCAGCATCGGCATCCGCAGTGATGGACTAGGGAGGCAGCCCCTCACCCGAGGGGGGGGGGTAGGCCTTTAAAAATTACCCTGTGCATTAGCTCTCACTGGGAGAACAGTACTGACAGGAAAACAGGGAATTCCTTGTCTTCCCCAAATTATTGGGAATTGCCACAAATAAGGAAATATATTTAAAAAGCATGATAAAGACTAAAAAATGAAACACATTATCAAAAGTCTTTATAACCTAATTTATTTCAAAAGAGAAAGCAAAAAGATTTAACCTTGTTTTCTTACTCTACAAATCAATGTTGTCACAGGTAGCTATAAGTGAAATTTTAAATGCAAACTCAGAGCCCAGGTACAGCATTCTTTATTTCAAATTGACACTCAATTAAATCAGACTGATGCATTTACAGAGTGAATGATCTGCTTGAAGGATATCAAGCAAACATGTTTTGTTGGAAGTATTAATTGTAACAAACTAACTCATGGTGGCAGAGATGTTTGCAAATTTGACATACGGTGGCTTCCGACTCTGATTTTGAGGACAATATTTAGAGACAGTTTCTGAGCTAGCATACTGAAGCACCTTAATTGATTTTTTCTGGGTACCATAAGAAAAATACAAAGAGAAATGCACAGGTGAGGGGGTTGAGATTGGTGTGATAAATTGTGCAGTGTAGGGAGGCATTTGGAGAAAAATGTCCCTCTGTAGGTAAGCACAGCAGCGTTGTGAAGAGACAGAGTGAAGTCACCTTGGGAAAATGCAGAGTGGGCAAGAAGAATAGAGAGAACCAAACTAAACCTAATCTAAGAGCACTAGAGAGAACCAAACTAAGCCTAATCTAAGAGCACACACTAGACCTGGCTGGGCTGGGCGTTTCATTCCGAGCTCCAGCGCCTTAGTCAGGAACAGAATCCACAGCACAGAACGGAGAGAAGAGAGCTGCTCTCATTAGGAACAAGAGCAACAGCACAGGGGTTAATTAAAGCTGCTTGAGAAAGCAGAGATCAAGCACAGACCCTGTCTGATTTTTCAACATCTCTAATCTACCAAATGTCTCTCTAATATATTATTAAATTACATAATCAGTGCCTGTTCTTTCTGTGAGACTGCGAGTTCATTGCCTGATGAGAACATGTGCTGATTTTTCTGTATGTGTGTGAGTGTGTGTGTGTGTGTGTGTGTGTGTGCACGCGCGCGCGTGTGTGTGCATATCAAGGTGAAGAAGGAGCTTTGTTTTTCCCCTGAGAGGTTCCAGCTGTAAGCTGTAGCCCATTCTCTGACCCAACTTTCTCTACTTCTTTTGAATCCATTCATTCACCCATGAAGTATTTCCAAACCCCTGTTATCCCCGGTCCTCTGCTGGTCTTTGGGGATTGGCATCTAAATACAATACACCCTTCTCCTCATGCAGCTCTGAATAGGACAAGAAGACGTGAGCACACAGGACCCAAACATCTCAGTTTTCACAGGAGCAACATCCTTTGTGGGCTTAGAGGGAAGGGTTTATGGCAGCCTCCTGGATGGGTGAGGTTTCCTTGGATTTTTCAAAGTAGCATCTTGGTGCAGTGGGAAGAGGCAGGATCTTGTGGGTCAGCCTCTGTGTTTAGATCCACTTAGGAACCATGACATTTAGGAAGGCAATCTCTGTGCGCCTCCTCCTGTCCGTCAAATGCAGACGATGGCACAGGTGTCGCAGAGCACATGACAGGCCATCTCCAGGTGCGGCAGAGTAGTGACACCAGTCGTGACGTCAGCGCATGAAGGTGGAGAGGTAGGTGATGTGGGAGAGCATTCTAAAAAGGGAACAGCATGTGCCAGCCCCGGGGCGGGCGGAGAGCAGGGTGCCCAGGACAGAGCGAGTGTGGCAGAGGCCACTCCACACTTCGTGGGTGGGTGGGGGATGCGGAGCAGATCAGGGGGCAGCAGGAGTGGGGGAGTGCACAGCACTTGCTGAGACGAGAAGCCCATGTGGGATCTGGGACGAGAGTGGCACTGTCCGGTTCGCAGGTGAGAGACGAGCGGGAGCCCAGTGTGGAGAAGCTGGCGTTGCTGTTGCTGAGACTGGGAAAGGGCCGGAGGTCGTGGAGACGGGCGGCACGGGTCCTTGTCAGTTAGCGCAGAGTGCACGGGGGTGGTGGCTGAGGTGCCAGGCCTGAGGGCGAGGGCGAGAGGAGGCAGGAGCAGGGCATCTGCCCGCAGGCGCAGCTCGGAACCCTGCAGCTGTGCAGGCCACGGCAAAGGCAGCCTGGCAGCAGGGGAGGTCCCACGGTGATGACTGGGGAGTGCCAGTGGTCCTAGGGCCACGGACCACACAATTTGGACATGGTCTAAATTAGCTGTTTACACAATGTGCAGAATTCTTCTACAGCGACGTGAAGGTTTAGAGGACACATCTCAAAAACACGGGGCATCCTTGTGCAATTGCTAGCAGAGCAATCTGGCCTTCCTGCTGCTGCTGCAAGGCTGTCTCTGATCACAGGGGCTGTCAGAAGCCTCTGAACCCCTGATACTTGTGGGGCAATGTGATGCAGCCTGTGAGCCCGCGACTTGGGTGGCTGAGGCAGGAGAGTCTCAAATTCAAGGCCAGCTAGGCAATTTAGCAAGACCCAGTCTCAAAATAAACTTTAAAAGTGAACTAGGATGTGGCTCAGTGGTAGGGCTCCCTGGGTTCAATCCCTGGGACCACAATAAAACAAAACTGAATCTGGAATTCTCTCCTGTTCTTTTTGAACCTCCACCACTTGCTTGTGAAAGGCCAATAATCACTAAATTGAGTTTTGTTGTGGTGCAGTAGGCCAGTCCTTGTCAGTGGCATGAATACAGGGCCATGTCACTAAAGGTTAGTGAGAGGTCATTAACAGTCAGCTAGGCCCACTCAGCACTGGAGAGAGGAGGACCTCAAGCAGGTGTCCCTTGCTAAATGCTGCATGCAGGCTGTCTCCAGGAGGGTCCTGTGGCATGGACTGCAAGCCACAAACCCTGGTTCCCTTCCACACCACGTCAAAACATATGTCTTAATGTGGGCCATGAATCTGGTTTCTTGATATGAAACACTTCATCAAAGAACTCACAGTTCACTCAGGACCCCTGGGATGCTCAGGTTGAAGTCAGGACTGGGTGAACGTGGAGACGGGACAGGCTGTCTGCTGACACCTTTCACCTTATTCAACCTTCTCTGATGTACTGACTCGGTTTTCAAAAGCACTAGAAATGCGTGGGCCTAAGGAATGGATCCATGATCAGTTATCAGTCGATTACTCCTCTAAGCTCCCTGGGGACTGAGAGCTGCCGAGAATCCCCGAGGGCACAGGTTTGGGAGGAAGGCCGCACGCGCGGGAGCCGCTGCGCCACGTGGTGGTTCTCACTAGGTGGATGAAACTGTGTTCCGAGGATCGGACTCTCCTGAGAGGCTTCTGTGTTTTCAAGGTTAACAGGTGAGGATGGAAATCTGGTTCTGAAAGTACTAATACAGTCACTAGACAGAAAATAGTTTGAACACGTGTGTCCATTTCTCATTTGAAAATATGGAAGTGAAAAAATCTTTTATTTCCACCAACAGGGACTATAGCTGCTAGCTGTGTATAGATTAAATGTTATTCGTAAGAGACTCATGGCGTGTCTTTGAATAAAGTTTCAGTGACTTTTATCGATGGCAGGATTATATCTTTCTTCTTGCACGTTTGTTTATGTGTTTAGGAGTCATTTTGCTCAAGAATGAGAAATGTACCCTTGCTGGAAATCTGCTACCAGCACAACTGCCACACAGCTTACATGATGTTAAACAGGAGCCAGACAAGGGAGGTGACAGGCAAGGCGAAAATTGCAGAAAATCACTCCTTTTTGGTTCAGTTACATACATCAACTTTAATGAAGAAATAAATGGGGAAATATTTGAATTCACCAGTGTTTTTTTAAACATTTATTGAAGTTCTGGTTGGAATTACAAGACATAAATTGGTGGAGGACAAATACACGTTTTATTCTGTTGTATTAGATTTTCTTTCCTGATAGGAGGGAGACATCTCTTGTTGGTAGCAGCCTATGGTGGGTGGTGTGTCTGATAGACAGTCTTCATGGATAGACGAATTCTCTTTCTCCATCAAAAGGTCTATCACCGTAACCCCTTGACGAGAAGCCAGTGCCCCCAGAGGACATTTGGAGATGTCTGGAGACATTTTTGACTGCCTCAACTAGAGGGTGTGGGCATGGGTCCAACCAGGACAACTGGCTGGCAGCCAGGTTGCTAGTAACCAACCTCCCATGCACAAGAGAGCCGGGCACAAGAGCGGTGTAGCCAAGGCATCTCTGGTGCATACTAGCCACAGATCTTGTCTTTTAAGGCAGATTACTACACGGGGTTAATATTTTAGACCTGTCTGCATTACAGTTTAAACCTAGAGTGCGGGCACATGATAACAGGGAGAGAAATATGCTCTAGCTTAATAGGGCCAGATTAAATAAAATCTTCCATCTGGCTTCCATGCTGGGCCTGCAGAAGCCTTAAAGAATATATTTATTACGGCTTGTGCGGTATCTAACAGTGGAGAGCTCCAACTGAGTATTTATTGAATTTGGCACAAGCACTAGTTTTTGTTGGATGTTTGCGTATAATTTTATTAATTCAACTTTTACCATATTCCAATATTTTTGGTTAACATGGGACTTTAAAATTAGTGGGCCATCTGCTTTAGATGTTGCACAGTGCCTGCTGCCAAAGATTTGAAAAGATGCAAAGCATGAGATGCGCATATTATCTCAGTAAAAATAAATAAAATAATTAAAATGTTGCATTTACTATTGTCCAAATGAATTTTCAAAACTCTCACTTTCAATTTTTGCTAACAAGCCTTATGAGCATTTAAATAAATCAATGCAAAGCACATTTTGAGATACAGTTTTCTGCAGAAAGATGTTTGTATTTGTGCTTTTACATATATTAATACTTTCTCATTAAGAAGACTTTGCAATTAACATGGATTTTAATAATGTGGGCTTAAGACTATTTTTAATTTGCTGGGACAGATACCAATGAAGAAATAAAGTGTGCGTGTGTTCAGTTGACCTACATGGACTGGAGAGTTCTTAGTGTCTTAAGTGTGCTGATTGGATGATTGTGATGTGCACGTGCACCATGTGTGAGCATGTTGGTCCACAGAGCTGTCTTAAGTAGAAAAGTCCAGCATTCCTGGAAAAGGCTCTCCCCAAACAGAACCCCTGTGCAATTTTAGTGGGAGACACTATTCTGAATTTATTTTTCCTTAAAAACTCATGTTTGTAATCAGAGTTGGGACTGAGTCTGACAGTGGCCTTTTGACCACATTTCATCTGTAGGTATGTCGCCTTGAGCACTAACGTGTGGTTCAGTGTTAAGACGCTGTGACTTAGTGGCAGAGTCAATCTACCAAGGACGAATTTGCCGACTATTTATCTTCTCTTTTCTGCAGGCCTGCTGTGTAAACCTGACAATGTCACAGCCACACCATTCCCAGGAGGAATGGCTCCTGCTCTCACACAGAATGAAGAGAAAGCAACAGAACTTCAGCAGCCTGGGAGGAGGCCCTCGCCCTCTCTCTGGTCCTCAGCCGGCCTTGACAGTGTGCCTCAGGGCCTTTGCATCTGCTGCTTCATTGGCCTGGATCCTGATGCTCAGATGTGCATGTGCTCACTTAGTCAGTGACTCTTTGGTCACATGTCACTTCCAGAGAGATGTCCCTGCCTAAGCCTCTTCAGTGGCACCCTCCTTCGTGCTCCACCTGCCTCACTCTTCATTGTCCTTCGCTAGGTTTATTATCTCCAACATCATGACGCCTGTACTTGCTGACTCTTGTTCTCTTCACTGCACACGTGTGAGCTCCCTGGGAGTGCGTGTCAAGTCCTGCTAGCTGTGCTCTCCCTGGAGACTTGAGTGCAGCTGGTGCCAAATAAATGCTGAATAAAAATGTATCGAATGAATTAGCAAGAAGTTTCACAAATTTTTGCACGTATAATCAGTAGAGATAATCATCTGAATACATCAACCACTTTCACAAGCCTGGCACGTTATGAGAATGTCTAATTCCAGGCCTGCTGTGACCCACTGAAATTGTCGATGTTAGAGCCCCCAACTTACAGACCAGAAAACTGAGACCAGTCAAGTGATTTACCCACCGTGAATCCTGATGGTGTCATCTGGAACTTACGATTTTCACCATGTATGCAGTACTCTTTCCTGGTGGGTGAGGTTGATTATCAAAGTAGAATTTTGCTTTTACAACGGCCGATGAATGGCCCTGTGCAAAGGCCTTGTAACTGGGACCGTGGCAAAGAGCCATGGTGTTTTGTATGTTTGAAAGCGAGGAGTTCAGCTCTCGTCACCAATGAGCTCTGTGACGAGGCCCCCTCTAGTGCATCTTGTTTCTTCCTCTCTGAACTCCACACTCCAACCTACCAAATCCGAGTCTCTGCAGGTGGGGCCTGGTGATTTGGGAGATGCTTGTTAAATGTTGGGCAAAGGAGTTGGGTGTGGTGGCGCACACCTGCAATCCCAGGGACTCAGGAGGCTGAGGCAGGAGGATCTCAAGTTCAAATCCAGCCTTGGCAACTTAGTGAAGCCCTAAGCAACTTGTTGAGACCCTGTCTCAAAATACAAAGGACTGGGGATGTGATTCAGTGGTAAAGCACCTCTGAGTTAAATCCCCAGTACAAAAAATAAAGAAAGAAAAAGAAAAAAAGAAAAGGTTAGGTATAAGAAAAATTATTGAAATCTTGTGAGTATTGCTGATAGAGGTCCAGCACGTATGTGATTTCTATTATAGTTATTGAATAAAATATGTTGCATTTTGCTTTCCAAACAATTTTGGGTGATCAGTGTCACAGATGCAAACTGTTCTCTGTGTAATGTCGTGTGTTAGCCTGCTCTTAGGAGTCTGTTAATACCAGGAACACCCACCGCTCTGTGTTTGTGCTGTCGAATACCCGCAGTTTCTCTGTCTTCCCTCAGCACAGCAGCAGTCTGTGGGAAACAAGAGTCTTTGGGAACCTCTAAGGCAGTGCCATTCCTGCAAGCAAGCTTAGCCAACTGAGGTTCATTTTGATGCTCCAACAGTGTGGTTCAGACTTAAAAGAGACTGATGCTTAAAACACACTGGAATATTTTTTACTAACATAACCAGAAATGTTCATTCAATTCCTCATTAAACATTCTTTTAAGAATTCACTGATTCACTGAAGTACATCAAATTTTCAATTGCTGCCATCCGTGCCTTCCAAGACTGGAGGACCACCATCTCCCCACTGTGCGTCTGGTTTACCCGGTTAGGTAGAGATTGCCAGGACCTCAGGTCCCATCGGCGCCAGGGTCAGAGTTTCCCATCTCCTTATCCACACAGCAGCCTTCAAGATGAGATTTACTCTTACAATAATGTTAGAAGGAGACGGGAGAAGACCTGGGGACCAGCAGCAGAATTGGAAGAACAGCTTACAACCTGCCCGGAGCAGGTCACAGGGACGCCCAGTCACACTTGGGTTATAAAGAGAACATGGAGCAGTGCGGTCAACAGACCTGCTTCTGCACAGCTCCTTGAATCCAGGCTTCCCATCGGCTCTCCTGACACAGGAGCCTTTGGCTCTTGACAGGAAAGGATTCCAGTTCGTGTGCTATCTTCATGAACTTGCACATAAAAAAGAGACTTTAAATGTAGTTTAGAGAGATAGTTAGCCATAGAGATAGAAGGATTTTTTCTTCTTTCTGTAAATTTCCACAGTTCTTGGAAATTTTCTCTTCATTAAGTGGTCAACTCTATCAATCAATTTTACTGAACTATAGTTAGAACACTATGTAGTAATCTAACCCAGGGCTACTTTTTAGAAAACAACCCCCCCCCCTCTCTCTCTCTGCCCAAAAGCATTTTTGTTAGAAAAAAATGGAACATCAGACCACGTGAGCTTATATCAGCCTACCATTACCCCAAATTGTTTTCAATGCTTTGTGGTGACTGGTAGCTGCAGACCCAGTTGAGGCTAGCCAGGAGAGAGGGATGGGGTTTCTGAACTTAGCCAACTCTGACTCTCAGATGTCAGCACACCTTGCAGAATCACCTGAGGGAAGAAAGACGATGCCATCCAGGGGTTTCTGGATTTCTTTGGTTGCACCTAAATTAGAGAGCAGGGTGATGGGTGGTTCTGAATGCAGAGCGGCCATCGCTGGTGGGGCACTTTCAGGAGGTCCGCGAGGCCAAGCGGCCTCCTTGGTGACTAAGATGGAATTGAGCAGCGTTGCTCTGCAGCCACAGGCCCGGTGGCACAAAGCACTGGGGTGTGCCTGCTAGAATCACGCGTGACCCCCCCCTGCAGTGCTGTTCACCGTACTCATCACCACACACACCCGACCTGGAAAGCGAAGGAAAGACAAGCCCATCACATTGAAGGAAATCCCCCAAGAAGCCGTCAACACCGTCACTCTGTTACATTGAACTGGCCTGTCCACTGTAACGACTCTGAGGACACAGGAAGGGCCGTGGATCATCCTGCCCACAGTGGTTACAACAGCTCTCTTCCAGAAGGTGGCTCTTGAGATGGAATTCCACAGGAAGCTACCACTCTTTTTCAGGACATTCAATTTTAATTGGAAAGAATGAAAGACAAATGGTAGATCTTCAAAGGTGAATATTTGAGGAACATTGTCTTGAAAATGGATGTGAAAGTCTTCCACATCAAGGGATAAGACAGAATATTGGTTGTTCGTGGGCATCAGAGCTTTCGGCCCACAGAAGACGTTTGGATAACTTGTATCAATGAGGTCATAAAGAAGGGTGAAATTATGGCATTTGCCAGTAAATGGTTGGAGTTGGAGAATATCATGCTAAGTGAAATAAGCCGATCCTATAAAACCAAAAGCCAAATGTTTTCTCTAACATGTGGATGCTAATTCACAATAAGGTGGGGGGGGCACAAGGGAAAAAATAGCATTATCTTAGATTAGGTAGAGGGAAGAGAATAGAGGGAGGAAGGGAGGTGGTGATGGGAAAGATAGTGGAATGAGACAGACATTATTACTGTATGTATATATGTGACTGCATGACCAATGTGATTGCACAACATTTACAGTCAGAAAAATGAGAAATTATATCCCATTTATGTATGATATATCATAGTGCATAAATGCATTGTACTGTCATGTATCACTGATTAAAACAAATTTAAAAATTAAAAAAAAGAATAGTTTGAAGACTTTCAAAATGCAATGTGCAGAGTTCATTCACACAGTTTCAGATTCCACATGGCAACCAGACCTGTAAAATGGTAATTTGCTGAGTTTTGATATGAACTGAATAGAATATCCACAGTTATTTGGAAGGCTATTAAGACACCCCTCCCTTTTCCAGTACATATTAACATGAGTCCAGATTTTCTTTATATGTGTAAGACAGAAAGACTAATGGAGAGGGGGATATGAAATCCAACTGCCATCAATTAACCCAGACGACTGTGGCGATTTGCAGGACCAGAACAATATATTTAGAATATATGTAACAATATATTCTGACACATTTGGAAACTGGTGATTATTTTAGAAATATGTGTCCTTTCACTAAAGCAACACAAATGTATGTCTCTTGAATTCCCCTGGTGTTTCGAAATAAACTGCCGTCTTACTATTCCTGTGACACAAAATTGCTGTTAGGGGCTCAGCCACCCAGTAGGAAGAGACACAGAGTCAGAGACAGAGAGGAGCCACGGGTATTATTTCACCTATCAGAAGGAGTTGTTTTGCTTTTTGTATTTTGTTGAGAATTTTTTCACACCCTTGACAAAATCAGACAGATGTTAAAGAATCACTTCTTTATGATCAAAACCACTGAAGCCGTTTGCCTGGGGTTGGCATTGTGCTTGTTAGCAAATTCAACATGTTTGCATTTTCCATCCACAGTAACCATAGGAAGCCTGAAGCTGATTAAAAAAAAAAAAAAAAAAAAAAAAAAAAAAAAAAAAAAAAAAAATTAGTGGCTCCAGCCTAAATGTCTGTTGACAGATAAATGGATAAAAAGAATTTCTCTCTCTCTCTCTCTCTCTCTCTCTCTCTCTCTCACACACACACACACACACACGCATACACACACACACACTCAGAAAATATTAAAAAAGAAACAAATCCTGGCATTTGTAACACAGAGGAACCTGGTAAACCTGCTCAGTGAAGTAAGCCAGACTGAAAAGACGGATGTGGCATGACCTCACGCCCTGTGCGATCCAATAGTCAAACTTATAAAAGCACAGAGTAGGCAGTGGTTACCAGGAGCGGGCTGGAGGGTGCTGGAAAAGCAAGCAGCTCACTGCAAGTGCGCAGTTTCAGTTTGTCAAGATGAGTCGGCTCTGGGGTCTCATGTCCATGACGTGACCCCTGTGACCCAAGTATGTGCTGCATACTTGACGTTTGCTGAGAGTCTGGACCTGACGTGTCTCCGTCACAAGAAAGAGCACATGAACTGTGCGAGGTGGCCGGACTTGGTAAGCGCTTCTCAGTGGGTGTGTGTATCAAAACACGAAAGTCGTGCACCTTACGGCCACACAGTTTTATCTGTCAATTGACGCCAGTAGAGCTGGGAAAAAGAATGCTGACCTGGGTGATGCTGACCACAGCTGGGCCTCCGGTACCGAGGACTTGGTTCTGACATCTGCCGCCCTCTGCGTTTGTTGGGAGTGTTTGACGGGGAGTTCTGTTTCACCTTCCGATTAGCCTGAAGGTCATGTCCAAGGCACAGAAAAGCCATCCTTCAAACGTCAAATATTTATGTCTTAGTGACATGCAAATGGATAGGCAGCTGAAGCTGTCAGCCCAGAGTTCACTGAGCAGGCATTTTGACAATGTTCATCATCTTGCAGAGAAGGGGGGTCTTCGGATCATTGGACGCTGCTCCAGGGACACTACATGACACCAAGATGTCATGTGTTGAATGACTTGTGGCACCTAGGTGGCTTCCTCAAAAAGGCAAGATAAACAACTTCTGTGTTGTCCTTGTCCCCACGCTGCTTGTTAATAGAACAGCCCTAAATTACTGTGGCCATGATTCCCATTTTTTTCCCCCTGGACAGGTCACATAGCACAGTGGTCGGGGTGGGTGTTTTGTTAACGGGCAGAACTGGATCCTAATCCTGACTCCCATTACTAACCAGGACCGTAACTGGATTCTTTAGGCTTCAGTGGCTTCAGTTAAAAACAGAAAAACACACCTCTCCTTGGGATCATCAAGTTTACACCCCTCCAGCAACATTGGAATCTGTCATTAAATGGTGGGTTTGTCACCCATAGACCTAGAGAATTTCTATTCCCTCTCTCTTGAATCTCTCCATCTTCACGCTGATAACAGGCTATAATCTAGACGAGCTGAATTCCTCTTGGGTACACCAGATAGACTGGGTGAACACATGGCCTCGTCAGGTGTGGGGCAAACAGGTACCACATCTGCTCTGACGTGCGGCAGGGGGGACGTGGGGAGATGAGGAATGGGGCCTCCAACAAGAGAACCTTGGCTCTTGAGTCAGGGGTCCCAGGTCCCTAAGCCTGGGCCGTCATGGAGGGTCAGGTGCTGTGACTGAGTGATGAGGGGCGTGCAGGGATTGCAGGGCCGGGGTCAGGCTCTCCACTCTCTCTGGCCCAGGGCCGACCACATGGAGTGCTCTGTTGCAGTGAGGAGCCCGGGGCTGCTTCCAGCCATCAGACAGGGCGTGAAGAGGGTGCGTGTTGGTCACAGGCCGTAGCAACAGCAGTGCTTGCCAATGACATGTCAGGGTGCCCTGAGATGGTGACTAAGGACACCCTGGGTTCCTGGGGGACAGGGCAGTCCAGAGACACCACCACATGGCATGAGGCCAGTGAATCATACGATGACGCCTTTGTGCACTAAGCCACTGGAGAGGGCGACGGTCTAAATCAGCCTGACTGGGGCCTTGCAGGGATGGGGGGCAGAGGAGTGGTCAGTGGCCCTCCACGCTGGGCTGCTGGGGAGTTGAGGAGGAGGACCATGTTTCTGCTTTAGGTGGACGAAAGAAAAATCTTTCCAGGAAATAAGTAAACACCACTTGAAAATTTATAAAATGATTCAAATCAATGGAAAAGAGTGCGTGGGTCCTTTAATGACTTGAGTGGGTGTTTCAGCGGGAGAGATGCGTGAAGCAGGAGAGGGGACCAGGGTCAGGCAGCCTGGCCGGAGTCCTGGCTTGGCAATTCACACTCAAGAACTTGGTGGGCTTCCGACCTTCTCAGCTGGAGATTCTCCTTCATGTGAGATCAACACCTTCCGAAGCTGGGCTGATGCTGAAGATTCAAGTAAGAACTGTGTGCAAATACTTGGTGGCGGATAAGCCACAGTGAGAGACATCGTACAATCATGATTCCTGGCCCCCCCTCCATCCGCAGAAGGAAAGCTGGGGACCCCGAGGAGCTCTTCCTCATGATCCCCTGCTTTTCTAAAACAAAGCTTGGTTATTCAGGAGACGTTGTCTGACATCAGCACGGGTGCGGCGGTCTTGGCATCAGCACGGGTGTGGTGATCTTGGCATCTGAAACTAAGTGCTTCCTTCCACCTGCAAATGACTTTGACCAAGAAGTTTGTCTCTTTCTACAGAATGTCCACCTACCCCTCTCTGAAGCTGCCAGTCTTGCTGATCTGTGCACAGCAGATGGCCATGGAAACCTGGGCTCCTCGGCCCTCGGGTCCATGCGCTGCTCCTCCCGCACTCCATGTCATCTGAAAGCCTAAATGCACACCCAGAGGCCACCAGACTCTCTCTCTCTCTCTCTGCTGCTTTGTCCCTTCCTGGCTTTGGGTGAGCAGCTCTGTGGTCATACCAGGCAACAGAGAGCAGAGGAGGACAAGCCTGGCCACACCCTGTGGGCATCTTGGGGGACGGTGTCCACTGATTTAGGAGCCTGGCTGCCGGGGGTCGACCTCTGAGCGTCTCACTTCTCAGGTGTGGCTTCTGCCACTCAGCAGCTGAGCAGAGAGGAGAGAGAGGCTGTCGGGTTCCCAGGGCAGAGCGTGACTGAGGTCTCCAGGAGGTAGACAGGACTTGAGTCCTTTCCTCTGGGGAATGTGGGAATGCTGGTCTAGCATGTCTGGTGGCGTGGGCCACCTTGAGGGCCACCAGAGGAAGGAGGGGAACTTGCTGGCAGAAGAGCACACACCAGGTGAAACCAGGGAGTCCACTTCAGCACTGGCCAGGAGGGAAGACCAGGCGCCCGACTCTGAGTGACTGACCAGCTTAGTACCACAGCATCAGGTGTGCGACGACGGGCAGGAAGACACCGTGGTGCTGCCAGCATCCGAGGGGGCAGGGAATGAGGCAAGGGCTGGCACTCTGCTGGGGACGACTTTAGTGATGATAATCAAGGACAACTGTTTACCTGATGCAAAAAACGTATTGCGTGAAATGTACTGGCCGTACTCAGAATTCCACGGGTGGAACTCTCATTTCCTATATTCTGCGGGCAGCAGTTAGGGCTTTGGAGGGGGAGGAGGACAAGGGCAGTAACTTAGGTGGCCCGTGCCACGCAGCCTGTCGAGGAGGGGTGGCACTGCCTACGTGCAGGTGGAGTCGCACGACTTGACCCGATTCACTCTCAGAATGCCTGCCTGGGACCCCTTGGTGGCACCTGTGCAGAGCAAGAATGACCTTCCAGATTTTTAGGCACTTACTCTGGCTTTGATTACCAACAAAAATAGCAACAATAATGATGATAATGATTGAACTTTGATTGATGGGGTGTGTCATTGTCATAGGGTTATGAAAGTCACACTTGCACGTTGATGACATCACAGGTGGTGAGATTGTATCCATTACTAGATAAAGGATGGAGGAGAGGAAGGGGTTAGGAAGCCGGCGAGGAAGAGATTCAGATTCCTGCAGAAGGATTGGGAGGATAAAAATAGCACAGTATTTGTGGAGTGAATGAGGGAAGGAGATGAATCTGAGAGAGAAAATGACATAATTTTTGTAGAACAGGAGCCTTGGGACCCACACAGGAGGTTTTTACTCGAACTGAGCTAGAAATCAGGGTCCCGGGAGAATTTCTGGAGGCAGCAGGGCAGGGTGACGGAGGTGACACAGGCTCCCGCCTTCTTAGGCTGCAGAGGTGACCGCGGTGTGTTTTGTGTGAGCACCGGGGAACAAAGACAACCAGCCCGTGGATCAGCACCCAAGCTGGGCGAACACACATGAAATGTCTGAGTTTTTTTTTTTTTTTTTTTTTGGAGTAGCTGTAGTTAACGACTCTTCTGATTTAATATGAGCTGTTAAAAAGAATCACTGCATTTCAACCAAATTATCATACCACTAAAAATGTTCGTCAGCCTGTCAGGGCTCTGCCTGCAATTTGAACCCTCCGATGATTTAACTTTCATGCAGTATTAGATCTTTTTATCATAAAAGTGAAAATAAATAACTCGAATGCAAGCAGAACATTCTTTCAGTTCCCTTCAGGGAGCTGTTTGGAGGGTTCAGGGCCCCTGTGCCCCTCGACTCAGTGTGAACAGCCCAGCATGAGAACATTGGCTGAGAAAGCCAAGCATTTTGCACTAGCAGATGGAGTGTGTGGCCATTTTTGAAGAGGAACAAATGTATGAATTTAATTAGAAAGGGATTTGACAGCTCCTTTGCTTTGGTTGCATAATTTTGGAGACAATTGGGGAGAAGTGCATGTTTTCTTCTTACAAAGATACTGTTGCAGCATTTTCTCATTTTTTCTCCTGGTTTTCTACATGCCTTCCTCAGCTTAGGAGCTCATAAACAATATTTATGCAACTTTTTCTTTCCAGATTCGTGGTAAAGACTGGCTATTCCTGTAACTCTTTTAACAGGAGACCCACTTGGCATGTTGCACTTAATTTATGGCCAGCTGAGTGCTAACAGCAGCCTGCCTTGGAGACCACGTGCTCACACCTCCTTGAGCAGTTTATCAAGGACGTTGTGGAGCCAGGAAAATGCAATCTTTTCAGAGGGCAGGTCCCGGTGCACGGCATTATTTTTACAGGGAATATTTTAGAGACACAATCTTTGGCCTTGCAATGTGTTAAAGGAAGAACTAAGGACAAAGAAACGTCCTTAATCTCATTCCAGTTCTTGAACTATCAGGGGAGTTTCTGCCAAGGGTCAGTGGGACAGAGCGTTTCTTCCAGAGGCTTTGATGTGCGGCAGCCTCTCCTGATGCGCATCGTTGGTAGAGAAACCCAGGCACAGGGTGACCTCAAGCAGAGTGCTCCCGACTCTCAACTGTTTCCTGGAGACGACAGCAGCCCTCTCCCCCACCCCGAGGTTGATCAGGCTCAGTCACAAATGCAGGACGTGGGAGGGGTCCAGCTGGAAGGTGGCCACACCTGCTGATGCCCCAGACTCCAGCAGGCCGGAAGCCCCGTGCCGGGCAGCTGCGGGGTGTTGGCGGGCGAGGGCAGGGCGCTCCCGGCAGGGGCTCAGCTCTGTGCAAGCACTCGAACTCATGGGGGGTCCCGCACTTCCAGGGCTGGGGCTCCCCAAGGGCCCCCGGAGCAGCTGTTCCTAAGACACCAGCACGGCACTGTACCCGGCGGGTTCTGCTGCTCTGCCACCAGCGGGGCTTTCTTCATCTGTGGGGACCTGGCGCTCCCTGGGACTGAAGTGGCCCACAGAGGCAAGAGGGTGTGGAAGCGGGCAGCGCTCCCTGGGCTCCTTCCTTCTCCCTGTCAAGGAAAACCGGAGGTGCCAGGGAGACCCGCCCTGAGGGACCCTGAAGGAGAGACAATCTGTGTCAAGTGGTCACCGGGTGCCAGGCCCTCAGACATGCGGCAGAGGGCACGGCCTGGGTGACTCCTGAGCTGAGTGGCGGGAGAGAGTTGGTGATGGCAGCTTTTCAAACAAGACCTGACAGGGTAAAAGGAGCTGGCCAGGAGGACACTCCAGACCTCAGGCCCTGCCTCTGCGGGGCCCTCAAGACAGAAAGGGAGTCCATTTCCCAAGACCTGAAGGGCGGAACGTTTGGGGGCTCCCTGGGAGGCTGGAACAGGAGCCCCAGGGATTCAGGGGCTGGTTGCTGCCTCGATCGTGGAGGGGCTTCTGTGTGGAAGACGTCCTGGAGGCCGACTGAATTCTGTTGAGCAGAAGAGGGACACGGTCCACTCTGAATCTGAGCAGAGCTCTTGGGCCGCTCAAGTGGACCTGGAGTGGCATCTGAAGGACTCGAGGAGCTCCTGCTGTGCTGGGAGGAGACAAAGCTGGGGTTAGGTGAGGCAGTGACCGGGAGAGGACCTGGGGGCTCCAGGAGGCTCCGCAGCAGCAAGGCCCCCGGTGTGTGGAGTGGAGGACACAGCTCAGCGAGGACCCCAAGAGTTCACACATCAGTAACAACTGGCGGCAGGCGGAGACAGGTGCACCTCCACAGGGTCACGTGCAGGGTGTGAGCAGGGCAGAGCTTGGGCCTCTCAGTTCTGAACCTCCATGGAGCCTCTTAGTGGACGGGCCGTGTCCAGCCAGGTGTGAACTCCACAGGGGGTCTGTGCCAATATGAAATGTGCCTTTAGGTATTTTCTTTACCTGGGAAGTATTTTAGCCATCTGAACTAAAAGAATAAAATGAAAAAAGTTAGAATACACCTCTGAAGAAGAAGACTCCAAGTCTGCTATTCTAGATGTCTCCAGAAAAAACCGGAAGAGGAAAAAATTTTAAAAAGGACAGTGAGAGAAAACCAAGAGAGCACGTGGTCTAGAGACCCAGACCTCCGGCGAGAGCATCAGTGCAGGCTCCAAAGTCCCGCAGGAGCCAGCAACAGGACGCGGTGGCCTGGACTGAAGTGTCTGCCCTGAATTTGCCCACCTGCCACTGTCCAGTGGCTGTCTCCGTCTCTTTCTTGACCTTGTTGGCGTTCTTTCTCTTTTCCTTTCATGGCTTTATTGAGGTAAACCTGAAGTGCAATAAAATGCACATATTTGATGTATGCAATTAGATCAGTTTTGACATGTGCATAATAAATATAATAAATATAATCAATAAAAGGATTTTCCATTGCTTTTTTAAATTTGAAATTATGCAGACTGTTTGTTGCATGATTTATTGTATTAGAAACCAATCACCTTAAGATATGTAGAACCCCCACCCCCACATGTCAATTATTTCAAAATTAAATGTCACACTGATAAATATCTCAGAGGTCAAGAAAAATAAGTAAAAAGTATTTTGAACTAAATGAAAATAAAATCTTAGAATATCAGGATCTCCAGGATGAAACAGTACTCAGATGAACATTATAACTTAAAGTACTTGAGTCAAAAAGAAGATAGAATAACAATCAAGTTATTTTCAAATTGTGTAATAGAAAGGAAAAAAAAATAAGAATAGGAGCAGAAATATATGAAATTGATAAGAAATAATACAGGTAAAATTTGTTAAAAAGTAAACAAGTTTAATCAAGGAAAAAAATGAGAACACAAAAATCAATATCAATGGAAAGGGAGCTATCAAACTAACCCTATTGATGCTAAAAATATATTAAGGTAATATTACAATTGTATGCCAACATGTGTGATAACTTATGTACCATGGTCTATATTAGAGAAGGATCCGTGCACTGCTGAGAAGAAAGTGTATTCAGCCATTGATGGATGAAATATTCTATATATGTCTGTTAAGTCTAAATTATTTAATTGTATTTTTTACTTCTATAGCCTCTTTATTTAGTTTTTGTTTGGAGGACCCATCCAGTGGTGACAGAGTTATGTTAAAGTTACCCTGTATTATTGTGTTGTGGTCTACTGGATTCTTGAATTTGAAAGATTTTTTTTTTTTGGATGTACATAGATGATCCATTTTGGGGGGCATAGATATTCATGATGGTTATGTCTTGTTGATGCATGATTCCCTTAAGCAGTATAAAATGTCCTTCCTGGTCCTTCCTAATTAACTTTGGCTTACAGTCCACTTTATCTCATGTGAGGATAGAAACCCTGACTGTTTATGAGATCCAAGCAAATTATATGTTTTTTCCCATCCTTTCACCTTCAGTCTGTGGATGACTTTGCCTGTGAACTGAGTCTCTTGGAGACAGCATATTGTTTGGTCTTTTTTTTTTTTTTTTTTTTTTTTTTTTTTTTTTTTTTTGTGGTGCTGGGGATTGAACCCAGGGCCTTGTGCATGCGAGGCAAGCACTCTACCAACTGAGCTATATCCCCAGCCCAGGTCTTATTTTTTAATCCAATCTGCCATTCTGTGTTTTTTGACTGATGAGTTTAGGCCATTAATATTTAAGGTTATTATTGGGATATGATTTGTATTCCTGGTCATTTGGGCTTATTTCTAATTTTTAACTTGAATTAGTTTCTCCTTTGATTGACTACTAATTTAGTGAAGCTCCTCCTTTTGCTGGTTTTCACTTTTTGTTTTATTTTTTCTTCATGGACTACTTTGTTGAGAAAGTTCTGTAGTGTAGGCTTTCTGGTTGTGAATTTATTTAAGTTTTGTGTATCGTGGAATGTTTTTATTTCATCTTCAAATCTGAAGCTTCGTTTTGCTAAATACAGACTTCTTGGGTGGCATCCATTTTCTTTCAGAGATTGATATTTATTATCCCAAGTTCTCCTAGCTTTGAGGGTCTGGGTTAAAAAATCAGCTGAGTTCCAGATTGGTTTCACTCTAAGTGTAACCTGATGGTTTTTCTCTGGTAGCCTTTAAAATTCTTTCCTTATTCTATGTTAGGCATTTTCATAATAATGTGACTTGGTGTGGGTCTGTTGTAATTTTGTACATTTGGGGTCCTGTAAATCTCTTGTATTTGATTTTCCATTACATTCTTTAGGTTTGGGAATTTTTCTAATATTATTTTATTGAAAAGATTGTGTGTTCCTTTGTTTGTATCTCCACACCTTCATCAGTCCCTATAAATCTTAAATTTGGTCTTTTCATGTTATCTGATAGTTCTTAGAAGTTCTATTCATGGTTTCTTAACATCTCTCTATGGTCAATTCTATTTTTAATATTTTATATTTTTTCTTCATTCCCTAAGATTCTGTCTTCCATGTGTTCTCGTCTATCGGTGATGCTTTCTATTGAATTTTTTAATTTGGTTTACTGTTTCCTTCATTTCAAAGATTTCTACTTGATTTTTTTCAGAATCTTTGCCTCTTTATTGAAGTCATATTTCACTTCCTGTATTTTCTCTCTGATTTTATTTCTTATTATAAACATCTTTTTACTTCAGAGATCAGTTTAACTATGTACATTCTAAACTCCTTCTCTGACATTTCTTCCAATGTGGTGTCAATGGATTCTGTTATTGGAGCATCTTGGTTTGTTTGGGGCAATTTCTTTCTCTAAGCTAAGCTCTACTTGGGGCAATTTATTCCATTGCTTTTTCATGTTGTTTTTTTAAACTGTGTCTACCCATCTAACAGTATGGATTTGAGGCAGTAGAGTTTCTAAAGACCTGCGGTACTTACAATGTCCCTGAAGGTTTCCAGTAGGGGAAGACAAATAATAACAACTACCAATGCAAACAATATACAGCATTAAACCAAATAGTTCCTACTATTTGGAACTACAATAAAATAGTTCCTAAAATGAAAAGAGAAAGTTTGCAAAAGGGTTGATAATTTCAAATGGTGGATAGAGACAGAACATAAGTGATATAGGATGTGATGATTATGAGGGAGAAGAAAAGAAGATAGGAGTAAAATATTAAAGGAAGAGTGAAAGACAACAATAGAGATTGGCTGTAAGAAGGAAAGAGAAAAATCAGGGTAGAAGAAAAACTACATATATAAGTAAAAATTTGTAAAAATCAAAAAATAAAAGAATGTAAAGAAAAACTAAAACATACTAATCAAACATTTCTAGTTCACAAAAAACTAATACATGAAAAATAACTGGCTTCAATAATGCTAGAAATAAGGAAAAAAACAAATATTAATATGTATAAATGTCCATGTACCATTAAAGTCACAATTAAACATGAAAAATAATTTTAAAAAAAGATCTTGATTAAAAATTAAAGAATTTTTCCCCTTGGAGTTCATAAGAGTCTTCTCGGCATTTTTAGGTGAGGTCCTCGGGTGGGCACGTGGTGCTCGGCCCTGGCCTGCTGGAGGGGAGGGCAGCGCAGGCGGAACTCCTGGACTGCTGGAGGGGAGGTCAGCGCAGGCGGAGCTCCTGGAGGCAGGGTGTGGGCTTAGGTGGGCCCCAGGCCCTTCACTGAATGCCAGCTGGTCTGGAGGTTTTAAGTCAGTGCACCTCCAGTGCCCGGTACTCGCTGGCCCATACTGGGTGCCTGTACCCAGGGACCTCCTCTGGGCTCCACTCATGTGGCAGGAGAGCCAATTCTTAGTCCCCTAGGTCCCCTTTGGACCCCACATTTCCTGGCCTTGGGTTTAGTCTCCCATCAATCTCTCCCGGCCCTGCCCTGCTCAGTTCCTGGCCATATGCATCTCTCCCAGCAGGTCTTGCAAGTGGCCAGATTGGAGGGGGAGGGGGAGAGCCCCGTGGGGTTCCATGGCCAGTAGGCCCCTGTGTGAACCTCTCTCAACGTTTTGTTTTTCTTCTGGTCACTCGAGCACACCCTATGTGGTGCAGGGTCTGTTTTCTCCTGGTCACTCGAGCACACCCTATGTGGTGCAGGGTCTGTTACTGGGCCTGTATTTTGGGCCAAACTTGGGTTTGACAGGAACCAGCTTCCTAATCTGCCGAACCTCGCACAGCAGCTGCAAAATAGTTCCCTCCCTTGTCCTCCGCATGCTGCCTGGAGAGATGGCGGCTCCCCCCCCCCCCAGCATGGATATTGTGCAGCACGGCCTTCAGGCTTGCCGGGCATTGCCCTGATCTCTAAATGCTCCGGACCCAGACATGCCTCAGTCTTCCCAAAAATGCAGGTTCCTTCAATTCTCTTGTCCCTCCCTATGCTCACGATGGACGGCTCTGGCTGGTGCTTCTGGCCTGGCTGTGGCGGTGACTGTGCCGTGCCGCTGGGGATTTCTTCCTTATATCATGACATCCAACCTCCGGAGTCCCCAGTCTGCTTTGAATGTCCAACTTCCAATTCCAGCAAAGTCCTCTGCTGTCTTTGGTTCTCCCCGCTTGCTTGCTGGGAGGCACCTGTCTGCTTTCTTGGCCTCACTCACGGAGAAGCCAGGAGCGCGAGCTCCTCCGCTCCTGCATCTGGAGAACGCGGGCATTCCTGGGTCCAAGGCTGTTTGTTAACACCGGCCGGAGTGGAGCCAAAGGCCAAGGGAAATAAGGAAGAAATAAAGGAGTAGAAGGCCACTGGAGAAGCACGCCGACAGCGGGGGTGAGTGTCAGGGAATGCGGGTGAAGGGGAAGCGAGGACCAGTCCCTGCTGCCGCACCGCGTGCACAGAGAGTGGCTTGGGGGACTCTGGCGCCTGCGCCCTGCAGCCCAGGAGCAGGAGCCTGCGGGAGGCTGAGGGTGTGGAGGAGCGAGAGGGAGTCCAGAATGCAGAGGGGTAGCTCCAGCTCTCCTGGACAGGTGGACTCTGACCAGAGGAAGAGAGAAACGCGGCCGGGTGCCTGGGCAGGGCTGAGACATCAAGGGCAAAGGTTTCCAAAACTGCCACCACCACGGCCCTGTCACTTCCCCTCCCTGGGTCCGATGCTCTGAAATACTTTGCATGCAGCTCTTATTTAGTTCATTCATGACCTGATTTTAAGAGGCCACAGATCAGCGATCTGCACCCAGGAACACATTAATGATGAAATGATGCATGCTTATGCCTGGGACAGTCCTCGGTGACCACTGGCCATGTGTCAGTTACCCAGAGGGTGTTTGGCAACTCGGGAGGAGCTGGATGACAGGAGGAACTTGGAAGGAGAAGGAAAGGCTGCAGGCGCCCTGACGGCTGCCACCTCACCTGGGGCACAGCTGGACGGACGCCGCTCTTCCCAGGGCTCCGGTGGGTGAGCTGCTGTGCACAGCCAGCCACCCAGGAGAGCCGCTTCCTCACAGGGTGAGCTCACTCTGGGAGGGGAGCCGGAGTTCAATGACTGGTCAATGTCAGCGACATGATTTTTAAGTCCTCTTCACCCAGCTTTATCCTGATCCTTGCCAATTTGATGAAGGGCATTACTTTGGAAAGGTGGCTTAGAAACATGTCACTGTGCAAGAAAAAGAGGCACGATGCCATAATCAACAGAAGCACGTGCTCTGATGATGCGATTGTGTTGGTGAATATCGTGTCACATTTCAGCAATGGACCTTGGGCTCACGACGGGCTCTCTGTGCCACTGTCTTCCAGTGTGCAGGTTGGTGGGGTAGGGCACTGGGTGTTCAGTAGGATTGCCTTGAAGCATGTGCTTAACATTTGATTCAAGAAAGTTGAGCAGCAGGCATGAAAAAGTCAGTTAGGCATTGACTGACGTGTAATGTAAGATATGAGTGAGATGGAAAATACGACAATTTGCAGACCACTGCAGCTAACTGCTGGGATGACCTGAGTAGAGTAAATGCATCGCACTTACCGACACCTTCAGACGAAGGTGCTGTTGAATGATCTGCGTGACTTTGAGGGTACAGAGTAGAAGTTTGATAACTTCATTAAAACATGTTACTGTGTTTGCTGTGGGGACCATGCTTGGTTGTGATATCTCATTTATAGAATTCCATCGCCTTAAAAACCAGAGCTTGTGTGTCTTGTGGTCACCCTCAGATGATAGGGGCACTCCTCACCCAAAACTGGTTCAGACCTCAGGACTGGTCCCACCCTCAGTGAGAAGGTAGGGAGAACCCCGCCCCCCATTCTCCAGCCTGCCTGAGGAGCAGGCAGGCTGCAGCCTCATCGGAAGGGGCTGGTAGAAGAAAACCTGTTTTACCTGTTTTTTTTTTTTTTTTTCCCCTCAGTGTGCTTGTGGAATGGGGTGAAGGTTTCTTTGCAGGGGCCAAGGAAGGACCTTACCTTCCAAAAGAAATCTTCCTGCTGTGTGGGGATCAGTGATCACCTCTGACTCCTTAGAATTCCCGAGGTGACTAATGATTCCTTGGGTTAGTTAAGGGGGGTGGGCAGCAGGAGGCCCCTGTACCACGTTGCTCTTGCCGTGTTCCCTGACCGGCAGGTGTTATTTCGTACTGGGCCGAGATCTCCTCTGTCCTACACGGGGCACCACAGAGGCACAGAAGAGCAGCGTGTCCCCCCCCCCCCCCCACGCGGTTCCATGGTTTTAATTGCTCCGGACCCATGTGAGACCTCCAAACGCTTTCAATGATCAATGAACCATGAAGTTCAGATTTTGCTTCACACCCCTCGTGAACACATCTATCTCTAATTTCCACACGATTAAGACAAAACTGTCTTTTTTTTAGTGAGGAGCTGATTTATTTCCTAGAGACAAGTATGTGGAAGCTATGAAGCACGTCAAGTTCTCCAAGGGGAAGTCCAAGCTCCCCTGCTGTGGGCGAGGAAGGAGCTAGTACCTGCAGTTGAAGCCCCAGGACACTGAGAAATGTGGGAATCTACCTGGGTTCCGATTCGGGTCCCCCCCACACCAGGTCCAGTCACACGACTTCACAAGTGTTCACAAGCCCTCTAATAACTGGAGAGGCTCAAAAATCTTCCCTCCATAGGAAACAACCCATCAATGCTAAGACGGCATTGTCCTGCTTTGAGGCAGAAATTTGAGAGCATTTCTCCGGAGACTGGTGCAGAAGAACCACAAAGAAAAGCATGATAAAACCCTCTGATCCAAGCCAAAGGCTTTTTGCCTAAATCCTATGTTTTGTACTTTTGTCCAGCATGATCCACAGTAAGGGTACAACTACCACTGTTGGGTGCCAGGAGGGAAATGCTACCAGGAGAGGCGGTTCCTTCCCACTCTGTCTGCACAGGGTTGCTGCCTGGCTGCCTGGCACGTTCCTGGTAGCAGAAGGACCCTGTGGCCCATGACCAAGGCTCTTGAGAGTTGCTGGTGTCGTCCACAAAGCTGTGTGAGCGATGCACCTAACTAGTTGGTAGCGCATTTAACATGGAAAAGGAAGCCGGAAAACTGCTTGTCCTTATCTAGATGTGCTATAACATGCCTTTCTTGGTATTTCTTAATCAAATTATGGTTTAGTTTAAAAAGGTAAGACTCAGACATATAATCCATTTGAACCAAAGATCCCTAAACAATCACGTGGGTGACAGTGTTTCTGAGTCGTGTAGACTGCCAAGTACTCTAGTGTTGGAAATTCAGACGTGCCCGGTATGGCGGCGCATGCCTGTGATTCCACAGGATCGGGAGGCTGAGGCAGGAGGATCACAAGTCCAGAGCCAGCCTCAGCAATGGTGAGGCGCTAAGCAACTGAGTGAGACCCTGTCTCTAAATAAAACACCAAATAGGGCTGGGGATGTGGCTCAGTGTCCGAGTGCCCCTGAGTTCAATCCCCAGTACCCGCACCCCCCAAAAGGAAAATTCAGACATGAGTGCTGTCTCAGAGAAGCATCTTCTGATGAGCAGTTTTAACACCCCAGGGAAAGAATCCAAGAAACCCTGCCAGCCGTGGGTGTGCAACGTGAGACACATGCCCACGGTCAGCTTGCCAGAGCTCACTAGCATGTGGCCACCTGCCCGGCCTGTGGGGCGGCTGCCGCAGAGGGAGCTAGCTGTGCAGGACCTGCCTTCCTCTTACTCTGGAGACGGGCAGGGCGGGCAGGGAGAAGCCGTGATCTCTTGCACACTTGTTTGCTAGGCGTGCTCACGGATGCACTGAGCAAGTTCTGCTATATTCCCTTGAAAAAGTGGGCTTGCTGCTGGTTTGCCCTGTATTTGTTCAGAGGCCAATTAACGGACCCAATCTACCCTGAGGACGCATCTCAGGTTTTGCCTCCTGTATGTGGGGATTTTGTTTATTTATTTATTCATTAATTTATTAACTTCTAACTGCCTTTGCCCCTGAGGAGCTCATTAAAATGAGAAATAGGCACAGCGCACCCACGGCGTGGTTTGGCTGGGCAGTTTTTCTGCATCCTCAGTGCTGCCTAAATTCTTCAGCATGCCTTTGCGGTCCTAGAGGGTCCTGGGAGCGCTGGGCAGTGATAGAACTATAAAACCACTGCCCCCGTGGGGGTCACTGAGAAGGCCGATTGCTCTCGTGGTCCTTCCTTTTACCTTGAAGGCTGGGCTGGCCTGCAGAAGGGCGGACCCTGGCGGTGCTGGAGGGCGGGCAGTTAAAGACGCATGACTCTGGAGTCCCGCAGAGAAGGTGCACCGCGACTGTAACGTCACGGACTTCTCAAAAGCTGCGTGCCGTGGACACCAAGGTGAGCTGTCACAGATGAGGACCCGAGACCGGGAGAGGCTGGCACGCAGGGACAGCAGGCTGCCTCAGGGGGCAGAAGCATCCGAGGGCCCGTGGGAAGAAATGGCACTGCACCGAGGGCACGGCTTCAGTCCCAGGCTGACATTTTCCCTGCAGCAATGGCGAGGGGTCAGCTGCAGGGCAGGGGCGGGGCGTGGGGACAGGGCTGCAGATGCCTAGTCTCACCAGGACACAGACTTCCCGTCTGAGGGAAGACTCACCTGGTGGAGAGCAGGAGGGGGCCAGGCAGGGTCCTGGAGGACAGGAGAGGTGACACTCAGGCTTTCTCTCTGCCCCTCAGCGTGCCCTTTGCCCTCTTCCCCAAATGTGAGAAGGTGGTCTAGAACTCGGCGCTGAACATGAGACCGGTCAGTGGTAGTCAGACCTTGGTTTAACTGGGTTGAGGGCCTGGGTGTGAACTCATCCCTCAGGGTGAGGAGCTCATCCGGGTCAGTTCAGCACCTCCAGGACTGGCCAGCTGGCCCGTGTGCTGTCCGGAGCACCTGCCCTGCCCAGAGAGTCCCGGACAGGAGGGAAACCAGCCGGGGCCCACGGCTGTGAGCGACTCGCACACCCTGTGTTGGGCCCGTGAGGAAGCCTTCCTCTGGGGACATCTGCTCCTGGTTGCCTGGTCTGGAGGGTTCCCAGACAAGAGCAGGGAGCCATATGACAAAGAGCTGCTTCTGCTGTTTGAAACACCTCGGGCCTCACGCAACCTGCCTGGCTCCATAGTGTCAGAAACGGCCCTGCGTAGACGTGGTGTTGGTGTTGCCCGTCGAGGTCGGCCTGTTCCGGACTCACGCACAGCCAGGCTGTCTGTTAGTAGCACCTGTTCTGCTGTTTCCTCTGTGCCCAGGAGATCATCACGCTGCCCTGGGACTGAGGAACTCTCCTTCCTTTATTCTTAAAGGAGAGGGAAGGCTGAGGGGACTTTGTAACTAAGAGGGCACCCAAGAAATCTGGGCCCCGTCTCGACTGCTGTGAACCACGTGTGACTGTGACCACGTCCCTGAGGGTAGCTGGCCCCACACTGGGCGCCCAGACTTAGCTCTCACTGCAGTGGAAGCGGCTGCTGGGACCAGTGCTGGCAGCACAGCAGGACACTGCAGATCTGTCCTGGGCTGGCTGGACCGAGGAGCTCCCTTCCTACCAACAGACCAGTGGCAGTTCCCGGGGAGACCTGTCTGCACACCTGCAATAGCAGGTATTCGCTATACATATGGCGATTCCAGATATGATTTCATTTGGAATAAATGCCTTAAGGGGCCAAGGACATGCCTGAAGACCATGAATCCAGTGGTCTGGGAAGAAAAGGTCCACGTGGCATGATCACTGGGCATCTCGCTCGGTGGCTATAGCAGAGCAGAAGCCCAGACGTGGGAGCTACCTGGCCAAACCCAGGAGAGGGTGACTATGAGGACGGGTCTCAATGTGACATATCTGTCACTTGTAGCAGGGTGAAAACAGGCAGCATCCACTGTGAGAGGGCAAGAGAGAAAGCAAGGCAGAGCAACGGAGTCAGGGAGACAAGAGGAAGGGGAGGAAGAGGGGGAGCAGGTGCAGCAGCCCCGGGAGGCTGGGCGAGCTCCCCGGACCTGCAGGCCTGTGGCCCTGCGGCGGGAGCCCGGGCCCATCCCACCGTCTTCTGCTCTGCGTCTTCCGCGTCTCCCTTCCCTGGGTCTGGGTTTCCTCTGCTGCCCTCGCAGCGCCTTTCTTCCCTGTCCACAGCCAGGCAGGTTCAAGGCCGAGCTCCAGAGACATGGCTCGTGAGCCGGAGATGCTTCTCCCGTTGAGGAGGGCTCCCAAAGGATGCCTAGTGCGAGTAAGGGTTAGCCCGCAGGAGAAGCGGTCCTGACAAGAGGTCTGAGTGCCCGCCAAGGACAAAGACGTGCCACTGCGTACCTGAGCCCCTGTCACTCCTGTCACTCCCCACCCGTGTGTCCACGCTGCTGCCTGTGCTTCCTGGACTGCCCCCGGCCACCCCTCGCTGTGTCCCCACTGTAGACCTCACGGCTGCCTTTTACATCCGGTGAGTGTTTAGGCCAGCTTATTGTGCCGGAACCTCAGAATCCAAATGAAGCGTTCTTCCCACATTTCCTTCAACTGGAAATGGCTTTGGGACAGGCCCAGGGAGGCCAGTGGGCAGTGAGTATTGCAGGGGCAGGAGGCAGTCCCCAGGTGGCCTCCCTGCAGCTTCAGGGTCTGGCATAGTCTTGGGACTTCCTGCGAGCTCCCTCACACAGCACTGTGTCGACACTGTCACTGGCACCAGTGGGGATGATAACGGTAACTCTGGTTTGCCGAGTTCCCACTGAGTGCCAGGGGACAGTGGCAAGCATTTTGCATGAAGTGTCTCTTTGGTGTCCACAGCCTTCCCGGGGGGGGGGGGGGTGGTCAGCCTGCTGTCACCCATGTTCAGGGGGAGGAGCATGGACTATTCTGCAGCAGGTACCAAGGTGGAATGAAACAGGACCACGTTCTGCAGGGCACCCACCCGTGATGCTGGGGAGCAGAGCAGGGACTGTGCAGGGGCCAAAGATGAGAAGCTGGGAAGACAAGCAGCGGTCTGCACCACTCGGGTCCTCTCTGTCCTTCTACTCATCTTCTATTCAGGGTGAATGGCACATGTTGAAATTAATTCCTTGACTGTCTGACCTGAATTTACGGTCTACCTTAAATCATGGAACCACGGCTTGTCAGAGGGTCTGCTGACATCATCTCAGCCACATCCCCAGACCAGGCAGAAGGGAATCTAAAGGGAAGGAGAGATCGGGCTTCTCATGCTCTGCTGAAAAGACTCAGCTCGGCCCCCAGGTCGGGTTAGCGCCCCAATTCCCCACGGGCTTTGTGCAGTCAGGCCGTGGCATTCGCCATGGAACCGAGGAAATGCAGGGAGAGCCGGAAAGGGGGTGTCCAGGTGAACCAGGAAGCCAGTGCAGAGCTGGCCTCCGGGGGTCAGAGCCGGCCTACCCCAAGAGGAACCTCCCTTCTCCTGTCAAAGCTGCCATGGGGAGTTTAAAAGACACAATCTTGGTTTGCAACAGTACAAATGTTACATGGATACATCTCTGAGTCTGTGAACTCAGTGCTGTGAATCTCCTACGTAATTAGAATCTCTTCTCTTTTTCCTCATTAGCAGATGCTTTACTCATTCAGTCTTAATATCAAGGTTAAACAGAACTTGACTAAACACTTAAACCTCCACATACTCAAGGTTAAATGTAACATATGCTTTATTTTTGAGCCTTAATTATACTTTGAATTATTTGTCTCATATATCATAACTCCTAAATACACAGTGAGAGGAAGAAATTGGAAATTTAACAATTTTTGAATGAATCAAAATCCAATTAGATAATCATCTGATTTATATGCTAAATCTGCAGAGTGAAGCACAATGCAGAAAAATGAGCTGTAATTGTTTTGGGAAATGTTCCAGAGAAACCAGAAAGACATGATATGGCATAAATTATTATGACTTCCCTTTCCTTGTTGTTTCTTTATGTATTATAATTACAGTATCGATTACCCCTGAAGTTTCGTCCTTGACTAAGTGAACACCACCTGCCTTGCCTGGTTAAATCAGCAAACACTGCACCTGATTGATCCCAACACTCTGCACCAATTAGTAACCAGAGAACAGCCAATCACCCCTTCTGGGCTTTTCTCTAGGTGTGGATCTGTGAGGCCTGCTGCTGGTGCATACCCTGTCCTCCCCTGGGCGGGTGGAGGGCTTCCGCCCATTAGCAGAGGGCAGAGGGCACTATTTACAGGCTGGATTCTTTTCTGGTCAGAAACAGGAAGTGCTGTGCAGACCCACAGATCACACAGTTCCGCGTTCACCCCCTCACTCTGACTCAGCGCCTCAAACGTGGAGCACAATTCCATTAACCCACCAGCAGGGCACCGTGGAAATTCCCTGAGAACACCCCTAATTAGTAGCATTATTGGCACACGCTCTGTGCAAGAAAACAGATTCAATTTATATAGATTCTTCTTAGAAAAATAGCAGACCAGGCCAAAGGTTGACCACTGCAGCTTGACCTGGATTTGACCTGTTCGGGACAACGCAGCCCTCAAATATGCTTGTCCAGGCCTCAGGCCTCTTTTCTTTCTCAGGGAGAAAGAGCTCCCAAGGCCCAGAGGCCTCCACCAGTGAACCCGGAGACCTACAAAAGCTCTCTTCAGGTGGTTGTATCGCAGCCTCTCTTTCACTCTGTAACTAAGGTCTCCACATTGTAATATGTTTTTAAAATTCACGTATATTAGCGAGGCATGGTGGCACGTGCCTGTCATCTCAGTGGCTCAATAGGCTGAGGCAGGAGGATCTCAACTTCAAAGCCAGCCTCAGAAACGTAGGGAGGCCCTAAGCAACTTACCGAGGCCTAGTCTCAAAATAAAAAATAAAAAGGGTTAGGGATGTGGCTCAGTGGTTAAGCACCCCTGGGTTTAATCCCTGGTAACAATAAAAATTTATATATTTATATACATATATAGAGAGAGAGATATAGATAATTTATATATATACACGTATGTGTATATATATATGATATTCTTTCTAAGTACTTCAGGATAAGCATAATGTTCAAACCATTTAGGAATGAATGAGTCCTCCGTGCTATGCAGTTCCAGCATGTTTGGTTTTACAGGCAGTGGCTCCGCTTCTTTGAATAAGAGGTCTGGAGAGCTGCCCTGCCCCGTGCTGTAGGTTTTACTATAGATCTTTCCTGGCCACAGTGAGCTTTTCCATCTACATCATTTTGCTTAACCAATAGAAAATTGAATAAAGCAATAACTGTCTAAAATACTCTGTGGAGTTTTTTTACATAACGAGTGGGAGGTTTTACAAAGCCTGTATTTTTTACTTATTTTTTGTCATGCTGGGGCTTGCACCCAGGCCTCCCCCATACCGGGGGCACTACACCACTGGGCCACATGTCAGCCCACCAGCCTTGTGTCTGAAGATCCGCCTGAGTGGTGCCCCTTGGCTGAGTGTGGTCACACACAGGCACGTAATTGGGGGCCTTTTTCGGTCGCTCCTAAGAATTGACCTAACATTTTTGGAGAGAGAATTACAAAAAAATAGCAAGAATAATTTATGCTTTTACGTTAGAAATTGTAGTAATAGAAAATTTCAAAGCTGATGATTTCATATAAATATGAATATACCCAAGGGATGTGATGTCCCAATACCTTAAACAACAATTTGGAATATGACACATTCATCCAAAATCTTCTTGCAGAATCCATAAAGAAGCATAGGAATTAAAATATATTGTTTCAAGAAAAGAGTGGATAGTCCACTACTACCCACTAATAACATATTACATACCTATACATGTGTATGTATATGTACCTATACATAGTGTGTGTATACGCATATATCAATCATGAAATTTAACAAATGAAAGTGCTTATCATTGGTAAGATGATATTACATAATTTTTAAAAATAACATCTTATTTATTTTCAGTTAAATTAATTAATTTTAAGATGAGCAATGTTAAAAACACTGGTATTTTGCAGTTAAACATTATTATGAAACAAATAACATTAAAAACACCCTTTTAAAAATCTCAGCATTACTGACCTTAAATAATAACTTGGCATTAGGGTTGCTAAAAATTTGAAAATTTAGACTGGTAGATTCGCCATGAGAAGGTCCAGGGCCTGGGCGTGGAGATGCAGATGGAGACCTGGGCAGGTGGGGGGCAGGGGACCCTGCTGCCTGCCGCGAGGCCCCTGGCTCAGGACCTGGCCCTCACCACGCTTCCTTGGCAGGAGCGGGGCCCTGGGCCTGTACCTGGTCCTCCCTGCAAGTCACCCTGGTGACCGGGCATGAGGAGTGCTTGTAACCCCAGCGCAGCAGGACCCGGGGTCCGAGTCTCAGAGGCCTGTCAGAGCTTGCTCTGCTCAGAGGAGGCCATCAAGTAGTGGAAATGAGGCCAGAGTGACAGGGAGCTCATTAGCATTGTCTTTTTATGAGAATCAGAAAATGTGGGTCAGTAGTTACGAGGAAGATGAAAACCAGATGAGCGGGGGTGGGCGGGAGGGGCCCTCCTACTGCGGGTCCTGCCAAGTCTCGGGAGTCAGGCAAGCTGGTTACTGGGGGAGGCGGGAGTTTTGCAAACTGCTTCCCTGCACTCACTAAGGGGGCTCGTGAGTGTCCCAGGGCCAACAGGCCAGGGCCCGAGTGGGCACGGGGTGAGTTTCACAGAATGAATGGCTTCTATTCCGCAAGGAGGAGACAGGACCCTCCCCTGCGTGTCGAAGCACTGTTGCCTGGGTCTGAGGGAAAGGGGTCTCAACTTGTCCCACACTGGGGACCAAATCCAGCCCTTGGTGATTTCCATCAGCTGTCAGGAGCAGGCAGATACTTTTGCAGGACTGGGCAGGAAATTAGGCTATTAAATTACAGCCTTTCCCCAGAGGGCCTGTCGGTCCCTCCCTTCCTCCAGACGTTCTATCAAAGCCAGTCATTGTAACCATTTATCTTGCCAAACTTAAAATACCTTCTGCAGAACTAATTTTTCCCCCAGCACTTGAGGTCTTTGTACTCTCTGTCTTGCTTCCCTGATCTTGTATGGATCTAAGATTAATTTGCACTAGCGAGGAGTTCAACAACAAAATCAATTTCAATTGGGTCAGACGGGGTCACTCCGGGCCCAGCAGTGTGAGGAAAGAAATAGATTATTATCATTCTGGGAGCACAATGCTAAGGTTCAGCATGAGGGGAGAGAAGAGGCGCATTCCCATAAAAGCAATAAATAATTCTTTCCAAACTGTCAGAAACAAATAGGAATTGGTTTGTTTTCTACCAGGTTTCAAAAACTACACACAGGCAGGCAAACTATGCTCTTGAAGGGAGGCAGGGAAAATCAGCGGATGTGACTTGCTGTGTCTTTGGTAGAACTGAATGAGGCATGTGCATCTGTCACCACACTGGTGCTGATGGCCCCCGTTCTAAGCATGCATGTGCCTGTAGGAACAGCCCCCAGCATTCCCTGCACCTCAGCGTAGACACGCCCAGCACAGCTCCTAAACACAGGCCAGCAGTGGCTAGACTCATGACCCTCTGTCACTGCAGAGTACCAGCCCTGGAAAAGGAATCCAGCAAATAAATTTGAAGCGAGGAGTGAACATTATTTTCTTGGAACATTTTACTTGGTCATTGAGGCTTTAAAAAAAAAATCTAGAATAGCAAAGTTTCCTTCATTTCTTCTTTTAAATTGTAAAACCTGTAACGGTTCTCTGTTTAATTGGCATGGAAATGTATCAGGCCCCTGTAAACAGTCCTTACTGCCTCTTCCTCCTCCTAGTTGGAATGTAGTAGTGGTTACTGGCCGTGTAGAAATGCATCACCCTGGATATTGGGAGGGACTGAAAGGGGAATCAACCACGGGTCTTGTTCTCAATAAGCTAATGTCAGCATGACCTCAAAGTGAGACATTGGATGTCGATGAAGTAGGCGTACTTTAATTAAAAATATAGAAATCCACTTACTATTGCAAATGACTACTATAGGCCGCGGTGTGCGATAGATAGTTCCTTTACCTGCTGTAGGGACATCGCAGGATTGTCCTGTGGCTTGCCATTAATTGTGCAGATAAAAATCAACTCTAGGTAATTTAAACAAAAGTGGATTTGTTCTCCTTGTTGCTCCTCAGAAAGACTGAATGAAAACAGCTCTGGACCAAACATCAGGATGGCCACCACGGTCACCTGGAGCTGCTGGACTGCCGGAGACCAGGGACTCGCCGCTGGGAGAAGCAGCTCCCAGGGCCAGGGGCTGGAATGAGGCTCACACACCAGTGCTCTCACAGGATCATTCCAAGTCCAAGTGACGAGGAATCTGATGGACAGGACTGGAAGTACATCAAAAATCTACCTTTAATCACGTCCCCAAAGGACAGTATTTACCTCCTCTGCATCTCCAAGGGGGGCTCCACCAGGCAACCAGCATTTCTGCCCCATGTTACCATTTCATTTTTCATGGAAGAGATCAAACTTAGGAAGGTTTTTATGTACAAAAATGCATTATATAGCATGCTTAGTAGGCTAGGAGTCAGGTGCCTTCCCCAAACCTGTCACCAGTCCATGATGCTACACGGTGTGTGCACTGAACCAGCTAGGCTGTAAAGCACAGAAGAGAGGGACACGTAGTATTTTGGGGTAAAGGACAGGAAGGTGCAGGTTCTGATGGAGAGCGGGAAGGGCTGAGTGCGGAGTCACAGGTCTTCTCAAGGACGCAGCCATGCCACGGTTCTTGGACGGACCCAGCATTTACACAGAAGCATTCGATCTTCCAAGGAGAAAACTGAGTAAAGGTATCAAGGCAGATGATGGGACGCAGGTTCGTTCCATAGAGGTGAATGAGGAGGGGTGGAGGGAGGAGCAGGGGAGGTGCGTCCTGGTGGTGTGGACCGCCATGCCGACTGCTTGGGAAAAGTGCCTCGGCTTCGCCACGGCTCCGTGGACCCACCTGCGACCTCATGGCTGAGGTCACATGCTGCGGGGCATGCATGCTGTGGGGCATGCATGCTGTGTTGGACAGGCGTACTACTTGAAAGCTGTTAGGACAATAAGATACCAGAAGCCAACGCTCCCAGGAGGTGGCTGATGCATGACGCAGCCAGAGAGCCGTGTGGCCATTCACGGCTGTCATGCTGTGGAGGACACTTACAACGTTACAGTGTCCCCAAAGGGCTGCCTTACAAAAGCACATAAAATGAAATGCACTTGGCCTGTCTATACTCCTTACATGTACCATGAGCAACGCTATCTAAACTGTCCACACATGCAGCACGTATGTGCAGCGTGTGTAGCTACACGTGGGCACGTGCATCCTCTGTATGACATCACGCCTGTTGCCCAGGTACACCCACGCGGGCGTTGGACAGCATGCGTCACATGTATTCACACTGTGTTTCTTTGGGAGATACAGTTATTGTAATTTTAATGTATTTCTGCATTTCTAATTCTTTAACATTATACACTGCAGTTAATGTGAAAATATTTTAAAATCTAAAAAAAAAAAAAAAATTGTCTTCCAGAGTGAAAGGATTTCCCACGTCGTGTTCTATAAGACGCAGCTCCAACAAGCTCCGTCTGTGGAAGCTCTGGCCGGCCTCCGGGACAGCTTCCCATTCCTCTATTGACAGACAGACAGTAAGAGTTGTGTGCGTGACCTAAAACCACGTTTCCTTAAAACCTGCTCTTCTAATTGGTGAAGAGCTTGACATGTTCGTATTTCTGCCAGGAAAATAAATTAGATAAAAGCATCTTCCATCACTTGCTTCAGCTCACAACACACGGGCTTCCCCCACTGGAAATTCACATGCCTACGCCATACCCGCCACCCTGGCCTCCGTGTTCAAAGTGTCATTGTTATCTACTAAAGGGCCTGGCTCAGTGGGACCGCCAGCGCTCCTCGTGCATCCTGGCTCAGTGGGACCGCCAGCGCTCCTCCTGCATCCTGGCCTGCCTGCGTGGGCCCCGCACCCTCAGCGCCCAGCCTCGCCTGCAGGCCTGCAGCCCCGCACATGCCCAGGGCCACGGTTCCCCCCGTGCTGAGATGAGGGTCCCTGATGGGGCGTGCGAGCAGAAGCAGCCCACCCCTGAGGAAGCCCCCTGCCAGCTGGGCTGCGCAGCTCCTGCGGACCTGGCCTGGGACTGGTGGCTCCCCCATGCTGGTCCCTGGGAGGTTTAGGAAGGTGATGTTGCTTTTCTCCTTTCTTGTGCTACGTCACGTGCTGGTTCTCAGCCACAGAGAGCTGGGTCTGCTCTGTGGACACAGCTTCTGCGGAGGACGAGCCTCTCCTTCCTTCAGCGGGCCTCTAACTGGTGCCTCCATGCAGGCTCTGGTGGGAGGGTGCACCCCTCCTGGTCCCCTCCCTCTGGCACTTCCTAGCTCCCACCTGACTCACTCCCGGTTGCTGTTTCCCACCCTCCCACCCACAAACGTGCTTCAGCAAATTGCCATTTTTCTCTAAGTAGGTGTATTTTATTGGGGCGTTGCCTCTTCTAACTCAAAACAGAGCACACTTGTTTCTGCTTGACAGTTTTCCTTGTATCGACACGGACGTTTCCTGCCAGTAGACTTGTTTCTTTGAGAGGAAGCTTTGGCAGATTTGCACCAGGTAGGCCCTCACGGCATCATGCTGAACAAGCACATTAACTTTTAAGTCGAGCCCGAGCTGGTCACCCATGTGTTCCTGTGATAACGAAGCTCTTAATTTTCTAGGAAGTTGTAGTGCTGGGAATGGCATAATAATGTGGTTAATTTAGCCCTGAATGGGGCACAGTGAAGTGACCCTGGTGTGACCTTGCCATAGGCCAGGCTCTGGTCCAGAGCGCACGCTCAGTCGCTCAGTCGGGAAGACATCACAGTCCCGCGGAGGAGTGCCAGCGTCCTTCTCCTCATCTGAGCACAAGTGGACTCCCGGGGACTTGAGAAACGCTGGAGCAGGAATCTGAGGTCTAGATAAGGTTGGGAACCACCATTTGACACACTCCTTGGTCTACACTGAAATATCATTTTTTCAAATCTGTGAAATGAAGAATTAAAAGAGAAGTGGACTCAGGAAGGAGCCTCCGTGGCCGCACCGTTGCTGTCGGGTGTCCACCATGGCCGTCAAGGTCCAGATCAGCCATGAAGACTCTGTTTGGGTGTCGGTGGAAAAGGCGGCAGGAGGGAGAGAAGGGCCTTGGCATTACACAGCAGCTCAAGTGCTGTGCGCGTAGCAGAAGCAGCTAAGGTGAGCTCACACCCGAACGATGGCGGTGGTAAGAGCACTAGCAACAGCTTCTTCATAAGGAGGAGGAGGAGGAGCAAGCGCGTCTGAGGGCCAGGGCTGCAGCAGAGGCGGCCACGGAGGCTGGATGTGCCGTTCAGGCTCCCAGATCCCAGCTCCCGGTCCTGTAGCCCTGGGTAGCAACCACAAATGTGGCAGAACTTGACAAATGGCGGATGAAGGAACCCTAATTAGGAAGGGCTGTTGCAGCTAGCTGGAAGCCATAAGTTCCACCTGATATGTATGTGACGCACCTGTAGGTACCCGAAAAGCTGAAGGTATATAATCGGGTGAAAGCGGTCCGAGTTAGGAGAACGGAGAATTCATTCAGTCAGTTGTGCAGTCGCTCGGTCGGTCAGAAGAAGAGTTCAGGTCGGAGAAAAGAATCAGAGCGGCCAGAACGTAGGCAGAGCGGTTACAGAAGAAAAACCAGATAGAAGAAGTAATGGCTGGTCAGAGTTAGGCCGAGGCTCCCGAGGAAGAAAGAAAAAAGAAGAAAGAAGCAAGAAGCTCTAAAAAATAATCTTTCTCTAAGCTAAGCTCTATCTATCTTTCTTTCTCTCTAAGCTAAAGAAGACAAGAAGAAAAGCTCTCTCTACAAGAAGAAAAGCTCTCTCTAATCTTTCTCTCTAAGAATCTTTCTTTCCCTCTCTAAGCTCTCTCTAAGAAAGTAGAAGTAAAAGTAGTAATAGCTTTACTCTGCCTCTGAGTTTTTCTCCCGTGGCGCCGTGGCTGGCCATTTCAGGCAGCTTACAGGCGGACACTGCTGTGACCAAATGCGGCCATGTGAGTCAGCGCGAGCCATCCCCGTAGGCCTCACCACGCGAAGTGTGCACACGGACCTGGGCTCCGCCACGTGCAGAGTGGAGAGCAAGTTCGTGGGTACCGTCTTCCTGAGGCACCGTGGCAGGACTGTGTGCAGACATTGTACTGGGTCTTCCCTGTAAGAATACCATAGAAGACACACTCCCTGTGTCCTGGTTTCGATGTGAAGAAACTGAGGCCAGGAAAGCCAGGTGCCCCGCGTGAGCGGGTGGGGCGCGCACCTTACTGTGGGCGGTCCTGAGAGAAAAGGCGTTTGTGGAAACCCCTTCCCATTTTCATCAAGCGACTGCTGTGCTCTGTGGCATCCAGAGGAGCGCAGGGTCACATGAGGACAGCACCTGCGGTTACGTGCAGAACGATTCCAGGCCCTGGAGATGGCGCAGGACGGTGGCTGAGAATGTGGCTGGAGGCATCGGACGGGCAGGACGCTTCCTCTCCCCAGGAGCTGTGGCCGGATCCACTCATCTCTCGTGAATCACACCTGAAACGGGAACCGTGATAGCTTCTGGTATGGGGTTGCAATATGGATTATATAAATTAGTTCATGGAAAGTATTCACAACAGTGCTGGGTCCCCCCTTAAAAAGCTACTTTTTTCTTACTTTAAAATTTGTTATAAATAATGTTGCTTTGAGGGTTAGAATGAAAACTTTAATTTTCTCCTTTACCCCACTCATAGTGGGGCAGACAGACGGTCTCTGTGTCAGACTCCTCTTTTTGTGTTAAGCCTTGAGTCAGTTGAGAGAGACAGAGCTGGGTTGTGCAGTAGCTGCATTTCAGAAGGAGGCAGAGAATGACTGAGGTAAAAATAATTGAATTATCTTTGGTTTGTACGTGAACTTACTCTTGTTAATTTAACTATTACATATCACTTATTAAATATTTAGAATGTAAATAAAAACATACACCTGGCAAATTCTCATGCAACTTTTTTGATTCTTTTGCCAAATCCATGTAGTAGAAATAGAAAAAAAAAATTGGGGTTTACTTGGCAGTAAGGTACTACAGCTCAGAGAGTGTAAGAGTTGACACCAAGTGAAACGGCTTTTTGTGAGTGGAGATGGGATCCGGAGCCAGAGTTCTTCAATTCTTCTTCATGTGGCACCGTCTCCACCAAACCATGCTCACACAGGTATCACGTGGCTTTTTCCTAGAATTCTAGGCTCTAATTCTTGAGGAAGAATCATTTGAGTGGCCCGAACCACAGAGCTTACATCTAAGGACACCTGTCCTTCTGGGCTCTCAGCTCAGCTGGAGCAGAGGGCTGCTGAGCAGGTGGAAAGGATGACCAGGGACACAGTGGACAGAGGGAATGACCAGGGACACAGTGGACCAAACTGCACGTTCACACACACTCATGCACATGCACACACAGGTTCACATATGGAAGGATCCGGGTCACTAATGCCATGACTATCTCGTGTCTCAGGTCAGGCAATGGTCTCTTTCCCTCTGCAGACCACACTTGGAGATCTTCCTTTTATTTTGGTAAAGCACTTGAAAAAAAAATCACTATTGAACTTCCCAAAATAGCACATGCTGTGTCTTGATTTCCTATTGTCTTACCAGATTTGTTTCAGAGTATCATTCATTCGCTAAACATTTTTTGTCAAAACAGAGCAAAACTGTAATAAAGATCTTTTTTTTTTTTTTTTTTTTTTTTTTTTTTAATCATGATCAGGTTCTGAAGAAGTTTGAATATTAAGGAAAATAAGATGAAATCCCATCAGGGTAAATAGCAGGGATAATAGACAGCTCTGTGTGTAGGGCAGTGTGTGTGTGTGTGTGTGTGTGTATGTGTGTGTGCAAATTGTACCTTTATGTTGTAAAGTATCTTCAAAACATAACATAAGAGAAGTGTAAATAAAAGTGAAGTCTATTTTCTCTACCTCAAAAATAATCGTGACCATGGGTGCTGTTCTGATTTTTATCATTGGTCATGTGAATGGACGCCCAGTGTGCCACCTGTGTCACAGACTTCTTCACGTCACTCTGTCTTGTGGGCACCTACACGTGTCGTCACCACATCACTGCAGGTCACTGCCTAATACCCCATGTTAGATGATCACAACGCTGACTTCTCCAAGTTTCTCCCAGCCAGTATTTTGTTTTCAAGGTCTTGTCTTAGACACATGCAGTGGATATTCTTGTTGGTCAATCTTCAGTAAAAGCTCATTGACCCTTAGGATAAAACCCAGTAACAGACGGCCGGGCCATGCACTGGTACAATGAAGGTGTCGAATGGTCCTCTGTGAGGACCCCCGTGCCTCTGTGTTTCCCTTGTGATGTGGAATCCCTGCTCCTGTGCCCTCCTGTCACCTGCAGGCAACACTGGAAGCACTGTCCATCAATGCAGAAAAACGCCAACACATCAGATTAGAACTCTGTGTGTGTGTTAGTGCCTGTGCATATTGGAGTGCATGTGTGTATAATTGTATATGTATACACATGTACACACCAAAGCATGTGTCCTCATGTAGATGTGTGTGTGTGTACACACGTAGGCATATGCACCTGAATGTGTATGTGTCCTACACATATATGAATGTAGGTGCATGAGTGTGTACATGTATTGGCTTGCATGTGTATGTATGCATGTGTGTGATTGCATGTGATTATGCATATGCACATAGGTACCTCGTGGGCCAGCGTGTTGGCATGTATTTGTGTGACAGCATTTGTAAAGCATGTGCTTTGAGGAACGCCTCACTTTACAGTGAATCTTCATAAGACAGGATCAATTTTCCCACAGAATGTGGACACCTTTCTCAGGCACCATCTGATGGAAAAGGCACAGCATGATGGGTGTGGCCTGGTGGGTTCCCCTGGCAGGTCAGTGTCCTGGGTCCCAACCCTGGACAAACCTGAAGTCGATAAAAAGTCAACGTGGTGTGTGAAGAGATGTCTCTACTTGTTGGGATTTGCATTAATTTGTTTATTTGAGCAATGTCAGGTGTGTCCACTGTTCCTGGTGGCTATTTTTTGTGCTGTCTACTCTTTATTCTGTGTGCTGTGTTATTTATTGTATTAGAAATATATTTCTCGAAAGATTCCAGCAGTGTCCTTCTAAGTGCCTTTTAATCTGCTGGAGACGTTTCCAATATGAACACAGCTGTGCAGTTTGACGTCTGCAAATGGCTGAATTCCTGTGCTCAGTCACCTGCTCTCCCCTTGTGTTTAACTTTAAAAAAAAAAAAAAAAATTTCTGATTTATTTTGGTATTAGGCAATCATGATAATTAATATCAGAAGCATCAAGTTGAGGGCTATGTCTCCAGTATTATTTATTTAGTAATAGACCCAGCCTTGCATCACTGATTGTATATGCCAGTTTTTCAACATGACATTTTTCTGAGACACTCATTCACATTCTTTGTCCATTTGGAGATATTTACCACAGTACTTTTGTTATTTCAGACTTAAAATATGCCTTTGGGTCTCCTAGTCCCATCACTTTTATTTTTAATCTGTAGTTTCCTATGCTTCCATTCTGATACTCTCTTCATGATCTTCCAAAATTGAGGGAGGTTGTTCGAAATTCATTAACTCAACAATTCCATTTGGAAAGATTATGACTTTCACTGTATTTAGTTTTTGCCTCAAGATGCATACTACATCCTTTTAAGTGCCCCTGCTTTTGTTCATTTCATCAGTGATGACTTGCAATTTCTCCACTATGCTTCTAGATATTTTATATTTGTAGAAATTGTAAATGTATATCTACAATGAGAGAGAGCTTTTCAACAAACTCGCAGTGTCCACAACTTGGTTTCTAAATGCCATCTTTTGCTCCGTGAACTGAGACTTCTGAAGCAAATAGTGCACAAGGTGAGCTCTGGCATCTCGTGCAAGAAAACAAGAAAACACTGTAAAGTGTTGCTGAGAAAGGAGGGAGGTGTCCTCGGGACAGCAATGTCTGTCCTCTGGAGTCTGCACTGGCTGCACGGGGCTGTGACTGGGGAAAGTAATTGAGCCTGTGGAGAGTTTTGATCAGTGCAAGGTGTGTGTGTGTGTGTGTGTGTGTGTGTGTGTGTGTGTGTAGAAAAGCTCAATAGAAAGTTTAAAAAATAAGAACAGAAATATAAAAAAATAATTCCATAAATCTAAGAGGTTCCCACTGACCAATTTGGGATAATTTGAAATTAATGACAACAATAAACAATAACAGTTTGAAAACACATGTAAGTAGAGATTTCTTCAACGAGTGTGTGGGCGTGGCTTAAACCCTAGGTCACAGAAGAACTCCAGTCAGTAATGCGGAGCTGCAGGAGGTCGCAGGACTGCACAGGACTGACGGGCAGCTCTACCACGGCTGCTGTCCAGGCAGGGGCCTCCAAGAGGTGAGAGAATCTTGGTGCATCATTGATACTATGAGTTATTAATAAAAAATAGATTCACAATGAAGAAATCTGGCAAATGAAATCACTTTTGAAAGAACCAAAGATTCCTTCTGATGCCATGAGGATCTCGAACCCTGGCCTCTGGTATAGCGCCCAACCACTCAGCACTCACATGAGGGAAACGGTGCGAGAAAACCAAAGTGCAGCCATTCTCCAGAGTGACAAGCACGAGTCTCTGAAAATCATCAATGACACGAAGGATACAAAGAGCAGGAGAGGAAGGAAAGGTGTGTGGGACGCCCCTGGTGGGTGGCGTGAAAACCTGCTGATCCCGGCGGCTCCCCTGTGGCACCATGCACTCACCGCGAGGAGCACGAAGACATATTGATTTTTAAACAGCCGGTGTGCTTCATTTAGCATATGATTAATCCTTAGATTAATAATTATAAAAATGCAAAGAAAATATTTGAAAAATATGTTCCCATCTGCCTTGGGAGTAGGTAAGCCTGTTTCAGTCTCCCTTTCTCTCCACACTTTCTCTGTGTATGGATCATTTTTATCTATGTTATTATCATTTTGGTTTATTTTGATTTAGCAAATATTTTCCAGTCACTTTCAATAAACAGAGTGTGTTTCTGGGTAAGTGTGGAAAGAGGTTTTGCCCAATGGGGTCTGATGGGAAACTATCAAAGCATAGAATTTCATGGTCTGGTTCTAATCTAATTAACATTTCAGCCATTCAGCCTCCCAACACCCAAACATTCCCTCTAAGTTCCTCTAACTAGATGGACACTCTCGGAACACAGCGAGTGTTTTCCATAAAATGAGACAGGAAGGAGAGGGGCTTGTCCTGGAGAAGTAAACAATGAAAAGCAGATGATTCAAATTAAACATTGAATGAAAGAAAAACTTAGGAACATGGGATCAGTTCCAAGAAATCCGGATAAGAGAGGATTCTGCAGGTTGGCGTGAGAGACAGCTTTGGTGCTGATATGCAGTCAGCACAGATTAAGGTCGACAAGGGACAGCTGGTTTCCACTACAAGGTGAGCAAGCAGGGACGTGTCTTAATGCTGGGCACCACACTCAGAATGAAGGTGTGAGTGAGCCCGTTCATTCTACCATTACACACACCTGGGCTGGCACTGACAAGCAGCAGAGATTAATTGCTCAGAATTTGGAGGCTGGAAGTCCAAGATCAAGACAACACCAGCGGGCCGGGGTTGTGGCTCAGCCGTAGAGCGCTCACTTAGCACATGCACGGCCCAGGTTCCATCCTCAGCACCACGTAAAAATAAAGGCGTTGTGTACAACTAAAATAAATAAATAATTTTCTAACATCAGATGTGGTGGCTGATACCTCAAAGATGGTGCCTGCGCAGAGTCTCCTCACACGGAAGAGTGAGCAGGCGAGCCCACTCAGGTTCCTCCGGGAAGGAGGCTGACCCATTCATGAAGGCCACCTTCATGATCTAATCTCTCCCAAATACCTCCCTCTTCGTACTGTTTTTTTGGGTACTGGGTTTCAACGTACCAATTTGAGGAGGGCAGTTCAGATCACAGCAAAGGGAGATATAAGGAAATTGAGGATTTTAAAAAGGATCTTTGAGGATATTGGTGCAGGAAAGGGTGAGGGCTTGAGAGCAGGACTGAGAGGATACTGAGGAATGAGAACGGCTCCACGGGGAGGGCGTTCTTCGTCTGTCTTCAGTGTGGTCAGGCATGTGAAAGGCTGATGACCAGCACTACAGATTTCCTGGAACTACGAGGGTGGAAGTCGGCGGACATGGAAGAAGCCAGTCTTAGGAGAAAGGAACACTCTCATTAGGAATAGAAGTCCCAGCAGCAGGATTTCCGTGATGGTATGGTCTGAACATGAGATGTTCCCCAAAGCTCCTGTGCTAATGCATGAATATTCAGGGGTAAAATGATTGGATTGAGAGAGCTGGATCCTAATCACTCTGTCGTAGTTTGAATGGCATAAGTGGGTGGTAACTGTAGGTAGTGGGGCAGACTGGAGGAGAGGGGGCACTGGGGGCTGCCCCGAAGGGTGCCCCTGCGGCTCCTTCCTTCTCTGCTTCCTGGCTCCCGTGACTGGAGCAGTGCTCCTCCACCACACCCTTCCTTCCTCATGGTCTTCTGCCTCGCCTTGGGCCCAGAGCAATGGAGTCCGTCCACCATGGACTAGATCTCTCAAACCATGAGCCCAAACAGACTTTCCTTCTCAGAATTGTTCCTGTCCAACACTTTGGTAATAGCATAGAAAAGATGATTAACACAGAAGTTGGTACTGAAAAGTGGTGTCCTGGGTATGACCACTCAGAACTGTGGCTCAAAAGCCCTTGGTGCTGGTTTGAAAGAAGAGTCTGGAAATTTCTGAAGTGTAGGCTAGAGAAGTTTAAGATGTGAGCAGAGCTTAATGTGAGATTCTGGTGGGAACTCAGAAGACCAGAATGCAGACAGTAAGTCTGTGCTCATGAAGTTTCAGAGGAAAATAAGCACTCTTCTGAAATTGAACTACTGGACACTCATTTTATATTCTAGCAAAGAACTTTTCTACATTTTGCCCAGGTTCTGAGACTGAGTGAGGCTGAATTTAAAGGCAAAGGACTAATTAATCTGTTGGAAGAAATTTCAAGGCAATAAATGCATTCGGGCAATGGCATGGGATTTCTGGAAGCCTTTAGCCAGTTTTAATGTGAGAATCATCAACAGCAGAAAGCAGAGCTGAAAGAGTTTCAAAACTCTGTTTGACAGAAAATTGCACATAATGGACCAAGAAAGGCATGGCTGTCGAAGAGATTACAGCCACTAAAGACATGCTAAGTTCTTTGCACAGAGACACTAGGAAAGATGGCATGAGGGTATCCCAGGAATTGGCAGGATCACACCCATCCCAGGATCCAGGGTATAGAAGGGAAAATTCTATTGAGAAGAGATGATTCTTATGCCCTGCTAGGACAGGGGTGTTCAAAAAGTTGTTTTGCTGTGCTCAGCTGCCTAGACACTCAGAGGCTACTGCACCCATGGTGGCAGGGCCTCCTACTTCTGTGAAAGTTGATGGTAGGTCTTATCATCATCCACATGGTGCAGGTTCTGCAGGAATGTAGAATGTTGTCAGTCTTGTTTTAGTCCCATCCCTTCTTTGTATGCTCTATTTCTCCCTTTTAGAATGGAAATGTTAACTGAGTGCCATCGCATATTGGTTATATGTAACTTGCTTTAGATTTTTACTGGGCCTTACAACTAAGAATTTGTCCTGAGTCAGGTGAGACAATGAAGTTGTGTAAAAAAAGAAATATGTGAAAAATATGTGGGACATTTCCTTTATACAATCTCTTTTGTATATGATTCTATATGAGCATTAACTTCTAATGAGCATAAATGAATTTTAGTTTTCTGACTTCTAGTTGTGAATTTTGGTTAAAACCAATATATATCATTTGAAATACAGTCTATAATTAATTTAAAACTCATGTTAAAATTTTATGTTGATGATTTTTTCAAATAAAACCTAAATGTCATTCACTCTGAAGAGCAATGCTCTGAGAAAAACATCACCCCAATCTGTGACAAAAGCACAGAGAACAGAAGTGAGTTGCCTAAGGTTGCACAATGGCATTCACTGAAAAGCCAGTTCAAACAGTAGCTGGGAGCCGGGCGCGGTGGCGCACGCCTGTAATCCCAGCACTTTGGGAGGCTGAGGCAGGAGGATTTCGAGTTCAAAGCCAGCCTCAGCAATGGCGAGGCACTTAGTAACTCAGTGAGACCCTGCTTCTAATAAAAATACAAAAATAAGGGCTGGGGATGTGGCCCAGTGGTCAAGTGCCCCTGAGTTCAATCCCTGGTACCAAAAAAAAAAAAAAAAAAAAAAAAAAAACCAGTAGCTGGGATCCTTTGGAGCCGGGCTAACGCAGCCTACGAGTGTCTGCACAGCTGGACATGATGAGACAGATCCCGGGAAGGTGATTTCCACGTGGCCCTGTGCAGGCAAGATGTCACCATTCTTTCTTCTCAAAACAAGCTTTTATATGAGCCAGCTACTGTCACACTCATGAGCTTGGAAGGTGCAGGGTCTTGCACACCCTAAGATGCCTTCAGGCGTGTTTCCTCTTGTCTCTGTGTAAAGTACTTTGTTTCTCTTTAATGATGCTAATATCTTCCAGCAACCAAATCTTCCTTGGCCCCCATTTTATGTGTGCTTTTCTGGCCAAACTACAAGTTTTTGAAATATTTTCTCTCTGCTTTTTGCTCCTGAGTCTCAGAGTAAATCTGTCTGAAACCTGCCAGCATTACCCAAGCTACTGCCTGAATACTATGCTGCCTTGAAGTTTTCCTCACCAGATTAATTAGCCCATCTGCTTTAAATTCAGCCTCACACAAAGTCTTAGGACTCAGGCAAAATATAGACAAGTTCTTTGTGAGAATGTAGCATGAACGGCTTCTAATCCAGTTCCCAATGGAGTCCTTGTTCCCTGGTGAAACCTCATGAGCGCCCTTACCATCCATAGTCCCATCAGCCTTCTGGTCTTCTGAGCACCCACCAGAATCATCCACAAAGCTCCTTTCACAGCAGCCTAAGGTGTCCCCAGTCTGTGTCTCTAAATGTCTTCAAAGTCCTCCTGCAGACCAATTCCAAATGCCTCTGAACCACAGTTCTAGGGAGTCGTCGCAAGTCCCCATGTCTTGGTACCAATTTCTGTGTTAGTGAGCTTTATTCTCTGTGACCAAATTGTCCAATGAGAACAATTAGAGGATAAAAGGTCTGTTTTGGCTCATGACTCAAGAGGTTCAGTCAGTGCTCCTCAGACTTCAAGGCAGAAGCGTCATGGGGCAAGGGTGCGGTGAAGAAAACTGTTCAATTCATGGCAGCTGGTAGCAGAGAGAGAGGGCAAGGGGCGGGGAACACCTGTAACCCCCAGGGCATGTCACCAGTGTCCGGCTTCCATCAACCACAACCTGCCGGGGTCACCACCAATAATCTATTCTAATTACTAATCCATCAGGTTGATTACTCCACAGGCAAGTCAGAGCTTCACGAGCCAGGGTTTCCACCGTGAACGCTGCTTCACTGCCCACCACGAGAGCGTCAGGGACAGTTCAGGTCCCACCATGACAGCAGCTTTTGGGGAACACTGTCTTTTGTCTTGCACTGGAATAGGTTTCCCTGGGTACTCACCCCGTGGTCCTCCCTTCAGCCTGGGTGTCGGGGCAGACTGCAGACTGGCAGAGCTGCTTCGCCCAGTGGACTGTGACTGCTGTCTTCTCCTGAGGGCCGGGTAGGGTGTGTGTCCTCCCTGGCTCCTCACAGCTGCCATCACCAGTCCTGCCTTTCTCCCTCTCCCGAGGTGCGCTCGTCTCCTCACGGGATGGATGCACTAATGGCCCGGGGACTTGATAGATTGGTTTTACACACGCATAAGTACAAATTGTGGTTTGCTTGTGACAAGCCAGCCCTGTCTGTGACCTACAGAGTAGCCATGAGCTGCCAGCTGCCCCGTCTCTGCCACCTCCTTCTCTCCATGCTTTAAGCAGTTCCAAGATGTGGAACTGGAAGACCAGCTCCTTCGCTGCCCGTTCACTGGCAAATCAACACTTCGCTTGAATGAGCACTCGGCATGGAGACACCCTTATCGGCTGCATGAATCCACTTGTCCCACACTGGTGCACTTCTGCGCCTGTGCAGAGCCACAGGAGGGGCACTTTCCCAGAGCCAAGGGGCTCAACCCGAGACCAGTCTCCAAAACTGTGTGAGGCAGAGAAGGAGGAGAGGAGGCAAGCTTGCTGTTCCATTGGAGAGAAATAAAAGTCGCTGTGAATAATACCATCTTCAAATTGGTACTAGGAAAGAGGCAATGTGACCCCTATGCCAAGCAGGGAGCCTGCAAAAGCATGGCCAGGGCCCTGTCCAGGGCGGCAGCAGCAGCAGGAGAACCTGCGGGGCTCTCTGCCCTCCTCCGGGCCCTGCCCGCTCACCTGCGTTTGCCCAGGGGAACCAGACCAGAGGCCTGTGGCCCTGCAGGGCCCAGGGGCAGGGGGGGAGCTGTCCCCCTCCCTGGCAGCCTTAAGCACTCTTTTCCAGCCTCGCAGGAGGACTGGGCCTTGGGCTCAGGTGATCACCACAGAACACCTGTCTCTCTAGCCTCGCTGCAGAGCTTGGGGTTCGCGGTGGCCCCTCCTCAGGATGGCGCTCACACAGCCTGCCCTGTAGCCACGGGCACGTGAGGACCCAAGGCCTGAGCTACGGGAGCTTCCTCGTTTCCCAGGCCCTGTCCTTGTCAGGGGTTCTCACTCCCAGGGCGTCCGGCTTTGGGCTGGCAATCAACATGGAGAGCGAGGCTTCAGTTTTCTTAAATCAATTAGAAAAAAGTACCTGTGACGTGATCAGGCGACCAGGCAGACACTTTGGAGGGTGGTGCCTGGACACTTTGGAGGGTGGTGCCTGAGGCCCGGCTCTCCCCTCTCTTCTAGACGTGCCACCCCGACGCCAGGCTGAGAGGCGCGTCTGCCCTGGGGAGGGCAAGTGTAGGACCTGGGGCCTCGGAGAGCAGGATCCCATCTGTGTCCTGGCTCGGTCAGGGGCAGGGGGTGCTGGTGCCTCTTCCAGCTGGGCTGTGGTCAGTCAGGCGAGGGCCGTGGAGGCTGTGGTGTCTCGAGTCCAGGGCGACATGGGGAACTGCTGCGGCGTGGCTCAGCCAAAGCAGACGAGGCCCCAGGACTGACTGTGGGAGCGACGCAGGAGCAGGAAGGGGACAGTGGACCAGATGCATGGGGACGAGGTTGGCAGCAGTGGGGAGAGCCGTGTCCATCTCCACCCCAAGAGCCGTGTCCATCTCCACCCCAGGAGGCAGGCGGCCCTGCCCTCCCCACTCAGCAGAGGAGGGTCTGCGGACGCTGCGTGGTCTGTCCACCCTGGCCAGCTCTGGGCCGCCTGTCTTCCTTGCTGCTCCCACAGGCCCCTCGCACACTCATTCCTCTTTCTTACTTAAATTAAAGTTATCTTTTTTAAAAAATTATTTATTTATTTACTTTCGTTGTACACAATGCAATCATTTATGTTTACGTGGTGCTGAGGATCGAACCCGGGCCGCACACATGCAAGGCGAGAGCTCTGCCGCTGAGCCACAACCCCAGCCCAAATTAAAGTTATCTTAAACTGATATATAAATACATAAAATTGGACATGTCTGTGGGTTATCTTGTGGATTTTCATTTGTCTATACATTATAGTATATTTTAATCAGGCTAAATAGGTCTGTCTTCTTAAAAATCTACCATTTTTTTATGGTGCAGACATTCAAAGTCCTTTCTTGTTGCTTTTTGAAGTGGCTGTTAGGACCTGTGAGTGAGCGCCTGTGTGTGGCCACACACCAGAGCTTCTTGCTCCTGCCCTTCCGGAGACCCTGTTTCACGCACACCTGCAGTCCTGCGTCCCACACACCCGCCGCAGACTGGCTCCAAATGTGTCGTGTAGCCAAACAATCGGAGCAAGGTAAGCCAGCACGTTAAGGCTCTTTGGGAGATACTGGCGTCGTGGCCCATTCTGCAGCCAATCCAGCGCACCATGAGGGTGACCTCCCTGCGGGCCAGGTTCTCTTGTGCAGTGTAGGTGTGCCGAGACTGTGAGGCAGAGCCCGGAAGCGTCGCGGCTGCAGGCCTCTGGCTGGGCTCCAGCGCTGGCGCTGCACACAGTCAGTGCCGTCTCACAACGGCATGTTTTTCCTGCCGCCTTGACAGCTGCTGAAAGATTTTCTATTATTATCCTACTTTGAAAAACATCACAGCATAATGAATGACTAACTGGCGGAGTGGTAGCTGTGTGAGAACTACTGCGGAGGCAGCTGTGCTCACAACATCTGGATTACAGGTGTGGATAGGTGTGGCTGTCTCCTCTGCTAATTAGTGTCTAGAGAAACATCTCGCATGAAGCGCTGCCCAAAAGTCTGAGCGTGCTGAGAAAGGGAGTCACATCTTCTGCTCTGAGACTAACATCGTGCAAACATTCAGTTGCAGGGAAAAGCCACACATCTGAAAACGCGAGTGACAGTTTGAGAGACAGTAAGTGAAGGTGATCTGGTTGTTGACATCACATTCTCCCAGGCAGACCTTGCATTCCATTAATGGACGCTGTCAGGTTTTTGTTCAAAAGCCCAACAAGGTGATGAAAGTCAAAAGCGCAGAGTCTGTGGGAAGGTGCCCGTGGTGCCCGTGTACCTACTGCATGGAATTTCAGTGTGCTTCAAAAAAAGAAGAAAAAAAAAAAAGAAAGAAAAAAAGAAAAGAAAGAGAAAAAAAAAAAAGAAAAGAAAAGGTGTTTGAATGAGACGGATATCATTTTCCTAAATGCATGATTGAAGACCTGAATTGTACGAATATACTTTGTATACAAAGAGTTGTATGTAAAAAGATGCTAAATACATGCACTATGAGTTGTACATATTAAAAATTATAAAAATAAAAAAATGCTGATTTTCCTATTATCCAAGTCCTTCATGTGTAGATATAAAAACAATGGCCAACAGACGTGACCACCAATGCCTCGCTGCAAGTCAGGAGAGAGCAAGGAGTCCAACTCTGCACCTCAGGGCAGACCTCCAGTGCCTTTGGAGCTGGCATGATGCAGAAGTGGGGTCCGTGGACAGGATGCAGCCACCGTGGCTCCACGGGGCGCATTTGCCACTACGAGCCTGAAGTGCACATCCTAGCAGGCTTTGCTGTCTTGGACCACCAAGAGAGATATGGACGGACGAGGTTCTGAAATACAACCACACAGTTCCCCTGGTGACAGCCCCTCACACAGTCATTGCTCTTTAAAGGAAAAGGATCTGGAGGAATAAGAAGAGGTAGAGAAAAATTTCAATTGGTGAGAAAGATTACCTCCTAGACATTGGCCATTAACTATTTTATACAACTTAAAATCCAAAGGCTGTGGAACAGAATGCTTTACACCTATTGCTATGTGTTTTAATTTTTTTTCTCAGTTCACATTTTGAAGATTACTAGAAGTGCATCTTCTTCATCTCTCATTCCCCTTCAGGTTTAAATTTATTCAGAAATTTTCCTGTCTGTCTGTATATCTATCTATCTATCTGTCAACCATCTACTCATCAATCAATTCATCCATCCATCCATCCATCCATAATCCATCCATCATCTATTATCTACCTACGTACCTATTATCTATCTATCTACCTATCATAAATCTACCTACCATAAATCATCTATATTTATTTGTCCATTCGTCCATCTATCCATCCTTCCATCCATCCATGTATCATCCATCCGTCAATTTTTATCTACCTTCCTGTTGTCTATCTATCTGAGCTCTGAACTCTCTTTGGGAGCAGAGGATACCTAGTGTCTTGGGAAAACTTACCTGTCCTTTGCTCTCCAGGGAAGAGACTGAGGTTTCTCAGGAAATTTGAGGATGTGGTCGTCATGGGAGTCATTTCTGCTGGCCTGTGTCCCGGGACCCCTTGTCTCCGTCACTTCCTTTCTTGGCTGAATCCATTCTTTGTGAGATTCCCTACTTTGGTCTGAAAGTTTAGTTGCAGACATGGCGTCCATAACCTCTGATCAACGTTATCCAGTGGAGCACAGCACTCGGTGGGCACCCGAGTGCCCCTCAGCACAGCGCTGCCCGTGCTGCCCACGCTGCTCACCAGCGCCACACAGACCAGCACTCCACACCGACGCGCCCGAGCCCTCACCTCGCAGTGCTTCCTCTGTGCACAACTTTCCTCCTCCTTCCTCTTTCCTCCAGAATGCCCTTTCCTTTAAGAGCCTTTGGCCCTATGAGTGCTGACACGACAGTCCTTTAAGATTCATTTCAAAGTATATCACAAAATCCAAGAATTTCCTCCTTACATCTTATCACAGTGGAACATCATCATCTTTGAGTGGAAAATGTGTGTGTGTGTGTGTGCATGTTTGCACACACACCAAGTGTTACAGCACCCTGTCCTGGGGCAGGGAGCGTATCTGGCCCGTCAGGTGTGGCCACAGAACGTGCCGTGGTGTCCTGAGGGTAGAGCTGCCTGGCCTGGGCATTGGCCTGCTTGCCCCTCCCCCACCGCAGGTGGCAGTGGCAGAACACTTGGCAGATGAAGAAGGGGTCCCCGGTTCATGGTAACTGGCGGAGGGGTGGTTTTCTCCCCCACGGGCTCCAGGTGCTGGGTGCTCCCTCCACCATCACTGGTTGAAGGCAGGGACCTCCCAAGGCTGTCCAACGCCCAGTGGGCGCAGGAGCAGTGCCCCCGGGTGTCTGAGCCCCTGGGCTTTCCGCCCCTTCCCTGGCAGGAAGTGCTGGGTGCAGCCATTCTGTGTCCCACTAGCGCTCCCAGTGCTCGCGTGTGAAGAAGGCACGATCAACCTCTCCGCGTGATGAAGCAACTAAGACACGCAGAGCGACAGCAAGGCAGCAGCCCATCAGAGCCAGTCCCCAGGTTTGGGGTACCCAGGGCTGCAGCTGCAGCTCCAGAAATGCCACTTTATCCCGCTGGCCCCGCGATCAGTCCTCCAGGAGCACAGGGAGGCCGGGAGGAGGTGCTCACTGCACTGCCAACCTCCTGCACGGAGTCAGGAAAGAGCAGCTCCTGTTCCTTGCAGTCTATTACTTCAGCAATTGGAAATCAGTAGTCTGCTTTCTCTTTTTCCCTTTACCACATTTTTCTCCTTCTTTATTCCTTCCTCTTTTCATTATTCTGCTTACTCCTTCATTGTGCATATGCTTGTATCAAATATTCTTCTGTCCTGCACTACACGGCTCTCCTCCCTCACTAACAAACACAAGAGGAATGTGCCCATCACTCGATGGTGCAAGAAATCTGCACACATTACTTATAGCTGCCACAATGACTCAATCATAGGCTTTACCATCCCCATCTTATATGCACATAAAGAAATGGCGATATCTGCCTTTTATCATACTTATTTAAATTGGCAAATTTTAATAGGGAATGCGTTGTTTTGCACTAAACCATGCACTTGTAGTGGGAGAATCAAGTATGTCTTATAATGAAGCTATGGTTTTGCACCATGTGTTACTGCACCAAAATGACGGTCATCATTTTAGTAAAAGAGGTAGAACCTCAACTTGGAAATATCCAAGCTCAGAATTACTAGTGTGATCTTGATTACATCATTTCATTTTTTTGAAAATTTTCCTAGATTCAAAAGTGATACATAAGTTTTTTTCCTACCTGCATTGATAGGATTTAGTTGTTTTTAAATATCCTGAATATATTTTAAAAAATGGTCAAAACTTGCAGAAATGGAATGTCTATATGAAAGGAATGATAAGAGTCTTTACACTTGATCCGCTAGTAAAGATAAGAACAATAGATAGGTAATTAAGATTTATTACAAATGAAACACTGTGATTCTGCATATTCTCGCTCTATTACTACCTTGTCAAGCGAGGCAAGTGAAGTGCTAAGAACAGAAGCCAGACGGCAGGCAGCACAGACGGAGCTTCTCGCACGTGTCAGATAAAAAAACAGACGCACACGTACTCACACAGGCATACACACACACACAGGCTCACACATGCACTCACATAGAGACTCACACATGCACACACACAGGCACATGCACAGACACATGCACCCACAGACACACACACACACGCGCGCGCACATGCACACACGACACACTTTTGTACATACATGCACCCACTGATACATGCACACCGACACAGATGTGCACACACACGCACACGCACTGCCAGGTCCGGCTGTCCCCCTCAGTGTCCACCCACCTCTGCCTGCTGGACTGAGACCCCTCACGCCACTTCCCTTCTGCGTGGTTAGATCCGGGCCAGGCTCTTGTAGGCCGTTGCTGGAGGGAGGGTCACAGCTGGCACCCCAGCTGGGGGCCTGCTCCCTCCTGTGCACCCCAACATGACTCACTCCCCGGCGTCACCATCAGTGGCAGTTTTCGGGTTTTGCAGGACCCTAGAGCTGTCCTCCCAGTGCCCCTAGAGCCGCAGCCTTGGCCAGCTCGGGCTTCCTTTGGGGAATGCGAGCCACACAGGTGGTCAGGGACCCTGTCCTCCTCTCCTCCTGCCCACGTCTGGCCTCCTGGGTTCCATGGTGCACCCCCGTCCGCCCCTCTCCTGTGTGTCACCTGCACAGGACTCAGCTCCTCCTTCCCACCTGCCCCACACCTGGGTGTCCCTCCTCTGCCCCGAGCTCTCTTCATTCAAAACAGACAACGCGAGAAAAACGCGTAGACTCCCTGCCCTGCTGGGACGCAGACTAACAAGTGCGGATACACAGAGCAGGTGACATCCATTCCCTCCTCCCGGGAGGGAAAAGAACCACAGCAAAGGGCTTAGGGTGCATCCTGGTGGGAGTCCTGCCCTGCCCCCACACGCTGCCCAAACTTCCTGTCACAGCTGCTGATCTCCAGAGTCCCACCAGGGGACAAACAGTGAAGGCCTCTCTGCCCAGCTCTGGGTCTGGATTCACTTGCAGATGCAGAGGGCTGGCACCGGGCTACTTAGGGCCTGGCACACCGCAGCCCTCAGCTGGCCAGCAGACCCAGAGCCCCAGCTCCCGTCTCCCTGACGTAAACCCCCAGCTTTTCTTAATGACCCTTGTTATTCCTCCTGAAACCCGGTGGCCAGGAACAGGGAGTAAGGCCCAGTGATGTGACTGGGATCAGGGAACCCCAAAATGAGGGGAAGGGCTTCCCAGAGATGGCAAGCAAAGCACTTGTGAGTTCAGCGTTTGGAAAGGCGTGCGGTGCAGGATGAGTCTCTGACGGGAAACTTATAAAATGTCCTTCTGCCTGCTCGCCGTGGGGGCACTTTACAATGCGTGTGGTAGTGACTTACCAGATATGAAAGTAGCATTTTGCAATATAAAGTTCACGCCAGAGATTCGCTCCACCTAGTAGAGGAAACCGTGCAAGGGAAAAAGCACGAACTTCTGCAGAACGTGAGGAGCGGCCACGTGAGGCGGAAGAGATCTTCTCCCCAGGATTATATTCCAGGAGGGCTCCCTTGGCGAACACCACAGGTACCTACATGTCAGGATGTGCGGGGCCCTGGAGATGACAGTGGCCCTTGCCACATGGTCCTGAGAGCCAGGATATTCCACTCATTACCGCTAGGTCCTCTAGAACATCAGTGTCAGACTTGTGTGGGAGGTGGGATCATGGGTGGGGGGACTTCTTTGCCATCTCAGTTACATATTCTCACTGCACTGATGTGCAGACACACCCCAAATTCTACACATGCATTGAGTCCAGGTGACAATAGCTGTTCTAGAGGTTCAAGTTGAGAGACGGTGCCTGGGGCAGAGAGGAGAGCCACGGGTGACAGAAGAGCGCAAACACAGCTCCAGGGTTGAACTTGCAGAGAGCTGTCACGTTCCTTCTGGACTCCCAGTGCTGAGAAGAGCAGTCAAGGGCACGTCTTCACATTCCCAGAGAGAATCTCCAGGTGTTACAGGACACGGTCAGCCCTGGCTGCAGGAAGAAACGGCACAGGCTGGACGTCCCGGGCAACCGATGCTGACGCCTCTCAGTAGTCCTGGAGGCTGGAGAGGGCTCCTGCCTGGTCACAGATGGCACCTTCTACACGTGCCCCTGGGGACACAGGACAGAGGAGATGCCAGCTCTCTCTCTCTCTTTTTTTTTTTTTAATTTTTTTATTATTTATTTACTTATTCATCATGCACAAGTATAGTATCTTTTTACATACAACTGCTTGTATACAAAGTATATAAGTACCATTCAGTCCAGCTCTCTCTCTTGCAGGAGCACTAATCCCAGCGATGGCAGCTCACTCCTGACCTGACCACCTGCCACAGCCCCACCTGCTGACGCCACGCCGGGGCCAGGATGGCAGCACATGCATTTGGCGGGACACAGCATTTCCGTGCACAGCAGCACAGGGTCTAAGTTGTCTTTTCTGCCAAGTACTCATACGGATGATGCCACCCAGAGCTCAAGAATTCTGAAAGCACCAGCTCAGAGACAACCCTGCGACCGTGTTCCAGAGAAGCTAGCCCAGGGATCTCACCTTTCAATGCCTTGTCACGCCCTAACAGAGGCGGTTCCCGAGGCCTCGGGTACACCACGGAGAATTCCACTACTCCCAGCAACCAGATGGACACTGCGGTTCTAGAAGACAAATGTCCCTCTCTTATGAAATGCAGAGGCCAATTAGACAGACGGAGCGAATGGTTCTATTCAAAGGTGGGTCTGTGTTTGGCTTTTGAAAGGTTCTCAGAAGAATCGAAGCCCCAGGTGCTTTTCCTTCTGATCCTCTCAGTCTTCCCTTTACATTGCAGGCAAGCTGGGGCAAGACCAGGTCGAGGCAGCTCGGGACTACTTCTTCAAGGGGTTGGATTCCTGCACTTTCACTGGTTGATCTTAACCATGAAAATTTTCCACACGTATCTCTCCTTCTGGGCACCCCAATGGGAGCTTGCTAAATTCCACTAAATGTCTCTAAACTTTGCCGAACACCCCTTTTCCTCATTTCTAAAAATTCAAATGTGGCTGCCCCTGGGGATTTTGCAGTTGGTAATTAAAATATTTAAAATGTGAATGAGAAACATTGGGGAGGAAGTAGAAGATTAAATACAGAGAAAACTTGCAATTACTCTTGTGGATTCGTGGCCTTTTTCTTCCACATATGGACGCTCAGCTGGGGTGAAGGTTTTCCCCTGGTCTGGCGGCTGGTGGGGCAGCCTCTGGCTCCCTTCCCACAGGGGGTACCTCCCAGCAGTCCTGCAGGTGGAGCGATGGGCACACCTGGAAACAGATGCTGGGTAGGGACGAGTGCTCCTGGCCAGGGCAGGCCTCAGGTGTACCCTCCTGAGTGCCGTGGGGAGTGCGGCCCGCGGGGAGGGGCTGCCTGTGGACGCTGAGGCCGGGCTTCGCCAGGGTGCTCAGGGTGGGGGAGCCGCCGCCCCCATGTGCCTTCCCCTGCTGTTTCCCCCCTAAGTGACGTTGTGAACGTGTCTCTTGAGACCCCTGGTTTCAACAAGTCACCATATTTTTCGCTCAGTGATGATGCAAACCCAGAATTAGAACACTAAGTTTTATTTAATTTATTTCAACAGATAAGAAATGAGCATGTTTTTTTGCCAAGCTCACACCAAGTGCTAATGAGACCGTCAGAAAGAGTTCATCGTTTAAATCTGAAGATGAAGTAAGTGTGTTGGCAGCGCGGTGTGCTCTCGGCACCGTGCAAACTGGTACTTTGCAGGCATTCTTTTCTTTTCTTTCTTTTTTTTCCCCTCATGGAGATTGGGTGACTCCTCCAAGGTTCATAAGCTGGCCATTAAGTGATCAAAAAAGCCAGAAACTGCAACCAAATTTGGACCAAAAATATTTCTATGTTCACAAAACCATATTCTCATGTGGAATATCTGCCAGGACACAGATAAAGTCTGGGACTTTGGTAGCTTCTCCACCTCTTTAGGTGCTACCAAACCCCAAAGCTGTATGTTGGACACACAGTTTCTAGTTTTTTCTAGCATCAGCAACTTACTGTTCAGGTCTTTGGAAAAACTAATAGCTGCAGCTATGCAGTCCTGATGACGACAAAGATGCTTCACAGCCTATGAACTGCCTGTAGATTTGTCCTGCTGCACTGCCTATTTACTCCTGTGACACTGGGAAGGATAAATAGAATTGCTTTATGCAGAGACAGAAGATGATATCATCATCCAGGGCAAATGCAGTCACAGCTGGGCCTTTGTCACTGTGACTCATTTAAAATGCCTCGTTATTAAAACTGGATTGTTTTGGATTGCGACTCTATTCAATTGAGACAATTATGTGTTCTGTGTGATTCAAATCAATGATTTCAGGCAGCAGTTGATTATTTCAGCTTAATTTGTTGTGCCTTTTGCTTTTTTAGACAGCCATTGGATATCAAATTCTGAAATTAGATTTTAATTTCCTTTTGTGGGACTCGCGCATGTATATTACATTAGCTTTCATAAATGTCACCCCGCCTGTCTCCTGGTTCAAGTTCCCTGCTCGAGCTTGTATAGATCTGTGGACAGCAGGGATCAGGGACTCGCAGGCAGGCTCTGCCCTCCACACCGCAGGGTGCCACTGTGGCCTTGGGACCACCACATGCGCTGAGTGGGGCCTGGCTCTCTCTGCCTGCCCCCCCCCACCTGCAGCTGGTGCACGCACACCTTGCTGAAGCCCGCCCCCCTTGCCTTCCAGCAGGAAGTGCTCGGAAATCAGGGCTGCGCTAGGAGGGACACAGCCCTGCCCTCTGGGCACCGTGCAGTCCATGGTGGTCAGCGGTGATGGACACAGCCCAGTGAACACCTCGCCGCCCCTTTACATCACCTGCAGCCTCAAGTGAGCCCTTCAGGTCCCCGCAGAAACATGTGTTGGGGACAATTTCCACTTGCTGTCCACAGTCTGCTGCCAGCCTCACCCTTGCCCCCCGGGGGCTGGCAGGGAAATAATCACCTCTTGAGTAGAGTGATGATTTTTACTTTTGAAAATACACAAAATCACAAAAAATGTAAACTCATCCCTCGCAGTGGGCTATGTACTCTTGATAATTTGTGGAGAGTCACATCTGACCCTGGTGGAGAACTAGGGTGTGAGAGATGAGCAGGAAGGACGAGCCCCCAGCGGCTCAGGCACAGTGCACAAGTGACTAAAATATGCACTGGTGTGTCAGAGAAATGCAAATAAAACCACAGAGATGTTATGCAGATAGCAGCCCGCCAACGGCACCGGAATCAATGTTCACGTGGCCCCCGGACCCAGCCCAAGGCTGATCTGGTCTCTGCAGGTCTCTCTTAAAGGATCTGTGAGGCGCAGACAAGGCTCAGAGGAGCCCTGACTTTGGAAAGCGTTCTCAGCCGAAAGACTGGCATTATGTTTGATCAGACCTCCTACGAGAAAGGGAGATGGGAACTGACGTGAGAGGAATTCCACGGAAGCACCAAGACTTAGAAAAAAAATTTTAAATGTAGCATTGTTTTGTACAATTTCACAGTAAGAACCAAATGTCCCATGGAGAGGACTCCCAGGCCCAGGGAGTCCTGCAACCTGAGCCAGAAATTGATAGGACTAGGATGGCACCATCCAAACCTGAAATCTGGGTTCTTCCCTGCAGAGCAACCTTCATCTACAAAATGTAGACAACTGTATTAAAGCAAGGGCTATTTCACTGTTCCAATGTGGAGAAAGAAGAGTCACCTAATGTGGTGAAAATCGCCTAGAGGATTGTAATGTGCATCCTGCCAGTTTCAATATAGAGACAAGGAGATGGATGAAATAGGAAATGGTAGAAGCATGCAGGAGTCACCTGTGTGTCCTCGTCACCACAGGGAGCAGTGGCGCTCTCCTCTGGAGAGAGGTTCCCACGCGGGATGGTACTTTTTCTGTACCACTTTTTGATGGACGGTGCTACAGCTTGAGATCTCCTGGGATTCCATAGATGCTCTGTGAAAACACAGACTCTTTAACAGCTCACTCTCATGTTTGATTTGATGATGAAGATTTTGACTTCTAGAAACAATAAAATGCTGAATGGGGAGGGGACCTATCACTAATCTTATTAAATATTTTTTTTTCTTTTTGGTAGTATTGTTGCATTATAAGTTACACATGGTAAGTAGGATGCATTAAGTTACATAGTTTCACATGCACACAATATAGCAGTATCACTGTGGTTTAATTCATTTTATCTTGCTTCTCTGGGACAAGACAAAGTCTGGAAGAAAAACCAATATGTGTTTTAGGATGGAGCAAATCACCAAACATCTTTTTTAGTGCCCACATTCTCCTTGGTCTGTGGCCAGTGGCTTGTGATAGCACTCATCTTCAGTTTCTGGTTGCTATTTAAATTTCTTTCAGTGATCTGTTGATAATACCACCAACACCACCTAGGATGCACTCTAGCTTCATAATGGTTACACACCATACCAATTTCCTGGGGCAGGGGAAGGAGAGATCAGTGAACTTTCATCTCTAGTTACAGGAACATTTTAAACTGTGTAGTCTAATATATAAAGCTGCATAAAAATAAACCCATGGGGCTGGGATTGTGGCTCATCGGTAGAGCGCTCGCCTAGCATGTACGCAGCCCGGGTTCGATCCTCAGCACCACGTAAAGAATAAAGGCATTGTGTACAACCAAAACAAATAAATAAATATTTAAAAATAAAAAAATAAAAAAATAAATAAATAAACCCATGCTGCCTGTGTAGCCCCATCTCCCAGGAATCCTTCATGTGCATGGTACAGTCTACCTTCCTGGACACTGGCCTCTGTTCCTCCCACGGCTGTAGATTTCACCTATTTTTCTGATCTCCCAATTCAAGAATCTAGACACTTCTTTCCTTCCACACACAGTATAATTGCACTATCTGCTTCAGATATGTGCTGAACGATGTAGTTTAAAATTCTTATGATTTTGTAGTCAAACCTGCTCTTCTTTGTGTGTCATACATTTTGGTAAATACTAGTCAATCCATTAGTCTGAGACGGTAACCTAGGTCAGACTGCTCTCTTCCCACTCTTGGGCACCTGCAGGTTCACCCTCCTGCGGGCGCACCTGCCCTTCCTTAGTCTTCATTGCTGTTGTGTTTTCTTGCTCTGTTGTTCCCTCTCCCGGAGCGTGAGGGCCTCGGAGGCTTCCTGCCTGGCCACCCTGGTCCTGTTCTCCCACCCCGCGCGCCGCGCCAGAGAGGTGTTGCCCAGCGGGACTCTGACCTTGGCCCTCCGCGTGCTGCCCTCGTCTTCACGGGGTGGATCGGAGCACTCCAGTCCTCGGCTCACCACGTTCCCACACCCCGGGATCTGGCCGTGGCGCCTTCTCCAAGGTCAAAGCACACCCTTAGGTTTGGGAGGTACAGCCTTCCTGTGTTTTCCATCTTTGCCTGAAGTGCTGCCCCCGACCCCGTGGCCCCCAACCACAGGTGAGTCTTGTCGCGGCACCTGAAGCGATGGCCACTTGGAGCAACAAAGCTGCAGGAATAAGTTCAGAGGCGGACTGGAAACAGACAGGATCTTTATTCTGCTAGTTTCTCTCCCCGGCTCCAACAACAACTCTAACACCATCCACACTCTTACAATCACCCCAAAATGGCACCGGCCCGATCCATACTCCCCCGGGGCCAAGTCTCTCGAGATCATGCAAATGGCGCCGACCCAATCCACAATGTCTCGGGCCAAGTCTCACGAGACCATGGAAGGTGGTAATGCTTATGGCTCACAGCTAACCGCAATCTTAGCTATCTCCTTAACTAGGGCTCCTGCAGAGTCTTCCGCATGGAGGGAGGAGCTTCAGCCAGGGTTTGTGTGAGGACACCAAGCTGGCTCTGAAGCCGCACTCAGGTTCAGCAGAGTCTGCTTTCTCCTGCCTCAGGGCTCCTGCAGCATCCACACTACCTGCACACCTTTCTCTGAGGGAGGGGAAGCCCCGGGGCTGGTCCACACTGGCATCCTCCGCATGCAGGGGGTGTTGGGAGCACAGAAGAGCCTTGGGATCTCACTTTCTAAACTGGGAGAAATGATCACTTTTCCGGGGGCTGGTGCTACCCTTGCCTGACTCCCTCACCAGGGCTATGCTGCCCGCCCTCAGTGCGTCCAGCAGATTCCAGATCCCCAGACCCCTGACAATGCGAGGACTGCCCCTGCCGTCGGAAGCCCTTTCTGAAGACACTGCTTCACAGTGATCATTCCCTCCTTCGAAAACCTACTATCCACACATAATGGCATCCTGCTGCCTGGACATCGGACTTTGCTCCATCACAGAATTCTCATGACCTTCTGCAAGGAAGGGCACGGTGTGACTAGTCCTCCCCGCGGACAGCGGACAGCAGCAGCTCACTGATCAAAGGCTATCAACCATGCAGGGCTTTTCAGAACTGAGAAGATCTCTTACATGGAACCCTCAGAGAACTAAAGTCACCTAGAAATCAGGCTGGGACTTGCCCAGCATTTATGAGGCCATGAGTTCAATACCTGATAGATAGGCTTGGGCCCACAGGCCACTTCCCCCATGGAAATTTCCATCAGGAGCAACCTGGTTTCCTCCCAGGCAGGAGCCAATCAGCCTAAAGTTTGCTCTGTTCCCCAGGCAGGAGCCAATCATCCTAAAGGTTGCTCTGTTCCCCAGGCAGGAGCCAATCGGCTTAAAGGTCGCTCTGTTTACTGGGAAAAGAACCAATAGTGTTAAAGGTCACTAAGGCTCACCCCACACACACACCAGAAATCCCTACTTAAGTCCCTGCAGAGAGGAAGCAGCTGCTGCAGCTCCAGACTCACCATCTCCAGCCCGACGGTGCTGCTCCAGCCTCCAGCCTCCAGCCTCCAGCCTCCAGCCTCAGCAGCTGCCTCAGCCGACAGCTCCAGAGACCACAGCCGGCACCACCAGGCACCAACCGTCCGTCCAGGGCTTGCACACTTCCCTCTCCCTGACTCCTCTCTCTCCATACTTCTTCTACCTCCAACCAGCCATAAAGGCTGGTAAATAAATCTCTTGGCTGCATGGTTGTCTGTGGTGTGATTTTTGCCCTTCAATACCCAGTTCAGCAAAAAACAAAACGAACAAATAAAAAGCACAGCAACCAAAGCTCTGGCATTTCATTCTTAGGTTTTGCTTATTTTTCTGACTCCAAAATATGTTAATAAACTTCTTGCTTTCCTAATGAGGTTCCATTTGTAAGCAATTCAAAGTCCGTAGACATGTGGACTACATGGCTACAGATATGACCTGGAACCTGTAGACATATTAAACAAGTGAGATTGCATTTTGCAAAAGCAGCTGAGTCATTGAAGTTGATTCCCAGGTCAACTTGGACTAGGAAAACCCTGGGGTAAACATAGAAGCCCCAGTGTTAGCACAGAATAAACATCTCAAGTTCAATTTGCTTTCTCTTGACATACAATTGGAAACCCTTAATGGACTTAGGAAGTCTAACACCCTGTAGCCAACTGCTCTGCGGGGGCATCAGACTGGGGAGAAGTCACTTTGCCTTTGATGATTCTAAAGAACAGAAAACTTTTCCCAGAAACACAACTCCTGACCAGATTTCCTGCATTTAATGTGTTTTATTAAAACTCATTTATTATTATGGCTGAATTAATTTAAATTAGTAGAGACGGGCACGCAGTTGTCACTTATGCTAATTTAACCTATGACAAGACACAGAGAACACTGGTGTTTGTCACGGCCACGTTGTTCTACTCACACGTTTTGCAGGCAGCCAGGTTCAGTGGTTCCCATCAAAGACTGCCTGCAGCTCCGCGTGTGCCCCACCTACAGAGCAGAGTGCCACCTCTGGGGATCTCCACGCCACACCCAGTGGCTAGGGGCTGGACATGGGCTTGGAAGACCAAACCAGTGCATTCTTACTTCTGAAGTCTCGTTTCAAGGGTGATTATGGTCAGGTCTGTTTCATTATTCCATGACTTCCTACAACGCACAATGAAAACATTTCTGAGTTTTTCCATTTTAGCATTTGTTTTATTTTTCTTTTCTCACAGAATTATGCTTTTCTGAGTGAACTTACACAACAATTCAATTTACGTATTTCTTTACTCTTATTGCATATTGGAAAGAACTTATGTCATTATGCATTTTATGATTTGAATAATTATTTCTAACAAGTTATTTTTTTCAATCAAATTGTGCAGCTTTAAAGTGTCACCATGACCAGTTTCAGCATTGCTAACATCATTCTGTAATACTTTTTACTATAATTTACCTACAAATGACTGTTTCAAAATTTTGTTTCTCTTACTTTCCTTGCAAATCCAAGAACACTGACACCAAGTTCCTTACACTCGGAATTGCTTTGTTGGCCAGGTCACTTGGTGGCCGTCACACTATTCCACTCATGTGTTGTATTAGTGTCCCCTCTCTGCCATCCATAGCACAGGAGTCCAGCTCTTCAGCGAAGCGTCCTCCAGGTGAAAATTAGCTCCAGTCCTTAGCATCTTGAGGGACGTGGCCTGCTCGCTGTGCACTGGGGAGAGCGCCCCACGCCTCGGCCTCCCTGGGGAAGGGCTGCAGACCACAGCATCTTGGAGAAGCTCTAGTCCTAGGGCCATGCTTTGTGCAGAAAGCACACAGATGGACGTGTGAGCAAGCTGATAGCACAGGGTCTCACCCCACCCTTCATCATTGGGGCCAAAAGTTGGAAAGTTTTAGTTGTAAAATTTTCTATATTGTCACTTAATTAAAAATATGTTGTTAATACACATTCATGTTAAATATTTCAAAGGCAAAACTTCCTTATTTAAAAATGCACTTGTAAGTCTTAAACAGCAGCATGAAGCTGGTTTGTTGAATAAGCACATGAGATAAAATACAAACAAAAATTTTAACTCTGCCTCCCAATTATTTCCTGTCACTAGTTGAAAATATTAAGAGATCTCATGATAATTACATTCATCTTTAATTAGTAGAGCATGTTTTCTAACATAAAAATACAATACTAATTCAGAACCGAGAAAAGGGTTTCCAAATTAACTTTAGTTATGATGTATATAGGGTCATCTATCAAAATATATGCATTATCAGTATACTGAACATTATAAACAATGATGAAAAATATCAAATAAGATCTAGACAAGTGGAAAAAGTATTTTCATAGAAGAGAAGACTCAATGTGATTGAGATGTCAGTTCTCCCCCAGGGGAGGTTCAAATGCAGTGTTACCCCAACAATAATAGTAGCAGATTTTTTTTTTTTTTTTTTTTTTGTAGAAACAGAAAATCTGTCTATAAATTGATTTGGAAAAAGCAAAGAAGTTCACATACCCAAGACAACGTTGGAAAAAAGAAAAAGGGGGGATAACTAAGATGGCAAACTCACCGAGTTTGACAGCAGGATCACGATGAAGCTCAGGCTGGTAAGGGCCAGGTGTTGGCTGCAGCGTGAACACGTCAACAGAATCTCCAATGAACGGGACTGGGTAAACCCACAGGAGTACAGTTGATTCCTGGCAGGAGTGAGAATGTAACTTGATGGATAAAGGGTAATATTTTTCACAAATTATGCTGAAATAATTAGACATTAATAATTAAAATAATAAAATGAAGATGTGGGTCTGCACTTTTATAAGATAAACAAAAATTAACTAAAACAAGCTTATAGAATTAGCTATAAGACCTAAAACTAAAAATTTCCCAATGGTCATGTGGAGATCTGGAATCAAAGATCTCTCAGGTATGACATTGAATGCATGATCGCAAAAACAAGAATTCACAAACTGAGCATTACAGTTAAAAACCATCACATTGGAGAGACCATATTAAGAGAAAGAAAAAGACAAGCAATAGACTGATAGCACATTTATGAAAGAGAATAAACTTGGATCCAAAAATTTAAAGAAATCTCTAGCTTTAATGATAAAACAAAAATCAGTAAGAAAACTGGCAGGCCTGATGAGGGTGCACACCTGTGATCTCACTGGCTCCAGAGCTGAGGAAGGGGGATCTTGAGTTCAAAGCCTCAGCAGAACAGCGAGGCACTAAGCAGCTCAGTGAGACCCTGTCTGCAATAAAACACCACATAGGGCTGGGGGAGTGGCTCAGTGGCCAAGTACCCCTGAGTTCAATTCGTGGTCCCCCCCAAAAAAAAATGGGCAAATTATCCAAACAGGTACTTCAAATACAAAAATATGCAGATGGCAGTCAAGTCCATGAAACATCTCACAACTTTATTATTCATCAGGAGATTTCAGATGAGCACACTCACCAGGAGGGCTGTCATTGGACTGCAAGGAACGCACAGGCTGGTGCTAAGCAGGCCTGGCCAGGATGGAGCCTCCGGGCTCTCTCTTGTTGCTGGGCTGCAAGGTTGGGGCCACCAGAAGCCACTTGGGCAGCTCCTTACCAAGCTAAGTGTGTGTTCACTGTTTCTACCCTCTGTGTAATTTTCAGTTGTTATTGAAGAAAAATAAAAGGTCTGTTCACACGAAAACCTGAGCCACATGTTCATGGTGCCTTCACTCATGTTTTCAAGGCACTGGAGGCCACCAAGTGCTGTCCGGCTGGTGCAGCAGAGGCAAGCAGGAGCCGGACATGGCAGACAGTGGCCTCACTTGCTAACGAGAGGGAAAAAGCTGCCCAGCCTCCCAGTGACTGCATGGCGTCTGGGGTGGCCTGATGGGGAGAAGTCAACAAAGGCTCCAGCCTGGGACCAGGTGTGCGACACTGGGGGCAGCCTGGGGACCAGGTGTGTGACACTGGAGGGCCAGACTGGGGACCAGGTGTGTGACACTGGAGAGCCAGGCTGGGGACCAGGAGTGTGACACAGGAGGGCCAGGCCGGGACCAGGTGTGTGACACTGGGGGCCAGCCTGGGACCAGGTGTGCAACTATGGGGGCCAGCCTGGGACCAGGTGTGTGACACTGGGGGCAGCCTGGGGACCAGGTGTGTGACACTGGGGGCCAGCCTGGGACCAGGTGTGCGACTCTGGGGTCCAGCCTGGGACCAGTTGTGTGACACTGGGGGCAGCCTGGGGACCAGGTGTGCGACACTGGAGGGCCAGGCTGGGGACAAGGAGTGTGACACTGGAGGGCCAGGCTGGGGACCAGGTGTGTGACACTGGGGTCCAGACTGGGGACCAGGTGTGTGACACAGGGGTCCAGACTGGGGACCAGGTGTGTGACACTGGAGGGCCAGTCTGGGGACCAGGAGTGTGACACTGGGGGCCAGACTGGGGACCCAGGTGTGTGACACTGGAGGGCCAGGCTGGGGACCAGGTGTGTGACACTGGGGGGCCAGGCTGGGGACCAGGTGTGTGACACTGGGGGCCAGACTGGGGACCAGGTGTGTGACACTGGGGTCCAGACTGGGGACCAGGTGTGTGACACTGGAGGGCCAGTCTGGGGACCAGGAGTGTGACACTGGAGGGCCAGGCTGAGGACCAGGTGTGTGACACTGGGGTCCAGACTGGGACCAGTGTGTGACACTGGAGGGCCAGGCTGGGGACCAGGAGTGTGACACTGGAGGGCCAGGCTGGAGACCAGGTGTGTGACAATGGGGGCCAGACTGGGGACCAGGTGTGTGACACTGGAGGGCCAGGCTCGGGACCAGGAGTGTGACACTGGAGGGCCAGTCTGGGGACCAGGTGTGTGACACTGGAGGGCCAGTCTGGGGACCAGGAATGTGACACTGGAGGGCCAGGCTGAGCACTAGGTGTGTGACACTGGGGTCCAGACTGGGGACCAGGTGTGTGACACTGGGGTCCAGACTGGGGACCAGGTGTGTGACACTTGGTTCCAGACTGGGGACAAGGTGTGTGACACTGGAGGGCCAGTCTGGGGACCAGGAGTGTGACACTGGGGGCCAGACTGGGGACCCAGGTGTGTGACACTGGAGAGCCAGGCTGGGGACCAGGTGTGTGACACTGGGGGGCCAGGCTGGGGACCAGGTGTGTGACACTGGGGGGCAGAATGGGGACCAGGTGTGTGACACTGGGGTCCAGACTGGGGACCAGGTGTGAGACACTGGAGGGTCTGTCTGGGGACCAGGAGTGTGACACTGGAGGGCCAGGCTGGGGACCAGGTGTGTGACACTGGGGTCCAGACTGGGGACCAGGTGTGTGACACTGGAGGGCCAGGCTGGGGACCAGGAGTGTGACACTGGAGGGCCAGGCTGGAGACCAGGTGTGTGACAATGGGGGCCAGACTGGGGACCAGGAGTGTGACACTGGAGGGCCAGGCTCGGGACCAGGAGTGTGACACTGGAGGGCCAGTCTGGGGACCAGGTGTGTGACACTGGAGGGCCAGTCTGGGGACCAGGAATGTGACACTGGAGGGCCAGGCTGAGCACCAGGTGTGTGACACTGGGGTCCAGACTGGGGACCAGGTGTGTGACACTGGAGGGCCAGTCTGGGGACCAGGAGTGTGACACTGGAGGGCCAGGCTGGGGACCAGGTGTGTGACACTGGGGGCCAGAATGGGGACCAGGTGTGTGACACTGGGGTCCAGACTGGGGACCAGGTGTGAGACACTGGAGGGTCTGTCTGGGGACCAGGAGTGTGACACTGGAGGGCCAGGCTGGGGACCAGGTGTGTGACACTGGGGTCCAGACTGGGGACCAGGTGTGTGACACTGGAGGGCCAGGCTGGGGACCAGGAGTGTGACACTGGAGGGCCAGGCTGGAGACCAGGTGTATGACAATGGGGGCCAGACTGGGGACCAGGAGTGTGACACTGGAGGGCCAGGCTCGGGACCAGGAGTGTGACACTGGAGGGCCAGTCTGGGGACCAGGTGTGTGACACTGGAGGGCCAGTCTGGGGACCAGGAATGTGACACTGGAGGGCCAGGCTGAGCACCAGGTGTGTGACACTGGGGTCCAGACTGGGGACCAGGTGTGTGACACTGGAGGGCCAGTCTGGGGACCAGGAGTGTGACACTGGAGGGCCAGGCTGGGGACCAGGTGTGTGACAATGGGGGCCAGAATGGGGACCAGGTGTGTGACACTGGGGTCCAGACTGGGGACCAGGTGTGAGACACTGGAGGGTCTGTCTGGGGACCATGAGTGTGACACTGGAGGGCCAGGCTGGGGACCAGGTGTGTGACACTGGGGGCCAGAATGGGGACCAGGTGTGTGACACTGGGGGCCAGACTGGGGACCAGGAGTGTGACACTGGAGGGCCAGGCTGGAGACCAGGTGTGTGACAATGGGGGCCAGACTGGGGACCAGGAGTGTGACACTGGAGGGCCAGGCTCGGGGACCAGGAGTGTGACACTGGAGGGCCAGACTGGGGACCAGGTGTGTGACACTGGAGGGCCAGTCTGGGGACCAGGAATGTGACACTGGAGGGCCAGGCTGGGGACCAGGTGTGTGACACTGGGGTCCAGACTGGGGACCAGGTGTGTGACACTGGAGGGCCAGTCTGGGGACCAGGAGTGTGACACTGGAGGGCCAGGCTGGGGACCAGGTGTGTGACAATGGGGGCCAGAATGGGACCAGGTGTGTGACACTGGGGTCCAGACTGGGGACCAGGTGTGAGACACTGGAGGGTCTGTCTGGGGACCATGAGTGTGACACTGGAGGGCCAGGCTGGGGACCAGGTGTGTGACACTGGGGGCCAGAATGGGGACCAGGTGTGTGACACTGGGGTCCAGACTGGGGACCAGGTGTGAGACACTGGAGGGTCTGTCTGGCGACCAGGAGTGTGACACTGGAGGGCCAGGCTGGGGACCAGGTGTGTGACACTGGGGTCCAGACTGGGGACCAGGTGTGTGACACTGGAGGGCCAGGCTGGGGACCAGGAGTGTGACACTGGAGGGCCAGGCTGGGGACCAGGTGTGTGACAATGGGGGCCAGACTGGGGACCAGGAGTGTGACACTGGAGGGCCAGGCTCGGGACCAGGAGTGTGACACTGGAGGGCCAGTCTGGGGACCAGGTGTGTGACACTGGAGGGCCAGTCTGGGGACCAGGTGTGTGACACTGGAGGGCCAGGCTGGGGACCAGGAGTGTGACACTGGAGGGCCAGGCTGGGGACCAGGTGTGTGACACTGGAGGGCCAGGCTGGGGACCAGGAGTGTGACACTGGAGGGCCAGGCTGGGGACCAGGAGTGTGACACTGGAGGGCCAGGCTGGGGACCAGGTGTGTGACACTGGGGTCCAGACTGGGGACCAGGTGTGTGACACTGGGGGGCCAGGCTGGGGACCAGGTGTGTGACACTGGGGGCCAGACTGGGGACCAGGTGTGTGACACTGGGGGCCAGACTGGGGACCAGGTGTGTGACACTGGGGTCCAGACTGGGGACCAGGTGTTTGACACTGGAGGGCCAGTCTGGGGACCAGGTGTGTGACACTGGAGGGCCAGGCTGGGGACCAGGTGTGTGACACTGGGGTCCAGACTGGGGACCAGGTGTGTGACACTGGAGGGCCAGGCTCGGGACCAGGAGTGTGACACTGGAGGGCCAGGCTCGGGACCAGGAGTGTGACACTGGAGGGCCAGGCTGATCATTAGGTGTGTGACACTGGGGTCCAGACTGGGAATCAGGTGTGTGACACTGGAAGGCCAGGCCGGGGACCAGGAATGTGACATGGAGGGCCAGGCTCGGGACCAGGAGTGTGACATGGAGGTCCAGGCTGGGGACCAGGTGTGTGACACTGGGGTCCAGACTGGGGACCAGGTGTGTGACACTGGAGGGCCAGGCTGGGGCCAGGTGTGTGACACTGGAGGGCCAGGCTCGGGACCAGGAGTGTGACACTGGAGGGCCACGCTCGGGACCAGGTGTGTGACACTGGAGGGCCAGGCTGGAGACCAGGTGTGTGACGCTGGGGTCCAGACTGGGGACCAGGAGTGTGACACTGGAGGGCTAGGCTGGGGACCAGGAGTGTGACACTGGAGGGCCACTCTGGGGACCAGGAGTGTGACACTGGGGCCAGGCTTGGGACCAGGTGTGTGACACTGGGGGCCAGACTGGGGACCAGGTGTGTGACACTGGGGGCCCGACTGGGGACCCAGGTGTGCGACACTTCAGGGACAGCCACAGTACAGTGGAGGAAGCAGACCAGGCCTTCCGGGGCCACAGGGGAGGGTGTCGGGTGGCTTTGCTTGGGTTTGGCAGTGGTCACGCTTCACTGTGCTCTCGTCACACTCGGAGTTGTGAAGTCAACACGGTGGATTTTGCTGTATGTGACCTTCACTCAGGAACCCTGACTGGAGAATGCCAGCCCTAGTCTCGTGGGCACCTGAGCCCTGCTAGTGCACAAACTACGGGGTCACTGGGCTGTGCAGGTGTGCACCGGGTGCCGTGGGCGGAGGCCCCTGAGGGAGAGAACGCTTCTCCTCCACCCCAGGAAGCAGCTCCAGCAGGCTCAGAGGAATCAGAGTTCTGCAGAGGGGAAGCCGCAGGCCTCTGGTCTCACTTGCTAAGGCCGCGGGGTGAAAGGAAGGCACAAACCCCGTGTGCAGGTGAGGGGTGAGAGCAGGGGCCAGACAAGCACAGGACGCACAGAGCCATTCTAATTTCAAGAAACGATGACTAATTGCTGCAATGAATATGTCCTGAGTGCTTGTATTAAAACCTGCTGAGCCAACCTTGGTGCCCTTCTACGGATGCATGGATAAAGAAAATGTGGAGTATTACCCAGCCATAAAGAAGAGTGGCGTGCGGACATTTGCCAGTTAATGGATGTATCTGCAGACTATCATGCTAAGTGAAATAAGCCAATCCCCAAGCCCAAGATCACATGTCTTCTCTGATCATGTGGAAGCTACCCCACAATAAGGGAGTGAGGGAATAGAAGCTCCATGGAGCAGACAAAGGGGAATGAGGGGCGGGGGAAGGAAAGACAGTGGAGCCGATCTGCCGCGACTCTCCCGTGTTCATACGTGATGTCCCACAGTGAGTCTCACCATCATGCACATCCACAAGAAATCAATTTTAAAAAATAAGTGCGAGTAAATGGCAGAAAGATCAAGAGAAAGAAGGGCTCAGGGGACGGAGGGAGGGAAGGGGAAGAAGAGGTACTGGGGACTGAAGCAGAACAAGGCATACCCCATGCTCTTATGATTTTTTTTTCCAAAATGGATTCTACTGTCATCTATAACTAAAAAGAACTAATAGAAAATAAATCGATTCAACTGCATTATATTCATGTACAAATATGCCACAGCAAAAGCCCTGCATGATAAATGAGCACCAATAAAAAACCCTTGATCATGTTTAAAAAACCCTGCAGGTTTGGGGGCATACTTTTAAGAGAGAGAGATTCACAGTTTCTTTGGAATCACAGTTTACCTGGGTGTTCTGCAGGTTGAGGAGTTAGATCTGCCAACTCTGACCAAGAGAGACATGGGGAGTCGGACCCCCACGCTACAGTCTCAGTGAACCTGAACCCCAGTCAACAGAAAGTGTGAGGACGCAGGAACTGACCGGGCCTAGCAGGTTCAGACTGTATCGAGACCAGTACTGAGCAGAATCCCTGGCCACAGCGAGGGTTCCAAGTATCAGCATCCCGCATACTTTCCTTCGACTAATGAATGGGAGCGCACAGTCTCCACAGCAGTCAGGACCTGCCCAGGCCCACGAGCAGCGTCCCCGTAGGGTGCAGCCGTTTCCAACGACAGCTCAGCAGGAGTTTCTGAGGTTTCTGAGGCACAGCCAGAGCGTCCGATCAGGCAGAGATGGCGCAGGAGCAGACAGGGCGCTCTGTGTGGGGACGTTTAGGGGAAGGAGGAAGGGGGGAGAGGGGAGGGAGACCTCAGAGCCACTCTGCCCTCGCAGAAGTCTCGGGGTTCACACGCCACAGTTGACTCCACAGGAGGCAGCAGGGCTGCAAAGCAGGGCTCCCAAAGCTGCCCGAGTCCACCGCTGTGTGGACCTCGCAGGCCCAGGGACACGCAGGCCCCGCCTCCCTGACTCCCAGACTGACACCTGGAATCCCAAAGGCCAGGTGCCCCCTGGTCAGCTGCTCCCCCTCCACCTGCAGGGCAAGGACCTCACGTCCATGCAGCAAGAAGAGCAGTGAAGAGAAAAGTGCTGTTCAGTTGTTTATTATTGGATTAGTATAAAATATAGAAGTGAAGTACGACAACCAACAGACATGTACGAAAGCCCTGGCACACACAAGTTCAAGCACACGTAGGAGAGTTCCATGAGCAACCAGGAAAAGGATTTCCCTGAGGCAGTTCAGAGGCTCTGGGTGGTGCTCTTGAAGGAAGAGAGGCCCGAGGAAAGGCCCTGAAACAGAGGAGAGGGCTGGGGCAGACATGGGAGTTAGGGGCCAAGTCACGGAGTCGGCAGGGGAAGCAGGGGGAGCCGGGAGGGAGGAGCCCAGGGTCAGAGGACCCCCAAACCTCATGCCCTGGGGTAAAACCACAAGGGTCTAGGGCTGAAGAAAGGTGGCAAGTGTCATGAATCCAAGTCACATCATTAAGGGAAAACTCTTAGGCCACGCACCTGGGAAACTGACGCATGATAGACGGGAAAAGCAAAGACCAGATGCCACAAAACTTGAGAACATAAGGAAAGAAGATGATTCTCGATCGCCTCTGCACATCACAGACAGCCAAGGCACACTTAAGAATGCAGAGGCGCGCATGCCCTAACTGCGATTATTTATTTCACAGAATAGCCCAGCCCCACTTTCTTAAAACGTTGTCCACTAAAGAAAAATTTGTAAGACTATGGCAGATGACATTGGGTTGGATCTTCCATGAATTGCCATTTTTTAAATAAACAGTGCGTACACATGGGTATGTTTGGAACTCCAGGCTGGCGCCCGCAGGGTTCCTCCCAGACAAAACCTGAGGTAAGGGCAGCATGAGGACCAAGGCTGTGCACCCCACCCTGGTCAGTACCAAAGCAAAGCAGCTGTGGGTGGGGAGCAGCCTTTTGAAACTTCCTGGGAATTTAGAAACACACGGTCAGGTGGCAGCAGGCCCCTCCACGTTTCTGTTCAATGACAATGAGATACGTAAGGGCAGTTTTAAGTTTGCTGGCTCCACGATTAGCAATGGGAAAGAAACAAATGAATCTAGATTTGTTAGTAGAAATCGATGATTGAACAACTCAGGTTCCCCCAGGCATAACTAGGAATGCATGGCCCAACACAGCCCAGTGTTGCTGTCTGAAGCGATGGCCGCTTGGAGCAACGAAGCCGCGGGAAGAAGTTCAGAGGCAAACTGGAACCCAACAGGCTTTTTATTCTGATAACTTCTCTCTCCGGCTCTAACAATGACTCTAACACGCACCACCAAAAAACCCACAAACAAAATGGCGCCAACCCTATCCGATCTCGGCTCGAGTCTCACGAGATCCCGGGCCAAGTCCCGTGAGACCACGGAAGGCGGCAATGTCCGAATATCTCTATGGCCCGCAGCCAACCGCAATCTCAGCCATCTCCCCAATCAGGGCTCCTGCAGTGCGGCTCTGCGCAGCAAAGGGCACGGAGGCTCCTGGAGCACAGCCACCAGCAGCAGCCCCGCAAGCTGCCCGGAGGTTCCCAGTCTGCAGCAGGTGGGCGACCTTCTCGGCTACAGCAGGTATGATGTGAAATGCGATTTTCTCACTCCTTGAAGCTTCATGCCTTTAAGAAGACACAAAAGCAACAATTTTTCTAGACAAACTGATTATAATTGGTGAAATCTCCACGTGGCAGGCACCTGTACCCTCATTTGCATTTACACAATTCCTTTTTAATCTGGTAATTATGTAAATAGCAGATGAGATTTTTGACATCTCACTTACTTACTCTGCTTTGGAAACTGACTAGACATTACATCGCAGGCAATTTGCTATTTTAGTACGTACAAAAGATGGATTCAATTTAAGCAAATAAATGGAGTGAATAGCTGCATTTCTTTCTGTTCTCTGAAACATGCTCATGTATTTTTGTTCTATTGTAGAAGCTGAGAGGGTTTATAGAACTGGGCTTGAAATCCTGCCTCGAGTCCTGGACACCTGCCTCTTTCACCCCTTGCACACCTCACCACAGCACCTACCTCTGGGCTTGCGCTGGGGTTCTGTTGGGTCAAACCAAAAGCAAACTTCCCCAGGAGCTCAGGCTACAGGATAGCTGTTCTATATGGATGTGTTCTAACAGTGCTGTTTTATTCGTTTAAGCATACAAATACAACACAGCATTTATCACTAAAGAAAGCATTACAAGCATGTCTTTCCATGCACATTCCCAACAAACTAAACTATTCCTGGCCTCGTATTTCACCGAGTGCAACTTCAAGTTAACTGATCTCTCTAATACTTTATGGAAAACAGAGATACCACCAGGCTTAGGGGACACGGGAGGCACAAGGGGACAGCAGCAGGAAGTGACCTTCAGCCCCTCTGTCAGATGCTGGAGTTCCATTCCGGCCAGCTGCCCATCTCCAGGGCTGCTTCTTCTCTGGGCCTTCAACCTTCAACCTGCCTTGCAGTGGCCGACAGCTGCTGTCCCCCAGTTGAGAGGCTCTGTGTCCTATCACTGTCCCCCAAGCCCCAGCCAGCCACTGTGCGGCTGGCACAGGCTGCCCACACAGCCAGGGCACTCTGTGCCATGCAGCCCTGAGAGTCTGAGTGCCAGGAGAGGTAGTGGTGGTGTGTTGATGGTGGCGCAGCCTTCACATACAGTCAGCACGGCCGCATCCCCACGCCTGAATTTACAAACAGGATAAAAAGGAATGCCTTTCATCAGCTTCAATTTTCTAATGCAGTGACCCATCCTCACACTGTGTAATAACAGGTCCCAGAGTGACAATTAAAATAAATCACCCTGCAGAACATGCCATTACAAACATTCATGCCTCATCAGTAAGCGGTTCGTCTTACATAATAGACCTGAGGAGGTATCTCCAACCTTAGTGTCAGCTCCCAAAGCACGTGCTTCTTAATATTCTGCCCTAGTCGCAGATTTCTTGGAAATTGAAACGTGGTTCAAGTATTATTTCCAGGGTGACAGTCTAATTTTGTTTTAATGGGGAGCACCAATGCCTAATCATGAACCAATAGCTATTGATCCAAAAGGAGAAACTTTCCACAGAGCCATAGAGAAAGACAAGCCTTCACCCATCCCTCTCTTGGCAAGGAAAGATCATTCTCAGTAAGGAGGATGAAATTCTGTTCAACAGACTTTGAAGTATAACATTTATTCCTTTTCAGTTAAAAAAATCAATTATTCTAAGTAATGGAGAGTAAATTAGGAGAATCGAGTGAGGTGAAAGGGCCCCACGGCTTCTTCTGTCCTAAACTCCCCACTCTTACCTCTCAAAAGAAATCCAAGGAAGGAGGGGTAGGCAGACCTCAAGGTCATGAGGGACAGCCTTTGGCTCTGTTTCCTTTGTGCCACTGCAGAAGCCAACTCAGCCGCATGCCTAGCCACTTGGAGCTGCTCCGTCCCTGTGGCTAGGACAACGAGAACGAGCCCAGCTTTAGAGCTTTCCGTCAAGGTGACAGGCATGCCCAGCAAGAGCAACTTAGGGGAGGAAAGCTTACGTGGGGCTCACAGTCTCAGAGGTTCGGTCCACCACTTGATGCGACCCCAGGAACGACGAGCTCGCTGCCCTGGTAGTGATGGGCTGCTGGCCTGCGGCAGCGTCGCCAAAACCAGGCCTTGAGCCGTTCCCGAGGTGGTCCTGAGCGTTCTGGGGAGAAACTGCCTGGGAACCCGCGAGCATAAGAGGCCGGTCCTGCCTTGTGCTCCAGGTCAGGGGTCCTGCGGAGCTGCCTGCAGGACTCTCAGGTCCTGGCCAGCGGGGCCTCCCGACGCCCCCTCCTTCTGCATACAGACACTGTCCAGTCGCAGCAGTCAGGCCTGGGATGTGCTGGCCAAGCCGCACTAGGGCTGACTCCTTCTGTGCTCTGCCCGGGAGGGTCAGGAAACAGCTGCCAACACTGCTCTGCCTTCAGAGAGAAAGCCCCTGCAGGGTACCAGATCAATGTCAGCAAAGAACGACCCCCAGCTGTCTGTTAAGGTCTTCCTTCCTATTGCATCCAGTTTACAGAATTTAGAGACTGCATGTAATCAAAAGGAAGTGCATTAACAGAGTCCCAGACCACAGGGCGGCTTCCCATGGGCCTGGGAAGTGCTCATAATGGTCATGTGAGAGGTCTTCCGTGGAGAGATGGCTGTGCCTGTCTGGAGTGACTCCGTGATGCACAGAGCAGCAGGGCTCAGGCTGTCCCTGCCCTGAGTGACTCCGTGATGCACAGAGCAGCAGGGCTCAGGCTGTCCCTGCCTGGAGTGACTCCGTGATGCACAGAGCAGCAGGGCTCAGGCTGTCCCTGCCTGGAGTGACTCCGTGATGCACAGAGCAGCAGGGCTCAGGCTGTCCCTGCCCTGAGTGACTCCGTGATGCACAGAGCAGCAGGGCTCAGGCTGTCCCTGCCTGGAGTGACTCCGTGATGCACAGAGCAGCAGGGCTCAGGCTGTCCCTGCCTGGAGTGACTCCGTGATGCACAGAGCAGCAGGGCTCAGGCTGTGCCTGCCCTGAGTGACTCCGTGATGTAAAGCAGCAGTTTGCCATGAGTTTGTCCCTTTTGAGTCTAAGTGCTGAGATAAATGACTCTACACCTTGGTTGTACAAGTAACCAACCACCATCTACCTGAAACACCCATGAGGCATGAACTGAGAAACAAATGAGCTTTGTTAATAAAAAATGACCACCTGTGAGCTTATAGAATCAATCAGAAGCACAGCATGCATGGGAATCAGACTCACATCGGAAAAGCAGACCCATGAGCTTATTGAACACCCCATAAATAGATCTCTCTGGTGGTTGTTGTTCCCAATGAGAGAAAATAGAAAGCAGGAAAAGTGAGATTAAGGCAAAAGCACTCCCCACAGAAGAAAGTACAGCCCCAGGTTTTGAAGCCATCGCAAATGGACAGTCATTTCTGAGAAACCCCATGGTGCAGGTGTAGGACGAGGCCGAGGAACTGCTGGTTCCTGAGGTTGACCAGCAGGAGCAGCTAGAACCCGGTGGACGCTGGAGAGAGTGGTCTAGGTACCAGCAGAGATGGTGCATTGGTGGCCACACACAGGAGTCAGAGTAAGTTGGCATAGACATTGGTGGTGGGTTCCCGCGTTGGGAATGTGAAGAACTTCTCTCTGACTCCATCAGTTTTCTCAGCAAGGAAGACACCAAGCTGAGCGCCGGGCTGTGTGGAGGGGACAGAAGAAGGTGAGCTGTCCTGGGGACTGTGTGCGCTGTGTGCGTCTGAACTGCCCAGTGGCATGGAGGCTCGCGGTCTCACACCTCAAGTCAGAAGAGGCACTATGGCTGTGCGTCTCGTGCCGTCGTGTTCAGCGGGAACCCGCGTCCGTGTCTGTCAACAGAGGAGGCTTGGCTTGGGCTGACTGCAGCACTGGCAGCCAAGCAAGTCGCGGAGACAGGGGCCGGGAGTCCAGAGTGCTTGCGGGAGATCAATGCGGGCCCGTCCACAGCACGTGGGGGTCAGCGGGGAAACGCAGGTGTCCACGCTAGCGAGTGCTCCGAGCATCACAGTGGGGTTAGGGACACAAAGCAGAGGTGACAGACAGACGGGTGCTTATGGACTGTATGTGGATGGGAACAAAGGACGCAGGTGATGAAAAGAACAAGCTCTGAGAGGATTCCCTGAGAAAGGGGGCCATGATGCTGAGAGTCGTCTGCACGTGCGCTAGATAATGTCATCCTGTGGCACTGGACAGCAGGCTGAAGATGCAGGGTGATGGCCTGGTCATTGGTCACTGGGAAAAACAGCAAGACCACGGCATGAGGCTCAGAGCTGGCGATTTCCAGGAAGGATGAGGAAAAGTATTGAGAAAGTGCAACGAGGGAAAAAAGGTAGGCGTCCCTCCTCACCTCTGGGCTGGATGGTGACGAGAGCTGTGGGGGCACAGCCAGCCTCAGAGGGGTCTGCAGGGAGCCATGAGCTCCAGTGGCAGGGCCACAAGAGTCGCTTCTGTGTCACCGAGCGAAGCCAGAGGCTGCGGGGCTGGGGGAGCTTCCTGCAGCTGCTGCCGCAGCGCCACTGCTGGGCCCAGGGCGAGGCTCCTGCTCTGGGGCAGGATCTGAGCAGAGGTGTGGCGGGCTGCGCGCTCTGCAGGCTTGCAGGCACATCTCTCCTGCCCTGCCTTCCAGCTCCTCGTGCTTCCCCGCTTCCCGTGGCTCCGTGGCGCAGCAGGCTTCACCCAGTGCCTGTCTCCATCAGCTGGCTGCCATCCTCCTGGTCTCTCTCTTTTCTGCTAAGTCCTATTGGAGTCTTGGCTCAACCCATCAGGGCTTCCTCTCACTTAGTTACACCTGCAAAGGCCCCTTTTCAAAATAAGGTCACACTCACATACACCTGGGTCAGACTTGGGACTTTAACTGCTCCACTCAGACCCAAACGCACGGCAGAAGACGCTTCATCTATATTAAATACAATTTCTCGGCTGAATTTGAACAATACTATTTAATCACAGCAGAGGGAAATGCCCCTAGATAATAGGAGGTAAGAAGTATCTGAGAACATGAAAGGTATGCAGCTCAAGAGCCTTGGCCAACGCCATGCCTCCTCTACGAGTTTTCCATGATTGGTGCAACTAATTACTGTTCACCCGGTGACTGCAACCAAGAGAAGCAAGCCCCCATCCAGGTCTGGATGCCAGACAGCCAACACGAAGGTGGCCCCAGGGCCATTCTCCCGAGCCTTCAGGGCAGACCCTCCTCACCTCATCCTCCTTCAGGTGGCTTCTCTCCCATCCTGTCTTCATGTGGGCTCCTGCCCTGAGTCTTGATTCACAGGGTTCATAGTCCACTAGATCCACCATGGCCTCCTTCTGAAGGCCCTTGCAGGGTCACATCTACAAAGACCATTTCTAAGCCAGGTCCCGTTGTGTGATCCAGGTGCACATGACCCTCTTGGAGGACCTGTCCCATGGACTACAGTTTCTCATCCGGCCATCCTCCTGGCCTAAAGGAAACCGAGGGCCTGGAATCCACCCAGGCACCAAATCTTCAGTCAGGGGTTATTGTGGAAAGCAGCAAGGAAAGCCAAGCCGTCAAAGCACTCTGAGAGGAAGCAGGTGACCTGTGGTACGAGAGAATATTTTGCAGCCATTGAACTTACATAGCAAGGGAATGATATTGGAAGTGGTATGTGATCATATTTTAAAAAGAGACCGTTTCTCTGCGCACGGCATTGGTCACGTCAGATGCGAATTCCAACTACCTCCATGGTCGCTGCTACGCAATGATCCTGTCAATCAACCACGCTTGCACCACGGCTGCCATTGCTGCTGCCTCTGATTCCACTGCTGCCTGGGCCTGAGGTGGCCTGGAGGGCTCTCCTCTGGGCACGGCCTCAGTTACCTCAGACATGAATTGCAAGGCTACCTCCAAGGTCGCTGCCAGGAACCGGAAGTCTCCTGTCAATCAACCACTGCCTGCACCACTACCGCCATTGCTGCTGCCTCTGATTCCGCTGCTGCCAGCCTGAGGTCACCTGGAGGTCTTCTTTCTGGATGCTGTTGTCCTGGGTGCAGCTGAAGCTGACACTGCTGCTGACCGCCAGGGATCGCCTAGTGACCCTGCCCCCCACCACTTCAAACCACTGCTACTAATGACCTACTTCCTGCTGCCAACAACCACCGCAGCTACTGCTGCTGCTGCTACTACGCCTAGAGGACTGCTTCCGGTGAGACTCCAGGTTTGGTTGCACGTGGCTGCACCCATTTTGGGACACCAACCTGGGCCTGGGGCCTAGGTGCTAGCAGGTTTACCACCACAAGAGCCTCTGTCTGGGGACTCCAACTGGAGCCTGCAGGTTTAGTGTGGGGGAACCTGCAGGTTCTGAGGAACCTGGGCCCTTCCTGCTGAGAGTGCTGGTGGCCCTTTTCTTGCTGCTGTATCTCGGGGTTTCTCCTTTGCATGAGGGTATGTGGTCTCTCTGCAAGTAGGAGCAGCACTGAGATCTTGAGACTGCAGTGTGGCTGAGACTGAGGTATCTGAAGCCCAGATTGAAGGGATAGGGACTGGGTTTCTGAGGGTTGATCTGGGTTTGGTGATCCCCAAAAATGTCAGAGACAGGGCTGAGAAATGTTGATCACTTACAGAGACAGTTCAACTTTCCAGCAAGGTTTATTTTATTTTATATTTGAGTCACTACTGTCTACCATATTTGGAACAGGATGTTTTACAATGTATCAGTATGTGGAGGACAATGATATATGAATTGTGTTCTGCATTTTTGTTGGATACTTATGTCTTTAATTTTTTTTCTCTTTGTTCATAATCTTCCTCTTTCTTATCAATCATCTTGGATTTTCTTTCCAACTTTTCTCCAACCAACAGCCAATCTCTTTTGGCTCCTTTTCCACTCTTCCTGTGAATTTCTACTTCTAGCTTTTCTCTTCCTTCCTCGTGAATATTGCATACTACACTACCTCTGTCTTCTCATCCACCGTTTGAAATATTAAGTAGTTTTAACAAATATTCTGTTTGTATTAGAGATAGTTATTGAACTCATCATTTTGTGTTAATGCAAGAAAGCAGTAGATGACTTAGTGGGTTTAAGACTATATATTTTTTATACTGGGTGCTGTTGATATTGGTCTCATCCGTAAAACTGAAGTGCTGGAAACCTTTAGGTACACTATAGGTCTACATGGTAGAATTTATCCTGCCTTAGATCCATAGTTTTAAGTGGGAAAACACACTAACAACATGAAAATACAGGGGAATGAAGTGGCTCAAACACACCAAGATGCTTCACCAACAGTAACTACTGATAACACAGTGGAAGTAATGTCCAAGAAGGAGTTCAGATTGTATATAGTTAAATTGATATGTGAAGTAAAGAATAGTATAAGGAGTGAAATCAAAGAAAAAATACAGGAAGTGAAAAATCACTTCAATAAACAGAGATCATGAAAAAAAAAGTAGAACTCCTTGAAATGTGGGAATCAGTAAATCAAATTATAAATTCAATAGAAAGCATCACCAACAGACTAGACCATTTGAAAGACAGACTATATAATCTTGAAAGTAGAGTTGAACATGTGGAGAAGATGGTAAAATACCATGAACAGAACATCCAAGAATTGTTGGATAACATGAAAAGACCAAATTTAAGAATTATTGGAATAGATGAAGGAGCAGAGATACAAGCCAAGGGAATGCACAACCTTTTCAATGATATAATGGCAGAAAATTTTCCAAACCTAAATAATGGAATGAAAAATCCAAGAGGCTTACAGGACCCCAAGTGTACAGAATTACAGCAGACCCACACCAAGGCACATTATAATGAGGATGACCAACACACAGAATAAAGACAAAATCTTAAAGGCTGTGAGAGAAAAAAATCAAATCACGTATAGGGGGAAACCAATTCGGATCTCAACTGATTTCTCAACCCAGACCCTCAAAACTAGAATGTCCTGGAATAATATGTTCCAAGCTATAAAAGAAAATGGATGCCAACCAAGAATTTTATATCCAGCAAAATTAAGTTTCAGATTTGAAGGTGAAATTAAAACATTCCATGATAAATGAAAATTAAAAGAATTTACAACTAAAAAGCCTACACTACAGAGCATTCTCAACAGAATATTCCATGAGGATAAAGTGAAAAACATAAGTGAAAACCAGCAAAGGGAGGATCTACACTAAAGGGACATTCAACCAAATGAGAAATTAAGACAGATCAAAACCCATAAATAAATAAATCAAAATGACAGGGAATACAAATCATATCTCCATAATAACTTTGAATGTTAATGGCCTAAACTCATCAATCAAAAGACATAGACTGGAATATTGGATTAAAAAGCAAGACCCAACAATATTCTGTCTTCAAGAGACTCACCTCATGGGCAAAGACATCCACAGGCTGAAGGTGAAAGGATGGGGAAAAAATTATCACTCATATGGACTGCGTAAACAAGCGGGGGTTTCCATTCTCATTTCAGATAAAGTAGACTTCAAACCAAAGTTAATCAGAAGAGACAAAAAAGGACATTTCATACTTGTTAAGGGAAGTAGACGTAAGCAGGACATGACAATTATAAATATTTATGCCCCAAACAGTGGAGCGTCTATGTACATCAAACAAACCCTTCTCAATTTCAAGAGTCAAATAGACCACAACACACTAATATTGGGTGACTTTAACACACCTCTCTCACTACTAGACAGATCTTCCAAACAAAAACTAAGAAAAGAAACTATAGAATTAAATAATACAATCAATAATTTAGACCTAAAAGACATATATAGAATATTCCATCCATCAATAAACAAATATACTTTCTTCTCAGCAGCACATGGATCCTTCTCTAAAATAGACCATATCTTATGCCACAAAGCAACTCTTAGTAAATACAAAAAACAGATAATACCCGGCATTCCATCAGACCACAAAAGAATGAAATTAGAAATCAATGATAAGATTAAAAAAAAAAGTACAAGCTACTGTAACAAATGGAGACTAAATAATACACAAATGAATAATGAATGGATAGTAGAAGAAATCAAGAATGAAATAAAAACATTCTTAGAGGTAAATGAGAACACTGAAACAATATATCAAAATTTTGGGGACACTATGAAGGCAGTACTAAGAGGAAAGTTTATTGCATTGAGTGCATTTATTAAAATAATAAAAAGTCAACAAATAAATGACCTAACAGTACATCTCAAAGCCCTAGAAAAAGAAGAGCAAATCAGCACCAAAAGCATCAGAAGACAGGAAATAATTAAAATCAGAGCTAAAATAAATGAAATCAAAACAAAAGAAAAAATTGAAAAAATTAACAAAACAAAAACTTGGTTCTTTGAAAACATAAATAAAATTGATAAACCTCTGGCCATGCTAACAAAGAGGAAAAGAGAGAAAACTCAAATTAATAAAATACAAGATGAAGTAGGAGATATCACAACGGACACATCTGAAATACATAAGATAATTAGAAACTATTTTGAAAATTTATACTCTAAGAAAATAGAAAATATCAAAGACATCAACAAATTTCTAGAGACATATGACCTGCCCAAACTGAATGAGGAGGTCATACATGATTTAAACACATCAATTTCAAGTAATGGAATAGAAAACACCATCAAAAGCCTACCAACCAAGAAAAGCCCAGGACCAGATGGCTTCTCAGCAGAGTTCTACAAGACCTTCAAAGAAGAATTATCACCAGTAATCCTCAAAGTATTCCATGAAACAGAAAAGGAGGGAACCCTTCTGAACTCATTCTATGAAGCTAATATCACCCTGATATCAAAACCAGAAATGGACACATCAAGGAAAGAAAACTTCAGACCAATATCCCTGATGAACATAGATGCAAAAATTCTCAATAAAATTCTGGCAAACTGCATACAAAAACCTATTTTAAAGATAATGCACCATGATCAAGTGGGATTCATCCCAGGGATGCAGGGCTGGTTCAACATATGGAAATCAATAAACGTAACTCATCATATTAATAGACTTAAAAACAAGAGTCATATGATCATCTCAATAGAGGCAGAAAAAGCATTTGACAAAATACAGCACGCCTTCATGTTCAAAACACTAGAAAAACTATGGATAATAGAAATATACCTTAACATTGGAAAAGCTATATCCGCTAAACCCAAGGCCAGCATCATTCTAAATGGAGAAAAATTGAAAGCATTCCCTCTAAAAAAACTGGAACAAGACAAGGATGTCCTCTTTCTATTCAACATCATCATTGAAACTCTAGCCAGAGCAATTAGACAAAATAAAGAAATCAAAGGGGTACAAATTGGTAAAGAAGAACTCAAACTATCAGTATTTGCTGATGATATGATTTTATATCTAGAAGATCCAAAAAATTCCACCAGAAATCTTGTAGAACTAATAAACGAATTCAGCAAAGTAGCAGGATATAAAATCAACACCCATAAATTAAACACTTTCCTATACGTCAGCGATAAACCCACTGAAAGAGAATTAGGAAAACTCCATTCAAAATAACCTAAAAAAAAAAAAAAAAAAAACCTGGGAATCAATCTAACAAAAGAGGTTAAAGACCTCTACATTGAAACCTACAGAACACTAATGAAAGAAATTGAAGAAAAGCTCAGAAATGGAAAGACCTCCCATGCTCCTGGATAGGCAGAAATAATATTTTCAAAATGGCCATACTACCAAAAGCGCTATACAGATTTAATGCAATTCCTGTTAAAATCCCAAGGACATTCTTCATTGAAATAGAAAAAGCAATCATAAATTTATTTGGAAAAATAAGAGGCGCAGAATAGCTAAAGCAATCCTTAGCAAGAAAAGTGAAGCAGGAGGCATCACCTGACCTTAAACTATACTATAGAGCTATAGTAACAAAAATGGCATGGTATTGGCACCAAAACAGACTTGTAGACCAATGGTACAGAATAGAGAACACAGACACAAATCCACACAAATATGGTTATCTCATATAGACAAAGGTGCCAAAAACAGTCACTGGGGAAAAGATAGCCTATTCAACAAATGGTGCTGGCAAAACTGGAAATCGATATGTAGCAAAATGAAATCAAACCTCTATCTCTCACCGTGCACAAAAATCAACTCAAAGTGGATCAAAGACTTAGGCACTGGAACAGAGACCCTGTGCCTAATAGAAGAAAAAGTAGGCCCAAATCTGCACCACCTCAGCCTAGGGTCTGACTTCCTTAACAAGACTCCTAAAATGCAAGAAGTAAAATCAAGAATCAATAAATGGGACAGACTCAAATTAAAAATCTTCTACTCAGCAAAGGAAACAATAATGTGAGGAGAGAGCCTACAGACTGAGAGAAAATCTTTATTTACTACATGCACCTCTGATAAAGCATTAATCTTTAGGATATATAAAGAACTCAAAAATCTTAACACAAAAAATATAAATAACCCAATCAATAAATGGGCTAAGGAACTGAACAGACACTTCACAGAAGAAAAAATACAATTGATCAACAAATATATGAAAAAGTGTTCAACATCTCTAGCAACTAGAGAAATGCAAATCAAAACTACTCTAAGATTTCATCTCACTCCTGTCAGAATGGCAATCATCAAGAATACAGGCAACAGTAAATGTTGGATGTGGGGAAAAGGTACACTCATACATTGCTGGTGGGACTGCAAGTTGGTTCAACCACTATGGAAAGCAGTATGGAGATTCCTCAGAAAACTGGGAATGGAACCACCATTTGACCCAATTTTCCCACTCTTTGGTTTATGCCCAAAGATCTTAAAATCAGCATACTATAGTGACACAGCCACATCAATGTTTATAGCAGCTCAATTCACAATAGCTAGACTATGGAACCAACCTAAGTGTCCCTCAGTAGATGAATGGATAAAAAAAATATAGTATATATACTCAATGGAATATTACTCAGCTTTAAAGAAGGGTGAAATTTGGGCATTTGCCAATAAATGGTTGGAGTTGGAGAATATCATGCTAAGCGAAATAAACCAATCCCACAAAACCAAAAGCCGAATGTTTTCTCTAATATGTGGATGCTAATTCACTATAAGGCGGTGGGCACTAGGAAAAAATAGTGTTAGATTAGGTAGAGGGAAGTGAAGGGAGAGGAGGGAGGGGATGTGGGGATGGGAAAGATAGTGGAATAAAACAGCCATTATTACTGTATGTATATATGTGACTGCATGACCAATATGATTCTGCAACATGTACACTTTGAAAAATGAGAAATTATATCCCATCTATGTATGATATATCATAGTGCATAAATGCATTCTACTGTCATGTATAACTAATTAAAACAAATTTAAAAATTAATTTAAAATAATAAAGGATAACAACTTATGTATATATTATAGTCATTTGGGGGGGACTAGCATATATGGTTAAAAATAGGAAAAATTGTGGTCATATTATGAATGAGAATTTAATAAAAATAAATGAATTTAGATACTGCAAATCATTTTAATACTTACACTTATATTTGAGTAATCTATTTCTAAATAGCATTCATTATTTACATTTTTGGAAAATTAAAAAAATCAAAGAAAAGATTAATATAATTGAAAGGAACATGATTAAAATAAGAAAAGCGATGAGGGTGGTAAATCCTAACTGATGTGCTCTTGTTGAATTTTAGCATATGACAACTAAAAAACGAATACCAGAATTTGTCTGAATTATCAAACAAAACAAATTCCGGATAAATAATCAATGAATACATTATTAGAAAAAAATATTAGTTTAAAGGTAAGAAAGGTTTATGTTCTAACTTATAGTATTGGGTGATGCCTAAGGAACAAAACAAAGATTACTATGTGCTTTCATGTGAGAAATGAAGCATGCACCTGTGAGATGAGGTCTCTCGTGACAGCTGTACCTAAGGCACTTCTCTTCTGTTGATAAGGCCCAGTTAAGAGGTAGGTATGTCGCAGGAATGCAGAAAAATATTTATTGATCAAGTGAATGAAATCTATGAAGATTTTAATTGATAAAAATGTGTTTTGAATGATGGCCCTTGTAAGAAGAATATGTCACATGACTAACTAACCTAGACAACCTGCCACCGAGAGCTTGCCTACGTCCTCATATACAGCCGCTCTGAGCGACTCCCCATCTAGGATCCCTGTTCACACTTTGTGTTGTGACCCACTGTGAGACCATGCCCTCTGCTCCCCGGCATGTACAACCACACTAGGGGGAGGCCTGGGGCCTGGCTGCGGCTGCGGTGTGGCCCACAGCGGGCCCTGGGTGGTGCTTGGGAGGAGGCCTTATAAATCAACCCGTGCACTCCCTGCCACGGCCCAGAGAAGCACGTGTGCCGTGGAGATGCTGGTCGCAGGAGAGATTCGATGACTCACAGAGCACAAAGGTCTGACTGTGTCTGGAGTTCTGACTTTGCTCCTTTAGAAAAGTGAATATCTAGAAAGTGGGATTGAGGCTTAATATGATTTTGAATTATTGTGTTGCAGTCTTAAACCCAAAGCCTCCCCTTTCCGTCTCTTGTAGGCTTGAATCATTGTTTCCAGGAAGCGTTCACGGTACCTTGTTCTTGGTGCTCCAGAAGCAAGTTATTTATAATTCTGTCCCAACTGTCCACCTCTGTCCGTCGCTTACATACTGGTGTCCCTTGCCTACTGGCTGTGAGTCCTGTGTTTTTCAGTCCTGATGGGAAACTTAGGTGACCATGTCAACTTCTGGAGCTTCGACCATCAGCTTTTGCAAAACAGCAGGCTGAATTTCCATATTCCACCTTCTCTTAACCTCCAGGTGGTTAATCCACAAACATCTTATGGCCAGACTGAACCTATTCCCCTTCCTGATGTTGCTGATGAAGTAAACGAGGTGAACCGAGTTCCCATCTTGGAGCGTGATAATGTGGGCCTCCAGATCCCCAGAGAGAAACACGTGCTGGGCCCCGACTCTGCCCATGTTCTTCTCCTGACCTTGATGAGTCTCTAGGAAGAGTTTTCCTTCCTCAGCTGCTGCTCTACTACCCCTCACCTCAGAGGCCAGCCACCCTCATGTGGGGCACTGTTCTCCTCTGTAGGCCCCTGCTCCTGGCTCCCCAAGTGTCCCAACGTAATCCCTTCATTAATAATGCATCCCCCCTTTGAACTGGTGAATGTGTCACCACACCTCATTTGAGTACTTTGAATTCAGCTGCGTCCCCAACCACGAGGACACAGGTGAGGCTTAGTTTCAGTAGTGACGTCATCCTTCTGTAGGAAAGGTACCTGGGTAGACATCTGTTTAGCCTGTCTAGGAGGGAGCATGTGTGTAGAAGTTTCTCTAGCTCTCCTGATGCTGCTAGCACCTAGCCAGGGGTTGGAACTTCTGGACTTAAGTGCACTCAAACTCCAGTGTCCTATGCTGCTGCTCTGGTTTTCTGAGAAAATTCTGAACACCTTCTGCTCCGGAACCAATAACCAGTCTAGCAAGTAAGACGCCATCAAAAGTAAGGTCCTGTGCTTCTTAGATGCCCTAACCAAAAAATCTGCCGTAGACTGAGGGCCTGCTTCTAAGGGGTCTCAGGTTGGCTGCTGGTCCTCCTCTCAAGCCTGATCTGCTGGCTCCTGTTGCAGAGGCCAATCACACTCAGCTCTGCTGACTAACTCTGCCTGAAACATGACTTTGCCGTTCTCTTCTTCCAAACTCCAAAGTTTGTGTTTGATGACCCAAGTGCGGTAGATACCTGCACCTGTCCAGAACCCTCTCTCCCCTTCCTGTTCACTTTTGACTCTTCATTTTTCTCCTTGTAGCAATCTTTTTGGAACTTTTTTGTATCATAGTGCTTTTGAAACAATCCCCAGCAGAAGCAACTACAACCAAAGGTGCTTTTCAATTAAGCGCGGTACAGAGAGTAAGCACCCGTTCTCTGAAAGCAGCCGGCCCCACATCCAATAGCTTTGCTGTTGGTGTCCCTAGGAAACTGCAGGATGGACCGGGTTTGTTCCCTACAGAGCGTGGGGCTAGAGTTAGAGAACGTGAACTAAGGACAGTTGGGGAGCGCATGGGGGAACTATGCTGTTCAAACTCCTCTTCAAATGGCGTGGGTCATCAGGTTTCTACTTCTTTATGAAAATTTCTGGTTGCTGACATGTGCTCAGCCCTGTTTTGAGGGCCCTGGTGCTCTCAGACATGTCACACTAACCATTTTGATTTTAATGGTGATCTGCAAACATGACTAATATGAGCTGAGCAAAAGCAGAAGTAAGAGTGACGCCCTCTTGGGCAGCGGTGCTTTCTTGCACATTCTTTTTTCTCTGAATAACAAGGATCAAGATTTCTTAGTACAACTGCATTCCATTCATTTCTGTCTTCACTCAAAATTCGAGGGGTGGACGTGCACAGGAAGTGGAGTCAGTCAGGTGTCGTCTGGTGCACCTCATCGCGATTTCATGGCCTCTCTGCAGAACTAGGGCGCATGAGATTTCTGGTTTGAAGATGAGGTGGCTAAGGCTCAGAGGACACGGAGGTCTGGATGGAGATAAGGGGCCACCTGGGGACACAGCTGATTCTCAGAACGGGCCTTCTGACTCTGCACCCACCCGTCCATCTGTCCTGTCCTCCTGGGTGTCTCTCAAAGGCCCTGATGTGAACTCCAACACACCCGCACCTGCTCACCGTGGTCCACGTTCACAGAGTGTCCAGGGAGCGGGCACCCAGGCTGCTGCCCAGGGCCAGGTCAGGCCATTTCCTGAATATTCAAATCCCCAGGCTCTGTCCACTGTTTTTTTTGTTTTTTGTTTTTTTTTTGTAATTTGCTCTACGTGTTTGCAGAGTGCAACTCATTTCATATTACATATAATGAGCACAATTTTTCAAGCTGCTGGTTTTATATGAAGTATTTTCACAACAATTGTGTCTTCATACACGTACTTAGGGAAATGATGGCTAACTCATTCTACGATTATTCCTATCCCCTTTCCCCCTCCCCCTCTTTGTTCTATTTAAAGTTATTTCATTCCTCTCATCCCCACTCCCTTGCCTTTATAAGTTATTTTCTTCATATCAAAGAGATCAATCGACCTTTGGTTTTTTGGGATTGGCTAACTTCACTTATCATTATATTCTCCAACTCCATCCATTTACCTGAAAATGCCATGATTTTATTCTCTTTTAGTGCTGAGTAGTGTTCCATTGTGTATATATACTAAAGTTTCCCTACCTATTCATCTGCTGATGGGCATCGGGGTTGGTTCCACAATCTAGCTATTGTGAATCATGCTGCTATAAACATTGATGTGGCTGTGTCCCTGTAGTAAGTTGTTTTTAAGTCCTTTGGGAATAGACCAAGGAGTGGGATAGCTGGGTCAAATGGTGGCTCCATTCCCAGTTTACCTAGGAATCTCCATACTGTTTTCCAGATTGGCTTTGCCAATTTGGTTTTTTACTTTTTCTTTTTTTTTGGTAGTCTTTTCACAAAATAACACTCCTATATTGTTATAAGGATCACAGAAATTTGGTTGGTTTCAAGGGGATTGTTCTGTGGATACTGCATTGTGAGCCTGGGAAATCCTTACTGGCATCCTCCATACACTCCCACCTGCCTAGGAGAGAGACACTTTGACCCATGACAGGCTGTATAGATGGACTGAGGGTTAATCATGGTACCTGACTTGCTTAAGGGCAGAATTAGTAAGTGGTCCAAGATCAGCTGGAACCCAGAGTTCTACAATTCTGTCCACCTTTCTCTTCAGAGTGGACCAGCGCCCACAGCTCAGGTAGCACGTGAGGGGGTGTTATAAATGCAGAGCCCTGCAATAGAAACTGTGTTTTAACAAGTCCCCCACCTTGTCTTAGTCACCTTAAAGCTTGGGAAGCACTGCTCTGAAGTCTCACAATTGCTTGAGCTCACTGTGGGAAAGGTCAGAGTTGCCAGTCTTTTCTCTGTGTCTGCTAAGAGCAGTCATTCCTTGGACGTGACCTTGTGTCTGATAGAACCTCTAAGAACTCACAGGTCCAAACAAACCACTTTAGCCCACCTTGCTTTCCCCGGTTCCTCTGGTTGGGAAAACTAAACCTGTCCCAAGTCTAGACACGTCTGACAGCAGCATTCAGGGCATGAAGGCAGGGGACCAGCTGAGTTGGTCCTTTGATGTGGGGAGATACTCCTGTGTCCAGGTGCGGAGTCTATGACACTGTCTGGACACGACCCCGACGGTGCCCTTCCAGAGCGGCCGTGGCTGGACAGGGCAGCCTTGCCCAGCTGTTGCAACATTTCCCTTGGAGACAGCAGGGTGTCCTTGTTACCAAACCGAGAAGCCATGGAAGAAACGGGAAGGTGAAATTTCCCAAAAGTGGAATTTATACAAATATGGAATTTTTCATAAGATCAACCAAGTTAATCAAGATTAAAGCAGACAAAGACTAATATTCTTTTTATATAAAGAGCTCACACCACCCTGATGGGGAACGACTCAGCCTGGACACACGGGCACAGGCTAGGGGCCGGTCATTTATCAAGGCTGCCACACTCACCTTCCTCAGAAATCAGAGCGCCGCATTCTTTATTACCAGATAGGAACACATCAGTGCACACCAGAAACACACACACACACACACACACACACACACACAGGTGCACCGTAAAAGTTCTGTGCAATGAAATAAACCCAGCCATGCACTGCTGTACACCCAAGACAAGTCAGGCTTGGTAAGGACACTGAGAAAACCTGTCAGCTACCAGGGAGACACAGCTATGCTTTCATCTGCAACCCTCTCACAGGAAAGTGTCACACTATGTATAGTGATTTCTATGTTTTTTTTTTTTAAATTTATTTATTTGCTTTAGTTGTACACAATGCAATGCATTTATGTTTACATGGTGCTGAGGATCGAACCCGGGCCGCGCGCATGCTAGGCGAGCGCTCTACCGCTGAGCCACAACCCCAGCTCAATTTCTATGTTTTGTAACATAATATGACATTCAAAATGATTTTTTGTGTGTGTTTTGTAATTTTTCTGGGCTCACATTTATAAGATGAATGATCACTTTTATAGTTTCTGTGTTAGCCCTAGCCAGCTGATAGGGGTTAGGTAAAGTGTATTCATAAAGTGAAATTTTTTAAGTCAAAGGAAGAGGACGTTGTAGAATTGAGATGCTACCTGGACATTGAAATAGACCACACTTGGGAAGGATGGTTCATGTTAATACAAGATCTTGGGTCCAGGGCAGGAAGAGAGGTTCCCTTAACATTCCTTCCAGACCCTGTTAAGGTAGCTTGGTGACCTTGCAGTGGCTTCAGGACCGACAGGGGACCCAGTGAACGCAGCACCACTCACCCAGTGCACCCTGTGGGACCTGCAGGCATGTGGTCTGAGCTCACATGAGACAGGGACCTGGTTCTGAGGATAGGTGTCGCAAAGACCTCTGTGGCTCACACTGTACCCTCCAGCCTACAGACAGGCGTGTCGTATCAACAAGCGTGTGTCAAAAAAGAGTATGGGACACTCTCTGTTTCCCAGGGAAGCCCATTGGGAATGGGGGTCTGTTCCAAATCACCTGCATATTAATGACGATCTCGCCATCTTAAATGCATACTCCAGTCTTCAAAGTTCTGTGTGAATGATGAAGAACCTCAGTCCACACTGGAAGACTGTCCTGTGCTGTGTGTTGAATTGAGGCTGTATATTGAGTCTATATATCAATATAGGTATTCACGTATCAGGTAGTAAGATGACTTTAGTGCAGGGTAAATGCTGAGGAGTGGTATAGTTGGGTCGTAGGGTGGATCCGTGCCTGGACTTTTGAGGAGTCTTCATATGGGTTTCCACAGTGGTTCTGCTAACTCATAGTGCCCTCAGCAGTGCAGAAGTGTTGCCTTTGCTCCTCATCCTCTCCTGCATTTATTGTCATTTGTATTCCTGGTGACTGCCATTGTGACTGGTGTAAGACAAAATTTCAGTGTATTTTTTTGTGTGCATTTCCTTAATTGCTAATGATGTTGATCATTTTTTCATGTATATTTTAGCCATTTGTACTTGTTCTTTTGAGAAATGTCTGTTTAATTAGTCTGCCCATTTATTAACTGGAGACTTAAATTTTTGGTGTAAGGTTTTTGAGCTCTTTATATGGTCTAGGTATTAATCCTCTGTCAGAAGAGCAGTTAGTAAAGATTTTCTCCCATCCTGTGGGTTCTTTCTTCACTTTCCTAATAGTTTCCTTTGCTGTGCAGAAGCTTTTCAATTTGATGCTGTCCTATTTATTAACTCTTGCCATTATTTCCTGGGCTTTAGGTTCCTATTGAGAAAGTCATTGCCTGTGTCTGAAAGCTGAAGTGTTGACCCTAAGTTCTCTTCTAATAGTTGCATAGTTACTGGTCTAATTCCAAGGTCTCTGATCCATATTTTTAGTTGATTTTTGTGCAAATGAAAGATAAGGGTCTAGTTTCGTTCTTCTACATCTGGATAACCTGTTGTCCCAGCACCATTTGTCAAAAAGCTGTCTTTTCTCCAATGTATGTCAAGGATCAGCTGACTGTAGATGTTTGGGTTTGTCTCTGGCTTCTGTTCTGTCCCATTGGTCTGCGCGTCTGTTTTTATGCCAGTACCATGCAGTTTGTGTTACTATGTCTGTGTAGTATAATTTGAAGTCAGCTATTGTGATGCCTCTAGCATTGCTTTTCTGGCTTAAAATCGCTTGCTTTCTTTATTTTTATCCTTTTATTTCATTATGGAACCAGAATCTTTAAAATACATTTCAAAACACATCTGCCCTCATTGGAGCAAGTTAAAGACAAGCTACGTCCGCGTCCTGCCCCAGTCGTCCTGTGAACTCCACAAAGCGCAGCACACCGGCTCCACAGCAGGCCAGCACGTGGCGGATCCCCTTATCCTCACTCCCCCAGGACTGACAGGCAGTGGAATTCAAACGGCAGGGCCCTGTGACAGCTGCCCCGCAGTGCTCAGCAGGAGAAAACGCCAGGACTGTGCAGTCAGGCGGATTTCCAGGCTGTGCCCGGGACTTGCCCACCACATCTGCACGTCGATGGGAGATTGAAGGACCCCACCTGGTGGGGTAGGTGTGTGTTTGTGGTGCCTTAAACACAGCTGATGACCAGATGGTGAACTCACCTGCCTTCCGCATCCAGAAAATCAAGCAGACCGTGGCCACCGAGCCCCATGCGGCGGGGTCTCGTGACTCGCAGCAATCTTGCTTCTTTATGATTTCATGGGTTTATGAAGGAGCTGGGCCACAGATGCAGAAGACACAGCCAAACTTTCCTGCTCCTCCTGAAGACCACGGGTACACACTCACCGAGGTGTCCACCTGGAACTGTGCGGAGGCCAGGCCAGAAGGAGGTCACATGCAGCATTTCCAAGGAGCTCCTTGCGTCACGGCCTCCTCCCTCCTCTTGAGACTTGGGGCATCACCTTTGTTGACTTCACACATTCCGAGTACGTCCTTTGATAGCCAGGCTGGGAACATGTGGGTCTTAGAGGTTGATATTTTTTCGAAGAGTCCACACACTCTACGAGCCCTTTTATTTAAATCAGTTTTCCAGAGAAATGTTCTCCATGTTGAAGAAACCCACAATTAAATACAGGCAGTAACTCACTATGAGCATTTTGTCAGCTAACAAGAAATGTGTGGAACCAAGCGGGTTTTGTTGTTTTGTTTTTCACAGATTTCTGGAGTGAACTGTACTTTCGCTGCTGGTGTGAGTCTCCACAGTCTGCCCTGAGCACATGAGCTCCGGTGGTCCCTTCTCTGGCCCTTTGGTTCCCCTGGGCTTCATCATGTGAAGAGGGTAAAAGCTGGTCTGCAGCAAGGCCACTGTCTCTCACCACACCAGCCGAGCGCAGGAGAGACTGCCCTAGGTCTCCAGCCAGGAGCAACTCCCCAGGCAACTCGAGGACAGGCAGGAGGAGGGTAGAGATTCCTAGAATCGTTATCATTGCCAAAGTTGTCCACCGAGATCATCCTCTCTGTGCACTGTGTGACTAACCATCCCACATCTGACTGCTCCTGCAAAAGACAGAACTGTGACATCCAGTAGCAGGAGGCCTATGAGCCCAGGCTGGGGACGAAGCCCTGGCTATGTGGCCTGGCCTTGGCTCTGCTTCCTGTCACTGTTTCTTGCTAGACTCCATCATGCAGAGATGGCTCCAGACACCCTCGTGATTCGATCATTTCACGCCAGAGCCCTCTTGCTCTTCATTTTCTAGAGACCAAAATCCCTTGCCAGCTACGTGAGCAGGAACGTATTTACCAGATGATTTGGCATCTCATGAATATTCTAGAACACACACTTCTAGAGTCCTATCATTCACCACTGTTTGTTGAATTATTGCTACACACACACACACACACACACACACACACACACACACACACATACGGCACACACCCATTAGAAACCCTTTACTCCGAGAATATAGAATATTTCCATAGAGTATTTTGACTTCCTGTGCACCATACAATTTATTCACCTAGTTTGTTGATCGTGAGATTCAGGATAGCGGGGTGTTTTCAGTTTTCTTCACTGATGAATTCCCCGTCGAGGCACGTCTACCGCTGTGAGCGTCTAACCAGGCGATGGGAGACAGGAAGGCAAGAACTAGGGAATCACCCATCACTTACCCCCCCCCCCCATTGCTGGAAAAGAAGTCTGTACCTCTCTTTTTTACATCAAAGTGGGATGTCTCTGGTCCTTCCCTGGAAGCCCGTGGCACGACCTTGACCTCAGCTCCGCCTCCTGCTCACTTCTATCCTCCCCCAACATGCGTGAACCTGACCCTGCTTTCCCCAAGCTCCCTCTCCTCCGATTCCACTGCATCTGCACCACTGTCACCCCTGCCCATGGCCAAGGCCGCTGCCCTTCACCCTGACAGGCCCAACTCTGCTGCCTCTTCCGGACTGACCCCTGCCCTGCCCCAGGCCTTCTCCAGGTGAGAAGTCTTGAAGCAGGTGTCCACACGTGCTTACCTGAGGGGCCCTAAGCTATTCCTTGTGAAAATATGTGACACTGGGACAGTCTCACCTTTCCACTCCAACAAGAAATCTTGCACGCAGGATATACAAGAATAAAATAGAATGAACTATTTCAATGTGATATTTTCACGTGTTTCCATTAATATCAACTAATGACTTATTCATTTGTTTTATAATCTGTTAATGCTCACTACACAAACAAATGACAAAAATTTAAGAGGAATTCACAGAAGAATGGGATGTGACTAAGAAGAATGTCTGGCCCAAATGCAGAAGCAGCTTTTACTTCCTCATACAACTAGTTTCAGAGTGTTTACACTCGGGTGTTAATGTTCGTGTCCCCCAGAATTCCCACGCTGAGCACCTGAGCCCTCCCGTGGTGGTGGTAGGTGGGTGGAGGTCGGGCTGCTGGGCAGAGACTTGGGCTGGGAGCTGCCTGCCCCTCTGCCACGCGGGGCCTCCACTCTGAGCCAGCCAGCACCTCGGCCTGGCCTCCCTGCTGCGGAGCCCCAGCTGCCCCCTTCTGCTGCTCACAAGCTGCTCGGGAAGTCGTGACGGCAGCTGGAGACACCGGGTGTTGCAGACGCCAGGGTCCAGGAGCCCCTCGCATTCCTCTAACTCATCAGATGAGGGGCAGAGGGCAGGGTCTGGGGCGAAGGAAGGAGTGGACCACGTGACACCCATCTTCAGGGATCCTGGAGTCCCAGGAATCACTCTCCAGGTCACGCACGGTTCAACAGGCAGCGATTCCGGGGAGCAGATCCTCTGGATGCAGCACAAATGCCCATATTTAGGTCCTGTCCCTACTTTTTCGTGGGTGGAGACACAAGGGAGTTCAAGCACACGGTGTAGACTCTAAGGCCTCACAGGTGGGTAACAACAGCCCAGTGGATGAGTGCTCATGATCCCTGGTGCCACAAAACACTTGCCTGCCTCTGTCAGTGTCCCCATATAGCAGTGATGGCGTAGCCCTGGGAGTTCCAGCAGCTCTGTCACTGCACACCTGTGAGCTCTGGTTCCGCCCCAGGCCTGGCCCCCATGCTGTTGTTTCCCAGCAGGCCTTTTGCAGGCTACCAGTTTCCTATGAGCTGGTGCTCACGGAGAAGGTCACCTTCATTGTGTCCTAGTAACCACGAGCTCTTGCTGTGTCATTTAAAACATAGAAATAAATAAATAAATAAATAAATAAATAAATAAATAAAAAGGACTTCAAAAGGGACAGGTATTGGGAGTCCACACATTTTAGCAAGTGAAGAGCAATTTTAAAATAAGGTGTCCTGCAGCGAAACCCTGTCACTGCCCTACATCAAGGAGGGACGTGGTCCTTTCATTACTTCTTCCAGTAGAGCTTGTGCTTTGAAAACAGTTAACTGTTCTAAGGAGAAATTAAGCATCTTTTGGGCACATCCAAACTCTCTCGAATGTGTTAGCCTCTAAAACTGTTACCTATGAGATTTCAAATAAATCACATTTAAATAAAGCACTTAGTCTGTATATATTTCTCCAAGGCATTTGTAGATCTCATCATATAAATCTGATTATACATTAATGCAAATAAATTTTATGAAGAAATAGAACTTTTCCAAACCTGCCCTTCTTAAATCCCCCTTTCCCTAGGGTGTGATGAGGCTGGTCGAACCAGACGCAGTCTAGGCTTAGGGACTGGGGTTGGGGCAGGATGTGAAGAGCAGAGATCTCCCCGAGTTAACAGGATGCACTACAGCAGGACAGGGTGGGCCACGGAGGCAGCAGGCGTGGAAGCTGGAAGCTAAATCCAGAGAGAAAAGTCACAGGGAGAGCAAATGAGGCAGGACCCAGCAGGGAGAGCCAGACGCAGAGGCAGGAGCCCAGAAACGGGGCGTGGACCTCCCGGCCCCAGGAGTGCAGAGGCCAGCGCTGCAGGCTCTTGCTCACCTCTCAGCAGCAGCAAAGGGACCTGTTCCTCAGCACCTTGGTGTCCCTCAGGAGCTCACTGTCCCTGCAGAGTGTGCCGCTCCTCCGGGTCCTATCTCTGTCCCACAGACAAGAGCTACTGAGTCAGGAAATCTAAGTGATTTTCCTAAATTGCAGCAAAGCTGAGCTAGAATTGGAACAGCTCTGTTCTGCACACTCTTGACTAGATGGAAATGAAACAAATAAGAGCGAGGAACGAAGATGGAAGGCGACGTGTATCTGCACTTGTCTCAAGACGGTCCTCTGGAGGAGATGACACCTTTGGGTACACATGTCTGTGTGTTCACGTGTTGAACAAAATGGCTTGTCATTTATGGCCACCTTTATTTTTAGAGGTCCTTCTCAAGAATAGCAGAACAAAATTGGCAAAAAAATGTTTTCAGAAGGTGAATAAAAGGTCAGTGAATCACAGCACAGAGCGCAAAAGAGTTCTTAAAGGCATTGGCCAGCCAGAGGCAGCACAGCCTGCCCAGGTCAGGCCTGGGTGGTCTTCCGGGGGCGGGCGCCCAGTGGCTTTTGAAAGGACACAGTGACGGCTTTGTGAGTCATGCACACGTCCCACAGGTTTAAGGTAACACCTCCTTGATTTCGGTAGCGGCTTCTGTCAGCTGAACAACTTGTGAACCAGACTCGGTTCCACCTGCCTCAAATGTTTGCAAACCTGTCGCCAAACAGAGATGCAAAGGAGACTCTCCTCCCTTCCTTCTCACAAATGTGCCTGTTCCTGGGACCCAGGTGTGCTGGGGACTGCGAGCGAGGTGAGAAGTTGGCAAGAAAGTCGGGCCCCCTGGGGGGGAGCAGGCTTCTTACGCCAGTTTCCCTGGGTGGAGGGTGCTTCAGAAGAGGAGGGCCTCAGGTTGGAAAGTCCAGAAACCAAAAAATGGCTTCTGTCCCCTAACCGGAGCCTTGGCCGTGGCACACCAGGGCCTCGCCAAGTCAACGTGGCTAGACAGGCGGTCCCCACCCCAGTGTCCCGGCAGGCCTCTGCAGAGTGGCCCCTGGTTGCTTTGTCAGCATCACTTCTGTTTCTTCAAACTCCCCTTAAAGATGCCACTGACTGGAAGGAGAATGGGCTTGGAACCGAAACCGGTTGGTTCTGTCCCTGTGATTCCGCTCCTGCCCTGCCCCGCTGCCTGGAGGAGTCCCCAGAATGCCCTGCTCCCTCTCAATATGGAGGGCATTGGCCTTGTGCTTGTCTTTCTTTCCTTCCTTCCTTTTTCTCCCTCCTTCTTTGCTCCCTCCCTCCCTCCTTCCCTCCCTCCCTCCCTCTTCCTCCTCCTTCCCTCCTTCCTTCCTCCTTCCTCCCTTCCTCCTTCCTTCCTTCCCTTCCTTCCTTCCTTCCTTCCTTCCTTCCTTCCTTCCTCCTTCCTTCCTTCCTCCTTCCTTCCTTCCTTCCTTCCTTCCTTCCTTCCTTCCTTCCTTCCTCCTTCCTTCCTTCCTTCCTTCCTTCCTTCCTTCCTTCCTTCCTCCTTCCTTCCTTCCTCTTTCCTTCCTTCCTTCCTTCCTCCTTCCTTCCTTCCTTCCTTCCTTCCTTCCTTCCTTCCTTCCTTCCTTCCTTCCTTCCTTCCTTCCTTCCTTCCTTCCTTCCTTCCTTCCTTCCTTCCTTCCTTCCTTCTTCTTTCCTTCCTTCCTTTGATGCTGGGGACTGAACCCAGGGGTACTTTATCTCTGAAATGCATCTCTCTCTCTTTTTTTTTTTTTAATGTATTTTGAGGCAGGCTCTCCCTAGTTGCTTAGGGCATTGCTAAGCTGCCCGGGCTGGTCTTGAACTTGCCATTCCCGCCTCAGCCTTCCGAGTCTCACTGGGTTGGCAGGCACAAACCACTGTGCCAACCTGTTTGTTTTGTTTTTCTTTTTATGGCATGAGAAGGAAACTGTTTGTGCTTTTCTGACTTCTCTTACACAGTAATGTGTGCATCTGAAATGTGTGTCCACAAACCCATGTAATGTGTTTATTTTCTGTCTCAGGTTTGGATACAGCAATACTTTTTAAAGGTGAATTCTAACACTTCCCAGATTGTTTAGAGAGCTCTGTCCCTAGCCCTTGCAGTGGTGTGAAGCCAGGAACTCTGAAAAGCAGGAAATTTAAACTGCCAAGACAGTCCTTTCATTACTAAATGAATAAACAAACATCTTGCTCAATAACATCACCCACCGAGTGGCATACATAGGTGGGCACTGTGGGAATTCAAAGCAAAATAAGAACAACACCAGGTTATCAAGGGTGAACTTACTGTATGGTTAGAAAAAAGGAAATTGAAAACTTGGTAATGGTTATTACAGGGATGTGAAATAACATACAGATTACAGGTTCTTACAGCCTTCTCTTGGCTTTCGATAAGTCACACTGTCCGTCCGAGTCCAGGCACACAGAACCATAAACCCCGAAAGCTGCCTGGTCACCCCATCCCACCACTGCAGCTCATTGAGATGAACCCCCTCTGTGTGTCCGTTTTTAATTGACCAAATGCATAAGGATACGCTTACTTTCTAATATAAAAGGGAGTCAATCAAAATAGAAGCCTGAAGAGGACCGTGGGCCTCCTCTCCTCGTGCACGCAGTGGACAGCAGGGTTCCTGTGACGCTTCAGAGGCGAATGTGCAGAGGCATGAGCTGAGAACCCGCTGTGTCCCCCACTGCCCCCACGGTGTCGCCTAAGGTCTACGTATCTCTTTAAACATCCAAAGAGCTTTTGCTCAATTTTGCCCCAGTTTAGATTTTCTTTTTAATAAGACTATGGTTAATATAATAAAATTGAGTCAAATCTTAACATTGACAAACTCAAAGTATAACATAATCATAGGAAAAATAATTGACTTGCCTAAACTGCAGGGTTGAAGGGTTGTAAGAAGGAGATGACGATGAGGCAAGAGTTAACTTTGTAAAGAATAATTTTTGCCAGATGTGGTAAAAACCCAGATCTTTTTTATGTCCACAACCATCTTGTGGGGCACATGATTTTATTAGGCCAGTGTAGAATAACTAAAACCCATTTTAGTATGGGGTGGCAGGGCAGAACGGACCCTGTCACACGGGGGTCAGGCCAGTGGCTCACACCTGCCCTGTAGGAAGCGGGCAGGCAGGTAAGGCAGGGCAGGGTGATCCTCTCCCTCTGTGGTGCCTGCCAGGGGTTGGCACCTCTGGTGCAGAATCTGGTGGCACCCACCAATGACACAGCAGCCCTGCAAGATCACTTCACAGCAGTGAACTGGAGAGAGGGAGGAAGAGCGTTTGATGCCATCACGAGGCTGAAGGCTCCGATGAAGGTGGCCTGGCTGCCTTCCAGCCGTCCCAGGAGCACCTGAGCTGGTGCTGGTGTAGGTGACAGGGCTCAGAGGCCCCAAGGATGAAGCCCAAAAGCAAACCAAAGCAGAACAAAACCATCACACAGTACCGTTTTCCCACGTTACTTAGGATTCTGGAAGATACTGCTGGGGTTGCTTTCAGGGTTGGTAATAAAAGCAAATGTGGAGTTAGGTTTCAGGGACGTGTTTTCACGCAACTGAGCAAATCCTTAATGTTTTTTCACTCATTTATAAAATGTTAGCCTTCAGCCAGAATAAATGTTGACAGTGAAAAATAATTTTAGAATTAGTAAAGGGATCAGGAGGAATTATGTGTCTATTTTTATATTTTAATATATGTATTAGTCAAGACTACAATGTTTATCTCCAAAAAATGGAATTCTTGTAGGAAGAAACAGGAGACCTTGGTGTCACCACTCTGACCACTCCCAGCCTGGGACTCCATCGCTCCCACCATGCTCAGCTATTGGACCGCCCACCTGGATTCCGCCTTTAACCCAAGTGAGGTTGGGGCGGTGGGTGCCTTCCCACGTGAGCTCTAGAGTCCTGTTTTCTCTTTCATGTTGCCACTGAAGGCTGTGCTCACAGCCCTGCCCACGTTCTGCTGTCAGAGCTGCTGAGCTTTCCCAACAACCCTTGAACCTGAGCTAGTTTCCTTTTGTAATCTACTCAATCCTCAAACTTTGAGGCGTAACTTTGTTTCTCTTCATTGTTCTTTCCTCTGACCTCTTCATTGCAATTATATGCTACAAAGAAAGCACAGACCTGATTTTCTTCTCATGCAACTTAAGAGAAATTTGAGCTGGTTATGGAAGCAGGCGAATCACACCTCCACACTCTCTGTCGCCGTTTGCACACAGCCCTTAGAACTGGATGTCCAAGGGCAAAGCCTGATGCCCTTGTGACCATGCTTTCTCTCCGGAAGGGCTGGAACTGGGGGCTGCAGCTAGTAAGCAAATTTATTTTGGAAGAGTTGGAACCGACCTACAGCATTTGTGAAACAGAAGGTGTTCATTCTTCGGAGTGTTTGCATCATCCTTGACTTGGGTTTCATTCTAGATGTTTGTTTCAGTAAAGCATGGCTAGCAAGTGAACATCCACACAGCAAAACCTTACAGCTCAGGTCATCCTCCCAGCAGTTCATTGCCAGATAAACAAAAATTGACATAAAATAGGTTTAAAAATAAAAAGCAAGAAGAAATAAAAGCAAAAAGAAGAAGCCGATGCATACCTCTAGTAATGTTTGAAATATTAAGGTTCAATGATGTGAAAATTTTACATTTATCATAAATGACTTCCTCTGGTGCTTTGAATAGGCTCTAACCCTCAATATTTATCAAACCCACGGTCCTAGTCTGCTTTTGGTTACTGTAATGATATACTTTGGGCAGGATGCCTTTACTAAGAAAAGAGGTCAGTTTAGCTCCCATTTCTGGAGATTCAAGGGCAGGAATATCTTGCAGCAATGTCTTGATTCCTCATGGCGGGTGGCAGGACTGTGTGAGAGGAAGACATGGCAGCACCAAGCAGGAAGCCAGAGACGGACTGAGGGCAGCTCAGCCTCACAACAACACTCTTGATAGCCCCGGGTCCCTGGAGGGCTTAGGTGATCCCTCCCCAGAGCTCCTCCCGCAGTGATCTCAGGACCTCCCCCCAGGCACTACCTCTTCCAGGCCTACTGTGTCTCAGCACTGGCACAAGATGACAGGCTCCCCCAGGAGCCCTCGGGGAGCCCACTTAGCATGCATGCAAGCCAGGGAGCCCACCCTTCTGATTCAACAGCACCAAGGCCTTACAGAAAGACCTGCAGGAACACAGGGAATGCTGCATGTCCCGGGGGACTTCACAGCAGGTGCTTCGGTATCAGAGGAAGAGCTAACAAGCAGGTGCGAGCCCACCTGTTGGGTGCAGCAGCCGCGGGGAGCTGTGGGTGCTGGTGCAACGATGCCCAGGAGGGATGAAGACAGCCCTGGGGAGACCATGGCACTCTGAGCAAGACAGACCCAGCTCGCGCCTGCTGCCTAGCGTTCCTGCTTGGATCTCGTTACTGAAACCTGCCAAGTTGCCCTTTGTTCCACAGTAACATGTGACAGAGAGACCCGTTCACCAAGGGTGAGGGGTTTTCTGAGGGAAGTGTGTGTGAGGAGTGTGCCAGGCACAGTCTAGAGTCACATTCCTGGTTTGCTTCATCAGTAGTACACTAAGTGTTACCTTCCCCCAAACCCAAGGGATGAAACTACAGAAAAAAATTCCCTTTCAGATATTTAAAATTAAACTTAAGAGCTTTGAAATATTGAAGGCTCAATGATCTGAAAAATTTACTAACGTGCTGAACAACATCCTCCACATCCTCCAGAGCTTTTGAATAAATGATGTGTGAATGCACATAATTGTGTTCTGTGGAACTTGTTCATGTGTACAACATGAACTGTGAAATATGCATACGTATATCTGCGTAAGCATGATGTGTCGTTCAAATGTATTTATATTAATATAATAAGCATTATGAATTTACAGTATTGGCAAATATACATGACTTTTCTTCAATGCTTACATAATTGTGAGAATGAGAAAAGATAAAATCAGTTATAATCAGTGTGTTTACATGAGTCTGTACTTATATAATACAGGTTTATGTATACACAAACATACACACACCTGAATTTCTGGTGCTAATAGATCTTTATTCTGTATCTTACAATACATATTTATGACATTTTCACTGCAATGTATTTTTAGAATTATGTAAGAACAATACATTTTAGTAAATAAAACGATGGAATAGAAATTTTGTTAAATTTTTTGAGCAGATTTGTAATACAGAAATGCAGAACATTCATTTTTCTCTTAGAAAGGTGAACAAACATGCCCGTGTTTAAGTACACCTGGGTCCACACATACACACGCTCTCAAAAACCCCAAATAACCCAGGCAAATCAAAGTGAACCCAGGAGAAATCGTGTGAGGAGATTCGGGGCTTCAGGAGCAGGTCTGAGGCTCACAGCATGCGGGAGAACAGCTGTTCCTGTCCCAGCCCTGCCCTGTGACCTTCCGGGTGACCTTGCTGGTGCCCCTTTTGTACATGCATTGACTTTATCAAAGAATCAGATGAGCAGGGTGCAGGTGTCAGAACCTTGTCATCAGGACACATAGTGCGGAGTGAAAAATCTGAGTTTTTAAATCAAGATATCTTTTGATTTGTGAATGAAACTTTTTTTTTCTCAAGACCAGGAACATTTTTATTTTCTTTTTTAAAAAATTTTTATTATTCTAATTTGTTATACATGATCGCAGAGCACATTTCATTTCATATTACATATAAAGAGCACAATTTTTCAAGTTGCTGGTTTTATATAAAGTATTTTTACAACAATTGTGTCTTCATACATGTATTTAGGGTAATCATGGATTTGTGAATGAATCTAAAACCTACATATTTTATTTCAAATTTCCAAATTTGAGTTTGTTTATAGTAGGCATCAGTACCTTGTGAAAGTATGGCAAGGTCCTGTTCCTCTGGGCAGGATAATGTAGTAACTAGTAAATATTTAGTGTAATCAAATATTTGGTGCCCATAGAGCCCACTGGACAGTCAAGAGGCCCACCCTAGACCTCCATACTGTCCAAGTGGGTCACCATTAACAGTGGTGTCTGCTGACTCTGTGGCTTCTGTAGCTGGACCTTAAAATAGGGAGATATTTCTGAGGGACACAAAGTAACTTTTTCCACCAATGAATGTGCATTTCTCAAGAGTGAAAATTCTCCTCTCCCCTTCATCTTCTGAGATTCAAGGGGGGTGCATCGGACTCTGCTGCAGGGGACGCTAAACCAGGGAGGTGTGGGCCTCAAAGGGTGCATGAGGCCAGGGGAGGGGAGAGGGTGGCAGACCCACCTCTGCTGAATGGTGCTGGGATCCTCCGAGTGGAGTTCGTGTCGGCCCCGTGGGGAGGAGAACGCCCCTGCTCCACAGTAGCCTGCTCACAGATCAGAGCCGCACGCTGATCCACTCTCTGGAAGCTCACCAAGCGCCCGGCCTTGGTCCAAGGCCAGCATCACAGACAGAACACCTGCTGGAGAAGGAGCCGCGCTCTCCACAGCGCACCCCAGAGGCACCGGGACCCCAGGACTTCCCTGCCAGTCACGCTGAGCAGAGTGGGCTCAGCGTCAGGCCCCGCAGCTCACCCGCTCTCTTACGCTAGGAACAGGCTCAGACTTGGTTTTCTGAAGAGATAAACCCTACTGAGAACCCCGAGGCTAAACTAACCAAAAGAGAGACCCAAGTCAACAAAGCTAGAGATGAGAAAAGAGATGCTGCTCTAGCGAATGGAGAGGAAGCTCTGTCCTCAGAGACAGCTGGGGTGGGGGTGTGGGGCAAGGCAAGCTCATCCCCGTGCGTACAGCTGAGGACGGCGGCTCAGAGAAGCCTGGGGATTGTCTCTGCCCCATGGACCCAAAGTAACGGAGTCAGGCCCCAAACCCACCTCCCTGGGTGTAGGAGCCCTGTTTGGGGAGATGGCTAAGATTGCGGTTGACTACGGGCTTTGGACATGTTTGGGCATTGGCGCCTTCCGTAGTCTCACGGGACTTGGCCCGGGATCTTGCGAGACTTGGCCGGAGTTCTCGAGGGACTTGAGCGAGATTGCGGAGGAGGTCTGCGCCATTTTGGGAGGTTAGAGAAGCGTGGATGGCGTGTCGGGGTGTAGTTAGAGCCAGAGAGAAAAGTTATCAGAATAAAGGGCTGTTTGTTTCCAGTTCGTCTCTAAACTTCTTCCCGCGGCTTCTTTGCTCCAAGCGGCCATCGCTTCAGGCGACTACACCTGGGCTCAAAACCCAACACCAGGACATTTTCTAGAGGGCAGTTGGAAAACAAGTAGGCCATTGCCTTCAGGTGGCACGCGTCCCCACTCGCCCTGCTGGTCCACAGCAGGGGCAGGGCATGTGTCCACTGACACCTGAGGCCTGAGGCTTCCTGTCCCCTCAGGCCTGTGGCTTTGGCTCTGTGCTGCCAGCAGACGTCCCGGAGGGGTCTAGGTGCAGGAGCCGTGGCTCCACCGGTCCCACTGTGGGGACTGCACACCCGTGACAAACAGATGACTGCGAGCAAATAAGCTACCCAAATAGCAGGTGGGCACAGGGGCACGAGGGAGGAGGACAGTCCAGGGGCCTCTGTCCAGGACCTGCCTCAGCCAATGGCACAGAACAAGCCATATCTTGTTTCCTTAAAACACAGTTTATTAGTTGTTGATGGACCTTTATTTTATTTATAGTTATATTTATGTGGTGCTGAGGATCGAACCCAGGGCCTCACACAAGCTAGGCAAGCGCTGTTCCACTGAGCCACACCCCAGCCCCAAGCTGTCTGGTTTTGAGGGAGGTAGGAAGGTGGACACTGCCTTAAATGCTCCAAACCCCGTCGTGTTGGCTCTTTTCCGGAAAAACAATTTGGGAAGCCCTACTCTCCTGGGATGAGACGCATTCCCATGGTCCCGCCCAGGAGCCAGGGGGCTGGGTTGGCCAATCCAACCCAGAATTCTCATCAGCAAAACCTCGTTTTTGTCTCATTTTGTTTTTTGTTTTTTTGATACTAGAGATTGAAACCAGGGGTGCTTTAACATTGAACTGCATTCCTAGCCATTTTTAAAATGTATATATATAGTTTGTTTTTTTGTTTTTAGACAGGCTCTCGTTAAGTTGCTTTAAGATCCTGGTAAGTTGCTCAGGCTGGCCTTGAACCTGTGAGCCTCTTGCCTCAGCTTCCTGAGTCTCTGGAGCTACAGGTGTGTATGACAGCACCCAGCAGAACCTTATCTTTGATTCGTTGTTTGCATACTGGAAGTGTGAAGATGGACAATACTGCAGGACCTCAAATGGCACGTTGTTCCAAGAATAAACACCAAAAGGATGTTTGCACTTAGCAGCTCTGGGTTAAATGCTAAATGACCTTGAGTTGTACTTGCGTCCTATGCAATGCGTGTGTCCCGAGGTTCTGGACGTGTAACTGTGGGCAGTTATTCCTCTCAATCTTCAAGCACTTCAAGAACAACACTCTTTCTGTCCCCGATGCTCTCCTGGTGCCTGTGGTCTCTGGGGATCTGTGTCTTGCATAAGGCAGTGTCAGCAGGGCCTCCTGAGCAGGAGGGGCATCACCAGGAGGCCTGCCCGGCCCCCCAGCTCTGCAGGGCTGTCTCCCAGGCCAGCCAGCCCCTCCTCAAGAGCCCAACAGAAAATGGGCAACTCAGTTTTGATGCTTTCTTTAAATTAATTTTCTCAAGAGCTAATAAAGAGTGAAGTTAAGTGGGCCTCCTTCTCCCTGATTTGTACAACTGAGATGTGCATACAACTGAGGTATGAAGGATGCCTAATTTCTTCTTTTTTTCTTTGATTTTAAGATATAGTTGCATTGGGCAGTATTTGACCATTACACGTTTATTTGAATTCAACATCACTTCAAGAAAGGAGAGTTGTGTGCATAGGCATGTATATAAATACAGAGATTACACATAGGTATGTATATATGTTAAATATGACTGAAGAAAAACAATTTTTATGTAAAGATTCATATTTAGTTATTTATCCAACAAATATATAATGTAAAATAATTGCATGCAATACCACACTTGGTATACTTAATTCAAACAAAGAGTATTCCTCTGAGTTGTGAATTCAGGACCCAGCAATGTAATAAAGATGTTAATACCTCCACTAACATTTCCTCACAAACTGATTTCCAGTATACGAGTTATATATTTTTATTTACCTGTGACATCTGTGATGGGTTCAGAAATGAGCAAAATGAATTCCTTTATCCAACACGTTCCTTGTGATGACTGACAGGATTTAAAGATGATAGAAGGGTGGCATCTGTTCCTAAGGCGACGATGCCCAGAGCCCAGGCTCCCCTCGGAGCCAGGCTTCTCCCCTCAGGCCTCCTGCCCAGGCTGAGCTGGTAGGTCTTTGTGCAGGTCCCTCCTGTGCTTGGCCAGACGTTGATTGGTGTTCCTGGCCTCTACCCACTAGATGCCAGTAGCACCCTGTCCTCCTGGTCTCCAGGTTTTGCCAGATGTCCGGGAGCTACAAGATAAGGCAGCTGAGGACCACTCAGGAGAGTGCACTTCCCTGTTGATCTCAGTGCTGCGAACTGAGCAGAAACTATGAGAACCAACGCGTTCAGCCGTCAAGAGGCGAGTGCTGAGCTTCACTCTTCAAGTATTTTTCTCCAGCCTCAGAAGTTATTTTTTATTATGATCACTATATCACAAACGAGAAAGCCAAAGTTCAGCAAGTTTAGTAAAGTTTTCAGAGGTGTTAGGAGGGGGACAAAGGCTTGACTTCCACTCCAAATTCCTCGCACAAGGAGCTGGAGGGCCGGTGCAGCCTGCTTCCTACAGGCGAGGCCGCAGGGACGGAGACTGCAGTGTGCGCGGCAGTGGGCCAGAGCAGACTCCCAGGCAGAGCGGCAGAGTGGTGGGTGCTGGCCAAAGCAACAGCGGTCACTCAGTGGGAATGGGTACCCCCTACTGGTTCTGGGAAGACCGGACGTCCCTCTAGACCCAGGCCTCACACCTCACCAAACTCACTCCTAGTGGGCCATAAACTTCAATACCAGACGTGAGCCCCAAAACACCCAGAGGGAAACGTGGGCCGCAGAGCCTAAGGAGCCTGGAGGTGCGCTGATTCCTTTTCTTTTATTTTTATTTTTATTTTTTGGTACCGGGGATTGAACTCAGGGGCATTTGGCCACTGGGCCACATCCCCAGCCCTTTTTTTGTATTTTATTTAGAGACAGGATCTCACTGAGTTGCTAAGTGCCTCGCCATTGCTGAGGCTGGCTTTGAACTCTTGATCCTCCTGCCTCAGCCTCCCAAAGTGCTGGGATTACAGGCGTGCGCCACCGTGCCCGGCCTGATTCCTTTTCAATACAAATGTACCTGGCTGATCCACAAAAGAAAAAAATCAATAGATTGAAATAAAACCTAATAATTTCTGCTCTAGGAAAGACATGTGAAGGAAATCAAAATATAAGACACAGGCCGAGATAAAACATTTGCAAGACATCTGATAAAGAATTTTATCCAATGTATAAAAAGAACACTTAAAAGTCAAGAATGAATTACAACCCAATTAAAAACGTGCAAAAGATAGGAACCAACACATCACTAAAGAAGATACACAGAGCGCAAATAAACATCTGAAAAGACGCTCATCGTGGGACATGCTGGATCCAAACACAAAGCAACAGTGTGGCACACCCATACTCACAGCTGAAACCCAAGACCTGGCAATGCCAGTCGCTGGAGACCATGCACAGCTACGGGTGACCTGCATTGCTGGTTAGAATGCCAAATGGCACAGCTACATGAGAAGACTATTTGGAAGATTCTTACGGAGCTGAACAGTCTTATCCTTTGATCCAGCAATACCAAGCTCCTACACGTTTACACAGACTGATTTGAACAGCAATGCCCGCCCAAAACCTACACCTGAATGTCTGTAGCAGCTTTATTTACAATAACAACACACTGGAAGCAACTGGCATCCTTCAGTAGGTGAATGGAAGCAAAGCAGAGGTAAATCCTTATGCCGAATTTTATCCAGCAGGGAAAACTAAAATCTCATCAAGCGGCAGAGGAGACCAGGGTGACCCGAGTCCTCAGTGCACTGCTGGCTGGGGCTTGTCTGAACAGGAGGCACGCCGAGGGGTTTAGTCCTGTGGTATTCTGGAGAAAGCAGAACTGCAGAAGTGGTCAGAACCACAGCAAAACCACAGCAAAATAATAACATAGTCAGAGCTTGCCAGGGGTTCCTGGGACAGGCAGAGGGTCCAGTAAGGAAACCGGAGACGTTTCCTGGAGTGAAACTCCTCTGCATGATCCAAGACACCATGCCTTGGTTAAAGTGCATGGAACTTCACAGCACAAGGTGCAATTCTTAATGAATGCAAATTTAATAACTCATTTATGAGGTTGGGGGTCTCTAGATGGAATACAGATTGTGCCAAAACAGATTAACTGTTATTCCAAATGGCATGGAACAAGCTCACTGAAGGGGGTGAGTGGTAAAGGTGTTGGCTCGGGTAACTTGGGGAATGACGAAGGGAACTGTGCATAAGAACCCTAGCCTGGCCGCTCAGGTTGCTTTTTTTTATTTGAGGTGGTGGGGGGCTATATGTCAAGTACTCTGCTACCACCATAACTGGTATCGGAATTGAACAGTTCAGTAAATGGATGGCAGAAGGCGGGGCCTGGTTTCTCACACTAGGGAAGGGAATTTTCTAGTGAACAAGAGACAGGCTAAAATAATGCCCCTGTAACCACCTTGTTCCCGGGCTAGCTGCGCTAGGGCAGCGGGGTAGCTTGCAGACAGGCTGAACAAAGTGCCAGCAACGGCACGGGAGACACAGGGTTTATTGGGGGACCTACAGGACAGCAGAGGCTACTCTAAGAGTTCAGAGGCAACAGGCCCCAAGGACCAACCACGCTGGTGACCGTGACGAGGCCGCTTCCTCCAGCTGACCCTGACCGGCCGCAGCTCCTGTGTGTGGAGGAGAGAGCAGCTGTCCCCCGGGACGAGCTGCGTCTGGAGTTCCCAGCCCAGCCTCGTTCTCACCGTGAGGATCTTAGGAACAGCAAAGGGGACATTTAAGGACAAGGCACCTTACTTTTCCCCTTTGCTTTAGGAGCAATACAAGAATGAATCAAGGTTGGAGACATCAGTGTGAACTCATTTTCACTCACTAGAGATGCAGATGGTTACAGATGGAGAAAATTTTACACATACACGGTGCTGTGTGTGCATGTGCGCACGTGCCTGTGAGTGTGTGTGCGTGCGTGTTCGCTTGTGTGCATTCCTAGCCTGTCAGCTGAGGTGGCAGGACAACAGGGCAGCAGCAGCAGGCACAGGCAGAACCCAGATCTTGGTTGCTTGAATTATTCACCAAATAAACCAGTTTCTCAGAGAACTGTTGGATTCTAGCACTGGGGCAGACATCGTAACAAATGAGCCTGGACCCAGTTATAGTGCCGGCCAGGGCTGTGGCTTCAGTGTGTCCTGTTCCAACCTCAGGTGTGGCCAATGCCGAGGTCCGGAGAGGCGGGCGCCCAGAGCGCATGAGGCTCCCAGGCTGCTCCCCCAGGGCGGGCCGTGGCTCTCCTAAGCTCATGCCCTCTGCGCTCGCTCAGCTAAGCGTCCCTGGGGGACTCTGCACTCCGTGCCCATCACCAGGAGCTGCCCACACCGTGGTCCTTCCCTAGCCAGGTCCAGAGCTGCAGGAACGAGCTTGACTTCCTTCTGAGTCACCCAGTCCGGGGCATCTGCCGCAGCAGGCCGATGGTCAGGGCCAACCCAACACCAGTCCAAGCAGAACACACGCGCAGCTGGGAAGGTGTGAGGATCAACCCAACAGCCACCACATGAGCCCACGGGCGAAGCTGGGAACGTGGAAATCCAACTCCAGACCAAGCCTGGACACTCGTGGGTGCACGCTGACCTGAATAAACATTTAAATACAAAGGAAATGAGAGACGAGGGACATTTTGGAAGAGATTAAGCCTAGAAGGGAGAGTGCATTGACGGGCAGTCAGTCCCAGGGGCTCTGGGCCCTCCGTGGGCCTGGATGGTGGCTGCCTGTCACACCAGTGCCTCCCCAGCTGCTTGAGCTGACCCTGCTCCGTGGACGGCCTCCTGGCCCTCCCTCACCGTTTCACTCCTCACTTCCTCTTTTTCTGTAACCCCAGCGCCCGGAGCCAGACCCTGTGTCCTGCACCTTAGTCACCTGGGCCTCAGCATGGCGAGGCCCCGGGGAGACCCCTGCAGCCTCCTGCAGCCTCCTTGCCTCTCGCGGCTGCCCCCAGCCCACGCCTGGACACCCGTGGACCCTCTTCCTGCTGGTCCTGACACCCGGTGGGCCCGTGGACTTCCCCTGCCCTCTCCCACCCCACCTCCAGCGGTCTCCAGCTCCCAAGGGTCTCTCCCTCGCCGTGGGATGGCGGCTGTGCGCGTCCACCTCAGGTGCGGCTCCTGCGGCTTCTCCCTGGCCTGGCACTGACTTGGCCTCCCCTAGCTGAGGCCGCACTTCCTCAGCTGCGACGTGCCTGTCCTCACCTGATTACTGAGGAGCTGGGCACGTTTCCGAAGCCTCATTTTGGAACTCTCTCGTAACCAGGTGAGAACAAGTGACAATTTAACGGCATCCAGTGTCTTTATCCGTGTCCTCGTCAGCTGCCTCCCTAGATCACTGGACAGAACGCTTGCTGCCTGTGTCCTGCTCCTGGTGCACGTGGACACAGCCGCCTGTGGAAGAAGACCGTGGAATGTCAGGTGCCGGCCTGGGGCCCAGGACGCCGTGGGGAGGGCACTGCTGCCTGTTCCTGGCTGCTGCCCTGGCAACTGTCGGGCTCCACTCGGCCAAGCCAGCTATGTGGTGGCCCTCCAGCTGCTGGTGCCCACTTGCCTGGCTCCTAGTGCATGGAGGTGAATTGGACTCGGGTCCCGAGTTGACACTTTGTCCAGATGCCACCAGTCTTGCCTGAAATTCCACGTGAACGTTCTTGCATGGTGTGGTAGCACACATTCTGCTTGCTGAATTTATTGGGGCTTAAGATACTTGAGGGTGCTACTACCCTGAATTTACTGGACTGGGCAGCTCACCTCCCATAGGCAGTTCTCCACGTCTTGATTAGTGAAGTCCACGTGTCTTTCCTTCCAGGGACTCTTTAATTGTCCCTAGCAGACATGGTTCCTTCCTCCCTTTCTCTCTCCCTCCCTCCATTCCTTCCTTTCTCTACTGAGGTTGAATCCAGGGTTGCTTTACCATTTTACTATGCCACCAGAAATTTTTATTTATTTATTTTTGAGACAGGGTATTGCTAAATTGCTGAAGCTAGCCTTAGACTTGTGATCCTCCGTCCTCAGCCTCCTGAGTCGTTGGATTACAGGTGTATGCCACAGCACTCAGCTAAGATTTCTTTGTGACATGTGAGTGGGAGACATGAGAGAGGGGCCAACACTAGTTGGGTAACACTTAAGTAAAGACTACCCTTAGGACCACCACAAGGTGTTCTGTCTATGGGTTCATGACAGTAGTTCTAAGAGCGTAGACAAGAGTTCTGGCATCAAAGATCTAATGAAAACTGTGTATTTACAGTCACCTCCAAGCAAAGGAAGGTGACTCAGCAATCAGTTTCCTCCCTCCCTCCCTTCCATCCTTCTTCCTCTCTCCTTCCCTCTCTCTTCCCTCCTTCCTTCTTCCTTCCTCCTCTCCTTCCCCCCCATCCCCTGCCCTCCCTGAAGGGTAGATGAACACACGCTGGAACGGCCGTGTAGAAAAGGGGGGGGGTTTATTAATCAGCCAAAGGGACACGTGGGGGGAGGGAGAATTGGTGCAAGGAGACAAGTGGCGGGAGGAGAAGAAAAAAAAAGAAGGGAAAGAGAGAGAGAGTTGCAGTCCAGAGAGCACTTAAGTAGTAAACCTGTGGGCTGCGGGACCCCCCAGAGGGAACCTCAGTTCCATAGGCTGCCAGGGGTCGGAAGGAAAACCTGTGTGTCATAATTGGCTCAGTGAGGCACGTAGGGTGTGGTCAGCAGCATGGCCAGCCTGAGGAGGGAGATGCTCGGGAGTCTTAAGGTGCCTGGGGTGTGGCTAGTTGAGCTACCTGGGAAGTGTGTCCTCCCTGCCCGGAATCTAACATTCCCCCCTTTTTGTTTTTTTAGGAAGCGGGGCATTGTGTTTCGATCTAGCTGCTTCGAGCTGAAATGGGGCGACGTGGGGTGTTATGAGGGGGAAGATGCAGGCAGGTAGGTCAGTCTTGAGGGTGAAAAAAAAATTCCCAGGAGGCAGGCACCAAAACGATAAATCTCTGCAAGTGTGAAATGGATGAAGTTTCCTTGAAGCCATAAATTGGTGAGGGTGTCAAACCAAGCTTTTGCAGAGGTCACGGGGGGAATCTACCAGCTATACTCTGGAAGAGCATGCAGGAATTGTAGGCCTCTCGAGTTTGCAGGTAGCACCTTAACACTATTATGAAAACAACAAAGAGAAAGAACATGAGAGGGATTATTGTCCAACTGCCTATATTTCACTGGGCGGGACTTACAGCGAAGAGACCAATAGAGAGTAAGGGTAAGGGCCCTTTGGAGGTAGCCGTTGAGGAGTCGTTCAGGGTGTAGTCAATCCCTCTAGAGATTGGTAAGTCTGTCCCGAGGTGGAGAGAAGTCATCTCTGGTTGGAAAGTCATCTGTGGTTTTTAGCAGTTGATAATCCCTGAGGAGAAGCTCCAGGATTGGAGTTGGCTTGGTGTGATTCCCCAGGAATTTGTTACTCCCATAACAGGATGGGACCAGTGATAATTACAGCTCCAGGATGGACATCCGACCCATCCATTAGAGTCATTGCACCGATCCTCTGTCTTGTCCTCCTTAAAACAAAGGTACTTTGGTGATTGTGACATTTCAGAAAAACATTGATGAGCACATGTAGAGATCACATCAAAGGTGAGCAGGATGGAGGGGCAATTATCAAAAGGGCAGGACGATTGATTAAGGAGGCGTATCTTTTGCCCATGGTTATATAGTTACCAAACCTCAAAAAAGTAATGGCATGGAGAGTAGAGCAATAGGACACAGAACCTGCAGGGGCAAGCAGAAAGAGAGCCAGAGATAGAACAAAAAGGACAGAAAAGGTCATTTTAGGTCAGTGTTAGAGACACGAGAGAAGCGGACTTTCAGGGCATTGGTGGGAATGGGAGAGCAAGTATACCGAGGTAGTTGTCATCTTTTTGTGGATCCTCAGCTGGTTGAGCCGCTGGTTTCAGTCTGGAGATGTGAATCCAAGATGTCAAATTCCCTGAGGTTTCACGAAGCTTAGCAGCCGTGGGTGTGCACAGCACAACCTGGAAAGGGCCTGTCCACTTCTGGGCAAGAGAGACTGTTCCTGTGTCCTGGGGAGGGGAGAAATACACCCAAGAACTGGGTGTTAATGGAAATGAAGCAGTGAGTCTACTTGGGTCAGGCAGGATGTAATTTTGGCACGTCCATATCTGATGTCTGATGAAGGATAAGAGAGGAGAAGATAGATCATTGGGCAAGGGTCCTTGAATTGGGGAAATTCTGGGTGGAAGAGCTGGCCGCCCAAACATGAACTCAAAAGGGGATAGTAAGGAAGTTTTCTTTGGGAGGACTCAGAGACTAAAGAGGGCGAGGGGCAGTAGCTTGACCCAGTCCAAGTGAAGCTCTAGGGAGAGTTTAGTCAAAATATCCTTAAGAGTTCTATTAGTCCTCTTTACCTTCCCTGAGGACTCGGGGGTGATACGGGATGTGAAAATGCCAAGGAATATTAATGAAAATAGAAATATTTTGGGTGACATGGGAAAAAAAATTCAGGCCCATTGTCAGACTGGATGGACGTAGGCAATCTGAAGTGGGGAAGGACTTCTGAGACTAAAATAGAGGCTACTGTGGAGGCCCTTTTATTGGAAGTAGGGAAGGCCTCCACCCATCCAGAGAAGGTGTCTACCAAGACCAGGAGATATTTGTATTTCCAGACAGCTGGCATGTTGGTGAAGTCTATCTGCCAATCGGCTCCTGGAAGCTGGCCTCGAGCTTGGTGAGAGGGAAATGTTCCTGGTTTAAGGGGAGTATATGGGTTGGTGCGCTGACATGCAGTGCATGTGGAGGTGAGCTGATGGAAAAACTGTGTGTCTTCTGAAGTCAGGGTGAGGAAGGAGGTAGCAAAGTTTTGAGGGCCTGAGGGTTAGGATGGAAAAGAGAATGGAGATAGGAGAGGATTGATTGTGTGGAAGGGGATGTGGGGGTCTGGGTAGTGGATTGGACTGGAGCCAGAATAGAAGGAGAAGATAGTGCTGCTTCCCTTGCTGCCCTGTCATCCTTTGTGTTTCCCTGAATTATGGGAGAGTCTCCACTTTGGTGTGAAGGACAATGGGAGATTGCTATTAGCGTGGGCAGAAGAGAGGCTGGCAGGAGTTTGGATATTAACCTAGAATTAGTAACTGCAGAGCCTTTTGTGGTCAGGAGCCCTCGCTCTTTCCATATTGCTGAATGGGAAAGCAAAATATGGTAGACATATTTTGAGTCTGTGTAAAGGGTGAGGTTTTGCTATGCAGCTAATTCGAAGGCACGACTAACAGCTATTAATTCAGCCCGTTGGTTTGTGGTGTTGGGCGGAAGGGGTGCTGCCTCAATGACCTCTGATAGGGAGATGACAGCATAACCAGAAAAACATTGCCCATCCTTAAAGAAAGAGCTGCCATCTGTGAACCAAATTAGGGAAGGATCAGGAAGTGGTCCTTCTTGAATGTGGGAGTGGTGGGGGATTAAAGCCTCAAGCATCTCTATACAATCATGTTCTGGGGGCTCTGAGGAGACTGGGAGGAGGGAAGTTGGGTGTAAAGAGGAGCAGGGTTGGAAAGAGATTGAGGAGTCATGCAGAAAAGAAACAAGGAGAGAGAGAGAATGTGACAGGGTAGAGAGTTTGAAGGCTCTTATAGGATAGTAATTCTTTTAAATGGTGAGGAGAGGCAACAGTGACCTGGGCACCAAAGGTCAACTTTTTTGATTCCTGTAGAAGTAAGTAAGCAGCAGCCAGAGCCCTAAGACAAGGGGCCCATCCGTGAACGGTGGGGTCAAGCTGTTTAGAGAGATAGGCAACTGGAGCAAAGGTGGGGCCCTCGTATTGGCCTAGAACATCGAGAGTCAGACCCTTCATTTCATGGACATAAAGGGTGAATGGCTGAAGAAGGTCTGGGAGATGAAGAGCTGGGGCCCGTGACAGTGCCTGCTGCAGATGCTTAAACTCAGCCTGAATGCCTTCAGGAAGGAACTTTTCCTCAATCCCCTTGGCTGCCTCATATAGGGGCTTTGCATAAAGAGAAAAATTGGGAATCCAGATGCGGAAACATCTCGCTAGGCCTAAGAAGGAAAGAATCTCTTCCTTTGTCTTGGGACATGGGAGAGCTTCAATGTGAGCCTTATTGTCTACCGTAATGGCCTTCTATTGATGGAAATCTGAACTCCTAAATACACTACCTGGTTCTGGGCAAGCTGCACCTTAGATGGGGAAACATGATACCCATGAAAGGCAAGAAAATTTAAAAGGGTGTAAGAGTCTTCACGAGCTGTGGAAAAGGAAGGGCTGCAGAGGAGGAGGTCATCTACGTATTGCAGGAGAGTGGAGTCAGAATTCAAGGTCTTTGAGGTCTGCAGCCAATGTCTGTCCCAAGATATGAGGGCTGTCTCAAAAACCCTGAGGGAGGATTGTCCAGGTCAACTGTTGGGACTGTTGAGTATCGGGGTCTTTCCAGGTAAAGGCAAAGAGGTCTTGCAATTCCAGAGCTAAAGGAACAGTGAAAAAGGCATCTTTGAGGTCAATAACCGAGAAATGGGTGGATAAGGAAGGAATTAAGGAGAGAATAGTATAAGGATTTGGGGCCACAGGGTGTATGGGCTTAACAGTCTAATTAATGAGACAAAGATCTTGGACTAGTCTATATGACCCAATGGACTTCTGAACCGCCAATATAGGAGTATTATAAGGGGAATGGGTAGCTCTGAGAAAACGTTTCCGCAAAAGATCTGAGATAATGGGTTGGAGACCCCTAAGGCTAGTGGCTGGAAGTGGAAACTGGGCTCTGTTTGGGAAAAGCTGAGGATCTTTAAGGTGTATTTGTACAGGGTCACAATGAGCAAGGGAGGAAGTCTGAGTATCCTAAACTTTGGGGTCTACTAGATCTGGTGGGGACAGGGTAATGGGAGGTTTCTGCATCGGTAGAGGGTTGAAGAGGTTCTGCATTGGTAGAAGGTTGAGGGGTTCCTGCCTCAGTAGGGGGTTGAGGGGTTCCTGCATCAATAGGGTGTTGAGGGGTTCCTGCATCAGTAGGGGGTTGAGGGGTCTCCTCATGGTCACCAGTGGCCTTTGAAACAGTAAGAAGAAAGATGGGGGAGGAGACGGAGCGAAATGAGCCAGGGAGCACAACTGAGCTAGGCGGATCAGAGGACACAATTGAGGCCAGAAATTTGGCCAATATGTCTCGGCCCAGTAGAGGCACAGGACATTGAGGTATTACTAGGAACTGGTGGGTGAAGGGATAGTGGTGTAGATAGCAAGACAGGATAGGAGTTTTGCAGGGGCAAATAGCATTTCCCTCTACCCTGACAATAGGGGATGGTGCTATGGTGATGGGGCCCCAAAGCTCCCTCAAGACCAAGGAGGTGGCTCCTGTATCTAGCAGAAAATTTACAGGGCGGCTATCAACAAGGAGGGTAACCCTAGGCTCCTGTAACACTATGTCAACGGTCAGGAAAGGAGCCTCTGGGCCCCTTCAATCTTCCACAGCCAGTCCCAGCAGGCTGGGGTTTGTGACCAGTTCAGCCCCCCTGCAGGGACTGGTGCAGTCAACGCCCCAATGGCCCACCTTGGAACATTTAGGACATGGGCGCTTAGGAGGCCTGGGGTCAGGGCAGGCTCTAGCCCAGTGTCCATCATTCCAGCACCTATAGCAAGGCCCTGGGGGTTCCTCCTGTATGGACTTATGTACCCCTGTTTTTGAGGCTTGAGTGTCAGAGCCCCGAAGGGCCTGGGCTAACATTTGGAACTTTGATCGCTTGGCCTTTGCATATTTTTAAAATCTGCGACATTCAGTGTCTTCCTCAAAGTTATGATAGACCTTAAATGCTGTGGCCAAAATCTCGGTCTGAGGTGTTGCAGACCCCTGCTCCAACTTCCTTAATTTAGCCCATATGTCATGGTAACTCTGGGACAGAAAATAAGAACTTGATGGCCCCCCTGAGACTTGGGATCTAAATTTGTGTACCACTGAAGCACTTTCGTCAGCCGATCAAGAAACTCGGAGGGAGTCTCTTCCATTTTTGTATAATTTCCTGCAGCTTATTGAAATTAATGGGTTTCTGAGCTGCACACATTTAAGACCCCCTACTATGCAAACTAGAAACTGATCTCTCAAGACCACGTCCCCTGGGGCATTATAATCCCAGTTCGGATCTCTACCTGGTACAGCCTCAGGACCAAAGGGGAAGTTTGGATCGACTCTGTGGGTCTTGTCTGCATAGGCTCTTGCCTGCTCCCAGACCCATCTATGCTCTTCAGGAAGTAGAGTATTTGACAAAATTAAGTATGCGTTATGTAACGTGAGAATGTACACTTGGGTGACCCATTGAAATTCTTTTAAATAAGTTGTGGGGTCTGTAGTGAATGAACCCAATCGCTTCTTGATCTGGGACAGATCTGATGTGGAAAATGGAACATGAACTCTTACTACACCCTCTGCCCCAGCAGCCACTCTCAAAGGCGGGATGATCTGGGTGTATTGTCTAACCAGCTTTCTCAAATGGGTTATGGGTGGACTGAACATGGAAGGTGGCAGAATATTCCGCGAGTCTGGGAGAGACTTTAAGGATGCCACTGGGGAAGAAACCGAAGAAATTGGCACGGAATCATCGGGGGAGGGGGCTAAAGTCTGAAGCTGCATGCTGGTGAAGAACGTGTTGCAGAAAATGCTGGAGGATGCGTCTCAGAAAATGAAGCAGAACCAAGCAATGGAAGTTGAGTGGGCAGGGAAAAAGGCGGAGGAGGCTGAGTGGGCAGGGAAAATGGCGGAGGAGTAGTGGAACTAAGTGAGGGAAGTTGAGTGGGTGGGGAGGGTGGTGGCAAAGGCACAGGAAATGACATGAAAGGAAGAGGAGGGTCTAAGGATGAAGGTGCGGCAATTTCGGAATTCAGAGCCTGAGCCGGGAGGGGGGTGGTGGAAGGTCTAGACTGTCGGTACAAAGGGGGTGGAGCCTCTAACCCTGGGTCAAAATCAAGATCAATCAAAGATGGAAGAGGGTTACTGTGTCTGCATGCAAGCAAAATGGTTTCGGGACTACACTGCATGCACAGGGAAGGATTTGAATGGAGAAGGAGAAACACATCTATATAGGGTAAATCTGTCCATCGTTTTGACCTTTGGCAAAAGCTGGAAAGTTTCTCCAAGACCCGAGCATCCAGGGACCCTGACCCTGGCCACTGGTTGGTTAATGGGTAAGAAGGTCAAATATTTGTACATAATTTTATTAATTTATTTTTCTTTATGTGTGACTTTAAGCCTAGGTTTGCCCAATTTTTTAGAAGGAAGTTAAGAGGAGAATCAGCTGGAATGGATAGAGAAGCTCCCATAATTCCCCGTTAATGGGGAGAGGCTAATACGCTATTTCGAAAAGTGTTCCTTTCAAAATATGTATTACAGTGAGATCCAAGTCCGCTGGTCCAGTCGTCACCAGGCCAGGCAGACATGGGGTATCATGAGAAATGTCTTTCTCAAGATACCAGAGGACTATGAGCACCCTGCGCAGGGTATTTTTGTGTCTGGTCCCGGACGGGAAAGAAAGACTCAAGTCCGGAGTGTGGAGAGGGACTTCTTTAATCACTCCCAGGTGAAAACTCTAGAGCGGGCAGATGGAGGTGGGGGTGGGGGGAGTTCCTGGGGTCCACCGTTGCCTTTAAAGACTCAGGTGGGGTGATTCCACCCTGCACAGGTCACGGGTGAGATTGCCAGAAAATCAATGGTCAATTTTCACCACGTAGTGACCATACAGTTTTAGAATCTCCGGGAGGGGGTGGAGCAGCTTACCAAATCCAGCGATGCTGTGGTGGAAAAGATGAACAGAAGAATGGAGGCGATTTCCAGAAGGTTTATGCCCTCAGTGTCACAAAGTTATAAGGGGTTGAGGTCTTTAACCCTTCGTAACCCGGGGTAAGATTCCTTTGTCCAGCAAAGTAAGCCAGAAGGGTCCATCTCAATGAAGAGACTAGATTGCGAAAGCAAAGGCCGCTGATATTCCCTCCCCTGCCTTTAGAAGGTCCAGGAACATACCAGGGAGCCCGGTCACTGGTCAGTGCTGAAGCTCGTTTATTGAAAAGGTGGACAATGCTTTATAATGGGCCATAGCCAATCAGTGATCAGCAGGGCTTTTCTGGTTCTCACGATATGTCACAGTCACACCCCCTGCTTAGCTTAGGTCCATAACAGGGCGTGGTAATGTGACAAGCAGCCAGAAAGCCAGAGCTTTTCCATCCCCTTGGCAGACAGTGTTAAGGCCCGACACTCAGAATAGACACGCTTTCCCTATCCGAGTCACGGCACCAGAATGAAGGGTAGATGAACACACGCTGGAACCGCCATGTAGAAAAGGGGGGGGTATTAATCAGCCAAAGGGACACATTGGGGGGGAGGGAGAATTGGTGTGAGGAGACAAGTGGCGGGAGGAGAAGAAAAAGAAAGAAGAGGAAGAGAGAGAGTTTCAGTCCAGAGAGCGCTTAAGTAGTGAACCCGTGGGCTGAGGGACCCCCCAGAGGGAACATCAGTTCCATAGGCTGCCAGGGGGTCGGAAGGAAAACCCGTGTGTCGTAATTGGCTCAGTGAGGCACGTGGGGTGTGGTCAGCAGCATGGCCAGCCTGAGGCATGGCCAGCCACATGGCTGGCCTGAGATTCTCAGGAGTCTTAAGGTGCCTGGGGGTGTGGCTAGTTGAGCTCCCTGGGAGGAGTGTCCTCCCTGCCCAGAGTCTAACACTCTCCTCTTCCTCCCCTCCCTCTCAGCGTGGCCACAGTGTTCTCACTGCAGCCTCTCTCCCCAGGAAGGATCTCTGATGAGCAGTGAGGACCCAAGTCCCACATGCCGACACATAACGCTCCTCATCCCTTGTCTCAGATACTTCATCTCTTCCATCTCCTCCTCTGTTAGGGCGTGACAATCCCAGGCTTGCCTTCTGGCCATGCCGTGTGGCCTCCTGGGCACCACTGAAGGCTGTATTGCTCCTGGAATCTGCCTACACTTTGTCCTGTCCTGGCCGAGCAGTCCTGTGACTCTGGAGCATGGTCACTGCTGGGGGCACAGCCCTGGGTGGTGCCTTGGGGCTTTCCTATGTGAGCAGCAGCTCTGATTAGCAGTTCTCTTTCATCACCTGAGTAAATGGGGAAATGAAGCTAAGGTAATAGAATGTAATAAAATTTAATTATAGATTTTTTGCAAACATGAAGGATATGAGCATAATTCTGTATTAAAACAACGGAACACAGACCCGTTACTGCTTTCTCTTTAACATTGGATGCCCAGACCCACCAGTGACTAGAGGAAACGTCCCCTCTCATGAGTGGAAAATTCTAACATTGAGACAAAGAAATCAAAATACTAGCTCCTGAGTTGAACGTCATACACCAAACAGCATCAAGTCCAGAAAAGTAAAAAAATGGAGGTTTACAAAAAGTGAATGTAGAATCACTTTATTAGCCAGTTTGTGGAATCGGTCACCTTCCAGGGCAGAAATTCCAGGTCCCCTGTCTCAGTGAGAAGCAGTGGGTGAGGGGCCAGGCCACTCTTGCGGAAGCAACCGTGTGACAGTAGGACACCTTGAAGCAGCAGGTGTGGTCTGTGAAGCCCAGTCACGTGGTTAGAGCAGGACACCTGCTGGGTCAGGAGAGGAGGGAGGATAGGCACTACCAGGCCCTGCCACACGTGAGGGCTGGGAGCGGGCACTACCAGGCCCTGCCACACGTGAGGGCCGGGAGCGGGCACTACCAGGCCCTGCCACACGTGAGGGCCGGGAGCGGGCACTACCAGGGCCTGCCACACGTGAGGGCCGGGAGTGGGCCAAGAATGACCAAGTTCCCGCCCCTCGTGGTCTCCTTGCATTCACAATTGCAGAGCTTGGGGCTGGGAGAAGAAGGGACTCCAGGGCGTCCCCCTGGAGATGAATGGAAACAGGAGGCTATGGGGGAGGAAGCCAGTCCCAGAACCCGAGAGCGCTAGCGTCTGGGTATGCTGTCTCTGCCAAGACAACTGCCCGCTCTTTCCTAGGGCCACTTAGAAGAGTGGGGACACACTCAACAGGGGCTGCAGGAATGGCTCTTAATTCTGGCCCTGATGCTGGGCCGGAGCTCACCCTGCCGTGTCCCCCTAGTCAGACCACAGTGCACACGTGTTCCCCGTGGCTCAGGCCGTGCCCAGAGCCTGCACACCTGCATGAAATACTGTGAGCCTGAGAAATGACTGTGCTAACCGTGGATTTAGAGTCCCTTGTCACATGCTCATGGTACCAGGAACACACACATCTCCAGGCTATCGAGAACCGTCATCTAGAATTGAGGGAACCTTCACTATAGGCTGTCAATACTCATGAGTTGCCTGCCACCGCCACCGCGGCCCTGCGCGCTTCCGCCTCACAGCAGGAAGCTTAAGCCAGGCCGAGAGGAGTGGGGGGCCATCAGTGCTCCCCTCAACACAGGGCTGGGTCCTCGCTGAGGCCGGCCTCACTCTATCCCCTGCTCTCTCTCCTGAATCTGCGGAGAGTCCTCTTGGACCTTTCCTGGGGTACATGTTTCCCCACTCTCAAGCCCAACAGCCAGTGCCAAAAGTTGTTTCTACCTTGTGGTTTTCCATAATATGGTGTGTCTCAAAAGATCTTATTCATGTTTCACTGTCTATTCCTTGAACTTCGAAAACATCAACAAAACGCCTAATGCAATCTCATGATTCCAGACCTCTCTTTCCACATGCCCCGTCAATGCCTCGAAATTCCCCCGGCCATGATCTCAGATACGCCATCAAGAATCTCAGAGGGGCGATGGAGGGAACAAGGAATCTCGTCTTGCCGTACATTTGGCCTAAATCTATCTTTCACGGCTTCGTGATTGTCACTTTTTCCACAAAATCGATCTCGACGTAGACGTTGTGGCGGATCTCGCAACAGCTAAGGCGGTCACCCGTGGAGACGGCGCAGGGTCTGTCTGCCTCCCCGGGAGCGCGGGATGCAGCAAGGGAGCAGCCCGGCGACCACTCCAGACCTCAGTCTGAGGAGGAGTGTGGAGCTGGCACGTGCTGGAGGCGAGAATTATATTGCCTATTCTTAATTAACGGTTGTGTTTGATCAAGGATTTATAAGTTAGCAGCTTGGAGAAAGTGAGAATTGAATGCCGAGCAGCCACCGCAACGGGAGCTCGCGGCCCTGGGGGGGCTGCCTGGCAAATGAGGGGCAGGCGTGTGGGCGGCAGCGGCCTGGGCTGCTCTTCCCACAGAAAGACACCCCACCTTGAAGGGCGCTCCTCCTCCTGGAAGCTCCCCAGTCTGGCCGCCTGCTGGATGTCCGATTTCTGTCCTAAATTTAGCAAGGATCTATGCTTTTCCTACAGCAGAGGCTCCAATTTGTCCATGTTTTCCTCAAACTCAAATTTAACCAGACACCTGCACTTGCGTTGGCTGGACCTGGGAAGCCTGCTCGGAGGCCCTGCCTGTTTAACTGCAGGACTCGTGTGATGGGCTTGTTCCCCCGGGACACCAGGCGCAGGGCCTGGGGGGCCAGGATCCCCCTGCCTGAAGGTTTGGACACCTCCTCTGTCCCCTGCGGTGCTTCCACAACTCCTACTTTGGGGGCCTTGTTCTTAGGGTCTTCCACAGGATTCCCACCTTGCCACCCCCTGCCCTTGACTTCTGAGCGTCTTCTCTGCTCCTGCTCACCCTGGTGACCTCTGCGACTCCACAGCACTGAGGCACCAGGCTTCCCTCAGTCTTCAGCACTGGGCTTGTTGTTTCGGACAGCTGCTCTCTCCATTGTTTCCTTCCTCTAGGCACCATAGCTGTCTGCCTGTCTCTTCTCAAAAGCACATTTATGTCCCCAGGACATCAAGTTGGACCCACCACCCAGAATCTCAGTTGGGTTTTCAAACTGCCAATCCCTAGGATTCAACTTTGCTATTTCCTAAACTGTTCTAGCCCATGACAATTTTTTTTCCTCATCAGCTCTGTTTTATAAATGGTACTTGTTTGACTTTATGGGGTACATCATGGTGATTCAACACATGTGTACAACGTGTAGTGATTAAATCAGGGTGATGAACTTTTCCATCCCTTCGAATATGAATCCTCATTCTACGTGTTCAGGCTGTCTCCACATCGTTTCTGGGCATTTTAAAGCGTATCCTGGACTGTGTCAGCCACTGGTTACCCCATGGTGCTGTGCAAGAACCAGTCCCTCCCCACTCCCAGGAGCTCCGGTGCGCCTTGGTGAACGGCTTCCCGTCTCCCTCCGGCTGCTTTTCCAGTCTCCACTGACCCCTATTCCATTCCAGTCTTCTATGAAATTGACTTGTTCATTTCAACTAACGAGTGGGGGCATGAGCCCACTACCATTACTCACTCCTTGCAACGTCTAGAGCACTCTACTGTTATTTCAGGAAATACCGTATTTACGTAGCTTGCTGCTACGCCCCGCACAGGACTCTGAACCGTAGGAGAGGACCACTAGCAGGTCCACCTACACACACAGAGTTGGTGGGCACCGTGTCCAGAGCCACACGACAGCAGGGGTAGAAGTGAGGCGGCTGGCTGTACGGCAGGCAAAACTCAGGTCCCTCCCCGGGCAGGTCTCCAGCACTCAGGAAGCAATTCCTGGTGCAAAGGTTAAAACTCACATCACGAGTCATGATAGCTCATGTTCAGAGTTGCTTTTTTTGGATGGATTCTACTTAATTGTTGAGCTAGATTCTAAGACTCAGACTCTTTAGTTTATTGTAGCCATTGTGGCCTGCCAGTAAAATTCTTGCTTGTCAAGTATGTAGGAGATATTGAAGGAGAACTTATTAAACACAGTGCTTGCTTGTCTCAAGGCCGGCATTTCAATACAGGTAAAGAGCACGGCTGACCTGCACACTAAATCCAAGCTGACCCTAATTAACGACTTGCCTAATAAATGCCTTGTGCTTATAAGCATTAATTTATGTGTGTTAATTTAAGGCATAAATACCATCCAATGCAAAATGAATTGTAAGAATCTCTTTAACTCTCCAAGCTTATACACTTTGAGTTTACTTAGCTATCCATTCACTTATAGAGTTGGTTATCAGTCTTAGTGGTCATCAGGTAGGTAGGTAGGATACTCTCTAGCCTCTGCTATATACTCAGATGGTCTGGAGGGGAGTGGAAGAGAGGAGAGGGGTCTTGGTGAGATGATTATTATTTCTGGACTACGTGAGCATTCTGGGGTAAGTTCACAGTGGGGATCTGCAATGCATCTGGAGAAAGAGCAGAGGGCACGCTGAGCAGGTAGAGTCACATTGACGTTAGAAATACAGTTCTGAGTCATTTTCAAACTGTCCTTAAGAATTGCATGTGGCTCCTCTTCGGCACGGGGATTTGTTGGTTTGAACCCAAGCTGAACCAGCTTCCCTAGGGAGAACCTTAAGAAGTCCTGGTCCAGCAGACGCCTCTGTGGTTCAGGCCGGACTGGGACATGGAAGTTGAGGCCTCACGTTGCACTGTCCTTAGATAAGGAATACCGAGTGGAGCGGGCCCCAGCACTGACTGTATGCAGGAGAGGTTAGAAGCTCTGTCCTCAGCAGCCCTGGGATTCAGATGTGGTCTGTCTGGGGTGGGGACACTGGGCACCTGCAGAGCTGAAGAGTGCTGGGGCCTCTGCTACAGCGGGGCTATCTTCCCGAGAAGGGTGACAGCGGAACCCGAGGGTTCAGGAGGAAACAGGAACAGAAACCTGGCACCTGCGCCTCATGGGCCTGCGAGTTGAGCCTCCTCCACAAGCCACCTGCTCCTGGGGACAGCCTGCGCCTGCCTCCCTTCCTGCCCCAGCGCTTACCAGCAGACTGCATGTGGCAACCCACTGTCAATGCTGAGTGAAAGTCCTACTGGTGTCACCCCTCAATCCCACGGTGACCATGTGGGGGTCAGTGTGTTGTCTCGTACTGAGAAGCACATCTGCATTTCTCAGGTGCACCTGAGGATACTGACTTTGCACAAAGCAAGGCCTCCCCTCTGTGGTGGGAAGGTGGGGACCCATTTCTTATTAAGCATTTCATTTCATGCTATGTTTTATTTTGTAAATTTGCATTAAATTTCAATTTCCCAGACGAAAAGTACAGGGCGAGGCTTGAGAATAATTATCTTAGAAAGAGAAAGAACATAGATAGTATTTACATGTTTAAAAGTACTTAAAGACAGTGCTAGATAAGGTTAAAAAAACCCTCAAATATTAAAAATATGGCACTTTTTTTTTTTTTTTTTTTTTTTTTTTTTGGTGCTGGGAATTGAACTCAGGGGCACTCGACTGCTGAGCCACATCCCCAACCTATTTTGTATTTTATTTAGAGACAGGGTTTCACTGAGTTGCTCAGTGCCTCGCTTTTGCTGAGGCTGGCTTTGAACTTGCAATCCTTCTGCCTCAGCCTCCCCAGCTGCTGGGATTACAGGCGTGTGCCACCACACCCAGCCTGGCACTTTGGTTTTAGACACAAACATTATTCAAGAATTATAAAAATTAATCTATTCCAAAATCGTATTTTCACTCTCTGCATACAGCTCATTGGAAGCATGAGCTCAGCTAGTACTCACCATGCTCCGGCATGAGCTCAGCTAGTGCTCACCATGCTCCGGCATGAGCTCAGCTAGTGCTCACCATGCTCAGGCATGAGCTCAGCTAGTGCTCACCATGCTCCGGCATGAGCTCAGCTAGTGCTCACCATGCTCTGGCACCTCGGGGCTACGTGGTAAACGATGAGCATCTTCTTCCTCCCTCTCATCCACGGAGGAGAGCAACCACCCTTCTGTTCTCCGTGCCACTCTCCCCTGTCTTAACCTCTTCTTATGCTGTTCTCTTGATTCTCTCAATGACAATTAAGTTACTCTGACAGGAGAGAGAAGGGCTTCTTGCGTACTGCCATATGCTCTGCTTTGGTTACTTTCAAACGAGCCATCTACTCCTCCCTGTGCCTGGGAAGGGAGGACTTCCAGGCCTGGAGAGGAGGGGACTGGTCCCACCTCCCCAGCTTCTCCACTAGGGCCTGGTGGCAGCCTCGCTGGCATGACGACTGGGCTCCCTCTGCCCCACAGGTCTGCCCACGGCCTCCCTTGACCTGGGTGGCGTGCCTGTGGCTATCCACCTGTGGGGCTTCTGCCCCAATGGGACAAAAAGACAATATGTGAAGACACTTTGCATTGACACCATTTGGGGGTGGTGGGGGGTGGTGAGAAGCTGCCACCAGCATCTAATAGGAAGGGCAGAGATAAGGAAAAACACCCAGAGATGCCCAGGGCAGCCTGAAGCAGGCGTCCGTCCACTCCAAGGTCAGCAGTGCACAGGACTGAGGAGCCCAGGCCACATGGGTTTCTTAGGTGTGTCTGTGTGTCTAGAGGACAGAGGCAGCTTGTGCCTCCAGTACATCCAGGTAATCCCTAGGTGGGTCCACAGTCAGCGATTTCTGAAATCAAATCAGGGGTCTGAGCACTGTTCTGAGCACCTTCCCCACGGGGCATGCCAGGCCATTTAAATCATCTCTTTTGCATGGCAGCCTGGAGGCCCCTGCAGAAGTGGGAATGATATTTGGAGGTAGAACCCGGGCACCCCAAGGCGTCCTATTGTCTGACACTTTCCTCAAACACACAAGGTTTCCCAAGGACGGCTGCAGTACTTAGGAATGTCTAGGTGCGTGACCGACGAGGAGGAATGTCAAGAAGAGATGACAGGCAAGCGGTGCGAGCACTCCCAGATGGCAGCTGGGCCACTGGAGAGGACCTCCTGGAAGCAGGAGACCCCGCTGTGCCTAGATCAGGCGGCAGCAGCAAGGACTCCTGGGACCTGAAGGGGCAGTGTGCTGGGCGCGTCACCTCTTCATCCTGGCAGGGACACGTGTCCAGGAAACTCGTGAGGGGACCTGGGCAGGGCAGAAAGGCCTTCCACACAGCGGGACCAACCGCTGCCGAGGCCCTCAGCCCACTTCCCTGAGGCTTGGCTCCAGAGGCGGGCATCTGCTGCGGGGTGAGGGCCTGGGCGGAGCCAGGCTTCCCCTGCCCTGGCCGGGCCGCTGCCCTGCAGGGACTCAGTGCTCTCCATGGGGTCACCTGACCCTGCCTGGGTGCCTTGAGGAAGCTGGGGACGATGGAAAGACGTGAAAGCCCAGGGCCCAGCCCTGTCTCCTAAAGGAGCGGCCACTTGAGGGGGAGAAGAGGGCAGGCCCGCAGGCCCCATGCCACTGGGAGTTGAAGAGGGCACCCTTACAGAGACAGGGTGCAGGTGGTCCTGCCGCTGTTTTGTGGCCTGATAGGACGTTCCAGTGCCAGCGTCAGGGTCCTGGCCCTCCTCCCACTTCCACACCTCCCACACCTCCCCTCCCACACGCAGGCCTTCCGCACAGGCCACCGCGGGGACCCGTGCGCTCACGTGGGCTGCGCTGTCGAGCCCTCCCTCCTGCACGTCACCCCGCGAGCCGCAGTCACCCCGCCGCAGCCACACTGCTACTTCATCCCGGCATGCCCAGCAGGGACAGGACGCCTCCCTGTGGGTGGAGAGAGCAGAGGTCTGGCTCTCACGGAGGGCGATTTCATGCCCTGCTTCTGAGAGAAATCGGGCTCTATGTGGAGGGTTTCAGTCTTCTATTTTCCAGGGTGTCGACATTGGTGGACCTACTGGGGGCTCCTGGGTGAGGCCAGGGTGGTTCTGAGCACACAGCAACGCGCTGTCGCCCGGCCACAGGACGTCCTCCAGGGCCAGCATCGCAGGAGACCTGGACTGGGTGGGGCGGCACTCAGGCCTCAGGTGCGGCGGTGCTACTCTGCTGTCCTCCACTGGAACTCAGGGGGCACGCCTGGCCGTGTCCACCCTGGAGCACACTCAGCCCATGCCCTGGCCTGACTGCCAGGCAGGAAAGCACTGCAGTCCACTTGAGGCCATCGGCCTGCCTTCCCAGAAAGACGCTGCCTCTCGGAGTCCGCACCCTGCCTCTCCCTCCCCTGCTGAGCCTGAGCCACGGGGAAAGTCTGGCCTCCTGGGAGTCTCCCAGGAGCAGCCTCCTTGGCGCCAGGAGCCAGCAGACCAGGCCCCTGGTGTCCGCCAAGGGCCTGTGCCCCGCAGCAGGTCTGCCATTCAGGAAACCCTAGGCTGCCCAGGACGCCCTCCTCGCCCTGCATGCGGCACAAAGGGTGGCCTTGAGGGTGAAGCAAAGGAAAATAAACAAACACAGGCAGATCCCGTGTGGCGTCACGGGAGAGTCCTGCGCTCTCCGAGCCACCTCCCCGAGCAGGATGCACTGCCTAGCGGAGAGCAGGGGGCAGGAGCTGGCTGACAGTCCCAGGTGTCACCTAACTGTTGGTCTCAGGTCCTCTTCACGGGTGTCACTTCCTCAGAAGAACTGGGAGGTGACATCCCCCTCCGAGGGCTGATAACATTAGCAGCCGTATCAAGAGCCAATGCCCACCGCGTGCCAGGAAGGTGTCTAGGAGCTCGTGAAGCGGGTCCCCAGGCCTGCTGCTAACGGAGGGCGGCACGGAGCACAGCGACCTCCCAGCACGAGTTGGCCGTGGGGGTGCACGGGAACAGCCCAGGCAGTGAGTGCCACCACGCTGGGTCAGCACAGCTGGGCTCAGGCCCACAGGGCACCTCTTAAAGTCCATCTGAGAAACAGTGTCCCACCAGGAAATCTGAGTCCAGATTTTCATTCCCATCAGTGTGCAAGCACCTGTTCTGAATGCTGACCTACTGTGCGTATTTGGGTGAGAACAAGTTGAAATCAGTGAAGAGAAAGCAAGGAAATTTGAGGACAAGTCCCTTGTTCCTCCCCAGCGTGTAGAGTTGGCACTTGGTGCCCCTGCTGGGCTGACTCTGATGATGTGAAGACACTCTGTCCTCAGCCCAATGAGAAAAACTTGCGCTGTCTGGTGTAGATGGACGGCGGCCTTGCCAAGAAGGCTGGCAACGCCCCTCTCCACCTGCTAGGAAACGCCAGGTTCCGAATTCACGCAACATGAGCTGGGAACAGGAAGAAAGCAAACTCTCCAGTGAGGCCCTCAAAGCCACCTCCCAGGCCACCTTTGAACTCTGCCCGGCCTTCACCCAGGGCTGCTCTTCCTCGTCCAGAGCAAAGCAACTCCCAGCACAGACCAGTGCACCGCAGGCCACCAAGAGGGAAGAGAAGCTCCCGGGAGCCATTTCAGAACTTGGGGCCAGGAATCCATTCCTAATGGTTGTCTCGTAAGCTGGCCTCTGCTCTGGAGGGACACTCACGGCTGAAAACTGTCCTCTATACCAGGAATCCATAACATAAGAGCAGTGATGTCTCCCATGTGCCTCTCAGTAAAAAACATTACTTGGAATTGCAAAAGTGATTTCTTTAAATTACTAAAACCCCTTAATTATGGTTTTTATTTAAAAAAAATCACTTCAATGTTTGATAATAATGATATATAAAGCATATATGTATGTTTAGTTAATATGTACATATTTACAAATTGATACATGCTTAGAAAGTTGGCCGATAGCATTTTATATCTAAGAAAAATCTGGTATAATTATGTAATAGAAAAGATACATAACGAAAAGAATAAAATCATGCATCAACACAAAATTGATGTGATTATTTTATAGTTTAAATAAAATATAAAATACAAAATGCACTTGATTAATAATTTCAAATATTCACAAAGAAAAACAACTAAACACATAGAAGCACATGAGGAAAGAGACGGGAACTTGCATTTGTGTGACCTATTTCAGGTTATGATCACTTTCCTGAGCCTCAACTTGCTGGTGGCCTTCCAGCATGCGCGGTCAGACCCCACGTGCTGGGGTCCAGGTTGCAACGTGCCGACATCAGCTTTCCAGAGCTCAGGGAGACTGACTCTGACCCCACGTCAGAGCAGGCAGTGGTGACCTGCAGCGGCCCTGGGATGCAGTGTCACCTTCCTGCCACTGTTCCGGCAGCTCCAGAGGAAGAGGAAGAGTCAGGGAGGAGGACACACGTGTCAGGACTGATGGCATTAAAAAAGTGAAAGAAAAGAAAAAGAAGCAGGTGATTGTAAAAGCTAGAGGTCAAGGGCAACTAGTAACCAATGAGACAGGTGGACGTGATCTCAGTGTGTTCAACACCCTCGACTTGGGGAAGAGGGAACAAAGCCCAGACCAACCACAGGACCCTCCACCAGGCGCTGCGCTGACGCCGCAACAGGACGGTGGGGCGCATGCGCACGCGCCTCGTGCTGCGGAGGGCAGGGAGCGCCACAGGAAGACCCTTTCCAGTTAGATGTGCCTTCAGTTAAACGGAGGGAAACAGTAGTGTTAATTAGTGAAAGAACAATGTAAAATATCGGAATTCCCCAAATTTTAATCATCTTTGAATCCGATAATTTTTTTTTTAAAACTAAGAGTAAAAAGCGGATTTTTTATAATTCCAAATTAAATGATTATTTGAGGTCAAGGCACGGTGGTGCATGCCTGTAGTCTCAGCAGCTGGGGAGGCTGAGGCAGGAGGATTGCAAGTTCAAAGCCAGCCTCAGCAATGTTGTGAGACCCTAAGCAACTTAGCAAAATCCTCTCTCAATATAAAAAACTAAAATAAAACTGGAGATATGACCCCATGGTTAAGTGCCTCTGGGTTCAATCCCTGATAACAATATAAAAATAAATAAATAAATATTTTTAAAAATGCCATTTGAATATTTAACTCATGTGAATTTGACAGATAGTTCCCGATTAACGGCCAGATCCACTAGTTTCTGACAGTAGAAAAACATGACTTAGTTTATGAGACCATGGATTGTCTCATTCAGCTCTCAGAAGACTAGATCGCACAGAGACAAGCATGTAGACACTGAGACTGTCATAGGCACAGTTACACACAGCAGAGGGACATTTGCATTGTCAGGAGATATGAATGAGTAATAAAGTAGATCACATTCTAATTTTGCTAAATATTGGAGGCTATTAACAATTTTGTATAAAAAAAATTCATATTTTTGTATACATTTTAATAAGAGTAAAGAACAACTTAAAAATTACCTTATTTTCCCTATCTGTATGTGGTCATTTTTAAGGGAAGCTGGATTGCAATGACTTTTGGGCTCGAGTTTCTCTTCTGTTCCTGTGTATCCTACAGCTGTTCCACCCTCCACACCTGCCTCAACACGGTGTCCACCTGACCTCCCACACCGTCTTCCGTCCACCCAGGGCCACCCAGAGCTTCTCCCTCTCTGAGTGTTCTTCCTTCCTACCAGAAACACTGGTAATAACTCTGTGAACCAACAGTAGAGCATGACATGTAGACTTTACTACATAAATCATCAAAATCACGTCTTCACAAGAATATCTAAAGCAATTCTTGTCAGAACGCTAGCCTCTGTTCTCACTGCTTTTACATAAGCCCTCCTTATTGCCTGTCCTTGACAATTGACCTATGATCCTCAATCTGTTCCCCATCCACATGATTAAATTAATTCTCACGATTCTTACTTTTTTTCATACAGAGATCACCTACACAACCACACACTATAGCTAGCACTATTAAAAATATCTCCAACTACGATAAGTATAGCATTTTGCCTGCTTTGCTTTAGAAGTGAACTGATAATCAGTGATACCAGTAGTTGCTACTGGCAATAATTTAGTTAGGTAAAGCGCAGGCTCTGATTTCTCCACCATGTCTTACTGGAATCCATCTAAATCCAGGGCACCATGCTTCATTGTCTACGTGGTCTTTTGCTGAGGAAGGATCACGCCTGGGAATTGTGCCCTTCGTGGAGATCATGCTCAAGTAGCTGTCACTAGTCGGTGAAAGCCCTCAATGCTAAGCGTCTCCCAGGGCCTTGCACTGTGGCCTTTAGGCAGGACACTGCTCAGGGAATGGCCATCCCTCAGATTTCCTATGGAAGTCGGCAAGTGAAGCGGGCAGGGCTGTTCTAAGCTTCTGGACAGGCAGAAGAGAGGCAAGGGCATTACTGGTCACTTCTTGGACGATTCACTGTTCTTGTTTCAAGTCACTTCTAATTTGCCTGAGGGTGTGGTGGAGACAGGGCCACATAGCAATCCCACGTGGAATGTGCTGCTAATTAAAACCCTCTGATGATTACATCATGTGTGAGCAGGCTCAGCCCCTCCATCACTCATGGTCCTGTCTTGGACAAAACAGAGTGGGTGCCCAAGGGACCAGGGTGCAGCAGATGCTCCTGGGGAGGGAGGCTGCCGAGTGCTGTTTGCGTAATGTGATCCGGCCATGGCCTCGGCGAGGACTCCCGGCCCTCCCCAGTGAGCATCAGGTTCACTGAGGTAATGACACCCAACCTGGCCACCTCCTGGCAGGGTGTCCTTGCTGGTGTAAGAGTGCACGGCCAAGGTCAGATGGCTGGGGGCCGATGGCGCGGACTTACCCCAGGGAGGCTCTGGTGATCTTGTCGCAGCAGCAGCCAGCTCTGCGTCTAGAGGCCCACGCTGTTCACCAGCTGTGGGACTGCAACGCCATGCCCCACCTGATAACCTCAAGATCATTCTGAAATGGCAAAAGGTAAATGATTGCATCATTACAGTCTTAAGTTAAACTGTTTCTATCTCCAAAAGATGCTTTTTGTGTGTGTGCATACATTCACACCCACACACACTTCCTGAAGTTTTAAGTGTCTATATATTTAACACAAAAACTTAAGGCTTTTATTCAAAATTTCTGTAGATAATATGAGCAACACACTTTAGTATTTACCAGATATATCCTAAAAGAGTAAAAATGTAATTAGTAGTCATCCAGATTACCCAAATTGTCAATTATACTGTATGGTCTTCTTACAGTAGGCTTTAAAATAAGGGAGAAAATAATGAGACCCTGTTATCAGTATTCATATGAAAGTTAGGAACAGAAAGACGTTTTTAAAATGCAGTTTCTCTTGGGGCTTTAGGCTTTCACTCTGAACTACACATCCAGTATGTAGGAGGAAGAGCAGAGTCAGGACGTAGCCATTGGCCCTTCACTATGTAGCCATGTATTCTCACCTGGTCTAACCAGCCGTCACACACTTTGAACATCAGACTGGGCTCTTTCTGATCAGCTGGTGTGTCTGCCTCGCTGGTTTTAACTATTTTAACCATCATTTCTGCTTCTAAGATAAAATATGCAAAACATTGCTTGTGCTCCTCAGAATCTATTGGCTCAGCAAGCAATAAGAATTAGTAATTTAGACATTATTTCTAAGAAAAACAAAGACCATCGAGGACCTGAGTCCATGTTGGAAGACACAGTGTGGCGGGAGGGAGTGCTGGGACAGATCCTTCCCAGTGGGCCATGTCACAGCCACACCAGAGCCGTCTGCCCATCTGCAGATCTGCTCCCTGGGGGAGCTTCAGTGGAGACCCAACGGGCACCCTCTGAGCCAAGCCGGGAGCACGGGTTGAGCACACACTTGCCTGCGAGGGAGGTGGACCTGCTTTCACAGCCTGGCCCACAAGAAGCTCTTCAGCCCTCTGCCTCTCAGCTTCCTCCATTTGTATTACTCGGGATTAGACAGGCTCTGGTGCTGTAACAAAGAGCCCTCAGAACCCTGGAAATGAGGCCGAGCTCCTCTCCTTGCAATGGCTGAAATCATCCAACGGCTATGAGGAAACTTTAGAGAAGCAAGTCGTCAGTGCCGGAAGTATAGAGAATGGGATCTGGAGGGTGCCAGTGACCTCACATGAGTCTCACTGGAACAGGCTAATGCAGTAGTGTTTTCAAAGCTGAGGGCATGGCCATGGCACCTGGGGCATGTGCAAGGAACGGTGGTAGTGATTCTGATGCACTATTTTATTTCTATGGTCACATCTCGAATGCAGAGGAGACTCAGCCCCCACGTGCGGTGGCTACCATGACTCCACTGCCTTCGCTGGGGCCACCGTGGACAGCCAGAGCCACAGAGATCAGCATGGTGCTCCTCACTGCTTCCTGGTGGAGGGCCTGTGCATACCAGACCACCTGCCCGTGGGGCTGAGCAGCAAAGCCAGGAGGTGAGCAGGCCCCTCTCCTGCACCCTCTTTGCTGGAACCTCTGGCTCTGGCCGCTGTTCCTCTGGGGTCTTTGCGTCCTAAACTTCCCAGGGCCTGCTCCTCATGGCCACCTGGTGACGGGCCTGCACCTAACTCCACAAGACAGGCCCGACCCACCTCCCACTGTGACTGTCCACGAGACCTGGAGCAGAGTGCTCCCAGAAATTCAAAAGAGGAGGCAAACAGAGGACATGGCCCACAGCAGGGGTGAGGCACCCAGACCGAGAGCAAGGCCTGTCAGCTGTCAGAGGCGGGCGGCCCCAGGACAGCATGGACACCCACAGACCCCAGGGCTGAGACCCCGCATGGAGCTGCGGCGGCTGTTGCTGTTTGAATCCTGCAGATGTAGGTAGGTTTTCTCTCCCGCGAGGACCGGGTGCGACTCCCAGAGCCCACAAGGGACACCTGTTCACCTGTTCCCTTGTTCACATCACTGAGAGTCCCCTGCCCTCTGCCTCCAGGATGAGGCCAGGAGCCTGGGCCTCCAAGTTCCAGCTCAGGGCAGCGAGCCTGACACCTCCAGGCCCGGCCCTGCCTCACTCCTACTGCACGGGCACTTGTGTCACACAAGAGCAGCTGCCTCGGAGACATGGGTCTCCACACAGTCGAGACCGCAGCGAAGCGCGTCACTATTTACTGGCAACCTGTTCCCGCTCCTCCAAACAGTTCCAATGCCAGACTCCCAGGAAGCTCTCGCTCACAGCACCGGCTGTCCCTGTCCCTCAGTGTCATCCCGGAGCCTTGGGGTGTGGTCTTCTCCACAGGGCAGTGACCAGCTCTGCTGCCCTGACCTTGCTTCTCCTGACCTATCGGGTCTCAAGCTGTTCTATTTATTTATTTTTATTAATTAATTGATCGTATGCATGGCCTAGCACCAATGACCCAGTTAGAGTTCACGGTTGGCCAGTCGGCCTTCGTGGGTGCTGACCGCAGGAGGGGACAGGGGCCTGGCAGACCTGGTGAAGGGCTCACAGCAATCACCAGGCGGTGGCGCCACGCGGGCTCGTGGGTCCCTTCAAGCACGTTCTTTGATCCTGACCCTTTTGGAAAGGTAACAGAGGTGTCTCGATGGGGACAGGGATGCAAAAGATGACAGTGTTTTCTAGTGTCAACCCACCTCAGCTCCAAGGCTGCGCTAAACCTGCTCACTCGAGAGGATAACACGCCTTCCTGGCCAGCCTTCCTCCTTTCTCGGGACAAAGCAGGGCCCACGCGTGGGGCACTCAGCCCCTTCTGTCCCTGCAAGACGCTCCTTTGCCACAGCTCCATGAGGCTCAAGGCCACGCTCATCCCGGGTGAGAACTCTGGCTCTCTCTGCTGTGCTGGGACACCCAGACGGCGAGGACCTGGAGTGCCAACCCCACACCCGTGTCCCTAGTTCAGCCCCAAAGCCAGCTCCAAGCACAAAGACAGCCACAGGCCCACCAGGGACGAGTGTGCATGAGCCCCGGACACCTGAGCGCCCAGGTGAGCCGCCCCGTCCCACAGAGGACAAAACACACCCCAGCACCAGAGCTTCGAGGAAGGAATGGGAGTTGAAAGGAACTGCACCAGGCAGGTGCAGAGGGAGCCACTCCGGCCTGGCCAGCCCGTGGAGCCTGGAGCTCACAGGGCTGTGGCTCCGAGCAGGCCAGCACCACAGCACGGGGCCCGGGACGAGCAGTGCTCCTGTCTTGGGTTGGCGCAGGCCAGTGGGAGGCCATTTGCACTCCCCCGTGGGCTAGCACCAGCTCTGAGTGAAGTGATGGGGGAGACCAATGAGACGGAGGTGGGACGCCAGGATTGTCAGTGCGGTGAGAAGGCGTGTGGGTGAGGACGCAGAGGACACTCCTGTACTGCCCTCTGCTCCTGCAGACAGGAGCAAAGCCACCATAGAACCCACTGCAGAAGCCCAGAGTCTGTGACTACAAATTAACCTTAAGTCAAGGGAAAGCCACTGTAGTTGCAGGTTTAAGTTATTTGCATATTTGGAAAAAGGAGAACTCTTCAATGCTGGTCTCAGGAATTTATGCCATTTTCTGTGTTTTGAAAAGCCACTGTGCCACTCGCCAACAGCACGGGTGTGTACTCTTCCCTGGGGACAAAGCACCTCTGCTCCCTCCCAGGCTGCAGTACCTGTGCACTGGGCTCTCCCACAGATTCCCAGATCCTGGAGATCTCGGGTGAAATGTTAGTTCTGGTGATCAGACATCACTAATTCTGACTTCAAGGCTAGTTAGATAGCCGTGTTTGCCATATAAAAATGTCTCACACTCTAATTGAATTGATTGTCCCGTACCTGATTTTGCTAGGTAATGGGATTCCTGAGAGCGTGAGCCTCAGACTATTCTGTAGAACCTGTTCTGGTCCGGATGTTGGAAATGCTCACAGACTGAGAACTATGCCCCAGTGCGATGGATTCAGAGGCGGGGCCTCTGGGTGGCGAGCAGGTCAGGAGGGCTCTGCCTCACAGGTGGGATTGGCCACCTTGTAAGGAAGGACCCAGGCCTCCTGTGAGGACACAGAGGAGGCGCCCTCTCTGGAGAACAGGCTCTCACCAGACACCAAGGCTGCACTTGGCCTTGGACTTGCAGCCTCCAGAACTGTGAGCAACAGATTCCTCTCGTCTAGGTTACCTTATGGTGTCTTGTGATAGCAGCTGACCAGGACCCGGAAAGCCTTCCATTCTTAATGGTCAGCAGAATGCCGTGGGCATATCTGTGGAATGTTGCACAGGCAGGCCTTTGATCACGTCTAAGAACCAACCCACCCCCGTGTGCCCAAGCCCACCCTCTCATTCCAATGCACTTCCCATATAAAGCCAGCATGGTCCATCTAAAACAGAAAATATAGTACCACTACTGAAGATAAAGCTTCTGGTCCTGTATCAAAATATCACAAAACACCCCAAAACTTAATGGCCCAAACCAGAAACCAAACTCTTGATTTTGCATGTGAATCTGCCATTTGGGCAGGGCTTGATTTAAACACCTAGGATCCACTCCTAAACCTATTTCCCAATTCAGTTCATGCAAATGGACAACATGCTGCAGTTCTCCTGGTGTGTAGTTCCTGTCCTCCTGAGAAACACTGGCCCTGTTTCTCTGGGAACAATGGTGCTGGTTGTAGGTTTAGCTCTAGCTTTCACACTGTGTGCAGAGGTGCCCTGGGGCGCCACGCTAAGGCAAGCAGGCCTTCAGCTGGTTTGAGGCCCTGGGGACCACTTGCTTGATGTTTATCAGTTTCAGCATGAGATCATGCTGCAGTCTCTCTGGTGATGTCATATCTTTGTAAACTGAGAGTTTGAGAAGTTGCCAGGATGAAAACCTGGGGTGTCTATTCTCGATTTCTAGGTCTGAGAAGTCGTGCCGTGCCCATCATATGCACGCATACCCCTAGTAACTAATGGTGGTTTCTTAAGAAGGAAATGAACATATTTTTTTTCCTTTCAGTTTATGTATGCTTTTAAAAAAGGAGGTATGAAATTGTGATCAATAAATTAAATGAATAACAAATAAGCCTTAATGGCTAACCTTCTGCATGAATGCCACTGCTGGTGACTTCCTCTGGCCTCAGGGAGCAGTGGAACATTGTTGAGATGGAGAAGGCTTGAGCATCTGTGGACTAGAAGCAATGAGATTTGATGAGGCTTCGTCCTGGGGATGACCTCCAGTGTCTCAGGGGAGACCCTCCTAGCTTCTTCCACAGGGGCATCCTCAGGTGGGGGAGAAGTCTGCTCTTAGGAGCAGAGGAAGCCCTAGAGAATTCAGGAGTTCAAGGTCCTCTTCCACGGAGGAGTTTGCTCCCCTGTCCCCACCTTCAGCTCCATTCAATTTGAACTAATAAATCAATTTGTGTGGTGAATTAGTCACCCACTAACAAGACATTGGGTTTAGTTTTTCAGAAATCTCATTTCTGTTGCTGGGGAAGGTGATTAGATTGTGTAGGGAAATCATGAACTTGTCACCCATTTTGGACTTGCATTGAGAAAGCAAATGCAAGAGCTCATTTTTCCCTCCAGGATCCCCAAAAGGCTTACGTGCACCCAGCTAACCCCACCCACTTACTTTCACTAATGTTTGCTGTGATGGGTTTGCCTTCCACAGGTATGTGCCAACAGGTGCCAACAGGTGACACCTGACATGCCATCAGTGCCCACTTTCAAACAGTCTCTAAGGCTTCAACCTGATCAACGTAGGCAGATAACCATTTCCAGTCTCTCATCCCTAATAGGTTCTTGCTCTAGAAACACTTTTAGTGTCAATAATCGTGTGAATGGAAACAGGGTAGAATGGCAAAACGTTGTAGGTAAAATACTTGCATCTTGTAAACTTTTGGAAGGAACTGCAAAGTAAAGTCTGGAAGAAAAGGTGGCATGTAACAAGTCAAGGGCACCAGGCTACCCTGGAGAGCAGGGGCTGCGGTGGGGAGAGCTGGAAGGAGGAAGGTCCATCCCCTGAGGTGCTGGAGCAGGACCCCACGGCGGAAGGCAGCCAAGTCCTTGGGCGGCGCTGGTGCAGGGCAGGCCTGCCTGCCTCTGGGAGCGCACAGCCAGGCTGAAGAGCTGGGCTTGCTGCTGCTCAGCAGGTTCCGTGCCAGGACAGGGGGCAGGGCACTCCCTGCCTGGGATCCAAGGGGCTCCGCGGGCCCCTCGCTGCCTCTGCTGCCCCTGCAGGGCCGTGAGTCCCATGCTCACTCCTACCCCCCAACCCATCAGGACAGCTATGGGCCAGAAATCCAGATGGGAGGACATGGGGGGTGTCCAGGAATTTCACCCAGCATCCCAAGTAGCCCATAGGTCCTCCACGCACGTACCACCCCTGGTTGTCTGTCACCTGCTGCCTCTCCAGCTGGCCTCTTCACCTTGCTCCTTGTGCCTCAGCTATTCGGTTCTCAAAGAAAACCAGTCTCCCTGCGTCCTCTGGGCCCTGAGCCCCACCCCAGTTGCTGGCCATGCTTTAGCACAATCTTGTTTTAGGACTCACAGCCACCACTAGGTGGTCATCCTCACTAGCCACCACCCCCAAAAGACACCCTGAGCTTTCCAAGTCAAGGTCAAGGCCTTCTCCTCTGTGGCTTGTAGCATGGTTACTATTCCTATTACATTATTTGTCTCACTATATTATAATTGTCTGTTTCTTTGTTTCCCTGGTTAAATGCAAACTGGGGACTCTAATAGAGTATAAATATGTAGAGTGACCCTTGGCTTAGTAAACTATGCCAGGGGAGGAAGGAAAGTGGGAAAGAAAAGAAGGGAAGAAGGAAAGAATAAAAGGAGGAGGGAGGGAGGGAGGAAGAAAGAAAGGGAGGGAGGGAAGGAGAAAGGCAGGGAGGGAGGAAGGAAGTGAGGGAGGAAGGAGGGAGGGAGGAAAGGAGGGAGGGAGGGAGGAGGAGGAGGGAGGGAGGGAGGGAGGGGAGGGAGGGAGGAAGAAAGAAAGAAAGAGAGGGAGGGAGGGAGAAAGGCAGGGAGAGAGGGAGGAAGGAAATGAGGGAGGCAGGAGGGAGGAAAGGAGGAGGGAGGGAGGAAGGAGGAGGAGGGAGGGAGGGAGGAAGAAAGAAAGAGAGAGAGGGAGGGAGAAAGGCAGGGAGGGAGGGAGGAAGGAAATGAGGGAGGAAGGAGGGAGGAAAGGAGGAGGGAGGGAGGAAGGAGGGAGGGAGGAGGGAGGGAGGGAGGAAAGGAGGAGGAGGGAGGGGAGGAGGGGGAGGGGAGGAGGAGGGGGAGGGAGGACTAGTTGATGTCGTGAGCCCTGTTCCGTGTTTCTCTGCAGGTGCTGCTTCTTCAGGCTCATTTGACCCCGCTGCCCCTGGGACACGCTGCTGGTCGCCCTTTGCCTGTAACTACTCATGTCACTGCAGAGAATTCTCTTTACAGTGGGATCCAATCTTTGACCCCGTGATTATAAGAAAAAAATATGTAAAGTTCAGTTCTTTAAGATACCCAGTTATCTCTTCTGATATAAAACATCCTGAATGTCACTTTGCCTCGCACAGTGGAGACTAGTGTCAGCCTGGAGACAAAGGCAGGACTGCAGGAAGCCCGGAGGGCCCCGCATAAGGAACTGGGCGAGGAGGCCTCGAGCCTGGGTCCGGCTGTGATCCGGAGCAGGCTCAGAGCTCCGGCTTCCTTGTGTTGCATGTGATGACAGCAATGGCTGCTTACCGACAGCTTCTACCTGTCAGTGCGTCACCTCGCCTGTCTTCGCGGCCGCAGCAGGTGAGGTAGGTGTCACTGCCACCCTTCGCACATCTCCACTGTGCTAGCCTGGGGCGCAGGCCACGCTGGAGGCAGCCACGCTTTCCCAAGTCCGCCTGGTCCTCAGCTCCTGCTGGCGAGGGCCACACACAAGCAATCGGCTCTCCAGAGGGAGCCGCAGCCCTGCTCTGCTGCACACCAGGACCAGACCCACTGCCCCACGTGCCTGCTGCGTGTCAGGCGGGCTCTGGGCTGCCTTCTCAGGCCCTGGCGGCCAGCATGGCTGCTGTGTCCCGGGCTTGTCAGCGTCTTGACGTTGGTTTGGTTTTATTATTTTTGTCTTCCATTGTCAGATTGTCAGCTATATTTGCTTTTGTTCTCAGTCTATTTCTAGATGCCCTTGTTGAAACTTGCTGAACTTAATCTCCTGTGGGTGGAAAACAAGACAGTCAAAAGAAGCACTGAGTAGATTTCTTAAATATAGAAAATGAATTATGAAATGTGTCTTGCTGGATTTCAATAATTATTTTGACTATAAGGAAGCTTACAGCCTTACTTTTAAAAAACTTTATATGCAGTATCCCAACAGTTCTCTCAATAGTTGAGGCCAAATACTTGAACCAATTACTTTAGGAGAATTAATATTTAATTAAATGGTAAAATGCATGTCCATCATGTGATGGAATATTCAGGTATATCTTATTTAAAAGTCCTTTAGGGGCTGGGGAGCAGCTCAGTGTTGGGGGCCTTGCCCAGCCTGCCGGAGGCCCTGGGTTCCATCCCCAGCACCCACACAAGAACTTTAACCTACAACATAAAAACAGTCGTGACTCACCTCCTCTAAAACCAGCACTTGGATTCCCTCTTGAAAACCAAGATGATGGGAAAATTGTGGGAAGGGTCCCTTTTCTTCCACTGCCAATTTGTGTTTATGACAAAATAAAAAAAAGAGAAACATGTATTATAAAGATTAAAAAGCAGATGATTTCATGTAAGTACTTCAAAAGAAAACCCACACTTCAGCATCTTTTACTCCAGTTGTATGCCCACTTTTTTCAAATATTTATTTATTTGCTTTAGTTGTACACAATGCAATGCATTTATGTTTACGTGGTGCTGAGGATCGAACCCGGGCCGCACACGTGCGAGGCGAGCGCTCTGCCGCTGAGCCACAACCCAGCCCCCTGTATGCCCACTTTTAATTGAGGGACTCCCTTGCACATAGGGAGAACTAGGCTATCATTTACCGAATGTGGCCGTGGTTTCCCTCACTTCTGAGAGTCAGTTGGCTTGTGTAGTCCACAATCAGCTTCGGGTCCAGCTGCCTAACCGATGAATTACAGACGTAAGACATAACTGGGAGGAGACCCTGGGCATCGCGTCCCAGAGGCCAGCTGACCCAAGGGTTGAGTAAGGATGGCCAAGAAACTTGTTTGGAGGACAGAGCTGGCTCTGGATATTGACAGAGATGAGTATTATTGAAATTGCATTTGAACACAGAATGTAGGAAAGACATTGCCAAAAAGAAAAAAAAGTGCAGTTCAGAGATGTGAATGTAGATTTTCAAACGAGCCATGTTTGGGATCTTTAAGCAGTGCAGGAGGGGTAGTGGCGGGATCCAGCACAGCAGAGGTAAAGACTTTGCTCACTGAAGTGTTTCTGTGCGTGTGTCTCTGGAGCATTGAGAGACAGCCCGCAGGGACATGGGGACAGACCTCTGGGTCAGCGGCGGGAGGGTGAACCTCCGCTGGCTCTCAGCACCTTCAGCTGCAAACGTCCTCAGAGAGACTTTCCCAGCAGCGGGGAGATCTGTCCCACGCAGCAGGTCAGACAAGACATGTCCGTCTGAAAAAGCCTCAGATGTGGCTGGCTGTCCATCGGCAATGTCTCTGGAGTTTCTGCTTGCGCTAGGTAGAAATAAGTGGAAGAGAGATCACAAACAACCCACCGTGCTCCCGGAAGGAGGGCTGAACTCAGGACTGTGTATTGGAACCACTTTAGAGAAGAGAAGGGCGGGGTCTGTGGCAGTGGCTGACCCATGATCTGGTAGCATCGGGCGAGGTGCAAATCGCATCTTATTGGATAACAGCGGCTTACGCTTTGTTCTACCTTGAGACCTGTAGAGCAAAAAAAAAAAAAAAAAAAAAAAAAAAAAACAGAGAAATTGCTGTTGGCCATACCTTTCTCTCTGGGAACGATTTTTTCTTCCTGGTGCACGCACACACGGTACCCAGAAATAAACCATGAGAGGGGTCTGCTGCTCCTCGGGAGCAGAGCGGTGCGTCACATGATGAACCCATGTGCACGGCTGAAGGACTCCGCGGGGAGGGTCACACGCGGGGAGGCATCCCTCTCTCCCTCTGTCTCTGTGTGGCCGAGGGTCCACCAACATTCAGGGCTCACCCTCCTCCTCCTCTTTCCGTGGCTTCGTCCACTCCTCCAGTTGTGAGAGGACCGACTCCCATTCCTGCACTGGAGCGGTCACCTCCTGGGGCGTGTGGCCGGCACCCACCACCCAGCTGGCACTGCCCTCCCGAGCAGCTTCCTGAGCCTGCAGCGGGCACGTGGCAGACTAGAGGCATCTAACTGAGGGAGAAATCAAGCCCGAGGAGAGTGCTGACCTGCGGCGTGACCGGGCCATGCTGGAGGCCAGGTCACCGCTTCTGTCCTGAACTGCGTGGTCCCCAAGGTGGCGCCCGAGCCACGGCCCCTGCACTTGCATCTGGGACCTCACCTCCTCCCGGCCCCTCCCCTGTTTCTGCTCTGCAGCTAGGCTGGGTCCCCCCTTTGGTCTGTGCGTGGCTTTATTTCTGCTTAGTGCCCTGCTTCCAGGGGCCGGGAGGGCACCGCACTCTCCAGGTCACCCAGGGCTCTTCCAGAGAGGCCCGGGCTCTTTACTCCATGCCTGGCTTCACTTTTCTCCAAAACATTGTCACCACTCAATAAACCATCATCATTTAATCTCCCCACCGGCTCCAACCAGACTCTCACCTGTCTGGTGACTCAGTTTTATTTTATTTTATTTTTTACCTGTTCTATCACCGATTCTTGGACCAATGTCAAACCCGTCATTGACACTAAATAACTATTGAATGAATGAGAGTAGAACAAATGGGAAACCTGCATTCCTTCCCAGGAAAGCGATCACTTCTGGGCCAGGGTGAGAAGCTGGAGGCTTAGGAGTAACTGTCATCCTGTTTGTTTAAAAAGAAACAATTAGAAGCATAGGATGCAAAAGGGCTCACAGCACTTTAATATCAGCTATGTATAAATAGATTTTTATTGAATTATTTTCTTCATTTCTTGTATCTTTGAAATATTTTAAAAATTTTAGCATAGAGAGAAAAAAACAATCTTGGGTATGAGGCATGCTATGTTGTTGTGATATACATAGAGAGACTGCTATAACATAATATGGTTTCCTTTAAACTGAGTATTTCCCAACATACTTGACCATGGGATGCATATTTTCAATGTAACAACAATTAATAATTCCTGCAGATGAGTTAGAGGAATTCAGCTGCAGGATCAGAAAACTGTTAATGCTGAACAAACTCACTCTATGCACTTCCGTGGTTTTATTCTTTCCTCGGTCCTAGGGCTGGGACCCAGGGGCACTTCGCCACTGAGCGCCATTCCCAGCCATTTTTATTTATTTATTTTTTTTTTAATTTTGATTCAGGGTTTCTCTGATTTACCCAGGTTGACCCCAAAGATGTGATCCTCCTGCCTCAGCCTTGGAGTCACTGAGTCACTGGGATTGCAGACCCACACCACAGCTGCTGGGTTCCGGGCAGGAGGCTGAGCCTCCCAGGCAGAAGGCCACACCTCCCAGGTACTTTGTAAAAAGACTACACTTCCCAGGGTCCTCAGCCTGGCCAGTGAACTTGGCCAGCAGGTGCCCTGGCCATCACCTCCTGACCTCTGGCAGCCTATAGGGCAAGGACTCACTCCAGGGGGTATCTGACACCAGTTTTGCTATTTAAACCTTCCCTGGACTGAAACCATTCTCTGTTCGCACCTGCCCCTGATTCCTTTCGTCCCTGTTTTCCCTTCTTCTCCCCCTTCCACGCGTGGCCCCTAATAAACTTCCCTTTTATTAAAATGGCATTCCCAGCGTAAGAAACTTTGCCTAAATTCTAACAGCAGCACCCTGTGTCCTCGTGACCTTATAACATAATTCAGTGGTTAGTTACATTTGAAGGGCTGTCTTAGATTTTTCAGGAAGAGGAGCCTAGAAAAATCAATCATGTGGTCACTTGCTAGCCTCAGTGACGTGATGAGAACTGCTCCTGTACACGTGTGAGTGTCAAGGCATTTACTGGGAGCTTTGGTCCTAGGGAGGTTTGCCAATGCTCAGGGACACGCAGGAGCCAGGTGGCAGGGCTGAGGAGGTCCAAGCTGACCTTGCCTCTGTGGTTCAGCCCACCAAGCCCCAGAAGTCGGCTACAGTGTTTGCCATGGAAATGCTGCAGGGGAAATCCTTTACACTCCCTCCTGGCCTCAGCCCCACGGGAGCACAGCATTTCAGAGGTGGGTGTCCAGGGTCCCTGGTGTGAGGTCTCACAGACTGCAAGGAGTGGGCAGCTGTCCGTGCTTCCCTTCCACGTAGGCTGCTGGTTACCAAGGAAATTACATAGAATCCCATGACCAACCAAGGTGAGAAACGTGGTCGGGATGAAAGCAGAGAAAGCAAACAAGACCTCTGAGGGAGAAAAGTGGCTAAAGTTTAGCCAGAACAATAAAACACTTGGTTCTCCATCTTCCAGTATTTGAGGAACACGTCAAATTTCTGTTTGATCCAAGAAAGCAAAATTAATATGCATGTCTAAAACCTAGATCTCAATATAGGAAAGAATTTCTAATTATTATAGCTATTGAAGATGGACTGAAATGTCTAGATCAAGTCCACATGAGCATGCTTGGTGGACACGAGATGGTGACATCTTGAAGTCGCTGTCCCACTCTGGGATATAAATCTGTGAATGCTGTGCTTTTGAGAGTCCTCCTTCTAATCTGCAACTCGGGAGCTCACGCCCCACGGAGGACCAGTGCTTCATTCTCATTTAGTTTCTCCCTAAAGGCTTGGACATCTATTTGCAAAAGTCATTAGTGTCACAGACCTTAAGCCACAGTGCACACACCCTCATCAATGAGCGTGCAGGCCTTGTCGCCGTGTGTTGAAAGCCACCGATGCGTGCTTTCTGAGGTTGCATGGCGCTCTGGGCAGGGGCCACTGCTGGTCAGCCTGGAGGGCTGGGCCTGCACATCATAAATCCTTCCCAAGGCTTCCCACTGTCATGGGCAATTTTGTTTTTATTGTTACCGTTTCATTTAACAGAACATGATAAATTGGTTCTGTCTATTGTGCTTTTCTCAAATACCACTTCCTGGTTCATTATCATGATTATATGACATGAGAAAAGAAGAGGCAGGCTGAATTACCAGGAGCCTGAGAGACTGCTAACACAGTCACTAGGTCCGTATTGTGACAGTCATGGGGCAGAACATCAGGACTCACCAGATGTCTCTGAGCCGGGAACAAATCAAGGATGGCTTTGTTGACGCCCACATCTACCCTCACCCACAGATTCACGCATAAGAAAAGAGTCAGTTTAGTGTAAAACATAATGGAAGCAAAAGACAAAGATATTTAATTTTCTCCTTATGAATCCCCCAGTTTCTTTCCCAATTGCTTTCTCTGTGTTCCCTGTAGCCCTCTGTAATAAAGATGGTGTATGGTGAAAATCCAATTAATAACTTCACACATTAATTACAAGTGGTTCTCAAATGAACTTACCAAACATTGAATGAACTTCATTTCCAAGCACAGTAGTGAATTTTGATTTCTAGCCAATTGGTTTTTTAATCCCAGAATATATTCAAATATATACATAGTTTTATGTTTCATATTTAGAGAAAAAAAAAATTGGTCATTCCAACTTCATGATTATGATTCACTAAGGAGCATTCAGAAGTGATTTCACTATGACTTAGCAACAATAGCAGAACAGCAAAACTACATGAAGAAGTAAACGTTTGCTACCCGTAACTATTTCCTGGGCCGGAGGTCCCTGTGTATGCACTATGTGTCTAACAACAAAGTGACAGAAGCCACCTTCCCGCACTCCGCCTTCCTCCTGCTGCGCTCGCTGAGAGGCAGGTGGCTCTCCTCTATTTTCCAGATGACAATCTGGAAAGAGGAAGTGGCTTTGCCGGGAAGATGTCGCTAAGATGTGCCAGGCTGCAATTCTGGCTTCAGAAATTGTTTTCTTTTCCTGTGACCACGCTGCCTCTGCTCTCCCCGAGCCGGCTTCTTGCCCACCCTTTGCCCCTGTGGCGGAAGCTCTAACAGAGCGCCCACTCGCCTCCTCACGTTTTCTCACTGCTGCTGCTTTCATAAGAAATTGCAGAAGAGTCCGAAGTCTGGAACGAGCTCCTGTAGCTGCCTGACGTACAGCCACAATTCCGTGGGAGGAGATTCGGTGGCAGGAATCTATTATTCTTAGTCTCTTTCTTTCTCTTTATCTCTTCTTCTCTTACTAAACTCTTTTCTCATTCTCATTTCTTAGTCTCTGTCTTTCTCTAGTTTTTCTTTCTCTAGCTTCTTCTGATCGAACTCTTAACCGCTCTCTTATTTCTTCTTCTGATTACGTTCTGGCCGCTCTGACTCTTTTCTTCTTCTCTGACCCGAACTCTTCTTCCGACCGACCAAGCGACTGCAGACTGACTGAATGAATGCATCCGTTCTGACTGCTTTCACCCGGTTATATACCTTTTGCTTTGCGGGTGCGTCACGTGCATACTTAATGTATGATTATCATCAGGTGGAACTTATGGCTTCTAGCTAGCCGCAATAGCCGTCTCCCTGATTGGGGCTCCTTCGAGCTCCTCACATACCATGCTATTGAACCACCTCGCTAACTCTGTTTGCTACTGATCATGCAGCCAGGCCCAGAGGTTCAAAAGGCAGGCCAAGCCTCCCCAACTCTGTCTCTCAGTACTCTATCTGTGCTCCTCGGCATTTTCCTCTGTAACCCAAAGACCCCACGGGAACAATGCAGAGGAGGAAACTCTGATCTGTGCTCCTGGGTTCAGAGGCTCAGTCCACGGTCAGCCAATTGCATTGCTCTGGGCCTGAGGTCAGGCAGAGCACCATGGTGGTAGGGCGTGGGGAGGAATGCAGCTCAGGACGTGGCAATCAGGAGGCAGGAAGGGAGCTACTCACTGGGGTTAAAGCAATAAACCCCAAGTCACACCCCTAGTGTCCTACGTCCTTCAGTCGGACCCTATGTGCCTACAGCTAGCACCCAGTTAATCCACTAATTGGGTTAAGGCCCTCATGCACAATCATCTCACCTCTGTCTCACAAGGGAAATTTGGGGTCACCTCCTGTCCAAGCACATCAAGGAGCCCACACAGTCCTATTGCTCCACTGTAGAGACAGTACGTTGCTTTTGGGCACGGGGATCCCCTGCTCCTTCCCTGGTGGACTCCCCTGCCTTTCCCTGTAGTTTACCAGCACCGGTACATACTGCCCAAGACCACCCCTGCACTGGGGGTACAACAGTGGTCATTTCTAAATAATAGTGTCTCCTGCATTTCTTAGGTATAATGTTTTATCACAAATGTAACCTCTTCTGGTATTTCATTTCCTGAATTGCAGTCCAAACTGGAAAGGCAGAATGGATTTTTTTAATTTATTTATCTTCATACTGGCCATGAACCCAGGGACACTTTATCTCTGAGCCACATCCCCAGCCCTTTTTATTTTATTTTATTTTATTTTAACTTGGGGACAGGATCTTGCTAAGTTGCTCAGACTGAACTCGAACTTGGATCCCGCTGCCTTAGCCTCTAGAGTCACTGAGATTGTAGGTGTATTCAGCTAATGTTTATCTTTTAGTTTACTTTTTAGTATTTAGAACAATGAGTGAATGCCCTAGAAACCTCCAGAATTGGTAAAAAGGGTTGTTACTTTAAAATATCATTATATCATGAACTCTTGGATTGTGCATGTATATGTGTATATGTATATATATTTGCACACATGTATGTATGCATACATGTACACACACATATATGATTCTTATGACTCCATTGAAGGCGTTTTTCTCTGAGCCGCTCACATTTTCTCACCCTAGACCACAGGGAACCAGCTTTCACGTTGCCTCTTGTGTAGAAAGCTTCTATTTAGTCTATGGTAATTTCTTGGCTTCCAACATGACCGAGTGTCCCAAGCTCATTCCACATTAGGTGAAATGTTTTAAATTGCCAATATTCAACTTACACAGAGGCAATTTCATGCAGTTCAAACTCATACTTGCTCTGCTTCAGTCCTGGACGTGGCCATCTCTCTGAGGAGCCCGGTTCCTTACAGCAGGGGTGGGTACTTAGATGGCACCATGGGTAGTTGATTGGTACTGGCTTGTAATTACTTCAACAGATATTCATGGAAGAGAAAAATTGTGAATTCATAAAAAAATTGTAGTTTATGTCAATATTGTATAACTTGATTTTTATTTAATTTTTCTGATTATAATTTTGCCTTTCTTTTCTCTTTTAATGAAAATCTTTGTTCCTAATTAAATTAATATAAAATATATTTTATCCTATTTCAACTATCATGGGTAGATGCAATAGTCTCAAAATATCAGATGAGCAATGTCAATATTGCTGATAGAACAAATATACAACCAAATCATTCCAGATAACATATGCACTGTAAAATTCATTTGCATTTTATTTTGATTTTTTGCCCTTAGATGTTCTCGGGTTTTAAAATAACTTATTAATTGTCTAAATTTGCTACCTTCTTAATATATTTTAGTTGATTTATTTGCATTTGTTTTCTATTATTAGAGATGCTGTTCTTTTTTCTTCCAGAAGGAGTTATGTAACGTTGTCGTGGTTCTGCTTTAATCACGCCACCCTCTCTAACAGTTCTGCCTTTGCAGGCAGTGCGTGCACAGTGCTTGGCGATTGCATGTCTAAGCCAACACACCCCCCCACGGGATCAGGAATTAGGGGAGGTCCTGTTCAGTGTCTATATACAACCAAGAGCTTGGCACAGAGCAAGTGGTCTAAGCTAAGCATGGATCGTGTGTGTGAGAATATCCTGTGTGTGTTAATGACACAGAAGCCTACTGTCCATTTCCTTAATACCTAATGTCTGTGTGGATTTCAGAAAAGGTAGAAATGACCGTGGTGGTGACACCTCTGGAGGCCCCGGGCACTCCAGGTGAGGTGACTGACGTGTTGGGCCAGGCCAAGGACCTACCTAGCCCCCACTAGAGCAGGGATGGAAAGGTGTGTCCACAGGGTTTTCTAAGTAGGACTGTGGTGGACAGGGCCACGGTCTGGAGTTAGAGCTGGATGTAAATTCCAGCCTACGTTCAACTCTGAATAAACAGGTTATTTTTAGCAAGTTACCTACATTTTCTAAATCTAATCTAAGTTCTCTCATCTGTGAAAGGGAGACCATAAAAAATCCCTACCTTTGAAGTTTCTATGAGAAATCAACAATAGAGTAAGTATAAAGGTCTTCCCAAAGGGCTAGAACACGGGAATTAAATCCAGCACACCAGCTGTGGCTGCCATCTTGTCATAGCCCTGCTCCCAGTGCCTGTAGCCGCTCTGATTTTTAAGGCCCAAACGCACTGACACAGGTGCAGCCAGGTGGAGTCCAGAGGTGCCCCAGGCAGTGACGCCCCGCCTCGAGTCCCTTGAAGCCTGGTGAGGCGCACTGGGAACTCTGGCCCCTGTTGGCCACCAGCAGGGTTTCGGCGCCCTTGCCCTAGGAGTGGCTGAGCACAGGGCTCTGCGGCTCCCAGGGAGTCCCGCAAGGCGCCGGGGTGGAGCCCCGGCTAGGGCCTTTGCGTCTGCAGAGATCTGGTGAATGCTGGTGTCCACGTCCGACCTGTTGATGTCTGCACCGCTGCACCTGGGCAGCATGTGAAAGGCCAGCTGGGTGGCAGGTCTGATTCAGAGAGCCTTCTTTCCCCACCACCCTCCATCTGCAAGGACACGCGGAGGCTGTGATTGTCAGCGAAGACTCCCTCGTGTTTTGAGCTAAGTCACGAGAAATCCCACTCACGTCCTCCAAGGTAGAGGGCACCGGTCAGTGCTCTGGTGCAGAGCACGAGGTCCAAGGAGACCTTCTCCTTAGGAAAGAGACGTGAGGCTCATCATCTCTTCCCGGCTGCTGTACGGCCCTCCGCACGCGAGACACATTTGGGATGAATATTTAAAAAAGAGAGAGTTCCCTGCACACTGGGGAGCAGGGCCGGCGTAGAATCATCAGGTGGCGCTGTGCCTCCTGCCGCCTCTCGATGACGGTGACTCGCGGCTGCCAGACTGCAAATAAAGAAGGCCTTTGCAAACAGCCCAGGCTTTGTAAAGCGCCCTATAATTACAACAGCAGCATGATCACAGACAAATTCCAAGAGCATACAGTAGGGCAGGGGAAGCGTTGCTACGGGGCCTCAGCTTTAAAATCCGATCCTGGCAGATTCCTAACTTGATGGTGGCTCAGCAACGTTACTCAGGGTTTTCACAGAAACATAGCTATATATATATATATATATATATATATATATATATATATATATATATATATATATATATATTTGTTTCAGTTGTACACAATGCCTTTTGTTTTTATGTGGTGCTGAGGTTGGAACCCGGGCCGCGCACGTGCTAGGCAAGCGCTCTACCGCTTAGCCACAACCCCAGTCCCCACATAAACATAGTTTTAAGTGCAGAACAGGAGCACTTATGACTTCTGGCATGGACCCAGTAGCTGTGACCACACTCACGGCTGTTTAACCCCATGCCCGCCCAGGACCGCGGGGGCTGGACAGGGACTCTTGAACCCTTCCTCAGCTCTTCTTGAAAAGCACTCGAAGTGAGTCACTTGGAAGGAAGTTCTCGGAGCTTCTGATTTCTCCCCAGGTCATCGTGCTTTTTAACTTTTAGTGCATTTGGAAGCCTAACATTTATGTGGGCTTTTAAAGATTCAAGGACAAGGGTAGGTCATGGCTTAGAATGGTCTGGAGGATAAAAAAACTGGAATTTTACTCCCTTCCACAGACAGGATGCAGGTGTAGACCCTTTTTCCGTGGAGCGCTAGAATCACACCCAGGCTCCGTGTTAGCAGTCCGGCGAGGCTGACTCGCCGTGGGAGCCAGCATCGGAGCACCCAGCCCCGGGCGGAGCAGGAACGCAGGACTGGTGGACAGGCGGTGGCGGGCTCTCCCCAGAAGGCCACTGACTTCATCAAGGGCAGCTTGGACCCACGACACACATGGCAGAGTCAACTGGCTGGAGAGGGACGGTCGCCGCTGCCCCGGGTTCCTGCTGCGTTGCTCAAGGGAGTAGTTCTCGCCAGGACTGTGGAGTCCGCGAGAAGCGCACGGTCACCTGAGGATGAAGACCTCCGTGGGTGCTGGCCAGAGCTTGATTCAGGTTTTCCTTCTCCACTGCCACTCCCAGGACTTGAAATGGAACCCCCAGACCCCCTGAGGACTCCCCTTAATATGGGCGCACCACCCTTAAATCCGCCTTTTGCATAAGCATTGTTGAGCTGAGGGAAGTCAAGTGCGCGAGGACTCTGCCCATCCCGCAGTCACCTAACGCAGGACACAGACTTGCAAGGACAGAAGCTGCTTCACCTGCCTTCCACCAGGGAGGAAAACGCTACCAGGGGGGACAACCTTGCACCTTCTCGGCCTGGGGATGGTGCCAGAGGCACTCGCGTGTGCCGGCTTGGCCAGCCAGCGCTTGTCTGCCCCTTTCCCCTCCTGTCACCACTCCTGCCTCCTCACGCCCATCGCCTCTGGTTCTCGTTGAAGAAGCTGTAGGAGCCGGCATCCAAAGGCCGTTCCTTGAGAATCACTCATTCCCTCGGCACGTCCCCTGTCTGCACGAAGCGTGCGTGAGCGCATGCCTTATCCGCTTTTGTTAATCTGACCTTTGTGACAGCTAAAAGCTCCCGGACGTTGAGAGAGGTCTTTGTTGTCGTTTTCCTTCTTCTTCTGGGTGAGAACAGTTCAGTAGAGAAAGGGGAAGAGAAGTGGGCTCAAAGAAAAGCCCGAATCTCTCCGCATCCCGTTTCCAGCAGACTGAGGCTTGGAAGCTCAGCACTGGATGTCACTTTGCTGGAAAATCTAACTGCACACGGAGCCACCAGCCTTCAAAGCCCCCTGGTGGCTGGGGCTGGCTCCTTGCTCCCGTGGTCTCTGAGGTCTTTGCTTCCCAGGGTCCTTCCCACTTTCTGGAGCTGTCCTCCGGGGCTCTTTGGTCGGTGAGCCTCAGTTCAAGGTGTCTTCTGCAGGAGACACCCCACTCCCTCCTGCGCTCGGCGACGCCTCCGTCTTCCCGCGGCCTCTGACCTCGGCACACTGGCCCACGTCGGCCCTGCGGCTCTCTCTCTCTGGAATCCGGGCTTCTTTTCCCTTGGTATGTGCTAGTGCCAAGCCAAAGGGCTATGGGACATGTTGTATCAAAGTGTGCTGACACCGAACCACGTCACAATAGCTGTGTCACCTGCGGCCTGGTGTAGATCACAACAGATGGCGCCAATCCCTGTCGCCCATGCTCTCCATGGGGGAAGCTCAGCACTGCCACCAGACACGGCCGGGTTGGTCCTTGCTGACCTGGGCTTCGTGCGCCACCTCCTGGCTGTGCTTCACTGAAGGAAGGGCAGTGGAGGCTGGGGCCGCGCAGGGCGCAGCTAGCTGAGTCTGCAGCCTGAGTGGGGCTTCGTCTCCAAGCCCTTCGGTGCTCTCACCCCACAGCCCTGTTATGCAGTAACTTGAGTTCACCATGGCCATTCTCAATGAAGATTTTCACCTGCTAAGACGCCCTCTAATATGCTGACTCCTGCCTTCTTGCAAATCGTGACCGACAGCTTGAAGGTGCGCATCACGGCCTTTACCTGGGAAGACTTTTGCACAGATCCACGGTATGCTGTGTTGGGTGTTAGCTGTGGAGCCCAGAGCTCCCGCCTTGCACCCAGGTGGCTCTGTGCGCTGACACTCCCAGGGCCCTGCGTCCTCGGGCAGCAGGGCGATGCCATCGCTCTTGCCCTCAGCTCACAGTGTGGCGGGACCCACGGAGAACCCGGGATGATTTCAGTAGCTGGGCACTGTTTCTGCACAAGTCTTGACTGGGCAGAGGTGAAGGAACTGAATTCTTCCTGTGTAAATGTAAAACCCAGTGGCTTCTCTGCACCCGTCCCCACATGTGAAATATTGTTTGAAATAAAGAGGTTGCGACCACGTGGGGCACAATCGGCTCCCGTTGTGTTTCTTGTCACAGCATCGTCTCCTTCTCCACCAGCAGACGTCTCCCACTCAGAGACGAGGCACAAACCTGGGGAAGAGGAAGCAAAGTGCTTCTTCCAGCATCAGCGGACCGTCTCCTTGGCCTGAGTTGCCCAGAACCAGAGGGCAAGAGCCACGCGCTTGGGCCCGAGCCCCTCTCCATCTCAGAGAGAGCAGGAACTCAGGGTGCGGAAGTGCGGCATTTGTGGCCAAGCGCTGGTGGGGAACCCGTGTCTCAAACGCCACCTCACTCCTCACAGGTCTGCAGCTACACGTGGCAGAGAGTCTGGTGCACTGCGTAGGCACTGGGGTCACGTGAAGAAACTGGGTGATGGGAGAGAAGAAGAACATTAGGGACAGGAGCCCCCGGGATTGAATTTGAGTCTAAGATTAGGATTCACAATAATTTAGCATGTGTTCACAGACAAGAACATACTGTCCTTCTAGACATTCTGATTCATGTGTATTCTAATTATTCTACCCCTGGGTAGGCTGTGGAGCATGCCCATGGTAGAGCCCACTAGCTGAGTGCCCGGCTTGGGCTCTCCAGAGCCAGGTATACAGACTAGCTCCACCAGAACGTTCTTGCTAAGTCAGTCATTCTGAGTGGATTTTTTTTTTTTTTTTTTTTACCAATACAATGTCCTTGATCTCTCTCTCTCTCTCTCTCTCTCTCTCTCTCTCTCTCTCTCTCTCTCTCTCCTATGATCATTGAGAACAAATAAAATAATGAACACATAGAATGACGTAAAATGGCAACCACCACTTTTGGATAACCATATAATAGAGACCCTTTCTAAGATGAATGTAAGTTAGGATTCTCATTTTGTTTTCCCTATCCACCTGTTCATCTGCCATTTGTCTCAGTAATTGCACACTTAGGCATTTATCCAGAAAATTGAAAAGGTATGTTCATGTAAGTACCTACATTCAGTATTATTCATGATAGCTAAAAATAGGAAATGACCTAGGAGTACTTAAAAAGGCAAATATTTAAACAAACTGCAATACAGCTATACAGTGGAATATTACTCACCAATAAAAAGGATATATGCCCAACAACTTGGATGCATCCCCCAGGGATTGTGCTAAGCCAATATAGCTACTCCCAAAAGCATTGTAAGTAACTCCTGAAATGTTTGCAGAACATCATAAATGACAACTTCAGAAGGGACTGCTGTGGTTTAGGTGTGAGGTTATCTTGCAAAAACTCGTGTATGGGATGATGCAAGAAAGTTCAAAGGTGAAATGATGGGGTTGTGAAAGCCATGATCTAACCAGTGCATTGGTCCATTAACTGGGTAGTAACTAAGCAGGTGGGGTGCGGCTGAAGGGGTGGGTCACTGGGGGCATGCCTTTGGGTGTACATTTTGTCCTTGTTGGGGGGAGACTGCGCTCTCTCTCCTCCCTCTCTCCTAAAGTCCTAAAGTGGTGTCCTGGGCTGCTTTCCTCTTCCACACCTTCTGCACTGGGGTTCTGCCCCACTTTCCACCTGAGCGGAGAAGCCAGGCGTCTATGAGCGGCCTCTGAAACCAGGGCCCCAGACAAACGCCTCCTCCTTGCGAGGCCCTACCAGGGTGTCGCCCCACAGCTGGGCTCAGCTGCCCTCAGTTGCAAGATGAGGGGCTCGGCTAGGCTCTCCTGCACGTGGACCATGCAGAGATACCCGAGTCTTCCCAGCAACCTCAAAAGGCAGGGGTGAGCAGGGAAGGGAAGCCACAGCCGCTGACGAAGAACACGGAGGCCGGGACAGGAGAAGGGGGAGGGCCTGCTGCACGCTGAGCTGAGGGCACGGAAACCCCAGCCCCCGGTACAGAGTCGGGGTGACCAGGTCTGGCTGGGGAGCCCTGCGGCCTTCCTGACCTCCCCAGCCAGCGGGTGCTCAGCCAGCCTGGTCCTGCCCCAGCACCGCGGAGCACCGGGCTGCTGTGGCCTGACAGATGCTCCCGACAGGGGGAGTCCAGGATGGCGTGCGTGCGCAGGGGGCACTGGGGAGGCCGCAGCCCGCCCGCCGGCCGGCCCCCCAAATAGCCAGCTCCGTTCACGCCCTCTGCTCGGTGGCGGCTTCCCCCGCTCGTCATTTCTGATCGGGACGTTGACAGCAGGTGAACGGCCAGCACCTGCTGCCTGGAGGCCCTCACGCGGAGGCAGGCGCACACCCAAGCCCACCAGGGCTGTGTATCTCCAAAGACCTCACCCGGCTGGAAGGGCTGTGCCGACGACGCTCAGCCAGCCCACCAGGCGGGGCGCCAAAGTGGGACAGTTGGAGGCAGCTCACAGCCTTCTCCCACGCAGGGTGACAGGAGCGGCTCCCAGGGCGACACTGAGCACATGGGGCAGGTGGCCGGCCGGAGGTCTGTGGGCTCCGGCCCTCTGCGCATTGGCACCCTCATGCCCAGGGTGCTGGCACTGGAACCTGGGCCCGGGAGGCGCTGGGCATGGGGCGGGGCCTCCTGATGGTGCCAGCCCTCACACAGGGAGGCCTGCGCTCTCCTCTCCACCACGTGAGGACACGGAGAGAAGACGGCCCTAGAGGACGAGAGTAGCCGTTACTGGACAGTCTGCAGTGCCTTGGTGCTGGCCCCCAAGCCTCCAGGACATGAGAAGTGAGTGTCTGCTGTTTGGACCCCTGCTCTGCGGCACGTCAGCAGCTCAGTCTAGCTCAGACTGACGTGGGATGGCCGGAGTGAGGGGGAAGCCCGGCTGGGACTCATGGACAAGGCCCCAAGGCCTCCTCCTCCTCCTGGGCCAGGCTGCAGCCACCGCAGGGTCCTCCTGAATATCTCCAGTTCTGCCCAGATCTAACTCTACTATCCAGGAACGAATGGAATCACTTGAATCTTAATTTCTCTAAATAGAATAAATATGAATAGGTTAAAGTGATGGTAAATTATTTAAACAATTATTCACACCCTGCACTGTTATTTGCTTTGTATGCATTGCAAAATCACATTTTGCATGCATAGTTATAGGTTTATAAGTGTCTCTTAAGAGCCTTAAGATTCTCCCCTGAAATGTGGTTTTGGTGTTCATTATCTTTGAATTAAGAATAGATTTTCCACTTCCTTTATTGTGTTGTTCTTCCTCTTGCAATAATAATAAAAAAATAGATGGAAATCTTTCCCCATCAAGATACTCCTCTCAGGGTGGGAAGGTCAACACCAAGGTTCGCACACAGCACGTATCAGTAGTGTCTGCCCTTGAGGGAAGCCATGAGTTTGGTCACTGTGGCCATGCAGAGGTGACGGTTTAATGACAAATGGGTGGAAAGTTAGCAAGCTAAGAACTAAGGAAGAAGTGGACGCCTCCAGCCACAGAAGTTATCTCAAGCTTGACCTCCAGCTGCCAGGGTCCCCAAGAGCTGACTGCTCTACAGATGTCCAGGGCCCCCGAGAGCTGACTGCTCTACAGATGTCCAGGGCCCCCGAGAGCTGACCGCTCTACAGATGTCCAGGGCCCCCGAGAGCTGACCGCTCTACAGATGACCAGGGTCCCCGAGAGCTGACCGCTCTACAGATGTCCAGGGTCCCCAAGAGCTGACCGCTCTACAGGTGACTAGGGCCCCCCCCGAGAGCTGACCATTCTACAGATGTCCAGGGCCCCCCGAGAGCTGACCGCTCTACAGGTGACCAGGGTCCCGAGAGCTGACCGCTTCTACAGATGTCCAGGGTCCCCGAGAAGCTGACCGCTCTACAGGTGACTAGGGCCCCCCCGAGAGCTGACCGTTCTACAGATGTCCAGGGCCCCCCGAAAGCTGACCGCTCTACAGGTGACCAGGGTCCCGAGAGCTGACCGCTCTACAGGTGACCAGGGTCCCCGAGAGCTGACCGCTCTACAGATGACCAGGGCTCCCGAGAGCTGACCGCTCTACAGATGTCCACAGAACTGTAAGTGACTTTGTGGATCACACAAAACGGCCCCTTCCTGTGGAGGACCAAAAGCCCTTGGCAACCGAGGGCACCTCGGTCCACAGCTCCGCTTGTGCTTCTACAGTGCCAGCTGCCACCGGCCCACCACTCCCTGACCACCCAGACCCCGCACTCTGCTCTCCCTCGCCAGGACACTGCTAGCACCGAGGCTGTGCACAGGCTGCCCTCGGCAGGCCTGGACCATCTGCGTCCTCATGGCCCGCCTGCACTGCACGCTCCTCTTGCAAAGGCAGATCCGGTGGTCCTTCCATGCCCTTCTCCTGGCTGTCACCACCACAAGACCCTGAAAGGCACTGGATTTTGCGGGCTCCCCTTCGGATCTCGGCAGACTCAGTGAAAGCCTCAGAATCATTAGCAGCTTCTTTCCTTACTTCCCTGCCAGGTGTCTGTGGGCTGGGCAGTCACCGCACGCTGAATCTCGTTTACAAGAAGCAGCATCTGAGCTTCACCCATCAGCACAGTGGAACACGCCGCCCTGCGCCCGTGCCCTGCGTCTCTACTGGCCTTAGCACACGTTTTCCTGCCTCCTGACTTGAGTGCCTTTGGACGTGAGAAACCTCCGTCTGCCTCTCTGGACGCTGCAGAGTGCTGCAGTCAGGACGCGGGGGAGAGCGTTTATCTGGTTAGCCATGGAAGCCATGAATACCAATTGGCCGCCTGAGTCCCGGGCTGGGTTCTTATCTAACCTCTGGGCCCAGCGAGGCGAGCTAATCAGCCCTGAGTCTAGCTTATCTTCTAAGTCAGTCGACTCCCCCAACGCCATCAATTCACAGCTTTAAATGACCTAGCAGGAAAGAAAATACTCCACAAACTATTCAGTGAGGGTCAGACAGGCTCTGTGAGGGAGAAGTAGGCAGATAACAGTCGGTCAGTTTCTGCCCTGTGATTAATGTGATTTTTGTTGATGTTTTTGTTGTTGACACACAAACCAGGCGGGATTTGAGTCTAGAGGATGATAAACGCAGGGGCAAACTCTCTCTGCATTTCTATTATATTATCTTATACATTCTTTTCATGAATACACGAGGGTTTAGTCTTGAAAGAAGCCTGTGGATGCAACCATTTATGTATCTTGGAGGATATTCCCGGGGGTTCCTTATAAATGTGTTGCTCTCATTTCAAAAAGCCTTAGAAAACATATTAAAGTGTCATGAAGGAGCTTTGACCTAAGTTTAATCTCTATAAATTCCCTAAAAATGATGGAACATCTTAAATACAATTGATTACAATATAAAATTATTTCCTTTGAAAATGGAGCAGAAAATAACATAGAAATGTCTAGGTGCAATTTCCCTAATGCCCAAAATTACCAGTGTGTAATTTGCATTATAGTATGCTTACATGCTATGCATTTAGCTGCTTCCTGTGAAATTATTTTAAAAATAAAATAAAAGCAAAAAAAACATCGAATATGGTAAATGATTTTTTACATTGATCTAATTTTTAATTTGTTATTTAAAGCAAATTCCAAGGACACCTCCAGTAGGCATATTTGTAATGGACAATTTGAAGTTAAAAAAGAAGGAATAGAAATTAAATCATATTAAACAACTAATGAGTTAGACTATGAGATAGGTAATTTACATACACTACCTCTTGTGTATAAAGGATTCTTGTAAATTCAAAGGAATGTGAGTTTCTTTCTATAATTTTTTACTTTATATATTCTATAATTCCCATTATGTGATGAAACTGATGTTTTCCAATCTCAATCTGCCTAACATGGAAAGTAATGTGAGCTTTCAAATATTTTGTGTTAAATATTTTAAAAATTATATGAACTATCTGCAATTCACCTTGCATTTTGCCATTTACTGCATAAGGAAATGAGGTAAAAAAGAAGAGGATAGTAAAGAACACTTTCCTCTTTTATAAGATATTACTCTTTAGAACGTAGACCATCCAATAAAAAAATACTTGCCAATTAATTATGCATTCTTTTCATTCACAAAAAAAAAAATTTTGTATATGAAATATCCAGTACTTGATGCACCTTGGACTTAGTTTTAGTAATGAGATACCTATGCATAAAATAGAAATGAAGAAAAAACACAAACAAACCAACAAAGAGAATGTCAGTACTATGTCCTTGCTGAACTTACAAACATTCTCAGGCCCTGTGAATTGGTGAAATTCACTGCTGCAGGATGCACAGAACTCTATTCTTTAATGTCCTTCCATCCAATAGACACTTTCTGAACACTTCCATGTGCCAGTTGTTTTGTTCATTGGTATAAATACAATTCAATTGAGGCAAATGTAAACACTATGCTTGGAAAATTCATACTATGGCCAAATAAAGACTAAGAATTTGGACAAAGATGTACCTGAAATAATTGTTATAAAGGAGCAAGTCTGTATTCAAGATGGTACACTAGGGAAGGCTCACTGAGAATGTTGTACTTGAACTGAGACTCAGTGAGGACTGGACACCATCGTTGCCAGCCACAAACACAGTCCTCAGTCTTCATTCACATTAGGAAGCCTTCTATAGCCTGGGTATAAAGCATAAAGACACCATCCTAAGAAAACAGGGATTGAGTATATACGCTGCATTTTCTTTATTCATTCATTTATTGAGGGACACCTAGTGAAATTATGGCATTTGCTATCAAATAGTTGGAGTTGGGGAATATCATGCCAAGTGAAATAAGCAAATCCCACAAACCCTAAGGCTGAATGTTTTCTCTAATATGTGGATGCTAATTCACAATAAGGCAGGGGCACTAAGGAAGAATAGCCTTACCTTAGACTAGGTAGAGGGAAGTGATGGGAGGGGAGGGAGGAGATGTGGGGATGGGAAAGAGAGTGGAATGAAACAGACATTATTATGTGACTACATGGCCAATAGGATTCTGCAGGGTAGGGGTAGGGAGTGGGAGCATGGGAGGAATAGATGAACTCTAGATGGGGCAGAGGGGTGGGAGGGGAAGAGTGGGGGCAGGGGGTTAGAAATGATGGTGGAATGAGATGGGCATCATTATCCAAAGTACACATATGAAGACATGAATGGAGTGAATATACTTTGTATACAACCAGAGATATGAAAAATTATGCCCTATATGTGTAATATAAATTATAATGCATTCTGCTTTCATATGTAACAAATTAGAAGAAAAAAAGAAAAAATGAGAAATTATATCCCATCTATGTATGATATATCAAAGTGCAAAAATGCATTCTATTATCATGTATCACTAATTAAAACAAATAAAAATGTTTTTAAAAAAAAGAAAATAGGGGTTGGATCCACACAGGCTGCCTTTGCTGAGCAGGCCTGGATTCCCTGTCTTTTCCTCTTCCTTCCAGGTCATGTTGGTCCTTCTGCATATCAGGATGGCCTCTGTCAGTGGTCCCACTGACTGTGTCTCTGCAGAGCCCAAATCTTTCTAGTCATCCAAACGTTGCTTCTCACAAGGGCCAGAGTCGACCTGTGCTGGGGCTCGGAGTCAACTCTCCACAGCATTTCCTGGCAAGAAGGGGGTCCAGACAGCAGACTTCATCTCGTTGCAGCAGGGCCCATGCATCAACCACTCTTGCATTAGACAGTTTAGCCTGGCACCTCGAGGTCCTCTCCTACAGGAGTATGCCTAGCTCCACAATGAAGTCAACAACCCTCAAACTCAACGCCCTCCTCAAAAAATAGAGTTGTGCTCACTAATGTTAAAATAAATCAAAATGGAGACCAGGCCCGAAGAATCCCTAAGCAGAGAGAACCACCTAAGATCTATAAGTAACCTCCACCTTGCTTGATTTGCAAACATAAGCCAAACTTGAACTAGTTCTTGTGAACATCTATAAGAGAAAATGGAATTTAATCTCAAACAATCAGAAGCAGCCAATGCATTTATAATTACAAACTAGGGACTTTCCAAAGAGCCATTCCACATAAAGTAATTGCACGAGTGTAACCACTGACAGGCTTTCCTGGCTTGACTTCTCTGTGTTTCCTGTGAGAGGCTCCCCCTGTGGGTTTCCTTCATGGAGACCCAGGACCCTTCTGGTTTGAAGCTGCCTAATTCCTGAATTGTTGTTTGCTCAGATAAACTCGTTTAGGTTTCATCATCCCTCAGTTTACTATTTAACATGAACATACCACACATCCTCTGGATAGTAAAGCACTAGAAAGAGAGGCCCTTCCCCTTGACCATGGAAGTTTCAGAGAGAGACATTCCTGTGATTAGTTGCTGTCAGTTGGTGGAGGTACTCGAAACTGCTAGAGCCGGGAAGTTTCTAAGGCAGAGTCAGATTTCATAATGGATATAAAGATATGTTCCTGGTGGAGCTCTAAAGAAAGATAGTTACTCACCTCCAAATTAGGGGGAAGATTAGCAGTCTTTCTGTAAGGCAAACCGGGGAAATTGAAAACAGGGCCTGACAGGCCAGGTGGACCTGGAGTCTTAGAACACGATGCCAGGGCAGGTCTCAGCACCTCCTGCTCACTGCGCAGGGACACGGTTCCAATAATCCAGACACCAGGACAGCATGTTAACTTCCTCTAGTCTTACAAAATGTGTGCTAGCAACATTCATTTTGAAACGTGCAATGTTTTAAAGAATGACGGAGGCCCGTGCCCTCGCCCGTCCTCATGGGGCAGAACGCGGCACCGGAAGGTGTGCGTCTTCATTCTTGCAGCCTCAGGCTCTGCCCTCACTGCCCCGTTCCCCAGCAACACAGGTCCCTGATTGATCCCAGGCTCTCTACAGCCACCATTCACGGTGTTCTGCAGCAGTCTGCAGGTGACCCTCTGCCTCACTGCCCGTTCCCCAGCCATCCCACCTTTCTAACTTTTGACACAGGTCTTTAATCTTTCTGTCTCTGTCTCTGTAATTTCTAACACTACATACACACTCTCACAAGAAACCAACCACCATTTCTCAATAGCGATAACCCTGTCCTTTCACTCTCACAAGAAACCTAGCCACTTACAAGAAACTTTATACAATAGCGATCCCTTTCTCTCTCTGGCTTCTCTGGTGCTTGCTCGACTGCCGAGTCACTCCTCAAATCTCTCGAGAGCTTGGGCCAAGTCCCGTGAGACTACGGAAGGCGACAATGCCCAAAAATGTCAATCTGCTGAGTCATGAAATCTCTCCAAGTGTCCCATCAACCGCAATCTTAGCTATCTCCCCAAGGGCCACCACTCCTGTCTTAGGTTGATATGTCGGCCACATCACGGTGTCCAATGGAGCCCTTTAGGATCTGGTGACAAGTCAAATTGCAGTGCCCTAAGTTCTATCAAGTAACACAGTGCCCGCAAGGTACTGTCCCATGAAGTGAAAGATCAAAATGTCCACCCAGAGCAGTGTCCCAGCAGGGATCACCCGCTGCTGTAGAAGCAGCCGTCTTTTTTATGTCTAGACGAGAATGTGCACCACTGAGTCAAGAGGCGAGTTGTCACTAAATAATAGTATTAGATTGGAAAAATAAGTTGATTTCTGCTCACACACATCCTGGCAAAATATCATATTTAGAACACCTGAGGGTAATTACTGCATTAAAGATAGATTAAAGAAAAACTAAAAGCACTTCTAACTTTCTCTTCTTGTCATGACTTTGTTAACAGGTTTCAGAATCAGCTGGTCAGGCTAGCCAAGAGCATCGTTTTTCAGAAAGCCGAGGTGCTGCAGGCGAGGCTCCTGACAGCAGGCTGTGTGCCGCAGGAACATTGCGTGATGCAGTTTTGAAAGCCCCACTCCACTACCCAGGAGCCAAGAGTCTTAAGCTGCCCGTCCTGCCTGGAAGAACCTCGACATTTATTGTCCAAAGCAAACTCACTTGGCTATCCAAACGCACCTGTAACTCACAATTCTAAAAGGTGACTCAACTGCTGTCAGAATAGCTTCTTTACCTACTCATCCATGGTCCCACCACCTACCCACTTACCCAAATAGGAAACCTCAGCCATCTTGACTCTTTTTTTTAAATATTTATTTATTTGCTTTAGTTGTACACAATGCGTTTATTTTTACGAGGTGCTGAGGATCGAACCCGGGCCGCACACGTGCTAGGAGAGTGCTCTACCACTGAGCCACAGCCCCAGCCCCCATCTTGACTCTTCCTAGCAGTCCTTCCTTACCCAGCCTACCACTGAACTGAGCTCCTCCACCCAAATAAGTCCTGGACATTGTCCTACCACTCAGTCTCCGTCTTTGTATCAGCTCTTCACTTTTACCTCAATCTGATCGGTGTCAGCCAGCTACATTCCCAGCTCTAATCATATTCTCCCCGATGGAGAGGTATTAAAAATATGAAATTAAACACACACACATATTCTAAAAAAAAAAAAAAAAAAAGCGGTTGATCCTTGGTACTGGCAGCACAAAGTGAAGCCCTCAACAGGACACAGACGCGCAGCAGACCCGGCTCCGGCTCGCACCTGCAGCCCAGGCACTTCTTGTCCTCAGCTGTCCCCGCTGCCCATCTCCTTTTCCTGGAAAAGGGACAGCATTTACCAGGTGCCACAGAGGAAGCGGTGGCGCAGGGTGCCGGACAGAGACGCCCTCATCCCATGCTCCGTAAAGCAGATGGTATACTTGAGTTCTGCACCACACCAGCTGGATTCGACCTCTCCCAAGGTCACACACTATCTGTGCCCTCTCAATACTGACCCTTAGGATGGGGATCAGACAGGGGCTTTCTGTGCATCCTTGAGAAAAGCTGGCCATTGATTCCGGTGACAGGCGCTTCATGCTTCTAGGAACGCAGTCGCCTGAGACGGCAGGACAGCCAGGAAGGGGATGCAGGTGAGCAGGCAGATGGTGGGGGGTGCAGCCCCTGTGTGCCATGAGACCACCTTCCCCCCAGTGCCAGGAACCCCGGATGCCAGGGCCAGCCGTACCAGTGGGTCCCTGACTCAGTCACAGTCAGCAGCTTGGTGGCTCCACTGTGCTCCGGAGGCAGCAGAGCTGGCGGGAGCTACCATTGCTGTCCTGGGGACCTCCCCACTTCCCTTCCTAGTTCTGACTCTCACCTGGAGTCGGCCAGTGATGCTTGGCACAGGCCCCACCCTGGCCATTAGATGCCAGAAGGTGGCACCTTCAACTTCTGCCCAAGAAATGTGAATATCGCATTTGAAGGTCAAACTTAAACAACTGGTAACAACAACTCTTTTAATTAATTGAGTAATTTTAAAATTATAAAAAAGAAGGCAGATTCAGTGAAGTTTATCTAATAATGTTTCTACCTAATGTTGTACAAATAATCTATCTCATGTGATTAGAGATTAATCACAAGGTTTTACAAAGTGAGCAGTAATTCAGAATTTTTGAAGAGTTGGTTTGTTCTTTTAATGAATAAAAAAAATGAGACTTAGAGTTATAAAAATCTAGTAAAAATTCTAAATATTAACTCCATGAAATAAGAATGTTTTGTGAAATAATTACACATCTCTTTTCCATCAGTGAATGATTAAAGACCAAAACTGTGTCAGTGTATAAAACAGTTATATTTTAATGAGGAAGAGTTTATATTTAATGGTTTCCAACATACAAAAATTAGTTCTAATCAAATCAAATGCTAAGTAATCAATAACAACACATTCACTAAAATGATATGGTAGGAAATGAGAAGATTTTAAAATTTCTAAAAATTTAATAGAAGGATAAACTTTGCACTATTATTTTCTAATACCTGTATATGTTTTAGATGAAGGAATTATATATTTTTCTAAAATTATGTGCCTGGTCTGTTTTTCTCTCTTGCATTCACTGTTAAGTTAGCAAGTGGTTTAAATTATGCTACCATGCAAAATCCTGTCTGTCCAGTTAACTAAAAATTCCTTCTACTAAAATTGGGGAAGAAAACCTAATAATACGTTTGATTCTGCGTTCTCTATACACCATTTTCAGAAGCAGAAACCCTGATGTCCTCTCTGCTCTGAAGGCCTGTCCCCGCACAGGGGCTGGGGGCACTTGCTGCCTCTCTGAGTCAGGCCCATGCTCTTGCTGCATGGCGCCCGCTCGTGAAGTGGAACCAGGAGGAGAGAGGAGGGCCGTGGAGGTGAGGCCACTACTGATCCTGGGCCTGGTGCCAGCTTAGCCTCTCCAGAGACTCAGATTTTACTCGGCTTCCCCCTCACATGCTGACCATGCCCAGAAGTGAAGGGGGAGTTGTGTCCCAGATGACACCTTCACCATCAGATCATCAATCCAATTTGCACCCCGCGGGAGCCTTTGTAGAGGTGCCCATCAAAGCAAAGTCTTTGCAAAACGGAAAGTAAAATAAATCTGATTTTAGAATAGATGGACCCAGGTTGAAAAGTTAATCCCTTGTCCTTTTCCAAAAGAGAAAGAACGGGGTCAACCAAAAGATGCTCGACTTGTACACAGCTCGGTCTCCGCTATGCTGTCTCTTTCTCGTCTTTCCTGTTTCTGCCTCTTTTGTGGATTGGCCTTGGGAGTCCTTGCATAGCGCCAGCACTGGAGCTTCTGCATTGATCCCCAGGCCTCGAGGCTGTTTTGCAAGTGGCCAGGTGGTGGGCAGAGCTAACCTGTAGTGGCGATTCCTGCACGTTACTTGGGGCTGCGTGCCGCGTTGTTCAGCCTGGTGACAGCGCTCACCTGCATAAAACCCGAGCACAGGAACCCAGGCAGACAGGGCATTGTTCTCTGAGAGTCCAGAAGCAGTAAATCCAGGACACCAAGAGCCAAGCAAAACTGACACTGGGCCAGTGTGGGGGCCGCCCTGAGGTAGGAACTCAGGGCTGCAGTGGGGAATTAGCAAAATGTCCGTGGTCACAAGACATGCAAATAAAGAAGAAGCAGGAAGAATGTACAGCTTAAATACAATGCCACCAATGGAAGCCCCATTCCCTTTCTGTGGGTGTGGCAGGGTCATGTGGAGGGATCTGGCCGGTGACTGGCACAAGGATGCGGCCGCTGGTCACGATCACCTGTTGCCGGGTGATCACGGTGCGCTCCCCCTGGAGCTCGGCCCGCACAGTCTACAGGCTGTGCCTGTGTTTGGAGTGGCACCTTCTGCCTGGGACAGGAGCTGGGTGAGATGGCAAGACCCAGGCTTGGAGCTGAGCGGGTGGGTCACAGTACCCACGTTGTCTCAGCAAAGTGGCTTCAACCCTTTGTCCCTCTGTCCCTTCACCCATAGTTTGAGTAAATACCCATATTCCTTTCAAAGGCTTATCACAGGCATTGGGCTGCTCTGAACGGGGTATTTACCATGTCAGAGCTTGAGAAGCACTTCCTTCCAGTGGGGGCTGTCGTGATGAGATTATTTCCCCACAAGTCCTTGTCTTTTTTTTAAATTTTTTAAATTCATTTTAAGTAGTTATCCATGACAGTAGAATGCATTTATGCACTGTGATATATCATACATAGATGGGATATAATTTCTCATTTTTCTGAGTGTACAGTTGCAGAATCATATTGGTCTTGCTGTCACATATATACATACAGTAATAATGTCTGTTTCATTCCACTCTCTTTCCCATCCCCACATCCCCTCCCTCCCCTCCCTTCACTTCCCTCTACCTAATCTAAGGTAACGCTATTCTTCCCTACTGCCCCCCGCCACTTTATTGAGAATTAGCATCCACATATTAGAGAAAACATTCGGCCTTTGGTTTTGTGGGATTGGCTTATTTCGCTTAGCATGATATTCTCCAACTCCAACCATTTACTGGCAAATGCCCTAATTTCACCCTTCTTTCTTTAAAGCTGAGTAATATTCCATTGAGTATATATACCACATTTTCTTTATCCATTCATCTACTGAAGGGCATCTGGGTTGGTTCCATAGTTTAGCTATTGTGAATTGAGCTGCCGTAAACATTGATGTGGCTATGTCACTATAGTATGCTGATCTTAAGTCCTTTGGGAATAGACCACGGAGTGAAATAGCTGGGTCAAATGGTGGTTCCATTCCTGTTTTGGGTCCTTGTCATGAAGGGCAGAATATTTCAAACTTCAGATGGAAGTTTGAGTTCCAAACATCCTTCCCAGTGGCGACACCTTCTAAGCTGATAGTTTTGCATGGATGCATTAGGTAGGTGAAGCATTCCCTCAATCCAGGTTCTCCTGCGCTTTAAGGCAGAAACATGTGCAAATGCTAATTTGCCACAGTGAACAATTTCACAGGCTGAATTTCAACCAACACCATCTCATTTAGATAGGTAGAAATATACTGAATGGCACAATCAGTGTTATCTATCTGAGTAAAATTCAACATAGCAGTTTAAGAATATTGTTCATGAATCTGATTCCTTAATTCAGCATACTTTAGATATGTGGCCTTGACCCTTTTAAATTCTGTGTTCTCTTCTCTCATTCTCAAATGAAAACAATAACATCATTTGCTTCATAAAGTTATGGGGTTTAAAAAATGATACATGAAGAATGTCTAATACATATATTACCTATTTTTATCACACCCATTTTAAAGAATCTGATGCTAAGCCAGCTTACCTGACTTGCCCCAAATTGCACACCACTGATCTGAAGCGACAATAGGGGGCCAAGGAGCTGTGGCTGTTAACATCCACAAATTCACCAAAATGGCTATTTCCAAATTATTCGAGAAAACTCGTGTGGGTGTCTGCATGTAGAAGATAGTTTGAGCAGGAAAAGTATTCCCAGTGTCGGTATCTGAACATGGAAGGCCACATCCTCAGCAGCTGCCAAGCCCATACTTGACTAGCGCTCTCAGAAGCTGGGCCACACAGGGGACACCGGGCCCCAGGATGCATTCCAGAGCCTCGTCAGGGATCCGGAAAACAAACCAGATCCGGATCTGGAGGTTGGGGAGCCCAGCTCGGCTTCCAGCTGCGTCCCCTGGGTCATCTGCAGACCCAGGGGCCTCCTCGCCCGCTGACGGCCTCCACATCCCTGCAGCATTCAGCACAGTGTTCTGAAGAACGGGGGATCCGGGAAGCACCGTGTGGACCTGGAGGGGCCTGTGACGGGAGACTCCACGTGGGCACTGCAGCGGGCCCGGCAGGGCACGGGGCGGGCAGGGGGGACCACGGGGGCATCTGAGGGGGGCCTGAGCTCTGCCAGGGTAAGACCTGCACTTCCCCTGATTCAGGATCCAAGGTGCGTTGGGATTGTGGCCCATGCGGTGTGCAGGGAGGCCAGGGCAGCAGGAGGCCAGCCAGGGCCAGGCCAGTCGGGGCCAGGCCAGTCGGGGTAGTGGGGAGCGGCTGGAGCTGGAAATCTGGGAGTTCCTTGTGAAACTTCACAGGTCCTGTGAGTAGCCCATCTGTAAGGATGGATGTGATCCACACGCTGTCACTGATACGCAAATGTGATGTCATAAAGCTATCAGTGGGACAAACTGTGCACTTTGGTGCCACAGAAAGGGGAAGGATAATATAGCTCGGTGGGACGAGAGTGGGAAAACTCTATAGGAAGTTTGTCATTAGAGGAGTAACCTGTGTCTAGCGTTTCCTAAATCAGACACACACACACACACACACACACACACACACACACTAAGGGACTGAGTGAGTACACTTTAAACAAAAGACCTGGTGTGTGGAAGGAGATAAGTTCTAGCTCAAGGCGTGTGTCTGGGGGCAGCGGCAGGACGGCCAGCCAGCCTTCCTACTGGAGCCATCCACTGAGGTTCGGCTCCAGGAGGACTTGGGGACCAACAGCATTAATCAAGTTAGGTTTTTTTTTAGCTTTATTGAAGTACAATTGATCGATTAAAAACTGCCTATATTTAAGGTGTGTGGAGTGGCATTTTGATGTGTGTGTTCTCAGGAACACACCGAGCAGCACACCTATGGCCTCGTGTGTGCGGCCTCCAGATGTGCTGTCTCAGCGAGCTTCGGGGACTTGGTGCTCCACAACGGGCTACGACAGCTGTGTCAACAGCACTTACTTAACGAGCGTGCTCTGGGTCACCTCCTGCATGCAGGCACTGTCCTGCACTTCAGGGATACACCGTGAACACGCAGGCAGAGCTGGGGTGGCATGGGAGATAAGGACTGGTATCGGCATCCGGAAGAGGGGCACTGCGGAGCACGCGAGCGTGGAAGCCAGGTCCAAAGGGCAGCCCCCGCTCCGGGCAAAGAGCCTGCGCATCCGGATCACCAAGGAGACCGAGGCTGGCTGGACACTCAGGTCACCCTGGGGCAGAGCCCTACCCAGTTAATACCGGGGGCAACGCAAAGGCCCAGGAAAGGTCAAGTGAGTGTCCAGCCATTGGCAGATGAAATGACATAAAATCTTATCCCTACATGACTTACTCTGTGAAAATAGGATGCATAACCTTAGCACTATTGAGAAATAAAACCTTGATGATTAACTAGCAATAGATCTTGTAAAGATAACGCAGAGTCCTATTGGAAAACAGAGAGCTTTCTGTAGAGTTTTCTTCAAAAGCCGATGCAAAAAAAAAAAAAAAAAAAAAAAAAAAAAAAAAAAACCATCATCAGCATTGAAATTGACTGTGGGATGAACCCAGGTCTGTGTGAATGCAGTCATTCCTGCAGGTAAGTGCCAGCGCCTGGCCTCTCGGGGACACCTGCTCCGGATGACTGCATTCCAGATCTAATGACTTGGTGTCACCCTTAGTAATCCTGAACCCCTGTGCAGCAGACAGGGAGAAAGGGAAGAAAAAATAAAAATGTAAATGAGCGTATCTCAGCCACAGCCCAAACTCTTTGCTGTTAGGTCATCACAGGCTCTGTGGTCATGAGCAGTTGCCAGGTCGGCACCTGGAGGTGCATGGCTGGTGAAACCTGAGCGCTCTTCCAGTGTGTGCAGGTGGAAAGGGCATCTCTACCTGTGAGCCAGCCGGCTGATTGACAGGATGTGAGCCAGCCGGCTGATTGATTGACAGGAGTGACTTTTCTCATACATGTTCTGAGGATTTTATTAGGATTAGGAAAATGGCACTTTCCAAATGGATGACAGTAGCTCAGGTCTCTGTCTCCTGGCTCACCTGTAATCACCTGTGATGGGAAAGGGCCCAAGAACTGGCTGCGTGTGCACTCAGCAAGGGCCCGAGGTGAGCTGATGCGTCTCTGTGCACGAGTGGCTGACAGCTGATGCCAAGTTACGCAAAGACATGACCGTCCTTCCCCTGGGTCAGAGCGTGACTTTACTGAAGGATGTGGCCAGCTTTCAGGCTTTGTGTGACAGAGAATCTAAAAACGTCCCCTGCACACATGCTGTGGATCTCAAAGGTCTGGGATGAATAACTTAATCTTTTGCAAAACTCTTTGCCTCTGTGACCTGATGGATGTCCAAAGAGCACTGATGTTTCAAAGCAAATTAAAATTAATCACAGAAAGAAAAGGAGATGCCACCGTGGGAGCAGACATGAAGAAGGTGTCTCCTGACACAGATGGGGCCGACCTGCCGGGGCCGACCTGCCAGGGCCGTGCAGCACCCCGCAGACCAGACCCCCCGGCCTCACGGCTGGGAGACGCTGTGGGGCCGGCGCCCTGGCACGGGCCTGCCGAGGAAGCCTGGCTGTGCCCCCGTGCTGCCCTTCCTGACCCTCGCAGAACGTGTTCCCTGATGTGTTTTTAGGTATGTCTGTGTGCTTAACGGAGAGAAGCTTCCTGTTCACTTGTTTAGTGTCTCCATTAACCGACACTAACCGACATTAACCGACACTAACCGACATTAACCGACACTAACCGACATTAACGACATTAACCGACACTGCCCCACACGTCTGTGTCACTGTCCCAACTCCAGCACAGGGAATTGAGGCACAGGGAAATGTCCTGCCCAGGGTGACGATGGTGAATGGCAGAGCTTGGCCTGGAGCCCAGGCCCTTGAACTCATGGCCTGCTCTCTGAGCCAGCTCCACGCTCCTGTGGAGGCCACAGGCAGGTGAGACTGTGCCTCCTGAGCCTCCTGTTTCCCAAAGCCTGGCACCCTGGGGTGGCAATAGGCACCAAATTACCTCTGTGATGAGGAGGACCTCCTGCCACCCTGCCTGGCCCCAGGACTGCGAGGAAAGCACATCAGCTGGTGGGGGGGGTGTCGCCGGAGGACAGAGCTGCGTCTTCCCGCCATGGCATGGCCTAGGAGGAGCATGGGTGACGTCACCCTCCAGGACCTCCAGGGCCAAAGCACTGAGCACCACGGAGCAGACTCTGGCTCATGTTAACATCGTCTTCTCCTGGGCTGGACCCTGCACGCTGAAATGGACTTCACAAAGAGGAAGAGCCCCTGGCTGTCCCTGGGGCTCTCTGTGCAAAGGAGGTGGGCTTCTCCCGTGTTGGCGTGCTTCCGAAGATGTCCAGGCGTCGAGGGAGGGGGTGTTTCCCACGCGGAGCATTGTGGGTCTTCATGGGGCAGAGTTTATGCACTCCTGGGCTCTGCTCCAGACTAACCCAAGCATGGGGGTAGAACCAGCCGCAGTGGAGAGTCACAGAGTACCCGAGGGCGCTGAAGGGCAGCAAGGATTGAGGTCTCGGCCCTGGGGACACTGTCCCACCCTGCCCATCCTTGAACCAGCTGAGATGGCGTAGGAGAGATGTGGGCGCTGGGGGTCCACTATCAGTCCTGTTCTTCTTTTGCCTTAATCGCCCTCGTTTTGAAATGTGCAGGACCCACTCCAGAGCCTGGGAGCAGACCCAGGCCCTCAGAGAAGAGCTAGAAGATGCCCAGCCGGAGACCCGGCTGCAGAGCCGTGCGGGGGAGCAGAGGCCGCAGGCGGTCGCCCGGACGGTGAGGACCCGGGCACCTGATCAGAGCAGGGAGCCCCTGGTCGTGGCTTCCTGTTTCCATCCTCTGCCACACGGTGCCAGGCCTGCTGCCTGGTCCTGAGACGCTGGCGTGGGCCACTGTTGAACACACGTGGACAGGTGCGTGGGGGTTTCAACTGATCCAGCGGTGTGTGCGTCCACACGTGTCTACATTTCAAGGGTCTCCACAACCTCGTGTGTTTCTCTCCGTCCTTCACTGGGAAGCTGATCTCGCAGGTGAAGCGCCTCCTCCTCCAAGTTTCCCCATCTCCTTCCATCACAAAGGGGCTGCCTCACCTGGACGGTTCCGGGGAAGGGCAGGGCACTACCAGTACTGACATCTGGGGTGAGATTTGGGCACTGGGACGTGTTAAAGCTACCTAGCGTTGCTGGTGTATCGTAGAGTGAAAACCACCACCTCACCTGCCTCTCAGAAGAAATTCCAGCCCACCTCGCGGTCCCCGCTGAGCACACTTTCTGTGAGGTGGCCGTGGCCTGGGGTGCACTCGTGGCTTCCCAGGAACCCAGACCACAGGTCACATCATTGCTAAGCACTGGGTGAAATCGGGTTGGCCTTCTGGTCAGGTCACTTCTACCAACGCAGTCCTAGAAAAGTGAGTCTCCAGGTGTGTTTCCCGTTCATGGAACAAGGGCCGCGTCTGGAGGGTCCCAGTTCACAGCTCACACACCTGAGCGCCAGCATCGCTCTCCTAAACTGACTCGGTCTCTCAGAGGGCGGCGTCCTCCGTGTCTCCCCACAGCTAGGGACGCCCCTGCAGCGCACCTTCCCTCTCCCAGAGGACGCCTCTCGTCACCGTTTCTTTGTCTGTCACTATAAGAATGATGTGCCACTCTTAGCACCTTGCTACATCGTGAGCCAGCCACGAGCCAGGACCTTGTGTCCGGGCTACGACAGTCGTATCCGTGACATATGTTCAGATCCTATGGTGATCCTACTGTGATGTTAGGTATTAGGCCATCCAGTGCTTGTTTGTGAGTTGGTTTCCAAAGTACTCCTTATGCATAGAATATCTTCCCAGGAAAAATAACATCATACTAGCATGAAGGTGTAAAGAGTTCCAATGAACAGTGAAACTCATAAAAAAAAAATCGAAAAATAAGCATTTAAGGTCTCAATGAGAACAAATGAAGGGAAATGTTTTCAAAAATACTCTTGTAATCCAAGTGTGGAGTGTCCCCAAGGACCTGTGCGCTGAGCTCTCGGTCCCTGGAGCAGCAGTGTGCTGGGTGGGGCTTTTGGGAGCACCTGGCTCTGGAGGGCTCTGACCTCACCAGGGACTCACCAACAGCTGACGGGACGGCCGGGGGCAGCGGGAACTGCAGGAAGCGGGGCTGTTGGGGAGGTGGGTCACTGGGCTGGGTCCTCAAGGCATTTCTTACCCTCCTCCCACTCCTTCCTTCCTGGCTGCTGCGATCTGAGCAGCTTCCCTCTGCTGCCCTTCCACCATGCTGTTCTGCCTCACCTCAGGCCTACGCCATGGAGCCAGCCAACCGCGGAGCTAATCTCCTGAAGTCATGAGCCAAAACACACCTCCTCCCTGCAAGTTTTTTCTCTCAGGGATTCGTCACAATGAAGTAAAGCTGACTGACACACACACACACAAATTCAACAAAAGGCCAGAGTTGGCTGTAGGTGGACAGAGAGGCTGCCCAGTGAGACAGAGAGCCCTTTCCAGGCCCCTGCTGCAGCCAGGAGCACAGGACCCTTGCCCAGCTGTAACTGAGGCCTGTCTCCTGCAGGAGGACACGGGCTGGCCTCAGTCTGCCTCCAGTTGCCCACTACTGGGCCTGAGGCTGGGGAGCAGTCTCCCCGCAGGGAACAGAGGCCCTACAGTGACAAGGGCTTGCTAAAGACACTGGGCTCCCCATAGCTTATGAGGTGGTTGGTCCAGGCCTGGACAGACAGGCTTGCTTGACCCCAGGCAGCTGCCCCTGCCTCACCTAGTGCTCACCTACTAGGATGTGGTGTCACTCCAAAGGAAACTTGCACCCCCCTCCAGCTCTGGGGCTCCGTGGCAGAGACTGTGAACAGCTGACTCCTGCTCTTCCCAAGAGCGAGACTGTGGGGAAATCAAGCCTCCGGACACTCAGAGAGAAGGCATTGTGGGAAAGGTGCCTGGTGGGAAGTCTGTCATCCTGATGATGGCATGGCCCAGAGGATGAGCCAGCTGGTTGACAGGAGAGAACTGGGAATGAAGCACTGGCGCAGCCCTCCTGGGGTCCTGCACACGTGAAGTGTGGACCCACCCAAGAGCCACGGTCCCTGAAGAAGTTACACAAATGGGCAACAAGCACAGGAAACGTGTCATCGTTAGACATCAGAGCAACACACATTGAACCACAAGTTACCACGTCACGCCCGCTAGTGTGGCTTAGAATGGAGTCAGGTACGTGCTGGTGAAATGGGGAGAAATCAGACCACTTAGGCACTGCTGGTGGGAACGCAAGGGGGAGCAAACCCTTCGGAAGGCACTGTCAGTCCTTACACCGATCACCCACAGAGTTATCATGTGACCCCAGCAATCCCACTCTTGGGTATATTTCAAGTGAATTGAAAACATACGTCTACACAAAAGCTTGTTCATAAATGTTTATTGCTGCATTATTCATAATATTCAAAAACTAGAAATAGCCCAAATGTTCATCAACAGATGATGGAAATTCAAAATGTGATATATCCAATATAATGGAATATTAAAAAAAAAAAGTAAAGACGCCTGTCCCCACATGCACGAAGGCTGAGAACGTGTTAAATGCAAGAAGACTGTCAGAAAAGACGACACAGCAGATAGCTGCATTCATAGGAAACGTCCAGAACAGAGATGTCTCAGGAGACCAGGATGGCTGGGTAGGTAGGGCCAAGGTTGGGGAGAAGGGGATGGAAACTCTCTGGACTTGGTGGTGCTGATGTTGCAAACACCTGCGAGTAACTAAAGTCCATTTACTTAGATGAACTGTTCCATTTTGAATGCTATCTCAATAGAGCTGATTTTTAAGAAAGAGATCAAGTTGGAAATCAGAAGGGAAAAAAGTAATAGTTGCTAAGAAGGTTTTAGAAGAAACCCACCCACGTATCTTTGTTGTCCTTTCCACAAAGGCTAGAGGGAGAAGGAGCAGCAGCAGGCAGGGCCGGACCTCAGGGTGCAGTGCAGACCTGAGCGGGGGTTGGGAGCGGGGGGAAGGTGTCCGGGAGTTCAGATCCTGGATTGCAGCGAGCTCTGAGTGGTCTTGCCTGGCCCGAGGAAGAGCCCCAGCACAGAGCTGCCTCTTGGTGACTCCTGGGTTGGGCAGAGAGGTCTTGCATGGCTGTCTTGCCTGGTCATTGGCTGGGAGCTACCTGGGAGGAGCAGGACATCAATTCACATGCTGTCCTGGGTCCCTAGGGCGTGGCTGCTGGAGGCTGCCAGCTAACTGCACTTTGGCAGCTAATGGACAAGTTTCTCTTGAAGGGAGATGGGTCATTGTACCACCATGTCTGCGGGACAGATCTCGTAGTAAGGCATGTCTGAGATCCTGGAATCTTCCCAGTAAGGACATATCAAGACTGCTGAAAAATACAATAAATCCAGTGTCATGACTATTCCAAACATTATTCCTAAATCCCAAGCCAGAACACATGCTCTTACCTTGATTTGTTTATTTATTTTTTATTTTCGTAGGAAAGTCGATAACACTGATGTGCATGCATAGTTTAGGGATAGTTCCCCCTAGTGAGCATCGCTAGCTCTTGAAGGAGTGCTGGCACACACGACGTCACCAGCCATCTCAGTGTGAACGCAGGAGAGACCCGTGAGCTGGTGCAAATGCCGGGCATATGGAGAAGTTCGCTAGCAGTGCCCGGAATAGGAGGCTCACTGTTTGTGGGTGCGGACTCCAGCGGTTGCTCCCTCCAGATCCCCACTGCTCCTGCGACCGCTGTGATGAGGACGGGGCTTCCTTTCCACTTGTTATCATTGCTTGCTATGGTTTGGACGTGGCTTGTCCCCTGGGTCCATTTGCTGGAGGCTTGGTCCTCAGTCTGGTGCTGTGGAGGTGGTGGCACCTGTAGGAGGTAGGACTAAGGTAAGCAGGCCACCAAGGGAGATCCGCCCTTGGAAGGAGGAATGCTGGTCTCCCTGCCTGAGTGAGCTCCCACAAGAGTGGCTTGTCGTGACGAGGCCACCCATGCACTTGGCCCTTTTGCACGCTGCTGATTCTCTTTCCCTTTCTCCCCCACGTTGTGCTATAGCCAGGGGTCCGATGTCATGCTATCTGGGCTCTCCAGTCACCAAGAGCATGAGGCAAACCTCTCTTTCTGTATAAAGTACCCAGCCTCGTGTATTCTGTGACGGCATCAGAAGATGAGGTGAAGCACTGCCGGGGTGAGTGGGCCAGGTGTTCTCCCCAGCTCTCAACCCATCCTTTGCCAGTTTGCTTTCTAATGCTGTCTTGGGGTTCTGCAAATTATGTTTCTGATTTGCCAACTGGCTTTCAGTTTGGTTTTGCCAAAAGTTGGCCCCACAGTGAGGCAGGTAGAAGGAGGTGAGCGTTTATCTTCCCTGCCTCCCTCCTGCCTGGTCCTGTTCCATGGGGGTCCAGGAGCTGTCCTCGCTGCTCCAGGCTGCAGCTGGCCGAGCGCCGTGGTGTGAGCGAGGGCCGGGCTCCCGGGTCCTCACCCAGACCCCAGGCAGCCCTCCTCAGGTCTGGGCCAGCTCGTGGGCTCCTCCCTCAGCCGCCAAGCTCCACTTGCTCGAGTCTCTTTCTGTTCCTGCAAGTGCTGGGGAGGCAGGGCGACTATTTTTTTCAGTTGTTGCCTCCCCGTGTTGCTGGGATCTTTTAAATCAGCCATGTAATTCTTTGAAAAAAAAAAAAATGCTTAGTTTCTGTCTATTAAAATTATAGCCTTTCTATTATGTTGCATCATTTTTACTAAAATAATTGATTTGATTTCAATTTCCTGACTGGACCATGACTAATGCGGTGCTTTCTATATAGGATATAATTTAACTTTCCCAATAACCCACTTAAGGAGACATTATCCCTAGTTTACAGGTGAGGCTTCAGACTTGCAGGAGGTGTTCCTGCCTCAGAAACTCAGAACTAGTTAATGAGAGAGCTGGACGCAAACCTGGGTGACAGGCTCCAGAAATCCTGCTCCTAATCACTGTGATGGGTGTCATCTGATGTGGAGCTCCTGGGGTTTCTGACTTACCCTGGACACGATTATTTGCTTCTCTGCCAGAACTTTCTGGAATCAATTATAGCTCTGTCGTTCTGCCATGAACTCCACTGTGTGTTGGCTTCATGCACCATTCTGAAATCTCGATTCACATTTTCCTAACCTTAGCACACACACGGGATGCTGAAAGTTAAATATGAATCCTTAACCTTGAGTGAGGCTTTTTTAAAATTCAGTAATGCCAGCGTCTTGACCTCTCCCTAACCTTTGTCTTTTCCAAGGTGAAGAGACCCTTCTTTGTGCATGTGTGGTGGTGGGAACCTCATGCGTGGATGCACAGGTGCCTTCCTTGGTGGCTGTCCTCAGGTGCACCAACCATGTCCCCTCTGGTGATGGCAGCTTCAGCTAAAATGCCAGTTTGCTGCAACGTGGCCACTGTCAATTTTAAACATTTTTATCAGCTTAAAAGGAAGCTCTGTATCTTACCTCATCTCTTCTCTGCCCGTCTCTCGCTCCACTCCCAGCCCTAAGCAATCCCGGATCCCACTTCTGTCTCTTCTGACTGCCTGACTGGTGACGTTTCACATAGAGGGAAGGCGTCCTGTGGCAGGTTTCTGTCAGTTCATATAATGCTGTCACAGTCCACCTGTGCTGTGGCACGTGGTCAATCCTCATTCCTTCCTGTGGCCATGTCATGGGCCACTGTCCTTCTCTCATTCCGCACGCATTTGGGTTGCTTTGACCTCGTGGCTGTTGTGAGCAGCATCGGTGCATGGGCGTGCAAGCTTTGGTGTGGCCTGAGTTCCACCCCCCTCGGGCATGTGCCAGGAGTGGACGCCGGCTCTCCGGGGACTCTCTGATGATCACTGGAGAACTGTCGAGCTCTTTTCCAGAGTGGCCGCCCCTGTCCCATTCCAGCCAGCAAAGCCCCAGCGGCACAGCCTCCTGTGTCCTTGCTGTACCCGTTGCTGCCTGACTTTGGGTCTGGACGTTTTAAGGACAGGAACTGGCTTTCCTCATGGTTTTAATGTGCATTTCCCTGGTGGCATGAGTGTGCCGTACAAGGGAAGTGTCTGCTTAGGCCCTTTGCTCGTTTATAAAATGGATTATGTGTCTTTTTATTATTGTGTTGGAAGAGTTCCTCATACTTTCTGAATACAAGTCTTTTGTAAGTAGATGGCTTGAAAATATTTCCTTCTATTTTTCAGTGTCTTTTTACCTACTTAATAATGTCTTTCAAATGCCAAATTTTAAATTTTGATAAAGTAAAATTTTTTTTTTTTTTATTTGTGCTGTTGCTTTTGGTAATGTATCAAGGACTCCCTTGGTAAAGTAATGGCATGATGACTAACGTGGATGTTTTCTTCTAGGAGTTGTATATATTTTGCTTTTGCATTTAGGTCTTCGATTAATTTGGGGACGATTTTTGTATGTGGTGTTAGATAAGAATCCTCTTTCGGTCACTCTTATGTGGCTGCACAGTCGTCCCAGGGCTGTTTTCTAAGAAGACTGTCCCTTCTCCCTGGGATGGCTTTGGCATTCAGGTAGGTGACAATCTGACCACTGGTGTGTGGACTAACTTCTAGACTCTCGGTTGTACTCCACTATTGTACAGCATGTCCTTATGCTGATTCCCACCCTCCAGGTCACTGACAATATGTCGCAAGTTTGGAATCACAAAATGCAGGCTTGTTTTCCTCTGTAGAGATTGTCTGACTACACTGGGTCCCCTGAACCGCAACTTTAGAATCCCCTTGTTGGTGTCTTTGAAGATGCCAGCTAGGGCGCTGGTGAGAGCACCGTGCACCAGCAGGTTGGTGAGGGAGGTGGCCATTGTGGCAATGTGAAGCCTTGTGATCAACAAGCACAGAAAGAGTTTCTAAATTCATACTTTGTTTTTAACTTATTTAAACTGAATTTGGGACAAACGCCAAAAGCCACAATCCTGACTCTCTCACGATCCCTAATGTTGAAATCCTAAAAGAGCAAAACCCTGAAAATACCTTTCTGAAAAAAAAAAAAAAAAGTAGTTTCTTTAAAAGTCATTTTTATTTACATGTTAAAAGGAGGTTTATTTGGAAACATGTGAAAACATGACAAAACCCACAATAAAACTGTCACGACTGACGTCTGTGCTTTTGCAAGCATGGCCAGTGACATTGCACTGGCTGAACCAGGTTCCTGAAGAAATGAGTGGGAAAGGGAGCAAGGACAGCTTATAACCCCGGTTGGTGACCCTGTGCACCCAGCTTTACAGCCGATCGTCTGGAATACTGCGAGGGACCTGAGACCTGGCAAGAGGCATCAGAAATCACAGTGGGTCACCACCCCGAGGCCGTCACTCAAAGAGCCCAGATCCCCAGAAATCTACCTTCCGCAATGTGGATGAACAACAAGGACACCTTGCACTTACTGAGGAAGTTTCACCATTTTTACACACACAGACACACACACTGCTTACAAAGTACATTTTGATAATGTGCTTTAGTTAAATTAAATAAAAGCATAATATCAGAACTCTCTAAAAGACTTTGCACAATTTATTAAAAAATAATAATTTTTTATTTTTAAAATTAATGGATTAAAAAATAGTGCAAAGATGAAGTACAAACATCCAGATTATATTTTAAAAAATAATACTATCATTTAAAATAGTGGAGAAAAATACAACAACAACAAAAGGGAAATAGAAAATTCAACACATAAAAAGTACTTGGCAGGAAGGGGTCGCGGTCAGCTGCATGATGCTGCCCACGTGAGGTGGCACTTTCTCGACCATCACCCCGTTTTGGAAGAGTACTCCACCATTGTATCAGGGCCTGTTCTCCTGAGAGACTGTGTCACACGTGCTTTCTATTTGGCGCCGCTCTGTCGGTCACTCTCTGTGACAGGAAACACCAGCGGAGCGTTCCCTGTGTGACTTCCCTGTCATGCTACAGGCTTCGGTGGTGTTTTGCATACAAGAAAATCTGTCCAAGGCACCCTCATCTGTTGACCACAAATTCCGCAGGAGCGTTGCTGCTTCCTGAACAGCAGCCCTGGTGCAGGGCGTCTTCTCAAGAACAGAGCTGTTTGCCAGCCAGTCAGAAACTTCCCTGACTCTTCAGGCAAACGTGGCTTGAGTTCATGAAACGCTCCTGGGAATTTCACCAGCTTTGGAAGGGAAGCCATTGCAGACAAATGACTCGTTTTTAAACTGAAGTTTTCGTTTTGCCTTATCACTCATCTGAATTCTCTGCTGTGCTTTGAGCTAAAAAAAAAAAAAAAAAAAAAGAATTCTCAGTATCACCTAGAAATTCATTTTGAGAAGCCTTGGTTGCAGTGCAATTCAACCTGTCTTTACACTTTGGGAAACCAGTTGAAACTCAGTTTCTTCTGCAAAGCCACCAAATTCTCAAATAAAGACTCAGGGACTGTGTTACTTTTTCTCAATTACTAATACCTGAAGGAATTCTAGATTTTTTCACATATTTTAGAATCTTCAGATTCGTCGGGTATGTGAATTTTATATATTTGACTTAAAACAAACAAACAAACAAAAACAATGACAACAAATAGTGGGAACAGTTCTGAAAGTGTTGCCCACAGCCAAAGTGAAGCATGCACTGGTTTTGTTTGTTTTGTTTTTGTTAATAATTTAGACTCCGTGATTAACATGGGAAGTCTCCCTTCTTTGACAGCCCACACCAGTGCACCTTGTAACTGTCTGTGTAGCCTGGGAGGAACTTCCATACACAGGTCAGGTTCAGAAGGCCACTGAGCTTTGCCCAATTGATTTTCTGATGAAGGGTTTTTTTTTTTTTTTGTTTTTTTTTTTTTTTTTCCTTCTTTTTGTATCTTTGTTTCATTTTGCTTTGTTTTGAGCAAGCATGGCCCTGGGAGAAGTAGCATAAGTGGTATATGATGGAAATATTTGACAAATTGTCCACATACAACCGCAAACACACCAATCCCTTTGCCTAGAGTTTGGTTTTCTATGCCTTTATGCGACCTTTATGTTTTTCAATGGGATTTACAGTCTTGGGGATTTCAACATTTGGGATTTTAATCTTTCAGGATTGTGATTTTTGAAATTTCAATCATTTGGAACTTTAGAGATTTGCTCTTTTGAGATTTCAACTTTTGGGATTCTGGCAGTCAATATTGTCTTCTGGGACATACTTTCAATCACACTTCATAGTTCTAAGAGCACATATTTTTCATTTCTTTTGTTAAGTTACTTCCTAAGTATTTTATTTGAGGCTATTACAAGCAAAGTTGCTTTCTTAAATTCATTCCTAAATATCTTATTGCAATTATACAAAAAATACATTTTAATTGTATACTGAGCTTATATCCAGTAATCTTTTTGAACTCATTCATTACTTATAGCTTTTTAGTGGCTTCCTTAAGATTTTCTAAAAACAAACTCTATAAACAAATAGTATTTTTTTCTTTCTTTCCCATCTAAATATCTTTTATTTCTTTATCTTGACTAATTATCTTGGCTAGAATATCAGACACTTCTCAGAAGACAATATGCAAACAATCAACAAATATATGAAAAAAATGTTCAACATTTCTAGCAATTAGAGAAATGCAAATCAAAACTACTCCAAGATTTCATCTTACTCCATTCAGAATGGCAGCTATCAAAAAAACAAACAACAATAAATGCTGGTGAGGGTGTGGAGAAAAAGGCACACTCCTACATTGCTGGTGGGACTGCAAATTGGTGAAGCCAATCTGGAAAGCAGTATGGAGATTCCTAGGAAAACTTGGAATGGAACCACCATTTGACCCAGCTATCCCACTCCTTGGTCTATTTCCAAAGGACTTAAAAACAGCTTACTACAGGGACACAGCCACATCAATGTTTATAGCAGCACAATCCACAATAGCTAGACTGTGGAACCAACCCCAATGCCCATCAGTGGAGGAATGGATAGGGAAACTTTGGTGTATATATACACAATGGAACACTACTCAGCACTAAAAAATAATAAAAACATGGCATTTGCAGGTAAATGGATGGAGTTGGAGAAAATAATGCTAAGTGAAGTTAGCCAATCCCAAAAAACCAAAGGTTGAATGATCTCATTGATATGAAGATACTAACTTATAAAGGCAAGGGAGTGGGGATGAGAGAAATGAAAAAACTTTAAATAGAACAAAGGGGGGAAGGGGGGAGGGGGCAAGGGTATAGGAATAATGGCAGACTGAGTTATTCATGACTACCCTAAATACATGCATGAAGACACAATTGTTGTAAAAATACTTTATATAAAACCAGCAACTTGAGAAATTGTGCTCTTTATATGCAATATGAAATGAAATGTACTCTGTAAACATGTATAAAAAGTTAAAATTTAAAAAAAATAAAGAAAGAAATAAAGAAAATTTAAATAATAAAAAAAAGAATATCCAGGTGCATACTAAACAGAAATGCCTTATTCTGATCTTAGGTGGAAATCAACCTATGTTTAACCTTTAGGTATGGCATTAGCTCTGAGCTTTAAGGAGATGCACTTTATGGGAATTTCCCATCTGTGATGGCTAATTTTACATGCTACCTTGACTGGATTAAGGGAGACACATATAGTGGGCAGATCACTATCTGCAGATGTGTCTATGAAGGTGCTTCAGGCAGAGATTAGCATTTGATTCAGTGAACTCTGCAGGGAAGATCTGCCTCCCCCAGCGTGAGTGAGTGGGTACCACTCAGCTGACTGGGAATCCAGACAGAACAGGCAAGAAAAGGGAAATTCCTCCTTCTTTCTTCCTCTCTCTCTTTTCTCTCCTCTCTCTCTCTCTCTCTCTCTCTCTCTCTCTGTGTGTCTCTCTCTGTCTGTCTGTCTGTCTCTCTCTCTCTTTCTCTCCCCCTCTCTCCCTTTCTCCCTCTCTTTTTGAGCTGGGTTCTTCTCCTGCCCTCAACCACAGGGAATCCACATTCTCTGGCCCTTGTACTCGTGGACATGGATAATGGCCCCTGGGTTCCCTCGCTTTCAGCGTGGAACTGGGAATTACACATTGGCTTCCCCAGTTCTGAAGTTTGGAGAACTGGACTGAGATATGTTACCAATTATCCTGGGTCTCCAGCTTTCTGATGGTCTATAGAGGAACTTTTCAGCCTCCAAAAATGTGTGAGCCAGTTGCTCTAATAAATCTCATCCTGTATTTGTTTCTATGTATGTTCTGTTGCGTTTCACTGGAGAACGTTGACTAATGCAATTTCCTAGTTTATTGAGTGATTTTTATTTTTATAAAAGCATGTCAGATTTTGTCAAGTACTTTTTCTGGGTCTGATAAGATGTTTATGCATTTTTTAATTCTTTTGAAAGGCTATGATCTGTTGGTTAAAATTTATTAATTAATAGAAATTACAATTGAGAGTAAACCTTGCATTGCTGAGGTGGAAGCCACTTGGCCATGGTGTACGCTTGTGTTTATGTTGTTGATCGAGTTCAGTACTTCTTTGTCAAGGACTTCTTTTATCTGCTCCTAAGAAATATTGGTCTATAATTTTTTCTGTGATATCTTTGTCTGATTTGGGCATGATGGTAATGTCCAATAAGATGAATGTTTGCTCTTTCTCAACCTTTTAAAAGTGTGAAAATCTTGCATTAGTTCTTCTGTGAGTGTTTGACACAGTTCAGTGAGTTCTGGGCCTGAACTTTTCTCTGTGGGTAGTTTTTGTTTGGTGTTGTTTTAATTATTGATCTAACCTGACAGGTGAATTCACTTCGTTTATTTCTTCTTGCATCTTTTTCCTAGCTGTTTTGATTTCATCTGTTATCCAATGCAGGAGCTTACAATTTTTCATAATATTTATTTGTGATCCCTTTTATTTCTGTACAGTCAGTAGTGATGTCCCTCTCCCTACTCATTCTAATAGCCTGAGTGGGTGTGTTTTCCTGGCCATTGTAGCCACATGTTTCTCAATACTGTTGATCTTTTCAAAGCGCTGGATTGGTCTCCATGCTTTTCTCTAGTATTGCTGTGCTTTCTACTCTATTGCTTTCAGCTCTGTTCCTTATTATCTCTTCATACCATTTACTTTAACTTTAGCTTGTTCTGCTCTGTCTGGTGTTGTGATGTGGAGTTGGGGCTGCTGATTTCAGAGCTGCCCTCCTGCTTAACAGATACCTGCAGCAGAGCTTTTCCCCGAGTTCCTCATCAGCTGTGCCCACAAGCCAGTTGCCATGTCTTGGCTGCACTTCCAAGTGTGTTCTTATTTCCCTCCTGACTTCTTCTTTGACCCCCTCAGTTACATTGTAGCATGTTTTGCATTTTCCAAGTATTTACTACTCTCTCATATGTTTCTTGCTATTTGCTTTTAATTGCATTCCATTTTGTTTAGATGGCATGGTTTGTAGTACTTCTATACTTTTAAATTTATTAAAGTCAGCTTGTGCATTACTAAAATTGTTATATTACCATCTTAAGCAGTTCCTTCCCCATCAGATTTGCTCCTACCCACTTTATTTGTAAGGTTACTGGAAAATGCATCACACATACAATATTTCTGTATGTTAGAGGTCTTCAAAATTATATATATATATATATATATATATATATATATATATATATGATATATATCTAAAGATATATCTTATATATAAGATATATATTATATATATTTATCTGACATATATAATAATTTTATACAACTGCTTTTTAAATATGTTCAGTGAAGATAGGATGAATTATGAAGTTATGCTATTTTAACTTCATAACTACCTTTACTACCACTTTGTGAGTGTTCAAATTACTGTGTGAGGACACCTGCCTGAATAACTTCATTAGTATTTCTTTTAAGGTGGGCCTATCAGCAGATAGTCATCTTGGTGTTTGTTGGGAGCGTCTTTATTTGGCCTTCCTTTAGAAACACCACTCTCCTGAATTCCATCCGGTGTGGAGCTGTGCTGTGTTGTGGCGATACCCCGCTGTGCGCACAGTCAGCGCCACTCCCCAGCCTGTGGCCTGCGTCATTTCTGCCCACAGGTGAGCTGTTAGCCCCATATCAGGACCGCCTGCACATGATGGGGACTCGTCTTCCTAGTCACTGTCAAGGCCTTCTCCCTGTCTCTGACCGGCCCTTCTGCAGTGATGCATGACTCGAGTTCATTCCCCTTCAAGCCGGGTTCCTGGAGTGCTGGCTGTTGTCAGTGTGACTGTGGCACCCTCAGCCCTGTTCCTCCTGTTCTCTCTCCTTCCTCTGCTCCACTAGGATGCTCTCTTAAGCTGAGGCAGTTTCAGGCAGCCCGCCCATCTCTGAGCTCTTTGAACTTCTCATTACTTGCCTCTCTGTTCTTTGATTGCCTGATTTGTAATGATTTCTCTCTCTCTCTCTCTCCCTCTCTCTCCCTCTCTCTCTCTCTCTCTCTCTCTCTCACACACACACACACACACACACAATTTTAGTCTTTCAACATTTCAACTCCAAAATTTCTAGCTTATTTTTTTAAAAGCAGGTTGTCTTTGTTGGAACTGCATTTGCTGGGACTCCGCCATCACACACCACTTCAGCTCGGCAGCCTTGCCTGCCTCTGTGCTCTGAACATGGTCATACGGCTCCTTTGAAATGCTTCCTGCTACATGTGACCTCAGGTTGCTCTCACAGTTTTGGTTCACTACTTCTTCACTGGTGTATTGGTTTATTTTCCTGTTTTGTTGCAGGACTTTCATTTCTGTTATTGGAATCTAGAGACTGCAGGTAATATACTACAGCAACTGGGTGATAGTCTCCCCGGCACTGCTCTCTAGGACTTGTTATTGATGTTTCATCATTTTTTAAATTGTCTGCCTTGTTCCTTCCCTCCATCCTTCCTCCCTTCTCTCCTTCCTTCCCTCCTTTTCTCCCTCCCTCCTTCACTCCTTCCTTCCTTACTCCCTTCCTTTTTGCCCTCCCTCCTTTCTCCTTCCTTCCTTCCTTCCTTCCTTCCTTCCTTCCTTCCTTCCTCCTCCCTTCCTTTTTGCCCTCCCTCCTTTCTCCTTCCTTCCTTCCTTCCTTCCCTCCTTCCTTCTCTCCCTCCCTCCTTCTCTCCCTCCCTCCCTTACTCCTTCCTTCCTTACTCCCTTCCTTCCTTCATTCTTCCTTCCTTCCCTCCTTCTTTCCTTCCTTCTTCCTTCCTTCCTTCCTTCCTTCCTTCCTTCCTTCCTTCCTTCCTTCCTTCCTTCCTTCCTTCCTTCCTCCTTTCATCTCTTCTTTAGACTGCCTGGAATATTTTGTGGGGTCTGTTAGTCCCACAGTGTTCAGCCTCTGATTTGCTCCTCTGAGAGGCTGTGGCTTTGGCATGACATCCTCATTCTTCAAAGACCCTATTTTAACTGGAGTCCCTTCCACTCTTTCCCCATCGCGCTCAGCGGTTAAACTCCACCAATAGGTTGCCCTATTGTTTTCTATATGATTCTAGAATACAAATTTCTCTCCAAATTAATCTCACCCAGTTATGTCTCCTTTAATGGATTCCTTGGGAAGTCAGTATTTGATCTGTGTTCTGAGGCCAGGAGGGGCCCACCTGCTGCCGTATTCTCCTGCATTCTGAAAGCTAACTTGCCTGTAGTCTTGGCTCTCACTTCATCAAGTTCACAAATTTCCTTTTGAGTGATCATCACCAGAACCTCTCCCGTTCTTAAGACCACCCTTCGGTTTGAGCTCCTCCATGCTATGTTGCAAAAGTAGTCACTAGTTCTGGGAAGCAATCACGGGTACTTGCTCTATGACCAGCTTCCCCTTCCTCTTAGGTTAAATTCTGAATTTGGGCTCTGAAGATGACTTCAGAGATAATGCGAATTTTTGTCTGTAATACCCATGCTCCAAGAGCTGAGACTTTGGTGAAGGGTCAGGGGCAGTAGCCTGGTCCTTTTGGCTTGCCTTTCCTGGCATGGACTATGCATTCACAGGGAAAGGAAGGGTTTGGGGTCTTCACTATCTACTGAAATAGGGCACTATTGAATGAGAGTGGACGCTGAGAGAGAGAAGGAAGTCCCTGTCACTCAACTGCATCTGCCCAGGACTCAGCCCAGCAAAAGGCAGCCAGAGCCTATTGACAGGGGGTCACTTCCTGCTCCTCGGGATGCAAGCCCTGCCCTGCTGACCCCTGTGCTCTTGGCCTCAAGGGGCCTGAGTGGAGCCTGCTGTGTCCAGCTAGGACAGGAGAGAGGGGCCAGCCTTGGGACAAATGCTGCACACTCTTGCTGCCTTACAAAAGTCCTTATAGATTTTCTTGAACAGGTATTTCATCATTTGCTCTCTGCCCTTAAGATCATTTCCCAGGCTTTGGATGGTGGGTTTCATAAAAGATAATTTCGTCAGTGTTCCTGGGGACCAGCTTAGGGGGCTGCTGCCTCCACTCTGCTGGAGGTCGATGACCTGGCAAGTGTTCTTTGGAGGACCCAAGGGACACATGGCTCGGCCATTGTTCTTCTCCTGTGGGCTTGGAGGAAGCAGCGAGTGCACACGTCTGCATGCAGGAGGAAGCATTTCAGTGCTAGCTCCTGTCAGTGCACCTGACTACTGGGGAATGCTTCCTCCAGCCGCTGCCTTCAGAGAGAGGAGCGCAATCATGGAGTGGCTGTTTCTCAGAGCTCTTGACAGCCCCAGGGCTCAGCCACTCTGTTTTAATACTGCTCTGAAGATAATGATCTTCATTTTGGCAGAACCTCAAAATGACCTTGATGTTTACAACAGCAGGGGAAACAGTGAACTGGCTGACAGCATAAAAACAGCCAATTAATGGCTGTGAAAAAGGAGCTCCCTCTGACTAATGCACACATATTCTTTAGCACAAGTGAAAATCCATAATCTCATGCTTTAAAAAATGTGTGCAACTTTCAACTTCCAATCTAATTACATTTTACAGCACTGGAGAGAGTGTTTTCAGTTTGTTTTAAACGTATGAATGATATTCCTACTTTTGAAAACCAATGTTGAAAAATAAGGGATCATAAAAAGCATAATCTAAAAACATAGTATGACACACAGAGTGCATAGATAGGGCACTTACATCATGACTTCAACACAGGGCTTTCGTGACCCTCTTAAAGTCACATTTTAATATTAAAAAAACATTTTTTATATTATTTTAGATTTTCTATTTTCCTGTCTAATTTTACTTTTATCCAATAAATGAGAGTGCTAAAACTCCCCATACATTACCCTCTAAAGACAAATCCACCATCAACCATGCAAATCCAGTGATGGTTAAATCACATTCTGCTATTTAGAGCAAGCATTTGCTGTGCATTATCCAAACTTGAGCTAACATGCACTTTGACTTTTCCTCTGACATAATTTATAGAAATGTGGCCTTTTATGACTTCCATAGCTTTTATTCTTTATTTCCTATTGATTACAAGTCAGTCCATTTTGCCTTGGGACATCCAGTTACTGGTGATTCAGAGTCAAGTCAGTTGCAACTTTATTTAGCTAATGTTAAAAAAAAAAAAATAGAATAGATGAGTCTTCAGAACTACCAGGAAAGCAATGGCTAACCATAGCCAATTGTGCTTATTTATGGCCTATCATGGTCTTTGTAATGATAGAAGTCATTAGTCAATACCACTCAGCTGTGATCTCTGGATATAAGAATGTATCTCAGATAAACTGTCACTCTTCCCATGAAGATCATGTCCCCCAAACTAGTTCTCCTTTAAAAACAAAATCATGGGCTGGGGATACAGCTAACTTGGTAGATGGTCTGCCTCGCATGCACAAATTCTGGGTTCGATCCCCAGCACCACACACACACACACAGAGAAGAAACAAAGCAACATTAGCCATGCCGACTCATTTATAAAAACATCTATGTTAGATTTATATAATACATTTTTAAATCCATCTAACTCTGTAGTGTCAAAAGAGCTTGACTAATTAAAACTCACATTGGTTAGGAAACACTAACACAGGTAAAGATGCAGAACAGATATTTAACCGTATTGACATCTATGGAAAAACTTGGGGTTTAAATTGCCGTAGGTCTCACCATTCTGAAGACCAGGAGGCAGGCAAGGGTATTTATCTCTTCTGACCTTTCCTTTCATATGAATAAACTAACAATGATTCACTCAAATAAATACATTAAAAAATGCAAAATGAAAACAGTGTCTTTATATCATAGTCTGCCGCTTTTCGAGTGTCTCAGTCTGTTTGGGTGGCGGTGACAGAAGACCACAGGCTGGATGGCTTACAGCCATTGGAAGGCGTGGGTGAGGCTCTGGAGGAAGAGAGGTCCCGGGTGAGCGCATGGGCAGCTCTGATGCGGTTGAGTGCTGCGTCCACGTCCACGGACAGGGCCGGCCTGCTGGGTCGTCACGAGGCCAAGACTAAGCTCCCCGGGACCGTTTCACGGGCACTAGTCCCATTCTGAGGACTCTGCTCTTATGACCTCGTCACCTCCCAAAGGCTCCATCTCTTCACGCTGTCCTTTGTGGGTCAGGACCCAACATGTGGATCTAGAGGGGACACATACATTCGGGCCACAGCACTGAGTTATCCTCATTTAAAATGTTACTTTTTAAAATGGCAATAGATAAACAAACCTAAAAGAATTTGTGTCCCCTTTTGATGGTTTTACTTACAAACTATTATTCTAAAGAACAAGTAAAAATATATAAAAAAAAAAACATGCAAAATGCATATCTCACCTTTTTATAAAGTAATTAAACACTGGAAATGACCTGCGGTCACAAATGTATGAGGATAATTAAGTATGTTTTTGATGTTTCTATTCAAAGGAGTAAGGTGTGTTTTAAAATAATATTTACAAAGAATTTATGGTGGCAGGGAATATGTATATGGAGAATGTGTGGAAAATTGTAGGACATTCTTTAGGTAGAGTTGTAACCACCATGTGAGCTCTAAAAAGAATGCAGATCAGTGGCATAAAATGCTGGAGAAATGGCGTGAGTGGCAACGCATGGGTAACCACTTTTGCTTAGCTTTTCGGAGTATACAAAATTTAAAATGAGCATAGAGCTTTTATAGAAGGGGCTTTGTGAGACTTTTGTCATTTGGGTTGGAACCTAACAGAGCCTTCATTCCGATCTAGAGACCTGCTCAAGGCAAGAGTAACCACAGGCACCTGGTGGAGCTCTCTTCCACTTGCCAGCTGTTCCTCAAGACGTGCAGGTGCACACTGGGCCGTGCCACGTGGGAACAGTAGGTGTGGCTCCGGTGCATGGGAGCGGCTGCCGCCTCCCAGCACTGTGCAGGAGGAGGCTCTGATTAGACAGCGTTGGGCAGAAGGTGACCTCTGCAAACATCTAGTAGAAGAGAAGTTCAGCAAGAGCACCAGCTCCACTGGCCTGACTTCAGAGAGAACGGAGTACCCGAACACGGGCATCCAGTGAGGGAAAGGGGAAGTCCAGTTTGGGAGCAGAGTTGAGAGAGGGGCAGTTTGCACAGAAGAACAGGTTTCTGAGCCGATTTCTTTAAGATGGGTCAATTTGCATACCACAAAACTCAGAGTGGGGAAGGTTGTCCAAGGGGAGCTGGCAGCAGAGTGGCAGCCTGGAGCACGGGGGGCAGCTGGACACAGATGCAGCTTGGAGGGTGGCTCGGCCCAGGGTCCAGGGAGCAAGCAGAAGGACGACAGCCAGTGTCCGCGTTTACCCAGGAACCTTAGATCTTTCCCGACAGGCAACGGGAAAGTACTCTGGGCCTCTGAGCAGACGGGAGGCTTTCCTGGGAAGACCACAGGCGGCAGCGTGGACCATGGGGAGGTCAGCTTCTGGTGGCTTGGAGCGAGCACCTGGTCACTTCTGCAGGGACAGGTGACAGCAGACCCCCCGCGGGAGCAGGGGAGGGGTCTGACAGCCTTCATGGACGCAGAGCCCCCAGCGCTGGGCTGCACGCTGCAGCGTGAAGGCGCACAGGTGCAGGTGGGGCGCTCAGGTCTGCTCTTGTCGTCTGATCTGTGTACTGGTGGTTAGAGGATGAGGAAAGTCCATGGCTTGGCCTCTGGCATCTCCTGGGAGGCGTGGGCATCCATGCTGATGGGCAGACTGCCGTGGCACGAGAGTGATCTGGGGCTCATAGAAGGGGCTCCTAAGTAGTATGTGTGGAAGGTCAGCACGTGACAGCTAGTGCACACACAGGGGCACCCTGAAGGCGGGTGTGGCATGAAGGTGGTGATCTCGATTCAGGGGACACATGTCCACAACCGCAGAGACGGTCTGCCACCCAGTCAGCTCATAACAAACAGGAAGAGCACTGCAATGGGGTAGGCACGTGTGCAGGACCAACAGAGGGAAAACTAAGCAAATAAGCGGAAGACCTAGTGAGCGCGCAGCTGTGCCACAGAGACTGTTATCCCCCGAACAAGGAGGCCGTTGACTCTGTGTGTTCCTGGTGTCCAAAAAGCAAGAAAGCCAAAATGAGGTAAGATTAACCAGAAAACATGTGGATAAGGAGACAGATCTTATCTAGGAATAAAGATTTGGTAATTATGATAAATGTTAATGAATTAAATTCACCAACCACAAAAAGACACTCTATTTGTTTTAAAATGAACTATAATGCAATTATCTGCTAGTGTTGTTTATAAGAGAAATACTTAAAAGCAGGAAATTGTAGAAATATTGGAAAGAAAACATTGGATAAGCTGGCGTGGTGGGGCACACCTGTGATCCCAGTAGCTCGCGAGGCTGAGGCATGAGGATTGAGTGCTCACAGCCAGTCTCAGCAACTTAGCAAGACCCTATCTCAAAATAAAATATAAAAAGGGCTGGGGATGTGGCTCAGTGGTTAAGCACCCCTGTATTCCATCCCTAGTACCCCCCAAAAAATAAAAAGTGGATAAAAATATATTAAATTCAAGAAAATAATGAGTCATGTTTGAAAGGGATATTTTATATCGGCAAGAAAAAAAATGAACCAAATTGAAACTAATATGAACATTTGAATTATTAACACTAAAACACTAGAGTAGAGCAACAGTGGGCAATTTATCAGGTGAAACATGTAAAACAATAATCACAATTAGAGATTTTTTAATGTGATTCCTTACCAAATTGGTAGATCAAGCAAATAAAATATAAGCAAAAACACAACTGATATTAATAACAATAAGGTTTAAAATATGGACACTCACTTTACAATCTATGAAAATGTAGGCAAGTTGGCCGAGTGCACGCATCTTCTGAGATTCTTTCTACTTTATATACATTTTATTGAATGCAATAAAAATGAGAAAATGCTAACAAAGTGACTATTAAAAGAATCTCAGGTGTCTGAAAATGATAAAGCATTAAAAATAATTTGAGCTAAGAAAAAAAGCAGGGAAATTTAGTAATAATTACAAACAAACCGCAAGGTAAACAGTATGTGACAGAATTTGGAAGGTGCTTACATTAGAACCTAAAATCACATCCATTAAACAGATCCATTTGAACTTGGAGGAGTTGAAACCTCAAAGGAAATGTCATAGGATAAGCAAGTGGGTAATCTGAGGGAAGGGGGACTTAATACGTAGAAGGGCATGAGCCGGTGAGACAGAAAGCATTGCCAAAGCCAAACAATTTGGGAAATTTAAAAAGCCCAGACCATCATACAATGCCAAGTGGAGCAATAAAGAAGCTTGACTAACCCTGTGGTTGAGTTTAACAAGCCCAAGCCCCACACACTGAAAACAAAAAGGAAAATGAAAGAAAATATGAATAAAACCTCAAATTAAGAAATCAAGAAACAACTAAGCATATAGTAGAAAATAGAGAAAAAATAAATGAAACAAACACATATAAATAAATTTGTTGACCAGGTAAAACAATTGAATTTTTGGAAAACATGACTATTAATAAAGACTTTGGAGGAAATGAAACCTCTGAATGAACTAACAATGATCAATGGATTTGAGAAGTTATCAAAATCCTTTAACACTTTCATATTCTCTTACTCCACTAAAACAATTATTATGTAAATGTTTGATTATAGAATTGAACAAGGAAAGTGAACATGAATTGTAGAACTTGTTTCATTTGTGATCATAGATGCAAACACCCTTAAGTATATATTAGATATAAAATAAGTGTTGCTTTTAAATGTACACCTTGACCAATTGGTATTTGCCACAGGAAGATAAGAATTGTTCAACATCAGATATATTACAAAATTTACCTCAATAAAGGAGCAAATGGCAAAAAAAAAATACAATCATCCCAACATAAGGAGAAAAATCATTTCATGGAATTCAATTTTATTTTAAAAATATGCAGAAAATTCAAAATAGGAATCTTTCCTTTAACTAATTAGGTGTATACACCAGAACCTATTGAAACACAGGTTCTACTTCTGCCCACATGGCCTTTACCAAGAGTATAAAACAAGAAAAAAAAAAAAAAAGATTTAAGAAGAAGAGCTACAACTGTCATTATCTGTAGTTATGTGATTATTTATCTAGAGATCTCTTAGTGTTAAAAATTTGAACCCATAATGGATTTTAGCAAAATGTTGCATACAAGGTTAACTTATAAATAAAAAGTCAACTTTACCAAAATGTCAAAAAGAAAATATTTTTCAAAACCATGATATCATCCAAAAGAGAAATAAATCCATAATTACCAAATTTTACCTTAACAAAAAACACATAAGACCTGTATAGTAATAAGCATTGAAGCTCTAGGAAAGAAAGGAATGCTTGAATTAATGAAATGGTGGCTTCAAATATTTTTCAGATATTTTTTCCCTGAATTATTGTGCGTTTAACAAAATTCCAATCCAACTCATTGGTAACAGCCAGGACCTGAGGGTGGGCACAGGGATAATTGATTGCAAGGAAGGAGCTTGCCCCTGTGGGGTGGACAGACCTGACCCTTGATGGTGGAGCTGCACAACCCCGTGCTTGTCAGATACGCAGAAGTTGCAGGGTGCTGTGGCACACGCCTGGAATCCCAGCACCTCCAGGGCCTGAGGCAGGAGGATTGCACGTTCAAGACCAGCCTCAGCAGTTGAGGGAGACCCTTTCTCTAAATGAAAAATTTTAAAAATAAAAAGGCTCCATGGCAGAGTACCCTTGGGTTCAGTTCTAGTACTAAACCTAACAAAACGGAAAATCCAAAACTAAGAATTCTGTATCTTGACTCTGTGTTCCTGGTGTCCAAAAAGTGGAACAGTACAGACAGTGCAGACTTCAACCCCTCCTAGAAGGGAATTTGAGAAAGCTCTTTGGGAAGTACTGCAGGCCGTGTACTCACAGTGCTGGGGACCAGAGGGTCAGATTTGGATACCTTCAGACTTTGGAATATTGGAAGGCCAAACCCTCCCTGTGAGTGAAGGTCAGGATCGAACCCCCTCCAGTCTCGGCCCCACACTGGGACCAGAATGGAAGTGGAATGTCATACCTACACACATTCAAAAAAAAAAACAGAAAAATCAAAGAAAAAAAAAGAAGGAATCTCAGCACCTGCAGACTCGCTTGTCCCAGGACCGAGTCCTTAGGCCAGAGGCGCCCCCGGCCCCAGGCAGAGAGCCCCGCAGCTCCAGCTGCAGCTCCAGCGCCTGTGAGGGCTTTCTGAGAGCTGGGCCTGCAGGCCTTCCTGCCTGGGGCTCCGGGCTCTCGAGAGATGGGGTGCAGAAGTGCGCCCCGGGGCCTTACAGCCTGTGCAACAGGGCACTCCCCTGCGCACCCTGCCTTCCAGTCTGGGTTCGGGTTGAGCAGCCCTGGCATCCCAGCCACGCTGTTCCCAAGAAGGAGATGGGGTGTGGGCTGCTTTGTGCTCCAGGGCCTCTGCCTCCACAGCGCTCCTGTTACTGGGCCGGAGAGTCCTAGCCACTGGCCACCTGCTCAGCAGGTGGCTTCCTCCTGCGTGGTTTCTGAATGAAAGGTTTTGAGCATGATCTCCTGCAGTCCTCATTCATAAATTCAGATTCATGTTATTATACAGATTTATACATAAAGATTAATTTTGAGCCGAAGTAGACTTTTTCCTGGGAATGTTATTGACTTTCCTCGAGGAATGGGGGATGCCTGGACCCCACAGGACCTGGGTGGTCTTCTCTGCTGCTGGGCAGTTTCCTCCTGTGCTGAAGCATGTCCATCTCCTTGTGTAGACTCTGCAGATGCTTCTCAGTTGCAAGACACTTGCCCTTCCCAAGCAGGACAGGCAGGAATAGGTCTTCTCCCAGGGCCCCTGGACTTGGCAGCAACATCCCGACCCCTGGTGTTTGGCTTAAGGGCTGTCTTGGACATGAGGAAGGGCTGGAACCTGGTCACAACCACCCAAGCCAGTGAGAATTCCCACCACTGTCTCCTGCCCCAGACAGCTACTGCCTTTCATAAAACAGTAAAGAAACAAAAATGAGGCAAGCTGTAGCTTTTAAAAATAAAAATAAAAAATAAAGTGAAAATAAATGGCCAAAGAAGTCCTCAAGCTTTGCACTTATCTTAAGAGCTGGGGGAGGGAAAGGTTACATTGTTTTACACTCAGGTGTCCCCATGGTAACCTGAAGGATTCTGTCTACTCTGCACACCACATTTGCTGCTATCAAGACTCTCCAGGAAATGTTTGCCTGTTGCAATCTGAGGTTAAAGAAAAATAGACACATACATACAATGCTTTGGAATGTTTACTTCTGAGAGCTTTTGCTCTAGCAAAATCAACTCTGTTATCTCTTCCCCTGCAATCTTGCTCTCCAGGGTAGATAGTGGAGCTGCTGCTCTCCAGCCCCAGGCAGGGCGATTATCAGCTGGAAGGCGCAGTGTGTGGCGGGGCTGCAGGGGGGCTGCCACGCCAGCCGTGCACGCTCCGCGGTAGAGGCCCTGCACCCAGCAAGGCCCCCAGTGCGGAGAAGCCACCACTGAGGCAGCATGTGGTTGGAACTGTGAGAAGCGTCACTCCAAAGGGACATTTGAGGAAGACCTTGTTTTATTTATTCAATGTCAGCAACTCTGGCAGCCCAGGCTCATTATTTAAAAGTCCTTCCAACCAGGTTGTCCCCAAATAGGTGCATGTTAAAAACTAACATAGTCATCACAGAAGGGCAATATTAACACTGCTTTTTGCTTATTTAATACTATGGAAACAACTTTTTTATTTTCATAAACTTTGTAAACCAGTAAACCCAAAGCATATTTTTTACAAACAAGATTTTGAGGAGAGTCTTTAAATAGATAGTAGCACTCCTGACGACTCAGTCTTCCCGGTATCTATTAGGACTCTGTGCTAAATAAGTAATAGCATAGGTTATAAAAGGAAGAGGGGAAGGTGGGCCTTGGGCCCAGGCTCTCTCCAGAACTTGCATGAACAATGAGTTGATCTTCTTTGTGACCCTCTCGGCCTCATTTCACATTTCTGATGGGGAGCTGTTTTTGTGCACAGAGATTATGGCCACCCTGAAGGCAGAGGCCATTCCCCTCTGAATCTCCCTGCAGCCAGTCAGGAAAATCGTGGTGTTTGCTAGTCTCAGCAGCAGCAAACACAACAAATGCACACAGTTCCATCCAGCAGGTTTCCACAACAGGAGGGCATAGAATGGGGAAGAAATTAGATCTGCCTGCAGCAAGGGCTCTGCAGACGTGAGGACACATGGCCTCCAGAAGGACTCTTGCAGCAAGCATTATTCCACTCTCCAACACGAGGAGGAAGCTGGGCTCAGAGTCTTCAGATGACAGAGGTCCCATGAGCAGTGTGTGTGACAAAGCACAGCATATGGCTGAGGGAGACAGAGAGCATTCCTGAATGTGCTTGTGGACAGAAGAGGAAAGCATCCCGGTTTGCAAGTAGGTGAGTGTGAATCATGGCCCTTCACTAATGAATCAATATTTCTAAAAGCTACCCAGCTCCCATGTTCCCTGAGCTCCCCATTAAAACAGAAAATGATATTTACCGCAAAGCATGTTTCACATATGAGATAGAAAGTATCTACTTGGTATGTTGCCGGGGGACAAAGGAAGCACTTAATCAATGTGAGGTCTAGTCATCTGCTACAAGTCATCGTTACCTTGGGAGGGGAGGGTGTGCTTAACCTGTAAGTTAACCAACCTATGGCACATCGTAGCACAGTGGTTGCTTTTACCCAATTCCTTCCTGAGAAAAGTCCTCTGTGCTATATATTCTTTTTAATGCACATCATAAAATGTATCAAAATTCTAAATGTAACAAAGCCTTTGCAAATCAACTTTAATCAAATAACTTGTAGAGGGAGAATCAAATAAAAGGTGTTTTTCCCTGTTTCCTGGTATGAGTGCACATTTATCAAGAGTCTGTATATTTCTGCAGGGACGTGTTCCTGCCAGTGATCCCAGGAAGCATAGCAAGTGGCACTGGAGAGCCCAGTACCTACCAAATGACCTCACAGCCTGGTTTTCTGCATTGCAGGGTTTACTGATTTGTGTCTCTGCTGGGCTTATGTCTTCTTCCTTGGCCAGCCAGGTCAACTGTAGTCTCCAATAATTCAACCACGATGTAGAGATAAAAACCTTGCAGGTTGGGGTATGCCTGTAAGAATCTAAATTCTTTACTAATAACTAATTCAAATAGCAGAAGGTGTTCCCAGCACCAATATGTTCAATGCAGTTATGGAGAATACCAGAACAGCGCTGGGAGGGAAGCCAAGAGCGAGTCTATTGTTGAAAATAAGGTAACTCCGTGAGCTGAGAGGATTTGATGAGGAGTCCTTGGAGGACCTCTACACCCAGTATCCACGGAAACATTTGGAAGAGGGCTGGCCATAACCGCACCCTCCCGCAAGGGAGCTGGGCCACCAGTGCTGGGCTCCGGCATGTAAGCTGCCTGGTACCGTAACCCGGATGAAAACTCTCGGAGGCAGAGTTAAGCTTTTACTACTTTTACTTCTACTTTCTTAGAGAGAGCTTAGAGAGGGAAAGAAAGATTTTTCTTAGAGAGGGAAAGAAAGATTTTTCTTCTTAGCTTAGAGTAGAGTAGCTTAGAGTAAAGAAAGATAGAGCTTAGCTTAGAGAAAGACTAGAGCTTCTTTCTTCTCTCTTCTTTCTTCCTTCTTCTGTCTTCTGTCTTCTGTCTTCCTCAGGAGTCTCGGCCTAACTCTGGCCAGTCATTACTTCTTCTATCTGGTTTCTCTTCTGTAACCGCTCTGCCTACGTTCTGGCCGCTGATTCTTCTGACCGACCGAGTGACTGCCCGGCTGACTGAATTCTCCGTTCTCCTAACTCGGACCGCTTTCACCCGGTTATATACCTTCAGGTTTGCGGGTGCCTACAGGTGCGTCACATACATATCAGGTGGAACCCATGGCTTCCAGCTAGCTACAACAGCCCTTCCTAATTAGGGCTCCTTCACCGGCAGAGCAGGCTGAGGGCGGGTGCCTCCCCTCGCACGCCTCCCCGCGGGGCTGTCCTTCCTAGTCCTCTGAGGACCCCACCCCGGTTCTTCACCACACACATGCACCTTTCGGAACTCAGCTTCAATTACAACTTCAGGTGCAAGAATGTCTTCACCCTCTGGAAACAAAGAGTCATACTATCTCTATTATTTCAGTGCCCATAAATACTGTTTGTGCTGCATTTATCACCTCATATTAACATTCATTTGTTTAGAAGTCTGTGTTGAGTACAGAGTAGACATTCAGTAATTTTTTTTTTTTTTTAACTCAGATTACAGATGATCGTGCAATGAGAGACCTTCAGTAGAGGAATGCGTGGACATTGAGACTCAAAGTCGCCTTTGAAATGTGAATATTTCTGTATTCATTAATTCAATTATCAAATTAAAAGATTTGAGTTAGCATCTAAATCCCTGCAGATAAAAGAATAAACAAGCTTTTCTATTCTACCTAGAAGCTCAGTGTAGAAAAATATTCCTTTGTTATTTGAGAAAACATCAACATAAAATGTTTTTATCAAAAGCTAATTTTTCATAATGTAGATTGACTAATTTTTTCTTAATAAATCATCCTTCGGAATGTTGTACACAGTTTTTATTCATTTATTTTTTTTTTTTTAGAAATACACTTTGAAGCTCATCCCCTTAAAAACATAGAAAGCATATCAGGCATTATAAAAGTTAGCCTGAGGACAGAATTGGATTCCCACTTGGCTCTGGCCTGGCCAGCGGCTGTGGTCCGGAGCCGACATTCGGGCGAGCATGTAACAGCTGCTCTTCGTGGAGGGTCCCCGATGAGGCATGGTCTTCTAGCACACGTTGAACAAAAAGAGAATTTCCTTCTAGCTCTTTGTGGTGCTCTGGAGCCTTGATCAAACCCAGCTGAGTGCGAGGGGCCTCTCTGAACTTCAGTCTTCTTGTCACCAAAGCACATGGCTTGGGGAAGTTGGTTAGAAGTTGGAGCCTCAGAGGGTCTGTAATCTGTGTCCTATCTCACTCACAGGACAGCCATCAGCTTGGACCGTCCAGGGGCAGTGGGAGACCAGGGAGAACCCGGAGGGGTGCAAGTCCTGTCTCCCCCAGGCCCAGCCATTTCCACGGAGGCAGAGGGAGCAGCGCTGCTCTCCACAGTGCCGACAAACTGCTGTCACCTCGGTCTGTGTTTCTTGTCTGGCGGCCACGTCTGCACCTCTGCGACCCGTCCAGCAGTACGTGTTAAAGCCCAACACTCCAAGACAAGCAGTAAGAGAACTGCCGGAGGACAGCCTGGGCTACCTCTCTGGCTGCCGGTGTCCCCAGTCCTACGGCTGTGTGGCGTGAGGATCGGGGTCACCCATACTGTAACGTATCAGACGTTTTGCTCTTGATTCTCAAACTTGCTCAGTGATTCTCAAAATCACTGGAGAGGTTGCCCAAACATGACCCAAAGACTGATCAGTCTCAGGCAAGCCCAAGACTTTCTATTTTTCACAAATTCCAGGCAGTGCTATATTTATAGTCCAGAGGCCACGTTTTGAAAGCCAAGGGTGGGGACGTACTAGGTAAAGAATACCTGTTTGACGCCTGATCCTTTTCCCCTTAGTGAAAACGGACCAGAGAGACCACATTTCCTGGCATTTTTTTTCCCGTATTTTCTTTTACGACCGCTGTGTTCTCTTTGGGAGCACAGGCATTTGGAGGGTCCTGTTCATCACCTCCTGTCTTACCTGCTCTCGGTGAAGAAGGTGAGCGCAGCACGGCAGAGGAATTGTGCAGACACAGATACCACAAGTGCTGCCTCGTGGGTGGGCGCTGCCGCGTCCTGGCTCGGGGGCGCTGAGTGCACGTGCCGGTGCGCCCTGAGGTCCAAGCGCTCTCTGGACTTGGCCACTGGTGTCCGGCTTTCACCTTGGGAGGCCTGGCAGGCTTTGCCTTCAAAAATCATAGAAACTCACCAGGGTTTGACCCTTATCTCGCCAACACCATCACAGCAGGGAGCAGACCTCAAGAACTCGGGGTTCTGAGCTTCTCGTCTGTCTGCGTCTCCTGCGCCCCTTCCTCCAGCCCTGTCTGCGGGGCTCTCCTCTTCAGTGCCTTTACCAGTTTCTTCCCTTGTGGAAACACTGGCCACACTCCTGGAAGCTCTTCTCGGAAGCTCTGGAGTTGTTTTCTGAGGCTAACTTGTCAATGACATTTAAATTTTTTTAAAAATATTTATTTATTTGCTTTAGTTGTACACAATGTGTTTATTCTTACATGGTGCTGAGGATGGAACCCGGGCCGCGCACGTGCTAGGCGAGCGCTCTACTGCTGAGCCACAATCCCAGCCCCTAGAAATGGTTATTTTTAATAAAATCATATTGGTAATTGATTATTTGATTCTTGGTCAATCATAATTAATGGAGAGTTCAAAGATCATTCATGTTTGGTTCAGTGGGAGTCTGGGAGATTTGAAGGCTGGATAAAAACTAGCAGTTACAGGTGGAAGCTGGATCAGACTCTTCACATTCCTCACCTCACGCAGGGAACGGGGCTGACTGTGCCCGACAGCTCGCATCTCTGGCTCCATTGTGCAGAGGAGGAAACTGAGGCATGGAGAAGGAGAGGAGAAGTAGCTTAACCAATGTCACATGACCAGAGGTGACAGCTCAGGGTGGCACTCTGGCAGTGTGGGTTCCTACAGCTGCACGCGTGACATTCCAGAGGTGTGTAGAAAAGCAGCACTCAGGGTACACAGTCAGCTTTCTCTATTTTGATTTACCCAAGCTCCTACATCTCTCCCATCTAAATTTGTGTGTGTGTGTGTGTGTGTGTGTGTGTGTGTGTGTGGTGCTGGGGATTGAACCCAGGGCCTTGTGCATGTGAGGCAAGCACTCTACCCACTGAGCTATATCCCTAGCCCTTTCCCATCTAAATTTGAAGATGCTTCTATCAGTAAGAGGAAAGATGCATGACAAGACGCAGCCACAGCGGCCAGCCCTGTCCAGCGCTCCTGGACGGGAGTCACGGGTCCTGGCTCGGGGAGCTCTGCAGCACGAGGCTGGGCTTCCACCCTCCACGTTCTGGTGGCATGACGCCCCATGGCATCTCTAGCCTGGCATCTCGTCTGCCACAGACACACTGGAAGATTGAGACCAAGGGGGATGGCTTTCCCTCTTCTGTTGGCATTTGGTAAGAACTGTCATTGTATGTCACTCTCCGTTAGGTGCTACCCTGATGCAAGAACGAGCGGTAGAGCATTTCTGGTGTGCAGCAGCCCCCACGTTACAGGAGGGTATAAAGGGTTGCCAGCGATTAGCAATGATTACGTACCAGGTGTCACTGCAGACAACGAAACAGACAACACATACAGGAGACAGCCGAAGCCCAGGAGGCGTTAGGAGTGGAGGTTGGGGCTGGCAGGATCAGGAGCACCTTAATGGAAGGAGATAGCATGTGAGCTGCACTTTAGTGGTTCGCTCTTAAATGCACGGGCACCTATTTTCAAGAGGCCCAAGGTGACTTATTTGTTTGCTACAGGAAGAAAATATTAAATTTGCAATTCTAATGTTTTTTGTCTACACTTTAAAAACAAATACATTAATATTTGATTTGCCATCAGGGATAATATTTTCATCCACAACCAAGTGACAAATACGACACTTGTACCCAGAGAGGAGGTTCCATGACACTAAGGGTGGATACCTTGTCTCCACTAGTTCATTTATCTCAGTATCCACTGCAGAGGGCCTGGCTGTAGTGTCGATGATGCTAGAGAAATACATGAGTGGCTGGAAATGGTCACCTACTAGCCCTGGATTAAGGACTCACAGCTCTTATCAGTCATGGGTGGGAGCTTGACAATCACATCTTGGTTGCCTTCATGAGTTCAGTTATGATCACACTGTAGATAATGACGCCCTCAAGACCAACTGCCCAGCACGACTCTTAACTGTGGGTTTATAGCCACAATGGTTTATTCGTGTACACCATTCTAAATGTGTGTTTTGTCCCTGTGTATTAACTTAAAAACAAATAAGCAAACAAAAATGCATTGGTGAATAGATATGAAACCTTGAAATTATGCTTTTCTGTAGAATTCAAGTGAAACCAAGACTAAGTAAGTATTAAGTGACTCAGATGCATAAAACAAAACATTTTCAGAGGAAGATATACATTTTGAATTTTTATACATTCATCAAAGTGCATATTTGGAAATGTCAAGCCATATGCATTTAAATTAAATTAAAAATTTTAGCTCATAATAAGAATGTGTATTTATTTTGAAATTAAACGCACACATACTACATAGTATGCACCAAACATATTTTTTGGCAAATAAGTCTACATGATTTAATGCCTGAGCATTATTGCCTAAAGAGATGGGCAGGATTCTGTATTCTGTTGATCACAATAATGTCGCAGAACAATTTGAAAATGGTGTGAGCCACTCTAAAGCTTCCCTAAGCTTAGTGTCCTCAGCAGTTTGTGTCACATCTAGTAAAAAAGCAATTTAGAAATTAATTGTTGAGTAAATGTTAACATAAAATGCAAACCACTACATGATAAATAAGTTTATAATTTTCCTTTCAAAGAAAGGCTTCAGGAGAGCAAAATTACATTTCTAGGTTGTCAGTGAAATGAAAAATGAATGACTTGTCCAAAAGGAAACAAATATTAAAGTCTTCCGAAGCATATGTATATATTTATATAAACAGCATAAAATATTGTCATTTGTTTCAACAGTTGAAATTACATCAAGCATATTTTTATCTTCTCTTTTTTCTCATGGTGAGTATTTAACATCAGAATCATAATGTTTAAGTAATTACTTATTCTAATTACTTTAGGCAATGAAAGATATTTATACCTTTTTAACAGCAAATCCTTAATTAGCATATTAATCAAAAGATGAATAATTTACAAGTTAAGTTACATATGAATTATTCTAAATGAGACCTGGATCATGGAGCTCAGAAAGTTTTTCAACTTTTTGAAATGTTCCTGGATATCTAGCCCAAAGTGTTATTTCCTATCCAATCAACTAGGCAGTAAGACTCTCAATGGACCAACATACTTAAAAAGCAGCCAAGGGAGTTTTATGTCCTGCGGTGCCGATCTCTCCTTCTGCACTCGGAAAAGCCAAGCGAAACCAAGTGGCAACCTCTCCAGATGGCCCCTGACACAGGCCCGAGCACCAGACCCATGAGGCAGGTAGGCTTCTGCCCATCCTGGGGAGGGGGCATGGGGAGCAGCGGCCTCACCTGCAGTGCTGCTGGCACTGAACAGGGTGCCCAGGTGCTTGAGGACAGATGAGGCGGGTGGGATTTAAACTGGGATGTTTCCACCTGTGATTTCACCACGCCAGCCTGGTTTCCCCGTCCCAGGACGGACACCTCCTGCTTCACATAGGACAGGCCAGATGATGGACAAGTTCCGGGCGAAGGTGCATGGGCCACTGTCCTGGAAGGTAGGAAGCCGACTCCATCTCCTCCTGCTTTGACCAATCTATTCACATTCCTGATCCGTCCCACTCTGTCCTGGCTACTAAAAATTCATAATATCCGCTGTCCAGTGTGCCTGCATTTCGCAATGCCCTGGTTAAAAGCAAATGATGGAGACTTGGTCATCAATGTGACGCAAGGGCCACCAGGCAGCGTCTCTACAAGGGTTGCTCCACCCCAGAAGGGCAGCATGGCAGCCCCTGACTGAGCTCACCCTGCTGGTAGCTCCCAGCATGCGGCCTGGTTTGGTCTGTGGGAGGCTGTGGACCTCAGCAGAGAGGTGCCAGTCCTGAGCCTCCCTCCAGAGCCTCGAGTGGGGCCACATGCGCACCCAGCCCGCCACAGCATCTTCCATGTGACGGATCCAGGACACGGTTCCCACACCTTAAGAGGACACATTCCAGCTCTCCAGGGGCTCTGTTGAGGCCCATTTCATTACGGAGAGGAGGAGACTCAGACACTCCCTACCCCTTCTCGGAGGTCAGACTTGACAACTCTTGTCAAAGAGTCTGCAAAAACTCCTCTCTGGGGGCTGGGGTTGTGGCTCAGTGGTAGAGCACTCGCCTAGCACACGTGAGGCCCCGGGTTTGATCCTCAGCACCACATAAAAACAAATAAATAAAATAAAGGTATTGTGTCCAACTACAACTAAAAAATAAATAATAAAAATGTCTAAAAAAAACAAAAAACAACTCCTCTCTGGAACTGGTTTTAGCTCTGCGGGTGATTTGGGGCCTCTGTGCTCAGCGATTCTGTACTCCTCTAAGTGTTCTGTGGATGGTCTATGTCACAGTTCACCCTGGGAGTTTCTACCTTGGAGCCTCAGTCAAAATGGCTAATGCATTAATCTGGCTACCATGTCATGTGGGAGGTGTGCAAGGGTCCACCAGAGGCCGGAGTGGGGGCGACTGCTGGAGTTCATGGCCTGCCTCTGAAACTCCTTCCAGATGCCAGGAGAAGGAACTCCCTGACAACTTTTTGAAGATGCACAACCTAGCAGGAGAAGCCTGTCATATCTCCACCACCACAAACTTGCCTTTCAAAGAGTACTTACCAGTCAGTGTGCATTATCCAGTCAAAAGCACATGCGTCTTTCAGTTACTTAGGAATTGTGATGAGGTATTCTGATACACAAAGGCAAAATCCATTAGTTCAGTAAGATCTTAGTGCCAAGTATACTTTTATTATGCTCTAAGTCTCAGAAATGGATGGGCAATGAGTCAGTGAAACTACACCTCCTTGTTCACGGGAGACACAAAGTGCAAATTAAATAAACAAATAAATAATTTAGTGGCTTGAAGCAAAACTTTAGTGTGTTTCTATACAGGAAAATAATAATTTGTGACATGGGGAAGGGCTGTTTTGGTATTTCACTACAGAACTACATCTGTTTAACATGTATTATGTTTGGTGACAGAATAGACAAACTATAATAAGCAGCAATTTCACCAAACATGTAAGGCACAATAAATCATTGGCTTCTACCAGAAAAACTCAAAGAAGCTGGAAAGGGATATGGCCAGGTATGTCTACTGCTGTTCTTAAGCAACATGTTCATGAGGACATGGGATTATTGTGAAGTGTAGCTCACTCCTGTTCTGTGGTTTAGAGGAGGTCATGGTTCTGTCCTCCATTAAGCATGATGTCTCCACAGCTAATTTTGGCCAAAGAGTAAGCCTTAAATCTGCATTCCAAAGCCCAGGAGGGGGTAAAATACATGTAGTATTCTGAGTGATTTAGGAACATTTACCATTTGAAATACATTTAAATGTCTTTGCGATGTGATTGGGCTCTAGGACGTCTCACTAACCAAACCCTGCACCCCCATCCTCTCTGGCCTCCTTTTCCAGGGCCATTTAAGAGACAAGATGATCCTGGCCACCCTCGTAGCTCACATCTAGAGTGTACGTGGTGGGATGCCCTGGGCTCACTCTGCTCTAGAGTGGGTCCACGTGCTGGTCTCTCCTGGAAGATGGATCTGCTGGACCCCAGGACGTTCTGCCCGGCCGAGGAGAGACTCCTCTTGGGGTCCTTTCCTTCACACCACTTTCCCCCGGGTCCTGCCAGCCGCACCTTCTCCTCAGCCCTCTGGCTCCAGGTCCCCGACTCTCCAAGCTCCCTGTGTCCTCCCTAGACCTTTGCACATGGTGTCTTCATACCCCAGTCTGAGGATCCACTTATTTCTTGCTATGAATCGGACTGAAACTCCAGGTTTGTAAGTGCCGGTGTGTGCATGTAGGTAGACACACAGGGACAGCAGCATGGTGCATGGAATCCTGACCCCCTCAAATGGATGGCCTCTGGGCTGGGATTGTGGCTCTGTGGTAGACAGTTTGCCTAGCATGCATGAGGCACTGGGTTCGATCCTCAGTGCCACATAAAAATAAAAAAAAGACATTGTGTTCACTTAAAACTAAAAAAAAAAAAAAAAAAAAAAAAAAAAAAAAAAGTTATTTTTTTTTTTTAAAGTATGTCCTCATCCCAAACCCCAGAACCTGTGAGTGTGACCTGATGTGGAAAAAAGAGACTTTGCAGATATTAATTTCAGGGTCCTGTGATGAGATAATCCTGAATTTAATGAGCCGTGTCCTTCTGAGAAAAAGGGCAGGGGAGTTTGAGACATAGAAAGATGGAAGGCAGAAGGCCACGTGAAGGTGGAGGTGAGAGTTTCAGGGGTGCAGGCATGAGCAGGCGCAACAGGAGCCGGAAGCTGGAAGAGACAGGGAAGGGCCCTCCCCCAGGGCTCTGGAGTGAGCTGGATTGGCTAAGGACTCTGGCCTCCAGAACGGTGGGAGAAGACACTTGTGCTGTCGTAAGCCCCCAGCTCAGGTCACTCGCTCTTATAAACCTTGGGGAACTGAAACGTGCCTGCATCCATCTCTGCATCCGTGCCTTCGTTGGTGTCAGCATAAAAATGTCTAGAAACAGCGAGTTGTCATAATATCACTACTACTGAGGATGGGACCACTGTGGAAGGAACTGCCTGGGCATATGTTAGAAGAAATTAGTAAACTAACGACAGCATAAATCTCCTGTGACGAGCTGTTCAGCGGAACAGGACCTTGAGGCCTCCATGCCAGAGTCCTCCTGTGACACCAAGGACGCTCTCCCTCGGCACAGTGTGAGGGGAGTGGGTGGGTGCCGGAGTCACTCCCTCTTGGAAAATGCCTGGTCCTGTGTGCGGATGAGGAGTTCACGCAGTGCAGAGCTCTGAGGACTCCTGAGCGTGACACCGGCATCCTCCCGGCCCTGGCCAGGAGCTCTCAGCCGTGCGGCAATGTGGCGGATGCCATTAGGAGGGAAATGCACGGGAGAGGGAGAAACCACAGACAAGACAGGAAGCTGGGGAAATGCAGAACCAGGTACCTCAGAGTAACAACCCACGCTGTTGGAAACTGGGCCTCAGGGGCTCTCCATGAACCCCTAATCTCCTGCCACCAGGCCCCACCTCTCAAAGCACGGCCGCAGGAGGGCTCTGCTATGGTTTTGAAGTGGGTTTTCTCCCACAGGTGCCTGTGTGGGAGACTTGGTCCCCAGCTGTGTGGGACCTGCAGGAGCTGAGGCCCATCGAGAGGTCCCTGGGCCACTGCTTGAGGAGTGACGTAGGCAGCCCCCAGGGCATTTGGGCGCTCCCCATCAAGCTGCTCTACAGTGAGCCCCACCCCGCGTCCTCTCTGGCTCTCGGTCTCATCACGAGGACTCTCTTCCCTGCACCTGCCCCTGCTTCCCAGTGCTGTTGTCCCATGAGCCGCGTCCCACAGCCAAGCTGATCCTGCAGCCGAGTCGTGAACCTCCAGGACTGTGAGCTGAAGGCCCTCTGGTCTTGGTAAACGGCCTGCCACAGGATGGCATTACAGAAACGGAAAACAGACGCATGCACATTGCCGCAGAAGTGGCATTTCACAAACCACCAGCCTCCTGGCCCAGCAGACGGCCACAGTGTGTGCTTTGCAAATGCAGATCCAACTTCAAATATTCACGTGTTATATTAGTGTGCATTTCTTGATAAGTTGTCCTTTAATATGATTCTACATAGTATAAAATGATGCCTTAGGAACAGATCACGTGCTCCAGTTGCACTTTGCTCTTACCCCTTGCACATCAAGTGTTGACAACTTACCCGCTGCCCGTATTTGTAGAACTATTAAGCTCCACTTACACTCTGTGCTTGACTCATTTCTAGCCTTCATCACCACCTGCTGTGGGAGCCGCTTCCATTCCACAGGGGTGAGGAGTTGGGTCTGGGCAGGAGAGGCCCTGGTCAGGCGGGCATCAGCTCCTGCACGCCCGCCTGGGCCGCTGCCTGGCTCCTGGCACAAGCTCTGCACACGCCGCGCAGCCGTGGTCCCCCAGGCGGGCTGCGTCTCACTCGGCAGCTGCGTCGCCTTCTTGTCTCTGCTTCTTCCCTGTGGACGGCTCGCAGCACGTGTGGGGAACCCGTCTTGCTCATGGAAAAGGCAAGCATTTCTCTGCAGAGGAAGAAGTCACTTTCTCTTGCTTGCTTTGGCTTACATGGGAAAAAAAAAAAAAAAAAAAAAAAATATCCCTTGGAGAGGCTCTTAAAATTTATATTTTGAATGTGAGATATCACGTTGAGAATGAACAGAAAACTAGCTCTTCAGGTTTTTATCTTTCAGAGCACACAGCATAGGGAGAGACCTACAGGGACTTTAGAGCTAGGCACTTAGCGGACATTTAGGTTTGATATTGAATTTTCATCCCTCAATGCTGATTCTTTTATATAAGTATTATATATTTTACATATTAATTATATTATTAGTATCCAGAGAATATTATTTTATACATTGAAAAATATTTAATAAAATGTTTGTAATCTAGGTTGAATGTAGAAATTAATACAAGTTAATGTTGCTCAAATTCAATTTACTGGATAAATACAGAAACCAATTTGATCAAACATCTATTTTATAAATAAAAGCCTCATGAATGAATTAAGTTGCTGTCAGGATGCATCTGGCTACAGTCCTATTGTGATGTAATGTGTTCTGTAGCAAGTAGATGTCACACAGAAACCCTGGTTGCATACTTTATTGGACCATATATTAAGTATACTTCCATATTATTAATGACTTAGTCTGGTTTGAAAATAACCTTATAATAATTATATGTTGCACTTTGCCATATTTATTGGTAAAGAAACCATTTTAATAAAATATCACGCACACACAAATCTCTCCTAAATGTCAGCTGCTCTGAGCTTCACCGTGGGGTGGATGGTTGTGACAATTAATTAGCCTGTGATTTCCACCGAGAATTCTAATCAAGGCGTGGGTGTCAGCATGTCCCACGGCCAGGCTGAGAAACCAGAATCAGAAAGGCTGGCGGGAAGGGCCACCGGATGGGCACACCGAGGTCGGTGCGGGCGAGCTGGCCTGAAGAGCCCAGCCCAGTGCAACCACGTGTGTCTGAGTGCACAGAAGGCAGGAGCAAGGTCACCCGTCACAGTTCAGCTATGAGCTGGGTGTCCAATAGAACGCGTGGAGCGCTGCCAATCAGAGACCTTCAGAGAGGCAGGAACCAAACGCCACGGCAGGCACCCCCAGCGCTCCCCCTGGTCCCCTCGTGGCTGGTCTGCGTCCTGCTGTGCGATTCAGCCCCTGCCCTCTGAGCCCTGCCCTCTGAGCCCTGCCCTCTGAGCCCTGCCCTCTGAGCCCTGCCCTCTGAGCCCTGGCCTCTCGGGACAGGCTCTCCGCCCTCCACTGACAGCCCAGAGCCCCTCACGGCCTGGGACTCTCATCCCTACACTCAGGACGCCTTGGGCCCTGTTCTCTGTCCCCAAACGCCTGGGTCCTCCTCATGAGGGGTTTGCAGGCCCTTCTTCTCTGTGGCCCTCCAGGCCGTGGCACTCAGGGCCCTGGGGAAGCCCCTGCTGACTGCAGCTCCTTGGGTCAGCTGGGTTCCAAGCCCAGGCTCCGCTCTCCTGGCAGGGCTGTGAAGGGCAGTCCCCGCCCCCAGCCCTCCTCTGTGCATCTGCCAGCGCAGAAATCCCACAGTGCAGGGCCTGTGGCTCCGCGGCCTCCCGTGCCCCCGGCTGTGCCACGCGCCTCACTGCCCCCGACCTCTCCATGTTGAACAGTGCCCGTGGCCACGCTGCCCCCAGTCCCCCTTGGGCTGGCTGGTGACCTTGGTGGCTGCCACATTTCAGCTAGGTGAACAGCGCTGCCAGGAGTCCTTCTGCCCCGGCCCTCGTGGACAGACATTTCCACTCCGAGGACTCCCAAAACTGACCCGCAGGGACATGTGACATTGTTTGACTTAAGAACTTTCTGAAGTGACCACACCATTTTACAGTCCCCCAGTTCTCCCAGCCACAAACCAAGTTTCTATGCGCACGCCGTATCGTATCCACAGACTTGCACAGTTCAACGCCTGGCGTCCCAGGATAAACGCCACCGTTCTGCTCCTGGCCTGTCCTTGGCTTTCAGTGCTGCTGGGTTCCATGTGCTGGTGTCTCCTTGGGGACCGCTGCACGTGTGCTCCCGAGGAAGGCTGCTGTGTGGCCTCTGTCCTCTGGTGATCCCACCCAGCCCCAAAGCCGGCTTCTCAGAATGAGCTGGGCGGTGTTTCCTTGTGTTCTTTGAACTGGGAAGAAATGGCTTTATTTGATCTCTAAAGATGGTGGGATTTTCTAGTGAAGCCACTGGATTTAAGCTTTTCTCTTCAGGAAAGAATTTTAATTACTATTTAAATTATTTTCATTCCTAAAGGTCTATTCTTAAAGTCCAATTCTCCTGAAGACTCTTTCATTGGTGTGTATCTTTGCTGGAATGTGTTTATTTCATGATGTTATTTGTATTTTCTCATCATTAATTTCAGAGTTTTGCCATTTGTAAGGCTTGTTCTTCATCAATCAACTCTGTTGATCATTCCCAAGAACTGACTTGTGATTTCAAAGATTTTCTCTGAAACTCTTGTCTTTTCTACTTTATGGACTTTAATTCTGTCTTCCCTGTTTCTTCCCTTCTGTTTGAGTCTAGCTCCTCTCTCTCTTGCACTCTCCACTCCTCCCTCTTCTTCTCCTTCTCATTCCACTTTCTTAGAAGGAGGCTTCTCTCAGTCCTGGTTTGGAGTCTCTCTCCTTTATTGCTATAGATATTAAGGGTGTGATTTTTTTTCTTAACACAACTTTACTTGCATCTTATGAATTTTGACATGTTGCTGTATTCATTCAGTAAAGTGATTCTTAAACTTCCTTTTATACTTTTTTGATAAAGGGTTATTTAGAATGTTAACAATTAATTTGCACATAATTGGGGGTTTTCAAGATTGCCTGTTATTGTGGATCACAAAATTAATTTCCTTGTGACAAAGGAACAAACTGTAGGATTTCAATTTTTTAATTTATGACAATTTCCTTTGTGAATCAGCACATAGTCTATCCTAGGGAATATTTAATATATACTTCAAAAGAACATGTATTATGCATTTTGGGGTAGTATGTCTTATAAACATCAATTAGACCAAGTTGGTTGAAAGTCTTATCCAAGTCTTCTACGTCTTTTCCAGGTCACTGCCTACTTGCTCTCTCAGTTACTCATAGTATCAGCATTCCCAAATTTTACTGTCTTCAAATTGTCTTTCTCTTTCCTTCCCTATTAGGTTTTTCTCTGTGTAATTCGGTGCTCTGTTCTTGAATGTTTGTACATGTTTAATAATTATATTCTTTTGATGTATTGACATTTATTCATTCAAGATTCTCCCTCTTGTTCTAGAGTAACACTTGCAGTCTTATTTCTTTTCTCTGATGTCAGCACGGGCATTCTAGCTCTGTCTCACCCATTATTTTCATTGTATACTTTCAAAAATCATTCTTAAAACATCTTTAAAGCTAAAATGTTTATTTTCTAAACACTTTTATTTATATAGTCTGATGATCCCTGCCTTTTTTAAAATTAATTTTTTAATTTGTTTTAATTAGTTATACATGACAGTAGAGTGCATTTATGCACTGTGATATATCATACATAGATGGGATATAATTTCTAATTTTTCAAAATGTACATGTTGCAGAATCACATTGGTCATGCAGTCACACACATACATACAGTAATAATGTCTGCTTCATTCTACTGTCTTTCCCATCTCCACATCTGTCTTTCCTATCTCCCCTCCCCTCCCTTCACTTCATTCTACTAATCTAACACTATTTTTCCCTAGTGCCCACCCACCTTATTTTGAATTAGCATCTACATATTAGAGAAAACATTCAGCCTTTGGTTTTGTGGGATTGGCTTATTTCACTTAGCTTGATATTCTCCTACTCCAACCATTTACTGGCAAATGCCCAAATTTCACCCTTCTTTAAAGCTGAGTAATATTCCATTGAGTATATATACTATATTTTCTTTATCCATTCATCTACTGAGGGACACTTAGGTTGGTTCCATAGTCTAGCTATTGTGAATTGAGCTGCTATAAACATTGATGTGGCTGTGTCCCTATAGTATGCTGATTTTAAGTCCTTTGGGTATAAACCTGTCGCTGCCTGAAGCGATGGCCGCTTGGAGCAGCAAAGCTGCGGGAATAAGTTTAGAGGCAGACTGGAAACAAACAGGATCTTTATTCTGTTAGTTTCTCTCTCTGGCTCTAACAACTCTAACACGTACCACACACCAGCAAACAACCAACCACCAAAATGGCCCCGACCCGCTCCGCGCTTGGCCCAAGTCTCTCGAGATCCCGGGCCAAGTCTTGTGAGACTATGGAAGGCGGCAATGTCCAAAACTCCATGGCCCGAAGTCAACCGCAATCATAGCCATCTCCCCAAATAGGGCTCATACATAAACCAAGGAGCGGGATAACTGGGTCAAATGGTGGTTCTATTCCCAGTTTTCTGAGGAATCTCCATACTGCTTTTCATAGTGGTTGCACCAATTTGCAGTGCCACCAGCAATGTATGAGTGTACCTTTTTCCCCACATCCTCACCAATATTTATTGTTGCCTGTATTTTTGGTGACTGCCATTCTGATAGGAGTGAGATGAAATCTTAGAGTAGTTTTGATTTACATTTCTCTAATTGCTAGAGATGTTGAACACTTTTTCATATATTTGTTGATTAATTGTATTTCTTCTCTTGTGAAGTGTCTGTTCAGTTCCTTAGCCTATTTATTGATTGGGCTATCTGTATTTTTGGTGTTAACTTTTTTGAGTTCTTTATATATCCTAGAGATTAATGCTTTATCAGAGGTGCATGTGGTAAAGATTTTCTCCCAATCTTTAGGCTCTCTCCTCACATTATTAATTTTTTCCTTTGCCAAAAAGAAGCTTTTTAATTTGAATCCATCACATTTATTGATTCTTGATTTTACTTCTTGCACTTTAGGAGTCTTGTTAAGGAGGTCAGATCCTAGGCCGACGTGGTGCAGATTTGGGCTTATTCTTCTATTAGGCTCAGGGTAAACAAGGGTGCCAAAAACACTCACTGGAGAAAAGATAGCCTATTCAACAAATTGTGCTGGCAAAACTGGAAATCCATATGTAGCGAAATGAAATTAAACGTCTATCTCTACCCTGCACAAAAATCAACTCAAAGTGGATCAAAGACTTAGGCACTAGAACAGAGACCCTGTGCCTAATAGAAGAAAAAGTTGGCCCAAATTTGATCCCTGCCTTTTTCATTAAATGTTTAGTTCATTTATAGTTAATATGATTTGCTTATTCATACATCATGATTTAAATCTGTTGTTCATTTTCTGTTTGTCTTGTGTCTTTATGTTCCTCTTGTCTTCTTTTAATACCTTACTTTTGTGCTAAGTAAAAAAGAAATAAATTAGTGAACCTTTTAAAGTCCTCTTTTTTTAATTCGAAGTTGTTGTATATATAACAGTACATTTTGTTACATTTAGTAGTTGTCATAGGTATTAATATATTTACCTAAATATAACACAATACACCTCAGCCTCATCCACAGTTATACACAGCAGTGTTGTTAGAGGGTGTCTCCTTTCCTCTCCCCTTGTTTTGTGTTATGATTGTTGTATCTACTATCTTTGATTTTAAAAAAAAGTTAAAAATCCAACAATACAATGTTCTATTCCTCACTTTATGTAATATTAAATCTTGAAAGAAGATTAAGGAAGAAATGTGGAAAATGTAAAAAAAAAAATGAACTTTATGTTTTATAAAATTAAAGACTCATAAATGTAAATATGTATGTATCTGAGTGTGTGTGTGTGTCTGTGTGTGTGTGTGTGTGAGAGAGAGAGAGAGAGAGAGAGGGAGATGGAGGCAGGAGGGAGAAAGAGAGACAGGGTGCTATGGAATCCCACATGCTTTCCTCTTCTCTTTGTCCTTCTGTGTGTTTGATTCTTTGCTGTCTGGTGCCATCTTGTTCATCCAAAGGTCTTCCTTGGCTATTTTCTGTACGGTGGGTGCACGGGCGTTGAGGTACCCCCGTCTTTATTGGTCTTCATGTTGTCTTTTCTGAGGGATGACTTCCTGGGTGTGGGATATCTGGTTTGTCACTGACTGTGCCTTTCCGTGGCTCCCTTGTTTCTGACTGTGTCAGTCACCAACCCTACGGTTCTTCTCTACATGTGAGAACTGATGTTTCTTAGGTTGCTCGCAGGTTTCCTCTGCATCCTTGGCCACCAACACTTTGACTAAGCCGTGTTTAGATAGAGCTCTTTGGATCGCTTCTGCTTAGTGCTTGTTAGCGTTATTGTTTTAAGATGGGATTTGGTGTCACCTGTGGGACTTCCTGCAGGTGCTGTGCAAGCACTTCCTGTGTCGCTTCTCCCTCTTCTCCTCTGGAACTACCACTGCACTCCATCCCGCAAGCTGCTGCTGAGTCCTCTTCCTTGCTCTTGGCTACTTCTGTTCCTTCAGGATGGTTGATTCTGTCTATCTATCTCTTCTTGAGCCCTGGAATTCATGCTGGTTTACTTTCCAGCTCAGACCTGTCCTTAAAGCTACAGTGTTTCTTTTGTAAACAAACACTTTTCTTTAGATAGCCTGATAATCCCTGCCTTTTCCCCATTTTGGGGACACTTCCCCTTTTTGTGGTTGTGCATATCCACTATATGGCCCCACAGACACACAAAATTCATATCCCTCAATAGATGGATAGATAAAGAAAATATGGTATGTATACTCCATGGAATATTTCTCAGCTTTAAAAAGGGTGAAATTAGGGCACTTGCCAGTAAATGGCTGGAGTTGAAGAATATCATGCTAAGCGAAATAAGCCAATCCCACAAAACCAAAGGCCAAATGTTTTCTCTAATATGTGGATGCTAATTCACAATAAGGTGGTGGGGGTAGGCACTAGGGAAAAATGGTGTTAGATTAGGTAGAGGGAAGTGAAGGGAGGGGAGGGAGGGAATGTGGGGATGGGAAAGCTAGTGGAATGAAACAGACATTATGGCTGTGTGTGTACATGTGACTGCATGACCCATGTGACTCTGCAACCTGCACACTCAGAACGATGAGAACTTATATCCCATCCATGTATGAGAGATCACAGTGCATGACCATCCCCAAGCCAGCAAAAAGCATTTCTGTCCAATCAACTGTTGTCCTGAGGGCAAACATAGGTCCTTCTTCATTGCCTCTTCACAAATGATTTCAGAATTTATTTATCAAGTGGCATTTAAGTTCCTGGTGCCCAGGTGGGTCCTCCTCTCCCCGCTGATCCACGCTGGCTGGGCTCACAATCACCACCACCCCCGGGAGAGCTGACGTGAGCGCCTTCTTCCCACCTTGAGTCCCTTCTTCCCTCTCCCACCGCTTCCCTGGCTTCATTTCTGACCGTCCACGTCATGCCCTCTGTCCCCACTCAGGTGTACCTGAGCCCCTCCCTCCACCACGTAGACCCCCGTTACTTCAGCACGCTGCTTCCAGTGGCGGTCAGCTCCGATTGTTGTGTTCCAGTCACGGCAGGGTTCACGTCACGCCTGACCTAGAGCCACACATCCCGAATCTCACTAAGGTCTTGGGCTGAGTAGCATTTGGGTATGAATGCATACACTTGTCATCCTCAGTCACATAGAGGCAGAGTCCCAGAGATATCTTAAAAGGCAAGAAAGTAACATAGCTATGAACTAAAACAGCCTGCACTAAATCCACATTTTCATTTTGCCAGGGTTGGAGTTATGAAGACGTGGCTGTGAATCCATTCACGTCTTCCGACGTAGCTCAGGCTATGCCTTCCTCGAGGTACAGGAAAAATGAGAGTCCAAATGTATATATGGTGTCAACAGAACGTTCTAAAATACTATACAACAGTGATTTCTTAAAAAATGCATTAATGTGGTTTATGAGAATTACAATAATGTGGAGAAAAGTTGGCCAGATAAACAATTTTATTAGTGTTGTGAAATCCTTAGGTTTATGTACTTATATATGCATATTAGAAGTAATGTGCAGGAGAGGATGTGCAAATTGTATGCATTTGTAATGCTGAGTTACATTTGAAATATTTTAAAATGTAAAAAATGCTTTAAAAACATGTATATTAAATACCTGTCATTGCACAGTCTAACTTTAGAGGTTTACTTGAAAAACTGAAAATATAATTGAAAAGTGAGAATTTTAACTTATGGCTTTTAAAAAAATACAGAATGAATGATAAAAAGTAGGCATGAAATCTCATTTTTTACCAAATATGAAGTTGATATTGCGTATGACAAGGGGAGTGTTTCCAGTAATCAAGGACCAAAACGTTAAATATTGCAAATTAATTTTCCCATTGTAAATTGTACCCAGAAGCCAACAAGAGGACGGGACACTGAGGAAGCAGTTCCAGCACACTGTGCTCTAAAATGCTGGAATGAGATCTAGAATATGTTTCCGTTAGAACTGGGACCCAGTGACGTTCATTTCCTTGGTGTCTCTTCCTTTACATACTGATATGTGGTGCTTGGAAAGATGAGATATAATTTCCTTTGACACACATCTGTGACCTAGAAGTAGACTATTTTACATCCTACTCATTAGAAAGTCTGATTGCTTATAAAAATCACAAGGGAAAAGAAATAAATCCATGAAAGCAATCATTTGAAAATATAGGAAAAGGAGATAAAATATTTCCAACAGTAGAATATAGGTTTTGCTGATGGTAAATGTTCATATGCAAATTCCCTTGTATAAATGTCTTAAAACCTATGACTTCTATTATCTGAAAGGCCCCCTAATATTGGACTTTTAAGTATTAAAAGACAAACTTCTATGAAGAAATACAACAGAATATGCATTTACAATAATATTTAACCTAATTTTTTCAACTACAATTTCATCAGTATTTTACTTTTTCCTCTGTCTTATTTTTGAACTATCTTAAATTATTTGTTTGTCAGAAGTATAATGTTGCAATATGTTTTATTTCTATACTATTTTATTTGCCAACAGAATATTTGTTTATTTTTATTTTTAAGTTTATATTTTATATGTTATTTGTTCTTTTTAGTTATACATGACAAGATAATGTATTTTGATGTATTTTATGTACATGGAGTATAAATTCCCATTTTTGTTTGGTTGTATATGATGTGGAGTTACACTGGTCGTGTATTCACATAGGAACAGAGAAAAGTATTGTACTATTCATTCTACTGTCTTTCCTATTCCCATTCCCACTCACCCCTCCTTCCCATCATTCCCCTTTGTCTAAATCAATGAACTTCTATTCTTCACTTCCTCCTGCATTGCGTGTTAGCATTTGTATATCAGAGAGAAGATTCTGCCTTTGGTTTTTTGGGGACTGGCTTGTTTCACTTAGCATGATAATCACCGGTTCCATCCATTTACTGGCAAATGCCATAATTTCATTCTTCTTTGTGGCTGAGTACTATTCCATTGTCTATATATACCACATTTTCTTTATCCATTCATCTGTTGAAGGATACCCAGGTTGGTTCCATAGCTTAGCTATTGTGAATTTAGCTGCTATAAATATTGATAATGGTCACATCACTACAATATGCTGATTTAAAGTACTTTGGATATGTACTGAGCAATGGGATAACGAGGTCAAATGGTGGTTCTGTTCCAAGTTTTCTGGAGAATCTCCATACTGCTTTCCACAGTTGTCGCACCAATTTGCGGTATCACCAGCAATGTACGAGTGTACCTTATCTCCTCACATCCTCTCCAACCCTTATTATTGTTATCAAGAATAACTGCCATTCTGACTGGAGTGAGATGAAATCTTAATGTAGTTTTAATTTTCATTTCTCTAATTGCTAGAGACATTGAACATTTCTTCATAGGTTTGTTGACTGATCGTATTTTTTTTTTTTCTGTGAAGTGTCTGTTCAGTTCCTTTGCCCATTTATTGATTGGGTTATTTGTTTTTGGGTGTTAAGGTTTTTGAGTTCTTTGCATATCCCAGAGACTAATGCTCTATCTGAGGTGCATGTGGTAAAGATTTTTTTTTTACATTCTGTAAGCTCTCTCTTCACATTCTTGATTGTTTCCTTTGTTGTGAAGAAACTTTTTAGTTTGATGCCATCCCATTTATTGATTCTTGATTTTACTTCTTGCACTTTAGGAGTCTTGTTGAGTAATTCACTTCCTAAGCCAATATGATGGAGACTTGGGCTTATTTTTTCTTCTCCTAGGTGCAGGGTATTTGGTGAATACCTAGGTTCTTCATCCATTTTGAGTTTTGTGCAGGGTGAGAGATAGGGGTTTAATTCCACTTTGCTACATGTGGATTTCCAGTTTTCTTAGCCACATTTGTTGAAGAGGCTATCTTTTCTCAAACGCATGTTTACGGCACCTCTGTCTAATGTGAGGTCACTGTATTTATGTGGGGTTGTGTCTCCTATTCTGTACCACCCGTCTGCACGTCTCAAGCAGAATATTTGAACTGTGGAGGACAGCACAGCAGGCTTTGGGCTCACCTGTTCCTGGACGTAGGCTCCGCCGTTTGGGGTGAGTGTTAGCATACATTGTGCCCTGCCGGTGGAGGTCTACCCTTTTGATTTTGTAGGATAATTTTAACCTTCGCATGTTGCTGACTCAGAGGTACATATCTCTAAGGAGACTTAAATATCTGAGCAGACTCTGTAGTAATTAGCTGATATCTTGAGCACAAAGCCATCTTTGGGGAGACACTAGAGAGACTGAAACAAGAGAGCCGTGTGCAGGTGAAGCCTCCGGACAGGAAGGGCTCCTGGGCGTGAGCGCACGCCCGCTGCACGGGCGGCCAGGGCCTCTGTGGTGATCACTAACTGAACTGTTGGCATTCAGGTTATGCTGAGCACTGGTTCAGGAGTTTGTTAACGATGAAAAGAAATATCTACCCCGGTCGAGATATAACTCGGTACCTGGCAGGGTGCTGGGTGATTTACCTATCTTGTCTCAATTGTCACCATTGCCTTCTGAGTTAGTTAAATCACCTCCAATTCCATCCAGAAAGAGTCTAAAGCACTGGCACATAATGCACTTAAAAACTTACAGTATTCGTAGAAGAATACATCAGGAATCTACCCAAATTTTTCTATCTTTACAAAATCCTGTAGTGTTTGCTGTACTGAACATGCCACGCCAAACTTCAGCTTAGAATTTGACTGACACCAGAGAATACTGTACAATTTACTAAAAACTGCTTTCTCTCATATAGGTTCTCTCTCTCTCTCTCTCTCTCTCTCTCTCTCTTTTTCTCTCACAAACACACACACACACACACACACACACACACACACACACACAGTGCGTGCACACATTTGCCTCTATATGGACATCGAATGTGTAGTCACTCTCTCTGTCCTGAGCTCTATCCTCGATGCACCATAATCTCAGAAAAGAAGTGTCAAAAATCACCTGAGTGTCAGACAATGTGAACAGTAAGAAGAGGTGAAAACAAATACCCCATATCTCTCCATGCACAAAACTCAACTCAAAATGGATCAAGGACCTAGGAATTAAACCAGAGACCTTGCACCTAATAGTGGAGAAAGTAGGCCCAAATCTCCAACATGTTGGATTAGGCCCCAACTTCCTCAACAAGACCCCTATAGTGCAGAACTAAAACCAAACATTGATAAATGGGATGGATTCAAACTAAAAATCTTCTTCTCAGCAAAAGAAATAATCAGTAAGGTGAACAGAGAACCGACAGAATGGGAGCAAATCTTTACCACATGCATATCAGACAGAACATTAACTTCAAGGAAATATAAAGCTCTCAAAAACCTTTACGCCAAAAAAAAACACAAAAAACAATCAATAAATGGGCCAAGGAACTGAACAGACACTTCTCAGAAGAAGATATACAATCAATCAACAAATATATGAAAAAATGTTCAACATCTCTAGCAATTAGAGAAATGCAAATCAAAACTACTCTAAGATTTCATCTCACACTATTCAGAGTGGCAGCTATCAAAAACACAAACAACAATAAATGCTGGCGAGGTTGTGGAGAAAAAGGCACACTCATACATTGTTGGTGGGACTGCAAACTGGTGTAGCCAATATGGAAAGCAATATGGAGATTCTTAGGAAAACTTGGAATGGAACCACCATTTCACCCAGCTATCCCACTCCTCGGTCTATACCCAAAGGACTTAAACATAGCATACTACAGGGACACAGCCACATCAATGTTCATAGCAGCACAATTCACAATAGCTAGATTGTGGAAACAACCCCGATGCCCATCAATAGATGAATGGATAGGGAAACTTTGGTATATATACACAATGGAACACTAATCAGCACTAAAAGAAAATAAAATCATGGCATTTGCAGGTAAATGGATGGAGTTGGAGAAAATAATGCCAAGTGAAGTCAGCCCATCCCAGAAAACCAAGGGTCGATTAATTCCTTTGCTATGAGAATACTGAATTATAGTGGCAAGGGAAGGGGGATGAGAGGAATGAAGGAATGTTAAATAGAACAAAGGGGAGGGAGGGAAGGAGAGGGGACAGGGGGATAGGAATAATGGCAGAATGTGTTGGACATTAATATACTAAGTGCACGTATAAAAAACTCAAATGGTATGAAAATACTTTGTGTAAAACCAATAACTTGGAAAACTGTATTCTTTATATGTAATATGAAAGAAATTGTACTGTAAAAGCATGTATAAAACATTAAATAAATAAATAAATAAATGTTGCCGCCTGAAGCGATGGCCACTTGGAGCAACGAAGCCGCGGGAAGAAGTTCAGAGGCAAACTGGAAACAAACAGCTTTTTATTCTGATAACTTTTCTCTCTGGCTCTAACAACAACTAACACGCACTACACACACCACCAAAATGGTGCTGACCCGATCAGCAATCTCGGCCAAGTCACTCGAGATCCCGAGCCAAGTCCCGTGAGATCCTGGGCCAAGTCCCGTGAGACTACGGAAGGCAACAATGCCCAAATCTCCATGGCCCATAGTCAACCGCAATTTAAGCCATCTCCCCAAACAGGGCTCCTGCAAATAAATTTTTAAAAATTGTCATTATATGAAAGAAATAAATTTCTTTGTGAAGGAGAAAACAGAAGAGTTCTAAGATATAATGAAAATTCTTGAGTTTTAGGAACAGCTTTCCAAAATTTCATTTAGTTTAAAAAAATGAATATGCTACAATATTTGCAATTGTATGTGACAGCTCAGTCATGCTCAATATATTGATTACAATATATTAACTACTAATAAAAAACGTGAAAATATTCCACTGATAAAAATGTGTAACTGATAAGGGGATTCTAATTCCATGGAAAAAGCAGGAAAATGGATAACATATACAGAGGAAATGCCCTTAGATCTTGAACCTCATGTGGTACTAGACTATATTTCTTGCAATGAGGGAAATTAATGACAGAGACACAATGGCAAAACTTGCCCAGGATTTCTGCCTGCAGGCCCTCCCTGTACATCACTTCAGGAATGAAGAACACTAGCAGAGATCACCCTCAAACGAAGCTTAAGACGCAGAGTTACAACATCAGTGAAACTGGGGAAATTGCAGTTTACATGATAGAATGTCGGAGAAAATTTGCACAAGCTCTTGTTGAGTCTTGGCCTGAATATAACCCTGATACATGGTGTGAAACTGTGAACGCTGGGCAAAGAGCCACGGCGGAGGTGCAGGGGGAGAAGGTGGTGGAGTTCTTCACGGGCAGAGCTGGAGAAGGTGGAAAGGCAGAGTCGTTCGTGTGCCTCAACAATAACCCGAAACCAACCCGGGGAAAAGCCACTCCATGCCTTCTCTACAGACCTTGACGCAAGACTTGAAGGATGTTCACGTCCTAACACACTTCATAGCCTTTTCAGTAAGACGATGGAACCCAAACACGCCAACCAGGCTACGTTCAGTTTCAAGAATACAATGAAAACTTCACGACACAAAAAAGAGGGAACAAAAGCAAAAAGTGACCTAAAGAAAAATCCATCCATTAACTAAATATAGAAATGAAGAAGATAATGGAATTATGAGCTGATAACTTGAAAGTAGCTACTTAGATGAGTTAGTAGACTTTTAGAATATGGACATATTGAGGGAATTAAAGGAATTTTAAAAGTTAATGGCACATCTAGAGCTAGAAATGTAAAGGTTGAAATGAAAAATATACTAAATGAAATTGACGGCAGGATAGACACCACAGAAGAAAGAGTCTGGGATCCCGAGGACACTCAATCTGAAGTCAGAAAGCTTGGAAAAGGAGAAAAGGGGGGTCTGGGAAGAGAGCATGATCCACAGAGCCCATGGGACTGTGTCAAGAGGGCTAAGATGGCAGCAGAAATGAATTCGGAAGAAACAATGGCCACCTGCTTTTCGTATTTTAAGAAAACTCTATAAACACACAGATTTAACAAGCACAGTAAGTTCCGAGGACCATAAAAACAAAGTAAACCACATGAAGGTGCAACGTGCTCAGTGTTAGTAAGCGGTGAGAGACGGTGCGTCCAGCCACCAGGACAGGAAGGCCTACGTCGCGCATGGAGGTGCTCACAAAGGACACTCAGGAGTGCGGTCAGGAGGGACGCCGCTTCCAGGCAGGGACAGGCAGGGCCGAAGGCAACCCAACACTGATGTTAAAGTGTGGAAAAAAGAAAGAACTGTGAAATTGGAGTTCTGTTTTGTGATAACATCTTTCAAAAATTAAAGATAATTCTTTCTCAGAAATGGAAGTCAAGGTGATTTGTCATCAGCTCATCAGCAGACCGACCTACACTTCAGAAAATTTTAAAAAGAGATTTTTAGGTGAAGAAAGAAAGAGAGAGAAGGGAGGGAGGGAGGGAGGAGAGAGAGAGAGAAGGAAAGAAGAAGAGAAAACACAAATTATCAGTACGAGAGAGGGGTTATTGCTATGTATACTACAAGTGTTAAAAGGACCTCACAGAAAAATCAAAAACATCATTGTCAATTTTTTTGAAAGTTGGCTATTACCAAAAATAACAGAAAACATGTAAAAAACAGTGTTTCATTATCTATTGAAGAAAATGAATTTTTAGTTGAATCCTCCCATAAAGAAAGCTTCCGGCCCAACCAGTGAGTTCTGACCCAGGTTTAAGGAGATGTGCTCAGAGCTCACGCGTTCTCTTGTGGAGGACACAGGGAAATGGAGACTTCTCCAGACTCGATGATGCCGTCCTCGCGCGCTACGCTACCATGAATGGCACCACGAGACTATGGGATGCCAGGCCATTACCCCTCGTGCACACACTCAAAAAGTCTCTGACAAAGTATTAGCCCCATAACATAGAGTAATAAGATCCCCTGGCCAGGTAGGGGTTTTCTCAGGAATGTGAAGTTGACTTAATGCTATAACAACATTTCAATGAGCCAAGAATTCACCTGGCAAAATCACACACTGAGTGAGCAGGAGGGTCGGCTGCCAGTGCCTTACAGGGTCAGGCTCCACGAGTAACTCCAAGGACATCCCACATGAGCGCCAACAGGAGCCCAGGGCGGGGAGGGTGCTCCCCAGACCCCGTTGTTCCTCAGTTGACGCCTGGTGGGGGGGCGGAGCCGATGGGTCTCCAAGGGGGCACGGAAGACTTCGTGGAGGAGGGAGCACTTCCTCCTGAAACACATTAACTTGGCTTTGAGCCACAGGGCTCTGTGGATTGTGTGACGGTGCTCAGCACCTCCTACATGTCAGACTTGTCCTCTGGCCCTATTTTGTAAGTCCTCATTCTACTTACATCATGGAAACAAGTTTTGAGCTTCTCAAGTGGAATACTATGATTTTCTGAGATAAAATGTGCAGTTTGGAATATGTCTGGCATATGAAAAATTGTTGAGTGTTTATTAATTCCCATGGTGTCTACCAAGTCATGGCAGGTATCTTAAACACTGGGAGGGATATGATAAAAGTTCTTCCAGAACATTCCAGAATGTTCAGTATCAAAAAAGATAAAATAAACAGAATGGACTGCATAATCTGTTTTCAGAATGCTAGTAATGGAGAACAGTTCCTATAAACGCCATCAGCTTTCTCCTTAAATCAATATGGAATCTCTCTGTCTCGTCACTATTTTCCCTATATTTTATTTAGGTGCAACACAACTATAAATAGTGAAGATAAAAATACACACAAACAGTTGTTTGGCGGTGATCTTAACTAGGCTTTATGGGGCAAGTATAGCTACACGCACATATAAATTTAAATTTAGAAACATCCCACCAGCATAACCTAAATACATATTAAGAAACCTCATTTGTACATTGTCGACAGAGGAACACAGCTTATTAATAGTTTTAAAACCTCACAGATCCTGCTTTAAAACCAATATAGAAGGAACATTACGTTATTAAACTCATTGATTCCAAAAGTCACCCTATCTGCAGGGACCGCTGCCTTGCCCTTCTCCAGCTGTTGCCCCAGGAAGCGCCATGGAATCAGGAGGTGACACCAGGTGGCCATGCTGGTGTGACCAGACCGCAGCAGCCATTGTCTGCAATGGTGCCCATGCGTGGACTGTCTGATTCCACGTAATTTCCCCCTACGGTCTAATGGAAAAACTCAGTGTTTCAATGAATCTGCTTTTCTCGCCAAGTTAAGTCCTTTCTTTACCAAATGGTGCTTAGTCTGCGGTTAAATTGCAGGGACTCCAATCTTTAAAGGGCAGTGGGGGTTGGGGAGAGCCCCCGGGACTCCCTGAGTCGGAAGCTCTCGTGGTTGCAGTGTGACTCTCGGGAAGGCCTCGCCTACCAAGGCCCAGCTGGACCAGCCCCGTCCCAGGCTTCAGCAGGACACAGCGGCCTCCAGAGCAGGACTGCCGCCGGACCCGTCCTTGCTGGTCAGGGCTCCCGAGCAGCTCAGCCACGGGGTGCTGCTTGCCTTCCTTCCTCTTGGCCGTTTTCCTTCTCTGCAGTGACTGTCTACGCAGGCATCATTTCATTTTCCACTCTGCCAGGAGATACCCACAGTGCCAGCTGCCTGTGGCGTCAGAGCGGGCCGGGGTTCGCCAGCCCCAGGGTAGCAGAACCAGCTCAGCGGGCCTCCTTCTGTGCCAGACAGCTTCCTCAGGCTGTGAGCCTCAGGCAGGCTCCAGGGTCAGGGTTCTGACAATGAATCACATGTGGTACTTTAGGGACGCGTCAATGGGTCATACTGAACTGGTCAAATTTCTAATGAACTATTGATGACCCAGTTTCAGGATGTGTGGCTTGGGCAGGTGGTCGGATCTTGTGTGTTTCAATCTAAGTCCTCGTGCCTGTCAGCTAGCAGGCTGCTTTCAAGCAGGTCAGTCAACAAACAGGCTCAGTGCTCAGTAAGTAAGTGGGGTGAGGCTGTGGGGGCCCCCCTGTGCTTGGAGTCTACGCTGGTGCTGGTGTTGAGCAGCCTGCGGTAGTCACACGGTCTCACAGTCCACGTCTCCACACAAGCATCAGCGCCAGGTAAGCTAGTGCCGAGGCCTCTGAGGTAAGGAACATGGGCAAGTCTTGTCCATGGCTGTTTATCCGCACTTTTGGTCACGCAGATCACAGTGGGCTACGTGGGACAAAATGCACCACTCAGCAGATTGGATCGCAGCGCTGGGTGTGCCAGCATCTTTTAATAACTGTGACAAACAGAGTTCAGTCCAGGAGTCAGAAACTCACCAGGTATTCTCAGCAAAATTTGTCTTAAAACGTAGACTTGATTAATTGCAATCAGGAAGTCATGGCAGGAGTGATTGAATTTAAAACTACTCGTGAAGATGCAGGGGAGTCAAGGCCAGGGATGGTGGTCAGGGGTTGCTCCGGTTCCCTTGATCCCTGGGAAGTCTGAGGCTGGTGGCCCTTCTCCCCAGAGCAATGGCTGCCGTTTCTCATCTGTACCTCTGGGCAGTTTGACACAATGTCGGAGACCTCTGACTAAGGTACAAAGTCAATCACCACTCCTAAGTTTTGTTTTAAAGAGAAGGACAAAGAGAAGACTGTGCCTGTGTGCACACACATGTGTCTAACAAAGCAAAAGCACGTGGTCGTGTGGGAGAGAGCTGCTCACCCGGGCTCCTTCCTTCTGTGTAAGGTGAGCCTCGTAACAAGTTAGGCGGAGCCACACAATCACTTCCGGGCCATGGGCTGTGTGACAACCTCACTTTTGCAGCCAACACCACAACAGCTGGTGTGAATTCCCCTGTTCTTCCTTTTGTTTCCTGTGGCCAGTCCAGAAGCCACGGTGGCAGGCCGGACGGGCCTGCAGCAACGATCCTGGTAAACCACCTGTCCTGCCTCCAACTTGGCATGGGCCCAGGAGATTGAACCGTCTTTGTCCCCAGGTTCACAGTTAACCCAACACAGCCTGGCCTGTCCTGGGTGTTGGCCAGGAAGCTGTCCCGGCCTCACCGCTGCAGCTGACCGGGAGGTGTGGCTTCTTCCTTTACCGTCTACTGTAGTGTGTCCTTTGCCCTCAGTCAGTTTTCCAGCTGAGCAGAATTCTTTCTTTTTTTAAATATTTATTTATTTACTTTAGTTGTACACAATGCGATGCATTTATGTTTACGTGGTGCTGAGGATCGAACCCGGGCTGCGCACGTGCGAGGCGAGCGCTCTGCCGCTGAGCCACAACCCCAGCCCTGAGCAGAATTCTTGACTTGGTAAAATGGAGCAGCACTTTGTGGATGGGAGGTCTCAGTTCGTACTGTGTGGTTGTGTTTTTATTATTTTGTACCATTTTAAAGTTCCAAGGAAGCATAAAAGGTCATCCTAGAGGGACCCCTCATTTGCCATGTGGTCATCTCTGTCCACCTTGCCTAGCAGTGAACTATTTTTCTCCTGATACCCAGGACCAATCATTTCTAACCACCGAGGTCTCTCCTTTGAACCTCAAAAATACTGGGTGGCAGCCCAACCTTCTAGTTTAAGGAGGCAACTATTGCCTTCTGTTGGAACTGTTCTTCCCTTGAGAAGATTTCAGAGCAAGTAGAGCATAAATTTATGGGGAAAGAAGCCAAAATCGTGAGTGCGTGATTAGACGCAGTCCTGAGATGCAGTTCCTCTGCAGCAGCTAAGATGAGGCACCCGGTGGTCCACTGTGTGGAACACAGACCTTACTTTCCCGGCTTTACTGCAACTTGAAAGCGCTCCTCAGCCCGTGTCACCCTTAGTCTTCAGCAGTTTGAAGGCCACTGACCTCTGGCTGGTGGGGCCCAGGACGACACCAGGGAATCCCTCCTGCTCCCAGGCCTCGCCTTGAGACACGAGGAGCTCAGAGCAGCTTCCTGTGGGGCTGTGGGTGGATCCAAGTCCCCAGGTGGCACCAGGAAGGGGACCTTCCCACTGCCTTCTGCTCTGTGGAGTCGGCAGTGCTCCTTCGTGCCAGCAGAGCAGGCAGAGTGTTGGAAACCAGCCCAGCGACAGGACCTCCCTCATTGGAAAGGCTGGCCAGTGTGCAGCTGTGTCTACGCCCCACACTTTCTCTATCCACTCTCCCACGGACGGACACCAAGGTCCATGCCCTGCCTTGGCCATTGCAAACGGTGCTGGAGTGAACGTGGGGTGCAGATGTCTCTCTGACTTGCTCACCCCATTTTTTTTCACACAGCTACTCCGTTCTGGGGGCTCCATCATCTGGCAGTCACTCATTGTTTTCACTTTTCAGTAGGTTCCGCCTGCGTTCCATGGTGGCTGCGCTGGTTCCTCTTCTCACCCACCATGCACAAGGTGCCTTCCCCACACCCTCACTGACAGCTCTCTTCTTCCGTCTCTGGACAACAGCTGTTCTAGCGGTTGTGATCCATTAGCAACATCTTATACGAACCTGGAGCCCGTGAAGTGAGCTAAGCCAGGCTCCATGCGCCAGAGCCTCGTGATCTCGTTCCTGGCAGAGTCTGAAAGACGCCAACTCGGGCAGAGAGCAGGATGGCGGGTGTCACCGGCTGAGGCCGCGGAGCCCAGAGGAGCTGGACGGGGCAGATGTTGGTCAAATGGCAAAAAGCTGTGAGCAAGACCAACAGAAAAGATCTGCTGCTGGACAGGCGAAGGCAGTGGTTAATAGCCAGGCAGCTCAAACCTGAAAGTTGCTAAGAGAGTGTGTTGTAAGTGTTTTTAGAACAACAGCAAAACCTGTCTGGGACTCCGTGCACGCGAGGTCCAGCTCCTGTTGCTGAGCTTGATCTCCCCATTCCCCCAGCTGTGCAGGTCTTGGAACATCAGGCTGTATGCCACAGGCAGACACAATTTTGTCTAATATTAAAGATTATTTTTAAAAACTAAGAAAATAAATTTTCGGATTTTTCCCTTAAAAAAAACCTGCTTTTAGATTCTCCATGAAGCCCTGGTGTGGGCTGCAGGGATCTCACTGTAGCCTAAGCAGAAGCAGGAGGTCGCATGTGGACAGGTCACTCTAGCTCAGAAGGTCACAGGAGTTAATATCCACTCCCAGAACAAACAGCTGAAATGACCAGAGAGCCCTGGTGCTCAGGAGGCCAGGCTCTGCAGAGGCGCTGTCTGCTGCGAGGGGGTTGCTGCAGCACGCACTCTTCACCCTCGACCTTCACAGAGCCCAGGGCTAGGCCACTGTGTCCCGGGGGAGGCACTAGATTTCCCGGGAGCCCCTCCCCAGGCACAGGGCCGCAGGTGTGCACGCCCTGCTCCACAGAGCCCTGTGTTCGCTTCCACAGCACAGCAGGGGAGCCGGCAGCCGGGCCTCAGGAAGGCAGCAGCGCCTGGAGTCCGGATTCCCACCCCCAGGAGCACAGGAGGACGCCTGCTGACAGGCACCACCAAGTCCCTTCTCTACTCAAGGCCTCGTCATCTGAGTCCGCAGACCTGAAGTCGCGCGCCTTCTCCGCTGGCAGGGAACCCTCGAAGCCTGCTAGCACATGTGTCCCCAAGTTCCCGTGAGTGTGTGTGTGTGTGTGTGTGTGTGTGTGTGTGAGTGTGTGAGTGTGTGTGAGTGTGTGCGCCTGCATTTTGCAATCAAGAAAACGTGATGAATGTAGGGAGAGACAGGACAGGAGGGAGCAGGTGTGGGGCCCGATTTCCTGCTTCAGGATGAGAAGTTGCCTGGGGCCCTGGAGCCCCACTGTGCTGACAGCATTTACAAGTCCCCAGGGAGGAGGGATCCTCTCTTCCACCCCAGATGAGGTCATTGTGGGGTCTCTAAGTGACAGAGGAGGCCCTCTTAGAGCCACCATCAGTGGGCCGGGTGTTAAGGACACTCAGACTCCTGCAAATCCACTGAGCGGATGCTGTTCCACGGCGGTCGCCTCTTGTTTCCTTCCAGTGCCTGCAGAGGCACAGGCATATCCGCGAAGGAGCTGCGACCCGCCTGTCCCGCCGGCAGCACCCAGGTGCTCACAGCGCTGATGCAGGGCGAGAGCAGCACCTGCGGACCTCGGAGCCTCGCAGAGCCTCACTGTGTGTGCTGAGGACCGAGCAGCAGGCCGCACGGCGAAGGCCACGCCAACGTGGCCTCCTCAGCATTCTTTGTTTAGGTAAGAGCATTTCATTCACCCAGTTTAAAAGAATTTGCTTTCCATTTACTGCATGTAGTGCACTGTCTGTGATGTTGTTTAGTCCATTATTTTTAGTTCATAGACTCCTGTTGGATTGTATCTACTATTCTTCAGAACATAAGGAAAACACATTCAGAGAAGCAAAAGAATTTTAGGAAAAATAATTCAATTTCAAGCAAATGAATAAAACATGAAGGTGTCAGCTAGATGCAAATCCTCAAGGCAGCTGATATAACCTGCAATTGATCATATATATCAAGAGTGCTCAGAGAGAGTAAAGTAGAATACACAATTAACATTTGTTGGATGACTTCGCTTTATATTTATGCAAGTTCCCTTTATGTCAAAATGTCACATTAAAGAAATGCATTTTCCATTATGTATTAGGAATTACCATATCTTTTATTGAAATGTGACTTCTTTTAATATGTTCCTGAAGCTTAGATAAAAACAGCTTTAAACTATTGGAAAATAGAATTTTACATTATTGAACAATATTTAAAAATGCTTAAACTCACCCCCTATTCATCTCCCTTCTTCCCTCACTCCACACTGGTAAGAGCCCTTCTCCTCCTTGTCACTGGAACTATTTCTTTGTAAAAGGAGCTGTTGCTTATTGCAGATGGGCATTAAGAAGCTCAGTACTTAATAGGCACAGGACCTGAAGACAAACTGGATCGTGGATGTGCAGAGAATACTCACTACGTTTGGGAGGTCTGATTTCCTTAAAATCAAGGAACATTGTTTACTGAACATTATTCACAATGTGCTCAGAGGCAGAAAATAAACAATAACTCCCTCTTAATGAGGTCCCCACATGCTATATAATTCTCACATAATTAATATGTGAGACCCAAAAATCACTTAGAGAGATATTTTGGGGCTTTCAAGAATATATTTAGCTAATAGTGTTATTAAATTTTAAAAATTGGCACTTTGTGCAATCAAATATTCTAGCATAGATTAGGAAATTGAAAAATAAAAGTAAAATACACCCACTACCTTTCTTCTATTATGTTCTTATATGATTAATGAAGCAATATTTTATTTCATTATCCCATGAAGATAATTTGACTTGGGAAAAATTTCCCTCATTATATCGAAAATAGCATTTGTATTTTTATTTTTCTTAAGAGATATGCTACCCAGTAATGCCTACTGATATGATGACATAAGTTTAGTATTCCATAATTATATTTTGCTTCTTTATGGGAATAATAAAATTATAGAAGAAAATCAAGAATAATGTCATAGTGTTAGAAGAGGGTTGGTATCTGCTAAAGTAGAACGATTTTCCTTCAAAAGGAAAATATTCTGTCTATATTCACCTAGAAAATAAAAACACCAAAAATATAAAATATATCATCATTATCACTCTGAATGAAAGTATCAGTTAATTTCAGGTGAATAGAGTAAATATTGGTAGCAAAACTTGCAAAGCAAGTAAGAGATGAAGCGGTCTAAGTAGTAAATTGTTCATCAGATTAATTTAAGGGAGGTTTGTGCGATCAATTGAGGAGGGCGTTGCTTGATTTATAATGTAAAAAGAGACAGTTTTAAGAACATAGGACCAGATGGTTAATAAGTGACGCGGAGCCCTCAGGGTGCCCAGTTCTGTCCAGGGAGTCCTATGGACCGGCCCGTCCCCTGGGAGACGGGGAGACAGACTGTGGAAGCACCTGCAGAGATGAGCAGTGGCCTCCCTAACAGGCTGCCCACCCCACGCCTCACTGGTGGCCTTCCAGCATGTGACCAGCCAGGACTAGAGCAGCTCCTCTCTGTCTTCAGCCATGAAGCTAAAACTGCAGATCACAGAGGTCCAAGGCCTTGCCTCTCGTCGTGGTGGAACAGGCTCCTGCCACCATAAAGGGTGACAAGGAGTGGAAGACTCAGGTACAATCCCCAAAGTGCAAATTGTCATGGTGGGAAGGGTTTTCTTTAATGTCACCTCATTCGATCCTAATGAAAACTATGCAAATTAAGTGCTACTATTATCTAGTGCTGACAATACCAAACACAATATATCACAGAAGCAAATACACGGGACTGAAAGGGATGCAGAACCTCAACACTTGGTTGAGCCAGGCTGCAAACCTAACCGCCTCTGAATTGCAAGTCCATGACTTGAGCATTGTCCTGGCATTTCTGGGGCTCGAAGAGACCTGCACACTTTCAATACTGGCAAAGTGAAAGATGAACTAGGTACTATGGTGGAAAGACCAAGACCGCTTCATGAACAGAGCGTACGTGCAAGTCTATTAAAGGAGGTCAGTCGGCAACACTGGCCGTGCTTTGTGTTGGCCAAACATTCCAGTTGTGCTGCAAGTCCTGAGACTTCTCCGACTTACCATCCCCGGCAGCAGCACACAGCAACAGATAGCAAACAGGTCCCTGCTCAATGAAATCACGGGACTCACATGCCCTGGTCAAAACAAGTGTTGCTACAACACTCATCTATGAGCTGCCAAGGGAAGTTCTTGCTTTGGTTGTTTGACTACTTACATTTTCTTTAGTCCCAAACCTCTACATCTGCAGAAAGCAAGCAAGCATGTCTTTCTTTGATTTACTCCATCTCTCTGGGCCTCTGCAGCCTTGATGTATAGTGAACTGCCATTTCAGAAGACGCTGCCCAAGGACAGGATGCTGCTGGTATTCCACCAGCAAGCCTACCTTGGCCAGGAAGCATCAGGAAGTTGGGGGACAGAGTAGTCTGGTGAGGAAGTAGTCGTGAAGATGGTGGTGTGGAGGGTCATCGGTCCTCACTGAGTGATGGCCTGCTCCCACTTTTACAGACATGAAATAAAACTCCACCACTGATTTTGCAAGGGTACCACGCTCTCACTGAGGCCTGACTGGCCTTCACCCGCTCTCTCCCACACCCCCCATATGCTCTCCATTTCCTTCCTCTCCATGTTTTCTCTGTTCACGAATCAGAGGTGACAAAATATGGCTATCATTTATTATCACTGCATTTGTGAATATTAACTGTTTAGCAAGTGCTGAAAATAGCTTCCAAAACCCATCACACATTTTATGGAACCTTTGCTCCTATAATTTAAAAATTCATTGTATTTTGAGGAAAATGTATTGTCTGTGATCAAATTACATTTGAAGCCTTAAGTGGCAATTTTGTAGGACTCCATGACATGTGGAGCCCGATGTTTATTCTCCATGAGGGTCATTTCCATCTTTCTGTGCTGCTCACCCCAGTGAAGGAGCAGAACAGACTTCATGGTGCTGTCACAAAGGCCAATCCTGAGCACTCCCAGTTGTTCTAAACAGGCAGAGCCTACTCCAACGCTTATTGCATTTATAAACACAAGGAGGCAGGTCATATACCACAGCCACTTACAAAATGAAAGGTATCTTCTGCCAAGTAGTTCTACTATCTAACGCTTTACATCTGCAGGAATAGTTTCTACTACTCTGATAAAATGTTCTTAGCAAGAAAGTTCAGGCAAATATTCCCTCATCTGGTCCCCAGCCAATCATGCATCGTTTGAAACTTGAACAAAAACTTCTGTTATTGTTTCCTTGGATGAGCGGAGGGCAGCCCATCACAAGTTCCTGGGCACCCACGGGACAGCGGCCCAAGAGTGGATTCTGATGCTGATCTTTAATTGGACCAGCTGTGAATCCATTTTAATAAAAATAACTTAACACATAAATTCTACTCCAAAATCCATATTGTACCAATCTAAATATTAAGGTAGGAAAATAAATGAATGCGGGTTGGGTGAATCCTGCAGCCGTGAGGCAGGAGGTCTAGGCAGACAGCTGTGGCTGTGTGTAGGTGGAAAGCAGCCAGGGTGACTACGAAGGCCCTGTTCCCTGGACCCAGAGTTGACCCAGATGCTTGTTCTAGACACCCTGCCTCCTGGTTCAGGGCCATCTGGCTCTTGCATGCATAACTAGGTAAGGCCTAATGTAACAGAGTTGGTCAACAGTAGTTTTTCTAGAACCCAAATTTTCTGACTTCAAACAATGTGTTGTCTACAACTTCACTCCAAGTCTTGATGGAGAATACCAAAATGTCAGAATATGTTTTAAGCCCTTCCAGACACGCTCATACAAAAGCACCTCAGACTCTGTTAGGATTTTTTGTTTGGGGTTTTTGGTGCTGGGGATTAAACTCAGGGTGTTTTGCCACCAAGCTTTATCCCCAGTCGTTGTTATTTTTTATTTTATTTTATTTTTTTATCTTAAGACAGGGCATTGCTAAGTTGCTTAGGGCCTTGCTAAATTACTGCAGCTGGCCATGAACTTGCAATCCTCCTGCCTCAGCTTCCCCAGTCCCTGGGTCTATAGACATGTGTCACCAGGTTCAACTCTATTAGGATCTTTTACAGAGTCAAACAGCATGCAGAAAGCTTTCAAAAAGGTCTTATTTCAAAAAGTATTGTTTGAACAGAGTATTCTGAGGTAACTCCCACAACACTAGAGGTCTAGAATTTCATGCTAGTCATCTGGACTTTGAAAACTAATGGCACTGAACTAAGAAAGAGTGTTTTGCCCATCAGCATTATTGTCAGGACTAATTGTCTATAAGCTCTGTTGCTCAAATATGGATATCACAACATTCTCCTATAATATTTAATTCCCAAAGGATTTTATTTAAAACCCTGAAGGTAGAAGAACTGTGTTTGAAGAAATCGATGTGTTCTGGGGACAGAAGGGTGGATACGCCAAACTTGCACCTGAACTTCTGGTTCTCCCCCAAAACAAAGGGAGATAAATGCACACCACATGCATTTGTAATCATCAAAATGAAACAAAAACACAAAACATTAAGTGAAGCGAATACTGATGGCATTTAGATGGCTTTAGAAATATTGCACATGGAATGATTGCTTGTCTTTAAGACTCTAATTCACTGCAGTGCTTCAGGCTGTCATTGCTTATGAACGATTGTTTATAGATTCAGGAGCACCAGGGTGTCCTTTACTAAAGCCATGAGATCAATTGAATTGTTCTGGGTTGAACCCTGGACCCTCTATTCACCACCTACTTAGGCTGGGCACCCACCTGACTTCTCGAAGCTTCAAATGTTACCGTGTGTCATGTGGAGATTGTGAAAGTGCTCACTTCTGCATCATTGTGGGATTCAACATGTGTGACCTACGTGATGGTTCTAGCCAAGGCCCTCACGCAGGTTAAATGGCCTTGCATTGGATAATCTCAGTATCATTAGTATTTCCATAGGAAGTGATGTGTCATGGAAATCTGCATGACTGACCGGATGGAGGAAAGAAGGAAGGAAGGTACTGCCCACCTTTGCCGCCAGCCAGCAGGGCTCCGAAGCCCGCTGTGCTGTGGAGACCGTGTGCCAGGGATGGGTCTCATCAGGAGCTGTTGTCGGAGGACAGCAACTGGAACCAAGCAGAACGACGATTTTGAAAGTGGAGGCGATGAGCCACTTACACAGGGAGGTGCTGCATGATCTTATACGGGTTCCTTGAGAAAGGTGACAGCGTCCCCTAGGTTCACGGCCACATCCCCACAGAGCAGGCACTCAGGGCCGTTTCAAGCCCTGAACGTTCTCTTAAATCTCTCTTGGTAGAGGACGATGGGTTTGATGGGCTTCGTGTGACATTAACAGGGACCTACAGCACAGTCAGCCACCTGCTGGCGCTGCTCTGGCTGGGTGGGCTCGGGCTGCGGCACAGAATGCCGGATGGCTGCTGACCAGCGGGAGGGACTGCCCACGGTTCTGAGCCGGGACGCCAGGACAAGGCGCAGCCCCACGCTGGTTCAGGGTCTTCCTCTCTGCCCTGGGGGGGTGGGGACAGAGGGGAAGCAAGCTCTCTGGAGCCTCTTGTTACCAAGCCACTAGTCCCATGACGAGAGTCCCTGTCCCTGACCTGTTGGAGACCCGATTACCTCCAAGCCCCTCCCCCACCCGAGGAGGTGCACGAACTGGGCGGCTTCAACCCCAGAGCCTGTCCAGGCCAGGGACAGTCCCCCGAGGCCCCTGTCTGTGACTGGAGCCCCCACCCATCGCTGTGTCCTCACGTGGCCTTTCCTCTCAGATCTGTTTTCCTGGTGTCTCCTCCTCTGCCTAGGAGGACCTCCTCTGTCCTAGGAGGCCTCAGGATCCTCTACCTAGGAGGCCTCAGTTATCTGGAGGAGCCTCCTCCTCTACCTAGGAGGCCTCAGTTATCTGGAGGAGCCTCCTCCTCTGCCCAGGGGGGCCTCAGTTATCTGGAGGAGCCTCCTCCTCTGCCCAGGAGGGCCTCAGTTATCTGGAGGAGCCTCCTCCTCTACCCAGGGGCAACTCAGTTATCTGGAGGAGCCTCCTCCTCTACCTAGGAGACCTCAGTTATCTGGAGGAGCCTCCTCCTCTGCCCAGGGGGACCTCAGTTATCTGTAGGAGCCTCCTCCTCTACCTAGGAGACCTCAGTTATCTGGAGGAGCCTCCTCCTCTGCCCAGGGGGGCCTCAGTTATCTGGAGGAGCCTCCTCCTCTGCCCAGGGGGACCTCAGTTATCTGGAGGAGCCTCCTCCTCTACCTAGGGGACCTCAGTTATGTGGAGGAGCCTCCTCCTCTGCCCAGGGGGACCTCAGTTATCTGGAGGAGCCTCCTCCTCTGCCCAGGGGGGGCCTCAGTTATCTGGAGGAGCCTCCTCCTCTACCTAGGGGACCTCAGTTATCTGGAGGAGCCTCCTCCTCTGCCCAGGGGGACCTCAGTTATCTGGAGGAGCCTCCTCCTCTACCTAGGGGACCTCAGTTATCTGGAGGAGCCTCCTCCTCTGCCCAGGGGGACCTCAGTTATCTGGAGGAGCCTCCTCCTCTACCTAGGAGACCTCAGTTATCTTGAGGAGCCTCCTCCTCTGCCCAGGGGGGCCTCAGTTATCTGGAGGAGCCTCAGTCCCTCCTCCTCTGCCCAGGGGGCCCTCCATGGGGGACCTCAGTTATCTGGAGGAGCCTCCTCCTCTACCTAGGGGACCTCAGTTATCTTGAGGAGCCTCCTCCTCTGCCCAGGGGGACCTCAGTTATCTGGAGGAGCCTCCTCCTCTACCCAGGAGGCCTCAGTTATCTGGAGGAGCCTCCTCCTCTGCCCAGGGGGACCTCAGTTATCTGGAGGAGCCTCCTCCTCTACCTAGGAGACCTCAGTTATCTGGAGGAGCCTCCTCCTCTGCCCAGGGGGCCCTCCATGTCCTGGAGGAGCGCTCTCCCCGCCCCCAGCCTCCTTCTCATTCGCCACCTTCCTCACACCCCTGATCTCCACATAGGACCACATGATGAATTTGGGACTTCAGTGTGTGAATGTGGGGGGACACAATTCAAATCAGGACAGATATCATTTTGACTCTTCTCTGTTTTCTCTTCCTAAATAACATAAAAACAGTGCTCACCACAGAATTTTATATATTTGCAAGTTTTATCACTTCCATGATATTATTTATATAATTTCCTGATCTGGTAGAAGTTTTCTGTTAGTTTGGAAATTTATTTTAATTCAGGAAAAATTATTTTGGACTATTTGATGAGTAGTCCTATCCTCTGTTTTATAACACATAATGCTTTGAATTCCTGATACATGCAAAGACTGATTCTGGGTACTGAGATTGTGAAATTTTTAAAAAGGGAAAAAGATTTTTTTTTCTAAATTATTATGTATGATTGGTTATTTTAAAAGCTGATTGTGAATTTCATATTGGAATCAATATGACATTGATTTTGAAAACCATTTAGTTTCCTTGTGTCTTTGCTCATTTAAAAGTGAGCGCTCCGCCTGTGCAGATGGTCTTGAAGACACAGCGGAGGAGTCTGGTCTGGGAGAGGCAGCTCCCTGCTCCCTCTCACCTGCTCAGGCTGCTGTGTCCTGGGGGTCAGCCTGGAGGCTCTGCACGTCCACTCCTTCCAGGTCTTTGGATGTGCTCCCGCGTACTTGTTCTAAACAGTCCCTGGCGGCCATTCGTACTTCTGTGGGGTTGGTTGTGGTGTCTCCTTTCCATCTCCAATTTTATCTGTTTGGGTCTTTTCGTCTCCGCTCATCTAGGTAAAGGCTTTGTGACTTTTTGTTACCATCTCAAAAAGAACCAACTTTTCATTTAATTGGTCTTTCCTGTTGTAGTCTTTGTGCTTTCTGTACCTGTCCTGATATTTGCTCCCTCTGCTACTTCTGGGTTTTCTTTTCTTCTGCTGCCTCTCAGGACTCGGCATAGAGCCTCCCGTTCCTTCCTGGCCTGTGAGGCGTCTTCTGAGAAGCCTGCTGCTGTATCTGAGGGTCTGACCTGTCACTTGGCCTTTTGCCTTTCAGTTTTGAAATTCTCTCTTGGTAATGTGCTGCTCTGTTGTCTTGTCCATTTCTATTTGGCGTCCCATGGGCCCCTGTTCCTGGATGCCCATCTTCCCCAAGGCTAGTTTATAGCTACTATTTTGTTTAATATGTTTTCTATGCCTTTTTCCTTTCCTTCCCCTTCAGCTACTTCAAAACTGTGATTATTTGTATAATAGTGTCCCAAAGGTCTCCAAGCCTTTCTTCTTCTTTTCTTTTCTTGTTTTCTCCTTTCTGGGGAATTTCAGAGGACCTGCCTAGCTTGCCTTCTGCTTGATTAACCTGTTTTTGAGGCTTCCTGCTGTGCTTTTTGTTTGTTTGTTTGAGTCCTTCATTTCCAAGATTTCTGTTTGCATGTTTTGTAAGATCTCCATCTCGTTGCTGAATTTCTCATTCCCATCATGACTTTTAACCTAATTTCAGTGGATGCTCCCTCTGTGTCCTCTTGAACTTTGCTGTCCCTCACGATCCCTCTCCGACCCCTGCAGCAGGCTTTCATCAGTGTCACTTCTTTGCGCCCGTTGCTAGTTGCTGGGTCTCCTGGACGCACATGTCCCCTGGAGTCTCCTTATCTCTGGTGACTCTGGGGTCCACTCATCAGTGGGTCTCTGCTGCTCTTATGGGGTGTCCGGCAGGGCATGGCTTCGCCAGCAGATGGCCTTGCACGTCGGCTTGGTCAGTGTTGTGCTCTAGATGTGGTGTGTCCTCCCAGAACTCATGGGTGAGACAAGGCAGGAGGTTCAGAGGTGAGATCATTGGATGAGGAGAGCCTTAACCCGATCCTTGCTCTAATCCCCTGATGGGGACTAATATGGTGGCAACTGTCCACAGGTGGGTGTGGCTGGAGCCGGTGGGTCCCTGGGGGCGTGCCTTTAGGAATTCTATTTTGTCCTGGTTGAATGAAGCTCTCTCTCCGATTCTTGGTGGCGAGGTCCTGACCTGCTTCCTCCACTACACCCTTCTTCCATCACGTTCTGCCTCACCATGACCCAGGAGGAATTAAGGCTGCTGTCTATGGACTGAGACCTCTGAAATCAGGAGCAACAAATAAACTTTTCTCCTCTAACTGTTGTTGAGGAGTTCTGGTTGCAGCAGTAGAAAAGCTGACTAAGACCGTCAGCAGTGTTGGCTATGCTCTCCATGGGCACTGTAGCAGTCTCACTGTGTGTGCTTGGACTGTAGCTGAGCGTGCGGTGTGTGTTGAAGGCAGGGTCAGAGCACCTGTGTCCTCGCTGCCCTGGGCAAGAGGTGTGCTCATGGGCCAGCCAGGCGTGTGCAGCGCAGCGGCAGGGTGGGCTCTCTTTAGCTCAGGGATGCTGCCACCTCACTGTGTCCTGGGAACAGGAGCATGCAAGCGCCCTGAGGCCTCCTTGTTAGGGGCACTAACCCCATTCATAACTGTCACCCTCACGGCCTGGGCACCTCCCCAGGCTGTCCCTCCCAATGCTATTACATTGGGGATTAGGTGCCCACGTGTGGACTCGAGGAGGACACGGACATTTAGACCACAGCAAAGGGATTTGGGATTAAAAGGGGTATAAGAAAATGTGCAATTTTCTTTTCATAAAATATTCCTGTAGACATTTGATTATAAAAGAGAATATCGGAAAATCAAAGACGGGCTCCTAAGAGGGTAATCCTTCTTCAGGACGTGAGAAAAAAGCTGGGGATGAGACCAACTGAAGATGACAGAAGGCAGAGGGGACTGATGATAATAAATGACATGGATTTGCTGCAACGAGGGGGTGGGGTTCAGTGGACACAGAGAGAGGCTCAGGAGAAAGAAAAAATTCTCTCATGATGTAAATTAAAAAGAATTATTTTCCACGTATAGAGCCATGTTTACTGAAAATAATGTTCTTGTAAAATCAAAGACTTCTGCATTTGATGTGCATTTTCAACTTTTAAGACCAAGTTATCATTTTTATTTTATGCAAATTCTATTTATGCCTTATCCAAGACAATTTTGCCTATGGAATGTTAAGATGACAGTCTCTAGTACTGAAGGTAGATAGGAAGTATGGTTAATGATAAACAGCATGAAGATAAGTGGGAAATATATTACAGACAAAACATTACCTCCAGGAGCTTAATTCTGACTGAATTAAGATCATCTGCACTTACAAAAGAAAACATCTTCTAAAAAGATGTCCAGGCTTCTGCCATCTTTAATGGGGATTCTCTCAAAACTAATGTGAATCGCTAAGAGACAGGAGCAAGAGAAACTCCATAAATGTCAAAGAATTACAAGGAACTTAAAAATAGTCTTTATTAAAATGCTTAAAGAGGAAATATATATCCAAAATTTGGCAGATCCTGCAAAACTGCTGAAAACTATGAAGATGTATAAATCTTAAAAGTTGGTGAAAAGGGAATAAAATAAATGCCTGTTGTTCTGTCGGAGGTATAGTAAGAACAGTGATGTAACTCCATAGGAAGAGGGAAGCTTAATGAGAATGAAAACCACAAAGTTCTGGAAGAAAGTATTTGTGACCTGGAATTCTATACCTGGTGGAGATAGTCTTCAAAAGTGAACGCAAGATGAAAATGGGAAGCGAGACATGCCTTTACCAACAAACCCAAGCTACAATGAACAGGACAGTAAGTCTTTCCATTAGAAGACACATGTTCTCTTAACGGAAGCTTACAAAAGCATGACAGAATATGTGGTGACAATTATATTAAATGTAAATGTACTAAAACACTTCAAAAGGCAGGGATTGGTAGACCTTAAATAAAACTTTTCACTGTTTTTTTTTTTTTTTTTTAAAGACACAAGGGACGATGTCAGATAATTATTGAGATAAGAAGATGGAAAGGCAACACCTTTTGGATACTAACCAAAAGAAAGGATTTATTGCTAAAGTAAGAGACAAAGAGACTTCAGGATGAGAAGCAGTTTGAAATCATGCAAGAGAAATCCATAAGGAATACATAATAAAAATAAAAGTTATAGATAACTAATAATATAGTTGTAAAAAATATAAAGCAAGGATATAAATAACTATAATTCATGTAGACAAACCCACAAATTTAGTAAAGACTTAAAATAATCTTTAATACTGTGGAAAATTTATCAGTGTGTAGTGGCCCCTGCCAGTATTCCCAGCAACTTGGGAGGCAGAGACAGGAGGATTGACAGTTCATGACCAGACTGGAAAATTTAGAAAACTTTAAAAAATTTAAAAGGCTGGGGTGTAGCCTTGTGGTAAAGTGTTCCTGGCTTCAGTCCCTTGTACAGCAAAATTTAAAATAACACTAATAGTGGGGAAAATTCAAATAGTATGATTAACAGATTTATCCAATTGACATGTAGAGAACAGCACACAGAAAAGCCTTATTAGTAATTATGCTATTAACTACTTTTAATAATTTAGTACTTCTAAAACTATAAAACTATTAGAAAATGCAAGCACAAGTCTTTGTGACTTCAGATTTTACAACTGATTATAAAATTTGACACCAAGGTATGAACAACAAAAGGAAAAATAAATAAACTGGACTTCGTAAAAGTAAAAAAAAAAAAAAAATGTGCTCAAATGATACCATCAAGAAATTAAAGACACTTCAAAAAATGGAAGAAAATATTTGCAAATCATGTTTCTAACAATGGAATTGTATCTGGAAGACAGGAAGAAGACTGAAAGAACATATGCAACTCAAAAATAATGATAAGTCCAATTCAAAATGGACAAAGTATTTTAATAGACCTCTCATCAAAGACATGAATGGTGATACACACTACAGAATATGCTTAATATCATTAGTCATGAGGATAATGAAACTCACTCTACAGTCTGCTTCACATAATCTGAAAATTCTATCGTAAAACCAGGCCTGTTGCTGAGAATGTAGAGAAACTAGAATCCTCACACCTACTGAAGGTACAGACAATTTGGAAATGAGTGTGGTGATTCCTCAGAATGCAAGCAGAGTTGCTGCCTGACTGCCGGGTCAAGAGAAGTGTAGCCTTCTGTCCCCATGAAGACAGGTCAGGGGGTCACAGCATCTTCATGCATTGAGCCCAAAGTGACACCACTTAACTATCTACCAGTTAACAAAATGAGTACAAAATAATACGTCTATGCAATTACACTATCTGATAACAAGAATGGGGTGGACATAGGCCCTGCCGCACCAATGAACCTCACACACTAAGTGCAGGAAGGCAGACACAAAACCCCAAGATTCACATTATTCCATTCATTTAAAGGATCCAGAATAGGCACACTTCTAGTGGCAAGCTGCGGATTGTTTTTGACTTTGAGGTGCTGGAGTGGAAGTGGGAAGTGACTGCTAAAAGTATTAGGGTTTCTGAAATCATGTTTAAATTATATTATGGTGACAGTTACATAAATCTGTATGCTGAAGTCACTGAATTCCAAATTCTAAATATGCAAAGTTTATGATATGTAAACTATCTCAATATTGTGAAGGACCACTTTAATGTTTTTTGTCATCCTTAAAAAAAGTTCCTTCAAAATATGTAAGACAGCAACAGATCAACAAAATGAAGGATAATTGCAAAATTCATCATGCCAAACAGAAAGTCTACGGAATGGGATAAAGTTTTTACCACCTGCACCTCAGATAGAGCATTTTCTTTATTATAAAGCACTATCTAGGATATATAAAGATCTCAAACAATATATCACCAAAAAAATAATAATAACCCAATCAATTAATGGGAAAAGGAACTCAACAGACACTTCATATAAGAAGCAATACAAATGGTCAATAATATCTGAAAAAATTTTCAACATCTCTAGCAATTAGAGAAAAGCAAATTAAAACCACACCGAGACTCCATCTCACTCCAGTGAGAATGTCAATTATCAAGAATATAAGTAACAATAAATATTGACAAGGATGTAGGGGGAAAGGTCCATTTATACATTACTGGTGGGATTGCAAATTGGTGCAACCACTATGGAAAGCAGTAAGGAAATTCTTTAGAAAACTTGGAATGGAACCATTATTTGACCCAGTTATCTCACTCCTCAGTTTATAGCCAGAGGACTTAAAATCAGCATACTACAGCAACGTGGCTACATCAATGTTTATAGAAGCTCAATTCACAATAGCTAAAGCATGGAACTGTTGCTGCCTGAAGCGATTGTCGCTTGGAGCAACAATGCCACAGGAATAAGTTCAGAGGCGGACTGGAAACAAACAGGCTCTTTATTCTGCTAGCTTCTCTCTCCGGCTCCAACAACAACTCCAACACCATCCACACTCCTACAACCACCACCACACCACACCAAAATGGCGTTGACCCCCTCCACGATGTCCCGGGTCAAGTCTCACAAAATAATACGTACAAAATAATACGTCTATGCAATTACACTATCTGATAACAAGAATGGGGTGGTAATGCTTATGGCTCACAGCTAACCACAATCTTAGCTATCTCCTTAATTAGGGCTCCTGCATGGAACCAACCTAGGTGTCCTACAACAGAAGAATGGATAAAAAAAAATGTGGTATATATACACAATTGGATATTACTTAGACATGAAGAAGAATGAAATTTTGGCATTTGCTGGTAAATGAATGGAACTGGAGAATATGATAAGTGAAATAAGCCAGTCCCAAAAAAAACAAAGGGTCAAATGTTCTCTCTGATATGTGAATGCTAACCCACAACAAGGGAAGGTAGGGAAGGGAAGACTTGAAATTCACTAGATTAGACAAAGGGGAATGAAGGGAGGGGAGAGAGGATGGGAATAGGAAAGACAGTGAAATGAATTGGACACAACTTTCCTATGTTCATATGTAAATACACAAGCCATGTAACATACCATGTACAAGCACAAGAATGGGATCCTAATTAGAATAAGTTATACTCCATATATGTATAATATGTCAAAATATACTCTATAATAATGTATATCTAAAAAGAACAAAAAACCATTCATCATGCCAGAGGTTTTGATCTGTTTTCTAAGAAATTGACAGAAAGAACTATGGGGAAAAAATTAACATATGGAAGGTTTGAAACAACTCAATTAACTATGTTGGTACAAAAAAAATCACTATACCTTCAATTATTGGAGAGTATACTTTGACAAATCACACAAGGAACATTTATGAAGGTGAAATGCTTATTAAGGCAACTCGGAAAGTCACAGCTGTGGGGAGTATGGATTCCGCTCTCACAGATCTACCTCAAGACCAAGTAGCTTAATGGTTCTTTACACTAGTGGACGTGGGCCTCCTGTGCAAGGCTTTTTCAGACACATTTGTGGGACCACATGGTGGGCGTAGGAGAGGCCCAGGGTTTGCATTTCCAGCATGTCCTCAGGTGAGGTTTATGTTGCCAGCTGAGGGAGCTAATTGTGAAAATCACAGCTTTAAAATATATACTCAGAGATTTAAAAACATGTCCAAATCACATGCAACCTGTGTGAAATAATAATCAAAATTAAATCTGCTTAAAATATATCATAATAAAAGTGCTATGTACTAAATAAAGGAGGGAGATGACGAAGGAGTGTGTTGAGGGTGTGTGTGAAGCATGTGTTCCTATGGGGGTAGACAAGAGGTAGAAATGGGTCAAGTTTGCAGCACAGGAGATAATCAACATAGGAACAGCGTGATCTCAGAGATGCAGCAGGCAGGTGGTGACACCTTTGAAAGCAGAGATTGTTCAACTAGAAAACAGAAATGCAACTGGGAGCTCTTGCCAGGCATGGCTTGCTCTGGGAGCTCTGGCTGGGCCTGGCTTGCCGTTTTGGAACTGTAGGAGATTGACCTCCAGCAAGGAGAAGCTGAAGAAAGCATGTGCAAACAGCCAATGTAAAAATGAAAAAGAAGTTATCACTATGCGTAGCCAAGACTTAAAGACAAGAGAATGTTATAAAGAGATTTCCCGGTGCATTTTAAAACCTGGAAACAGAGGCAGATTCCTTAAAAAGTATGGATTTCTAAAAGCACTTCAAGTCAAAGAAGACATGAAAAATAAAAACTAGAGCAAGTTGGGAGTAGGAGACTACTTTCATAATCTGAGAAAGACAATTATAGGAAATTACAAAATGATAAAATGCAAAACTACTAATATAGTCGGAAATAATACAAGTATTCTTAGTCTTGCCATTCTAGTCCACAAATATGGGTATTCCTGCAATTTCTAGTCACTGAATATGGGTATTCCTGTAAGCAAAATGGAAAAGGAAAATACATAAAACACATGAGAACTGAAAAAAAAATATTGCCATTATTCACAAATTATGTGATTTTTAATGTAGCCATCCATAAAGATTCTACACACAAATTTCTAGAATTAATACAGCTGTTGTACTAGATGATACAATATAAGATAATTAATATTTAAAGGGAACCCCATTTTATACTATGGTATAAAAACATATTTAAAGTTTGACATTTACAATAGAAAAATTAACTTGTTATGGTATATTTGTTAAAAAAAAAATGGCGTAAAGCTACTATAGGAAATGTGAAACACTATACTAAAAAGCATTAAAAAGGCACATACAAATTAAATGATAAAACATGCTCATGCATAAAGAAACATGACATGGAAGAGCTGTCTGTTTTCTAAAATTTTATTTTTGATTCAGCAACATGCCCTGAGTGGTTTTTGTTTGTTTTTGATGGTATCGAATAGCCTGACTCTAAAACAGACCAACCAGGGACGGCACAGGCAGCACCTTCCTTACTCTGGACTGGGAACGGTCCTGGATTTCAGGACCTTGCCTCCTCCAGACCCACGACCTTCTCTGCTGGGTTTTAACGGGGGAGATGCTGACAAGCTTGGACTCGGACCTATTCTGCCTTCCTGGTGCTCAGGGTCCCCAGGACACTCCCACGCGTGCTCAGCTACCACCACCCGGACTAGGATGCTTTATCAAGAGGGGCGAGCATGGCCGTCTCTGAGTCTCTCACAGAGACCTCCTCTCGTGGTTCTCTGTGCAGCAAAGGCCTCTGTGCCTCACCTCATGCGAGCCCTGTAGAGACAGAGGCGTCCAGCTGCACAGGTCTCCCCTCTGATGACTCCTGTTCCAGGGGTGCTCACAGGGAGGACAGCTGTGAAGGGGGCACAAGTGCCTGAAACTAAAGGCTGAAGGTCATTCTACTCCAAGAGGGGTCAGATCAGTGAATCAATAAAATGTCTGGGAACTGCAGTTCCTAGAAAATATTAAGTAGGATTATAGGATGGTAGCTAGAAATTAGCTGAGATATTATCTAATAAGATACCTCAACTTTTAGCTGAGGAAACAGTCTCCAGAAGGTCAAAAGGAATTTTGTGGTTCTAGAGCACTTGCCCTGGGTCACACTGTGTTTGGGTGGGATGACATGAATGATGGATTCAGTCGCATGAATGGACCTTTCACGTTGTGACTGAAGGATGAACCGGCTTAGCTGCATATAGGATGGCTGGTCCTATTTTCAGGACTCTAGCCTGAGAGAACAACTGGCAATGCGAGTTCACGAACATCTAGCAAAGGAGGAGCTTTGGCAGTGATTTCAGAAAAGCAAAGGTGCTGTAGCCCCTTTGAAGTAAATGAAGAAAACAGCAAAAGTGAAGCTAGGCTTAGATGTGAGGCAACCCCAAAAGCTTCAGTGTGAGAAATGCAAGAAAGGTCAGAGGAGAAATGGCTGGGCTGGAAGAGCCTTAACCAATCAGTGAATCGATCCCCTGGTAGGGATTAACTGAGTGGCAACTGAAGCGGTGGGCGTGGTTGGAGGAGGTGGGACTAGGGCGTGGCTTTGGCCTAGGTTTCTATCTGGAGCCTGGGTCTCCCTCTGGGCTTCCTGACCGCCGTGATGGGAGCTGCTTCCCTCTGCACCCCCTCCTGCCATGATCTTCAGCCCCATCTCGTGCCCTGGGGAATGGAGCTGGCCTTCTGTGGACTAAGACCTCTGAAACCGTGAGTCCTCAAAGAAACTCGTCCTCCTCTGTTGTTGTCCGAAGCGACTGCCGCTTGGAACAACAAAGTCGCGGGAAGAAGTTCAGAGGCGAACTGGAAAGAAACCGGCTTTTTATTTTGCTAACTTCTCTCTCCGGCTCTAACAACGACTTTAACACACACTAAACTCACCACCAAACAACCAACAACCAAAATGGTGCCGACCTGCTCAGCAATCTCTGCAAAAGTCTCTCGAGATCCAGGGCCAAGTCCCGCGAGATCCTGGGCCAAGTCCCACGAGATCCTGGGCCAAGTCCCGTGAGACTATGGAAGGCGGCAATGCCCAAACATCTCCATGGCCCATAGTCAACCGCAATCTAGCCATCACCTCAAACAGGGCTCCTGCACTCCTCCTTCCTGTTGTTCTGGTCAGACCCGTCAGTCGCAGCAGCTAAAACGCTGACTAACACAGTGAAGATTTTCAGTAAGGCCCATTTCTGAAGAGTGTGAGAGCAAGGTACGGGAGAAGGCCCTGATTCCATCACACACTGCAGGACCAGGACCTCTCAGAGTTTCCGCAGGCCAGGCACACAGAAGACAGCCTGAGCCAGGTGGGCACACACAGTTCCTGCTGCAGGACCATTCAGAGAGTCACAGCCCTCACCAAGGGACAAAAACAGTTCTTACTGGTGTATAGGCTTTATTCTAGATGGTATGCATTTATTTCTTTGAAAAATATTAAATATTTGCTCAAGTTCTCAACGCACATATAAAAGCCATATTTGTGCAGAAAAAACAAGTCATGTATAATTTAAATGTTGATGTATTGTGGCACACACTTCTAAATAGAGATCTTCTGAGTTGTTGAAATGCTTTATAAGGGCCTGACACATAAAGTTCACTGCTGTGCAATATTTTGGTTAAGGTGTTATTAAAGCAATTTAGAAGCATAAAGTTGTTAGAATTTCTCATTATTCTTAAAATCAGGAGTGAAAGTAGTCAGTCCTTACTCCAGTCGTCAGAAAAGCAGCCCACCTAAGTTTCTCCAGAGGAGCTCAATCATGCTCACAGCTGTGATTTATCTCAGAGCATCATACATTAAAACAAGATCACCAGCAACGAATGTGACTAGACTGAATTTTAAAGTATCCCATTAATTTGCAGTAATGAGATGTAATGAATATTTATGGAAAGTTTTATCTGTACATATTAATTTGCCATCATGTGTCACTGATAAACTAGTCCTCTAAGCTGAAACCAATAGATGTCAAAGCGAAAACCATATAAAAAATGCCTAACAACTCCCACTTGAGCTTCCAACACTTGGTATGAAAGGTAATACGCTTTTGTCAAATGAAAGTTTACTATCAAATTCACTGAATACACCACAGGGAATGAACTCATTTTCTCTGCACAGTTTATTACATTCAAATATCATCGCTCCTTCCTCTCCTACTTCACCAGCAAGGCAGAAAGGCAATGTTTTCTCCAGTAGAAAGCGACTGTCTTCACTTGTGGATGCTGCATTAACTGTCCTTTGGATAATGGGGCGCAGGCAGCTGCAGGTCTGCAGGTCTGCAGCACATTCTGCCCGAGGATTTCCACCCCGTTGCTCAGTTGCACCTTGTGCTGGGAGCATCTGAACTGGGGCAGGGCCTCTTAGCTGTCACTGTGTCACCGAGCAGGCAGTGTCTTAAAGCAACACTCTGGGATGAATTATTTACTACACAGTATAGTACAGAGAAGGAAATTGAAATGTTCTGGGCTCCTGCAAATGCGTCTGGCAGAGGAACCATGGAGCGAGTACCTCCCAAATGTGGAGGTCTTGAACCTGGATGCCTATTAATTTAAAAATAACTAAGATTTCAGCTCTACTTGATTTAACTGCAGCCTCTTCTGTGCTCCAAGAAACGAGGTCAGCATCAGAACACTTGAAAATCTGTTACAAGAACCATAAAACTGTGGTCTTAAAGACATGAGCTTTCTGTTGTAACAGGGACATTTTCACATCAGTCAGAAAGATCTGAATTGATGACTGTAAAGTAGGATTACTTAACAATAATTAACTTTGCAAATTAGGAAATGTATATGCTAATATATTTTTCCTTCTGATGAGGAAAAATATAATCAATTGTAAGAAACGTGGAGTTACTTTTGAAGTGGTAATGCAGTAGCGTTGAGGCTTTTGCAAGTGAATTTTGTAGTATAATTCCGTGGTTAAAAGGTCCTTATATTTTGTAATGAAAACATTAAACTATTGATCTAATTTAGACTCATACAAGTTAAGTAGGAATTTTCAACTTAGTTTAATAGACAAAAAATGTTAGAATTATGGCAGAGACCACAGAAACCAACAATGGGAACAAAATCAGGGTGTAAGATTGTCCCAAAAGAAGGTAAGATAGAAACCAGAGGAGAATCAGGACAAAGACAAACCCAAGGACATGAAAAAGCAAAGATCTATTCAGTAATTACATATTATGCAAATGGACTAAGTCCTCCTGGTAAGAGAAGAATCTGGTGGGCACAGAAACAGAGGACGGGAAGCTGCAAGGGTAAAGAAAGCAGCAGGAGGAAGCCCACGGGAAGCCACCTCGCCACACAGGTATATAGCACCCAAACTGAATCAGGGTAAGGAAGAATTGTTTCCTGACGGTAAAAGTTTCAGTATGAACTAAAGATAAAACAATGTAACTAAAGATACAGCGGTAGTAAGCTCGTATGCACCCGCCTTATCACAGGATATAAAATATATGGAATGAAAAGATGATTTAGAATAGCAATAAAACAATAACAAAAATGAAAAAAAAAATAGAAAAGGATTGCAGAATTCTTGTGATGAAAGCATTAATATGCCCCTGGGAAAAGATAAAAAAAATAAGCTCAGACAAAGGCAAGCTATCTCATAGAACGTGTAGGCATATATGTTAAAGTTGTAAGTAACTGAGATTCCAGTGTCAGAGAGAAAAACAGGTACAGGTATAAAATCAAAGATGTCAATACAATAGCCTGTGTCAGTCAGCTTTCTGTTACTGTAGCAAATGCCCGAGATGGTCACACAGGCAGAGGAAAGGTCTGGGAGGTTTCAGACCTGGTCAGTGCACTCTTGCTTCTAGGCCTGTGGCAAGGCCAATGTCAGGCAGGTGGACCTGGCGGAGCCAAGCAGCCCACTTGACGGCCAGGTGGGAAAGAACAGCAGGAAGATACCAGGGCCCCTGGGTCCACTCCAGTGACGCCTGGTGGCCTAAACCTCACACTAGACCCACCACCTCCCAATAGCACCAAGCCAGTGACTGAGACTGACACCCGGGCCTTCAGGGGACATGCAAACTCCAAACTAGGGCTGTTCTGAAATGTCTAAATGAGCTCATGATCTTTTATAAAATGGAACTTTCTTAGTCCTGTCTCCTTAAAAGTCAAAGACGAGGAGGAGGAGGAACAGGAGGAGGAGGAGCAGGAGGAAGAGGAGGAGGAGGAGAGGAGGAGGAGGAGGAGGGAGGAGGAGGAGGAGAGGAGGAGGAGGAGCAGGAGGAACAGGAGGGAGGAGGAGAGGAGGAGGAGGAGGAGAGGAGAGGAGGAGGAGGAGCAGGAAGAAGAGGAGGAGGAGAGGAGGAGCAGGAAGAAGAGGGAGGAGGAGGAGAGGAGGAGGAGGAGCCAGAGGAAGAGGAGGAGGAGGAGGAAACTGAAAAGAACCTTAGACATTGTGACAACCAATGGTGTCTAAGTTCTTGTTCTAGATATGGTTTTCTAATAAAGACACAAGAAACTCTTGGAGAGAGTCTAGGATAGCAAAGGACAGAGTCACCTCAAAGAGCTAAGGCAGGAAGGAAGGTGCACAAGGCCAAGGAGGACACATGCCGAGGACAGGGAGGTTAGGTTGAGGTGGCCACCTGTGACCACAGATGGGATGATTACCTCACCAAAAGGAATGTGCCCTGTGTCTTGCTGAAGCACAGTGGGCCCTTGAACACCGGTGCCCCTAGAGGAGAGGAGAGTGTGGGAGGGGGAGGAGAGAGCCCGCTGGTTGGCATCATTATTGGTGGCGAGTGAATGTGTTTCCTGGGCTTCAGGTAGGACCACAGGAGTTAACTCCAGCTTATCAGGAAAAATTTCCCTTTTCAGGAAAGAAGTAGTCAACACATGCAGAAAGCGTTAGAAAATGCCACGTTTCAACCCCACAGAGAACTGGCCAAGTGGAGGGTCACCAGTCATGAACGGGCACCGACATCGTTCCTTGAAGTTGACCTTAAAGAGTATTCCACATTTCCATGTTCAGTCCCAGTAGTCACTAGTTAACTGGAGAGGAAAGCAAACAAAGACAGCACCAACAGTTTAGTGTGGTGGCCCATGTGTGTAGAGCCAGGTCCTCAAGAGCCTGAAGCAGGAATGGCAAGTTCAAGGCCAGCCTGGGCCACGTACCAAGGCCATGTCTCAAAATAGAAATATCTGGGGATTTAGCCCAGTAGTGGAGCAATTGCCTGGCATGTGCAAGTTCCTTGAACTGAGAAACACACACACACACACACACACACACACACACACACACACACACCATTGCGCTAGAGCCATGTGATCGTAACCAGGAGATAAAACATGGCATGACATGTAATGGGCATGATTTCCAACATGGAGCGTTTCCTGTCATAGTGGCTTCCTCGGGCTCTTGACGGAGCACCACAGTCTAGGTGGCTTGGACTGCATCAGGGGGCAAGGTGTGAGCTGGACGGGCTCCCACCAATACCAGAGTGGCAATGTGTCCTTGCCTCCCGCAGTGCCGGGGTCCCCGGCTGTGCTTCTCATCCCTGCTCTCCACCTTCATCACCACACTGTCCTCCCCCGGTCCCTGTGTGTCCTTGCTGCCTTCACGAGGACGTGTCTCACAGGGACACCATCCGCACCAGGTGGCCCCTCCTTTCTGCGTGAACTCATGGTAGGTGACATCTGTGACAACTCTGCTTCCATGTGAGGCAAGCGTTGGCACATTTCAGCTGGAGCAGGGCTCCAACGCCCATTTTGGAGAGACACCACTCACCCCTAAGACCCGTGCGATGCTATTGCCCAACCTAGGAACCTTGATTTTATGCAGATGCTCTCACGTCCATCTGCGGAGGACTCCGAGGCTAGAGAAATACCAACCCCAGCAACAGAAAGACTCTGAATCCACAAGGTGAGGGAAATGGGCTTAGACTCCTAAAATTTCAATGATTCACATCAAAACAGCAGGAGGCAATGTTCTAGATTAAAAGAGACAAATGAATGAAATTCACTTAGACTCTTTTGTAAAACCAGAAGCAAATATGAACACTATTTTTAGATAATTGGTAAATCTGAATATGGCCTGGGTGTCGCGTTATAAAGGATTGCTGTTAGCATCCCAGAGCTGAAGGAAGGTTCATGTTTACTGCAGAAGACCCTCTAGTTTAGAGGCACAGATGAACATCATGTGTGCTTTCAAGTAACTGAGCAGAAAAAAATCTATGTACATAGATCCAAAGAAACAAATATGGCAAAATGTTAACAAAATTGAACCTAAGTAGTCTGTCACTTTGTGTTCATTATAATATTTCCTCTTTATTTCCCTTTGAAAACCTTCAATAAAATATTGAGATATAAACAACCACTGAAATCTCTGATGCCTGTGCAGTGGTTTTATGCTACAAGTAAGGAAACAAACTCCCCAGCACTTGGGAGGGAAACTTACCTTTTCCACAGTGAGTTTTCTGGAATGTAGTTCTTAGAGAAAGCCCATGGGTGCCTCTCCCTCTGTCCTGCCTGACGTCTGCCCTAGGGACCCACCAACATCTGACCTCAGGTTCAGAAATCACAATTGCTAATGTTAGAAAGACTTTTTAGGAGAGTCTCTCCCTTTTTTCTCTTCCAGCATTTCAAAATGATTTAAAACAAAAGCCCTTGTAAATGAGGGTGTATAATAAGGAGAGAGAGACTGTTAGATTTAACCTCCAGCTACGTTTCTGCAATCCTCTGTCTACTTAGTTCTAACAATTCAGAATGAAGCTGGCATCGTTTTTCATGCAAGAAACACTTGGAACAGAACTGTCAGCTTTTCATCACTATAACTAAACTACCTGACAAGAACAACTCAGAGGAGGAAAAGTGCATTTGGAGCTCTTGGGTTCAGAGGTTCGCTCCATGGTCAGCCAACTCCACTGCTCTGGGCCAGAGGCAGAAGGGCGTGGGGGAGGGGGCTGCTCCGCTATGGAAGGAAGGAAGCTAAGGGAGGAGAAGGGAAGGGAGAGGGAAGAAGAAGGGGAGAGAGGGAGGGAGGGGCCTCAGGGC